>CM060412.1:179866298-181290250 GCA_030545235.1 Helianthus tuberosus
CCAAGGTCATTAATTTGGACTTGGATGATAATTCGTGAGGATTTTGGATTGTTAAAATCTGTTGTAAAGAGCCAGATTACGATCCCGATAGCCGAGTCTAAGGGGAGTCTGAAGACGAGCTTGACGCAAGGGGGATCTTGTATCCGGAATGCCAGGTGTCGATCCCAAAAGCACGGAAGCTTGACGAAAGGGGGAGCCTGAAGAAAGAGTCTACCGAAAGGGGGAGCTGAAGTTGAAGACAGATCCACGGGGATTCTGTTCGAGCAAGAGGGAGTCCGTGTTACTGAAGATATGTTAAAGCTTCAAGAAGACTCAAAGAGAGAGAGAAAGACAAGACGCTACGAGATTGACTGCGGCAATATCCAAGGGGGAGTCTGTGAGTGCATTTATGTCTATCGCCTCCGTCAATACGATTCGTTGCAGAATATATAAGAAACCAAGGTTTTATAGTGCTTAATGTAGGGAAAAGGGCAAGGTGCATTAATGTAAATAAGGAAAACTTTCCTTATAGCCTTTGCCTATAAATAGGAGGCTTATGCCTTAGATTTAGAACTTTTGCTACTTTTGCATCTTGGAGAGCTTTGAGCATAGAGAGAGAAAGTAGAGACAGAAAGCGCAAAAGGTGATTCACGTGATTGTACGATTTCATATCTTTCTGTAGAATCACATATTATATACGTTCTTGTGTTCGGTCCACGTACGTGTACGGATTCTGCACGTCACACGTATCGGTTCGCAATAGTTTCGGAGTCTTAAACGATCCTACAACGCGCTCACAGAACCAATTTAGGAAAATAGGCCAAAATTGTCATCTCTAAGCTAGTGAAGTGCGTAAAGATATAAAAATACATACTTCTTAGTCGAAATTATCAATCTTGATGGGAACGATTTGGTCTGCAACCTTAAAGTGTCCCACTAAACGTGCAAAAAACACCATTTGTTGTTCAAGTGTGAATTTAATGTTTTCGGCCTGCACACATATTAGCGTAACCAACTTACTTTTACTAGAAAATTAAATAAAAAAAACAAAGACATTTTATATATTTCTAACCTTACGAAAACCATGCTGCTCCCCTTCATACTCCACTAAAACAACAACTGGCAATCCTTTTGCTTCCAATGCTTGATGAATTTTTCTTGCTTGATCAGGAGGTACTGTTGGTATACTTTATGTGGACGCGACTCGACTCGGTTCGACTCGGTTTGATTCGACTCGGTTAGGTTCGACTCAAGCCCGACGTCACGACATTCCTCCGTCGTGCGCCCCAGAGTTCGACACGCGAAGCACGGAAAGCCGCAACCAATTCCCGATGACACATCACCATGACATCATCATGATGATGTCATGATGATGTCACATGGTTGACTAACTCTTACAATCAGAATGTTTGAGAATTCTTATACGTGCATGTAAATTGGTTTTGGGCCAATCAAATCACTTGTACTTGATTGGTTTGGTCTGTTTATATGCGACGAAGATTGATCTGAGCCCAAGCGTATTTGACGAAATCACACATAGGACGAAAACAACAAGTGACGAAGACACATCCTGGGACGAAAACAGCATGTGACGAAATCCCTGATTTCGTCATAGATATTGGATTTGGTCGATGATTATGGATGTTCGTCGATGGGATTTGTGGGCCACTTGATTTCGTCAGTCATCTAGTATAAAATACACAGACATCAGACAGAACACAGCTAGAGAAGTCTGAATAGATTTCACAGAGCGAACACACTGTAAACACACACACACTGAGAGTTTATAAGGATATTTTGTAAACATTGTTTTGTAACCGTTTCATACGCATTAATACAATGGAGTGTTAATCGTTGAATCTTTGTGTTTGTGTTTGTGTTCGTAACTTGGTTTAACTTACCCGTTTGGATTCCGCACTCATGGGTTTGTCGGAAAACAGGAATAGAGGTTACTCGATCCTCCGGGTGGACCTACAGGTACAAACTGTAACACAATGTTGGTGCAGTCATCTGTCTTCTTCGTCTTTTGTCGAGTCTCGATCTCGTTGCGGATCCGATCAGGTATGACATCACGAGTGACATCACATAGGTGACATCACAAGTGACATCACCTAGGTGACATCACAAGTGATGTCATGAAACAAGGAATTGCATGGTGGCCGTTTGAGATAATACATCACCATACACAACATTAATGAAGACAAAATTGATATGGTCCAATGACATGTTGCCATTCAATGGTCCAATCACAAGAGATGGCATTTGAGGTCCAATGGTATGAAGGAAGGATGATATAAATGTTGACCGTATGAAGCCACCGTTTGAATTTGTCTTGTCCGTTTGAATGTAAAGTTTGAAAAAGGGTTCCGTTTGAAGGGTTCCGTTTGAAATGGTTAAGCCACTTTCAAACGGAAGGGTCTTCCCTATAAATAGCCTTCAAACGAGTTCATTTGTAATGTTCTAGTTTCCGACGCCGAGGTGCTGTCGAGGTGTCTCCAGTTCTGTAAACGTTCAGAATTAATAAACGAGACAATTAATAGTGAATACAAGTTAAACGAAGACCGAATCAATGAATTCCGCCTCTGATTCGGTCTGAGCACTCTTCTGATCGACTCGTTAGGTCGTTTCACGATCCTACAAGTGGTATCAGAGCTCAGGAGGAAGAGTTCTTACCGTTTAGCTTGTTTTTGCTAGCATATTCTGATTTCTACACCTTCTTTTCAAAACTGAACAAATTTTCACGGTTAAAATCAGCTAAAACTTTCACAATGTGTGTGTAATGGTATTTTAACAAACCCTTGAGAATATCGGACCTAAACTCGAAGTAAAAGAGGTAAACATGGACTGAAAATACCGTTCCGTTTGAACGAAGCATAGGTGTTCCGTTTGAAAACTGCCTGAATGTTTGAAATCTGCTCACACTTCGTTTGAAACATCGTTTGAAGCTTGACATTACGTTTGAAAATGATGTAATTTCATACGTGACATGTCTGTTACGTTTGAACTTATCGTTTGAAACTGATCGTTTGAACATATCGTTTGAAATTTGCTTCTGACCGTTTGAAACCGACCTGGCCGTTTGAAACATAACCTGACTGTTTGAATTTCAACATGATCGTTTGAAACATCTGTTTGAAAAGTGTTTCTGTTGATCACGTGATAGTGCTTTGAGTAGTGTGAACTGATTGAAAGTTCTCGAATATTGAGAATCATTAAACGAGGTAGTCAGATTTGCACGTGAATATATAAAGTGATCGGCTAAGTGGTTGTGTGTCAGACATTACATGTGAAAAATTAATATGTTGCTTGTGATATTTGTTTTTATCTAATCAGAAGTGTCAGATTGCATGTTGTGATCACAAGTGATAAAGCAATATTATTCGATTCTACAAATTGATAAAGTCGTGGCCCAATCAGCTTATTTGATCAATTAAAGTTGTCGGATATTAAAATTGTTTGGTAAATCATTAAACAATTGTTGACCCGATAAAAGTTACGGCCCAATCACGAGTTGATATAGTGTTTCTGTACTAGTAAATGTTTGCCATGTGATTGATATAAGTGCCATTACAATTGTGAGGTCCAATGAGCATTTAAATGTCTTAAAAGTTGACAGTACTATGCTTGTATGTTTGTGATCATTAAGAGTTTGTATCCGATTTAAAAAAAAAAAATTGTGCATAACAAAGAGTTAAATATGTGTGTCGGGTAAGTGGATTTGTTCGGTCCAATCATACAATCTCGATAATATTTGTCAAATTCAACAAGTATATTTGTACATGGGCATGTGATTCTTTAATTGCTTGATAGATCATTAATGTGAACATGTGATAAGTAAAGAATTGTCGGTACATAGTTTGAATTTTGATATTTCATTTTAAGGGATTGTCTTGATAAACGGGTTTTTGAATCATGGATATCAATTTCTTTAATATGACTCAAGAAACATTTGATAGAATAAATGTATTAAATAAAGAATTTGATTCATTTTCAGGTTGTCCAGGAGAAAGTACAAAGAGTATTATTGAGAGGTATAGCCATCTTGTTCGCTCAATGTCTGAGACGGGTATTAAAAAGGAATCAGAAGATTGGGTTGAAAAATTTGTTAGTGCTTTACCTCAAGAAGAATGGGAAAATTATATCTTAAACTTGAAGATTTCTGGAGAATTTTCTCAACTGACAATTTCTCCACTCATTAAAAAGATTGAAGAACAGATGGTGATCAATGCCGAGAAGAAGAAAAATCAAAGTGGAAAATCAATATTAAAGAAGAGCAAGAGTAAAGGTGTTCAAGTGGGAGAAGAACAGACTGAAGAGATTTCAGTTATGAAGGATGAAAAGAAATCTGCTGATAAACAGATTCTTGTTTTGCAGGAAAATTGTGAGAGATTGAAATCTGAAAATGACAAACTGTTAAATGATTTGAATAGTTTGACATTAGAAAACAAGGTTTTGAAAGAAAAAGAACAAGATTTTGAAAGCAAAAAGAAATCTTCAGAAGATGAAGATTTCTGGATAAAATTGGAGAACAAAAATTTGAAAGCAAATGAGACAAAATTTCAAGAACAGATACATGTTTTGGAAAAAGAAAAGTCTGTTCTTGAAAACATAAAGAATGAAAATGAAAAATCAATCAAGTCTCATCTTGAAAGAATATCTCAGCTTGAAAACGAAGCTGAGAATTCAAGAAACAAGATTGATGAACTTGAAAAGAAATTGAAAGGTTTTGTGACTTCATCTGAGTTTCCCTGTCCAAAACCGATCAATTCTGTTCCAATAAGTGACAATGTCACAAACTTTGACAAAGTCAAAGTTGAAGATTGTGATGAGAAATCTGATGTTGAAAATGAAAAAACGAAGAAAAAGAATTTATTTTTGAAGTTAAAAGAAAAGTTTCAAGAAACTGTTCCACAATCAACTGAAAAGGGAGAATGCTCTAAGCAAAAACCTTTGAAGAAGAAAGTGGAACAAAAACAAAAAGAGAAAATTTTGAAAAATGTTCAAAAAGAAAATAAAAGTTCACCAGATCAATCATTCAATCGCAATGAAAAATTAAAAAAATCGAAAAATGAAAACTCTAAAATTGTTGGCAATAAGTGGTGCAGGTCAAACCACAGTGCTCAAAAGTCAAATCCAGCAAACAAGAGGAGCAATGATTATCACCAAGCCAAACAGTCCTTTGATCTGAATGTTTGGACTGAAAATGGTGATTGGTACGATAACAGAGTGTGTTACCGATGTGGTTATCAAGGACACATTGCTGTTAACTGCCAAGGTTGGAGGTTTGAGTCAAGAAGATGTTTTAACTGCAACATCATTGGCCACATTGCCAGAGATTGCCCAAGGAGATCAAATGAAAGATTGAGGGTTAATTCTCAGAAGATGGCGAAGAAACCAGTCAATGTCAAGCCCAAAGAACAGAAGGTTCAAGAACCTAAAGTTCAAGAAACGAAAGTGAAGCTTTCTCAGGGGCAAAAAGACAGACTGAGGAAGAAGAGGAAGAAGGCGAGAGAGTATCTCGAGAAGATTTTGTCCTCGGGTTCATCTGTTGGTAAAAATAAGAGTTCTGATGAATCGCTTTCCTCGACTGCAAAGTTAAGCAAGACAAGTTCATCAGATACAAATCTGAGGACAGAAGAGAGAAAGAAGAAGAAGAAAATGGTCGGCGATGAATCTGATGTGTCAAAGTCAGACAAGCCACCATCAGGCAATGAATCTGACAGGTCAAAGTCAGACAAGCCATGTGCAGGCAATGAATCTGGTGTGGTAAAGCCAGAAGAGCCATGTGTTGAGGTAAAAATGGAGAATTCAAGTTTAACAATGGATGATGCAAATTTTCCACCATTGTTGAACAAGAATTCGAAATCACCCAAGGACCGTCAGGCTTGGGTGAATCTGTTTAAATGAAAAACCTGACTTGCCGGAGCTTCCAGGTTGGTAAGAGTGGAGCAGGAATCGGCACATTTCTTGAGAAATTCACAAATGTGATATTTTGACTTACAAGTGGTAAATCAGGGACATTAAGTTGTACTTGATTTTCTACATGTGTTTGTGTTGTTAAAATCGATAAATGTTAAATCTTACAAGTGGTTAAAGAAAACAAGGTGATGAATGGTCCCCGAATTAGTGAAAAGACACACAAAACTTATTTTCCGGAAAAAACATTTTGATTAAAACAAACTTAAGTGTTTTGAAATCATTATGGGAAAATGTTTTGTTGTCAGGGGGAGTTTTGATTGTTCATGCCAAGTGAATGGAGAATTGAAGTGATTCTCATCATGTTGTCAGTTTGCTTGTATAGTTTGTTTTCAAATTTCCTAAAATGTGTTTGCATTTTAGGGGGAGTAAGAAATTTCTGAAAATCAAAAAACATTTGAAAATTTGAAAATGTCAAAAACATAAAAAAATGCAAAAAATGAGTTTTGTTGTGAAAAAGAGGAGATGATAGTAGATCAGTTGGACTGTCACAGCATGCTAAAGAAATGGAAAGTCAAAATGTGATAAACGATCTCACTAAAGATGTGACGATAGGCTCAGCTAGACTAGTAGATTTGCGATAACGATACAAACCTAAAGCAAAAAAGCCTAGTTCTAGTGGGAAACATGATCGAAAGCATAGTACTTAGTTTTGTCCTTCTTGATTGTGTGCCTACTCGGTAATCGCTGATTGTCGAAAGATATAAAACTGGTTAAGTTTGTGAACTTTCACAACTTTGCTGAAAAGTCGCTGTGATTGTGCATTTTATTTTGCAAAGATTTAAACTTGTTTTATTTCTTTATTTTGTTTAAGCATCGGACATCCTCTACGTATACGTGAGTATCGACCTAGATGTTGTTGCCTAAACGTTCTGCTTTATTTTCTTTGGTGTTTCGTTTAAGCTTTGGATCACCTCTGCGTATACGGGAGTATCGACCTGGTGGTTAAAGCCTAAACAACTTCAATTTTTTTTATTTTCTTATTTTGTTTAAACATTGGACTTTCTCTGCGTATACGGAAGTATCGACCTGATTGTTAATGTTTAAACATTCTGCTTTGTTTTCGCACAAATCACAGTTGATAAAGTTTAAAGGCATTACTTGAGTCAGTGTATTGCATGATGAGGGGATATGCTGAGATCGTGGGGTCCATAAGAACTTAGTGCTATCTTAATATATCTTAAAGTATCGGTAAGCAGATTGAAAGTTTTTAGATTGAGTTTAAGTGGACAACAATATCGTCAATCAACGTGAATCGTTTAGAACTGAAAATGTTTAAAGCTTAACGGTGCTGGTGATTTGTCTCAAAAACTGATATGATCCTCTTGCACGAACTCACAAAAATATTGTTTGTAAATATTTCATTTCTGCATTTCATTTTGGTTATTTCAAAAAATACAAAAAGATTTTAGTGTGTTTTAGTATAAACTTTTTAAAAATTCAAAAAGATTTTCGACAATTGATGTTGAAGAACTGATTTTCAAAATTTCAAGTGCTGAACATGATGAACTGGTTTGGGAGTGTGCGTTTAAAAGAGGAAATTTGTTTTTGTAAAAAGAAAAGTTTGATTAGTTAATCAGGGTCATTAATTTGAACTTGATGTAACTATTTCCAGTAAGTTTTTCTTATTGATTTAAGTAAAAACTTATGTGTTTGTGAGAAAATGTGTGCAGGAAATGAGCTGATCAGAGATAAAGCCAGGAATTGATCTCAAGGTGATAGCTATTCCAGACAGCGATCCCATCATGATGAGAGGGGGAGTCTGACGAGGTTAGAGCCAAAGAGAAGATCCTGGTATATGCTAAGAAAGAAAAGAGAAGAGAAAGATTTGAGGATGCTTACACTGTGAGAAAGACTGAAGTCGTTGAAGACTCGACACTTAAAGACTCGTCAACATCTGAGGGGGAGTCTGTTGGTGCAGTCATCTGTCGTCTTCGTCTTTTGTCGAGTCTCGATCTCGTTGCGGATCCGATCAGGCATGACATCACGAGTGACATCACATAGGTGACATCACAAGTGACATCACCTAGGTGACATCACAAGTGATGTCATGAAACAAGGAATTGCATGGTGGCCGTTTGAGATAATACATCACCATACACAACATTAATGAAGACAAAATTGATATGGTCCAATGACATGTTGCCATTCAATGGTCCAATCACAAGAGATGGCATTTGAGGTCCAATGGTATGAAGGAAGGATGATATAAATGTTGACCGTATGAAGCCACCGTTTGAATTTGTCTTGTCCGTTTGAATGTAAAGTTTGAAAAAGGGTTCCGTTTGAAGGGTTCCGTTTGAAATGGTTATGCCACTTTCAAACGGAAGGGTCTTCCCTATAAATAGCCTTCAAACGAGTTCATTTGTAATGTTCTAGTTTCCGACGCCGAGGTGCTGTCGAGGTGTCTCCAGTTCTGTAAACGTTCAGAGATTAATAAACGAGACAATTAATAGTGAATACAAGTTAAACGAAGACCGAATCAATGAATTCCGCCTCTGATTCGGTCTGAGCACTCTTCTGATCGACTTGTTAGGTCGTTTCACGATCCTACACACAACATACATCGATTCATTATGATATACACAAGACCTACAAGATATAGGTATAAATTTTCCACTTTTTCCATATTTTAGCAACCAGGGGTGTTCATGAGCCGGTTTTGACGGAAATTCTAGGCTGAATCACTTGCTACGAACGACACAAAAACCCTGCCGCGTTGGTTGGAATGGGGGGGGGGGGGTTCATTTCGGCAGTTGGAACCAACCTTTTTATTATTTTCTTTTCAAAATCATTCGTTTGTATTAAAAAATTTAAAACTATAAAGAAGGCTGATGATGGTTATACCTGTGTATTCCAAAAATGAAAAAAAAACATAAAAAATAATAAACATTAAATGGTCGGTTCATTACTAAAAAATTAAAACTATAAAGAAGGCTCATGATTGTAATAACTGTGATTCCAGAAATAAAATTAAAAAATCATAAAAAATAATAAACGTTAAATGGCCGGTTCTAACAGGTTCCAGGCTCCAAACTGCCAAAAGCGAACAATCAACTGAACCATACCGACTGACTTGCTTCAGTTTAAACAGTTCGGTCAGTTTCAACTGTTTATAAGGCAAAGTTTCATTGTCGCTTACTTCATGGAAATTGTTTAATCCCATTAACTTCATCTAACCCTATTTTTTGTGGTTTTTGGTTTAAAAAATAAAAGAATAGTTAATTCAATATTTTAACATCTGTAACAGATAACCCATTTCATACCCCTTAACACAAAGGAGTGGTTTGCAATGTCGGTTAGCATGTCTTGTCACCATTAACACCCCGAATGTTAAAGTACACCCCATGGCCTTGTATATATAGAAATATTGATACGTATAAAAAATTAAGGGCTAACATTTGGATGTTCTAATGCCGCCTATTTTTTTATTAAATGACATTTTTATCATTCAAACCATCTAACCACATTAAATACTTCAAATTTTTAGAGGTAACCCAAAGAAAAACACTTAGTGTCATTATTCTTTCTTTTTTATAATATTTTAACAAACATAACTTTGAATTTGTTGATATTTATAGATTTAAATATAAGTTTTTAATCAACAAAATAACGTTATTTAGAAATTTATAATTACTTTCATATTAAATTCACTTGTTAATGAAAATATAACAACTATCAATATAATTAAATAATAGTAATTCATAATTAAGTAGGAGAGAGATGGGAAAACCAAAATGTAGACGACTTACAATTGTGACCAATGTCTCTCACCATTTTCTTTTATTATAGTATAGATACAGATACAGATACAGATACAGATACAGATACAGATACAGATATATATTTTTTAGTATAAAATTCTAATGAGTAAATTATACCTTTGGTCCATGCATTTGTGTCAGAATAGAAATTCATTTTGATTACAAGTTTAACGGATTTGCTAATCCAGGAACCGGCGAGTTTGACAGAGCCTCGGTCCTGATCCGACGTGTTCGGTGCATTTATTAGGACTAAGAAAGGAGTAGAAGATAGACAGGACACCGAGCAGTCACTTACAATCTGGTCTCTATTGATTATTCAATGTTACAGCACCACGAGACCAGTTGGACATCATTTCCCCTCAGGGACCAAAAGCTTGTCCAAATGGGAACCCCAAGTCCCTACTTATAGACAACTACCTACTATGTCCATCCGTCAGGATTGTCATCCGACCGGATGGTCATCCGGCCGGATGGACCTTGACATTTATAAAACCGTGTCCAACTTTCTCCAATTCTATACAATATTCAACACACACTCTATCTAACTATTCGCACAATGTCTGACGTACGAAATATGCACCAACAGATTCCCCCTCGGCTGTCACTGTCGAATCATCTTTAATTCTTTAAGAACCTTGAGCCGAGTTTGAATATTCTGCAACTTCAATCACGCATCTTGAAATCTTACAATAGATTCCACCTCGATTGATGATTCGGGTTTGCTTTTGTCAATATAAAGCTCTAATTCCCCCTGGAATGAATCTTTAGGTTTTTTGGACAGTTCACGACTCTCCTCTGATTTGCTAAACTGCAACCTTCACGAACAATCACCAACTTGAAACTAATCAATGCATCATCCTTTATTTCAACTTTAAGCGCATCCGAGCTCGGTTTTTGATATGACCTGTAAGCACCACGATCTCGCATTCTGCCTGCTCGATCTAAGAATGTACAAAAACTCAACCGACAATTGATAGAAACTTCAAATACCCCACTGGTTAACTTCAAATCCGTGATTCCCCCTAAAGATCTGAAGATCTGATATCCCGTTTACCGTGATCAACGATAACGCACCATAAGAATGATAGATCCGTGCAAACGGTATTCTCCACAATCAGCAAATCTTCATCGAAAGACAAATCATCTGATATTGTAATCCGATCTCTGAAGCATGCATCCACAATCAGATTCATCTCCTCGGATAATCTAGATCTCAGAAGCTATCATCCATGATCAGATTCACATTCCCCCTGAAAATCTGAAGTCGAAACTACCCGATTAGTGTTGCAGTGTCACGAATTTCAAAAATGCCGGAATTTCAACATAGGACATTGAAATTTGTATTCCCCCTCATTTTTGCAAATTCTGACGTCTCTATCAATGAATTCCCCCTCAAACTGAGCAATTTAGTTCTCTTTTATCTGTGAAAAACTCGACTATGCCGAAAATATTACAATATTCCTCAAAACGTCAGTTTTTCATCATTGTAGATTTTACGATTTGGCCCATAAATAGTCAGATAGATACCCTGAAAGAAAATCTTTCTGCACTGGTATCCTGACTACCCCACTAATTTCCACAATCCGTGATCGCATCATCAAATATGTTCACTAAAGCCCCTGTCGGTGTCTCTGATCAACCCAGCTTTATCGTTAAAAACCCGAAAAAATTTTCAATCACCAAATTTTTTTTGGAGACTCACCTCATCGTTGCGATCAAAAAAATGCCTTTTTTAGGCATTTAATCATCTGACGAATGGCATGTTGTCGGATGGTCGTCCGATCGGATGGTCGTCCGATCGAATGACAAAGTAGACAAGCTTGTGTTAGTGGATCGGATGGTCATCCGACCGGATGAACATTCGAGTGAAAACCAACTGATCTTTCAAACACAAGCTAATGACATGGGTCGGATGGTCATCCGATCGGATATGTTCTAACAGCTCAAGAACACTCCGAATCACGTTTTTTTCGATCCAGAATCTTTATTTGTGTGAATTTCTTGATGAAACTTCACAGGATTGTGCGCGAATCAATTCTGAACAGATTGATGTCTTCAATTTCAAAATCCATCCATGAATTGACCTTTATTTTGATGATTTTCTCTCTAACGTCAAAACTCCCGTTTAACCCAACTGTTAGATCGATTAAATCGGTACCGTAGCTCTGATACCAATGCTAATCCAGGAACCGGCGAGTTTAACGGAGCCTCGGTCCCGATCCGACGTGTTCGGTGCGTTTATTACGACTAAGAAAGGAGTAGAAGATAGACACGACACCGAGCAGTCACTTACAATCTGGTCTCTATTGATTATTCAACGTTACAGCACCACGAGACCAGTTGGACAACATTTCCCCTCACGGACCAAAAGCTTGTCCAAATGGGAACCCCAAGTCCCTATTTATAGACAACTACCTACTATGTCCATCCGTCCGGATTGTCATCCGACCGGATGGTCATCCGTCCGGATGGACCTTGACATTTACAAAACTGTGTCCAACTTTCTCCTATTCTATACAGTATTCAACACACGCTCTATCTAACTATTCGCACAGTCTCAGACGTACGAAATATGCACCAATAGGATTCAATATCAATGACATTGTTTGCTTTCACAAATAGTCCCCGCACTTACAAAGTTAGCTTTTTATCTTAAAAAATATTTCTAAAGTCAATTTTTCTGTTTTATGTCATATGAACTTCACCAATGTATGCTACATGGTAGGTGATGATTCCATATGAAACTAATGTAATTACTTATGTAATCTACGACACGATGACCGTAACAGATAAATAATGTAATAGATAATTTTCTCTTCTCTTCTCTTTTGGTCTTCTTCTTTATAATTCGCTCAATACTTTGATCCGTAACAGTTTATATCAACTTGATTGCGTTCGAAATTCGAAACCCTTACTTTATGTTATTTTTTTTGATGTTCACATGGGGCATGATGAAATCGAGATAACATATGGGAATGTTGCTTGGATCGGTGCCCACAGTAATTTTGAGTTCAGAGGAAAGGACTCGGTCAGTAGAGAAAGAAAAGGGGCCTTTTGTTAACTTTATGTATGTCGCTAATGCGAAGCCGCTAAGGATCTAAATTAACACTAGCCCTCGTAAGTGCAGAGGCCAAATTCATAAAAAAAAACTATAAATCAACTATCAAATCCGTAATTTGCCCCAAACCAAATAAAAAAAGTAACTTGGTAACTAACTCAAGGCCAACCGTTGTGCGAAAAGTATTGAAAACTAAAGCCAAAAGAATTGTCAACATTATAAAACAAAGTAACCAAATTTATTAAAAAAAAACTATATTGTCTAAGAAAAGAGGAAATTTCGATATGTTTACATTTAGCTAAGTTTCAACCCTTTTGACTTGCTTATTTGACACAATGAAAATAAAATAAATAGGCCGAAAATGTCACCTCTAAGACGATTGAACTTCAAAGAGGTACAAAATACAAACTTCTTAGTTGAAGTTATCAATCTTGACGGGAACGGTTGCGTCTACAACCTTAGAGTGTCCCACTAAATGTGCGAAAAACACCATTTGTTGTTCGAGTGTTAATTTAATGTTTTCGGCCAGCATACAATACGCATCCAAAGTAATTAATCTCTTTACCTGAAAAAATGAATATAAAAAAGCAAGACGTTATATATATTTCTAACCTTGCGAAAACCATGCTGCTCCCCTTCGTACTCCACCAACGCAACAAGTAATCCTTTTGCTTTTAATGCTTGATATATTTTTCTTGCTTGATAGGGGGTACAACCTGCAACACAACATACATCAATCCATTACAATGTATATAAAAAATACGTTATGTAGAAATAATCTTTACACTTTTTCAATATTTTAGCAAGGGGTGTTCATGGCCCATTAGCCGCTTTTTACAAAAAAATGTGGGCTGAACCGCTAACTACGGTTTAAGAGAAAGACAAATGAAACGGCCAGGTTGCATCTGGTTTAGCGGTTTAACAGTTCGGTTTGGCGCTTTAAACCGTTTTTTATTTTCAGAATCATTAGTTTGTATCATAAATAAAGGAATGATAAAGGGTGAGCAAAATAATTCAAAAAATAGTCCCAGTTCAGAAAACGCCATGAAAAATGCCAAGAAATATCCATTTGAAAATGCCATAAAACACACAGTTCAATAAAAAAAAAACCAAGAAAAAACCAGTTGAAAATGCCATAAATACACCAGGTTCAGAAAAAAATGCCATAAAAACCGTTTTGAAAACGTCATAAAAAAAAGTTGAAAACGCCATAAAAAAAGTTGAAAACGCCATAAAAACCCAGTTCATTTTTTTTAAAGTATATCAATAGTATAGTCGTTGGAAAGATAAAAAACACTGGATTTTATGGTTTATGTTTTTTAAATAAACACGTATAAAAATTATGGACGGTTAAATGTGATGGGGAAATGGCATTTGATTAGCATGTGCACCCTTGTTTGGATCATCCTATTTTACCCCTCCTGCTAGTTCTAAGGTTCCGAGTATCTACAAAAATGACCCGCATCAAACTTAGCCACAAAGCACAAAGATCTTGTGGCTGAGAATCGTTTTCACCGTTTTCACACTTTAAGGCGTTTTCTCCGGATCCTCTTGTTTCTATATATATATTCTATATATATATATATATGTGTGTGTGTGTGTGTGTGTTTGCGTGTGATGTGGATATTAATATGTAATTTAACTATATGAAAGATAATCTAGCGGTAAGTATTTCATTTTTGGCTATAGAGATATAGGTTACAAATCACAACAATCACACTTTTGAATTTTTGCATGTTTTTTTATCCTTTTCAAATTGGACAGGCCTTGTAGGCCCAAAAAAAGTCCAACATTATTTAGTGGTCCAATACTATAAATAAGAAATTATCAAACCCTACTCAATGCACAATCATAAAACCTAATTCTCTTGTTGCGGCTGCCGTTGTCAACAACCCTAATTGGTAACTTCATTGCAAATGTTAGGAAAACAAGCGAGGTCATCTCAGGTTAGCATTATTTAATCTTTGTTTCATTACTTCTATTTTCTTCTATTTTTCTTTTGAGTTATTATTGTGGCGAGAACTCTGTTTTAATTTTATCGTCGTTATTGATTTTGTTACGAATGTAGCATGCTTACATGTTATTGTTTTCATTGCGCAGGGATCTGAAGAACATATATCAATCCTTCATAACATGTTGATTGCTTATAGGATTATCTTGACTGCACATAGGGCTGTAAACGAACCGAACGTTCAGCGAACAGTTCGTGAACCATTCGGCGGGAAGTTCGTTTATGTTCGTTCGTTTAATAAACGAACGAACATGAACAAAAAATTTCGTTCGATTAGTTAAATGAACGAACATGAACAGAGGTCTCGTTCGTTCGATTGTGTTCGTGAACGTTCGGTAAGGTGTTCGTGAACATTCGTTGATTTGCAATCGTTTATATTCGTATGTTTGTGTTTTAATTGAAGATCGTTGTACTTTCTTATATTTTATTTGTACTTTTTATATTATTAAACTTTTATTTATTTTATTAGCCTAACAATTAAACTAGGAAACCCACTTTCACCTTGTTTATGCATTATTTCCCTTTCATTTCTCATTATTTACATCGGAGAATACGATCGACCTCCGTTCCACAATAAGGGATTCAAGTTCGAGTGCTACTCTCTGGGCCATCTATCTTTATCCTTCGTTGCGTTTGCCAAATTTATTTGTGTTCGTGAACCGTTCGCGAACACGCTCATTTCCTTAATGAACGAACACGAACATAAAATCCCGTTCGGTAAGTGTTCATGAACCGTTCGTGAACACATTTATTTCCTTAACGAACGAACACGAACAAGGCCTTGTTCGTGTTCGTTCGGTTCGTTTACAGCCCTAACTGCACATGGTAATGTTAAACATTTACAATTTTAAAATATAAACTCAACCTTACACTAGGGGTTAGTTGTTAGTTCGTCTATACTCAATCAGGGTTCTTGTTTGATACATGTAGTTTTATGATTTATTATAAAGATTTTTAACTCGTATTTTCATGTATTACTTTTTATGTAATGAAATTTATGGTATATGATTCCTTGCATCAAATGTTCAGCTAAAAATTATTGTATATCAATTGTTTTCCTTTTTTTACAAGGACTAGTGGGGAACCCACGCGTTGCAGCGGGATCGACATTTGCGACGTTGTTTGCGCTTCCTGTTAGTTTTTCCACGGTATCATTTTGTTTGATTAGGAATCACGTAAAAGAATTAGTAATTAACAATTTAGTATTAACACGCATAACAATAGGACATGTCAACAATTGGGCATCAACATATGATTAAATTCACGCTTTGACCCCATGGAAATCTTTTTCATAGTTAGATTATTAAGGTTAAATATAAGATGAACATGCCAATGAGGTGGTGGTCATTGCCAAAGGCAAAGTCTTTAGACATCTGGGTTTGATAGGGGAGGTCTTGAGTTCAAGTCCCACAGACGACATCGATTAAAAGAAATTCGCCGTTTAAAAAAAATATAAGATCAACAAGTCAAATACTACCAAAGTAAATTGAAATTGCTAGATTGATTGTTTAGAACTCGGGTCTTATAAGCCTAAATACCGAGCTCTATATATTATGCGAATAAGTAGTGAAAGTACTTTAGTCAATCTTGCATACACATAACCATTCAATTGCAACCTAATAAGATATAGGCGAGTTTGGGTCCGCTGCGTAACAGACCACGCTGCAACATATATGCCAGACCCCAACTACAAGAAACAGACAAAAAACGAAGCAGAGCATTTGAGAAGGGTTTATTTAATTAACCAAGAAAAATATCAGGTTGTTTGCCTCTTCTACATCTAGGTCAACGTTGATCAAAATTGGAGTTTGTAAGAGGGTGATATGTAAAAACATCAAACAGATGAAGATATAATGAATTGTTTACTTGATAAAAAGGCTGACATGTAAAAGAGATAAGACATATGAAGTTTCTAGTTGTACATAAAGTTTTGATTGGTTGTATATAGAGCAATGCCCTGCACCTCAGCTTTTAAGAGGTAAACGTCTCAAAGCACCTTGTGCTTTTTAATACCAAGATAATATAATCACTGTATGGGTAGTTAGTTTTTTTCAAGGGGATAAACTGTAACTACTAACTAATTATCTATATTTGTTAAAGATGAGGGATTAAAGTGTAATTAAGATGAGGGGATTAAAGTGTAATTAGTGTTTGAAAGACTAATTTACCCTCATTAAAGCAAAAAAAAAAGATCTTAACATTTGGGTATGTTAAAATGCCCTTGTGTTATGCATTATATATTTCCTTTAATGTCTAATGTTTTCTTAATTGCTTTAATAAATGCATCTCTCTTTAAATTCCAATAATTCATGCTCGTTAGGTTTAACGCAAAATATTATTGTCTAATATTCATAGGGCATCAAGTCCGGACCCGAAGGTATCCGAAAGTAACAGCTCAGCAGTTTCCATTCTTACCAAGAATAAACAAAATACGAGGCAGAAAAAGGAAGTCAGAATCTATTTCATCCAAGTATATATTTCTTTTCTCTCTTTAATTTCCTTTAATAATGTCTAATGTCTAACGTCCTTTCCATGGGCGGTTCTTAATAGGGTTGTGGCAGGGCCACGGCCCGGGCAAGTTTTGCAGCCGTAGTGCTAATTTTCCGCAGTTCGATGGAAATTTTTTATATATACTATGTTTGGCCCGGGCTTGCCCAGGCTTTTTTTAATGCCCGTATCTTTCGGCCCTGGCACGTTCAACGGGCAAGATCCGCCACTGGTCCCTTCGTTTTATAACCGATCTATCGTGTGATTTTTCAGTTCATCAAAGTCAGCTCTGAAAACCGTTAGAAGGGCTCGAAACTTTAAATTTTCAGGAAACAAAATAAAAAATTCAAAGATACTCAAAAGGTAGAAATGTAGAATACAAAATGATAATCAACTTCGTACTTTTTATAGGTATACTAATATTTATTACGGTGGTGTAGGTCCCCAAGATCCGCTTCGGAACCAAGACCCATCGTTAGTGTTACTAAATGTACCTCATCACAACAAAAGAGTGGACCAAAGCTAACGAAAAAGTCGGTCTCTTGAGTGAGGTCATTGCAAAACTCCATGTTGACTGCTGTTAGAGCAAAAGTTAAAGATTGCATTTGCTCCAGCCTTTGATCAACTTCTTTGCATGGAGTATATGGTAATAGTCTGCGGCTCTTCTTACGATGGACCTCGCCTCAAATCTTGCGTTTGCTCAGCATGTAGTTTGATGACCATGATGCTGCTTAATTCATGGATGGTGTGTCTGATCTCACTAGCCCGATTTGAGATTCTGATTACCAGATCTTTTTTGCTACTTTAGAATCAAATCTTGCATTTTTTTATTTGAATCTTATTTAGATGACACTTGTATATTTTTGGATGATTGAGATAACATATTTGACTGTGTGTTTCCGTATGGATGGTGTGTCTGATCTCGCTCGCCCGATTTGGGATTCTGATTACGAGATCTTTTTTGGTAATTTAGAATCAAATCTTGATTTTTTTATTTGAATCTGATTTAGACGACACTAGTCTATTTTTGGATGATTGTCATAAAATATTTGACTGTGTGTTTCGTTATATAGCTTACTAGGTTAGAATCCCGTGTGGGTTGAAAAAATTGTAAAAAAATGTATTGTTGTATACCGAGTACTAAAAATATGAAATTATGTATTAAAAAAACTTGTGTATTTCACGGGTTGAATAAAATACATTGTTATCTATTAACATATATGGTTGTCAAGATATATCTTTACAAAAATGAAATTTGGTGTGGCATTTATAAATCATGTTACATTAACTTTTAAAACATTTTTTTCTACTATGTATTAACTTTTTTTGTAGTTGATTAATGTTAATTAAACTAAATTACTGTTAGAAATATATAGAAATGAAATTTGGTATGGCATTTATAAATTATGTTACGTTAATTTTTAAAACATTTTTTATACTACGTATTAACTTTTTTCTGTAGCAGATTAATGTTAATTTTACTAAATTACAATTAAGCATTGGAGTATAAATTAACCCTCCTTAATTTCACCTAAGTGCTATATCACCTATTTCCCCCCATTTAACTATGTCTTACTTCAAGGAAATGGTTTAATCCCACTAACTTTATCTAACCCTATTTTTAGTGGTTTTTATTTTAAAAAAAATAAAAGAATAGTTAATTCAATATCTTAACATCCGGTTAGCATGTTAACAAATAACCCATTTAATAACTCTTAACACAAGAAGGGAGTGGTTTGCAATACCGGTTAAAATGCCATGTCACACCATTAACACCCCAAATGTTAGAGTACACCCCATGGCCTTACATATCTATAGAAAAATTGATACATATTAAAAATTAAGGGCTAAAATTCGGATGTTTTAATGCCACCTATATTTTTATTAAATGACATATTTTATCATTCAAACCATCTAACCACTGAAAATATTAAGAGATAACCCAGAGAAAAACAATTAGTGTCATTATTCTTTCATTTTTATAATATTTTAAGAAACATAACTTTGAATTTGGTGATATTTAGATATTTAAATACAAGTTTTTAATCAACAAAATAACTTTATTTAGAGATTTTATAATTAGTTTCATATTAAATTTACTTGTTAATGAAAATGTAACAAATATCAATAATTAATTAACAGTAATTCATAATTAAGCAGGAAAGAGACTGCATACAGTGTTGAAAAGATGAAAGACTCACAGAAAAGCTCATCAAGCTACAATCCAGGATATCATTCATCATCAACAACATCAAACTCTGAAGAATCTAAAGAAATTCTTTGCAACATCGCATTAAAGCTGAAAAATTCTCTGAAAATGAGCATCAACGCTGCTAAACAACAAATGAGCTTTCTGGGATCAATTCTGGAATCATACGAAGATCTGGTAGCTGGGAAAATTGGAAATTCCGAACTAACAAAGGAAGATTACGACCAGATCAATCCAGAAGAGATGGAACTTATTGATCTGAGATGGTGTTTGGCAAGCTGTATTCAAAGAGCTCAGCGGTTCATGGAAATTACTAGCAGACAATCAATCGGTGGACCATCAACAAAGCTGGGATTCGACAAATCAAAAGTGATCTGCTTCAAATGCAAGCAAAAGGGTCATTTGAAAAGAGAATGAAAAAACTCTGCTGTTGAAGAAACTGCTAATCCGTTTAAAGACGATTACTATCAAAAAGCCATCTATCACAGGAGCAGAGAGGAATCACCAAGGTTGAACAAATTGAAGATAATTCTGAGAAAGAGAAGTCAAGAGCATGTGTTGTGATCCAAGATGATGAAGGGTATGACTGGAGTAAAGTTCTTCTAGAAGAGGATGCTGTCGGTTACATGTTCACAGCACATGGCAAAACCAAATCAATGAATAAACATAGTGCATTTGTTGCTGTTGTGAAAGAGAAAACAAAAGAATAGATTCTAAAAGAGATGACATATAGAGAGAGATGTATTGTTGGGTATCGAATTGAAGAGATGGAGAAAGAATATGAAGAAGCGAAGAATTATGGAAGGTATGACAAGAAACGAGAATGTTATGTCAACAGCAAAGGAGAACCAGTTGTCCATCGAAAGGAAGGGGTGTTTGACGAGTAATCCCTCTATCCGGTGAGTACTATTCAAATGTTGCGAAAGATAAACATTATGAGAAAAAGCTATCAGAGATGTCATGACAGCAAGTCTAAGACAGAGAGATGAAGAGAGGAAGAAGATGAATGTTGAAAGTTTGGTGGATGATTTGAAGAAGGTTGCTGAGGAGCAGAAGAGTGAAGGTGAAAAGGAAGAAGAAGCAGTTGGTGAATAAGCAGTTACTGAAAAACAACAGAATGAAGAAGATCTGAAGAAGTAAGAAGAAGCTGATGAGAAGCTTGAAAGTTCAGTTGAAGTGATCGATGCTGATGATGTTGCTAAGGAAAAACAAAAGAAAGAAGCAGATCAGAAGCAGACTGAAGAGAAAGCCGAAGTGCCAATCACTGAGGTAAATACTTCAACTGATTCTGAAGTCTTAAACAAAAATGTTGAACAGTGCAAGAAATGCATGGAAACGTGCAGTGCTTGTACCGAAAAAGATAAAAAATTCAGAACAAGAAACATTGAATTCACTAAAAGCGAAAAAGTTTTCTAAGAAAAATTCAAGGAAATGTTAGAAAACGAAAAGGTTTTAAAAGATAATGATGAAAAGGTAACACAAAAATGCAAGAGTTTAGTAAAAGAAAATGAGATTTTGAAAGAAAAGGTTTCAAAAATGACAGAAGAATGTTTTGCAAAAAGAAAATTCTTTTCAAGAAATTAAAAAGGAGTATGATTCAATAAAACTTGCATATCACATAACAAAAGAATCATATGAAGACGTGAAGAGTCAAATGAAACTTGTTCAATCGAGATAGAAACATTGTTCTGAAACATCTGATACGCTTAAGCGACAATATGAAATAAAGCAACAAGTTGTAAATTCTTACATTGAAGATGTTGCTAAGATAAAGCGTAAAATAGCTGATTTAGAATAAGATAACAACAAGTTACACAGTTATCATGCTTCATCATATGTTCTTGAATGCATTTTTAATCTAAAACCGAATGTTAGAGATTCTGAGCAAAACAAGAAAGGTATTGGCTCAGAGTATCATCAGGTTCCACCACCGTTTGAGGAAAAATTCACATTCTATGATGACGAAAAGGTGGAAAAAGCTTTCAACGTGGTTGATCAATTGCCAGATAACATTGACGTAACATATTCCAAATCTGATGATTCTAATGATTTAGAGGTGGTAGGTAAGGTCGTTGAAAGTGTTTTGAAAGAAGAGTCGATTGATACAGGTAAATCTGAATCACATGATGAAAATGAAGGTAGTTTTCATGAAGGTTATCTTAAAAACTCAAAATCTGAGAAAAATACGAATGATTATTCAAAAGGATTGGTCTATACCATGATTGGATCGGACAAACTATTCTCAGATCTTGAAGTCCTGATTCAGAATGTGATTTCAGAAAATATTGACAAAGTGTTCAAATTGATTGAAATTGAAAAATATGAGATTGCAAAGTTTGCGAAAAAGTCACAAAACTTTTTATAATAAACCAGGTTACAAAAAGAAAAACATGAAGGCTGGGTTGGGTTATAAAAAGAAACAAAATTGGAAAAGAAATGAAATGCCAAACTATCAGAAAAAGATGAATTTTTTTCATGGGAAAAGTTCCGAAGTAGAGAAAGAACTCCAATTTAGGCGACAGTCTAATGAAGAGTTCTACGCTCAGAAAAAGCAACAACAACAGGTCAAAGATGTGTCCAAGAAAACATGTTTTAAATGTGGTCAAACTGGACATCTTACACGCAAGTGTCCAAATCTGAAACCGTTGGTGTTGAGACGAAAAAGAAGTCTGATGATGAACAGAAATCTGAGGATGTGAAACAAAGGTCAACCAGATTTGATTCAAAACAAACTTGGAGGTACAATACAAACAAGTTTGCTTCGAATCAAACTTGGAAATCAAAACCGAATAGGTTCGATTCAAGACAAACCTGGAATTCTCACATACCCAGATTTAGAACAACACAAAGTTGGAAAACAACTGTCGATGCAACAGAACCATATCAGTTTTGGAAAACAAAAGTTGTTGAAAATCAAATACTCGAAATGATTCACATTTTTACAAAAGAAGTGCTTCAAAAGGACAAAGCTGGGTGGTTAAGACACAACCTAGTTCTGAACAGAAAACTGATTCAATCAAAAAGGATGAAGTAAAAGATGAAAAGTTATTTGTTCCAAATGAAAAAAAAATTCTGAAATTGAATGAAGCATATTGTGTTGAAATACCTAAGGTCAAACAGACCTGGGCTAACTTGTTCAAGTAATTGAATACATTGAATGTGCAGGTTCTCAAGAAATCTGAATGTGTAGGATCGGGAATCGATCAATACGAGTCTTTCAGAGTTTAATCTAGACCGTTAGAATGGCGGAAACAATCTAACAATCTGAAATCAATGATAGAAAGTGAGTAGGAGTATAAAGAAGTACTTTAAACATGTTTTCCATTCATATATCAACGTTTTACAAGCAGAGAATCCGGCAGCACTTCGTCTCAAGATTCTTGGAACAGTTACAAATGAGAAAACTACATCCCTATTTATAGGGTAACCAGGTCGTCTGAGCTTCATACGAACTGGACAAACCCCAGTTCGTATGAAGTGACCACTTCGTTTGAACTTCCACTTCGTTTGAACATCCACTTCATTTGAACATCCACTTCGTTTGAACATCCACTTCGTTTGAACATTCATGCGAACTGGACATAAACATTAAACTATTCAAAACATACTCGACACGACACTACACGACTGACGACATAGGCTATAGACATTATGCACTAACAAACTCCCCCTTGGATATTGCCGGAGTCTTCAGTCTGTCTGTCTTCAGCACTTCACAATGACTTAAACTTTTCTTCTCTCGACTTACACTTTTTCAACAGCTTCCTAAGCTTCTCTTCCTTCAGGATCCCCCTTTCATCAATCTTCCATGCTTTTGGGATCGACACCTGGATTACCAGCAACAAGCTCCCTTTTGTATCAAGCTCGTCTTCAGACTCCCCCTAAGACTCTGCTATCGGGATCTTAATCTGGAACTTTCTCCTGCAAGCCTCAAACATTTATAAGAATAAACATTTTAAATGTCCAGGATTGATGATCTGGATCTTTCACAATCCTATAAAGTTTTGACGATATAAAGAATCCAACAACTAAACCTAACACTTTACAATCAAATTTTAAACCTTTTAATTTTTTACCGACACACCCAGTTAACCAAGTCCAATTTAATGACCCTGGTCAACTGTTTAGCATGCCAAGTCCAAGTTAATGACCTTGGTTGACCAGTTTATGAAGATGCTGATATTCTGAAACAGATTAAGTTCAAGTTAATGAACTTTGATACATTCAAGCAATTACCGATCACTTTTAAACAATCTTCTGCTTACCCAACCTTCATGATCCAGACTTGTTCAGCACATGAGACTTTGATCTTCAGATTTCCAACGTCTGTTGTCGAAAATAAGATGAAAAACAAATCTTTTTGGATTTTAAATTTGCTAAACAAACAAACAATCTTTTTGGATTTTTGATAAGCAAGAAACTGTACACACAATATTTTTGAGAGCGTGTTAGGGGATCATATCAGCTGCCGACAAGATACAAGTACCGTTAAGCTTAATTCATTTTCAGTATTAAACAATTTGCATTGATTGCCGATATACTGGTCCACTTAATTTTTCGCACAAAGTTCAATCTATTCAGGATACGAATTAATGTTTTAAGGCTTAACTTTTATACGTGTACCACCTCAGAATATACTCCCGTATCCAGATCCTAATATTCAGTCTTACAGGTGAGTATACCACAGATGATATCTGTAAGGGGAATAAATTATGAAACCGTGATAGCTCAGGTCAGAACTTCCGTTCAGCAGAGAGCCTGGTTTGACTTTAGGTGTGTCCCCTTTAGAGGATCTTTTTTACAACAACATTGATTAGCAATTTTATTGTCTTCATCAATTTGTGCTGAGGGCGGTGCTATATTTCAAGCAAGCAGAAAGTATTCTCCGGGGACTAGGCCATTGCTTCCGCAAAATCAGAAGTCCCGGGATAATACCCCAGATATCACTGAGTATAAAGACCTAGTATCTCAGAAAGAGGGACCTTTCAAACAAGATTTCGGGGGTTACCCATATATCCGAGAGATGTTCCCCACATAAAAGCAAAAGATTTTATGTTTATATCCCGAACAAATCTACTAAATGTGTAAAAACCTATCGGCATATCATTTGCAAAACTGCTTAACACATTTATACTTTACATTTATTTAGCGTACTGCACTGTCTAGCTGATGTACTATCGTTTCCCCTTTTTACACAAACTCATTTTTACTTTTTCAAATGTTTTTGGTTTTTGTAATTTTATCATGTTTTTGTATTTTTCTGCAACTTTCTCCCCCTAAAAGCAAAGACATATTTTTGTGTTTTTGGTTTTTATCAAATGCAGAAAATAAACTCTACAAAAAAACTTGACAACTTTGACGTGGATCACATCAGATCGCCGTCCTCCTCGGCTTCACACTCGATTACCCTCCCAGAAAACAGATTTTTCATCCCGTTTAATTTCAAAAGATAATTAAATCTTTTTCTATCAAAAGGCTTAGTATAGAAATCAGCCTTCTGTTCATCGGTGTGTATGTGTTCTATACGGATTAACTTCTTTTCATAGCAATCACGGATGAAGTGATGCCGTATTTCAATGTGTTTAGTTTTCGAGTGGTGAACCGGGTTTTTCGTTATGTTAATGGCCGCTTCATTGTCCACGAAAATCGGTGTATTCAAGAACTGCAAACCAAAGTCTCGCATCTGCTGTTGGATCCAAAGGATCTGAGAGCAACAGCTCGAGGCTGAAACGTATTCTGCCTCGCAAGTAGAGAGTGCTACTGAGGTTTGTTTCTTGCACTGCCAGGTGACAAGTCGAGTTCCGAAGAACTGACACCCAGCAGTGGTGGACTTAGCATTTTGCTTGCAACTACCATAATCTGAATCAGCAAAACCTGTGAGAGAGAAATCGCCAGATTTAGGATACCACAAGCCAGTGCTTGGGCAGCCTTTCAAATACCGTAAGATGCGTTTCACGATCGTTAGATGTGACTGGCGTGGGCTTGACTGATATTGAGCGCACAAACACGTCGGATACATGATGTCTGGGCGGGAAGCAGTAAGATACATCAAGGATCCAATCATTGACCGATACAGCGTCTCATCTACTTTCTCTCCACTTCCGTCTGGGCAAATCCCATGATTCTGAGCTAGGGGGGTTGCTGTTGGACTGGATTGAGCCATGTTGAACTTCTCCAGAACATCATTCACATACTTTGTTTGGTGAATGAAGATTCCTTCGGGCATTTGCTCAACCTGTAGCCCGAGAAAGAACTTCATCTCCCCCATCGAACTCATTTCGAACTTCTTTTTCTTCACATTCTCAAAATCTTTACACACCTCATCGTTTGTTGATCCAAAGATGATATCATCGACGTAGATTTGCACGATTAAGAGATGGCCTGTAACTTCTTTGATAAACAACGTACTATCAACTGTCCCTCTGCTAAACCCATTGTCCAGCAAATGTTGAGAAAGCGTCTCATACCAGGCTCTCGGGGCCTGGTGTAATCCGTAGAGCGCTTTGTCCAGAAGATAGACTTTGTTCTTGTGCAATGGATCAGTAAACACCGGTGGTTGACCCACGCACACTTCTTCTTTGATTGTGCCATATAGGAATGCAGACTTGACATCCAGCTGGTATACTTTGAATCCTTTCCACGATGCAAATGCTAGGAAGATTCTTATTGCCTCGAGCCTAGCTACAGCGGCATACACTTCCGTGAAATCAATCCCCTCCTGCTGACTGAAATCTTGTACTACCAGTCGTGCTTTATTCCTTACAATCACCCCTCTATCATCTCTTTTACACTTGAATACCCATTTTGTCTTTATCAGCTTCTGGTTCTCAGGAAGGTCTACTAGTCTCCAAACACCCAGTTTCTCAAACCGCTTTAATTCTTCTTGCATAGCATTCACCCAGCTGTCTTCAGTCAAAGCTTCCTTAAATGTTCTGGGTTCGATCTGCGAGATAAAACATTTAAGTGAGAATTCCTCCTGTAAAGGAGCAACAGAAGTATAAAAACTAGTAAGTGCTCTGTTGATCTGATCTCTCATCTTAACACCACTCTGAAGATCTCCAATAATCTGCTCTGAAGGATGGTAAGAAAGAGTTCGTGGCATGACAGTGTCAGGCACATTAACTTCCGATTGCAAGTTCGTGATGTCTAGATCACCAGTGTGATCCTCAGCTTCAGTCGATGCAACATTTGGATCCTCATCAAATATCAGACCGTTTTTCGAATCTAAGTCATCGGATTGATTAAATGATGGAGCTGGTTCCTCTGGTGGTTCTTGAACTGTTCCACTCGGACCTACCTCGTGATCGTTTGCACCAGTTGTAGGAATGTTTGTATCCACATCTGGTTGAGAAACCACCAACGGTCTAGGTATCTGATCTTGTACCATGGATTGTTGCTGTTGGTATAAGTAAGCAAGTTCCTCTTCACTCGGCTCTGTCGGTAGTTGGAACGACTCCCAGAGTTTGTCATAATCGAAAAGCAATCTTTGTCCGGGAAGTTGCGGTGGAGCCGTATGCTTCCGACAGTCTACATGTTGAACTTCAATTACCTTCTTCAGGCATGGTACGAACACTCTTTTTAGCGGACTCGCATATCCAACAAAAAATCCCTCATTACTCTTCACACCAAACTTTCCATCTTGATCAATGAAGGTACACGGTGATCCAAACGGCTCTAGAAACTTCAGATTTGGCTTATATCTATGAAGAAGTTCAAAGCAGGTCTTCTTGTATTTCTTCACAGTAAGCACTCGATTCAAGGTATAGCATGCCGCTGCCACAGCTTCACTCCAGAAATAAATCGGTAGTTTGGAATCAGCCAGCATCGTTCGAGCAGTTTCAACAATAGTACGGTTCCTTCGTTCAGCTACACCATTTTACTGTGGAGTGTATGGTGCACTGAATTCATGAAGAATTCCCTTCTCGTTACAGAAATCGTGCATGCGGTTGTTCTTAAACTCCGTTCCATTATCACTGCGTATTCTCTGGATCAGCACCTTATACACAATCTCCATCTTCTTAAACAAAATCATCAAAGACTCAAAGGTTTGATCTTTCCTCTCAATGCACACCACCCAAGAAAATCTAGTAAAATCATCAGTTACCACCAGACAATATAAATCTCCACTGATACTCTGCACATTCACTGGTCCGAAGAGATCCATGTGGAGTCTCTCAAGTGGCATTCTGATTGAATTCAGCAGCTTCTGTGAGTGTGACTTCTTTGTCTGCTTTCCTTTCTTGCAAGCTACATAATCATCATTTAAATGAAAACTTTTCACATTTACACCTTCAACTAAATCATTGTGTACAAGAAAGTTCATTTTTCTAAAATGAATGTGGCCCACCTTTCGATGCCACATAATCGACTCTTTTTCAATAGCTTTGGTTTTTGACACAAAACATTGTTTTTGATAATCTGTTGTTGTTGCGACACCCATATCAAGAGTGTACAGATCATTTACTCGTGGAGCTTGCAACAACACCATTTCTTCCGGAATTTTGAAACTAGGTTTTAAGACGAGACATTCATTTTTAGTGAAATGTACGGTAAAAGAATTGTCACAAATCTGAGATACTCAGCAGATTGTTTTCAAGTTCTATTATGTAGTTCACTTTATCAAACGAAATGACTCCATTCGTTAGAGTCCCTTGACCAACAATCCTTCCTCCCTGATTCCCAGCAAATCCCACGTATCCTCCGTTTAAAGATTTAACGTAATAAAGCAATGCTAGCATTCCAGTCATGTGTCTTGACGCTCCGCTGTCCATTATCCATTTTGAGATATACGACTTCGGAAGCCCCTGCAATCATCACATAAATTTATTCAAACAATGAAGCCCATGACTTCTTAACGTGTAGAACACTACCAAACACTATATCACACTTCTCATCAACTTTTGGAATACTAAAGATCACATTTGGGACAACAGGTTCAGCTTTTGATTTTAAAATTTTCTCTTTGATTGGTGGAAATTCATTAAGGAACTTGTCTAGCTCAAATTCATACTTCTTACCATCATTTGCAAAAACTGTTGTTTCAGATTTTAACACATTCTCCATTTTCTTCACCTCAACTGATTGTTTTGGTTTAGCCACCCATGTTTGAGTTTCAAAAACCTTTGTCTTTGGATAAATCTTTGAAGTCTTTTGGATTTTCGAAGATTCACCAATCTCAAAAGTTGATTTCGGTTTTTCTTCGGACTTCAACGATTCACCTCTTTTAAGAATTCGAACAGAAGAAACCTTTGGTTTTTTACCCTTATCATCAGTTGAAGTTTTTGGTTTTGGTTTTTGCAAAACAGGTTTCTTGAAAACATGTTTTTCCATCTTTTTGGTACATTGCTTTGCCATATGACCAATCTCATTACAGCGATAACAAACTCTTTTGTCATATTCAAGAAAATTAGATTTGTAGGTCTCTTCTTTCAATTTCTTTGCTGCATTGAAATCATCAATGGCTTTTTGACTGAAAATATACTCCTTTTCAGCATCAACACTTGGACCAACAACAAAAACATCATTCATTGTTTCCTTTGGCTTAACATTCATCTTTGCCATTTTCTTTTCAAATCTAATCCCTTTGTTTTTAAAATTGTTTCCATTTTTCTTGTGAGACCCATTGTTACCTACCCAATCTTTCTTCCCAGAGTTGTTTTGTTTCACAAAAGATTTTTTAGGCTTTGAAAAGAACTCATTGTTGTTAACTTCAGAAATATAAATCTCTACAAGCTTAAACACCTTCTCAACATTTTTCATGTTCGCGTTTTGGATCGGATACTCAAAATCAGAATAGAGTTTGTCAGTTCCAATCATTGTGTAAACCACCATGATCGGATCATCATTCGTAACATTTTCTGATTTTGGTATAAACTTGTCCAAAAAGTTACCATTATCTTCACTTTCAGAACTGGAATTTTCCAAATGTGTTTTCACAGTTTCAAAATCTGAGTTATCACTCTCTTCGTCTAACACTTGATCAACAACGGTTTTGATCACCTGTGACTCATTGTCAGTGTCGGACGGAGAGAATGTAACATCAACACTCTCAGGTAACTCATCCTCAATTGTTCTCAACTTGAGATTCAAAGCAGCTTCCACCGCATCTGGATACTTCTGAGTGTAATGACTCCACATTGGGGGTGGAACACTGTTAAAGACAGGTGTTGCATCTGGTTGTTGCGGGACAATTTGTTCAATCACATATGAAGATGCAACATAACTCATCAACTTCTTATCAATTCTTTCATTTTCAACTTTTGTTAACTCCAATTCTTTTTTCAATGAAGCTATTATGTCCAAATGAAATTTGATTTCCTTTTGTTTATCAAGAACTGTTGATTTTAACAATTTTGTGGATTTATCGTTTTCAAGACTCTCATTTTGAATCATTTTGATAGATTTAGCCAACTTGTCATATGCTTCTTTTACTTCACTCAGATCAAATTATATCGTTTCAATTCCTGAAACTTTGTGTCTTTTTCAAGACACTCCATAGTTTTGAACAGTTTTTGCATGAAGTTTCAGAGATTGACTCAATATTTTCAACAACCTTTTCCTCTTGTTCAAAATTAACATCCTTTTTACCGACATTATTAGACTCTGACTCAGACACTCCTTCGGTTTTGACCTCCTGACTTTTGGATTTTCCATCAGACTCCTTTTTACCTAAATCTGTTTTGACCGACTCAGTATCAACAGACTCTGGTTGTACAGATTCTGTGTCTACCTCTTTCAATTTTGCCATCAAAGCTTTGTCAGCAATCTCTTTCAATGTCTCTTCAGTCATTTCTTTTGAAACATCAATTATCTCTACAACCGGAACTTTCTCCTCCTTGTACTGTGGGCAAAATCCAGTTGTTGGTTCACTGAAAATACCTGCAAAAGAATCAACCACATTAGGAGGTATAATTGATTTTAAAGAACTGGCTAAAACCTCTTGTTTGGATTGATAGTAGTAGATTTCTGCAGCAACTTCTTCGAGATCAGCCGAACTTTCTTCAGTCACATTTTCACTAACAACCTCTGTTTCAATAACACTCTCCGATTCTTCCACAATCTCAGCCATCAAACCTCTACCCTCACTGCCAGGGATGTATTTATCCCAACTGAATCCTTCAGCTACCTTTTCATCATCTTGGTTGACTATGAGAGCTTTTTCCGGCTTGTTCTCGATCTGAGGTCTTTGAACTACAAGTTGTTGATTTGTCTTGTGATAGATCGCCTGTCTGTAGTAATCATTTGTAAATGGATTTTGATGATTGTTGACCTCTCTATTCGGACACTCTCTCTTAAAATGCCCCTTTTCTTTACACTTAAAACATGTCACTTTAGACTTGTCAAATCCAAGCTTTTGATCCGGTCCTAACAAATTGTTTCGACCCGTAATCTCCATGAATCGTTGAGCTCTTCTAACCAAGCAAGCCATACCCCACTTGATGTCTATCAATTCGAGCTCCTCCGAATCTATTTGATCATAGTCCTCTTTCGTCATATCGGGGTTTCCTATTTTCCCGGCAACCAAACTCTCGTATGATTCCAGTACTGATGCGAGTAGTGCAATGTGTTGTTTAGCAGAAGATTCTGTAAAATCTTGAGCATTCTTAATATTGACTGCTATGTTGAACATTATCCTCGGACCGTGACTCTGATTGTTCGAGCTTGAAAAGCTTTGTGGAGTAGCTTGTTCAGGAGATTTGGAATTTGGTTCATAACTCGCAAACGGTGAAGACTTGTTGTTGCTAGAAGTACTCGACGAAGCACCAGAAGATAAATCTGCACTAAACCCTGTTTGAATCTTCGGGCTTAGATTCGTTGTTGCAGGAGAACTGCCTTTGTAGTATAGCGAAACATCCTGTTGAATATTTGCAGAATTCATCTGTTTAATCTTTGTTAACTCTAACTCATGTGCGTCGATCTTCTCTATGAAACCACTAAGATTCATGTTACCAAAATTTGAATTGTTCTTTAACACCAGCAAATAAGTACTCCACTCATCATATGGCAATGCGTCTGCCAATTTATTGATCCACTCCTCATTAGTCTTAGTTATCTCCAATCTTCCCATCTCCACAACTAGATGACAATATCTTTCAATCAATTGTTTTGTAGTTTCACCTTTCATACTCGTGAAAATGTCAAATTGTTTCTTTATCAAAGCCTTCTTGCTTTTGATCATCTCTACACTCCCTTGAAACTTTACTTTCAGCGCATTCCAAATAGATTGTGAATTATCCTCATGTTGCAGCAACACTAAGATATCTTCCTTAATTACCTGTTGAAGAATACTCATCATCTTCTTTTCAGCTTTGAAATCTGCTTGTTCAGTTTCTGTCAAAGTGCCAATCCCTTTCACAAGACCCAAACCATTCTTAGGAGGTTCATATTTCACTTCAATCTTCATCCAGCATTCAAAGTGATTAGCTTGAACCCATGTCCTAAACCTTCCAGACCAACCCGAATACTCATCGATATTCATCAGTTTAGGTGGTTTCTGCATCGTCCCTAACTCATTCTCCATATTGACGTTTTGTACAATACTGCCCGATGTTTGTGCTGCCGTCATACAACTGTCGGCAAAGAAATTATAAAAATCTTGATTTTCCATTTTTAAACTTTGAAAAACTTGTTAAGTTTTTAACTTTTCAAGCGAAGTGACTTTTTGAAAATAATCTGATTCAAACGGAGTGGAAATTTCAAACGATTTAACTTTCAAACGGACTGAATGTTCACACAAAATGAAATATCATACGAAGTGAAATTTTGAAACGAACTGAATGTTTCACACGAAGTGAAACTCAAACGAACTAAACTTTTGAAACGAACTGAAGGTTTCACACGAAGTGAAAGCTCAAACGAACTGAACTTTTGAAATGAACTGGATTTTTCAAACGAACTGGCCTTCTCTTCGTCTGAAATCCCAAACGAACTAGATTTCTGAAATGAACTGGCCTTCTCTTCGTGTGAAAACTCAAACAAACTGAATCATCTCATGCGAACTAAACACAAATCTCAAACGAAGTGCCATTTTTTGACGATTTTTGGTATGTTTTAAGTTGATTTTAGGTCTGAAACTTTCAAGTATTGTTTAAAACAATGTTTTACACAACATATTCAAAAATCAGTCCATATTGTCCGTTAAATCATTCAAAAATCCAAGAAAAAGTAGAAGAATTAGATTTACACACATTCAAACCACTGATTTCTCAGATTTAACTCATCCTGAGCTCTGATACCACTTGTAGGATCAGGAATCGATCAATACGAGTCTTTCAGAGTTAAATCTAGACCGTTAGAATGGCGGAAACAATCTAACAATCTGAAATCAATGATAGAAAGTGAGTAGGAGTAGAAAGAAGTAATTTAAACATGTTTTCCATTCATATATCAACGTTTTACAAGCAGTGAATCCGGCAGCACTTCGTCTCAAGATTCTTGGAAAAGTTACAAATGAGAAAACTACATCCCTATTTATAGGGTAACCAGGTCGTCGTCTGAGCTTCATACGAACTGGACAAACCCCAGTTCGTATGAAGTGACCACTTCGTTTAAACTTCCACTTCGTTTGAACATCCACTTCGTTTGAACATCCACTTCGTTTGAACATTCATACGAACTGGACAAAAACATTAAACAATTCAAAACATACTCGACATGACACTACACGACTGACCACATAGGCTATAGACATTATGCAGTAACAGAATGTCATCTAGAGGAGTCTCGGAGTAGCCTGGCACAAGAGGAGGAGGTTGCTGAACCCTGCAATTGAATCAGGGAGTTTGTTCATTTTTGTACATAAATAAACCATATTCCAAAACCCTAAAAAATTTAAAAATTTAAAAACCAAAAATATGTTTTTATTTTGTCAAAAATTTGAAAAATCAAAAATATGTTTGTTTTTTAATTTGTCAAAAATCAATTTTTTTTTCAAAAATATGTTAAGTGAATTCGCCGAAACCCTCACGGCTGAACACGCATGATTAATTTCACAAGATTAAAAAATGGTTTTCAAACTGTAAAATATCAATGTGTTGTAAATCATGGGGGTATATTTTCTATAAAACAGAGCATGAGAAACAGATAATGGATGGCGAGACAAAGCTATCCACATCGGTTATCAAATTTTTTTTGAATTTTAGGGGGAGTAAAGCGTTGTCAGAAAATCCAAAAACATTAGAAAATTTGAAAAAGCCAAAAACATGATAAAATCAAAAAGAGTTTTGTGTAAAAAGAGGAAATGATAGTACATCAGTAGACAGTCACAATACGCTAAAGAAATGGAATGTTAAATGTGATAAACAGTCTCACTGATGATATACCAGTAGGTTTTTACACGCTTAGTAGATTGTTTTCGGGATATAAACCTAAATATTAAATACTTACTTATCTCGTGGGGAACATCTCTCGGATATATGGGTAACCCCCGAAATCTTGTTTGAGAGATTGCCTGATTCTGAGATACTAGGTCTTTATACTGTTTGATATCTGGGGTATTATACCTGGTCTTCTGCTATTGTGGAAGCAATGGCCTAGACCTCGTATAATACTTTACGCGCTTGAAAAGCTTACCCTCTGCATAAAAATTGAAAAATATCGAAATATGTAATTCAAGAGCAGTTGTAAAGAAGATTCCCAAAGGGAACACACCTAAAGTCGAGCCTTCATCTCTTTGACTGAACGGAAGTTCATACCTGAGCTCTCAAGGTCTCGCACTAACCTTGAATACAGATATCAAATTGGTATGCTCACCTGTAAGACTGAATCTAGGGAATTTTGACACGGGAGTATGGTGGGACACACGAATAAGTTAAGTCCTTAAAACACTAATCTCATATCTCGAATCGGTTGAACTTTGTGTGAAAATTTAAGTGGATCAGTATTCTAATAATCTAAGTGAATCGTTTAGAACTTAAAGTGTTTAAAGCTCAATGGTGCTAGTGATTTGTCATAAACCGATATGATCCTCTGATGCAAACTCAAAAAAAAATATTGTCTGTAAATATGTTTGTAAATATTTCTTTACTGCTTTATGTTTCAGAAAAATACAAAAAGATTTTGATTTCTGCTTTATTTTCGACAACCGATGTCTAAAAGCCGAGTTTCAAAATCTAAGTATGCTGATCGTGTTTCTAAAAATAAACAAGTTTATTAATTTGAAACTTGAAGTTTTTAATCAAAAATAAAAATAAAAACAGTTTGTGATATCTCCAAGGTCATTAATTTGGACTTGGATGATAATTCGTGAGGATTTTGGATTGTTAAAATCTGTTGTAAAGAGCCAGATTACGATCCCGATAGCCGAGTCTAAGGGGAGTCTGAAGACGAGCTTGACGCAAGGGGGAGCTTGTATCCGGAATTCCAGGTGTCGATCCCAAAAGCACGGAAGCTTGACGAAAGGGAGAGCCTGAAGAAAGAGTCTACCGAAAGGGGGAGCTGAAGCTGAAGACAGATCCATGGGGATTCTGTTCGAGCAAGAGGGAGTCTGTGTTACTGAAGATATGTTAAAGCTTCAAGAAGACTCAAAGAGAGAGAGAAAGACAAGACGCTACGAGATTGACTGCGGCAATATCCAAGGGGGAGTCTGTGAGTGCATTTATGTCTATCGCCTCCGTCAATACGATTCGTTGTAGAATATAGAAGAAAACAAGGTTTTATAGTGCTTAATGTAGGGAAAAGGGCAAGGTGCATTAATGTAAATAAGGAAAACTTTCCTTATTGCCTTTGCCTATAAATAGGAGGCTTATGCCTTAGATTTAGAACTTTTGCTACTTTTGCATCTTGGAGAGCTTTGAGCATAGAGAGAGAAAGTAGAGAGAGAAAGTGCAAAAGGTGATTCACGTGATTGTACGATTTCATATCTTTCTGTAGAATCACATATTATATACGTTCTTGTGTTCGGTCCACGTACGTGTACGGATTCTGCACGTCACACGTATCGGTTCGCAATAGTTTCGGAGTCTTAAACGATCCTACAACGCGCTCACATAACCAATTTAGGAAAATAGGCCAAAATTGTCACCTCTAAGCTAGTGAAGTGCGTAAAGATATAAAAATACATACTTCTTAGTCGAAATTATTAATCTTGATGGGAACGATTTGGTATGCAACCTTAAAGTGTCCCACTAAACGTGCAAAAAACACCATTTGTTGTTCAAGTGTGAATTTAATGTTTTTGACCTGCTCACATATTAGCGTAACCAACTTACTTTTACTAGAAAATTAAATAAAAAAAACAAAGACATTTTATATATTTCTAACCTTACGAAAACCATGCTGCTCCCCTTCATACTCCACTAAAACAACAACTGGCAATCCTTTTGCTTCCAATGCTTGATGAATTTTTCTTGCTTGATCAGGAGGTACTGTTGGTACACTTTATGTGGACGCGACTCGACTCGGTTCGACTCGGTTTGATTCGACTCGGTTAGGTTCGACTCAAGCCCGACGTCACGTCATTCCTCCGTCGTGCGCCCCAGAGTTCGACACGCGAAGCACGGAGAGCCGCAACCAATTCCCGATGACACGTCACCATGACATCATCATGATGATGTCATGATGATGTCACATGGTTGACTAACTCTTACAATCAGAATGTTTGAGAATTCTTATACGTGCATGTAAATTGGTTTTGGGCCAATCAAATCACTTGTACTTGATTGGTTTAGTCTATTTATATGCGACGAAGATTGATCTGAGCCCAAGCCTATGTGTGACGAAATCACACATAGGACGAAAACAACAAGTGACGAAGACACATCCTGGGACGAAAACAGCATGTGACGAAATCCCTGATTTCGTCATAGATATTGGATTTCGTCGATGATTATGGATGTTCGTCGATGGGATTTCATGGGCCACTTGATTTCGTCAGTCATCTAGTATAAAATACACAGACATAAGACAGAACACAGCTAGAGAAGTGTGAATAGATTTCACAGGGCGAACACACTGTAAACACACACACACTGAGAGTTTATAAGGATATTTTGTAAACATTGTTTTGTAACCGTTTCATACACATTAATACAATGGAGTGTTAATCGTTGAATCTTTGTTTTTGTGTTTGTGTTCGTAACTTGGTTTAACTTACCCGTTTGGATTCCGCACTCACGGGTTTGTCGGAAAACAGGAATAGAGGTTACTCGATCCTCCGGGTGGACCTACAGGTACAAACTGTAACACAACATACATCGATTCATTATGATATACACAAGACCTACAAGATATAGGTATAAATTTTCCACTTTTTCCATATTTTAGCAACCAGGGGTGTTCATGAGCCGGTTTTGACGGAAATTCTAGGCTGAATCACTTGCTACGAACGACACAAAAACCCTGCCGCGTTGGTTGGAAGGGGGGGGGGGGTTCATTTCCAAAAATGAAAAAAAAAAACATAAAAAATAATAAACATTAAATGGTCGGTTCATTACTAAAAAATTAAAACTATAAAGAAGGCTCATGATGGTAATAACTGTGATTCCAGAAATAAAATTAAAAAATCATAAAATATAATAAACGTTAAATGGCCGGTTCTAACAGGTTCCAGGCTCCAAACTGCCAAAAGCGAACAATCAACTGAACCGTACCGACTGACTTGTTTCAGTTTAGACAGTTCGGTCAGTTTCAACTGTTTATAAGGCAAAGTTTCATTGTCGCTTACTTCATGGAAATTGTTTAATCCCATTAACTTCATCTAACCCTATTTTTTGTGGTTTTTGGTTTAAAAAATAAAAGAATAGTTAATTCAATATTTTAACATCTGTAACAGATAACCCATTTCATACCCCTTAACACAAAGGAGTGGTTTGCAATGTCGGTTAGCATGTCTTATCACCATTAACACCCCGAATGTTAAAGTACACCCCATGGCCTTGTATATATAGAAATATTGATACGTATAAAAAATTAAGGGCTAACATTTGGATGTTCTAATGCCGCCTATTTTTTTATTAAATGACATTTTTATCATTCAAACCATCTAACCACATTAAATACTTCAAATTTTTAGAGGTAACCAAGAGAAAAACACTTAGTGTCATTATTCTTTCTTTTTTATAATATTTTAACAAACATAACTTTGAATTTGTTGATATTTATAGATTTAAATATAAGTTTTTAATCAACAAAATAACGTTATTTAGAAATTTTATAATTATTTTCATATTAAATTCACTTGTTAATGAAAATATAACAACTATCAATATAATTAAATAATAGTAATTCATAATTAAGTAGGAGAGAGATGGGAAAACCAAAATGTAGATGACTTACAATTGTGACAAATGTCTCTCACCATTTTCTTGTATTATAGTATAGATATAGATATAGATATAGATATAGATATAGATACAGATACATATATAGATACAGATACAGATACATGTACAGATATAGATATAGATATATATTTTTTAGTATAAAATTCTAATGAGTAAATTATACCTTTGGTCCATGCATTTGTGTCAGAATAGAAATTCATTTTGATTACAAGTTTAACGGATTTGCTAATCCAGGAACCGGCGAGTTTGACAGAGCCTCGGTCCTGATCCGACGTGTTCGGTGCATTTATTAGGACTAAGAAAGGAGTAGAAGATAGACAGGACACCGAGCAGTCACTTACAATCTGGTCTCTATTGATTATTCAATGTTACAGCACCACGAGACCAGTTGGACATCATTTCCCCTCAGGAACCAAAAGCTTGTCCAAATGGGAACCCCAAGTCCCTATTTATAGACAACTACCTACTATGTCCATCCGTCAGGATTGTCATCCGACCGGATGGTCATCCGGCCGGATGGACCTTGACATTTATAAAACCGTGTCCAACTTTCTCCTATTATATACAATATTCAACACACACTCTATCTAACTATTCGCACAATGTCTGACGTACGAAATATGCACCAACAGATTCCCTCTCGGCTATCACTGTCGAATCGTCTTTAATTCTTTATGAACCTTGAGCCGAGTTTGAATATTCTGCAACTTCAACTTTTCTGCAACTTCAATCAGGCATCTTGAAATCTTACAATAGATTCCACCTCGATTGATGATTCGGGTTTGCTTTTGTCAATATAAAGCTGTAATTCCCCTTGGAATGAATCTTTAGGTTTTTTGCACAGTTCACGACTCTCCTCTGATTTGCTAAACTGCAACCTTCACGAACAATCACCAACTTGAAACTAATCAATGCAGCATCCTTTATTTCAACTTTAAGCGCATCCGAGCTCGGTTTTTGATATGACCTGTAAACACCACGATCTCGCATTCTACCTGCTCGATCTAAGAATGTACAAAAACTCAACCGACAATTGATAGAAACTTCAAATACCCCACTGGTTAACTTCAAATCCGTGATTCCCCCTGAAGATCTGATATCCCATTTACCGTGATCAACGATAACGCACCATAAGAATGATAGATCCGTGTAAACGGTATTCTCCACAATCAGCAAATCTTCATCGAAAGACAAATCATCTGGTAATGTAATCCGATCTCTGAAGCATGCATCCACAATCAGATTCATCTCCTCGGATAATCTAGATCTCAGAAGCTATCATCCACGATCAGATTCACATTCCCCCTGAAAATCTGAAGTCAAAACTACCCGAATAGTGTTGCAGTGTCACGAATTTAAAAAATGCCGGAATTTCAACATAGGACATTGAAATTTGTATTCCCCCTCATTTTTGCAAATTCTGACGTCTCTATCAATGAATTCCCCCTCAAACTGAGCAATTTAGTTCTCTTTTATCTGTGAAAAAACTCGACTATGCCGAAAATATTACAATATTCCTCAAAACGTCAGTTTTTCATCATTGCAGATTTTACGATTTGGCCCATAAATAGTCAGATACCCAGAAAGAAAATCTTTCTGCACTGGTATCCTGACTACCCCACTAATTTCCATAATCCGTGATCGCATCATCAAATATGTTCACTAAAGCCCCTGTCGGTGTCTCTGAACAACCCAACTTTATCGTTAAAAACCCGAAAAAAATTTCAATCACCAAATTTTTTTTGGAGACTCACCTCGTCGTTGCGATAAAAAAAATGCCTTTTTTAGGCATTTGATCATCTGGACGAATGGCATGTTGTGGGATGGTCGTCCGATCGAATGACAAAGTAGACAAGCTTGTGTTAGTGGATCGGATGGTCATCCGATCGGATTAACATTCGAGTGAAAACCAACTGATCTTTCAAACACAAGCTAATGACATGGGTCGGATGGTCATCCGATCGGATATGTTCTAACAGCTCAAGAACACTCCGAATCACGTTTTTTTTCGATCCAGAATCTTTATTTGTGTGAATTTCATGATGAAACTTCACAGGATTGTGCGCGAATCAATTCTGAATAGATTGATGTCTTCAATTTCAAAATCCATCCATGAATTGACCTTTATTTTGATGATTTTCTCTGTAACGTCAAAACTCCCGTTTAACCCAAAATTGATGAGCTTTGGGTGATTTAACCAACTGTTAGATCGATTAAATCGGTACCGTAGCTCTGATACCAATGCTAATCCAGGAACCGGCGAGTTTAACGGAGCCTCGGTCCCGATCCGACGTGTTCGGTGCGTTTATTACGACTAAGAAAGGAGTAGAAGATAGACACGGCACCGAGCAGTCACTTACAATCTGGTCTCTATTGATTATTCAACGTTACAGCACCACGAGACCAGTTGGACAACATTTCCCCTCACGGACCAAAAGCTTGTCCAAATGGGAACCCCAAGTCCCTATTTATAGACAACTACCTACTATGTCCATCCGTCCGGATGGACCTTGACATTTACAAAACCGTGTCCAACTTTCTCCTATTCTATACAATATTCAACACACGCTCTATCTAACTATTCGTACAGTCTCAGACGTACGAAATATGCACCAATAGGATTCAATATCAATGACATTGTTTGCTTTCACAAATAGTCCCCGCACTTACAAAGTTAGCTTTTTATCTTAAAAAATATTTCTAAAGTCAATTTTTCAGTTTTATGTCATATGAACTTCACCAATGTATGCTACATGGTAGGTGATGATTCCAAATGAAACTAATGTAATCTACGACACGATGACCGTAACAGATAAATAATGTAATAGATAATTTTCTCTTCTCTTCTCTTCTCTTTTGGTCTTCTTCTTTATAATTCGCTCAATACTTTGATCCGTAACAGTTTATATCAACTTGATTGCGTTCGAAATTCGAAACCCTTACTTTATGTTTTTTTTTTGATGTTCACATGGGGCATGATGAAATCGAGATAACATATGGGAATGTTGCTTGGATCGGTGCCCACAGTAATTTTGAGTTCAGAGGAAAGGACTCGGTCAGTAGAGAAAGAAAAGGGGCCTTTTGTTAACTTTATGTATGTCGCTAATGCGAAGCCGCTAAGGATCTAAATTAACACTAGCCCTCGTAAGTGCAGAGGCCAAATTCATAAAAAAAACTATAAATCAACTATCAAATCCGTAATTTGCCCCAAACCAAATAAAAAAATAACTTGGTAACTAACTCAAGGCCAACCGTTGCGCGAAAAGTATTGAAAACTAAAGCCAAAAGAATTGTCAACATTATAAAACAAAGTAACCAAATTTATTAAAAAAAACTGTATTGTCTAAGAAAAGAGGAAATTTCGATATGTTTACATTTAGCTAAGTTTCAACCCTTTTGACTTGCTTATTTGACACAATGAAAATAAAATAAATAGGCCGAAAATGTCACTATAAGACGATTGAACTTCAAAGAGGTACAAAATACAAACTTCTTAGTTGAAGTTATCAATCTTGACGGGAACGGTTGCGTCTACAACCTTAGAGTGTCCCACTAAATGTGCGAAAAAACACCATTTGTTGTTCGAGTGTTAATTTAATGTTTTCGGCCAGCATACAATACGCATCCAAAGTAATTAATCTCTTTACCTGAAAAAATGAATATAAAAAGCAAGACGTTAAATATATTTCTAACCTTGCGAAAACCATGCTGCTCCCCTTCGTACTCCACCAACGCAACAAGTAATCCTTTTGCTTTTAATGCTTGATATATTTTTCTTGCTTGATAGGGGGTACAACCTGCAACACAACATACATCAATCCATTACAATGTATATAAAAAATACGTTATGTAGAAATAATCTTTACACTTTTTCAATATTTTAGCAAGGGGTGTTCATGGCCCATTAGCCGCTTTTTACAAAAAAATGTGGGCTGAACCGCTAACTACGGTTTAAGAGAAAGACAAATCAAACGGCCAGGTTGCATCTGGTTTAGCGGTTTAACAGTTCGGTTTGGCACTTTAAACCGTTTTTTATTTTCAGAATCATTAGTTTGTATCATAAAAAAAGGAATCATAAAGGGTGAGCAAAATAATTCAAAAAACAGTCCCAGTTCAGAAAACGCAATGAAAAATGCCAAGAAATATCCATTTGAAAATGCCATAAAACACACAGTTCAATAAAAAAAACAAGAAAAAACCAGTTGAAAATGCCATAAATACACCAGGTTCAGAAAAAACGCCATAAAAACCTTTTTGAAAACGTCATAAAAAAAAGTTGAAAACGCCATAAAAAAAGTTGAAAACGCCATAAAAACCCAGTTCATTTTTTTAAAAGTATATCAATAGTATAGTTGTTGGAAAGATAAAAAACACTGGATTTTATGGTTTATGTTTTTTTTTAAATAAACACGTATAAAAATTATGGACGGTCAAATGTGATGGGGAAATGGCATGTGATTAGCATGTGCACCCTTGTTTGGATCATCCTATTTTACCCCTCCTGGTAGTTCTAAGGTTCCGAGTATCTACAAAAATGACCCGCATCAAACTTAGCCACAAAGCACAAAGATCTTGTCGCTGAGAATCGTTTTCACTGTTTTCACACTTTAAGGCGTTTTCTCCGGATCCTCTTGTTTCTATATATATATATATATATATATGTGTGTGTGTGTGTGTGTGTGTGTTTGCGTGTGATGTGGATATTAATATGTAATTTAACTATATGACAGATAATCTTGTTGTAGTTTAGCGGTAAGTATTTCATTTTTGGCTATAGAGATATAGGTTACAAATCACAACAATCACACTTTTGAATTTTTGCATGTTTTTTTATCCTTTTCAAATTGGACAGGCCTTGTAGGCCCAAAAAAAGTCCAATTTTATTTAGTGGTCCAATACTATAAATAAGAAATTATCAAACCCTACTCAATGCACAATCATAAAACCTAATTCTCTTGTTGCGGCTGCCGTTGTCAACAACCCTAATTGGTAACTTCATTGCAAATGTTAGAAAAACAAGCGAGGTCATCTCTGGTTAGCATTATTTAATCTTTGTTTCATTACTTCTATTTTCTTCTATTTTTCTTTTGAGTTATTATTGTGGCGAGAACTCTGTTTTAATTTTATCGTCGTTATTGATTTTGTTACGAATGTAGCATGCTTACATGTTATTGTTTTCATTGTGCAGGGATCTGAAGAACATATATCAATCCTTCATAACATGTTGATTGCTTATAGGATTATCTTGACTGCACATGGTAATGTTAAACATTTACAATTTTAAAATTTAAACTCAACCTTACACTAGGGGTTAGTTGTTAGTTCGTCTATACTCAATCTGGGTTCTTGTTTGATACATGTAGTTTTATGATTTATTATAAAGATTTTCAACTCTTATTTTCATGTATTACTTTTTATGTAATGAAATTTATGGTATATGATTCCTTGCATCAAATGTTCAGCTAAAGATTATTGCATATCAATTGTTTTCCTTTTTTTACAAGGACTAGTGTGGAACCCACGTGTTACAGCGGGATCGACATTTGCGACGTTGTTTGCGCTTCCTGTTAGTTTTTCCACGGTATCATTTTGTTTGATTAGGAATCACGTAAAAGAATTAGTAATTAACAATTTAGTATTAACACGCATAACAATAGGACATGTCAACAATTGGGCATCAACATATGATTAAATTCACGCTTTGACCCCATGGAAATCTTTTTCATAGTTAGATTATTAAGGTTAAATATAAGATGAACATGCCAATGAGGTGGTGGTCATTGCCAAAGGCAAAGTCTTTAGACATCTGGGTTTGATAGGGGAGGTCTTGAGTTCAAGTCCCACAGACGACATCGATTAAAAGAAATTCGCCTTTTAAAAAAAATATAAGATCAACAAGTCAAATACTACCAAAGTCAATTGAAATTGTTAGATTGATTGTTTAGAACTCGGGTCCTATAAGCCTAAATACCGAGCTCTATATATTATGAGAATAAGTAGTTAAAGTACTTTAGTCAATCTTGCATACACATAACCATTCAATTGCAACCTAATAAGATATAGGCGAGTTTGGGTCCGCTGCGTAACAGACCACGCTGCAACATATATGCCAGACCCCAACTACAAGAAACAGACAAAAAACGAAGCAGAGCATTTGAGAAGGGTTTATTTAATTAACCAAGAAAAATATCAGGTTGTTTGCCTCTTCTACATCTAGGTCAACGTTGATCAAAATTGGAGTTTGTAAGAGGGTGATATGTAAAAACATCAAACAGATGAAGATATAATGAATTGTTTACTTGATAAAAAGGCTGACATGTAAAAGAGATAAGACATATGAAGTTTCTAGTTGTACATAAAGTTTTGATTGGTTGTATATAGAGCAACGCCCTGCACCTCAGCTTTTAAGAGGTAAACGTCTCAAACCACCTTGTGCTTTTTAATACCAAGATTATATAATCACTGTATGGGTAGTTAGTTTTTTTTCAAGGGGATAAACTGTAACTACTAACTAATTATCTATATTTGTTAAAGATGAGAGATTAAAGTGTAATTAAGATGAGGGGATTAAAGTGTAATTAGTGTTTGAAAGACTAATTTACCCTCATTAAAGCAAAAAAAAAAAAGATTTAACATTTGGGTATGTTAAAATGCCCTTGTGTTATGCATTATATATTTCCTTTAATGTCTAATGTTTTCATAATTGCTTTAATAAATGCATCTCTCTTTAAATTCCAATAATTCGTGCTCGTTAGGTTTAACGCAAAATATTATTGTCTAATATTCATAGCCCATAGGGCATCAAGTCCGGACCCGAAGGTATCCGAAAGTAACAGCTCAGCAGTTTCCATTCTTAACAAGAATAAACAATAAACGAGGCAGAAAAAGGAAGTCAGAATCTATTTCATCCAAGTATATATTTCTTTTCTCTCTTTAATTTCCTTTAATAATGTCTAATGTCTAACGTCCTTTCCATGGGCGGTTCTTAATAGGGTTGTGGCAGGGCCACGGCCCGGGCAAGTTTTGCGGCCGTAGTGCTAATTTTCCGCAGTTCGATCGAAATTTTTTATATATACTATGTTTGGCCCGGGCTTGCCCAGGCTTTTTTTAATGCCCGTATCTTTCGGCCCTGGCACGTTCAACGGGCAAGATCCGCCACTGGTCCCTTCGTTTTATAACCGATCTATCGTGTGATTTTTCAGTTCATCAAAGTCAGCTCTGAAAACCGTTAGAAGGGCTCGAAACTTTAAATTTTCAGGAAACAAAATAAAAAATTCAAAGATACTCAAAAGGTAGAAATGTAGAATACAAAATGATAATCAACTTCGTACTTTTTATAGGTATACTAATATTTATTACGGTGGTGTAGGTCCCCAAGATCCGCTTCGGCACCAAGACCCATCGTTAGTGTTACTAAATGTACCTCATCACAACAAAAGAGTGGACCAAAGCTAACGAAAAAGTCGGTCTCTTAAGTGAGGTCATTGCTAAACTCCATGTTGACTGCTGTTAGAGCAAAAGTAAAAGATTGCATTTGCTCCAGCCTTTGATCAACTTCTTTGCATGGAGTATATGGTAATAGTCTGCGGCTCTCCTTACGATGGACCTAGCCTCAAATCTTGCGTTTGCTCAGCATGTAGTTTGATGACCATGATGCTGCTTAATTCATGGATGGTGTGTCTGATCTCACTAGCCCGATTTGAGATTCTGATTACGAGATCTTTTTTGGTACTCTAGAATCAAATCTTGCATTTTTTTATTTGAATCTTATTTAGATGACACTTGTATATTTTTGGATGATTGAGATAACATATTTGACTGTGTTTCCTTATGGATGGTGTGTCTGATCTCGCTCGCCCGATTTGGGATTCTGATTACCAGATCTTTTTTGGTAATTTAGAATCAAATCTTGATTTTTTTTTTAATCTGATTTAGACGACACTAGTCTATTTTTGGATGATTGTCATAAAATATTTGACTGTGTGTTTCCTTATATAGCTTACTAGGTTAGAATCCCATGTGGGTTGAAAAAATTGTAAAAAATGTATGAGTTAATTACTGTTTTCGTCCCTGAGGTTTGTCAAAAATAACGGTTTCAGTCCATTAGTTTAAAAATTGCGATTTCAGTCCATTAGTTTCATTTTCGTAACCATTTCAGTCCACTAACTTAACTCCATCCATTTATTTTGTTAACTTTGAGTTAACTAACTAATTTAGGGACGGTTTGCGTCAGTTTTAGAAACACAGGGATTAAGTGTAAACTCTAAAACATTAAAACAAAAAAAAATAGTAAATTCCAAAAAATCAAAAAAATTCCAAAAAACCAAACAAATTCCAAAAAATTCTAAAAAATAATAAAAATTCTAAAAAATCATAAAAATTCTAAAAAATCCAAAAAATCCGTTTCAGCGCGAACTGTTTCGACCCGAACCGTTTCGAGCTGAACCCTCCGTACCGTTTCGACCCGAACCGTTTCGAGCTGAACCGTTTCGGCCCGTACCGTTTCGAACCGAACCGTTTCGACCCGAACCGTTTCGACCCGTACCGTTTCGAAGCCGAACCGTTTCGAACCAAACCGTTTCGACCCGTACCGTTTCGAAGCCGTACCGTTTCAAGCCGTACCGTTTCGAACCGAACCGTGCCGTTTCGAACCGAACCCTTTCGAGCTGAACCGTTTCGAACCGAACCGTGCCGTATCGAACCGAACCGTTTCGAGCCGAACCGTTTCGAGCTGTACCGTTTTGACGCGAACCGTGCTGTATCGAAACGGTTCGCGTCGAAACGGTTCGGGTCGAAACGGTTCGGGTCCAAAGGGTTCGGTTCGAAACGGTTCGCATCGAAACGGTACGGTTCGAAACGGTACAGCTCGAAACGGTTCGGTTCGAAACGGTTCAGCTCGAAACGGTTCGGTTCGATACGGCACGGTTCGGTTTGAAACGGTTCAGCTCGAAAGGGTTCGGTTCGGAACGGCACGGTTCGGTTCGAAACGGTACGGCTTGAAACGGTTCGGCTTCGAAACGGTACGGGTCGAAACGGTTCGGTTCGAAACGGTTCAGCTCGAAACGGTTCGGCTTCAAAACGGTACGGGTCGAAACGGTTCGGCTCAAAACGGTACGGGTCGAAACGGTTCGCGTCGAAACGGTTTAGCTCGAAACGGTACGGACGGTTCAGCTCGAAACGGTTCGGGTCGAAACGGTACGGGTCGAAACGGTTCGCGTCGAAACGGTTCAGCTCGAAATGGTTCGGGTTCGAAACAGTTCGCGCCGAAACGGATTTTTTGGATTTTTTAGAATTTTTATGATTTTTTAGAATTTTTATTATTTTTTAGAATTTTTTGGAATTTGTTTGGTTTTTTGGAATTTTTTTGATTTTTTGGAATTTACTATTTTTTTTGTTTTAATGTGTTAGAGTTTACACTTAAGTCCCTGTGTTTCTAAAACTGTCGCAAACCGTCCCTGAATTAGTTAGTTAACTCAAAGTTAACAAAATAAATGGATGGAGTTAAGTTAGTTGACTGAAATGGTTACGAAAATGAAACTAATGGACTGAAATCGCAATTTTTAAACTAATGGACTGAAACCGTTATTTTTGACAAACCTCAGGGACGAAAACAGTAATTAACTCAAAATGTATTGTTATATACCGAGTACTAAAAATATGAAATTATGTATTAAAAAAACTTGTGTATTTCACGGGTTGAATAAAATACATTGTTATCTATTAACATATATGGTTGTCAAGATATATCTTTACAAAAATGAAATTTGGTGTGGCATTTATAAATCATGTTACATTAACTTTTAAAACATTTTTTTCTACTATGTATTAACTTTTTTTGTAGTTGATTAATGTTAATTAAACTAAATTACTGTTAGAAATATATAGAAATGAAATTTGGTGTGGCATTTATAAATTATGTTACGTTAATTTTTAAAACATTTTTTTATATTACGTATTAACTTTTTTCTGTAGCAGATTAATGTTAATTTTACTAAATTACAATTAAGCATTGGAGTATAAATTAACCCTCCTTAACTTCACCTAAGTGCTATATCACCTATTTCCCCCCATTTAACTATGTCTTACTTCAAGGAAATGGTTTAATCCCACTAACTTTATCTAACCCTATTTTTAGTGGTTTTTGTTTAAAAAAAAAAAAGAATAGTTAATTCAATATCTTAACATCCGGTTAGCATGTTAACAAATAACCCATTTAATAACTCTTAACACAAGAAGGGAGTGGTTTGCAATACCAGTTAAAATGTCATGTCACACCATTAACACCCCAAATGTTAGAGTACACCCCATGGCCTTACATATCTATAGAAAAATTGAGACATATTAAAAATTAAGGGCTAAAATTCGGATGTTTTAATGCCACCTATATTTTTATTAAATGACATATTTTATCATTCAAACCATCTAACCACTGAAAATATTAAGAGATAACCCAGAGAAAAACAATTAGTGTCATTATTCTTTCATTTTTATAATATTTTAAGAAACATAACTTTGAATTTGGTGATATTTAGATATTTAAATACAAGTTTTTAATCAACAAAATAACTTTATTTAGAGATTTTATAATTAGTTTCATATAAAATTTACTTGTTAATGAAAATATAACAAATATCAATAATTAATTAACAGTAATTCATAATTAAGCAGGAAAGAGACGGCATACAGTGTTGAAAAGATGAAAGACTCACAGAAAAGCTCATCAAGCTACAATCCAGGATATCATTCATCATCAACAACATCAAACTCTGAAGAATCTGAAGAAATTCTCTGCAACATCGCATTAAAGCTGAAAAATTCTCTGAAAATGAGCATCAACGCTGCTAAACAACAAATGAGCTTTCTGGGATCAATTCTGGAATCATACGAAGATATGGTAGCTGGGAAAATTGGAAATTCTGAACTAACAAAGGAAGATTACGACCAGATCAATCCAGAAGAGATGGAACTTATTGATCTGAGATGGTGTTTGGCAAGCTGTATTCAAAGAGCTCAGCGGTTCATGGAAATTACTAGCAGACAATCAATCGGTGGACCATCAACAAAGCTGGGATTCGACAAATCAAAAGTGACCTGCTTCAAATGCAAGCAAAAGGGTCATTTGAAAAGAGAATGCAAAAACTCTGCTGTTGAAGAAACTGCTAATCCGTTTAAAGACGATTACTATAAAAAATCGATCTATCACAGGAGCAGAGAGGAATCACCAAGGTTGAAACAAATTGAAGATAATTCTGAGAAAGAGAAGTCAAGAGCATGTGTTGTGATCCAAGATGATGAAGGGTATGACTGGAGTAAAGTTCTTCTAGCAGAGGATGCTGTCGGTTACATGTTCACAGCACATGGCAAAACCAAATCAACGAATAAACATAGTGCATTTGTTGCTGTTGTGAAAGAGAAAACAAAAGAATAGATTCTAAAAGAGAAGACATACAGAGAGAGATGTATTGTTGGGTATCGAATTGAAGAGATGGAGAAAGAATATGAAGAAGCGAAGAATTATGGAAGGTATGACAAGAAACGAGAATGTTATGTCAACAGCAAAGGAGAACCAGTTGTCCATCAAAAGGAAGGGGTGTTTGACGACGTTCTTGCAGTAATCCCTCTATCCGGCGAGTACTATTCAAATGTTGCGAAATATGAACATTATGAGAAAAAGCTGGATAAAATCATCAGAGATGTCATGACAGCGAGTCTAAGACAGAGAGATGAAGAGAGGAAGAAGATGAATGTTGAAAGTTTGGTGGATGATTTGAAGAAGGTTGCTGAGGAGCAGAAGAGTGAAGGTGAAAAGGAAGAAGAAGCAGTTGGTGAATAAGCAGTTACTGAAAAACAACAGAATGAAGAAGATCTGAAGAAGAAAGAAGAAGCTGATGAGAAGCTTGAAAGTTCAGTTGAAGTGATCGATGCTGATGATGTTGCTAAGGAAAAACAAAAGAAAGAAGCAGATCAGAAGCAGACCGAAGAGAAAGCCGAAGTGCCAATCATTGAGGTAAATACTTCAACTGATTCTGAAGTCTTAAACAAAATGTTGAACAGTGCAAGAAATGCATGGAAACGTGCAGTGTTTGTACTGAAAAAAGATAAAAAATTCAGAACAAGAGACATTGAATTCACTAAAAGCGAAAAAGTTTTCTAAGAAAAATTCAAGGAAATTTTAGAAAATGAAAAGGTTTTAAAAGATAATGATGAAAAGGTAACACAAAAATGCAAGAGTTTAGTAAAAGAAAATGAGATTTTGAAAGAAAAGGTTTCAAAAATGACAGAAGAATGTTTTGCAAAAAGAAAATTCTTTTCAAGAAATGAAAAAGGAGTATCATTCAATAAAACTTGCATATCACATAACAAAAGAATCATATGAAGACGTGAAGAGTCAAATGAAACTTGTTCAATCGAGATTGAAACATTGTTCTGAAACATCTGATACGCTTAAGCGACAATATGAAATAAAGCAACAAGTTGTAAATTCTTACATTGAAGATGTTGCTAAGATAAAGCGTAAAATAGCTGATTTAGAATAAGATAACAACAAGTTACACAGTTATCACGCTTCATCATATGTTCTTGAATGCATTTTCAATCTAAAACCGAATGTTAGAGATTCTGAGCAAAACAAGAAAGGTATTGGCTCAGAGTATCATCAGGTTCCACCACCGTTTGAGGAAAAATTCACATTCTATGATGATGAAAAGGTGGAAAAAGCTTTCAACGTGGTTGATCAATTGCCAGATAACATTGACGTAAACTATTCCAAATCTGATGATTCTAATGATTTAGAGGTGGTAGGTAAGGTCGTTGAAAGTGTTTTGAAAGAAGAGTCGATTGATACAGGTAAATCTGAATCACATGATGAAAATGAAGGTAGTTTTCATGAAGGTTATCTTAAAAACTCAAAATCTGAGAAAAATACGAATGATTATTCAAAAGGATTGGTCTATACCATGATTGGATCGGACAAACTATTCTCAGATCTTGAAGTCCTTATTCAGAATGTGATTTCAGAAAAGATTGACAAAGTGTTCAAATTGATTGAAATTGAAAAATATGAGATTGCAAAGTTTGCGAAAAAGTCACAAAACTTTTTATAATAAACCAGGTTACAAAAAGAAAAACATGAAGGCTGGGTTGGGTTATAAAAAGAAACAAAATTGGAAAAGAAATGAAATGCCAAACTATCAGAAAAAGATGAATTTTGTTCATGGGAAAGGTTCCGAAGAAGAGAAAGAACTCCAATTTAGGCGACAGTCTAACGAAGAGTTCTACGCTCAGAAAAAGCAACAACAACAACAGGTCAAAGATGTGTCCAAGAGAACATGTTTTAAATGTGATCAAACTGGACATCTTACACGCAAGTGTCCAAATCTGAAACCGTTGGTGTTGAGACCAAAAAGAAGTCTGATGATGAACATCAATATGAGGATGTGAAACAAAGGTCAACCAGATTTGATTCAAAACAAACTTGGAGGTACAATACAAACAAGTTTGCTTCGAATCAAACTTGGAAATCAAAACCGAATAGGTTCGATTCAAGACAAACCTGGAATTCTCACATACCCAGATTTAGAACAACACAAAGTTGGAAAACAACTGTCGATGCAACAAAACCAAATAAGTTTTGGAAAATAAAAGTTGTTGAAAATCAAATACTTGAAATGATTCACATTTTTACAAAAGAAGTGCTTCAAAAGGACAAAGCTGGGTGGTTAAGACACAACCTAGTTCTGAACAGAAAACTGATTCAATCAAAAAGGATGAAGTAAAAGATGAAAAGTTGTTTGTTCCAAATGAAAAAAAAAATTTCTGAAATTGAATGAAGCATATTGTGTTGAAATGCCTAAGGTCAAACAGACCTGGGCTAACTTGTTCAAGTAATTGAATACTTTGAATGTGCAGGTGCTCAAGAAATCTGAATGTGTAGGATCGGGAATCGATCAATACGAGTCTTTTAGAGTTAAATCTAGACTGTTAGAATGGCGGAAACAATCTAACAATCTGAAATCAATGATAGAAAGTGAGTAGGAGTAGAAAGAAGTACTTTAAACATGTTTTCCATTCATATATCAACGTTTTACAAGCAGAGAATCCGGCAGCACTTCGTCTCAAGATTCTTGGAAAAGTTACAAATGAGAAAACTACATCCCTATTTATAGGGTAACCAGGTCGTCTGAGCTTCATACGAACTGGACAAACCCCGGTTCGTATGAAGTGACCACTTCGTTTGAACTTCCACTTCGTTTGAACATCCACTTCGTTTGAACATTCATGCGAACTAGACATAAACATTAAACTATTCAAAACATACTCGACACGACACTACACGACTGACGACATAGGCTATAGACATTATGCACTAACAAACTCCCCCTTGGATATTGCCGGAGTCTTCAGTCTGCCTGTCTTCAGCACTTCACATTGACTTAAACTTTTCTTCTCTCAACTTAGACTTTTTCAACAGCTTCCTAAGCTTCTCGTTCTCTTCCTTCAGGATCCCCCTTTCATCAATCTTCCATGCTTTTGGGATCGACACCTGGATTACCAGCAACAAGCTCCCTTTTGTATCAAGCTCGTCTTCAGACTCCCCCTAAGACTCTGCTATCGGGATCTTAATCTGGAACTTTCACCTGCAAGCCTCAAACATTTATAAGAATAAACATTTTAAATGTCCAGGATTGATGATCTGGATCTTTCACAATCCTATAAAGTTTTAACGATATAAAGAATCCAACAACTAAACCTAACACTTTACAATCAAATTTTAAACCTTTTAATTTTTTACCGACACACCCAGTTAACCAAGTCCAAGTTAATGACCCTGGTCAACTGTTTAGCCTGCCAAGTCCAAGTTAATGACCTTGGTTGACCAGTTTATGAAGATGCTGATTTTCTGAAACAGATCAAGTTCAAGTTAATGAACTTTGATACATTCAAGCAATTACCGATCACTTTTAAACAATCTTCTGCTTACCCAACCCTCGTGATCCAGACTTGTTCAGCACATGAGACTTTGATCTTCAGATTTCCAACGTCCGTTGTCGAAAATAAGATGAAAAACAAATCTTTTTGGATTTTAAATTTGCTAAACAAACAAACAATCTTTTTGGATTTTTGATAAGCAAGAAACTGTACACACAATATTTTTGAGAGCGTGTTAGGGGATCATATCAGCTGCCGACAAGATACAAGTACCGTTAAGCTTAATTCATTTTCAGTATTAAACAATTTGCATTGATTGCCGATATACTGGTCCACTTAAATTTTCGCACAAAGTTCAATCTATTCAGGATACGAATTAATGTTTTAAGGCTTAACTTTTATACGTGTACCACCTCAGAATATACTCCCGTATCCAGATCCCAATATTCAGTTTTACAGGTGAGTATACCACAGATGATATCTGTAAGGTGAATAAATTATGAAACCGTGATAGCTCAGGTCAGAACTTCCGTTCAGCAGAGAGCCTGGTTTGACTTTAGGTGTGTCCCCTTTAGAGGATCTTTTTTACAACAACATTGATTAGAAATTTTATTGTCTTCATCAATTTGTGCTGAGGGCGGCGCTATATTTCAAGCAAGCAGAAAGTATTCTCCGGGGACTAGGCCATTGCTTCCGCAAAATCAGAAGTCCCGGGATAATACCCCAGATATCACTGAGTATAAAGACCTAGTATCTCAGAAAGAGGGACCTTTCAAACAAGATTTCGGGGGTTACCCATATATCCGAGAGATGTTCCCCACATAAAAGCAAAAGATTTTATGTTTATATCCCGAACAAATCTACTAAATGTGTAAAAACCTATTGGCATATCATTTGCAAGGCTGCTTAACACATTTATACTTTACATTTATTTAGCGTACTGCACTGTCTAGCTGATGTACTATCATTTCCCCTTTTTACACAAACTCATTTTTACTTTTTCAAATGTTTTTGGTTTTTGTAATTTTATCATGTTTTTGTATTTTTCTGCAACTTTCTCCCCCTAAAAACAAAGACATATTTTTGTGTTTTTGGTTTTTATCAAATGCAGAAAATAAACTGTACAAAAAAACTTGACAACTTTGACGTGGATCACATCAGATCGCCGTCCTCCTCGGCTTCACACTCGATTACCCTCCCAGAAAACAGATTTTTCATCCCGTTCAATTTCAAAAGATAATTAAATCTTTTTCTATCAAAAGGTTTAGTATAGAAAGCAGCCTTCTGTTCATCGGTGTGTATGTTTTCTATACGGATTAACTTCTTTTCATAGCAATCACGGATGAAGTGATGCTGTATTTCAAAGTGTTTAGTTTTCGAGTGGTGAACCGGGTTTTTCATTATGTTAATGGCCGCTTCATTGTCCACAAAAATCGGTGTATTCAAGAACTGCAAACCAAAGTCTCGCATCTGCTGTTGGATCCAAAGGATCTGAGAGCAACAGCTCGAGGCTGAAACGTATTCTACCTCGCAAGTAGAGAGCGCTACTGAGGTTTGTTTCTTGCACTGCCAGGTGACAAGTCGAGTTCCGAAGAACTGACACCCAGCAGTGGTGGACTTAGCATTTTGCTTGCAACTACCATAATCTGAATCAGCAAAACCTGTGAGAGAGAAAACGCCAGATTTAGGATACCACAAGCCAGTGCTTGGGCAGCCTTTCAAATACCGTAAGATGCGTTTCACGATCGTTAGATGTGACTGGCGTGGGATTGACTGATATTGAGCGCACAAACACGTCGGATACATGATGTCTGGGCGGGAAGCAGTAAGATACATCAAGGATCCAATCATTGACCGATACAGCGTCTCATCTACTTTCTCTCCACTTCCGTCTGGGCAAATCCCATGATTCTGAGCTAGGGGGTTGCTGCTGGACTGGATTGAGCCATGTTAAACTTCTCCAGAACATCATTCACATACTTTGTTTGGTGAATGAAGATTCCTTCAGGCATTTGCTCAACCTGTAGCCCGAGAAAGAACTTCATCTCCCCCATCGAACTCATTTCGAACTTCTTTTTCATCACATTCTCAAAATCTTTACACAGCTCATCGTTTGTTGATCCAAAGATGATATCATCGACGTAGATTTGCACGATTAAGAGATGGCCTGTAACTTCTTTGATAAACAACGTACTATCAACTGTCCCTCTGCTAAACCCATTGTCCAGCAAATGTTGAGAAAGCGTCTCATACCAGGCTCTCGGGGCCTGGTGTAATCTGTAGAGCGCTTTGTCCAGAAGATAGACTTTGTTCTTGTGCACTAGATCAGTAAACCCCGGTGGTTGACCCACGTACACTTCTTCTTTGATTGTGCCATATAGGAATGCAGACTTGACATCCAGCTGGTATACTTTGAATCCTTTCCATGATGCAAATGCTAGGAAGATTCTTATTGCCTCGAGCCTAGCTACAGCGGCATACACTTCCGTGAAATCAATCCCCTCCTGCTGACTGAAACCTTGTACTACCAGTCGTGCTTTATTCCTTACAATCACCCCTCTATCATCTCTTTTACACTTGAATACCCATTTTGTCTTTATCAGCTTCTGGTTCTCAGGAAGGTCTACTAGTCTCCAAACACCCAGTTTCTCAAACTGCTGTAATTCTTCTTACATAGCATTCACCCAGCTGTCTTCAGTCAAAGCTTCCTTAAATGTTCTGGGTTCGATCTGCGAGATAAAACATTTAAGTGAGAATTCCTCCAGTAAAGCAGCAACAGAAGTATAAAAACAAGTAAGTGCTCTGTTGATCTGATCTCTCGTCTTAACACCACTCTGAAGATCTCCGATAATCTACTCTGAAGGATGGTAAGAAAGAGTTCGTGGCATGACAGTGTCAGGCACATTAACTTCCGATTGCAAGTTCGTGATGTCTAGATCACCAGTGTGATCCTCAGCTTCAGTCGATGCAACATTTGGATCCTCATCAAATATCGGACCGTTTTCCGAATCTGAGTCATCGGATTGATTAAATGATGGAGCTGGTTCCTCTGGTGGTTCTTGAACTGTTCCACTCGGACCTGCCTCGTGATCGTTTGCACTAGTTGTAGGAATGTTTGTATCCACATCTGGTTGAGAAACCACCAACGGTCTAGGTATCTGATCTTGTACCATGGATTGTTGCTGCTGGTATAAGTAAGCAAGTTCCTCTTCACTCGGCTCTGTCGGTAGTTGGAACGACTCCCAGAGTTTGTCATAATCGAAAAGCAATCTTTGTCCGGGAAGTTGCGGTGGAGCCGTATGCTTTTGACAGTCTACATGCTTATACACAATCTCCATCTTCTTAAACAAAATCATCAAAGACTCAAAGGTTTGATCTTTCCTCTCCATGCACACCACCCAAGAAAATCTAGTAAAATCATCAGTTACCACCAGACAATATAAATCTCCACTGATACTCTGCACATTCACTGGTCTGAAGAGATCCATGTGGAGTCTCTCAAGTGGCATTCTGATTGAATTCAGCAGCTTCTATGGGTGTGACTTCTTTGTCTGCTTTCCTTTCTTGCAAGCTACACAATCATCATTTAAATGAAGACTTTTCACATTTACACCTTCAACTAAATCATTGTGTACAAGAAAGTTCATTTTTCTAATATGAATGTGGCCGATCTTTCGATGCCACATAATCGACTCCTTTTCAGTAGCTTTGCTTTTTGACACAAAACATTGTTTTTGATAATCTGTTGTTGTTGCGACACCCATATCAAGAATGTACAGATCATTTACTCGTGGAGCTTGCAACAACACCATTTCTTCCGGAATTTTGAAACCAGGTTTTAAGACAAGACATTCATTTTTAGTGAAATGTACGGTAAAAGAATTGTCACAAATCTGTGAGATACTCAGCAGATTGTTTTCAGGTTCTATTATGTAGTTCACTTTATCAAACGAAATGACTCCATTCGTTAGAGTCCCTTGACCAACAATCCTTCCTCCCTGATTCCCAGCAAATCCCACGTATCCTCCGTTTAAAGATTTATCGTAATAAAACAATGCTAGCATTCCAATCATGTGTCTTGACGCTCCGCTGTCCATTATCCATTTTGAGATATACGACTTTGGAAGCCCATGCAATCATCACAGAAATTTATTCAAACAATGAAGCCCATGACTTCTTAACTTGTAGAACACTACCAAACACTATATCACACTTCTCATCAACTTTTGGAATACTAAAGATCACATTTGGGACAACAGGTTCAGCTTTTGATTTTAAAATTTTCTCTTTGATTGGTGGAAATTCATCAAGGAACTTGTCTAGCTCAAATTCATACTTCTTACCATCATTTGCAAAAACTTTTGTTTCAGATTTTAACACATTCTCCATTTTCTTCACCTCAACTGATTGTTTTGGTTTAGCCACCCATGTTTGAGTTTCAAAAACCTTTGTCTTTGGAAAAATCTTTGAAGTCTTTTGGATTTTCGAAGATTCACCAATCTCAAAAGTTGATTTTGGTTTTTCTTCGGACTTCAACGATTCACCTCTTTTAAGAATTCGAACAGAAGAAACCATTGGTTTTTTACCCTTATCATCAGTTGAAGTTTTTGGTTTTGGTTTTTGCAAAACAGGTTTCTTGAAAACAGGTTTTTCCATCTTTTTGGTACATTGCTTTGCCATATGACCAATCTCATTGCAGCGATAACGAACTCTTTTGTCATATTCAAGAAAATTAGATTTGTAGGTCTCTTCTTTCAATTTCTTCGCTGCATTGAAATCATCAATGGCTTTTTGACTGAAAATATACTCCTTTTCAGCATCAACACTTGGACCAACAACAAAAACATCATTCATTGTTTCCATTGGCTTAACATTCATCTTTGCCATTTTCTTTTCAAATCCAATCCCTTTGTTTTTAAAATTGTTTCCATTTTTCTTGTGAGACCCATTGTTACCTACCCAATCTTTCTTCCCAGAGTTGTTTTGTTTCACAAAAGATTTTTTAGGTTTTGAAAAGAACTCATTGTTGTTAACTTCAGAAATATAAATCTCTACAAGCTTAAACACCTTCTCAACATTTTTCATGTTCGCGTTTTGGATCGGATACTCAAAATCAGAATAGAGTTTGTCAGTTCCAATCATTGGGTAAACCACCATGATCGGATCATCATTCGTAACATTTTGTGATTTTGGTATAAACTTGTCCAAAAAGTTACCATTATCTTCACTTTCAGAACTGGAATTTTCCAAATGTGTTTTCACAGTTTCAAAATCTTAGTTATCACTCTCTTCGTCTAACACTTGATCAACAACGGTTTTGATCACCTGTGACTCATTGTCAGTGTCGGACGGAGAGAATGTAACATCAACACTCTCAGGTAACTCATCCTCAATTTTTCTCAACTTGAGATTCAAAGCAGCTTCCACCCCATCCGGATACTTCTGAGTGTAATGACTCCACATTGGGGGTGGAACACTGTTAAAGACAGGTGTTGCATCTGGTTGTTGCGGGATAATTTGTTCAATCACATATGAAGATGCAACATAACTCATCAACTTCTTATCAATTCTTTCATTTTCAATTTTTGTTAACTCCAATTCTTTTTTCAATGAAGCTATTGTGTCCAAATGAAAGTTGATTTCCTTTTGTTTATCAAGAACTGTTGATTTTAACAATTTTGTGGCTTTATCGTTTTCAAGACTCTCATTTTGAATCATTTTGATAGATTTAGCTAACTTGTGATATGCTTCTTTTACTTCACTCAGATCAAATTTAAGTTCATTAGTATATCGTTTCAATTCCTGAAACTTTGTGTCTTTTTCAAGACACTCCATGCAGGGTTTTGAACAGTTTTTGCATGAAGTTTCAGAGATTGACTCAATATTTTCAACAACCTTTTCCTCTTGTTCAAAATTAACATCCTGTTTACCGACATTATTAGACTCTGACTCAGACACTCCTTCGGTTTTGACCTCCTGACTTTTGGATTTTCCATCAGACTCCTTTTTACCTAAATCTGTTTTGACCGAATCAGTATCAACAGACTCTGGTTGTACAGATTCTGTGTCTACCTCTTTCAGTTTTGCCATCAAAGCTTTGTCAGCAATCTCTTTCAATGTCTCTTCAGTCATTTCTTTTGAAACATCAATTATCTCTACAACCGGAACTTTCTCCTCCTTGTACTATGGGCAAAATCCGGTTGTTGGTTCACTGAAAATACCTGCAAAAGAATCAACCACATTAGGAGGTATAATTGATTTTAAAGAACTAGCTAAAACCTCTTGTTTGGATTGATAGTAGTAGATTTCTGCAGCAACTTCTTCGAGATCAGCCGAACTTTCTTCAGTCACATTTTCACTAACAACCTCTGTTTCAATAACACTCTCCGATTCTTCCACAATCTTAGCCATCAAACCTCTACCCTCACTGCCAGGGATGTATTTATCCCAACTGAATCCATCAGCTACCTTTTCATCATCTTGGTTGACTATGAGAGCTTTTTCCGGCTTGTTCTCGATCTGAGGTCTTTGAACTACAGGTTGTTGATTTGTCTTGTGATAGATCGCCTGTCTGTAGTAATCATTTGTAAATGGATTTTGATGATTGTTGACCTCTCTACTCGAACACTCTCTCTTAAAATGCCCCTTTTCTTTACACTTGAAACATGTCACTTTAGACTTGTCAAATCCAAGCTTTTGATCCGGTCCTAACAAATTGTATCGACCCATAATCTCCATGAATCGTTGAGCTCTTCTAACCAAGCTAGCCATACCCCACTTGATGTCTATCAATTCGAGCTCCTCCGGATCTATTTGATCATAGTCCTCTTTCGTCATATCGGGGTTTCCTATTTTCCCGGCAACCAAACTCTCGTATGATTCCAGTACTGATGCGAGTAGTGCAATGTGTTGTTTAGCAAAAGATTCTGTAAAATCTTGAGCGTTCTTAATATTGACTGCTATGTTGCACATTATCCCCGGACCGTGACTCTGATTGTTCGAGCTTGAAAAGCTTTGTGGAGTAGCTTGTTCAGGAGATTTGGAATTTGGTTCATAACTCGCAAACGGTGAAGACTTGTTGTTGCTAGAAGTACTCGACGAAGCACCAGAAGATAAATCTGCACTAAACCCTCTTTGAATCTTCGGGCTTAGATTCGTTGTTGCAGGAGAACTGCCTTTGTAGTATAGCGAAACATCCTGTTGAATATTTGCAGAATTCATCTGTTTAATCTTTGTTAACTCTAACTCATGTGCTTCGATCTTCTCTATGAAACCACTAAGATTCATGTTACCAAAATTTGAATTGTTCTTTAACACCAGCAAATAAGTTCTCCACTCATCATATGGCAATGCGTCTGCCAATTTATCGATCCACTCCTCATTAGTCTTAGTTATCTCCAATCTTCCCATCTCCACAACTAGATGACAGTATCTTTCAATCAATTGTTTTGTAGTTTCACCTTTCATACTCGTGAAAATGTCAAATTGTTTCTTTATCAAAGCCTTCTTGCTTTTGATCATCTCTACACTCCCTTGAAACTTTACTTTCAGCGCATTCCAAATGGATTGTGAATTATCCTCATGTTGCAGCAACACTAAGATATCTTCCTTAATTACCTGTTGAAGAATACTCATCATCTTGTTTTCAGCTTTGAAATCTGCTTGTTCAGTTTCTGTCAAACTGCCAATCCCTTTCACAAGACCCAAACCATTCTTAGGAGGTTCATATTTCACTTCAATCTTCATCCAGCATTCAAAGTGATTAGCTTGAACCCATGTCCTAAACCTTCCAGACCAACCCGAATACTCATCGATATTCATCAGTTTAGGTGGTTTCTGCATCGTCCCTAACTCATTCTCCATATTGACGTTTTGTACAATACTCCCCGATGTTTGTGCTGCCGTCATACAACTGCCGGCAAAGAAATTATAAAAATCTTGATTTTCCATTTTTAAACTTTGAAAAACTTGTTAAGTTTTTAACTTTTCAAGTGAAGTGACTTTTTGAAAACAATCTGATTCAAACGGAGTGGAAATTTCAAACGATTTAACTTTCAAACGGACTGAATGTTCAGACAAAATGAAATATCATACGAAGTGAAATTTTGAAACGAATTGAATGTTTCACACGAAGTGAAACTCAAACGAACTAAACTTTTGAAACGAACTGAAGGTTTCACACGAAGTGAACGCTCAAACGAACTGAACTTTTGAAATGAACTAGATTTTTCAAACGAACTGGCCTTCTCTTCGTGTGAAATCTCAAACGAACTAGATTTTTGAAACGAACTGGCCTTCTCTTCGGGTGAAAACTCAAACGAACTGAATCATCTCATGCAAACTAAACACAAATCTCAAACGAAGAGCCATTTTTTGATGATTTTTGGTATGTTTTAAGTCGATTTTAGGTCTGAAACTTTCAAGTATTGTTTAAAACAATGTTTTACACAACATATTCAAAAAATCAGTCCATATTGTCTATTAAATCATTCAAAAATCCAAGAAAAAGTAGAAGAATCAGATTTACACACATTCAAACCACTGATTTCTCAGATTTAACTCATCCTTAGCTCTGATACCACTTGTAGGATCAGGAATCGATCAATACGAGTCTTTCAGAGTTAAATCTAGACCGTTAGAATGGCAGAAACAATCTAACAATCTGAAATCAATGATAGAAAGTGAGTAGGAGTAGAAAGAAGTACTTTATACATGTTTTGCATTCATATATCAACGTTTTACAAGCAGAGAATCCGGCAGCACTTCGTCTCAAGATTCTTGGAAAAGTTACAAATGAGAAAACTACATCCCTATTTATAGGGTAACCTGGTCTTCTGAGCTTCATACGAACTGGACAAACCCCAGTTCGTATGAAGTGACCACTTCGTTTAAACTTCCACTTCGTTTGAACATCCACTTCGTTTGAACATCCACTTCGTTTGAACATTCATGCGAACAGGACATAAACATTAAACTATTCAAAACATACTCGACATGACACTACACGACTGACGACATAGGCTATAGACATTATGCAGTAACAGAATGTCATCTAGAGGAGTCTCGGAGCAGCCTGGCACAAGAGGAGGAGGCTGCTGAACCCTGCAACTGAATCACGGAGTTTGTTCATTTTTGTACATAAATAAACCATATTCCAAAACCCTAAAAAATTTAAAAATTTAAAAACCAAAAATACGTTTTTATTTTGTCAAAAATTTGAAAAATAAAAAATATGTTTGTTTTTTAATTTGTCAAAAATCAATTTTTTTTTTCAAAAATATGTTAAGTGAATACGCCGAAACCCTCACGGCTGAACAGACATGATTAATTTCACAAGATTAAACAATGGTTTTCAAACTGTAAAATATCAATGTGTTGTAAATCATGGGGGTATATTTTCTACAAAATAGAGCATGAGAAGCAGATAATGGATGGCGAGACAAAGCTATCCACATCGGTTATCAAATTTTCTTTAAATGTTTTGAATTTTAGGGGGAGTAAAGCATTGTCAGAAAATCCAAAAACATTAGAAAATTTGAAAAAGCAAAAAACATGATAAAATCAAAAAGACTTTTGTGTAAAAAGAGGAAATGATAGTACATCAGTAGACAGTAACAGTACGTTAAAGAAATGGAATGTTAAATGTGATAAACAGTCTCACTGATGATATACCAGTAGGTTTTTACACGCTTAGTAGATTGTTTTCGAGATATAAACCTAAATATTAAATACTTACTTATCTCGTGGGGAACATCTCTCGGATATATGGGTAACCCCCGAAATCTTGTTTGAGAGATTGCCTGATTCTGAGATACTAGGTATTTATACTGTTTGATATCTGGGGTATTATACCTGGTCTTCTGATATTGCGGAAGCAGTGGCCTAGACCTCGTATAATACTTTACCCGCTTGAAAAGCTTACCCTCTGCATAAAAATTGAAAATTATCGAAAGATGTAATTCAAGTGCAGTTGTAAAGAAGATTCTCAAAGGGAACACACCTAAAGTCGAGCCTTCATCTCTTTGACTGAACGGAAGTTCATACCTGAGCTCTCAAGGTCTCGCACTAACCTTGAATACAGATATGAAATTGGTATGCTCACCTGTAAGACTGAATCTAGGGAATTTTGACACGGGAGTATGGTGGGACACACGAATAAGTTAAGTCCTTAAAACACTAATCTCATATCTCGAATCGGTTGAACTTTGTGTGAAAATTTAAGTGGATCAGTATTCTGACAATCTAAGTGAATCGTTTAGAACTTAAAGTGTTTAAAGCTCAACGGTGCTAGTGATTTGTCATAAACCGATATGATCCTCTGATGCAAACTCAAACAAAAATATTGTCTGTAAATATGTTTGTAAATATTTCTTTACTACTTTATGTTTCAGAAAAATACAAAAAGATTTTGATTTCTGCTTTATTTTTGACAACCGATGTCTAAAAGCCGAGTTTCAAAATCTAAGTATGCTGATCGTGTTTCTGAAAATAAACAAGTTTATTAATTTGAAACTTGAAGTTTTTAATCAAAAATAAAAAAAACAGTTTGTGATATCTCCAAGGTCATTAATTTGGACTTGGATGATAATTCGTGAGGATTTTGGATTGTTAAAATCTGTTGTAAAGAGCCAGATTACGATCCCGATAGCCGAGTCTAAGGGGAGTCTGAAGACGAGCTTGAAGCAAGGGGGAGCTTGTATCCGGAATGCCAGGTGTCGATCCCAAAAGCACGGAAGCTTGACGAAAGGGGGAGCCTGAAGAAAGAGTCTTCCGAAAGGGGGAGCTGAAGTTGAAGACAGATCCACGGGGATTCTGTTCGAGCAAGAGGGAGTCCGTGTTACTGAAGATATGTTAAAGCTTCAAGAAGACTCAAAGAGAGAGAGAAAGACAAGACGCTACGAGATTGACTGCGGCAATATCCAAGGGGGAGTCTGTGAGTGCATTTATGTCTATCGCCTCCGTCAATACGATTCGTTGCAGAATATAGAAGAAAACAAGGTTTTATAGTGCTTAATGTAGGGAAAAGGGCAAGGTGCATTAATGTAAATAAGGAAAACTTTCCTTATAGCCTTTGCCTATAAATAGGAGGCTTATGCCTTAGATTTAGAACTTTTGCTACTTTTGCATCTTGGAGAGCTTTGAGCATAGAGAGAGAAAGTAGAGACAGAAAGCGCAAAAGGTGATTCACGTGATTGTACGATTTCATATCTTTCTGTAGAATCACATATTATATACGTTCTTGTGTTCGGTCCACGTACGTGTACGGATTCTGCACGTCACACGTATCGGTTCGCAATAGTTTCGGAGTCTTAAACGATCCTACAACGCGCTCACAGAACCAATTTAGGAAAATAGGCCAAAATTGTCACCTCTAAGCTAGTGAAGTGCGTAAAGATATAAAAATACATACTTCTTAGTCGAAATTATCAATCTTGATGGGAACGATTTGGTCTGCAACCTTAAAGTGTCCCACTAAATGTGCAAAAAACACCATTTGTTGTTCAAGTGTGAATTTAATGTTTTCGGCCTGCACACATATTAGCGTAACCAACTTACTTTTACTAGAAAATTAAATAAAAAAAAACAAAGACATTTTATATATTTCTAACCTTACGAAAACCATGCTGCTCCCCTTCATACTCCACTAAAACAACAACTGGCAATCCTTTTGCTTCCAATGCTTGATGAATTTTTCTTGCTTGATCAGGAGGTAGTGTTGGTATACTTTATGTGGACGCGACTCGACTCGGTTCGACTCGGTTTGATTCGACTCGGTTAGGTTCGACTCAAGCCCGACGTCACGACATTCCTCCGTCGTGCGCCCCAGAGTTCGACACGCGAAGCACGGAAAGCCGCAACCAATTCCCGATGACACATCACCATGACATCATCATGATGATGTCATGATGATGTCACATGGTTGACTAACTCTTACAATCAGAATGTTTGAGAATTCTTATACGTGCATGTAAATTGGTTTTGGGCCAATCAAATCACTTGTACTTGATTGGTTTGGTCTGTTTATATGCGACGAAGATTGATCTGAGCCCAAGCGTATTTGACGAAATCACACATAGGACGAAAACAACAAGTGACGAAGACACATCCTGGGACGAAAACAGCATGTGACGAAATCCCTGATTTCGTCACAGATATTGGATTTGGTCGATGATTATGGATGTTCGTCGATGGGATTTGTGGGCCACTTGATTTCGTCACTCATCTAGTATAAAATACACAGACATCAGATAGAACACAGCTAGAGAAGTCTGAATAGATTTCACAGAGCGAACACACTATAAACACACACACACTGAGAGTTTATAAGGATATTTTGTAAACATTGTTCTGTAACCGTTTCATACGCATTAATACAATGGAGTGTTAATCGTTGAATCTTTGTGTTTGTGTTCGTAACTTGGTTTAACTTACCCGTTTGGATTCCGCACTCACGGGTTTGTCGGAAAACAGGAATAGAGGTTACTCGATCCTCCGGGTGGACCTACAGGTACAAACTGTAACACAACATACATCGATTCATTATGATATACACAAGACCTACAAGATATAGGTATAAATTTACCGCTTTTTCCATATTTTAGCAACCAGGGGTGTTCATGAGCCGGTTTTGACGGAAATTCTAGGCTGAATCACTTGCTACGAACGACACAAAAAACCTGCCGCGTTGGTTGGAATGGGGGGGGGGGTTCATTTCGGCAGTTGGAACCAACCTTTTTATTATTTTCTTTTCAAAATCATTCGTTTGTATTAAAAAATTTAAAACTATAAAGAAGGCTGATGATGGTTATACCTGTGTATTCCAAAAATGAAAAAAAAAAACATAAAAAATAATAAACATTAAATGGTCGGTTCATTACTAAAAAATTAAAACTATAAAGAAGGCTCATGATGGTAATAACTGTGATTCCAGAAATAAAATTAAAAAATCATAAAAAATAATAAACGTTAAATGGCCGGTTCTAACAGGTTCCAGGCTCCAAACTGCCAAAAGCGAACAATCAACTGAACCGTACCGACTGACTTGCTTCAGTTTAAATAGTTCGGTCAGTTTCAACTGTTTATAAGGCAAAGTTTCATTGTCGCTTACTTCATGGAAATTGTTTAATCCCATTAACTTCATCTAACCCTATTTTTTGTGGTTTTTGGTTTAAAAAATAAAAGAATAGTTAATTCAATATTTTAACATCTGTAACAGATAACCCATTTCATACCCCTTAACACAAAGGAGTGGTTTGCAATGTCGGTTAGCATGTCTTGTCACCATTAACACCCCGAATGTTAAAGTACACCCCATGGCCTTGTATATATAGAAATATTGATACGTATAAAAAATTAAGGGCTAACATTTGGATGTTCTAATGCCGCCTATTTTTTTATTAAATGACATTTTTATCATTCAAACCATCTAACCACATTAAATACTTCAAATTTTTAGAGGTAACCCAAAGAAAAACACTTAGTGTCATTATTCTTTCTTTTTTATAATATTTTAACAAACATAACTTTGAATTTGTTGATATTTATAAATTTAAATATAAGTTTTTAATCAACAAAATAACGTTATTTAGAAATTTATAATTACTTTCATATTAAATTCACTTGTTAATGAAAATATAACAACTATCAATATAATTAAATAATAGTAATTCATAATTAAGTAGGAGAGAGATGGGAAAACCAAAATGTAGATGACTTACAATTGTGACCAATGTCTCTCACCATTTTCTTTTATTATGGTATAGATACAGATACAGATACAGATACAGATATAGATATATATTTTTTAGTATAAAATTCTAATGAGTAAATTATACCTTTGGTCCATGCATTTGTGTCAGAATAGAAATTCATTTTGATTACAAGTTTAACGGATTTGCTAATCCAGGAACCGGCGAGTTTGACAGAGCCTCGGTCCTGATCCGACGTGTTCGGTGCATTTATTAGGACTAAGAAAGGAGTAGAAGATAGACAGGACACCGAGCAGTCACTTACAATCTGGTCTCTATTGATTATTCAATGTTACAGCACCACGAGACCAGTTGGACATCATTTCCCCTCAGGGACCAAAAGCTTGTCCAAATGGGAACCCCAAGTCCCTACTTATAGACAACTACCTACTATGTCCATCCGTCAGGATTGTCATCCGACCGGATGGTCATCCGGCCGGATGGACCTTGACATTTATAAAACCGTGTCCAACTTTCTCCTATTCTATACAATATTCAACACACACTCTATCTAACTATTCGCACAATGTCTGAGGTACGAAATATGCACCAACAGATTCCCCCTCGGCTGTCACTGTCGAATCGTCTTTAATTCTTTAAGAACCTTGAGCCGAGTTTGAATATTCTGCAACTTCAATCAGGCATCTTGAAATCTTACAATAGATTCCACCTCGATTGATGATTCGGGTTTGCTTTTGTCAATATAAAGCTCTAATTCCCCCTGGAATGAATCTTTAGGTTTTTTGGACAGTTCACGACTCTCCTCTGATTTGCTAAACTGCAACCTTCACGAACAATCACCAACTTGAAACTAATCAATGCATCATCCTTTATTTCAACTTTAAGCGCATCCGAGCTCGGTTTTTTATATGACCTGTAAGCACCACGATCTCGCATTCTGCCTGCTCGATCTAAGAATGTACAAAAACTCAACCGACAATTGATAGAAACTTCAAATACCCCACTGGTTAACTTCAAATCCGTGATTCCCCCTGAAGATCTGAAGATCTGATATCCCGTTTACCGTGATCAACGATAACGCACCATAAGAATGATAGATCCGTGCAAACGGTATTCTCCACAATCAGCAAATCTTCATCGAAAGACAAATCATCTGATATTGTAATCCGATCTCTGAAGCATGCATCCACAATCAGATTCATCTCCTCGGATAATCTAGATCTCAGAAGCTATCATCCATGATCAGATTCACATTCCCCCTGAAAATCTGAAGTCGAAACTACCCGAATAGTGTTGCAGTGTCACGAATTTCAAAAATGCCGGAATTTCAACATAGGACATTGAAATTTGTATTCCCCCTCATTTCTGCAAATTCTGACGTCTCTATCAATGAATTCCCCCTCAAACTGAGCAATTTAGTTCTCTTTTATCTGTGAAAAACTCGACTATGCCGAAAATATTACAATATTCCTCAAAACGTCAGTTTTTCATCATTGTAGATTTTAAGATTTGGCCCATAAATAGTCAGATACCCTGAAAGAAAATCTTTCTGCACTGGTATCCTGACTACCCCACTAATTTCCACAATCCGTGATCGCATCATCAAATATGTTCACTAAAGCCCCTGTCGGTGTCTCTGATCAACCCAGCTTTATCGTTAAAAACCCGAAAAAATTTTCAATCACCAAATTTTTTTTTGGAGACTCACCTCATCGTTGCGATAAAAAAATGCCTTTTTTTAGGCATTTGATCATCTGACGAATGGCATGTTGTCGGATGGTCGTCCGATCGGATGGTCGTCCGATCGAATGACAAAGTAGACAAGCTTGTGTTAGTGGATCGGATGGTCATCCGATCGGATGAACATTCGAGTGAAAACCAACTGATCTTTCAAACACAAGCTAATGACATGGGTCGGATGGTCATCCGATCGGATATGTTCTAACAGCTCAAGAACACTCCGAATCACGTTTTTTTCGATCCAGAATCTTTATTTGTGTGAATTTCTTGATGAAACTTCACAGGATTGTGCGCGAATCAATTTTGAACAGATTGATGTCTTCAATTTCAAAATCCATCCATGAATTGACCTTTATTTTGATGATTTTCTCTGTAACGTCAAAACTCCCGTTTAACCCAACTGTTAGATCGATTAAATCGGCACCGTAGCTCTGATACCAATGCTAATCCAGGAACCGGCGAGTTTAACGGAGCCTCGGTCCCGATCCGACGTGTTCGGTGCGTTTATTACGACTAAGAAAGGAGTAGAAAATAGACACGGCACCGAGCAGTCACTTACAATCTGGTCTCTATTGATTATTCAACGTTACAGCACCACGAGACCAGTTGGACAACATTTCCCCTCACGGACCAAAAGCTTGTCCAAATGGGAACCCCAAGTCCCTATTTATAGACAACTACCTACTATGTCTGTCCATCCGTCCGGATTGTCATCCGACCGGATGGTCATCCGTCCGGATGGACCTTGACATTTACAAAACTGTGTCCAACTTTCTCCTATTCTATACAGTATTCAACACACGCTCTATCTAACTATTCGCACAGTCTCAGACGTACGAAATATGCACCAATAGGATTCAATATCAATGACATTGTTTGCTTTCACAAATAGTCCCCGCACTTACAAAGTTAGCTTTTTATCTTAAAAAATATTTCTAAAGTCAATTTTTCAGTTTTATGTCATATGAACTTCACCAATGTATGCTACATGGTAGGTGATGATTCCATATGAAACTAATGTAATTACTTATGTAATCTACGACACGATGACCGTAACAGATAAATAATGTAATAGATAATTTTCTCTTCTCTTCTCTTTTGGTCTTCTTCTTTATAATTCGCTCAATACTTTGATCCGTAACAGTTTATATCAACTTGATTGCGTTCGAAATTCGAAACCCTTACTTTATGTTATTTATTTTGATGTTCACATGGGGCATGATGAAATCGAGATAACATATGGGAATGTTGCTTGGATCGGTGCCCACAGTAATTTTGAGTTCAGAGGAAAGGACTCGGTCAGTAGAGAAAGAAAAGGGGCCTTTTGTTAACTTTATGTATGTCGCTAATGCGAAGCCGCTAAGGATCTAAATTAACACTAGCCCTCGTAAGTGCAGAGGCCAAATTCATAAAAAAAAACTATAAATCAACTATCAAATCCGTAATTTGCCCCAAACCAAATAAAAAAAGTAACTTGGTAACTAACTCAAGGCCAACCGTTGTGCGAAAAGTATTGAAAACTAAAGCCAAAAGAATTGTCAACATTATAAAACAAAGTAACCAAATTTATTAAAAAAAACTATATTGTCTAAGAAAAGAGGAAATTTCGATATGTTTACATTTAGCTAAGTTTCAACCCTTTTGACTTGCTTATTTGACACAATGAAAATAAAATAAATAGGCCGAAAATGTCACCTCTAAGACGATTGAACTTCAAAGAGGTACAAAATACAAACTTCTTAGTTGAAGTTATCAATCTTGACGGGAACGGTTGCGTCTACAACCTTAGAGTGTCCCACTAAATGTGCGAAAAACACCATTTGTTGTTCGAGTGTTAATTTAATGTTTTCGGCCAGCATACAATACGCATCCAAAGTAATTAATCTCTTTACCTGAAAAAATGAATATAAAAAGCAAGACGTTATATATATTTCTAACCTTGCGAAAACCATGCTGCTCCCCTTCGTACTCCACCAACGCAACAAGTAATCCTTTTGCTTTTAATGCTTGATATATTTTTCTTGCTTGATAGGGGGTACAACCTGCAACACAACATACATCAATCCATTACAATGTATATAAAAAATACGTTATGTAGAAATAATCTTTACACTTTTTCAATATTTTAGCAAGGGGTGTTCATGGCCCATTAGCCGCTTTTTACAAAAAAATGTGGGCTGAACCGCTAACTACGGTTTAAGAGAAAGACAAATGAAACGGCCAGGTTGCATCTGGTTTAGCGGTTTAACAGTTCGGTTTGGCGCTTTAAACCGTTTTTTATTTTCAGAATCATTAGTTTGTATCATAAAAAAAGGAATGATAAAGGGTGAGCAAAATAATTCAAAAAATAGTCCCAGTTCAGAAAACGCCATGAAAAATGCCAAGAAATATCCATTTGAAAATGCCATAAAACACACATTTCAATAAAAAAAAAACCAAGAAAAAACCAGTTGAAAATGCCATAAATACACCAGGTTCAGAAAAAATGCCAAAAAAACCTTTTTGAAAACGTCATAAAAAAAAGTTGAAAACGCCATAAAAAAAGTTGAAAACGCCATAAAAACCCAGTTATTTTTTTAAAAGTATATCAATAGTATAGTCGTTGGAAAGATAAAAAACACTGGATTTTATGGTTTATGTTTTTTAAATAAACACGTATAAAAATTATGGACGGTTAAATGTGATGGGGAAATGGCATTTGATTAGCATGTGCACCCTTGTTTGGATCATCCTATTTTACCCCTCCTGCTAGTTCTAAGGTTCCGAGTATCTACAAAAATGACCCGCATCAAACTTAGCCACAAAGCACAAAGATCTTGTGGCTGAGAATCGTTTTCACCGTTTTCACACTTTAAGGCATTTTCTCCGGATCCTCTTGTTTCTATATATATATTCTATATATATATATATATGTGTGTGTGTATGTGTGTGTGTGTGTTTGCGTGTGATGTGGATATTAATATGTAATTTAACTATATGAAAGATAATCTTGTTGTAGTTTAGCGGTAAGTATTTCATTTTTGGCTATAGAGATATAGGTTACAAATCACAACAATCACACTTTTGAATTTTTGCATGTTTTTTTATCCTTTTCAAATTGGACAGGCCTTGTAGGCCCAAAAAAAGTCCAACATTATTTAGTGGTCCAATACTATAAATAAGAAATTATCAAACCCTACTCAATGCACAATCATAAAACCTAATTCTCTTGTTGCGGCTGCCGTTGTCAACAACCCTAATTGGTAACTTCATTGCAAATGTTAGGAAAACAAGCGAGGTCATCTCAGGTTAGCATTATTTAATATTTGTTTCATTACTTCTATTTTCTTCTATTTTTCTTTTGAGTTATTATTGTGGCGAGAACTCTGTTTTAATTTTATCGTCGTTATTGATTTTGTTACGAATGTAGCATGCTTACATGTTATTGTTTTCATTGTGCAGGGATCTGAAGAACATATATCAATCCTTCATAACATGTTGATTGCTTATAGGATTATCTTGACTGCACATGGTAATGTTAAACATTTACAATTTTAAAATATAAACTCAACCTTACACTAGGGGTTAGTTGTTAGTTCGTCTATACTCAATCTGGGTTCTTGTTTGATACATGTAGTTTTATGATTTATTATAATGATTTTTAACTCGTATTTTCATGTATTACTTTTTATGTAATGAAATTTATGGTATATGATTCCTTGCATCAAATGTTCAGCTAAAAATTATTGTATATCAATTGTTTTCCTTTTTTTACAAGGACTAGTGGGGAACCCACGCGTTGCAGCGGGATCGACATTTGCGACGTTGTTTGCGCTTCCTGTTAGTTTTTCCACGGTATCATTTTGTTTGATTAGGAATCACGTAAAAGAATTAGTAATTAACAATTTAGTATTAACACGCATAACAATAGGACATGTCAACAATTGGGCATCAACATATGATAAAATTCACGCTTTGACCCCATGGAAATCTTTTTCATAGTTAGATTATTAAGGTTAAATATAAGATGAACATGCCAATGAGGTGGTGGTCATTGCCAAAGGCAAAGTCTTTAGACATCTGGGTTTGATAGGGGAGGTCTTGAGTTCAAGTCCCACAGACGACATCGATTAAAAGAAATTCGCCGTTTAAAAAAAATATAAGATCAACAAGTCAAATACTACCAAAGTCAATTGAAATTGCTAGATTGATTGTTTAGAACTCGGGTCTTATAAGCCTAAATACCGAGCTCTATATATTATGCGAATAAGTAGTGAAAGTACTTTAGTCAATCTTGCATACACATAACCATTCAATTGCAACCTAATAAGATATAGGCGAGTTTGGGTCCGCTGCGTAACAGACCACGCTGCAACATATATGCCAGACCCCAACTACAAGAAACAGACAAAAAACGAAGCAGAGCATTTGAGAAGGGTTTATTTAATTAACCAAGAAAAATATCAGGTTGTTTGCCTCTTCTACATCTAGGTCAACGTTGATCAAAATTGGAGTTTGTAAGAGGGTGATATGTAAAAACATCAAACAGATGAAGATATAATGAATTGTTTACTTGATAAAAAGGCTGACATGTAAAAGAGATAAGACATATGAAGTTTCTAGTTGTACATAAAGTTTTGATTGGTTGTATATAGAGCAATGCCCTGCACCTCAGCTTTTAAGAGGTAAACGTCTCAAAGCACCTTGTGCTTTTTAATACCAAGATAATATAATCACTGTATGGGTAGTTAGTTTTTTTCAAGGGGATAAACTGTAACTACTAACTAATTATCTATATTTGTTAAAGATGAGGGATTAAAGTGTAATTAAGATGAGGGGATTAAAGTGTAATTAGTGTTTGAAAGACTAATTTACCCTCATTAAAGCAAAAAAAAAAAAAAAAGATCTTAACATTTGGGTATGTTAAAATGCCCTTGTGTTATGCATTATATATTTCCTTTAATGTCTAATGTTTTCATAATTGCTTTAATAAATGCATCTCTCTTTAAATTCCAATAATTCATGCTCGTTAGGTTTAACGCAAAATATTATTGTCTAATATTCATAGGGCATCAAGTCCGGACCCGAAGGTATCCGAAAGTAACAGCTCAGCAGTTTCCATTCTTACCAAGAATAAACAAAATACGAGGCAGAAAAAGGAAGTCAGAATCTATTTCATCCAAGTATATATTTCTTTTCTCTCTTTAATTTCCTTTAATAATGTCTAATGTCTAACGTCCTTTCCATGGGCGGTTCTTAATAGGGTTGTGGCAGGGCCACGGCCCGGGCAAGTTTTGCGGCCGTAGTGCTAATTTTCCGCAGTTCGATGGAAATTTTTTATATATACTATGTTTGGCCCGGGCTTGCCCAGGCTTTTTTTAATGCCCGTATCTTTCGGCCCTGGCACGTTCAACGGGCAAGATCCGCCACTGGTCCCTTCGTTTTATAACCGATCTATCGTGTGATTTTTCAGTTCATCAAAGTCAGCTCTGAAAACCGTTAGAAGGGCTCGAAACTTTAAATTTTCAGGAAACAAAATAAAAATTCAAAGATACTCAAAAGGTAGAAATGTAGAATACAAAATGATAATCAACTTCGTACTTTTTATAGGTATACTAATATTTATTACGGTGGTGTAGGTCCCCAAGATCCGCTTCGGAACCAAGACCCATCGTTAGTGTTACTAAATGTACCTCATCACAACAAAAGAGTGGACCAAAGCTAACGAAAAAGTCGGTCTCTTGAGTGAGGTCATTGCAAAACTCCATGTTGACTGCTGTTAGAGCAAAAGTTAAAGATTGCATTTGCTCCAGCCTTTGATCAACTTCTTTGCATGGAGTATATGGTAATAGTCTGCGGCTCTTCTTACGATGGACCTCGCCTCAAATCTTGCGTTTGCTCAGCATGTAGTTTGATGACCATGATGCTGCTTAATTCATGGATGGTGTGTCTGATCTCACTAGCCCGATTTGAGATTCTGATTACCAGATCTTTTTTGGTACTTTAGAATCAAATCTTGCATTTTTTTATTTGAATCTTATTTAGATGACACTTGTATATTTTTGGATGATTGAGATAACATATTTGACTGTGTGTTCCCGTATGGATGGTGTGTCTGATCTCGCTCGCCCGATTTGGGATTCTGATTACGAGATCTTTTTTGGTAATTTAGAATCAAATCTTGATTTTTTTATTTGAATCTGATTTAGACGACACTAGTCTATTTTTGGATGATTGTCATAAAATATTTGACTGTGTGTTTCATTATATAGCTTACTAGGTTAGATTCCCGTGTGGGTTGAAAAAATTGTAAAAAATGTATTGTTGTATACCGAGTACTAAAAATATGAAATTATGTATTAAAAAAACTTGTGTATTGCACGGGTTGAATAAAATACATTGTTATCTATTAACATATATGGTTGTCAAGATATATCTTTACAAAAATGAAATTTGGTGTGGCATTTATAAATCATGTTACATTAACTTTTAAAACATTTTTTTCTACTATGTATTAACTTTTTTTGTAGTTGATTAATGTTAATTAAACTAAATTACTGTTAGAAATATATAGAAATGAAATTTGGTATGGCATTTATAAATTATGTTACGTTAATTTTTAAAACATTTTTTTATACTACGTATTAACTTTTTTCTGTAGCAGATTAATGTTAATTTTACTAAATTACAATTAAGCATTGGAGTATAAATTAACCCTCCTTAACTTCACCTAAGTGCTATATCACCTATTTCCCCCCATTTAACTATGTCTTACTTCAAGGAAATGGTTTAATCCCACTAACTTTATCTAACCCTATTTTTAGTGGTTTTTATTTTAAAAAAAATAAAAGAATAGTTAATTCAATATCTTAACATCCGGTTAGCATGTTAACAAATAACCCATTTAATAACTCTTAACACAAGAAGGGAGTGGTTTGCAATACCAGTTAAAATGCCATGTCACACCATTAACACCCCAAATGTTAGAGTACACCCCATGGCCTTACATATCTATAGAAAAATTGATACATATTAAAAATTAAGGGCTAAAATTCGGATGTTTTAATGCCACCTATATTTTTATTAAATGACATATTTTATCATTCAAACCATCTAACCACTGAAAATATTAAGAGATAACCCTGAGAAAAACAATTAGTGTCATTATTCTTTCATTTTTATAATATTTTAAGAAACATAACTTTGAATTTGGTGATATTTAGATATTTAAATACAAGTTTTTAATCAACAAAATAACTTTATTTAGAGATTTTATAATTAGTTTCATATTAAATTTACTTGTTAATGAAAATGTAACAAATATCAATAATTAATTAACAGTAATTCATAATTAAGCAGGAAAGAGACTGCATACAGTGTTGAAAAGATGAAAGACTCGCAGAAAAGCTCATCAAGCTACAATCCAGGATATCATTCATCATCAACAACATCAAACTCTGAAGAATCTGAAGAAATTCTCTGCAACATCGCATTAAAGCTGAAAAATTCTCTGAAAATGAGCATCAACGCCGCTAAACAACAAATGAGCTTTCTGGGATCAATTCTGGAATCATACGAAGATCTGGTAGCTGGGAAAATTGGAAATTCCGAACTAACAAAGGAAGATTATGACCAGATCAATCCAGAAGAGATGGAACTTATTGATATGAGATGGTGTTTGGCAAGCTGTATTCAAAGAGCTCAGCGGTTCATGGAAATTACTAGCAGACAATCAATCGGTGGACCATCAACAAAGCTGGGATTCGACAAATCAAAAGTGACCTGCTTCAAATGCAAGCAAAAGGGTCATTTGAAAAGAGAATGCAAAAACTCTGCTGTTGAAGAAACTGCTAATCCGTTTAAAGACGATTACTATCAAAAAGCGATCTATCACAGGAGCAGAGAGGAATCACCAAGGTTGAACAAATTGAAGATAATTCTGAGAAAGAGAAGTCAAGAGCATGTGTTGTGATCCAAGATGATGAAGGGTATGACTGGAGTAAAGTTCTTCTAGAAGAGGATGCTGTCGGTTACATGTTCACAGCACATGGCAAAACCAAATCAATGAATAAACATAGTGCATTTGTTGCTATTGTGAAAGAGAAAACAAAAGAATAGATTCTAAAAGAGATGACATACAGAGAGAGATGTATTGTTGGGTATCGAATTTAAGAGATGGAGAAAGAATATGAAGAAGCGAAGAATTATGGAAGGTATGACAAGAAACGAGAATGTTATGTCAACAGCAAAGGAGAACCAGTTGTCCATCGAATGGAAGGGGTGTTTGACGATGTTCTTGCAGTAATCCCTCTATCCGGTGAGTACTATTCAAATGTTGCGAAAGATAAACATTATGAGAAAAAGCTATCAGAGATGTCATGACAGCGAGTCTAAGACAGAGAGATGAAGAGAGGAAGAAGATGAATGTTGAAAGTTTGGTGGATGATTTGAAGAAGGTTGCTGAGGAGCAGAAGAGTGAAGGTGAAAAGGAAGAAGAAGCAGTTGGTGAATAAGCAGTTACTGAAAAACAACAGAATGAAGAAGATCTGAAGAAGTAAGAAGAAGCTGATGAGAAGCTTGAAAGTTCAGTTGAAGTGATCGATGCTGATGATGTTGCTAAGGAAAAACAAAAGAAATTAGAAGCAGATCAGAAGCAGACTGAAGAGAAAGCCGAAGTGCCAATCACTGAGGTAAATACTTCAACTGATTCTGAAGTCTTAAACAAAAATGTTGAACAGTGCAAGAAATGCATGGAAACGTGCAGTGCTTGTACTGAAAAAGATAAAAAAAATCAGAACAAGAAACATTGAATTCACTAAAAGCGAAAAAGTTTTCTAAGAAAAATTCAAGGAAATGTTAGAAAACGAAAAGGTTTTAAAAGATAATGATGAAAAGGTAACACAAAAATGCAAGAGTTTAGTAAAAGAAAATGAGATTTTGAAAGAAAAGGTTTCAAAAATGACAGAAGAATGTTTTGCAAAAAGAAAATTCTTTTCAAGAAATTAAAAAGGAGTATGATTCAATAAAACTTGCATATCACATAACAAAAGAATCATATGAAGACGTGAAGAGTCAAATGAAACTTGTTCAATCGAGATAGAAACATTGTTCTGAAACATCTGATACGCTTAAGCGACAATATGAAATAAAGCAACAAGTTGTAAATTCTTACATTGAAGATGTTGCTAAGATAAAGCGTAAAATAGCTGATTTAGAATAAGATAACAACAAGTTACACAGTTATCATGCTTCATCATATGTTCTTGAATGCATTTTTAATCTAAAACCGAATGTTAGAGATTCTGAGCAAAACAAGAAAGGTATTGGCTCAGAGTATCATCAGGTTCCACCACCGTTTGAGGAAAAATTCACATTCTATGATGATGAAAAGGTGGAAAAAGCTTTCAACGTGGTTGATCAATTGCCAGATAACATTGACGTAACCTATTCCAAATCTGATGATTCTAATGATTTAGAGGTGGTAGGTAAGGTCGTTGAAAGTGTTTTGAAAGAAGAGTCGATTGATACAGGTAAATCTGAATCACATGATGAAAATGAAGGTAGTTTTCATGAAGGTTATCTTAAAAACTCAAAATCTGAGAAAAATACGAATGATTATTCAAAAGGATTGGTCTATACCATGATTGGATCGGACAAACTATTCTCAGATCTTGAAGTCCTGATTCAGAATGTGATTTCAGAAAAGATTGACAAAGTGTTCAAATTGATTGAAATTGAAAAATATGAGATTGCAAAGTTTGCGAAAAAGTCACAAAACTTTTTATAATAAACCAGGTTACAAAAAGAAAAACATGAAGGCTGGGTTGGGTTATAAAAAGAAACAAAATTGGAAAAGAAATGAAATGCCAAACTATCAGAAAAAGATGAATTTTTTTCATGGGAAAAGTTCCGAAGTAGAGAAAGAACTCCAATTTAGGCGACAGTCTAATGAAGAGTTCTACGCTCAGAAAAAGCAACAACAACAGGTCAAAGATGTGTCCAAGAAAACATGTTTTAAATGTGGTCAAACTGGACATCTTACACGCAAGTGTCCAAATCTGAAACCGTTGGTGTTGAGACGAAAAAGAAGTCTGATGATGAAAAGAAATCTGAGGATGTGAAACAAAGGTCAACCAGATTTGATTCAAAACAAACTTGGAGGTACAATACAAACAAGTTTGCTTCGAATCAAACTTGGAAATCAAAACCGAATAGGTTCGATTCAAGACAAACCTGGAATTCTCACATACCCAGATTTAGAACAACACAAAGTTGGAAAACAACTATCGATGCAACAGAACCATATCAGTTTTGGAAAACAAAAGTTGTTGAAAATCAAATACTCGAAATGATTCACATTTTTACAAAAGAAGTGCTTCAAAAGGACAAAGCTGGGTGGTTAAGACACAACCTAGTTCTGAACAGAAAACTGATTCAATCAAAAAGGATGAAGTAAAAGATGAAAAGTTATTTGTTCCAAATGAAAAAAAAATTCTGAAATTGAATGAAGCATATTGTGTTGAAATACCTAAGGTCAAACAGACCTGGGCTAACTTGTTCAAGTAATTGAATACATTGAATGTGCAGGTGCTCAAGAAATCTGAATGTGTAGGATCGGGAATCGATCAATACGAGTCTTTCAGAGTTTAATCTAGACCGTTAGAATGGCGGAAACAATCTAACAATCTGAAATCAATGATAGAAAGTGAGTAGGAGTATAAAGAAGTACTTTAAACATGTTTTCCATTCATATATCAACGTTTTACAAGCAGAGAATCCGGCAGCACTTCGTCTCAAGATTCTTCGAACAGTTACAAATGAGAAAACTACATCCCTATTTATAGGGTAACCAGGTCGTCTGAGCTTCATACGAACTGGACAAACCCCAGTTCGTATGAAGTGACCACTTCGTTTGAACTTCCACTTCGTTTGAACATCCACTTCATTTGAACATCCACTTCGTTTGAACATCCACTTCGTTTGAACATTCATGCGAACTGGACTTAAACATTAAACTATTCAAAACATACTCGACACGACACTACACGACTGACGACATAGGCTATAGACATTATGCACTAACAAACTCCCCCTTGGATATTGCCGGAGTCTTCAGTCTGTCTGTCTGTCTTCAGCACTTCACAATGACTTAAACTTTTCTTCTCTCGACTTACACTTTTTCAACAGCTTCCTAAGCTTCTCGTTCTCTTCCTTCAGGATCCCCCTTTCATCAATCTTCCATGCTTTTGGGATCGACACCTGGATTACCAGCAACAAGCTCCCTTTTGTATCAAGCTCGTCTTCAGACTCCCCCTAAGACTCTGCTATCGGGATCTTAATCTGGAACTTTCACCTGCAAGCCTCAAACATTTATAAGAATTAACATTTTAAATGTCCAGGATTGATGATCTGGATCTTTCACAATCCTATAAAGTTTTGACGATATAAAGAATCCAACAACTAAACCTAACACTTTACAATCAAATTTTAAACCTTTTAATTTTTTACCGACACACCCAGTTAACCAAGTCCAATTTAATGACCCTGGTCAACTGTTTAGCATGCCAAGTCCAAGTTAATGACCTTGGTTGACCAGTTTATGAAGATGCTGATATTCTGAAGCAGATTAAGTTCAAGTTAATGAACTTTGATACATTCAAGCAATTACCGATCACTTTTAAACAATCTTCTGCTTACCCAACCCTCATGATCCAGACTTGTTCAGCACATGAGACTTTGATCTTCAGATTTCCAACGTCTGTTGTCGAAAATAAGATGAAAAACAAATCTTTTTGGATTTTAAATTTGCTAAACAAACAAACAATCTTTTTGGATTTTTGATAAGCAAGAAACTGTACACACAATATTTTTGAGAGCGTGTTAGGGGATCATATCAGCTGCCGACAAGATACAAGTACCGTTAAGCTTAATTCATTTTCAGTATTAAACAATTTGCATTGATTGCCGATATACTGGTCCACTTAAATTTTCGCACAAATTTCAATCTATTCAGGATACGAATTAATGTTTTAAGGCTTAACTTTTATACGTGTACCACCTCAGAATATACTCCCGTATCCAGATCCTAATATTCAGTCTTATAGGTGAGAATACCACAGATGATATCTGTAAGGGGAATAAATTATGAAACCGTGATAGCTCAGGTCAGAACTTCCGTTCAGCAGAGAGCCTGGTTTGACTTTAGGTGTGTCCCCTTTAGAGGATCTTTTTTACAACAACATTGATTAGCAATTTTATTGTCTTCATCAATTTGTGCTGAGGGCGGTGCTATATTTCAAGCAAGCAGAAAGTATTCTCCGGGGACTAGGCCATTGCTTCCGCAAAATCAGAAGTCCCGGGATAATACCCCAGATATCACTGAGTATAAAGACCTAGTATCTCAGAAAGAGGGACCTTTCAAACAAGATTTCGGGGGTTACCCATATATCCGAGAGATGTTCCCCACATAAAAGCAAAAGATTTTATGTTTATATCCCGAACAAATCTACTAAATGTGTAAAAACCTATCGGCATATCATTTGCAAAACTGCTTAACACATTTATACTTTACATTTATTTAGTGTACTGCACTGTCTAGCTGATGTACTATCATTTCCCCTTTTTACACAAACTCATTTTTACTTTTTCAAATGTTTTTGGTTTTTGTAATTTTATCATGTTTTTGTATTTTTCTGCAACTTTCTCCCCCTAAAAACAAAGACATATTTTTGTGTTTTTGGTTTTTATCAAATGCAGAAAATAAACTGTACAAAAAAACTTGACAACTTTGACGTGGATCACATCAGATCGCCGTCCTCCTCGGCTTCACACTCGATTACCCTCCCAGAAAACAGAGTTTTCATCCCGTTCAATTTCAAAAGATAATTAAATCTTTTTCTATCAAAAGGTTTAGTATAGAAATCAGCCTTCTGTTCATCGGTGTGTATGTGTTCTATACGGATTAACTTCTTTTCATAGCAATCACAGATGAAGTGATGCCGTATTTCAATGTGTTTAGTTTTCGAGTGGTGAACCGGGTTTTTCGTTATGTTAATGGCCGTTTCATTGTCCACGAAAATAGGTGTATTCAAGAACTGCAAACCAAAGTCTCGCATCTGCTGTTGGATCCAAAGGATCTGAGAGCAACAGCTCGAGGCTGAAACGTATTCTGCTTCGCAAGTAGAGAGTGCTACTGAGGTTTGTTTCTTGCACTGCCAGGTGACAAGTCGAGTTCCGAAGAACTGACACCCAGCAGTGGTGGACTTAGCATTTTTCTTGCAACTACCATAATCTGAATCAGCAAAACCCGTGAGAGAGAAATCGCCAGATTTAGGATACCACAAGCCAGTGCTTGGGCAGCCTTTCAAATACCGTAAGATGCGTTTCACGATCGTTAGATGTGACTGGGGTGGGCTTGACTGATATTGAGCGCACAAACACGTCGGATACATGATGTCTGGGCGGGAAGCAGTAAGATACATCAAGGATCCAATCATTGACCGATACAGCGTCTCATCTACTTTCTCTCCACTTCCGTCTGGGCAAATCCCATGATTCTGAGCTAGGGGGGTTGCTGCTGGACTGGATTGAGCCATGTTGAACTTCTCCTGAACATCATTCACATACTTTGTTTGGTGAATGAAGATTCCTTCGGGCATTTGCTCAACCTGTAGCCCGAGAAAGAACTTCATCTCCCCCATCGAACTCATTTCGAACTTCTTTTTCATCACATTCTCAAAATCTTTACACACCTCATCGTTTGTTGATCCAAAGATGATATCATCGACGTAGATTTGCACGATTAAGAGATGGCCTGTAACTTATTTGATAAACAACGTACTATCAACTGTCCCTCTTCTAAACCCATTGTCCAGCAAATGTTGAGAAAGCGTCTCATACCAGGCTCTCGGGGCCTGGTGTAATCCGTAGAGCGCTTTGTCCAGAAGATAGACTTTGTTCTTGTGCACTGGATCAGTAAACCCCGGTGGTTGACCCACGTACACTTCTTCTTTGATTGTGCCATATAGGAATGCAGACTTGACATCCAGCTGGTATACTTTAAATCCTTTCCACGATGCAAATGCTAGGAAGATTCTTATTGCCTCGAGCCTAGCTACAGCCGCATACACTTCCGTGAAATCAATCCCCTCCTGCTGACTGAGATCTTGTACTACCAGTCGTGCTTTATTCCTTACAATCACCCCTCTATCATCTCTTTTACACTTGAATACCCATTTTGTCTTTATCAGCTTCTGGTTCTCAGGAAGGTCTACTAGTCTCCAAACACCCAGTTTCTCAAACCGCTTTAATTCTTCTTGCATAGCATTCACCCAGCTGTCTTCAGTCAAAGCTTCCTTAAATGTTCTGGGTTCGATCTGCGAGATAAAACATTTAAGTGAGAATTCCTCCTGTAAAGGAGCAACAGAAGTATAAAAACTAGTAAGTGCTCTGTTGATCTGATCTCTCATCTTAACACCACTCTGAAGATCTCCAATAATCTGCTCTGAAGGATGGTAAGAAAGAGTTCGTGGCATGACAGTGTCAGGCACATTAACTTCCGATTGCAAGTTCGTGATGTCTAGATCACCAGTGTGATCCTCAGCTTCAGTCGATGCAACATTTGGATCCTCATCAAATATCAGACCGTTTTTTGAATCTAAGTCATCGGATTGATTAAATGATGGAGCTGGTTCCTCTGGTGGTTCTTGAACTGTTCCACTCGGACCTGCCTCGTGATCGTTTGCACCAGTTGTAGGAATGTTTGTATCCACATCTGGTTGAGAAACCACCAACGGTCTAGGTATCTGATCTTGTACCATGGATTGTTGCTGTTGGTATAAGTAAGCAAGTTCCTCTTCACTCGGCTCTGTCGGTAGTTGGAACGACTCCCAGAGTTTGTCATAATCGAAAAGCAATCTTTGTCCGGGAAGTTGCGGTGGAGCCGTATGCTTCTGACAGTCTACATGTTGAACTTCAATTACCTTCTTCAGGCATGGTACGAACACTCTTTTTAGCGGACTCGCATATCCAACAAAAAATCCCTCATTACTCTTCACACCAAACTTTCCATCTTGATCAATGAAGGTACACGGTGATCCAAACGGCTCTAGAAACTTCAGATTTGGCTTATATCTATGAAGAAGTTCAAAGCAGGTCTTCTTGTATTTCTTCACAGTAAGCACTCGATTCAAGGTATAGCATGTCGCTGCCACAGCTTCACTCCAGAAATAAATCGGTAGTTTGGAATCAACCAGCATCGTTCGAGCAGTTTCAATAATAGTACGGTTCCTTCGTTCAGCTACACCATTTTGCTGAGGAGTGTATGGTGCACTGAATTCATGAAGAATTCCCTTCTCGTTACAGAAATCGAGCATGCGGTTGTTCTTAAACTCCGTTCCATTATCACTGCGTATTCTCCGGATCAGCACCTTATACACAATCTCCATCTTCTTAAACAAAATCATCAAAGACTCAAAGGTTTGATCTTTCCTCTCAATGCACACCACCCAAGAAAATCTAGTAAAATCATCAGTTACCACCAGACAATATAAATCTCCACTGATACTCTGCACATTCACTGGTCCGAAGAGATCCATGTGGAGTCTCTCAAGTGGCATTCTGATTGAATTCAGCAGCTTCTGTGGGTGTGACTTCTTTGCCTGCTTTCCTTTCTTGCAAGCTACACAATCATCATTTAAATGAAAACTTTTCACATTTACACCTTCAACTAAATCATTGTGTACAAGAAAGTTCATTTTTCTAAAATGAATGTGGCCCATCTTTCGATGCCACATAATCGACTCTTTTTCAGTAGCTTTGGTTTTTGACACAAAACATTGTTTTTGATAATCTGTTGTTGTTGCGACACCCATATCAAGAGTGTACAGATCATTTACTCGTGGAGCTTGCAACAACACCATTTCTTCCGGAATTTTGAAACCAGGTTTTAAGACGAGACATTCATTTTTAGTGAAATGTACGGTAAAAGAATTGTCACAAATCTGAGATACTCAGCAGATTGTTTTAAAGTTCTATTATGTAGTTCACTTTATCAAACGAAATGACTCCATTCGTTAGAGTCCCTTGACCAACAATCCTTCCTCCCTAATTCCCAGCAAATCCCACGTATCCTCCGTTTAAAGATTTAACGTAATAAAGCAATGCTAGCATTCCAGTCATGTGTCTTGACGCTCCGCTGTCCATTATCCATTTTGAGATATACGACTTCGGAAGCCCCTGCAATCATCAGAGAAATTTATTCAAACAATGAAGCCCATGACTTCTTAACTTGTAGAACACTACCAAACACTATATCACACTTCTCATCAAGTTTTGGAATACTAAAGATCACATTTGGGACAACAGGTTCAGCTTTTGATTTTAAAATTTTCTCTTTGATTGATGGAAATTCATTAAGGAACTTGTCTAGCTCAAATTCATACTTCTTACCATCATTTGCAAAAACTGTTGTTTCAGATTTTAACACATTCTCCATTTTCTTCACCTCAACTGATTGTTTTGGTTTAGCCACCCATGTTTGAGTTTCAAAAACCTTTGTCTTTGGATAAATCTTTGAAGTCTTTCGGATTTTCGAAGATTCACCAATCTCAAAAGTTGATTTCGGTTTTTCTTCGAACTTCAACGATTCACCACTTTTAAGAATTCGAACAGAAGAAACCTTTGGTTTTTTACCCTTATCATCAGCTGAAGTTTTTGGTTTTGGTTTTTGCAAAACAGGTTTCTTGAAAACAGGTTTTTCCATCTTTTTGGTACATTGCTTTGCCATATGACCAATCTCATTGCAGCGATAACAAACTCTTTTGTCATATTCAAGAAAATTAGATTTGTAGGTCTCTTCTTTCAATTTCTTTGCTGCATTGAAATCATCAATGGCTTTTTGACTGAAAATATACTCCTTTTCAGCATCAACACTTGGACCAACAACAAAAACATCATTCATTGTTTCCTTTGGCTTAACATTCATCTTTGCCATTTTCTTTTCAAATCTAATCCCTTTGTTTTTAAAATTGTTTCCATTTTTCTTGTGAGACCCATTGTTACCTACCCAATCTTTCTTCCCAGAGTTGTTTTGTTTCACAAAAGATTTTTTAGGCTTTGAAAAGAACTCATTGTTGTTAACTTCAAAAATATAAATCTCTACAAGCTTAAACACCTTCTCAACATTTTTCATGTTCGCGTTTTGGATCGGATACTCAAAATCAGAATAGAGTTTGTCAGTTCCAATCATTGTGTAAACCACCATGATCGGATCATCATTCGTAACATTTTCTGATTTTGGTATAAACTTCTCCAAAAAGTTACCATTATCTTCACTTTCAGAACTGGAATTTTCCAAATGTGTTTTCACAGTTTCAAAATCTGAGTTATCACTCTCTTCGTCTAACACTTGATCAACAACGGTTTTGATCACCTGTGACTCATTGTCAGTGTCGGACGGAGAGAATGTAACATCAACACTCTCAGGTAACTCATCCTCAATTGTTCTCAACTTGAGATTCAAAGCAGCTTCCACCCCATCTGGATACTTCTGAGTGTAATGACTCCACATTGGGGGTGGAACACTGTTAAAGACAGGTGTTGCATCTGATTGTTGCGGGACAATTTGTTCAATCACATATGAAGATGCAACATAACTCATCAACTTCTTATCAATTCTTTCATTTTCAACTTTTGTTAACTCCAATTCTTTTTTCAATGAAGCTATTATGTCCAAATGAAAGTTGATTTCCTTTTGTTTATCAAGAACTGTTGATTTTAACAATTTTGTGGCTTTATCGTTTTCAAGACTCTCATTTTGAATCATTTTGATAGATTTAGCCAACTTGTCATATGCTTCTTTTACTTCACTCAGATCAAATTTAAGTTCATCAGTATATCGTTTCAATTCCTGAAACTTTGTGTCTTTTTCAAGACACTCCATAGTTTTGAACAGTTTTTGCATGAAGTTTCAGAGATTGACTCAATATTTTCAACAACCTTTTCCTCTTGTTCAAAATTAACATCCTTTTTTCCGACATTATTAGACTCTGACTCAGACACTCCTTCGGTTTTGACCTCCTGACTTTTGGATTTTCCATCAGACTCCTTTTTACCTAAATCTGTTTTGACCGACTCAGTATCAACAGACTCTGGTTGTACAGATTCTGTGTCTACCTCTTTCAATTTTAACATCAAAGCTTTGTCAGCAATCTCTTTCAATGTCTCTTCAGTCATTTCTTTTGAAACATCAATTATCTCTACAACCGGAACTTTCTCCTCCTTGTACTGTGGGCAAAATCCGGTTGTTGGTTCACTGAAAATACCTGCAAAAGAATCAACCACATTAGGAGGTATAATTGATTTTAATGAACTGGCTAAAACCTCTTGTTTGGATTGATAGTAGTAGATTTCTGCAGCAACTTCTTCGAGATCAGCCGAACTTTCTTCAGTCACATTTTCACTAACAACCTCTGTTTCAATAACACTCTCCGATTCTTCCACAATCTCAGCCATCAAACCTCTACCCTCACTGCCAGGGATGTATTTATCCCAACTGAATCCTTCAGCTACCTTTTCATCATCTTGGTTGACTATGAGAGCTTTTTCCGGCTTGTTCTCGATCTGAGGTCTTTGAACTACAGGTTGTTGATTTGTCTTGTGATAGATCGCCTGTCTGTAGTAATCATTTGTAAATGGATTTTGATGATTGTTGACCTCTCTATTCGGACACTCTCTCTTAAAATGCCCCTTTTCTTTACACTTAAAACATGTCACTTTAGACTTGTCAAATCCAAGCTTTTGATCCGGTCCTAACAAATTGTTTCGACCCGTAATCTCCATGAATCGTTGAGCTCTTCTAACCAAGCTAGCCATACCCCACTTGATGTCTATCAATTCGAGCTCCTCCGAATCTATTTGATCATAGTCCTCTTTCGTCATATCGGGGTTTCCTATTTTCCCGGCAACCAAACTCTCGTATGATTCCAGTACTGATGCGAGTAGTGCAATGTGTTGTTTAGCAGAAGATTCTGTAAAATCTTGAGCATTCTTAATATTGACTGCTATGTTGCACATTATCCTCAGACCGTGACTCTGATTGTTCGAGCTTGAAAAGCTTTGTGGAGTAGCTTGTTCAGGAGATTTGGAATTTGGTTTATAACTCGCAAACGGTGAAGACTTGTTGTTGCTAGAAGTACTCGACGGAGCACCAGAAGATAAATCTGCACTAAACCCTGTTTGAATCTTCGGGCTTAGATTCGTTGTTGCAGGAGAACTGCCTTTGTAGTATAGCGAAACATCCTGTTGAATATTTGCAGAATTCATCTGTTTAATCTTTGTTAACTCTAACTCATGTGCTTCGATCTTCTCAATGAAACCACTAAGATTCATGTTACCAAAATTTGAATTGTTCTTTAACACCAGCAAATAAGTACTCCACTCATCATATGGCAATGCGTCTGCCAATTTATCGATCCACTCCTCATTAGTCTTAGTTATCTCCAATCTTCCCATCTCCACAACTAGATGACAGTATCTTTCAATCAATTGTTTTGTAGTTTCACCTTTCATACTCGTGAAAATGTCAAATTGTTTCTTTATCAAAGCCTTCTTGCTTTTGATCATCTCTACACTCCCTTGAAACTTTACTTTCAGAGCATTCCAAATAGATTGTGAATTATCCTCATGTTGCAGCAACACTAAGATATCTTCCTTAATTACCTGTTGAAGAATACTCATCATCTTCTTTTCAGCTTTGAAATCTGCTTGTTCAGTTTCTGTCAAACTGCCAATCCCTTTCACAAGACCCAAACCATTCTTAGGAGGTTCATATTTCACTTCAATCTTCATCCAGCATTCAAAGTGATTAGCTTGAACCCATGTCCTAAACCTTCCAGACCAACCCGAATACTCATCGATATTCATCAGTTTAGGTGGTTTCTGCATCGTCCCTAACTCATTCTCCATATTGACGTTTTGTACAATACTGCCCGATGTTTGTGCTGCCGTCATACAACTGCCGGCAAAGAAATTATAAAAATCTTGATTTTCCATTTTTAAACTTTGAAAAACTTGTTAAGTTTTTAACTTTTCAAGCGAAGTGAATTTTTGAAAATAATCTGATTCAAACGGAGTGGAAATTTCAAACGATTTAACTTTCAAACGGACTGAATGTTCACACAAAATGAAATATCATACGAAGTGAAATTTTGAAACGAACTGAATGTTTCACACGAAGTGAAACTCAAACGAACTAAACTTTTGAAACGAACTGAAGGTTTCACACGAAGTGAAAGCTCAAACGAACTGAACGTTTGAAATGAACTGGATTTTTCAAACGAACTGGCCTTCTCTTCGTCTGAAATCTCAAACGAACTAGATTTCTGAAACGAACTGGCCTTCTCTTCGTGTGAAAACTCAAACAAACTGAATCATCTCATGCGAACTAAACACAAATCTCAAACGATGTGCCATTTTTTGATGATTTTTGGTATGTTTTAAGTTGATTTTAGGTCTGAAACTTTCAAGTATTGTTTAAAACAATGTTTTACACAACATATTCAAAAATCAGTCCATATTGTCCGTTAAATCATTCAAAAATCCAAGAAAATGTAGAAGAATCAGATTTACACACATTCAAACCACTGATTTCTCAGATTTAACTCATCCTGAGCTCTGATACCACTTGTAGGATCGGGAATCGATCAATACGAGTCTTTCAGAGTTAAATCTAGACCGTCAGAATGGCGGAAACAATCTAACAATCTGAAATCAATGATAGAAAGTGAGTAGGAGTAGAAAGAAGTACTTTAAACATGTTTTCCATTCATATATCAACGTTTTATACAAGCAGTGAATCCGGCAGCACTTCGTCTCAAGATTCTTGGAAAAGTTACAAATGAGAAAACTACATCCCTTTTTATAGGGTAACCAGGTCGTCGTCTGAGCTTCATACGAACTGGACAAACCCCAGTTTGTATGAAGTGACCACTTCGTTTAAACTTCCACTTCGTTTGAACATCCACTTCGTTTGAACATCCACTTCGTTTGAACATTCATGCGAACTGGACAAAAACATTAAACAATTCAAAACATACTCGACATGACACTACACGACTGACCACATAGGCTATATACATTATGCACTAACAGAATGTCATCTAGAGGAGTCTCGGAGCAGCCTGGCACAAGAGGAGGAGGCTGCTGAACCCTGCAATTGAATCAGGGAGTTTGTTCATTTTTGTACATAAATAAACACCCTAAAAAATTTAAAAATTTAAAAACCAAAAATATGTTTTTATTTTGTCAAAAATTTGAAAAATCAAAAATATGTTTGTTTTTTAATTTGTCAAAAATCAATTTTTTTTTTCAAAAATATGTTAAGTGAATACGCCGAAACCCTCACGGCTGAACACACATGATTAATTTCACAAGATTAAAAAATGGTTTTCAAACTGTAAAATATCAATGTGTTGTAAATCATGGGGGTATATTTTCTACAAAACAGAGCATGAGAAGCAGATAGTGGATGGCGAGACAAAGCTATCCACATCGGTTATCAAATTTTTTTTAAATGTTTTGAATTTTAGGGGGAGTAAAGCGTTGTCAGAAAATCCAAAAACATTAGAAAATTTGAAAAAGCCAAAAACATGATAAAATCAAAAAAGAGTTTTGTGTAAAAAGAGGAAATGATAGTACATCAGTAGACAGTCACAGTACGCTAAAGAAATGGAATGTTAAATGTGATAAACAGTCTCACTGATGATATACCAGTAGGTTTTTACACGCTTAGTAGATTGTTTTCGGGATATAAACCTAAATATTAAATACTTACTTATCTCGTGGGGAACATCTCTCGGATATATGGGTAACCCCCGAAATCTTGTTTGAGAGATTGCCTGATTCTGAGATACTAGGTCTTTATACTGTTTGATATCTGGGGTATTATACCTGGTCTTCTGCTATTGTGGAAGCAATGGCCTAGACCTCGTATAATACTTTACGCGCTTGAAAAGCTTACCCTCTGCATAAAAATTGAAAAATATCGAAAGATGTAATTCAAGTGCAGTTGTAAAGAAGATTCCCAAAGGGAGCACACCTAAAGTCGAGCCTTCATCTCTTTGACTGAACGGAAGTTCATACCTGAGCTCTCAAGGTCTCGCACTAACCTTGAATGCAGATATCAAATTGGTATGCTCACCTGTAAGACTGAATCTAGGGAATTTTGACACGGGAGTATGGTGGGACACACGAATAAGTTAAGTCCTTAAAACACTAATCTCATATCTCGAATCGGTTGAACTTTGTGTGAAAATTTAAGTGGATCAGTATTCTAATAATCTAAGTGAATCGTTTAGAACTTAAAGTGTTTAAAGCTCAATGGTGCTAGTGATTTGTCATAAACCGATATGATCCTCTGATGCAAACTCAAACACAAATATTGTCTGTAAATATGTTTGTAAATATTTCTTTACTGCTTTATGTTTCAGAAAAATACAAAAAGATTTTGATTTCTGCTTTATTTTCGACAACCGATGTCTAAAAGCCGAGTTTCAAAATCTAAGTATGCTGATCGTGTTTCTGAAAATAAACAAGTTTATTAATTTGAAACTTGAAGTTTTTAATCAAAAATAAAAAAAACAGTTTGTGATATCTCCAAGGTCATTAATTTGGACTTGGATGATAATTCGTGAGGATTTTGGATTGTTAAAATATGTTGTAAAGAGCCAGATTACGATCCCGATAGCCGAGTCTAAGGGGAGTCTGAAGACGAGCTTGACGCAAGGGGGAGCTTGTATCCGGAATTCCAGGTGTCGATCCCAAAAGCACGGAAGCTTGACGAAAGGGGGAGCCTGAAGAAAGAGTCTACCGAAAGGGGGAGCTGAAGCTGAAGACATATCCATGGGGATTCTGTTCGAGCAAGAGGGAGTCTGTGTTACTGAAGATATGTTAAAGCTTCAAGAAGACTCAAAGAGAGAGAGAAAGACAAGACGCTACGAGATTGACTGCGGCAATATCCAAGGGGGAGTCTGTGAGTGCATTTATGTCTATCACCTCCGTCAATACGATTCGTTGCAGAATATAGAAGAAAACAAGGTTTTATAGTGCTTAATGTAGGGAAAAAGGCAAGGTGCATTAATGTAAATAAGGAAAACTTTCCTTATAGCCTTTGCCTATAAATAGGAGGCTTATGCCTTAGATTTAGAACTTTTGCTACTTTTGCATCTTGGAGAGCTTTGAGCATAGAGAGAGAAAGTAGAGAGAGAAAGTGCAAAAGGTGATTCACGTGATTGTACGATTTCATATCTTTCTGTAGAATCACATATTATATACGTTCTTGTGTTCGGTCCACGTACGTGTACGGATTCTGCACGTCACACGTATCGGTTCGCAATAGTTTCGGAGTCTTAAACGATCCTACAACGCGCTCACATAACCAATTTAGGAAAATAGGCCAAAATTGTCACCTCTAAGCTAGTGAAGTGCGTAAAGATATAAAAATACATACTTCTTAGTCGAAATTATCAATCTTGATGGGAACGATTTGGTATGCAACCTTAAAGTGTCCCACTAAACGTGCAAAAAACACCATTTGTTGTTCAAGTGTGAATTTAATGTTTTTGACCTGCACACATATTAGCGTAACCAACTTACTTTTAGTAGAAAATTAAATAAAAAAAAACAAAGACATTTTATATATTTCTAACCTTACGAAAACCATGCTGCTCCCCTTCATACTCCACTAAAACAACAACCGGCAATCCTTTTGCTTCCAATGCTTGATGAATTTTTCTTGCTTGATCAGGAGGTACTGTTGGTACACTTTATGTGGACGCGACTCGACTCGGTTCGACTCGGTTTGATTCGACTCGGTTAGGTTCGACTCAAGCCCGACGTCATGACATTCCTCCGTCGTGCGCCCCAGAGTTCGACACGCGAAGAACGGAGAGCCGCAACCAATTCCCGATGACACGTCACCATGACATCATCATGATGATGTCATGATGATGTCACATGGTTGACTAACTCTTACAATCAGAATGTTTGAGAATTCTTATACGTGCATGTAAATTGGTTTTGGGCCAATCAAATCACTTGTACTTGATTGGTTTGGTCTATTTATATGCGACGAAGATTGATCTGAGCCCAAGCCTATGTGTGACGAAATCACACATAGGACGAAAACAACAAGTGACGAAGACACATCCTGGGACGAAAACAGCATGTGACGAAATCCCTGATTTCGTCATAGATATTGGATTTCGTCGATGATTATGGATGTTCGTCGATGGGATTTCATGGGCCACTTGATTTCGTCAGTCATCTAGTATAAAATACACAGACATCAGACAGAACACAGCTAGAGAAGTGTGAATAGATTTCACAGGGCGAACACACTGTAAACACACACACACTGAGAGTTTATAAGGATATTTTGTAAACATTGTTTTGTAACCGTTTCATACACATTAATACAATGGAGTGTTAATCGTTGAATCTTTGTGTTTGTGTTTGTGTTCGTAACTTGGTTTAACTTACCCGTTTGGATTCCACACTCACGGGTTTGTCGGAAAACAGGAATAGAGGTTACTCGATCCTCCGGGTGGACCTACAGGTACAAACTGTAACACAACATACATCGATTCATTATGATATACACAAGACCTACAAGATATAGGTATAAATTTTCCACTTTTTCCATATTTTAGCAACCAGGGGTGTTCATGAGCCGGTTTTGACGGAAATTCTAGGCTGAATCACTTGCTACGAACGACACAAAAACCCTGCCGCGTTGGTTGGAATGGGGGGGGGGGGTTCATTTCGGCAGTTGGAACCAACCTTTTTATTATTTTCTTTTCAAAATCATTCGTTTGTATTAAAAAATTTAAAACTATAAAGAAGGCTGATGATGGTTATACCTGTGTATTCCAAAAATGGAAAAAAAAACATAAAAAATAATAAACATTAAATGGTCGGTTCATTACTAAAAAATTAAAACTATAAAGAAGGCTCATGATGGTAATAACTGTGATTCCAGAAATAAAATTAAAAAATCATAAAATATAATAAACGTTAAATGGCCGGTTCTAACAGGTTCCAGGCTCCAAACTGCCAAAAGCGAACAATCAACTGAACCGTACCGACTGACTTGTTTCAGTTTAGACAGTTCAGTCAGTTTCAACTGTTTATAAGGCAAAGTTTCATTGTCGCTTACTTCATGGAAATTGTTTAATCCCATTAACTTCATCTAACCCTATTTTTTGTGGTTTTTGGTTTAAAAAATAAAAGAATAGTTAATTCAATATTTTAACATCTGTAACAGATAACCCATTTCATACCCCTTAACACAAAGGAGTGGTTTGCAATGTCGGTTAGCATGTCTTATCACCATTAACACCCCGAATGTTAAAGTACACCCCATGGCCTTGTATATATAGAAATATTAATACGTATAAAAAATTAAGGGCTAACATTTGGATGTTCTAATGCCGCCTATTTTTTTTATTAAATGACATTTTTATCATTCAAACCATCTAACCACATTAAATACTTCAAATTTTTAGAGGTAACCAAGAGAAAAACACTTAGTGTCATTATTCTTTCTTTTTTTATAATATTTTAACAAACATAACTTTGAATTTGTTGATATTTATAGATTTAAATATAAGTTTTTAATCAACAAAATAACGTTATTTAGAAACTTTATAATTACTTTCATATTAAATTCACTTGTTAATGAAAATATAACAACTATCAATATAATTAAATAATAGTAATTCATAATTAAGTAGGAGAGAGATGGGAAAACCAAAATGTAGATGACTTACAATTGTGACAAATGTCTCTCACCATTTTCTTGTATTATAGTATAGATATAGATATAGATACAGATACAGATACAGATACAGATACAGATACAGATACAGATACAGATACAGATACAGATACAGATACAGATACAGATACAGATACAGATACAGATACAGATACATATACAGATATAGATATAGATATATATTTTTTAGTATAAAATTCTAATGAGTAAATTATACCTTTGGTCCATGCATTTGTGTCAGAATAGAAATTCATTTTGATTACAAGTTTAACGGATTTGCTAATCCAGGAACCGGCGAGTTTGATAGAGCCTCGGTCCTGATCCGACGTGTTCGGTGCATTTATTAGGACTAAGAAAGGAGTAGAAGATAGACAGGACACCGAGCAGTCACTTACAATCTGGACTCTATTGATTATTCAATGTTACAGCACCACGAGACCAGTTGGACATCATTTCCCCTCAGGGACCAAAAGCTTGTCCAAATGGGAACCCCAAGTCCCTATTTATAGACAACTACCTACTATGTCCATCCGTCAGGATTGTCATCCGACCGGATGGTCATCCGGCCGGATGGACCTTGACATTTATAAAACCGTGTCCAACTTTCTCCTATTATATACAATATTCAACACACACTCTATCTAACTATTCGCACAATGTCTGACGTACGAAATATGCACCAACAGATTCCCTCTCGGCTATCACTGTCGAATCGTCTTTAATTCTTTATGAACCTTGAGCCGAGTTTGAATATTCTGCAACTTCAACTTTTCTGCAACTTCAATCAGGCATCTTGAAATCTTACAATAGATTCCACCTCGATTGATGATTCGGGTTTGCTTTTGTCAATATAAAGCTGTAATTCCCCTTTGAATGAATCTTTAGGTTTTTTGCACAGTTCACGACTCTCCTCTGATTTGCTAAACTGCAACCTTCACGAACAATCACCAACTTGAAACTAATCAATGCAGCATCCTTTATTTCAACTTTAAGCGCATCCGAGCTCGGTTTTTGATATGACCTGTAAACACCACGATCTCGCATTCTGCCTGCTCGATCTAAGAATGTACAAAAACTCAACCGACAATTGATAGAAACTTCAAATACCCCACTGGTTAACTTCAAATCCGTGATTCCCCCTGAAGATCTGATATCCCGTTTACCGTGATCAACGATAACGCACCATAAGAATGATAGATCCGTGTAAACGGTATTCTCCACAATCAGCAAATCTTCATCGAAAGACAAATCATCTGGTAATGTAATCCGATCTCTGAAGCATGCATCCATAATCAGATTCATCTCCTCGGATAATCTAGATCTCAGAAGCTATCATCCATGATCAGATTCACATTCCCCCTGAAAATCTGAAGTCGAAACTACCCGAATAGTGTTGCAGTGTCACGAATTTAAAAAAATGCCAGAATTTCAACATAGGACATTGAAATTTGTATTCCCCCTCATTTTTGCAAATTCTGACGTCTCTATCAATGAATTCCCCCTCAAATTGAGCAATTTAGTTCTCTTTTATCTGTGAAAAAACTCAACTATGCCAAAAATATTACAATATTCCTCAAAACGTCAGTTTTTCATCATTGCAGATTTTACGATGTGGCCCATAAATAGTCAGATACCCAGAAAGAAAATCTTTCTGCACTGGTATCCTGACTACCCCACTAATTTCCATAATCCGTGATCGCATCATCAAATATGTTCACTAAAGCCCCTGTCGGTGTCTCTGAACAACCCAACTTTATCGTTAAAAACCCGAAAAAAATTTCAATCACCAAATTTTTTTTGGAGACTCACCTCGTCGTTGCGATAAAAAAATGCCTTTTTTTAGGCATTTGATCATCTGGACGCATGGCATGTTGTGGGATGGTCGTCCGATCGAATGACAAAGTAGACAAGCTTGTGTTAGTGGATCAGATGGTCATCCGATCGGATTAACATTCGAGTGAAAACCAACTGATCTTTCAAACACAAGCTAATGACATGGGTCGGATGGTCATCCGATCGGATATGTTCTAACAGCTCAAGAACACTCCGAATCACGTTTTTTTTCTATCCAGAATCTTTATTTGTGTGAATTTCATGATGAAACTTCACAGGATTGTGCGCGAATCAATTCTGAATAGATTGATGTCTTCAATTTCAAAATCCATCCATGAATTGACCTTTATTTTGATGATTTTCTCTGTAACGTCAAAACTCCCGTTTAACCCAAAATTGATGAGCTTTAGGTGATTTAACCAACTGTTAGATCGATTAAATCGGTACCGTAGCTCTGATACCAATGCTAATCCAGGAACCGGCGAGTTTAACGGAGCCTCGGTCCCGATCCGACGTGTTCGGTGCGTTTATTACGACTAAGAAAGGAGTAGAAGATAGACACGGCACCGAGCAGTCACTTACAATCTGGTCTCTATTGATTATTCAACGTTACAGCACCACGAGACCAGTTGGACAACATTTCCCCTCACGGACCAAAAGCTTGTCCAAATGGGAACCCCAAGTCCCTATTTATAGACAACTACCTACTATGTCCATCCGTCCGGATGGACCTTGACATTTACAAAACCGTGTCCAACTTTCTCCTATTCTATACAATATTCAACACACGCTCTATCTAACTATTCGTACAGTCTCAGACGTACGAAATATGCACCAATAGGATTCAATATCAATGACATTGTTTGCTTTCACAAATAGTCCCCGCACTTACAAAGTTAGCTTTTTATCTTAAAAAATATTTCTAAAGTCAATTTTTCAGTTTTATGTCATATGAACTTCACCAATGTATGCTACATGGTAGGTGATGATTCCATATGAAACTAATGTAATTACTTATGTAATCTACGACACGATGACCGTAACAGATAAATAATGTAATAGATAATTTTCTCTTATGTTCTCTTTTGGTCTTCTTCTTTATAATTCGCTCAATACTTTGATCCGTAACAGTTTATATCAACTTGATTGCGTTCGAAATTCGAAACCCTTACTTTATGTTATTTTTTTTGATGTTCACATGGGGCATGATGAAATCGAGATAACATATGGGAATGTTGCTTGGATCGGTGCCCACAGTAATTTTGAGTTCAGAGGAAAGGACTCGGTCAGTAGAGAAAGAAAAGGGGCCTTTTGTTAACTTTATGTATGTCGCTAATGCGAAGCCGCTAAGGATCTAAATTAACACTAGCCCTCGTAAGTGCAGAGGCCAAATTCATAAAAAAAAAAACTATAAATCAACTATCAAATCCGTAATTTGCCCCAAACCAAATAAAAAAAGTAACTTGGTAACTAACTCAAGGCCAACCGTTGTGCGAAAAGTATTGAAAACTAAAGCCAAAAGAATTGTCAACATTATAAAACAAAGTAACCAAATTTATAAAAAAAAAACTATATTGTCTAAGAAAAGAGGAAATTTCGATATGTTTACATTTAGCTAAGTTTCAACCCTTTTGACTTGCTTATTTGACACAATGAAAATAAAATAAATAGGCCGAAAATGTCACCTCTAAGACGATTGAACTTCAAAGAGGTACAAAATACAAACTTCTTAGTTGAAGTTATCAATCTTGACGGGAACGGTTGCGTCTACAACCTTAGAGTGTCCCACTAAATGTGCGAAAAACACCATTTGTTGTTCGAGTGTTAATTTAATGTTTTCGGCCAGCATACAATACGCATCCAAAGTAATTAATCTCTTTACCTGAAAAAATGAATATAAAAAGCAAGACGTTAAATATATTTCTAACCTTGCGAAAACCATGCTGCTCCCCTTCGTACTCCACCAACGCAACAAGTAATCCTTTTGCTTTTAATGCTTGATATATTTTTCTTGCTTGATAGGGGGTACAACCTGCAACACAACATACATCAATCCATTACAATGTATATAAAAAATACGTTATGTAGAAATAATCTTTACACTTTTTCAATATTTTAGCAAGGGGTGTTCATGGCCCATTAGCCGCTTTTTACAAAAAAATGTGGGCTGAACCGCTAACTACGGTTTAAGAGAAAGACAAATCAAACGGCCAGGTTGCATCTGGTTTAGCGGTTTAACAGTTCGGTTTGGCACTTTAAACCGTTTTTTATTTTCAGAATCATTAGTTTGTATCATAAAAAAAGGAATCATAAAGGGTGAGCAAAATAATTCAAAAAACAGTCCCAGTTCAGAAAACGCAATGAAAAATGCCAAGAAATATCCATTTGAAAATGCCATAAAACACAGTTCAATAAAAAAAACAAGAAAAAACCAGTTGAAAATGCCATAAATACACCAGGTTCAGAAAAAAACGCCATAAAAACCTTTTTGAAAACGTCATAAAAAAAAGTTGAAAACGCCATAAAAAAAGTTGAAAACGCCATAAAAACCCAGTTCATTTTTTTAAAAGTATATCAATAGTATAGTTGTTGGAAAGATAAAAAACACTGGATTTTATGGTTTATGTTTTTTTTTAAATAAACACGTATAAAAATTATGGACGGTCAAATGTGATGGGGAAATGGCATGTGATTAGCATGTGCACCCTTGTTTGGATCATCCTATTTTACCCCTCCTGGTAGTTCTAAGGTTCCGAGTATCTACAAAAATGACCCGCATCAAACTTAGCCACAAAGCACAAAGATCTTGTCGCTGAGAATCGTTTTCACCGTTTTCACACTTTAAGGCGTTTTCTCCGGATCCTCTTGTTTCTATATATATATATATATATATATATATATATGTGTGTGTGTGTGTGTGTGTGTGTGTGTGTGTGTTTGCGTGTGATGTGGATATTAATATGTAATTTAACTATATGACAGATAATCTTGTTGTAGTTTAGCGGTAAGTATTTCATTTTTGGCTATAGAGATATAGGTTACAAATCACAACAATCACACTTTTGAATTTTTGCATGTTTTTTTATCCTTTTCAAATTGGACAGGCCTTGTAGGCCCAAAAAAAGTCCAATTTTATTTAGTGGTCCAATACTATAAATAAGAAATTATCAAACCCTACTCAATGCACAATCATAAAACCTAATTCTCTTGTTGCGGCTGCCGTTGTCAACAACCCTAATTGGTAACTTCATTGCAAATGTTAGAAAAACAAGCGAGGTCATCTCAGGTTAGCATTATTTAATCTTTGTTTCATTACTTCTATTTTCTTCTATTTTTCTTTTGAGTTATTATTGTCGCGAGAACTCTGTTTTAATTTTATCGTCATTATTGATTTTGTTACTAATGTAGCATGCTTACATGTTATTGTTTTCATTGTGCAGGGATCTGAAGAACATATATCAATCCTTCATAACATGTTGATTGCTTATAGGATTATCTTGACTGCACATGGTAATGTTAAACATTTACAATTTTAAAATTTAAACTCAACCTTACACTAGGGGTTAGTTGTTAGTTCGTCTATGCTCAATCTGGGTTCTTGTTTGATACATGTAGTTTTATGATTTATTATAAAGATTTTCAACTCGTATTTTCATGTATTACTTTTTATGTAATGAAATTTATGGTATATGATTCCTTGCATCAAATGTTCAGCTAAAGATTATTGCATATCAATTGTTTTCCTTTTTTTACAAGGACTAGTGGGGAACCCACGCGTTGCAGCGGGATGGACATTTGCGACGTTGTTTGCGCTTCCTGTTAGTTTTTCCACGGTATCATTTTGTTTGATTAGGAATCACGTAAAAGAATTAGTAATTAACAATTTAGTATTAACACGCATAACAATAGGACAAGTCAACAATTGGGCATCAACATATGATTAAATTCACGCTTTGACCCCATGGAAATCTTTTTCATAGTTAGATTATTAAGGTTAAATATAAGATGAACATGCCAATGAGGTGGTGGTCATTGCCAAAGGCAAAGTCTTTAGACATCTGGGTTTGATAAGGGAGGTCTTGAGTTCAAGTCCCACACCGACATCGATTAAAAGAAATTCGCCGTTTAAAAAAAAATATAAGATCAACAAGTCAAATACTACCAAAGTCAATTGAAATTGCTAGATTGATTGTTTAGAACTCGGGTCCTATAAGCCTAAATTCCGAGCTCTATATATTATGCGAATAAGTAGTGAAAGTACTTTAGTCAATCTTGCATACACATAACCATTCAATTGCAACCTAATAAGATATAGGCGAGTTTAGGTCCGCTGCGTAACAGACCACGCTGCACCATATATGCCAGACCCCAACTACAAGAAACAGACAAAAAACGAAGCAGAGCATTTGAGAAGGGTTTATTTAATTAACCAAGAAAAATATCAGGTTGTTTGCCTCTTCTACATCTAGGTCAACGTTGATCAAAATTGGAGTTTGTAAGAGGGTGATGTGTAAAAACATCAAACAGGTGAAGATATAATGAATTGTTTACTTGATAAAAAGGCTGACATGTAAAAGAGTTAAGACATATGAAGTTTCTAGTTGTACATAAAGTTTTGATTGGTTGTATATAGAGCAACGCCCTGCACCTCAGCTTTTAAGACGTAAACGTCTCAAAGCACCTTGTGCTTTTTAATACCAAGATAATATAATCACTGTATGGGGATAAACTGTAACTACTAACTAATTATCTATATTTGTTAAAGATGAGGGATTAAAGTGTAATTAAGATGAGGGGATTAAAGTGTAATTAGTGTTTGAAAGACTAATTTACCCTCATTAAAGCAAAAAAAAGTTCTTAACTTTTGGGTATGTTAAAATGCCCTTGTGTTATGCATTATATATTTCCTTTAATGTCTAATGTTTTCATAATTGCTTTAATAAATGCATCTCTCTTTAAATTCCAATAATTCATGCTCCTTAGGTTTAACGCAAAATATTATTGTCTAATATTCATAGGGCATCAAGTCCGGACCCGAAGGTATCCGAAAGTAACAGCTCAGCAGTTTCCATTCTTACCAAGAATAAACGAGGCAGAAAAAGGAAGTCAGAATCTATTTCATCCAAGTATATATTTCTTTTCTCTCTTTAATTTCCTTTAATAATGTCTAATGTCTAACGTCCTTTCCATGGGCGGTTCTTAATAGGGTTGTGGCAGGGCCACAGCCCGGGCAAGTTTTGCGGCCGTAGTGCTAATTTTCCGCATTTCGATCGAAATTTTTTATATATACTATGTTTGGCCCGGGCTTGCCCAAGCTTTTTTTAGTGCCCGTATCTTTCGGCCTTGGCACGTTCAACGGGCAAGATCCGCCACTGGTCCCTTCGTTTTATAACCGATCTATCGTGTGATTTTTCAGGTCATCAAAGTCAGCTCTGAAAACCGTTAGAAGGGCTCGAAACTTTAAATTTTCAGGAAACAAAATAAAAAATTCAAAGATACTCAAAAGGTAGAAATGTAGAATACAAAATGATAATCAAGCTTCGTACTTTTTATAGGTATACTAATATTTATTACGGTGGTGTATGTTGGTGCAGTTGTCTGTCGACTACATCTTAGTTCGAGTCTTAGGTTAGGGCTCATTGTATGAGAAAACATGAGATTGTATGTGATTTAGAGAGTAGGTCCGCTTATACAGACATAGGAGGTCCGCTTATGTGTCATGTCCATATATGGGAACCTATTTGGTTAGGTCCGCTTATTCGTACATGTCCATATAAGCGAACCTATCTGATCAGGTCCGTTTATACAGGTCCGCTTATACGTACATGTTCATATAAGCGAACCTATGTCTCCTATATATAGGTAGGTCATTCAAGCGGATCTAGTAGAGAAGTTAGTGTGTGTTACGGCGAAGCCCTGCCAAATTGTCTCCAGAGCTTGTATTTTGTTAACAGATCAATTAAAGAGACGTTAAATAGTGAAATCAAGCTAAACAAAGACTGAATCAATGAATTCCGCCTCTGATTCAGTCTGAGCACTCTTCTGATCGACTCGTCAGGTCGCATAACGTTCCTACAAGTGGTATCAGAGCTCAGGAGGAAGAGTTCTTACCGTTTAGCTCGTTTTTGCTAAAAAATTCTGATTTCTACACCTTCTTTCATCATCAGATCAAGTTTTACTGGTCGGATTTAGCTCAAAGTTTCACGGATTGTGCGCAATTGATCATAGACAAACCCTAGAAAGTTTCGGACCAAAATACGGAATAAAAATGGTTCAAATGACCTTCGGACTTAGGTTCGCTTATTCGGACACCTGATAGGTCCGCTCTTGTGTACATCAGTAGGTCCGCTCTTATGTACATCAGGAGATCCGCTTTTAGGGACATATTGTGTATAGGTCCGCTTCAGTGAATAACCAAACAGGTCCACTTATTTGAACATCAGCAGGTCCGCTTATGTGAACATCAGCAGGTCCGCTTATTTGAACATCAGCAGGTCCGCTTATTTGAACATCAGCAGGTCAGCAGGTCCGCTTATGTGAACATCAGCAGGTCCGCTTATTTGAACATCAGCAGGTCCGCTTATGTGAACATCAGCAGGTCCGCTTATTTGAACATCAGCAGGTCCGCTTATTTGAACATCAGCAGGTCCGCTTATTCGGACATTGAAGAGATCAGCTTATTCGGACATTGAGTAGATCAGCTTATTCGGACATTGAGTAGGTCAGCTTATTCGGACGTTGAGTAGGTCAGCTTATTCGGACGTTGAGTAGGTTAGCTTATTCGGACATTGAGGAGATCCGCTTATTTGGACATTTTTGGAGTAGATCCGTTCAAAAATTATTCAAGTCCGCTTTTAAGACCATTCAAGTTCCCTTATTCAAACATCTTTTCAGTAGATCCGCTCCAAATTACACTTAGATCCGCTCAAGTGGTCCGCTTGTAGTGCCATTTATTTGTGGTTCGCTTGTGAGGTTCGCTTCAAGTGATAAGAAGTAGTTTCGTTTGAGAGGTTCGCTTTTAGGAACTTGATTTTTGTAGGTTTGCTCAAGAGGTTCGCTTAAGTGAACATATTAGTTCCGCTCATTGTTGGTCCGCTTTTAGTGACAACTGAGGTTCCGTTTTTCTGTCACTTTGGCGTTTCGCTTTTGTGAATAACAAAGATTTGGTGGGATTGTTAGAAAAATGGAAATGATGTTTGATGAAAAGGAGAATGAGTTTATTGAAAGGTTAAATAGATATGGTTGGTATCAAATGAGCATATATGAACAAGATGATAAGAAGATTTGGATTCTTAGACTTGAAAAGTTTGCATGTCAAAAGGATGAGACCGTGAAAGAGATGGAAAGGAGATTTGATTACTTGATGGACAAGTTAAAATTGTTTGGAATAAAAGTGACAGATACTGAAAAGATATCAAAGCTTGCAGATGCTTTACCTGCCGAATGGGATGATGTTTTAAAGATATTAAAACAAGAGCCTAAATTTTCAAAATTACATCCATCTGATTTCATCAATAAACTTCAAAAGCATAGTTTTGAAAATTCCGATAAGAAGAAAATATTGATGAATAAAATCAAAGAGAATCTAGATAAATTGAATTTGGGAAATCTAGATAAAATCAATTTGGATGTAATTACTGAAATTGATAGGAGAATATGTATGTGTTTCGCTGCAAAACAGAACATGAAATATGACTTTAAAAGGGGGTGTTATATTAATACAAATTTAAATCCTCTTGATTTTGTTAAAATTGTTTCTGCAGTAACATACAAGATAGAGACAAAGGAAATGTCAGAGAATGAAGAATCTGTGAAGAATGAACTTTCAAGTTCTGCTTCAGTGTGTTTTACATGTGACAGCTTTAAGACGGAAAATGACAAACTCATGAAAAATGCGAAAAGTTTGACTTTGGAAATCAAAAGGCTGAATGTTAAAAAGCAAGCTGATGATAAACAGATTCTGGAGTTGCAAGGAAATTGTGTAAAGCTGAAATCTGAAAATGACAAACTGTTAAGTAACTTGAACAGTTTGACATTGGAAAACCAGAAGTTGAAAGAAAATGCAAAAAATTTTGAAGATAAACTAAAAGTTTTTGAATTAGAGAAATTAAAAATGGAAAAAGAATTTCAAAGTCAAATAAAGATTCTTGAAGATGGGAGAAATGTTTTTAGTCAAAACAACATTGAAAAGCAAAAAATTATAAATTCTTATCTTCAGACGATTATTCGACTTGAAAAAGAAGCTGAATGTGCTCGAAAGAAAATCAAGGAGTTAGAAGAAAAGGATGAAAGCAAAAAGAAATCTTCAGAAAATGAAGATTTCTGGATAAAGCTTGAGAACAAGAACTTGAAAGCAAATGAAACAAAATTTCAAGAACAGATAAAAGTTTTGGAAAATGAAAAGTCTGTTCTTGAAAACATGAAGAATGAAAATGAAAAATCAATCAAGTCTCATCTTGAAAAAATATCTCAGCTTGAAAACGAAGCTGAGAATTCAAGAAACAAGATTGATGAACTTGAAAAGAAATTGAAAGGTTTTGTGACTTCATCAGATAGTTTGAATTTTCCCTGTCCAAAACCGATCAATTCTATTCCAATAAGTGACAATGTCACAAACTTTGACAATGTCAAAGTTGAAGATTGTGATGAGAAATCTGATGATGAAAAAGATAAAAGTGAAAAACAAAAATTGTTTTTGAAATTAAAAGAAAAATTTCAAGAAACTGTTCTGCAATCGACTGAAAAAGGTGAATGCTCTAAGCAAAAACCTTTGAAGAAGAAAGCAGAACAAAAACAAAAGGTAAAAATTTGAAAAATGTTCAAAAAGAGAATAAAAGTTCATCAGATCGATCATCCAATCAAAATGAAAAATTACAAAAATCGAAAAATGAAAACTCTAAAATTGTTGGTAATAAGTGGTGCAGGTCGGACCACAGTGCTCAAAAGTTAAATCCAGCAATCAAGAAGAGGAAAGAGTATCACCAAGCCAAACAGTGCTTTGATTTGAGCATTTGGTGTGAAAATGGTGATTGGTACGATAACAGAGTGTGTTACCGATGTGGTTATCAAGGACACATTGCTGTTAACTGCCAAGGTTGGAGTTATGAGACAAGGAGATGCTTTAATTGTAACATCAGAGGTCACATTGCCAGAGATTGCCCAAGGAGATCAAATGAAAGATTGAGGGTTAATTCTCAGAAGATGGCAAAGAAATCAGTCAATGTCAAGCCAAAAGAACAAAAGGTTCAAGAACCTAAAGTTCAAGAAATGAAAGTGAAACTTTCTCAGGGGCAGAAAGACAGACTGAGGAAGAAGAGAAAGAAGGCGAGAGAGTATCTCGAGAAGATCTTGTCCTCGGGTTCATCTGTTGGTAAAAATAAGAGTTCTGATGAATCGACTTCCTCGATGGCAAAGTCAAGCAAGACAAATTCATCGGATACAAATTTGAGGACGAAAGAAGAAAAGAAGAAGAAGAAAATGGTCGGCGATGAATCTGATTTGTCAAAGTCAGACAAGCCACCTTCAGGCGATGAATCTGACATGTCGAAGTCAGACAAGCCATGTGCAGGCAATGATTCTGGTTCGTCAAAGCCAGAGGAGCCATTGGTTGAGGTAAAATTGGAGAATTCAGGTCTAACAATGGATGATGCAAATTTTCCACCATTGTTGAACAAGAATTCGAAATCACCCAAGGACTGTCAGGCTTGGGTGAATTTGTTTAAATGAAAAACCTGACTTGCCGGAGTTCCCAGGTTGGTAAGCGTGGAACATGTATCGGCACATTTCTTGAGAAATTCACCAAAGTGATTTCGTATTACAAGTGGTAAATCAGGGACATTAAGTTGTACTTGATTTTCTACAAGTGATGTTTGTGGATTGATCTTAAAAATGTTAGTTTTTACAAGTTATTGAAGAAAACAAGGTGATGAAACCCTGAATTTGAGAATTGACACACAAAACTTATTTTCCGGAAAAACCATTTTGATTAAAACAAACTTAAGTGTTTTGAAATCACTATGGGAAAATGTTTTGTTGTGAGCGGGAGTTCTGATTGTTTATGCCAGGTGGATGGAGAATTGAAGTGATTCTCATCATGTTGTCAAGTTTGTACAGTTTGTTTCAAATTTTCTCAGAAAATCAAAATTGAAATATATTTTGATTTTAGGGGGAGAAAAATTTTAAAAAAATTAGAAAATTTGAAAATGTCAAAAACATTGAAAAATTCAAAATGAGTTTTGCTGAAACAAGAGGATATGATAGAAAATCAGTGGACTATCACAGTACGCTAAAGTTCAAACTTGCTTAATCGTGGGGAACACTACTTGGATATATAGGTAACCCCTGAAATCTCGTTTGAAAGGTCTCGTATTCTGATATACTAGGTCTTTATACTCAATGATGTCTGGACTTCTGCTGAACGGTGGTTCTGACCTAGTCCTCGAATAATACTTTCCGCAATGCTTGAAATATAGCATCACCCTCAGCATATATAATAAGACAATAAAATTGCTTAGCAATGCTGTTGTAAAAAAGATCCTCTAAAGGGGACACACCCAAAAGTTGATTCATGATCTCTCTGCTGAACGGTAGTTCTGACCTGAGCTCTCATGATTCTTCATAATTTATTAACCCCTACAGATATCATTTGTGTCATAATTACCTGTAAGACTGAATATTGAGATTCTGGATACGGGAGTATATTCAAGAGGTGGAACACATGAATGAGCTAAGTTCATAAGACATCTAAATCGTATCCTGAGTAATTTGAAAATTGTGTGAAAATTTAAAGATGGATCATTATATCGACAATCTAAGTGAATCGTTTAGAACTTAAAACCATTAAAAGCTTAACGGTGCTTGTGGTGTGTCTAAAAACTGATCTGATCCTCTTTCGCAATCTCACAAAAATACGTTTGTACATATTTCATTTCTACATTTAATTTTTGTTATTGCATTTATGTTTCATATTTTAAAAAATCAAAAAAGATTTTCGACAACTGATGTTGGAAAACTGATATTCAAAACTGAATTCGACAAAAATACGTTTGTACATATTTCATTTCTACATGATGAACAGTTGGGTTGGTTAAATGGTTTGAAATGTTTAAAATGATTCATTAAGTTGAATCAGAATTTGGAATGTTTCAAATTTAAAATCAATTTTAAATGAAAATGATTCTTAAATGTTTAAGTTGATTCATTAAGTTGAATCACAACATTGTTTTGTTTGTAATAGAGTGTTTGAGATATGTAGGTTTCTGATCCTGTTGCTACGGAAAGCCAGGAGATGCATCAGAACCTAAAAAGAGCTTAAACTGAAAAAGCCAGGATTTAATTTCAAAGGTGATAACAAATTCCAGACAGCGATCCCAGCTTGATGATAGGGGGAGTCTGACGAGAGTTAGAGCCAGAGAAATATCCGGGTTCATGATTCCAGGAAGAGTTCCTGAAGAAGACCGATCAAGATTGAAGAGTTGTTAGATTGAAGACTCTCACTGAAGATTCTGTCAACATTCAAGGGGGAGTCTGTTGGTGCAGTTGTCTGTCGACTACATCTTAGTTCGAGTCTTAGGTTAGGGCTCATTGTATGAGAAAACATGAGATTGTATGTGATTTAGAGAGTAGGTCCGCTTATACGGACATAAGAGGTCCGCTTATGTGTCATGTCCATATATGGGAACCTATTTGGTTAGGTCCGCTTATTCGTACATGTCCATATAAGCGAACCTATCTGATCAGGTCCGTTTATACAGGTCCGCTTATACGTACATGTTCATATAAGCGAACCTATGTCTCCTATATATAGGTAGGTCATTCAAGCGGATCTAGTAGAGAAGTTAGTGTGTGTTACGGCGAAGCCCTGCCAAATTGTCTCCAGAGCTTGTATTTTGTTAACAGATCAATTAAAGAGACGTTAAATAGTGAAATCAAGCTAAACAAAGACTGAATCAATGAATTCCGCCTCTGATTCAGTCTGAGCACTCTTCTGATCGACTCGTCAGGTCGCATAACGATCTTACAGTGTAGGTCCCCAAGATCCGCTTCGGCACCAAGACCCATCGTTAGTGTTACTAAATGTACCTCATCACAACAAAAGAGTGGACCAAAGCTAACGAAAAAGTCGGTCTCTTAAGTGAGGTCATTGCTAAACTCCATGTTGACTGCTGTTAGAGCAGAAGTTAAAGATTGCATTTGCTCCAGCCTTTGATCAACTTCTTTGCATGGAGTATATGGTAATAGTCTGCGGCTCTTCTTACGATGGACCTAGCCTCAAATCTTGCATTTGCTCAGCATGTAGTTTGATGACCATGATGCTTCTTAATTCATGGATGGTGTGTCTGATCTCACTAGCCCGATTTGAGATTCTGATTACGAGATCTTTTTTGGTACTTTAGAATCAAATCTTGCATTTTTTTATTTGAATCTTATTTAGATGACACTAGTATATTTTTGGATGATTGAGATAACATATTTGACTGTGTGTTTCCTTATGGATGGTGTGTCTGATCTCGCTCGCCCGATTTGGGATTCTGATTACGAGATCTTTTTTGTTAATTTAGAATCAAATCTTGATTTTTTTATTTGAATCTGATTTAGATGACACTAGTCTATTTTTGAATGATTGTCATAAAATATTTGACTGTGTGTTTCCTTATATAGCTCACTAGGTTAGAATCCCGTGTGGGTTGAAAAAATTGTAAAAAATGTAATGTTATATACGGAGTACTAAAAATATGAAATTATGTATTAAAAAAACTTGTGTATTTCACGGGTTGAATAAAATACATTGTTATCTATTAACATATATGGTTGTCAAGATATATCTTTACAAAAATGAAATTTGGTGTGGCATTTATAAATCATGTTACATTAACTTTTAAAACATTTTTTTCTACTATGTATTAACTTTTTTTTGTAGTTGATTAATGTTAATTAAACTAAATTACTGTTAGAAATATATAGAAATGAAATTTGGTGTGGTATTTATAAATTATGTTACGTTAATTTTTAAAACATTTTTTTATATTATGTATTAACTTTTTTCTGTAGCAGATTAATGTTAATTTTACTAAATTACAATTAAGCATTGGAGTATAAATTAACCCTCCTTAACTTCACCTAAGTGCTATATCACCTATTTCCCCCCATTTCACTATGTCTTACTTCAAGGAAATGGTTTAATCCCACTAACTTTATCTAACCCTATTTTTAGTGGTTTTTGTTTTAAAAAAATAAAAGAATAGTTAATTCAATATCTTAACATCCGGTTAGCATGTTAACAAATAACCCATTTAATAACTCTTAACACAAGAAGGGAGTGGTTTGCAATACTAGTTAAAATGTCATGTCGCACCATTAACACCCCAAATGTTAGAGTACACCCCATGGCCTTACATATCTATAGAAAAATTGATACATATTAAAAATTAAGGGCTAAAATTCGGATGTTTTAATGCCACCTATATTTTTATTAAATGACATATTTTATCATTCAAACCATCTAACCACTGAAAATATTAAGAGATAACCCAGAGAAAAACAATTAGTGTCATTATTCTTTCATTTTTATAATATTTTAAGAAACATAACTTTGAATTTGGTGATATTTAGATATTTAAATACAACTTTTTAATCAACAAAATAACTTTATTTAGAGATTTTATAATTAGTTTCATATTAAATTTACTTGTTAATGAAAATATAACAAATATCAATAATTAATTAATAGTAATTCATAATTAAGCAGGAAAGAGAGATGCAAAAAAAAAAAAAAAAACAAAATGTAAATGACTTACAATTGTGACAAATGTCTCTTATAATTTTCTTTTATTATATAGTGTATATATATATATATATATGTATATATATATTTGGGGAATTGGCATGTAATAATCCCAACTAGAGGTCATTGGCCATTGACAGTTCCACCTTTAAATATTCCCCACAACAGTTTTTTACGGCTTTTGATCAGAACGATGATATGAGACCATTGATGTAAAACTTACCTCGAAACGGTGCTCCAAACGATGAAAACGACGCTTCACTTCGAGTGTTTAAATTTCCAATTAACAAAAATCAAGTCATTTGGAGCACCATTTCTAGGTAAGTTTTACATCAATGGACTTGTATCATCGTTCTAATCAAAAGCCATAAAAAATTTGTTTGTAATTTGGAAAAAAGCTTAACTCCGTTAAGTTTTTTTAACGGGACCGGTGTAGGAAAAATAGGTGAAAGACGGGACTGGTGGGGGGAATATTCAAAGGTGGGACTGTCAATGACCAATGACCTCTAGTTGGGATTATTACAGGCCAATTCCCCTATATTTTTATTATAAAATTCTAATGAGTAAATTACGCTTTTAGTCCATGTCATTTGTGTCATAATACAAATACATTCTTATTACAATTTTAACGGATTCAATATCAATGACACTGTTTGCTTTCAGAAATAGTCCCTACACTCACAAAGTTAGCTTTTTATCTTAAATAATATTTCAGAATTCAAATTTTCGGTTTTATGTTATATGAACTTCCCCAATATATGCTACACGGTAGGGGATGATTCCATATGAAATTAGTGTAATTGCTTATGTAATCTACGACACGGTGAACAAAAGTCCAAAACCCATCTAAATAATGTGATTAGCGACATCCTAACCGTACGCCGTTCAAAAATAAATAAATAAGTTGTGATTAGCGAAGTCAGAGACTGTTGTGGATGATCAAGTTTGGACTTACCATCCAGCGGCTCCAAAACAGAAATGTCCTGAATTACAAGCTGATGTTTGGACTATATATATCAACCTGATTTCGTTTGAAATTCGAAACCCTGACTTTATTTTTTTTTCCTTGATGTTCACATGGTGCATGATGAAATCGAGGTAACATATGGGGATGTGGCTCAGATCGGTGCCCACGGTAATTTTGAGTTCGGAGGAAAGGACTTGGTCATCAGAGAAACAAAAGGGCCTTTGGTTAACTTTATGTATGTTGCTAACGCAAAGTCACTAAGGATCTAAATGAACACTAGCCCTTGTAGGCTTGTAGCTGCAGAGGCCGGATTCATAAAAAACTGTAAATCAACTATCAAATTCGTAATTTGCCCCAAACCAAATAAAAAAAGTACATTGGTAACTAACTCAAGGGCCAACTGTTGTGTAGGGATGTCAAAAATACCCGAGCCCGACGGGTATGCCCGAAACCCGACACAAATGGGACGGGTATACCCAATACTCGACGAGTATTGGGTCGGGTATGAGATTAGTTTTAAAAATTTTTGCGGGTATGGGTCAGGTACGGGATTAGGTGATATCCGACCCGATTATCTGAAACCACATAGCCGTTTACCCGAACTACATACCCGATCTTATACCTGAATTTTTTTAATTTTTATTTTTATTTTTCATTAACCTTTGTCTATTAGTGATTTATTTTAGTATTCATAATGTGAAAAAAAAAATCTTTTAGTATATATATTTGATATAATATTTATATTTTGTATGTTGTGAAGTATATACATTACATATAAGTTATAAGTATTATAAAGTTATTATTAATTTATGATAAAACTATATGTATTTAATGTACATTTTTAATTTATAATACTTGTTGTACAAACAAAATTATATAATAATTATAATAGTAAAAAAATGGATTCGGAAATAAAACTTTACACTTTTTCAATATTTTGGCAAGGGGTGTTCATTGCCCTGTTAGCCGCTTTTACGAGAATTGTGGGTTGAACTGCTAACGACGGTTCCAGAAAAAGACAAATCTAACCGGCAGGTTGCATCCGGTTTAGCGGTTTAACAGTTCGGTTTGGCGCTTTATACGGTTTTATTTTTTTCAGAATCATTAGTTTGTATCATAAAAAAACGTACCGATAAAGGGTGAGGAAAATAATTCAAAAAATAGTTCCAGTACCTTGTCTTCCCATCCTTGAAAGAGGATTATAGGGCAAGAAAAGTGATCAACAAAATTGATAGGTGATCTCTCAAGAATTCTTTTTCACCCCATGTTGCAATGTTAATAAAAAAATTTCAGCTAATAATTCATGTACACAATTTGAGATACGTAAAAGCCATTGCAATATAGGAGTGAAAGTAAATAATAAATAAGAATTACCAACAATACTATCTGTCACGACCCTAGCCCCGGTTTGACCCGGTCAGGAGCCGCGGGACAGGAACCCGTGGTATTTATTAATTGATGCGACAACGGAAGATTTATACAGGATCTGTTAAAACTTGAAAATGCCCGATTATTTTATTTTATAATTCGGGATAAACCCCGTAATTTACAATAGAGGAATTTTACTAGAAAATTCCCTGATTTATTAAAACATGTTTATTCATTTTAACTGAGCCACCTCTTCAAGCTTGTTAGTGCTCCGTAGCACGTTTTCCTTGATTTGCAGCAGGTCGCCCGAAACATGTTTTAAAAAATATTTTTGTCAGCGGGGAAATACTGGTGAATCATTATTTTTGATAAAATGACACATAGTTATAAATTACAGCATAAAAGCGATTACAATGGCTTCTATCTTATTTTTATCTGGCGTCGTGTCACCTGGTGACGATGGTCATACCACTATTGGGTCTTTCCCCAAGTAGTGACATTTATCACTGTTAGGATTTATTAGCCTAACCATGAGAAATTAGTAATGTGCACAATACCCCACTAACCAGTGATTCAAGATAACCATGACCTAATCCCTGTAATTATAACTTTTGAAAATGTTTGGAGTATTGTAAAACAATGTTGATAAAAGAGAATGACTCACATTGCAGATTTATACGGGCAGAGTTTTAGCCTACTGATAAGCCTGATAACCTAATTTAAACAACAATGCATATGAACTAGGTCAGTAACTAATACAACATTTACGATAACTCACGAGATTAAAACCTCACGACGAATGACAAAGTGCAATACTTAAACATCCATCGAATTCACGACGAATGACAAAGTATAAACCCAATTTGAGCAGCACTTAAACATTCATCAGATAGTTTCAATCGATCGGACATTGAATCGTATTAGCGATCGAGTTAATACCCTGTATCGTAGAAGGGCCTCGCTATTGTAAAAGTAATTTTCGAAATTGAGCAGCCAAACTTCGTTTTATGAAAAGATTTCGACACCAGATGAAAGCTCGATGTCCAGGCAATTTATAGGTGAAAAATGAGTCTGTCGCGGCCCGTGTGAGCCTTCGGCTCAATCTTACACGGCCCGCGTGAGGCAGCTAAACGTAGACTAGGGCTACGGTGTCATCACTGGACTTGCCACACGTGCGACACGTGGATTTGGACGCTTATCCGGTCAACCTTCACTTTGACGCGGCGCGCGTAAGACTATGCTTACTCTTACGCGGCCCGCCTGAAAACTAAGAATCTTGATTTCTTGATTTTTTATATGGATTAGGGTTTCAGGGGTCCAGATTTTCGCTTACGGGTCAGTTTGGGACAATTTTGAAGGTCCTTACATCCTCCCCACCTTATTTAAAATCTCGTCCTCGAGATTTACTGAAATAAGTGAGGATACTTTCGCTTCATTTCCGATTCCAGCTCCCAAGTGTACTCGGGTCCTCTCTTTGAATCCCACTTGACTTTAACTAGTACCAATCTTTTGTGTTTGAGAAACTTGATCTTTCTGTCTTCTATTTGAAGTGGTTTCTCAACAAATTTTAATTTTTTGTTTACCTCTATGTCCCAAAGAGGTACTACCAGTGATTCGTCCGATAAACACTTCTTGAGGTTGGATACATGAAATACATCATGTACTCCAGCTAGTTCTTCTGGTAGTTGTAAACGATAAGCAACTGGTCCTATACGTTGGATCACTGGAAATGGTCCTACGTACCTTGGGCTTAGCTTTCCTTTCTTACCGAACCGTACTACTCCTTTCCAAGGAGAAACTTTCAAGAGTACCTTGTCTCCAACTTGGAACTCTAGTGGTTCGCGCCGATTGTCGGCATAACTTTTCTGGCGATCTCGAGCCGTCTTTAGTCTTTCCTTGATTTGAGTGATTTTGTCGGTAGTTTCTTGCACAATTTCAGGACCTGACAATTGGCTTTCTCCTATTTCTGCCCAGCAAACTGGAGTTCTGCCCTTTCGTCCATATAGTGCTTCAAATGGGGCAACTTCGATGCTTGCATGATAAGTATTATTATAGGAGAATTCTATTAAAGGTAGGTGATCATCCCAGTTTCCACCAAAATCTATCACACATGCCCGGAGCATGTCTTCCACGGTTTGTATCATCCTTTCACTTTGTCCGTCTGTTTGTGGATGATATGCAGTACTTAAATTTAGTCGGGTTCCCATTGCTTCTTGGAAGCTTGTCCAGAAGTGGGAAGTGAAACGACTATCTCTATCCGACACAACGGAGAGTGGAACTCCATGTAAGGATACTACTTCATCGACGTATAACTTGGCCAACCTTTCCATGCTAAAGGTTTCTTTCATGGGTAGAAAATGAGATGATTTGGTTAATCGATCCACAATTACCCAAATCGCATCATTACCTTTTCTGGTTTTGGGTAACTTAGTAACAAAGTCCATTGTTATGAGTTCCCATTTCCATACATGCATTTCTAACTGTTGAAGTAGACCTAAAGGTTTCTGGTGTTCTGCCTTAACTTGTGAACAAGTAAGACACTTAGAAACATATCTAGCTATGTCCTTTTTCATTCCAATCCACCAGAAATTATTCCTTAAATATTGGTACATTTTATTATTTCCCGGGTGCGTGGTATACCTAGATTTATGGGCTTCTTCTAAGATCTTATTTCTTAAGTTGCCTTGTTTAGGTACCCAAATCCTTTTCTTATGGAATCTCCAAATTCCATTAGTTCCTTGCTCTAATTCCTTTAATCTTCCTTTCATTCCTTCAGCATCATCCTTGAATGCTGTTTCCTGAACATTCTTCAGTTGTTCCATTAAATCTAACTATAGATTTAATCTAAGAGCACGAACTCGTCGTTGTTTCTCATGATACTTACGACTTAAGGCATCTGCAACTACGCTTGCTTTTCCTTCATGATATTGGATATCACAGTCGTAGTCACTTGGGATTTCCATCCATCTCCTGTGTCTCATGTTCAATTCTTTTTGCCCAAATATATACCTTAAACTCTTGTGATCCGTATTGACAGTAAACTTACTTCCATACAGATAATGTCTCCAAATCTTAAGGGCAAAAATTATGGCTCCTAACTCTAAGTCATGAGTTGTATAATTTTCCTCGTGCTTTTTCAATTGCCTTGAGGCATACGCAATTACCTTTTTGCGTTGCATTAGCACACATCCTAATCCTAGCTTTGAAGCATCACAGTATATTTCAAAATCTTCTGTTCCTTCTGGTAAGGCTAGAATTGGAGCATTGGTTAATTTTTCTTTAAAACCTTAAAGGCTTCTTCCTGTCTAGGTCCCCATTCAAACTTAACTGCTTTACAGGTTAGCTTAGTTAATGGTACAGCTATTTTAGAAAAATCCTTAATAAAGCGCCTATAGTATCCGGCTAACCCTAAAAAGCTTCAGATTTCCATAGCTGATTGTGGAACCTTCCAATTGGTGATTGCTTCTATTTTAGAGGGATCTACGTGAATACCTTCGTGGTTCACCACGTGTCCTAAAAATTGTACTTCCTGTAGCCAAAATTCAAACTTCGAGAATTTGGCGTAAAGCTTTTCTTTTCTTAACAAAGTTATGAGTGCATGCAGGTGCTGAAAATGCTCGTCTTGACTTTTGGAATAAATAAGTATATCGTCGATGAAGACAATTACAAATTTATCCAAGTACGGTTTTGATCGGATTGTCACGCTCCGATCAAAGATAATATTTATAAGCCCTAATTACCCTTAACAAATAGCTAGTGGTATCAAGGGGTCGAACCACGAAGAGTATGTGGTTTGTGTATGGATTTGACTGAATTATAAAGAATTGTCACAATTATGAAGCTTGCCAGATATTTTTGTATTTTTGTTTAGTAGAAAGATGTGAATTTGAACTACTTGGAATTGGATTAATTAATTAACAACTACTAATTAACGATTGCAAGAAATTTGGATACTAGAACAATAATAATAAAAAAGAATCACACCCGGTTTCGGTAATTGCTAACTTAGGATTTCTACAAGTTTTAGATTCAACTCAAATGCATTCCATTAACGGATTTAGTGTACCGTGACTTAGGTGCTAATAGCTATCAACGTCCCGAAGAACGGACAAGAATACACATTGTAATCAACACAAGTAAATCCTAACAACGACAATGCACAATTACATATCACCATTTCGCAAAGTCATAACTTTTAACATCGTTCGACAGTTTACGAATTCTAAACAAATGTAATACTATTGTCAAAAGTTTCAAAAATCAAACACAAATTGTCACTAAGTTGAAACAAGAACAATTCGAAACCCTAGAATTAACAACTACCTACACCCGGGTGAAACCGAGATGATCAGCCGCTCATGGTTGAAGAAGCTTGATCACCGGATGAATGGAACGCGAATGAAACCATCTTGAAGTTTAATGGATGAAGGAATGATGGATGATTGGGGTTCTTGGATGATGATTATGAATGCTAATGATGGATGGAGGATTAGCGTTTTGGATGGTGAGTGTGAATGATGGATTGTTGATGGTGAAGATCTTGATTCGGATGTTGTAGTGATGAAGATGATGGAATAATTGGTGAATGGTTCTGATTAGTGGCTCCAAAATGCAATTTCAAACTCCAAATATTGTGTAACTCCCGACTTCCATGACCCCGAGCCAATAGAAATCGATCTTGATCCCCAAAACACCAAAAATCGTGTTTCCAGTTTTGACAAGCCGTCGCCGACGGCCCTCAACCCGTCGGCGACGGGCTTTGGATTTTTGGTTTCCGTCCGATGGTTTATTCATCTGGATACGGCAATTAGGTGGCGACGGGTGTTTCTGGAAGGCGTCGCCGACGGGGCCCAGGCCGTCGGCGACGGGCTCACGTTTGCGAGATTCCTGTTTTTCGCTCCCAACATTCCCGGTTGACCCGTAACGCATCCTGGTGCTCCGGTTTTCGACCCGGTGACCCGTAAAGCTCCCGAAAACTCCTTAAACTTCGTTAAACCTGCATAAACACAAATCTAATTAAAAGTAGGCCATTTAAGATTAAAACTCTTATAAAAATATAAAGTTATACAATTACGAGCAACACTATATGGTTCATCATCGGGGATTGCATTCCTCAAGTCATCGATGTTGAAGAATGGGGCTTCATTTGCGGGATTGCCGCGATCACGGTTTCCCCGACGGTCGGAATTGACATTCCGGTCATCTAGGTTGATGGGTAAAGAGGTTTGTCGATGAAGGTTTTGTTGTTGGGGTGTTCTTTGATTGTTGTTGGGATTTTGGTTTTGGAAAGGTGGTGTGGGTGGTCCGATATTGTTGTTATTACCACCCGGTCGCTCTGGAGGTATAGGTTGCATATTTGGAGCGGGATTGAAGTTGCTTCGGTATTGGAATTGGTTTAGGTTTTGGTTTTGGTTGAAGTTTTGGTTAGAGTTTTGGTTCGCCATTGAATCGGTTTCAATAGACGGTGTGTGTTGTGGTGTTTGGTTGGTTTGATTAGAAGCAAGTGTTGCTTCTAACCGGCTTGCAAGGTTTCTTCTTGCGACTCTTTCGATTTCTGGTTCGTAGACTAAAGGTGAAGTCCTCCCGGAGTTTCGCCTATGCATGCACTACCTGTAACCTGCACAAGTAACACACCCCGCGTAACAAGAAAAAAGACAAGTACAAGAAGAAAGCTAAACAAATTAAACAGATAATCACGCAAATTCAAACAATAATCCAAACACAAAGCGCACGCACCCCCCGACAACGACGCCAAAATTTGATCGGAGTGTCGCGCTCCGATCAAAGATAATATTTATAAGCCCTAATTACCCTTAACAAATAGCTAGTGGTAGCAAGGGGTCGAACCACGAAAAGTATGTGGTTTGTGTATGGATTTGACTGAATTATAAAGAATTGTCACAATTATGAAGCTTGCCAGATATTTTTGTATTTTTGTTTAGTAGAAAGATATGAATTTGAACTACTTGGAATTGTATTAATTAATTAACAACTACTAGTTAACGATTGCAAGAAATTTGGATACTAGAACAATAATAATAAAAAAGAATCACACCCGGTTTCGGTAATTGCTAACTTAGGATTTCTACAAGTTTTAGATTCAACTCAAATGCATTCGATTAACGGATTTAGTGTACCGTGACTTAGGTGCTAATAGCTATCAACGTCCCGAAGAACGGACAAGAATACACTTTGTAATCAATACAAGTAAATCCTAACAACGACAATGCACAATTACATATCACCATTTCGCAAAGTAATAACTTTTAACATCGTTCGACAGTTTACGAATTCAAAACAAATGTAATACTATTGTCAAAAGTTTCAAAAATCAAACACAAATTGTCACTAAGTTGAAACAAGAACAATTCGAAACCCTAGAATTAACAACTACCTACACCCGGGTGAAACCGAGATGATCAGCTGCTCATGGTTGAAGAAGCTTGATCACCGGATGAATGGAACGCGAATGAAACCATCTTGAAGTTTAATGGATGAAGGAATGATGGATGATTGGGGTTCTTGGATCAGTGGCGGATCCAATAATTTTTTTCAGCGGGTTCTTTTTGGTAGATTTTCACTAATTCTCACTATTTTTTTAAAAATCATACAACATTTACACTGTTTTTTTCATTTTTTTTCCAAACCGAGGGGGTTCCTAGGAACCCCCAAAACACCCCTGGATCCGCCACTGTCTTGGATGATGATGATGAATGTTAATGATGGATGGAGGATTAGCGTTTTGGATGGTGAGTGTGAATGATGGATTGTTGATGGTGAAGATCTTGATTAGGATGTTGTAGTGATGAAGATGATGGAATAATTGGTGAATGGTTCTGATTAGTGGCTCCAAAATGCAATTTCAAACTCCAAATATTGTGTAACTCCCGACTTCCATGACCCTGAGCCAATAGAAATCGATCTTGATCCCCAAAACACCAAAAATCGCGTTTCCAGTTTTGACAAGCCGTCGCCGACGGCCCTCAACCCGTCGGCGACTAGCTTTGGTTTTTTGGTTTCTGTCCGACGGTTTATTCATCTGGATACGGCAATTAGGTGGCGACGGGTGTTTCTGGAAGGCGTCGCCGACGGGGCCCAGGCTGTCGGCGACGGGCTCTCGTTTGCGAGATTCCTGTTTTTCGCTCCCAACACTCCCGCTTGACCCGTAACGCATCCTGGTGCTCCGGTTTTCGACCCGGTGACCCGTAAAGCTCCCGAAAAGCTCCTTAAACTTCGTTAAACCTGCATAAACACAAATCTAATTAAAAGTAGGCCATTCAAGATTAAAACTCTTATAAAAATATAAAGTTATACAATTACGAGCACCGGTTTTCAACCACGCATCACATCCCCACACTTGTCTTTTGCTTGCCCTCAAGCAAATCTGTTTTTCACTTTCACGTGGGTCGAACAACGAATACACATCCCATTCCCGAGACAAAGGTTAAGGTCTATTGTCATACAAAAGTTCACATTCTTTACAATTTCCACATATTTACCGGTAAAGTGAATAATCACATATAATAATGGTTATCCAAGATTAACCCACCCGCAAAACTAACAAATCATGCATATCCCTCACAATGTTCTCTCCACTCGGTTTATAATTCGGCTAATGTATATAATGTATTAGCACTTCAATCAATTAATCGCTCAAAACCGGTTAGAACACGTACCCGCATAGGCTTGCAACTCAATCATTCTCCACCACCGATCACGAATACTAAGCACAAGTCATAAGGTCTTTATGAGGGTTGTAACGGGGCTAGGCTAAGGGTAGGAATTAGGATATTTTAAAGTGGTTAAGGTGATGAAAATTCGATTTTTATTACAAACTACTAAATTAACAAAACTAAATATAAACATCAACTATGGGCAATAATCTTTCACCCTTTTATTCGACAACTACTAACACTTCTTTTTGTGTTTTTCTTCAACGATTTTCCATTCTTTTTCGCAACATTTTCTGTTTTTTATTTTTTTATTTTTTTTTCAATGAATCACAACAGCTATACAAACTTAAGCTCCTATAATCGAATTTTCATCACACGGGTTTAAAAAGAAAAGGTTTAAGGCTATGGGCTATAGGGTGGTCAAACGAAAGGATTAGGCTCAAAATTGGCTACTAAGGGATAATTTTTTTTGGTAAGGATATAACAATGGTGTAAACGGAAAAGGTTTACCTAATGCCTTAATCATTCTCGTGCTTGTATTCGGTCTATGGTCTCGAACGTATCAAAAGATGCAAGTTCTACAATACATGACTAATGGTCCACTCAAACAAAGAAACATACATATGTAATTCTATGATGTAAAAGTGGCTCAAAACCTCACATATATGAAGGGTATGGTATGTGACATGCATGATATGCTAGTTCCTTGGGCGAATTATTCCCAAATAACCACTCGTTAAATACCCGTTATGTTTATTAATTTGAACTTAACCATGACAAAAGACCAAATGGGTTGTGCCATCCCTCGTTGACTTAGTTACTTGTGCTTTAAAGATCGCTTTTGAAACAAGAATTTTTGAAAAATTTTTGAAATTTTCCCCCATCCCCACACTTGAGGTAAACATTGTCCTCAATGTATAGAATTTAAATGAACGGGTCAAAATCTAAAACTTTTACTACTCCCCCATCCACACACTTGAGGTAAACATTGTCCTCAATGTGCAAGAACTAGAGTTTTTAAAATGCACAAGGGATGTGACACGTCTAACCTTCCCAAAATCTCACCCCGGAAAATAAAATACAATGTACAATCCACTTATTCCTAACTAAGAATCAAAGTAAAAGGAAACACATGCGCCTGATTTTTGTCGCTTGATACTCATATCTCCTTCGCCTCTTCATAAAAATGGTTGTCTCGCAAACATGTTGTACCTACAAATTCTAATCCTTGTGTAGAAGCATGCTTCTCACAACCATCAAAATTTGTTAGTTACCTAGTTCTACCCTTTTTATGAAACATATTACCAAGCCATGTGTTATTTCAGTTCGATTTATGTGGACAATAATTTACAACAACAATAAACCTAACTCACTTTCGTAGGAATCACGGTTGCATTTAGCTTATGCAACAAGCCCTTTTAAACCCCCCAATAGCTTGGGAGGACGAGAGGTCTCGTGAGGGTTATATAGGGAACACACCCACAACGTTCATTTAACTAGGCGAAAATAAATAACATGAAATAAAAAAAATAACGGAAACAAAATAATATACAACAACAACAAAAACATACCTCGCCTCTACCGCTGATATCGCTCGTTGGGATCAACTAGCGGGTTTGGCTGGTATTGATAACCAGTGAGGGCCTCAAACATCTTCCTATAGTTATCGAGTGGACTTTGCTCCCCTTGTGGTGGTGGATGGTAGGGAATTGGGATGAAGCTTGAGCCTACCGCTTCGGGCCAGTGAGGAGTCGGGTCGGACGGGCCTTGTGGATGGGGAAGGTCGGGGTAATTGGTCCACCCCGAATGTTCGGCATATGGGAGGCCGGCTTGGTAGTCTCTTTGGTGGCGCTCCTGATCATGGAGTATCTTGGTGTTATTAATGGCCATTTGGTGAGAGACATACCAAGCACTCCAGCGGCGTCGTTCCAATTCTCTTGCTTCATTTTGACGCGTAGCCTCCTCTTCTTCCCATGCCCGTCTTCGGGCTGCCTCATCCTCTTGCATCATCGCCAACTGTTCCATGTGTGACCTCTGCATTGCTTGGAACAGTTGTTGCTCTTCCACAAACTTATCCATTCTCTCCCGATGGGCTGCTTGAACTGCCCAAAACTCCTGCATTTGGGGTCCATGTGCCTCCTCCCAGGCTTCCCTCCTTCGGTTATACTCTCGGCCTTCACCTATGCATGCAGAGACATTGTCATATATCTCTTGCTGTCCCCGATCAAAATTTTTGTAGGAGGGCACCCGTCTAATGTTCACAAAGCCCGCCACATCTGCATTAATTTCTCTATGTAGCCTCATGTATCTTTGTCTTGGTCTTTGTGGACCGGAGGGCACAGTTTCCTCCTCTTCATCACCCATCTCTTCATCTTCTCCCGATTCCGGTGGTGCCCCTGAAGTCAGGAACTCATACTTATGACCCAACCTGTTGGTCACAACATACTTGTTCCCCGAGAGTTTAACTTCTATATTCCAGTTCTTCTTCATGGAGGCTTTGTTAATTTCCTCCAATGGTTTAGTTACCCATAGTGATTCCGAAGGTAAGCAATTTTGTTGAACAATCATGGCACTAATGAGGCGTGTGTATGGAATAAAACGCCTCTGGGACGACTCCCGAGTAGCCCACGTATTCATCATCACTATATGTCTCCATGACAATGTAGGGGTCCCGTATAGCAAAGAATGCACCACCCTACAGTCACCCGCTCTAACACCTCCATGATCACCAAACCTCACCAAAATGTTCTCAACATTAATCCCTTGGAGAATCTTTCCCTCAATCGTCATTTGCTTTCTATTTGCCTCTCCCCCATCATTATATGGTAAAATAGCCGCGGTCATCTGCTCCGGATCACCATCATTCATATGATTATCCAAAAATTGTTGCATAGTTGGATAGTCATATGCTTGCACCCCCAAAGAATCAAAGCGTGCAATGCAGTTGATTGTTTCGAATGACATCGTCATTAACCCCCGGCTTGTTTTACCAACCAATTTCCACTCAGCGGGAGGACTATCTTTATTCATAAACCTCAACATCGATAGCCACTCGCACACTTCCGCCAAATATATCCGCGAAGTGTTATCTTCGCACCAATCAAGCACACTTTCCCAACCTTGGCGTTCAAACATTTGTGTTATTCCGATTTGTTTGAACTCTTCAACATTCACCACTCTTTCACATAAACTCCTTTCCGGAACTGAGGTACTCACTTTGTTGACCATTTTCCATTTTCAGAGGTTGGCCTCTAACTTCCTATCTTGGTACGCGGATAAGGATTTGTTCTTCTCATCATCCCATATCTTTGCGTTTTGACTATCCCTAAACTTTGCCCACTCCCAATCCTGTCTATATAGTCTTGCATCACCCTCTGCGATGGAGCTTAATTGCTCCCACTTCCTCGGTAGTAAACTGGAAGAAGAACCGACTCCTGATGATGAAGCTTGCCCTGTAGTCTTTTGTCTTTTACCACCGGCCATAACTACAATCACAAACAAGCAAGACATCAATATAAACCCAAATCTTTACTAAACTCTCAACTTTGAACATGATGTGTGATGTTGACATTTTAATTAACAAGTGAATGTAAAATCGCCTCTTTAAACTTCCAAAGTCGCTCACTTTATCATATACTTATCAATTTCTTGTTGATCTTACAATTTTTTTATAATTTCAACAATATATTCAACATCACCTTCATGTTCAATCATGTTCATAACAAGTGTAATCACATCACTAAAGTTATAACATGCTCAAATTCCATCCAAAACAACGAATCATACTCAAATTCATGCTAGCATAACATACATTGTTTAAACAACCTACTCTTAAACTAAAGAGTCTAAAATTTCGGAAGAAAAACACTAAAATTATGATAATCCTGCATAAACTTGAGAAAAATTCGTACCTTTGATGTTATTAGACAAGAAGAACTAAGAAAAGATGGAAAGCAAGCAACTTGATGAACACCTCTTCAAAAACCCTAAACTTCACAACCCAAGATCTTGCAAACTAGCAAGAATTGATGAAAACCGTGTTGGGGGTTTTGTTCTTCTCGAAAAATCACGCAAGATGGACACAAAAATTAGTTGATTTGGTGGAAGATTGAGAGAGTTATGAAAGCTTGAAGGTTCTAGGGTTTTGGGACTTTTGGTGAAGAAGATGAAGTGAGAGAGAGAAGATGGCAGTGATTCTTGTGGTCTTGTTGTGAATTGGGTTTAGTAAAACTGAGATTGGGTGGAGTGTGTGGTCAAAAATATGTTTAGGTGAAGCTTGGATGGGTAAAAATAGTGTTTTGTTCGGTTTTGTACGTATAGGAACGAGCCACACGCGGACAGAGAACGAGAGCCCGTCGCCGACGGTGATGAACCCGTCGCCGACGGGCAAGGGTTAATGGTGATGGTGCTGACGGGTTAAACGTCTGTCTACGGGTTAATTGTGCCGACGGGTTATTTCCCGAAGGCGTCGCCGACGCCACTCATCCCGTCGCCGACGGGCTTTATATTTTTCATTTTCAAATTTTTTTTTTATAAGAGAGAATTTTATGAACTTTTTCTAAAGGGACTATGTACATTTAAAAAACCTAAAAATTCTTAAAAATCTTTTTGTAAATTTTTATAAGTTAAATTTTCAAAACACGCAAACCGTTAACGGCCCTACCACCCCCCGAAAAGTCGTGTATTGTCCTCAATGCACATAACAAAGCCTAAAAACATACCTTGTGACTTCATGACCCGTTCGGAATGTCCGGACTTCACACACTCAAGAGAGATTAGTATGAAACGAAAACGATTAACACAAAAGCACACAAACAACTAAATAATTGTACATAACTTTACACAAAATGTTACCGGTCCTTGTTAGTCGACCTCGTAAATCGGTGTGCTTACCACAAAGCTCACCAATTCCTTGTTTTCGTCCACTTTTCCGTTACCGTCGAGGAACGGTTTTAGTCGGTGACCATTAACCGTTTGCCGTACCCCATCCATCGGGTCCTCGATTGTAACATCACCCAATTGTCCGACCCGGGTGATCACATAGGGTCCCATCCATTTGCTCCGGAGCTTTCCGGGAAAGAACTTGAGCTTCGAGTTGTAAGGCCACACCTTTTTCCCAACCTCGAACTCTTTCTTCCTCAACTTAGCATCATGCGCCTTCTTCATCCCATCCTTGTACTTGGACGCGCATTCATATGCCATTTCCCGTAATTCCTCCAACTCGCATAGTTTGAGCTTCCGTTCCCTACCTGCATCATCATATTGAACATTCACTTCCTTAATAGCCCATAATGATTTATGCACAAGTTCAACCGGTAAATGACAATTTTTACCATAAACCAACCAGTAAGGTGTAGTGCCAATAGGTGTCTTATGCGCCGTACGGTAAGCCCATAAGGCATCGTTCAACTTAATTGACCAATCCTTACGGTCCGCCCGCATGGTCTTTTGCAAAATCTCTTTGATTTGCCTATTTGACACCTCAACTTGCCCGCTTGTTTGCGGGTGATAGGGGGTAGCAATCCTATGGTCAACACCAAACCGTTTAAGAAGTTTCCCAAACCGAAAATTTTTAAAATGAGATCCTCCATCACTTATGATGACACGAGGAATCCCAAACCTTGAGAAAATATTGGTTTGAACAAAATTACACACTACGGAATGGTCGTTCGTCTTGGTGGCTATTGCTTCAACCCACTTTCACACATAGTCAACGGCCACCAAGATGTACAAGTTGCCATAAGAATTGGGGAATGGGCCCATGAAATCAATACCCCACACAACGAAAACATCGACTACAAGGATTGGTTGCATGGGCATCTCATCCCTTTTTGAAATACCCCCTATTTTCTGGCACTCTATGCAATTCTTTGAAAACTCATTAGCATCTTTAAAAATAGTAAGCCAATAAAGGCCACTATTCAACACTTTGTGACCCGTTTTGTGACCACTAAAATGGCCACCACACGCAAACCAATGTAGATGCTGCAACACGCTTGGAATTTCCTCATCATCTATGCATCTTCTTATCACTTGATCCGCACACTCCTTCCACAAGTGCGGTTCTTCCAACCGGTAGTACTTGATTTGGGACATGAAGTGTTGCCTCTTCCGTCTATCCCAATGTGCTGGCATATCACCTGTAACAAGATATTTGACAATGTTAGCATACCGTGGCAATTTATCTAATTTCATTATGTGCTCATCTGGGAAAGACTCATTGATCTCTACAGTTGTAGGATCTTCTTCAACCATCAACCGGGACAAATGGTCCGCCACAACATTCTCGGTACCCTTTTTGTCCCGTATCTCCAAATCAAACTCTTGGAGCAACAACACCCATCGGATCAATCTCGGTTTAGCATCTTTCTTCTCCATGAGGTACCTAACTGCAGTGTGATCAGAATAAATAATCACTTTACTACCCCATATATATGCCCGAAATTTATCCAAAGCATATACCACCGCAAGTAGCTCTTTTTCGGTAGTGGTGTAATTCAATTGTGCAACCTAAAGAGTCTTACTCGCGTAGTATATGGCAACGGGTTTCTTTTCAACCCGTTGTCCCAACACGGCCCCCACCGCATAATCACTCGCATCGCACATAATTTCAAAAGGAAAAGACCAATTTGGCGATTGCAAGATTGGGGCCTCAACTAACTTTTCTTTTAACTTGTTAAAAGCGTTTTGACAATTTTCATTAAAATCAGACGGTTGATCTTTTAACAACAAGTTACACAAAGGCTTGGTTATGTCACTAAAACCCTTAATAAACCGCCGGTAAAAACCCGCATGACCTAGAAATGACCTAACACCTTTAACGGTCGTGGGATATGGTAAAGTAGATATGACTTGTACCTTTGCACGATCAACCTCTATCCCACGACTTGACACCACGTGTCCCAACACGATTCCCTCTTGAACCATAAAATGGCTCTTCTCCCAACTTAGGACCAAACTAGTTTCCACACATCTTTTTAAAACTTTATCTAGTTGGTCCAAACAAGCCTCAAATGATGACCCAAAAATTGAGAAATCATCCATGAAAATTTCCAAAGATTTCCCCACCATATCTGAAAAGATACTCATCATACACCTTTGGAAGGTGGCGGGGGCGTTACATAATCCAAACGGCATTCGCCTAAATGCGAAGGTGCCGTAGGGACAAGTAAACGTGGTCTTTGATTGATCTTCTGGATGGATGGCAATTTGGTTATAACCAGAATAGCCATCTAAGAAGCAATAAAATTGTTGCCCCGACAATTTCTCAACTATTTGATCAATGAACGGTAAAGGAAAATGATCTTTGGAAGTCACGGTATTCAACTTCCTATAATCAATACAAATTCGCCACCCGGTTACCGGCCGAGTGGCTACCTCTTCACCTGCGTCATTTTTGACGACTTGTATACCCGATTTCTTTGGAACCGTCTATGTTGGGCTCACCCATTGGCTATCCGATATCGGGTAAATGATACACGCATCGAGCCATTTCAGCACTTTCTTTTTCACTACCTCCCGCATATTCGGATTTAATCTCCGTTGTGCATCTCGAACGGGAGTTACATTCTCTACCGTGATGATTTGGTGCATCACCACCGAGGGACTAATACCCTTCAAATCAGCAATGGTCCATCCAATCGCCGCTCGATTAGTGACCAAAACACCCATCAATTTATCCTCTTGCTCCACGGTTAAATTTGATGCAATAATAACCGGGAGTGTATTGCCTTCACCAACATAAGCATACTTGAGATGCTTCGGCAATTCCTTCAACTCAACCTCCGGAGGCTCTACTAAAGACGGCTTCAATTTAGTGTCAATGCTCTCCGGTAAACTTTCAACTTGGTGCGTCCATGTCGGTTTTCCTTCTCGAACCACGAGCACCTCCAAACTCTTCACTTCCTCGTCGATGCTTCTTTCCACCTCTACCTGTGACCTGTCAAACATATAACAATCCTCCATTGTGCTTTCCCCATTCACGACTTTGTCGCAAAGAGGTATACACATGTCAACAATGTCTGCCATATAGCATTCATCATCAACTGGAGGGTTCATAAGTCCAGAAAAAACATGCAACCTCAACCTTCGGTTTCCAAATGTCATGTCAACCGTTCCCGTTCTGCAGTCAATTTGAGCATTTGCAGTTGCTAAGAACGGTCGACCCAAAATCACCGTGGGTTGTTTGGTTGGGTCCTTGGCCATGTAATCAAGTACTAGAAAGTCCACCGGATAGTAAAAATCCTCGATTTTTACTATCACATCCGAAACAACTCCACGGGGTAGTTTGGGTGTCAAATCGGCTAACACCACGGTGGTGTTTGACGATTGAAGTGGACCAAGCTCGTATTGGTCATACAAACTACCCGGTAGAATGCTCACGCTAGCACCAAGGTCGAGAAGTGCCCGGTTGATTTTAAAATCGCCTACTTGAATTGAAATGATAGGCGCACCCGGATCTTGGAGCTTAGGTGGAAGTGCACCCGAAAGAATCGAACTCACGTTTTCGGTTAAATCTAATTTTTTTGGAAATTTGTGAGTGCGTTTTTGGGTACACAAATCTTTCAAGTACTTAGCATATGACGGTACTTCTTTGATTGCATCCAAAAGAGGTAAATTTATTTTTACTTGTTTAAAAATTTCCAACAACTCTTCTTGTTGTGGACCACTTTTGTTTACAATTTTCTTTATGGGTCCCTTCAATGCTTCGGGATAAGGGGCGGTATTAGCCTCCACACCCTTTTCCTTAGCCTTGGGGACGGGGATGGTCACAACGGGAGTATCATTATTCTTCTTCAAATCATTTTTATTTTGACCCGTTTGACCATCCTCAGGCTCATCCTCACTAGCATCTTCCACCACCCCTTCAACAAATTGGGGTGATGGTGTTTTGACACCATTATCAATGACTCGACCACTACGTAAAGTAATTTTATTAATTGGTACCTCACGTGTGTTCCTTGAGTTTGACCCTTGATGTTTAGGGTTCACCGCGGTGTCACTTGGGAGCTTTCCCGTGCTTCCTCTCATTTGAGCCATTTCCTCCGCGAGTTGGCCCACTTGCTTTGCCAATGCCTCATGTGCTTTATCCCAAATCTCGTTTGTCTTCTTTATCTCCTTGATATCATGGTGAGATTCTTTTATATTGTTTTGAGATTCTTTTTGCATATTTAACAAAGCATCTATTTTGGCACTCAAATCATCGCCACCGGTTTGATTGTTCGACCCACTTCCATTACCGCCTTGGTTGTTGTAATTCCTTTGGTACCCACCTTGGTAATTATTGTCCCTACCTTGGTACCCTTGGTTGTAATTTCGTTGATAACCTCCTTGGTTACCACCTTGACAGTTTTGATATGATGACCCACTTTGACCTCCTTGGTTACCCGATTGAAAATTCAGGTTCATTTGATTTGAAGCATTACCATATCGGAAGTTAGGGTGATTTCTCAACCCCGGATGATAAGTGTTGGAGTTCATGTCATATTGTTTCCTATCTCCATACACTTGGTTGACTTCTTCAGTGTAGCCACTCGACCCCGTTGGACATTGCTCGGTTGTATGCCCAATATCTCCACATTCTTCACAAACCGCAAACTGAACCGCATTTACCTCTTTCTTCTTCAGACAAGCCATTTCCCGCTCTAAGGTGGAAATCCGATCTTTAGAGTCAAGATCGGGAAGTGACCGTGAAATGGGATGCTTCTTAGCTCGATCGGCCGATTCTTTCTCTTTCGAACGTTTACTCATCCGTTCCAAGAATTCCCAATCATCATCTTCATGGTTGCTTAGAAGGGTCCCATTGCTCGTTGATTCAAGTCGGTTCCATGTGTTTTCATCTAAACCCCGCACAAAGCACTTAACCAACTCCCACTTCTCGATTTGATGATGTGGGCATCTTCGCATCATTTCTTTAAATCTTGTAAAGGCTTCATGCAACGGCTCGCCCGATAATTGGCGAAAAGACCTAATTTCATCACGAGCATCATCGGTCTTCGCCATAGAATAGTATTCATCTAGAAAAGCTTGTTGCATTTCTCCCCATGTGCGGATGCTATTGGCCGGGAGTGTAAGGAACCATTGCTTCGCTTTGTCTTTCAATGAGAATTGGAACAAACGAAGTTTAACCTCCTCTAGTGCAAAGTTATGCCCCCGATAGTGCTGCAAATGGAAGAAAACTCTGTCAAATGTGTGTACGGTTCGTCGTTAGATCTTCCATTAAAATGAGGAAGTATGTTGATGTAATGTGGTTTACAATCAAACATCCTCCTCTCACAAGTGATTGGTGAGTCGTTCTCGGTGACAACCGGCCTAAAACGATCATTCACTCCCCGTGGAGGTCATTGACGACGATGGGGACCGTTAACTTCTTGATCGACTGGTCTTCTATTATCCCGTCTTTCACCTCTTCGATCATCTCTTCGATTATCCCTTGGGTTACCACCTCCCACAAAACAAGGAATCCGGTTAGGGTTTGCATTGTTGTTGTTATTATAAAACCCATCATTCCGGTTCCGTTGGTCATTGTTTCGTGGTTGACGGTTGTTCCCATAACCATCATTTCTTCCACCTCCGTAACCGTATTCGTCGTCCCCAACGTAATTGGCATTTTGGTAGCCAAATTCCTCATCATCATACCTTCTAGCGTTGTAGACGTTTCCCCTATTCACGTAGCCCCAATCTTCATCATCGTTAGCCCTATCATCATAGTATCCCCCGTCATCCGAATTTTCCGTATGAACACTCACATGTTCCGGCGATTGATAACCGGGAACACTATATGGTTCATCATCGGGGATTGCATTCCTCAAGTCATCGATGTTGAAGAATGGGTCTTCATTTGCGGGATTGCCGCGATCACGGTTTCCCCGACGGTCGGAATTGACATTCCGGTCATCTAGGTTGATGGGTAAAGAGGTTTGTCGATGAAGGTTTTGTTGTTGGGGTGTTCTTTGATTGTTGTTGGGATTTTGGTTTTGGAAAGGCGGTGTGGGTGGTCCGGTATTGTTGTTATTACCACCCGGTCGCTCTGGAGGTATAGGTTGCATATTTGGAGCGGGATTGAAGTTGCTTCGGTATTGGAATTGGTTTAGGTTTTGGTTTTGGTTAGAGTTTTGGTTCGCCATTGAATCGGTTTCAATAGACGGTGTGTGTTGTGGTGTTTGGTTGGTTTGATTAGAAGCAAGTGTTGCTTCTAACCGGCTTGCTATGTTTCTTCTTGCGACTCTTTCGATTTCTGGTTCGTAGACTAAAGGTGAAGTCCTCCCGGAGTTTCGCGTATGCATGCACTACCTGTAACCTGCACAAGTAACACACCCCGCGTAACAAGAAAAAAGACAAGTACAAAAAGAAAGCTAAACAAATTAAACAGATAATCACGCAAATTCAAACAATAATCCAAACACAAAGCGCACGCACTCCCCGACAACGATGCCAAAATTTGATCGGAGTGTCGCGCTCCGATCAAAGATAATATTTATAAGCCCTAATTACCCTTAACAAATAGCTAGTGGTAGCAAGGGGTCGAACCACGAAGAGTATGTGGTTTGTGTATGGATTTGACTGAATTATAAAGAATTGTCACAATTATGAAGCTTGCCAGATATTTTTGTATTTTTGTTTAGTAGAAAGATGTGAATTTGAACTACTTGGAATTGGATTAATTAATTAACAACTACTAATTAACGATTGCAAGAAATTTGGATACTAGAACAATAATAATAAAAAAGAATCACACCCGGTTTCGGTAATTGCTAACTTAGGATTTCTACAAGTTTTAGATTCAACTCAAATGCATTCCATTAACGGATTTAGTGTACCGTGACTTAGGTGCTAATAGCTATCAACGTCCCGAAGAATGGACAAGAATACACATTGTAATCAACACAAGTAAATCCTAACAACGACAATGCACAATTACATATCACCATTTCGCAAAGTCATAACTTTTAACATCGTTCGACAGTTTACGAATTCTAAACAAATGTAATACTATTGTCAAAAGTTTCAAAAATCAAACACAAATTGTCACTAAGTTGAAACAAGAACAATTCGAAACCCTAGAATTAACAACTACCTACACCCGGGTGAAACCGAGATGATCAGCTGCTCATGGTTGAAGAAGCTTGATCACCGGATGAATGGAACGCGAATGAAACCATCTTGAAGTTTAATGGATGAAGGAATGATGGATGATTGGGGTTCTTGGAATCCAATAATTTTTTCCAGCGGGTTCCTTTTGGTAGATTTTCACTAATTCTTACTATTTTTTTAAAAATCATACAACATTTACACTGTTTTTTTCATTTTTTTTTCCAAACCGAGGGGGTTCCTAGGAACCCCCAAAACACCCCTGGATCCGCCACTGTCTTGGATGATGATGATGAATGTTAATGATGGATGGAGGATTAGCGTTTTGGATGGTGAGTGTGAATGATGGATTGTTGATGGTGAAGATCTTGATTAGGATGTTGTAGTGATGAAGATGATGGAATAATTGGTGAATGGTTCTGATTAGTGGCTCCAAAATGCAATTTCAAACTCCAAATATTGTGTAACTCCCGACTTCCATGACCCTGAGCCAATAGAAATCGATCTTGATCCCCAAAACACCAAAAATCGCGTTTCCAATTTTGATAAGCCGTCGCCGACGGCCCTCAACCCGTCGGCGACTGGCTTTGGTTTTTTGGTTTCTGTCCGACGGTTTATTCATCTGGATACGGCAATTAGGTGGCGACAGGTGTTTCTGGAAGGCGTCGCCGACGGGGCCCAGGCTGTCGGCGACGGGCACTCGTTTGCGAGATTCCTGTTTTTCGCTCCCAACACTCCCGGTTGACCCGTAACGCATCCTGGTGCTCCGGTTTTCGACCCGGTGACCCGTAAAGCTCCTTAAACTTCGTTAAACCTGCATAAACACAAATCTAATTAAAAGTAGGCCATTCAAGATTAAAACTCTTATAAAAATATAAAGTTATACAATTACGAGCACCGGTTTTCAACCACGCATCAGGTTTACAGATCCGATTCATCATGTCCATGAATGCTGGAGGTGCATTCGTTAGTCCGAAGGGCATGACTGTAAACTCGTAATGACCATACCTAGTTCTGAAAGCAGTTTTAGGTATGTCTTCTTCTTGTACCTTCAATTGATGTTATCCTTAGTGTAAGTCGATCTTAGAAAAATATCTAGCTCCTTGTAGTTGATCAAAGAGATCATCGATCCAAGGTAATGGGTATCGATTCTTAATTGTAACCTTATTCAGTTCCCTATAATCGATACACATTCGCATCGATCCGTCCTTTTTCTTTACGAACAACACTGGTGCTCCCCAAGAGGATGAACTAGTTTGTTTGAATCCTTTATCGAGCAACTCATCTAATTGCTTTTTCAGTTCTAGCATTTCAGTGGGTGCTAACCGATAAGGTGCCTTAGCTATCGGTGTAGTTCCAGGAATTAGATGAATTCTAAATTCGATCTCCCTATCTGGTGGTAATCCTGGTAACTCTTCTGGGAATACATCTGGGTATTCTGAGACTATAGGAATTTCCTTAAGTTCCTTACTTTTTGTGTTAATGATTACTGAAATCATATACACTACTTCTTGTTTTCTTGAATAACTGGCCAACTTCATTACTGAAATAAATTTCAGTGGCTTTCATGGTTTATCTCCTGTAATTGAAATTACCTCTCCTGTAGGTGTATATATTTCTATGGCATTTTTATCACAAAGAATTCTAGCATGGTTGGCTATTAACCAATCCATTCCTAACACCACATCGAATACAGCTAAATTCATAGGTAACAGATTTGCAGAAAATTTATGACCTAAGAGTTCTATCTTTCCTTCTCGCACAACCTTATCTAGCTATGTTAACAGAATTCCCATCTGATGTTTCGACTGTAAAAATCTGCCTAAGGTTGGTTAAGGGTAATTTAAGAGCTTGGTAGAATGAAGTATTTATAAAACTTTGGTTTGCACTAGAGTCAAATAATACTTTTGCATAAACGTTGTGAACTAGGAACGTACCAGCTATCACGTCAGGGATTAGCTCGGCTTCCTGAGTAGTTAACTGGAAGGCTCTTTCATTCTTTTTGGTAGTTCCGTCTGCAGGTTTGGCTTTATTGTCAGCTGGTTTGACCAATTTTGTGCAGTCTGGCCTAAAATGTCCAGCTTCTCCACAATTATAGCAGACCGTGGCTTTCTTCTTCCTGCAATCTTCTTCTTGATGCCCTGGAATTTTGCAGAAATTACAATACCCCTTGCATCTTCCAAAATGCTTTCTTTTACAGGCATTACAAAATGGAACAGTGGAAGATTGCCCAGTTCCCTGTTTCCTGAAACTACAACGGTTACCTACACTGAATCCTTGGGTAATCTTTTGGGCTACTTCCTTTTTCCGGTTTTCTTCACTTGTGCGTACCAGTTCGTCAGTTAGGGTGTTAGCTAATTCTACCGCATCATCAATAGTGCGAGGTCTCGCAGCTTTAACGATATTATGGATTTCGCCAATCAATCCCCAAATATAGCGGGAAATAAGCACTGGTTCTGGCGAAGCAAGGGTTGGTACCACTCTCGCATATTCGAAGAATGTCGAAGTATACCCTCGACAATCTACACCCATCATCCGATGGTTCAGGAACTTATTTGCCATTTGTTCCTTTTCATATTCCGGACAGAATTTTCTTTCCATTAGCTGCTTAAATTATTCCCAACTCATGGCATAGGCCATATTTCTTCCTTTGGCTTGAAGTACCGTATTCCACCTCAGCACATTTACTTATCATAATTACTGCTTCGGTTTTCTCCAACCAACGCAGTGCCGCAGTCGCCCCTTCATTGCCTGCAAATTCGGCTGGTTTACAAGCAAGAAATTCTTTATAAGTGCAACCAGGCGTTGCAGCTTTCATTCTTTTGAGAATTGGGGCTTGCCGTATCTCATTATCGTTGTTAGTATGATTGCCACCTCCGCTTACGCTATTACTGAAGTTATCTTCATGAGTACGTTTACTAGGAATAATTTGTTGAGGTTCAACAGGTTTCTGGGCAGCAGCAAGGATTGCTGGAATAGCATTGGCTATTCCTTGAGCAACGATATTCTCGATATCTTGCCTAGTCATAAATTGATCTTCTTGGTTTTGCTCTGATTGGTTAACTTCGTTAACTGGTTCATTACTAGCGTGTTCCATCTGGTAATTAATAATATATATATAAATTATTAACATAGAATAAATAACAATTATATGCAAAACAATCACACAATTTCACAACACATGTATAGCCAAAATTGTCGATTTCTCGACTTCCATTTTTTTATATATTATATTATGCATCCGTACACACTGTTATCTTACAAAAGTTTTATTTTTAAGTTATTTTACAAGATTATATTTTTATTACTATTATTATTATTATTATACAATCACAGCTACTTTCTCACACCATCCTTTCGTCAGTTGGCATCTCAGAAGTGACGTTCCCTCTCGTCGTACTTCCAGGAGATCTGTTCTCCCACCTCCCACCTCCCACCTCCCGAATCCTATTTCCTGCATCTATTAGCCCCTCGCCAAAGTGGCAGAGTTCAGCTAAGTTTTCATTACTCATTGGTGGGTTTGGTGCAGGTTCTGGGTCGAAGTGAGGGAAAAAGGTATAAGGATTATTTAGTAGGTTTTGAAACTGCCAGTCGTTGGTCCACCACTCGTCCATTTCTCCTAGAGGTTGGGTGTGGATTAGAGGATCTGGGATGGCTGGTTCCAAATTTATTGGAAGTTGGGTTTCGGCAGGATGAGGGAAGAGGTTTTCATTAATAGGCCTAAGGATATCACAACTTGCCAGTATGCATTCTAATTCCTCATGCAGTGGCAATTCCTCGACTTGCCTAGAACTTTCCCCAATTTCTATTCCTGCTTGCTTAGAATTTTCCTCAATTTCGATCCCTTTTCCTTTATCAATGGGATTTTCTATTTTAGCAACTTTCCTAGTTGCTGGTTTCCTCCTGCGTACACGCCTCCAGCCTACAAATCTTCTCCTTTTCTTAGGCTTTGGTTTCTCCATAGGTGGAGCTTGGAATTCCATAGGTTCCTCAACATCAGGTAAGTAACCAGTAAAGTCTCTGGAAACCTCCACTTTCACAGGATAGAGATTGAGATTCTGAAGAGCTTCAGATAATTTATTCATGCTGTTTAGCATATATGCAAAATGCACACCAAATGCTAAGTTAAATTTCACAGACGAATATTTAATATAACTATTCAAATATTATTGCACATATTGTGACTTTCTAATACAAATTACAACTGAAATTTTAAATATACTAGGGTTTGTGCCTTCATACTTTATTTTATTTTATTTACTTTTATTAAGCGGTTTATTTAAAGGGCAAAGTTTCTAGCGTGTAGGTGATACGGGTGCTGGTTATTTAAAAGTTAGCATTTACTGCTGTAGTGGCTAACATATAGAGATCTGCCCAATTTTCATCTAATTTATCTTCCCATGGTGGGTTATTGCCTATTTCCTGAGTTTCCTTAGGAATCATCACTTCTTGTTGTGACTTCTTCAAATTATCTTGACTTTTTCTAATAATCTAACTTCTTTTATTAGGGGTAAGCAGTTTCTCGTATTGGGCCTTACGAACAAATATTCCTTCCTCAGTATCTACTGGGTATTTTGAGAATGAAGTTCCTTTTTCTTTTGGTGAACTATCTATCTTACGATAGATGTCCGATAGTCTTTGCTTACCCATACTGTAAACAAATAGTCAATGACACAGAAACACATAATCACAGAATGGCAATCAGTAAAATTAAGTATTTTCTAAATACTTAATTGGCTTAAATCAGTGGCTCTGATACCACCCTTTTCCTATCACGGCCCCAGCCCCGGTTTGACCCGGTCAGGAGCCGCGGGACAGGAACCCGTGGTATTTATTAATTGATGCGACAGCGGAAGATTTATACAGGATCTGTTAAAACTTGAAAATGCCCGATTATTTTATTTCATAATTCGGGATAAACACCATAATTTAGAATAGAGGAATTTTACTAGAAAATTCCCTGATTTATTAAAACATGTTTATTCATTTTAACTGAGCCACCTCTTCAAGCTTGTTAGTGCTCCGTAGCATGTTTTCCTTGATTTACAGCAGGTCGCCTGAAGCATGTTTTAAAAAATATTTTTGTCAGCGGGGAAATACTGGTGAATCATTCTTTTTGATAAAAATGACACATAGTTATAAATTACAGCATAAGAGCGATTACAATGGCTTCTATCTTATTTTTATCTCGCGCCGTGTCACCTGGTGACGATGGTCATACCACTATTGGGTCTTTCCCCAAGTAGTGACGTTTATCACTGTTAGGATTTATTAGCCTAACCATGAGAAATTAGTAATGTGCACAATACCCCACTAGCCAGTGATTCAAGATAACCACGACTTAATCCCTGTAATTATAACTTTTGAAAATGTTTGGAGTATTGTAAAACAATGTTGATAAAAGAGAATGACTCACATTGCAGATTTATACGGGCAGAGTTTTAGCCTACTGATAAGCCTGATAACCTAATTTAAATAACAATGCATACGAACTAAGTCAGTAACTAATACAACATTTACGATAACTCACAGGATTAAACCCTCACGACGAATGACAAAGTGCAATACTTAAACATCCATCGAATTCACGACGAATGACAAAGTATAAACCCAATTTGAGCAGCACTTAAACATTCATCGGATAGATTCTATTGATCGGACATTGAATCGTAGTAGCGATCGAGTTAATACCATGTATCGTAGCAGCGCCTCGCTATTGTAAAAGTAATTTTCGAAATTGAGCACCCAAACTTCGTTTTTATGAAAAGATTTCGACACCAGATGAAAGCTAGATGTCCAGGCAATTTATAGGTGAAAAATGAGTCTGTCGCGGCCCGCGTGAGCCTTTGGCTCAATCTTACGTGGCCCGCGTGAGGCAGCTAAACGTAGACTAGAGCTACGGTGTCATCACTAGACTTACCACGCGTGTGACACGTGGATCTGGACGCTTATCCGGTCAACCTTCACTTTGACGTGGCCCGCGTAAGACTATGCTTACTCTTACGCGGCCCACCTGAAAACCAAGAATATTGATTTCTTGATTTTTGATATGGATTGGGGTTTCAAGGGTCCGGGTTTTCACTTACGGGTCAGTTTGGGACAATTTTGAAGGTCCTTACACTATCCAAGTCACAGGACTCAAATTTGTGAGTTTCTTCTTTTAGCAACTTCAGGTCCGCTATCTGTTTAAGACCGTTACAAGTTGAGCGGGTTAGAGTGTTAGACAGCGGGGCAAATTATAACAAATGAGCACTTACACCATATAGAGAAGCTCTAGCCTTAAAAGTATTCTTGAATGCAAGTGCAGCCAATGCTGTGTAACCACTAGCAAAGCCTTCAAAACAATTGGCGCGGGTGACGTCGGGAATGATGACAACTGTTTGACCGATACGTTTTCTGTAAACATTCTTTTCACTTCTGTTTTATTCGATTGCCAATTGGAGTCTCGTGACTTTGAAGTTCACTAGATTGTTAGGATTGACGCCAACCCCTTTTGGAAACCAAACACATTGAGGAACTGGCTGACAGTCAGCCGGTTGAAGCATCCCATATTTATGTTGGGTGCAAACTTGATTTTCTAGTTCAAGTGTTTGACACTGATCTGTTTCCTGATAACCTTGGTAGCTTTAATGTTGTCTTTGGTATGGACTAGTTGACCAAACATCGAGCTGAACCTAACACTCATTTATTCAAAACTGCTAAACCTAACACTGATACGACTAGTGAATTTCAGGACGAAATTCCCTTTCAAGTTGGGGATGATGTGGTACCCGAGGAAAATCCAGAGTCATCTTAACTCACCATTTCATTTTTCTAAGACTGCTTATCAAATTTCAGGATGAAATTCCTTTCAAGTTGGGGATGATGTGACAACCCACAACTTCAAGTCACTACTTTAACCCAACCACAATTAACTTAAGTTATACATTCGTAGCACTGCATTTAACTAGGGTTAGTTAAATGAGTCTACGTTGGTAATTCGGGGAATTACCGGAACACACACATGATAATTCTTGAACATTGACAACCGCCGCAAATAATAATTATAAACGGATGGCTTATACAAAATTTATGTGTTGCATGAAAAATACGTGAACTGTATGCTTTAATTGTAAATTACATGGTAGTGTGTGCTTTTTGTGTAAAATTTATATAATTAGGGTGGGGGGTGTTTAGAGTAATTGTGAAACTATAATAAACTACTCAAAACCCTAAGTTCTCCATAACTTCTCTGTACGTATTTTTACACTCTCTAATAATCTCCAATCCTCCTTCAATCACTCTTGGCTTCACAAGTTCACACATCAATTCTTGACCTTCAATTCATCTAGATTTAACCAGAGGTAAGTGTTTATGATTGCATGATATGTTGTTAATCATGTTCCTTTGATTTATACAAACCCTAGATATCCAAACAACTGATTGTGTGTGATTGTTTACAGCAATTAATACGTAATTGTTAGACAAATGATTGTGCCATGATTGTTTGTTGTTTGTGGTATGATATCACTGTTAGATTGTTTGATTTGATGCCTGACATGGTGGATTTCTACGCATTTGGGGGGTTTCTGTTCATAGAAATCTTGAAGAATGAAAATTCTGATTGTTGTCAAACTTTGTGAAGTCACAAAGTTATAATGTCTACACTTGTAGTTTCTTTGAAACTGTCCGCACTTGTTATCTCAAGATGTGTCCGCATTTGTTAAAAAGGAATAGATGTCCGTATTTGTTTATAAAAGAAGTCCGCACTTAGTATATAATATTGGGCCCAAATTTGTGTATCTTATACACGTCCGAACTGGTGCAATATGTGAGGTCCGAACTTACAAGCCTTGTTGATGTCCTCACATATGAATAGGTATAAAGGTCCGCACTTGTTGTTCCTACATCAGTCCGCACTTAACTTAGTTGAAAAACATCCGCACATGTGTTGCCTCAATGTCCGCACTTAATGTTCTCTTCATGTCCGCACTTATGAAATTACTTATGGTCGTACATAAGATATCATAACAGTCCGTACTTGTGGCTTATTTAGGTCTGCACATAACAATCATTTATTTATTTAATTAAGGCCGCACATGTGATGTTGGTTTAAGGTCAGTACATGTTTAACTTCAAAGGGTGTCCGCAGATATTTGCTTTGAAAGGTTGTCCGTATTTACATTGAGGAATGTGATCAGAATTTACATTATAGTGTCCGTATATATGCATCTAAGGGTCCGAACTTGTTAGCATGGTTATGGTCAGGGTTATAGTGTCTGCATATATGCATCACTCGGTATAAACTCAAGTTGATTTACACTTCGGCGTAAATTTTGTCGAGTCAAATATAATATGTTTTTGTGCTTTTTTATGTGCGTTTAAGTTGGCGTACGTTTTTTACGTAAATTTTGTTCGGAAACGAGTGCAGTCAAATATAATATGTTTTCGTTAGACATTATAAATTCGAGTTACTTTACGTTTCGACGCCATGACAACGCGTGGGAGAAATTTACTAGTTAACTCTATTACCAAACTCATATATCCTAGCTACAGATAAATACGTAAGCTCATATCATTGCAAGTTGTAACTATACCATTAGTAACAATACCATTATGAATCCTCTGGATTAGTTATACTAACTATCTAGATTCTTTTTGTTTTCCTACCACATACTTAGATATTTATAAATACATATAAAAACTAAAAGAATCTGAATCTTGGTCAATAAAATAGAACGAATTGGGTTCTCATATTCTAAACTTTTTAAGAAAATCAACATGCGTAGATTTGTTTATGTTTTTTATTGTGTTAAAAACATTTATCCAATCTACAATACATTGTTATAACACGAAAACAAATTTTCTACCATCATGTAGTGTTATCATATGGTTAAATATCACCAAATCGTAGTTGCAATTAAATTAATTGTTTCCTTATTTGATTGATGAAAAAATTGAGAGTTTATATGGGGTTCATCAAGGCCACCTTTTTTTTAATTACACGTACCTAAGAAATGAATAAGGTGCTTACACCACTAGGTTTTAATCAGAGCACACTAGATCAAAATACTATGGTATATTATTGTATGCACCACTACAAACATATTTGAACTAAAACTGCGATTATTTATTAGGCATATTGGATTTTAATAATCCTAACTATTTGTTGTTGGTTGCTAACAATCCCAACTTCAAAAATAACAACTGGCAGTCTCAACTATTTACATATTGGTCTTCAATGGACCCTGACTAACAGAACCCTAACTGTGACACCCATGACGAAACCAGGTAAACCCTAAACGGTCCGAAACTGTAAAGCACACTTAACACTTTAATTGCGCGAAAACCCTAAAAACATGTGTGACTTATAAGCTTGATTAAACGATATATGTTATGTCTCGGAGGAATCCAAGAACACGTTATGAATGACATGACACTAATAAGGACCCATGATGTGAAATTGGTATCCTTAGACTTAAACACGTGTTAAACGGGAGTGTTCCGTTTAACAGCGCTTTAAACCTTTGACGTTGATTATTAGGTTATCCGTAGCATTATTTAAGATTTCGAGTTCCAGGAACAACTTAGTTTTGTGCCATAGACCATGACATAAGGTTTGAAGCCAATCAGGGATCGGGCACGCAAATCGAAGGAGCTGCCCGGTTAGGGAAACGCCTTCGCTTCAGGCATAATATAAGGCAATCAAAAGTGCAAGGAACAACCGATCAAGCTTAAAAACACTTAAACCACTCTAATATGAGTCTTTTATGATTAAAACATAACTGGGTTCGGATTTCAAGACGGTTATGCACGTTTTTTTAAAACCGAGTCTTTTGATACTAAGAACGCGCAAAACAGAGTCCGCCACGCAAATCGCGAACGCGTCCGGGACCCATAAACGAACCTAAACACTCAACGGAAGATAAACATCATCTTTTAACACGTAAAACGAAGCACGACAAAGCGAGGGTGGGGTAGGGGCACCCCCCTTATTTTAATGTTTTTTTTTCCTTTTTATATTGTTTTTGCTTTCATTTTCCTTTCATTTAACACAAAATTCTTTCCAAAAACCTGGTTTCTCTCAAGAACAACCAGCTGAATTCACAAGAACCTTCAACAAATCAAAGGTATTAACTCAAATCCATAAGGTTTTAAGCATGGTTTCTTGATTAAACTTGATTTAGGTCATGAAAACTCATTTTAATCCATGAATTTTGGAGTTTTAAACAAGTTTAGGGGCTGAATATGAACACAATATGAATACCTTAGTGGTATATGGCAGCCATGGTTATAAATCTTTGGGTTTTGATACCCTAATCAACACTTATTCGACACAAATCGCCTAACTATTTGATTAACCGCAAAACAATGAATCAAAGCTTGATTGATCTAAGTTCTAGAATATTTGGATTGTACTTGATGTATAGGTACTGAATATTGCCCACACATACTTCTGGACTCACAAGGAACACTCGGAATCGAAGGAATCGCTAGGTATATTACCCGAAACTCGAAACTAGCATAGGCAGAATATTCTTTACACCATAACTTGGTCCGTGGGTATTGGATTGAGCTGAAATTGGGTGTGGTGATGAAGGGTAGCATCAGGAAGGTCCACGTACAGTTTTAGAATTTTTGGAATTTTCTACGATATTTGGTGAATTTTTGACTTTTTTACAAAAAGAATTCTGAAAAAAATACCAAACGCGTATAATAAATCACCAAATTTTACAGAGACACTAAGAAACATATGGGGAATGATATGAGAAAATTTGGAATCCATTGGTTGAGTTTTGATTTGGGGTAAAAATCCGCGTTTTTGCGAATGTTCGGTATTGGATTGAGACGAAATTCGGTGTGGTGATGAAGGATAGCGTCAGGAAGACCACGTAAAGTTTTAGAATTTTTGAAATTTTCTACGAGTTTTGGTGAATTTTTGACTGTTTTACAAAAAAGAATTCTGGAAAAAATACCAAACGGACTCAATAAATCACCAAATTTTACAGTGACACTAAGCAACATATGAGGAATGTTATGGGAAAATTGGAGTCCATTGGTTGAGTTTTGATTTGGGGTAAAAATCTGCATTTTTGCGAATGTTCGGTAGCCGGAAATGCACTGAAACGAAATCGGAAAAATCATAAAATTTTTAGAGATGTTTCTAGAAACATAGGGGATGTCCAGGAATTTTTTGGGAATTTTTGGATCATTAATGGTAATTAATATTAATTAGGTGGTTAAATATGGTTTTATAAATAATTTATTTATACAAGTAAAATGCCAAAATAAATTCCCAGAAATTTTTCCCATATTCTACAGATTTTTACTGAGTTAGATAAAAATTTTTAGAATTTTATTCAAATTATAGATAAAATGGGAATTTTTGAGATTAAAAATGGGCTATTTTTTAAATCAATTTCGGCAGATTACCGTGTAACGAACCTTCCAGAACTGGGAACTGACCCAACCTAACAAATACTATAATTGGAACACGGGGAATATTATGGAAGATTCTAGGGCGGAGTGGACACTTGGGGTGTGTCCAATACCATTTCGGGAAATCCCCGACGGTGGAAACGGAAACTCAAAACTGGGCAACCTAGACTCCCTAAACACCCAAACTCCCTTAATGAAAAATTAATCATTCTTAAATAACAACGTGTTGGCACTATTGGTATTCCCGTACCATTATCCGAACACGTTAAACTACTGACATTTACTGGCACGCGAACCGGTGCCCGGAAGCCAAACTGAAAACTAATACTACCCTGACCTCCATCACCATACCCGTGTCCTATAGACTCAATCCGGGGTGAAAACTCCTGACCAAATCCAAGTTATAACCATTACTGACTTAGATATTGATTTGAGTCATTACTTGCATGTGTGCTATTAAAGCTGATTTTGTTTATTAAACACTCTTTAGCTGAGACTACTATTTGAACTGTGAGTTCCCTTCCCCCACTTTTAAACTGTTTTCCTGTTTTCTAGGGTGAATTGCTTGTTACAAACTGTGCTAATTGCTCAAACTGTATGATGTGAATTATCTAACACACGATATTAGCCCCGATACAAGTGATTAACGTAAGCCATGGGCAGTGGATAGTACTATTGGTTTGACAAACCCAGGCCACGCCCGACAGAATGTCGGCAACAAGGTTTGCACTCGTCCGTAACCAGGTTATGTTGTTAGACATAACTACCCGAGGGCATTGAACTTCATGAGTTACAGGTGGTGCGAGTACGTGTCTGTGTGACACAGTACGATTAGAACAGTCTAGGTTTCACTTGTGACATTCGTGTAATTCCATCTATGAACCGTAATATGTGCAATTAAACATGTTGATACATTTTGAAACGAAACAACCAAACCAGTGGAACTCACATGCATTTCAGGTAACTTGAGACTGATGTGATCCGTGTATGTTGTTCAAGACGTGTTTATTGGTAAATATTAAGATAGACGCATGCGACTTAGAGGACTTATGTGGTTCATGGGAACACGCAGTTGCAAAATACATGTAGTATGTAATCAACATTTTGTAATTAATAAAGTGTAGCGTCTTTATAAACAATGTGCATGTACCAGAGGTGTCTGTTGCATCCCACGTGTGTCTTTATAAACAATGTGCATGTACCAGAGGTGTCTGTTGCATCCCATGTTTTTCTTCCGCTGCAAATCAGGGTGTAATAGAAGATGGTATCAGAGCCATTGCTTATAGAGAATTAGGTGCCTTTAAGGAAACCTAGACTATAACTCCAAGCTCGAACCTTAGTGGACATCACTGGAAAATTAACCACTACTAAAAGTAGTTAATGAACACTGTAAAGTATCCTATTGGCGAGTACCAGGATGGCCTGGTGAGGCAAGTGGGTTATTATGGTGCGGAACGTAATAACAGACTTGCTCATATGAGGCGGTGTTGGGAAAGTCATGGTAATAAACACGCTTAACTATGTGGAGTGATACATGCGTGTACCAAGGTGATAGTGTGTGGATGTTTGTGTGTGGATTGATGCATGAATTGGGATTGGTGGATTATACGTTACTGCATGTGCCTTAGTGATAGGCAGAAAACTGGTATTACAGTCCATTCCACATTCCTACTGGTCACATATTTAATATACACTAGAGTTTGATTCCTATCACTCAAACAGTTGTTACTTATATTTTATAATGTGAGAACTCAAGACTTTATTATGATACGATCTCACAAACTCTACTCTTATAGCTACTATAACGATGGTTATATACTAGAGTGATACTTTAAAAAGAACATAGATACCCAAAGAACGCTCAGGTCGTTCTGATAGACTGGGAGGACGTGTACGGATTCTTACTCCACTTCTCATTGCTTCACATTCAATTGTTATACAGTCGTAGAGTTTAAACATCTTACGAAACTTTTTTGTCCGTGAATCCACATCCATTTGATTGTGCGTTGGATTCCTCTTATGTTTACAATATTGGCTTTAGCCTTCACATCGTGTGATACTAGAATGCTTCGTGGTATTCCTTAGCACATGTCTCGATATATGTTATATCTGAATATGACGATCACCGGGTTATGGAGATGGTATGGAGCGCATGAATAAGTTACCCTTCCCGTTGTCATTCGGTTTCCTTTGGGTATAAATTTTGTGATGATACAGATTCCTTGGAACGCTTTGCGTAGTGAAATCTCGTTTCGTGTGACCGTCGGTTACATTGTGGTTTTTTCGAGTAATAAGTGTTTCGGATTTCAGTTGGTTATTCACGGAAAGTAATATTTGGCCTGAATATTTTGGTGAACGGAACATTGATCATGTATATGGGTGTGGTGGATATGTTGTGGTACTTCCTATATATAAACACCCGGCTACACTATCAAGGTACCGTTACTCAGGGCAGACGGGCTTCATGTTGCGATCCGTTCGGTTATGTTTTGGGCGATGCAGTGTTGAGACTTCGACCCTTGTTGATGCGAAAGATGAGGCAACAGTTGTTGTAACCACGATATCTATACAAGTTTGCGGTAATTCTAAATGAAAATTAGTTGGGTCGACCTTTGGGTTAATTCTGGGGTTATGTCCATGTCGAGGTAGTGATGCAGTCGTAGTACTTCCGTATTTTTGTAGTTTGTGCTGGCGTGGGATGATGCACGCATTTAGGCACTAGCCCTTATGGGTTAAGTCTGTGTGCAAAATTTGATAGATGTTATTATATAGGTGATGTGTAATGGAATTGTGTGGTATGTGGTAACTGAAAATGTGATAAGTGATGATTAACTTTGTGACATTGATACATACATATCTATTATTTATAATGGAATGGCCCCGAAACGTATACCTTGAATGACAGAGGCAGAAATTGCCCAACTGATAGCACAATAACTCCAAACGGTTATTCCAACAATCGTGGCACAGGTTAGCGCAGGTATTAACGCTAACCCCCAACCGAACCCACAGCCGGGACCGATAGGTTAAAACAATAACCAAAACAATGTAAGGCCAGTTTGCACGTATAAACACTTTATGGAGTGCAAACCAATGGAGTTTAATGGAACTGAAGGACCGAACGGGGTGGTGAAATGGATCGAGAAGTCGGAATCGGTCCTTAACATAAGTAATTGTCCAGGTGACTGCGCGGTAAAGTATACAGCTTGCACTTTTACCGACCACGCTTTGAACTGGTGGAAGGCTATTGTGCAATTTCGCGGGCAGGATGCGATTAATGCTATGAGTTGGGATGATCTTAAGATACTAATGAGACAAAGGTTCTGCCCAATCCACGAAATTCAGAAACTCGAGCATGAGTTTTGGAACCTGCAGATGCAAGGTGCAGATCATGCAGGTTACGCAAATTGCTTCAATGAACTGGCACGCATCTTGCCAGACATGGTTCGACCGGAGTCCAAGAGGATCGAGAGGTATATCTGGGGACTGGCCCGGAAGTAAGGAGTATCATTAATTCAGTGGAGCACCTGACCATGCACGGAGTGGTAGCTAGGTCAGGCACGGTTACGTACGACATGGTTAGATACAAGATTTTGACAATGCCGGGAGAGCCGACAGGAAATAAGCGATAGGCCCCGGAAAGTAGTCGAGCGGAGGCAGCCATACCGAAGAAGGGGAGAGCCACTAGTCAAAGCTACATCATGACTACACCAACGGGAAACTCTGGTGGCTATAAAGGAATAGCCCCAAAATGCAACAAGTGCACTTTGCACCACTATGGTGCATGTCGAGCAGGGATCTGCTCGAGGTGCCATACAAGTGGACATTATACCCGAAACTGTAAGACACCATTGGAACCCAACCGTTTCCAAACCCCAAGGCCTCAGCTTCTTCAGCAACGACCCCAACTACTAACGCAACAGATTACCTACCCCCGTACTTGCTACGGAAGTGGCAGTACGTAGCACTTCCGAAGAAGCTGCCCAAAATTTGCTCCACAGCCAGCAGGAAGGGATACGCAGGGCCAAGCTTCTACCTCAAATGCAGCTTGAGGTCGTGCCTTTATACTTGGATCTGATGACGCACGGCAGGATCCAAATGTGGTCTCAAGTACGTTCCTCGTTTCCAATCAATATGCTTCAGTATTGTTTGATACGGGCGCAGATAGGAGCTACGTCTCCATTAATTTCTTACCCCTATTCAATATGCCGGCTATTGATTTAACAAGTCCCTATTCCATAGAACTTGCTAACGGTAAACCTATAACTAGTCACCAAATCATTCGTAATTGTCCTTTAATTCTTAACGACCACCAATTCCTTATTGAACTACTACCGGTAGAGCTCGGAAATTTCGATATAGTAGTGAGAATGGACTGGTTGTCCAAGTGCAAGGCAGAGATTATATGTGAGCAAAAGATTGTTAGGATCCCTTTTCCTAATGATGAAGTTATTATGGTACAGGGAGAGAAGTCTGGTAGCATATTAAACCTTATATCCCACCTTAAAGTGTTGAAATGTATACGTCAAGGATGTGATGTGTTCTTAGCAAGTGTAATGATGACCGCACCAGAAGAACAACGTATTAAGGATATCCCAGTAATGTGTGATTACCCAGACGTGTTTCCTGATGAATTGCCCGGATTGCCACCCAGTTGGCAAGTCGCGTTCCGTATCGACTTAATACCGGGAACAACTCCATTTGTAAAAGCACCTTACCGGTTAGCACCTTCAGAGATGCAAGAATTATCATCTCAGTTACAAGAACTGCTAGACCGAGGTTTTATCCATCCCAGTTATTCACCTTGGGGAGCACTAGTGTTATTTGTGAAGAAAAAGGATGAAAGCTTTCGGATGTGTATTGACTACCGGGAGCTGAACAAGGTTACCATAAAGAATCGATATCCTCTTCCGCTAATCGATGATTTATTTGATCAGTTTCAAGGAGCCTGTTACTTTTCCAAAATCGATCTTAGATCCGGTTATCATCAAGTGAAAGTTCAAGAGGAAGATATCCCTAAAACAGCTTTTCGAACTCGGTACGGTCACTATGAGTTCCTGGTTATGCCCTTTGGGTTATCCAACGCAACCACGGTAATTATGGACCTCATGAACCGAGTTTGATAACCATATCTAGATAAATTCGTCATAGTCTTTATTGACGATATTTTGATCTATTCCAAGAGTATAAAGGAACACGAGCACCATCGACGAGCCATACTAGAGATATTGAGGAAAGAGAAGTTATACGCTAAGCTTTCAAAGTGTGACTTCTGGTTACAAGCGGTGCAATTTTTAGGACATGTGGTACATCCACAAGAGATTCATGTTGACCCTAGTAAGATCGAAGCTATTAAGAATTGGCAAGCGCCTAAGTCTCCGAAAGAGATACGCCAATTCTTGGGATTGGCTGGATATTACCGTCACTGTATTGAAACCTTTTCCTGCATTACTCAATCCTTAACTGCCTTGACACAGAAGGATCGAAAGTACGAATGGGGCAAAGAACAAGAAACAGCTTTTCAGCTGTTAAAACAAAAGTTATGTGAAGTTCCAATCTTGTCGTTACCTGATGGCAATGATGATTTTGTCGTATATTGTGACGCATCTCGGAAACTGCTCGGATGTGTCGTAATGCAAAGAAACAAGGTCATTGCTTATGCGTCTAGACAGCTAAGAGTGCATGAAAAGAATCACACGACGCATGATTTAGAGCTGGGCGCAGTGATTTTTGCACTTAAGATCTGGAGGCATTACTTGTACGGTACGAAATGTACAATTTATACAGATCACAAGAGCCTCCAACATATATTCGTTCAAAAAGAGCTAAACATGAGACAACGCAGATGGGTGGAGCTATTGAACGATTACGACTGTGAAATAAAATACCATCCAGGTAAGGCTAACGTAGTAGCCGATGCCTTGAGTAGAAAAGACCGAAGAAAGCCGATGCCTTGGGACGATTGTTCAAACCAGTCTTAAAGAGCAGATTCGTAATGCTCGAATGGAAGCTTTGGAGGAAGGTCAACTAAATAGCGAAAACTTACACGGAAATGAAGGGAATGTTGTGAGTAAACTGGATGAAGTGTTGTATTTCAAAAATAGGGTATGGATTCCTACTCTCCATGACCTAGGTCAACTGGTTACGGATGAGGCTCATAAATCTAAGTACTCTATTCACCCGGTACAGACAAATGTACCACGACCTTAAGGAATTTTATTGGTGGCCATGTATGAAAAAGGACATAACATAGTACGTGAGCAAATGCTTAACTTGTGCCCGGGTAAAGGCAGAATACCAAAAACCCTCGGGAATGTTACAGCAACCTGAAATACCTCAATGGAAATGGGAGCAAATCACGATGGATTTCGTGACCCACCTTCCAAAAGCACCCTGAGGTCATGATGTGATTTGGGTATTAATTGATAGACTAACCAAATCGGCGCACTTTATTTCGATTCGTACTACTTACAACACCGAGAAATTGGCCGAGATCTACACGAAGGAAAGTGTAGCTAGACACGGGGTACCAGTTGCAATCATTTCAGACCGTGATAGTCATTTCACTTCACACTATTGGCAACAGTTACAAGAAGCTTTGGGGTGTAGAATAGACCCGAGTACGGCTTACCATTCCCAAACCGACGGCCAAACAGAACGAACTATCCAGAAATTAGAGGATCTGCTTCGTGCTTGCACCCTAGACTTTGGAGGAAGTTGGGATAAGCACTTTCCCCGCATTGAATTCTCTTACAATAACAGCTATCATAGTAGCATACAAGCTGCACCGTACGAAGCACTATATGGCCGGGAGTGCAGATCGCCACTTTGTTGGGTTGAAGTGGGCGATACTCAACTCACGTGGTTTGAACTAATTCAAGAGACGACAGACAAGATGCATAAGATCAAAGTAGACTGAAAACGGCCGAGATCGGCAGAAAAGTTACGCCGATGTTCGCAGGCAACCGTTGTCGTTTAAAGTAGGTGAACAAGTACTGTTAAAAGTGTCACCGTGGGAAGGAGTGATTAGGTTTGGCAAGACAGGAAAGTTGGCTTCGAGATACATTAGGCCGTATGAAATTATTTCCATGGTTGGATCTGTAGCATACCAACTGAAATTACCAGCTGAACTGAGCACAATTCACGATGTCTTCCACATATCCAACTTAAAGAAATGTCTCACGGATGAAGCAACTATTATACCGTTAGAAGATGTGCACATTAATGAAAAACTCCACTTTGTGGAGGAACCAGTAGAAATAGTGGAAGGGAAGACCAAACAACTACGTTATAACAAAAACTCGCTGGTGAAAGTCCGGAGGAACTCAAAGCAAGGGCCTAAGTATACCTAGGAACGGAAGGATGAGTTCCGTAGAAAATACCCACATCTCTTCCCTAACTAGCCGAATTGAATTTCGGGGACGAAATTTCTAAACCAAGGGAGACTGTGACACCCATGACGAAACCAGGTACACCCTAAACGGTCCGAAACTGTAAAGCACACTTAACACTTTAATTGCGCGAAAACCCTAAAAACATGTGTGACTTATAAGCTTGATAAAACGATATCTGCTATGTCTTGGAGGAATCTGAGAACAAGTTATGAATGATATGACACTAATAAGGACCCATGATGTGAAATTGGTATCCTTAGACTTAAACACGTGTTAAACGGGAGTGTTCCGTTTAACAGCGCTTTAAACCTTTGACGTTGATTATTAGGTTATCCGTAGCATTATTTAAGATTTCGAGTTCCAGGAACAACTTAGTTTTGTGCCATAGACCGTGACATGAGGTTTGAAGCCAATCAGGGATCTGGCACACAAATCGAAGCAGCTGCCCGGTTAGGGAAACGCCTTCGCTTCAGGCATAATATAAGGCAATCAAAAGTGCAAGGAACAATCGACCAAGCTTAAAAACACTTAAACCACTCTAATACGAGTCTTTTATGATTAAAACGTAACTGGGTTCGGATTTGAAGACGGTTATGCACGATTTTTAAAACCGAGTCTTTTGATACTAAGAACGCGCAAAACGGAGTCCGTCACGCAAATCGCGAACGCGTCCGGGACCCGTAAACGAACCTAAACACTCAACGGAAGATAAACATCATCTTTTAACTCGTAAAATGAAGCACGACAAAGCGAGGGTGGGGTAGGGGCACCCCCCCTTATTTTAATGTTTTTTTTCCTTTTTATATTGTTTTTACTTTCATTTTCCTTTCGTTTAACACAAAATTCTTTCCAAAAACCTGGTTTCTTTCAAGAACACCAGCCGAATTCACAAGAACCTTCAACAAATCAAAGGTATTAACTCAAATCCATAAGGTTTTAAGCATGGTTTCTTGATTAAACTTGATTTAGGTCATGAAAACTCATTTTAATCCATGAATTTTGGAGTTTTAAACAAGTTTAGGGGCTTAATATGAACACCATATGAATACCCTAGTGTTATATGGCAGCATGGTTATAAATCTTTGGGTTTTGATACCCTAATCAACACTTATTCGACACAAATCGCCTAACTATTTGATTAACCGAAAAACAATGAATCAAAGCTTGATTGATCTAAGTTCTAGAATATTTGGATTGTACTTTATGTATAGGTACTGAATATGACCCACACATACTTCTGGACTCACAAGGAACACTCGGAATCGAAGGAATCGCAAGGTATATCACCCGAAACTCGAAACTAGCATAGGCAGAATATTGTTTAGACCATAACTTGGTCCGTGGGTATTGGATTGAGCTGAAATTTGGTGTGATGATGAAGGGTAGCGTCAGGAAGGTGCACGTACAGTTTTAGAATTTTTGGAATTTTCTACGATATTTGGTAAATTTTTGACTTTTTTACAAAAAGAATTCTGAAAAAAATACCAAACGCATTTAATAAATCACCAAATTTTACAGAGACACTAAGAAACATATGGGGAATGTTATGAGAAAATTTGGAATCCATTGGTTGAGTTTTGGTTTGGGGTAAAAATCCGCGTTTTTGCGAATGTTCGGTTGCCGGAAACGCACCGAAACGAAATCATAAAAATCATTAAATTATTGGAGATGTTTCTGGAAACATAGGGGATGTCTAGGAATTTTTTGGGAATTTTTGGATCATTAATGGTAATTAATGTTAATTAGGTGGTTAAATGTGGTTTTATAAATATTTTATTTATACAAGTAAAATGCCAAAATAAATTCCCAGAAATTTTTCCCATATTCTAAAGATTTTTACTGAGTTAGTTAAAATTTTTCAGAATTTATTCAAATTATAGATAAAATGGGAAATTTTTAGATTAAAAATGGGCTATTTTTTAAATCAATTTCGGCAGATTACCGTGTAACGAACCTGCCGGAACTGGGAACTGACCCAACCTGACAAATACTATAATTGGAACACGGGGAATATTATGAAAGATTCTAGGGCGGAGTGGACACTTGGGGTGTGTCCAATACCATTTCGGGAAATCCCCGACGGTGGAAACGGAAACTCAAAACTGGGCAACCTGGACTCCATAATACGCTAATAGTTGGGATTGCTGATGGTTATTTTTGAAGTTGGGACTATTGGCGGCCAATGGCGAATAGTTTGACTTATTAAACTCCAATATTCCTATTTATTATCCAAACTATGTTTAAAGAATTTGAAGCACAAAACTATGACTTCATAAAACTAGGAATTGTACATGGTTGTTGCACCAAATCTATCAGGGACGGCCCAAGCCCAAGTATTTTGAGGCTTGAGCTTTGGGCCTCTAAATAAACAGGGCCTCCGGCTTTAAAAAAAATTAATAATAATTATATATGATATTTGGGCTGGGTTGCGATGGATAGTATTGATGTATAGCAGATTTGTAGGGGCGCTACATATGGAGTATTGTATTTGGGCGGCAGTTGAGATTTACTCAATTTTTTCTAGGGAAAAGGCCTCTAGTTTTTACTTCGCTTTAGGCCACCAAAATGGTTGAGTCGGCCCTGAAATCTATTTAGAGAAGCACCTAGAAGAATCAAACATTTGATCGAGGACAATGACGAGGACCATAGCAATGGCAGGATCGATAGATGGTTGTACCACCAAAGCAAAAACATCTCCCCCAAGTGCCACCCCTCCTTTGGCTTCTTTCCTCCTAATTTCAGCAACACAACACACTGGTGGTTGTCATCATACACCATGCAGAACTTTTGAGCATATGATCCTTGGATCTCATAGATCACATTTATTCTGTTCCTGTTCTTTGATGACCCAACCCTCACCACCAGCCGACCATCCCCAACCCTCACCACCACCCACATCGCTGCCTGTCAACACCCTCTTCTAACCCAACATCTCTTTCAAAAATCAGATCTGCACGACACTGCTCTAAGGGATCTCACATATTGAATCGTTTTTCAATCGATTCCATGGTTCGATTTGTAGGTTTTTAGGCGGGTGATGGTGGTGGCGGCGGCTTGGTGGTATTAGTGATGGTGGCTTTGAATGGGAGAGAGATGGCGAGTTGGTGGTGATGTCAGGCAAGTGGCGGCGGGATGGTGGTGGTTGCCGATTAGAAGAGGGAGAGATGGTGGTGGCGGGGTCAGTTTGGTCACGTAGTCGGCAATTGGCGGCAGATCTGTTTGTGATGGTGGCTTTGAATCGCTCAGATCTGTTTGTAATGGTGGCGGCAACAATTGGCGGTGGTGATGGGGTTAGATGGTGGTGGGTAGGCGGCAATTGGCGGTGGTGATGGGGTTATATTCAGGTCCGGTTTGTTACAAATGATTTGGGTTTACTTGGTTTCGGGTCTAGTCGGGTCAGTTTGGGTCACGTAGTCGTCTCGGTTCCGGTAAGAGTTTATTAGTTTAAGTTTCATTTTAGTTTTGTATAAATCGTATAGATATTTAATGCTTCATTGATTGTTGAGTTTTGAATATTATATCGACAACTTGTGTTGTCGGGGTCGTCCAAAAACAGAGGAAACTCTGCCCGTTTTTCGTAAAATTTCCGTAAAGCGAAACACGCTAATTTTATAAATCGATTTTTTTTATTTTTTAGAATTTTTATGATTTTTTAGAATTTTTTTGATTTTTTAGAATTTTTTTGATTTTTAGAATGTTTTTGATTTTTTAAGATTTTTTTGATTTTTTTTAGAATTTTTTTTATTTTTTAGGATTTTTTTGATTTTTTTAGAATTCTTATGATTTTTTAGGATTTTTATGATTTTTTTTATAACTACAGGGACTGTTTGTGTAATAAATAAAACTTAAAACTAGTAACTTATAACTACAGGGACTGTTTGTGTAATAAATAAAACTTAAAAATTAACTTCAGTTAAAAAAAACTAACGGAGATTCATTGAGTACCAACATATTGATAGGTAGGATTATTATATACCAATTCTGTAGGTTGGATTATTATTTACCAACTGGGCAAAGGTTGGTTTATTAAATACCAATTTTCCTATTTTATAACTTGTGTTTCGAATATAAACTTCGCCATAATTTTTGTAACAAAATACAAAGTATCGAAGGTTGATTTTTACAAATAAAATGGATAAATATATATCTAGAATATATATATTTTATATTAGGACACTTGTGTGGATACTTGTTTATTTTGTGAGATAGTTATATTATCTTAGGGTAAAATAATATAACTCAACAAAGTACCTTGACATTAGAATTGTGTGGTATGTGATAGAAGTAATGAGTAGATAAACTGTACGTAGGATACATGTTATGCATGAGAAACTGATTGTTATCTGTACCTTATTAGGACGTGCTTGATTTCCTGATTATTTGAGTAATTAATCTAACCGAGCAAACCGAGGTGAGTTCACACTTTCTACAAGGCATGGGATTCCCGGTGGTTTGTGAGTGGGTTAAGAAACTAAAATGGAACCTACATATCCTCCTTGGGTAGGATATGTACCGCCATCCTCCTTGGGTAGGATATGTACCGCCATCCTCCATAGGTAGGATGCCAATATTAATCCTGCGTATTCTCCTTGGGTAGAATACGTACGTTCGTCCTCCTTGGGTAGGACAACAACCTTAAAACTTACTAGACAAAACTCTATCATTAAGTCCCTCATTTTATAACGACTTAAACGCCGAGGCCGATGGCGAGCGGGTCATTAGTTAATAGCACTATTAGGTTTAACAAACCTCACACCGTGCCGTTCGGACGGGCGTGTACTAATGGACTATGGCAAACTGTCAATGATGATAGACATTGACGTAGGGCACAACTATTGTTCGTCAGTTGTCGATATGGTAACGGTCTAGTGGTTCACATGGGGAAGCCCCCACTGATCTTGGATATGGTTTGGGTAATAAAGATGGAACTGGTTAATCATACTTTCAACTATTGGGTAACCCCCACGGCAAATAAGCCAGCGAAAGACAAACCATGTTTTCGGAAACAACTTAAAACTAAACAACCAACTGTGAACTCACTTAACTTTGTTGTTGACTCGTTGTTACATGCATTACAGGTCGTTAGATGATTATGGAGCTTGTACGAGGAGGAGGTCGTTGTGGGATATGGATTGTTATGTCCCGTGCTAAACATTTAATCCTTATGAACTTATTAAACTTACGTATTGGACTTTAAACTTATGAACTATGGAACTTATGTTTTTTACCTTTAATGCTTCCGATGTTTAATTTGAACATGGTAAACTAGCTTCTGGTCACCAATGGTATTGTGGTTGATTTTATTTACTTAATTACGTTGTTCAATATGATTGGTGGCTCGATCCTGGTCATGTCACGCCTCCAAGCGGTGATACTCCGCATGGTGGATTTTGGGGTTGTGACAGATGGCTTTTCCAAATCTTTGTTGTCATATAACATTAATGAATCACTCACAAAGATGAAAGAGAAATGAGACTTGGAGACTTCATCCATGTTGTGGCATCAACGTTTAGGCCACATCTCAAAAGAACGATTAAATCGTCTCGTAAAGGATGAAGTCTTACCTCCTCTTGATTTCTCTGATTTTGGAACATGTGTCAAATGTCTTAAAGGTAAAATGACGTTAGCGAATAAGAAAGGTGCCACTAGGAGCTCTAATTTATTAGAACTCATTCATACTGACATTAGTGGTCCCTACCAAATCGCTGGCATCACAAGACATACTTCATTTATCACTTTTATTGATGATTATTCTCGTTACATGTACTTTTATCTAATTAAGGAAATGTCTGAATCTCTTACAACTTTTAAAGATTATAAGGATGAAGTTGAAAAGCAATTAGATCGTCGGATTAAAGTTGTGAGATTGGATAGAGGCGGTGAATATTATGGAAGACATACTGATGTGGGTCAAGCTCCTTATCCATTTTATGAGTTTTGTAAGGGCCAGGGGATTGTGAACCAATATACCATGCCTGGTACACCTCAGCAGAACGGTGTCACTGAAAGAAGAAACCGTACCCTTATGAACATGGTGGGCAGTATGTTAGCCAACACTAATTTACCATTATTCCTCTGGACTGAAGCATTAAAAGCAGTTGTTCATATACTCAATAGAGTTCCTTCTAAGTCTGTCCCTAAAACTCCTTATGAACTTTGGACAAGAAGGAAACCGAATCTTAAATATATGAAAGTATGGGGCTGCATTGCTGAAGCAAAACTTTACAATCCTTTCCTAAGGAAACTTGACCCTAAGACAGTTACCTGTTTCTTTATCGGGTATCCTGATAATTCTAAGGGTTATCGTTTCTATTGTCCTTCCCATGTCACCCGTATTGTTGAAACCAAGCGTGTCGCGTTCCTGGAGGATTTCAAGGTTAGTGGGAGCAGTACCAACCATTACGAAGAATTGCAAGAAGTACAAGACGCGGGGGGGGGGGGGGGAGACTCGTCGCTTGCCATTACTCCGATTACTCCTCTTGTACCCAATGCAACTACTGCACTTGAAGCTACTGCACCAACTCCAAATTCACCTCTATAATCAGAACCTATTATACCTCATGACGAAGGCACATCAAACACTCAACACCAAGACAATGCTGAACCCGATAATCAACTCAGGAGGTCATCTAGGCAAAGAAGGCCTACTAATTGGGATGATTATGTTACCTACCTGACTTAAATGGATCCCGGAAAGCTCAATGATCCTATCTCTTACAATGAAGCCATAAGCAGTGATCAGTCTTCTGAATAGAATAAAGCAATGATTGATGAGCTTGAATCCATGAAGAAAAATGACGTTTGGGATTTGGTAGAATTACCCAATGGTGTCAAACCAGTAGGATGTAAATGGGTGTTCAAAACAAAACTGGATCCGAATGGGAACGTTGAACGCTACAAAGCGAGATGGGTTGCAAAGGGCTACACTCAGAAAGAGGGAATTGATTATCAAGAGACGTTTTCACCTGTCTCTCGTAAAGATTCATTAAGGATCGTCATGGCCCTAGTAGCTCATTTTGATTTAGAGTTACATCAGATGGACGTTAAGACTACTTTCCTTAACGGAGACTTAGACGAAGATGTTTACATGAAGCAACATGAAGGCTTTAAACCTGAAGGTCAGGAGCATCTAGTCTGTAAGTTGAAGATATCCATTTACGGGTTAAAACAAGCATCACGTCAGTGGTACCTCAAGTTTGATGAAGTCATGAAGAAACAAGGTTTTATGAAGAATCAAGTGGATCAATGCACCTACCTCAAGATGATATTCTATTGGCAAGTAATAGTTTAGACATGTTACATGAGTCGAAGCGGTTACTCTCGCATAACTTCGACATGAAGGATCTCAGAGATGCTTCTTACGTCATTGGCATCGAAATCCACCCAGATAGACACAAAGGGATTTTAGGATTGTCTCAGAAGGCTTACATAGATCGTCTCCTTACACGTTACAACATGCAACAGTGCAAACCCTCCGTCGCTCCAGTAGTTAAAGGAGATGTTTTCGGTTCATTCAAGTGTCCGACAACAGAGGTTGAGAAGGAGCAAATGAGCCAGATACCTTACGCGTCAGTAGTCGGGAGCTTGATGTATGCTCAAGTCTGTACTCGCCCAGATATCGCTTATATTGCTGGAATGCTAGGCCGTTATCAGACTAATCCTAGCCTAGATCACTGGAAAGCAGCTAAGAAGGTACTTCGATATCTGCAAGGGACGAAAGACTATAAACTGACTTATAGAAGAAGTGATTATTTAGAAGTGGTGGGCTATTCTGATTCTGACTTTGCCAAATGCAAAGATGACAAGAAATCCACTTCGGGCTATATCTTTATGTTAGCAGGCGGCCCTATCTCTTGGAAGAGTCATAAACAACAGTTGACCACAACTTCCACAATGATGGCAGAGTACATTGCTGTTTATAACGCAATCTGTCATGGAATGTTGATTAGAAATCTGATCACTGGACTCAAAGTCGTTAATTCCATTTCTAGACCATTGAAGCTTTATTGTGATAATTCAGCTGCCGTTAGTTTCTCGAACAGTAACAGTTCGACTGGAGCTGGTTTATATCCCGATACAAAATATCTGTTCGTACGTGAACGAGTTGAGGAAAATAATATTTGTATCGAGTATATTAGTACTAAAGATATGCTTGCGGATCCGATGACTAAAGGTCTCCCTCCTAAGGTTTATGAAAAACATGTTCGGAATATGGGATTTAGTAAAGACCTTATTTAAGCATATTGTACTAGCTTATGTTTTATGATTAATGAAATTTCCTCAGTTTGATTTTGTACGTCTCTTAGAATATGTTCAACCGGTATAATGGCATATAGACAAATAAAGTTACAAATCAAACAAAGGGCTTATGCGTATTTTGATCATAACGATTAGGTTTTAAATTAAGGCTATAGTATGACTAATGGGGGTCCTGAGTCGCATAATGATTCAACGGCTGTATTTCTCTGCTATAGTACTTGTTTAAGGCTAAAATAAGTGTTAACTCCTGATCAGGCTTATCTAATACTCATAGTAAATGATTACTCGGCTAATTGGGTGAATATAAGATTAAATATATCATGTTTAATATTTAATCTAGTAACCATTATAATCATTTACATAATATAGATCAAAATATATAATAACCTATTAATTAATTAGTTGGTAATTGTTGATGGACGGTATTACCCTTATTAACTAATTAGGTTTCCTCCTTGGTGCTTATATAAGGAGAATTATGTAGATGTCATAAGGTTACACACTTAATCAGACAACCTAATCATAACATCATCATCATCGACCTCCCCTCCTATAGCCGATTCCCTTGTCGGTTTTCATAGTCACCATCATCAGTCAGCACCCTAAGGAGGAACCAGATCACCTTGACAAAGATGTCGAACTCCATGTCTTCTTCCCTCACTGGATTCTCCACTGCACTGTCTGCGGTGACAGGTATGTTTTCATGTTTTCCCTTGTGTATAAACAGAACCTTTCCAACAGCGTAAACACGTGAAACATGTTAACAAAAGCAAGTAAATTAAGAATCTTGGTACCATGAACTACATAATAAATTGAAACTATTTAACATATTGTTATTGTTTAATCACTAGCCAAGCTTTTTTTCTTATTATCTTATTTTCTTCTTGACTATGAGATTGAGTTTGCACTATTGAATATTTTGTAAATAGTTCAAAATTTTCATATAATCATGTTTATTAAATTTCCTAGTTTATATAATATAGCAAAATGATAAAAATGAGTATGGACGAAAATGTTTTAGGCTTACAGTCTAAGAAAAAAAGCAAATGTCCAAACCCCATATACTGCCGGTATATTTTGAGGATCAAGACGATAAGAAATGGAAAACGTTGAAGAGAATGCTAGAGGGTTTATAGTTCACTCAAAATCAAATAGGTTTGTTAGCCCGTAAATGAATCGGTGGCATGTCGTATGAACGTCGATTTTACTTAAGACCAAGAGGTCTAGTTTGGCTTTCTAAATACAGCCAATTATGATCACGTACATGACTTTCTATATTATATAAATTTAAAAAAATCTTTATTATATGGCATAAATTTTTGGTTATTTACGAGTTTTCTCTTTCACTATCATGTGACTTGGTTTTAACTAGAATACAAACATTGGTATTAATTACAAAACATTTCTGATAATAGCAATGGCCTATAAACCACAAGGACCAAAACCGCCATTTACTCAAGTATTTTTATTGATGAAATGGTTGAGTCTTCCAAATACAGAACGTATCCTAGGATTAGATTATTTGTCCCATAAATATTATGATTATTTTATTAATATTGAGAAGACAATTGATTCCGCGATTAATGGTACAAAGCACAGCTTTTTTAATCTAACTAAAACTAAAAGTCAACGAAAAATTCCGGTTGACCAATTACGTAAAAACAAAACATGTAATACATAATACTTCATATCGAGTACCTAATATTTCAGATATAATCATGTATTAAGGATAAATAATATACAAAACATTAGCCAAATTAACATATAATACCCACATAATGTCGAATACTAAAGATTTAATCGCATAATAAAACATAAACAATCAAGTTTTTATTATTACATATGTAATCACGTAAGAAGCATAATTGTAATAACATTAGTTATAACAAATCATATTAAATTTGTAATAATATAATGGATTTGACATTCTTTTGTTTTCCTTGATAAGAGTTAAAGAATCGCAATTGAGATTTGACGCACATATATATATACATAAGTTGATTAGCGTAACAATACAATAAACTGATATCCTAAAAGCACTTCAAATACCCAATTTGTAGGATTCGTTGACCGTTCAAAAAAAAGAACTTAAAAAAATGATGTCGAAAAAGCCAAATTCAGCAAACCGGCCCAAATTCCTTTTATCGCAACCCAATTAAAATTCAGTGCATGTATACTAAATTAGAGTAAATTAGTGTTTTCGTTATTGCACGAATCATTCTTGAACTACAAAAATTACAGAAATCATCCTTTACGTTGATATGTTGCACTTTTCTTCCTTTTCTGTATATTAGTTGTAATGATAAATATAAGATTATATATGTTAAATACCCAAACAAAGTAAGACCACGATCAACATATGGACCGATCGTGGACCAACAAAACCATTCTGTAAATTGAAGAATATGTTTGATATAACGACCCGGTTGTACATTGATCGTCCAACCCACTTAAAATTTTGAGGGACAAACACAAACTATAAGATCCCCATCGGTTCCACAGCTCAACCTGTCTTTAAAAAAATTACTGTAAATATTATAACATAATTATATTGTTCAAAAAGGTTAACTTTCACTTTAAAATTAACATGTTTTCATTTAGCCAAGAGTTTTGAGTGATATTTAACCAGTTTGACTTTGCTTGTTTGACCCAAATAAAAAAACCGTAACATGAACCAATTTAGGAAAATTGGCCAAAAATGTCACCTCTAAGCTAGTGAAGTGCGAAAAGATATAAAAATACATACTTCTTAGTCGAAATTATCAATCTTGATGGGAACGATTTAGTGTGCAACCTTAAAGTGTCCCACTAAATGTGCAAAAAACACCATTTGTTGTTCAAGTGTGAATTTAATGTTTTCGGCCTGCACACATATTAGAGTAACCAACTTACTATTACCAGAAATTTATATTAAAAATAAAAACAAAGACATTTTATATATTTCTAACCTTACGAAAACCTTGCTGCTCCCCTTCGTACTCCACTAAAGCAACTGGCAATCCTTTTGCTTTCAATGCTTGATAAATTTGTCTTGCTTGAACAGGAGGTACAACCTGTAACACAGCATACATCGATCCATTATATATGATATATAAAAGACCTTCAAGATATAGATATAAAATTTTCCACCTTTTCCACTTTTTCCATATTTTAGCAACCAGGAGTGTTCATGATCTGTTGTGCGAAAAGTATTGACAACTAAAGCCAAAAGAATTGTCAGCATTATAAAACAAAGTAACCAAATTTATTAAAAAAAAAACCTATATTGTCTAATAAAAGAGGAAATTTCGATATGTTTATATTTAGCTAAGTTTCAACCCTTGCCTGCATACGTTACGCATCCAAAGTAATTAATCTCTTTACCTGAAAAAATAACCATAAAAAACAAGACGGTAAATATATTTCTAACCTTGCGAAAACCATGCTGCTCCGCTTCGTACTCCACCAACGCAACAGGTAATCCTTTTGATTTTAATGCTTGATATATTTTTCTTGCTTGATCAGGGGGTACAACCTGCAACACAACATACATCAATCCATTACAATGTATATAAAAATATGTTATGTAGAAATAAATCTTTACACTTATTCAATATTTTAGCAAGGGGTGTTCATGGCCCATTAGCCGCTTTTTACAAAAAATGTGGGCTGAACCGCTAAATACGGTTTCAGAGATAAATCAAACGGCCGGGTTGCATCCGGTTTAGCGGTTTAACTGTTCGGTTTGGCGCTTTAAACCGTTTTTTTATTTTCAGAATCATTAGTTTGTATCATAAAAAAGGAACGATAAAGGGTGCGCAAAATAATTCAAAAAATAGTTCCAGTTCGGAAAACGCCATGAAAAATGCCAAGAAATACCCAATTGAAAACGCCAAAAACACCCAGTTCAATAAAAACACCATGAAAAAACCAGTTGAAAATGCCATAAATACATCAGGCTCAGAAAAAACGCCATAAAAACCCAGTTGAAAACGTCATAAAAAGCAAAGTTGAAAATGCCATAAAAAACAAAGTTGAAAACACCATAAAAAAAACCCGGTTCTTTTTTTTTTGTTTTTGAAAAGTATATCAATAGTATAGTCGTTGGAAAGATAAAAAACGCTGGATTTTATGGTTTATGTTTTTATAAATAATCACGTATAAAAAAAATTATGGACGGTTAAATGTGATGGGGAAATGGCATGTGATTAGCGTGTGCAACCTTGTTTGGATCATCCCATTTTACCCCTCCTGGTAGTTCTAAGGTTCCTAGTATCTACAAAAATGGCACAACGATATTGTGGCTAAGAATCGTTCTCACCGTTTTAATACTTTAAGGCGTTTTCTCCGGATCCTCTTGTTTATATATATATATATAGGGTCGGGATTTGGAGAAAACGGTAGAAAGTGTGAGAACGGTGAGAACGCTTGTCGATCGTCCGATTAAAACAATCTATGGACTAGATTGGCGCGGTGGCGTTTTCGTAGATAACATCAATTTTCTTACGTGGACGCGCATCATTAAGGGTAAAAGCGTCTTTACACCTCTATACCAAAACGCCATAATGATGAATAAAACGCCAATACGGACCAAATCACATCGCTATATAAACAAAAAACATCCAAGACATAAAAACACATCCACCAGAAACTGAAACTGAAACGCCATATTTTCTACTATATACCATTCAACTTACAAAACGTCAAAATTCCCAAAACATCAAACACAACTACTCAAAAACGCTATATTTTCTACTATATACCATTTATCTTAGAAAACGCCAAAAAAGATTCCAAAAGATCGACGATTCTTTCAGATACACTATTTCCTCAGTAAAACGCCAAAAATCGTTTCTTGTATATTTAAAATATTGTTCTATGCCAAAGGTTCGAATAATGCATTCTTCCATGAGGTGCTGTGACTCAAATAACATTTTGCTGCATGAGATGGACAAATCAAAATCATAAAGAAAAAGATGTTGGGGTCAAACTTATGCCATTTTCAGTGTTTTGTTCTTGATGAATATTTAAATGGCATGAAAAGACGAATGACACTACTGAGTTGTTTGAAGATACATATTCAAAAAAAAAAACTCATGTCATTTTGACTTTCCAAACGGCCACAAAAACACAAGCATGGCTAAGCCAAACCACTAGCGAACATGATTCAAAAGAAGAAAAAGAGACTAATGACACTAAATATTTGGAAGATTAATTGTTTCTTTTTTCTTTTAATTTTCTTTTTCTGTTGTTTGCTATGTATTTCTCAATTTAGAATAAAAAATACATTATCTTTATTAAATGTCAAAACAGCCAAAATGCATATGAAAACGCCATAAATGGAGTAAAAACGCCAAAAACTCCAAAACTATAATCACTACAAGAAAATGAAGGTAATGCAACCCCGATAAAATGTTGCATTAAGCCTCAAAAAGGTTGCATTAGGCCTAATGCAACCTTTAATCAAAAGCTGCATTAGGTGAAGTTGCATTAGACCAAATGCAATTTTTTTATTAGATAATGCAACCTTTTTTAAAAGGGTTGCATTTATTATTTAAATGCAACTTTTTTATGATACAACCTTTTTTATATGCTAATGCAACTTTTTTTACTTTAAATTGCAACTTTTCTAATATTCAAATGCAACTTTTGCTGCTTCGAATGCAACCTTTGTTACATCAAAATGCAACTTTTGTTGCCCTTAAATGCAACAATAATTGAATATTTTATATATAAGGTCAAACAAATTACACCAAGATAGCCGGTAAGCGGGCAACAAGCTGCGCCGCTACCCCCTTTTGAATAGCGAAACCTAACCTAGTAAAAACGAAACCCCGATCTCTAGGAGACGAAATGTTGTTGTGAACAACCCGTTGGACCCGTTCAAGAAATCTGATGGCTTCTGGGGCTAGCGAGCCAAAGGTATCAAAGGCAAAAGGGATAAAGGAATGTTGATTATCCTCGCAGGCTTTTGCATGTTTGTCCATTTTCTTTGCTGCCGCCCTTGCAATCGCCTGACCAGGGACAAAACCTGTATCCCGAAAGCCTACAAGGGGGGAAACCCCGGTAAGATCAACACAAGCGTGTTTACCTGCATCCCACCCGAAAACTAAAACGTCCGCGGGGCGCAATGTGGATCTCCCTTCCCTCGGATCTGTCAAAAAGTTTACAGGGGCTTCTTTCTTCACCGAGATCCCCGCCCGTTTGAGGATGTCCCCCAAGACATCCCGCACCCAGTCGTGCCTATACTTAAAACCCGGCAGTTCTTTACAGTGCAGAGCATGCTCCCCAAATTGGTCTAAGCAAGCTTTCCGGCAAATCGGGCATTGCTCATCATCAGGGAACATAGGAATCATGAGCCGACATTTTAAGATAGCACGATATTCAACGGCTGACATCTTTTGGCCTAAGCCCTCGATGGGGATGACCGATAGAAAATCTTGGGCGTGGGGGCCCCGCAAGCATTCTAGGACGGCGTTCTGACGGGGGGTCGTACAGAAATCTGATCCAATATTCTGAGCGATACGACAAAACAGAGCACTCGCCAAAGTCTTCTGGGTCTTCGGTGGGGCGGTGTCCCTGTTCGCGAAACCGCCAATATCCAAATCCGGGAGGTGTCTATGCAACTCCCCCAGAGCCATGTCATAATCCCCATAACAATATTCATATGCAACACTTTTTGTATATTTTAGTTAAATCAAATGTAGCCTTATTTCCTGTCAAATGCAACTCTATTGCATCATTGTTTGAATTACTAAAATTTTAATTAATATACGTTAGTGTCTCAATTACACCAACACAATATAATAAATATCTTATATCATATATTAACATATGTCCAACTGAAAATAACAATATAATCTAAAGTTATCAATTACAATGATAAAAAGTAACAAAAACCTCCTACTTGTCTCTAAGATCCAAGTAATTGATCGCCAAAACTTATCTCTTGCAATATACAAATCATCATCCAGTCCCCCGGAATACTCCATCCATCCTGATCGTCTGGACTTCTCTCTTAAATTTCGTAAAACTTGTGTCCACAAAACCATAGCATGATTTTGGCATTTGATCTTTGGAAAAGCTAGACTTGAACCACGATCAAACTTTCTTTAATGTTGCTTTACCTAAAGAGATTAAACACTTAAAAAGGTTAGTACTAATTAACATATCACACTATTATACACTACATTTTGTCATGAACATAAAGCAAAATCTCCCACGAAACACCCTTGGGTGTACCATATGCCCAACTAGAAGTATGGTAAGCCATTTCTCAAATAGATCTTCCGATGTAGAGCTAAGGGTAAGATGAAAGCAACCCATCATAAGGCTCCCCGAAATCGGCGCAGGGTTATGCCAAAACCTGCATAAAATCTAAAACTTGATTGTTTGATCTATAATGGGTCAAGTTAAAATGATATTAAAGCCTTAATGCATATTCATTTACTGGATAAACCCTTAACGGGTCAAGATGATGTGTGTATATATACATAAAATTTATATAAATTATTTACTAAATAATTAATGAGGTGAGTCCGAGCTTGTAAAACTACCCACAGGCCGAGCTCAAGCTTTAAAACAAAGCTCGAACTTGAGCTCAAGTTCTCTCATAAGTTAAACGAGCTCAAGCCCAGGCTTGGCTTGTTACACCCCTAAATGTCATTATGGTTTGTTTTGGATTCATTTCAAGTATACACCAGAGCTAGTTTGATTTAAGTCAGATCTTAAAAGGTTTAATGACAATATTTATGACTCATAATTAAATTTATTGATGTGTTAGATCTAAGAACTGGTACTTTAGTTTTTGGAACTGAGTGTAATTAAAGTATAGGAATTGCAATGGAAATAACTAATACTAATGTGCAAACTATAAGGGTGTAAAGTAAGACACCAACTTAAACTACCTGAAAGATCATGAGTTCATTGGAGTGGGAGAAGAGGCTGGAGAAAGAGAAACAACTGCGATAACTATCAACTCTGACTTATTGGCAAAACTTAAAGAATACAAGATAGGTGTGAACAGTAAAAATGATCCATTGTTAGGAACATATCCTTTCAAATGATTGCTTAATAATCACTGCAAAAAATAACAGCAATCCAATATAGATTTATATTTGTAATGTATACATGGTCCATGATTTGCAAAAATTGCACCTCTCTGAGAACATGGTCCATGATAGGAGCTCGTGGAGACGGACGATTAAGGTTAAAGATTTCTAGGAGAGGGTTCAATTGTGTTTTTAGAGGTAGTGTATAGCGGTAGATATGTATACATGGTCCATTGTTAGGAACATATCCTTTCAAATGATTGCTTAATAATCACTGCAAAAAATAACAGCAATCCAATATAGATTTATATTTGTAATGTATACATGGTCCAGGATTTGCAAAAATTGCACCTCTCTGAGAACATGGTCCATGATAGGAGCTCGTGGAGACGGAGGATTAAGGTTAAAGATTTCTAGGAGAGGGTTCAATTGTGTTTTTAGAGGTAGTGTATAGCGGTAGATATGTATCTATTTGTCTAGGCTGTTTGTGTTGTTATATTTGCCTGGTTTACCATGCACTCTATTACCACTCATGTTATGTTGGTAGCTCCATACACACACACACATACACCTCATGTTCTATATTTTTTTTCTCTTTCTTCCCTGGGTGTTTTGGAGCCGAGGGTCTCACTAGAAGCAGACTCTCTATCCCTAGGGATAGGGGTAAGGTGTGCCTACATCCCACCCTCCCCAGACCCAACCAATAGCTCTGCTATTTGTGGGATTTTACTGGGTATGATTGATTGATTTGTAATGTATACATGAAATAGGTTGAACCAGGCCAGCCAAATTTAACATATACTCACAATACTTTTAGTGTAGTTATGGTAGTTATTGAATATGAAATGGTGCCCGTCAAATTGTTGTTGAGATGTACTTTCATGAACACTACCAAATTTCTGGTTTTGGTTTTCTTCTTTTAGTTTAGGAAAGAATAGTTTCTTCTTAAAATATAATCTCGCAAAAACAAACTTGCATAAATTTTTCACCATAATGAAAAATAATGAAATACATGAGAGTGTTCTTACATCATCCATGCTATTAACTTCAATGGCTGCAAGTTTAGAGTGGTAACTTCAACCACTAGAAGGATGAATCCAAACGTCATGAATCCTTTCCTCCGAGTTTGCATTGTCTATAGCAAAGTTAAGCACTTTGTCAACTTTGAACCCTCTCGTTCCAAGCATCTCATCACGCTGAATAAAGATAGAATTACATACAAGAAAACTCCACATAAAACCTTTGGAATAAAAAAAATATACTAGCACCTTTATGCTAAAAAAGCTTTCACCATTTCTGCCTATGCATTTGTTCTTGGAAATCCATCAAGAATGAAGCCTTTCGAGATGAAGACTTATTCAGTGTTGCATCAATCATTCTCATAACTTAGCCATAAAAACAAGTTGTCCTTAAAAATCAACACAAACAAAACAAAAAGTACAAGAGGGTGTTCTTTAAATAAAGAGTAAAATGCACGGATAGTCCCTGTGGTTTTGCAAAGTTTCAGCTATAGTCCCCAGATTTTGGAAATTACACTCATAGTCCCTGTGGTTTGACAGTTTGTTTCGCTGATAGTCCCTGGAGTGGATGTGGGTTAGTTTTCTCAGTTAAGTCCATGTGAAATTACAAAATTACCCTTGCTTTTATTATATTCATCAACATCATCATCATCATCATTCATCAGTTCTTTCTGCAACTTTTCCATCTTCATTCATTCTCCCTCTACTGTTCACAAGCCCTAAATCCCATTTCATCAATCTCATCTCATCTCATCAATCAACTTGCATATGAACATGAACATCAATTAGGGTAATTTTGTAATTTCATATGGACTTAACTGAGAAAACTAACCCACATCCACTCCAGGGACTATCAGCGAAACAAACTGTCAAACCCCAGGGACTATGAGTGTAATTTCCAAAATCTGGGGACTATAGCTGAAACTTTGCAAAACCACAGGGACTATCCGTGCATTTTACTCTTAAATAAATAATATACATGTACACAGCAAAATGCAAAAGTTTACATAGTCCATAACTTCTTTGGCTTTGATGCCAGAAGAGATTTTTAGCAGCAATAAATGCTCTTAGCGTATCACCCGTAGTCAACAATACTCATCTTTGATAATATCATCAGCAAAATTAAAAAAGGCTTAAATGCAAAATAGAAGCTACTTCTGTATGCACAATAATCACACAATCTTCCATACCCTGATGATGACTATGTATATTGAATAAATATTACGATAAAGCACTAGAAAATCTAAGTATTAACACTCTTAAACCTTCATAACATCAAATAGTATAAAAAATGAAGTATAATGTGTTTGATTACTAGTTTCAGTACCCAACACCTATCAGTGGTAATTCAAATTTCAAACCAAACGAAATCATAACAACTAGACTACTATTTTTAGTTTAGCATATCGTAAAACATGAACTAAAATTCCAATAAAAAACAAAGACGTCGCAGATTGTTTAGTAGTACGAAACAAAATAAAACCCTAGAACTGAGATAGAGGGAGAGAGCTGACATTTACCCCGGACTGTGCCTTATGAAAGGTCCAGTTGAGCATCACAGTGGCCGAACTCCAGTCCGTCAAGCGATATCTGAACCTGCGACGGGCTTCAATTTCACTACCGTCGGTTCAATTGAATCGGCCAACTCTAGATTAATGATGTCCATAACGGTAGTAGGTCACGTATATTTTGGTTCGCGGACCAGATTCGTGAGAGGGCGGCAAATTTGATGTGGAAAAGACGATTGAATGGGGGAATGAATGGCTGATTAGGATAAAGGGGGGAAATTAATTTGGGGCATTGGAAGGGAGCGGGAACATGAATGTTTTTTTTTTTTTTTATAAATTACACTTTTCGTCCTTTATATTTGTATCGGATTGCAATGGATACCCTTTGACTTTAATAATTACAGTCACAGTCCTTTATATGTAAAACCCATTACACCTTACGTCCTTTAGCACTAACCAAGTTAAAATTTTCAGTTAAATCTATTTATACAAGGGTAGTTTAGTCTTTTTAATTAATTATTCAGAGTATTTAATAAGTTATAATGAAAACAAATATAATTACCCCTCTCTGTCTCTAGAATCTTACAATCAGATTCAAAATTCATCACAATTAGATCAATTTTTCCACTAACTGATCAAAATCACATCAATTTCTTCACTAATTCGACCATCAATTCCACCAATTTCATCACTAATTTCAAAAGACAGAAAAGGTAAAGATAATTACAAAACCATATATCTCAAAGATGAGTAATAAAAAGTAATGGCAGACCATTCAAACAGGTAAAATAAAATGAATAACAAAAAGTTAATACCTGGATATATGTACAATTATTGAAGAAAGCAGTAAGCTATACCAAATCATCTAAAATACTTAACCAAAAATCAACAGCTCATCGCCAACTAAAGCTCCATTAGTCCAAAATTATATAATGGCCAAGTAAAGAACCATAGAAATCTATAATCAATTATCGCTCAATTCCTCAAATCACCATTTGTTACACCTACAGTTTCGCATTGAGTGTGTTAAGTGTGCCAAAGAGAAACAAACTGGTCAAAGACCCAGTCTCTAAGCCCCTCGTCGGAAACCTGCAAGTCCTTACCAAACACACCTTCGTCGGAACTCGAAAAACCTGCAACTCCTTACCTTTCGTGGCACCGACTCATCACCACCACAAATCGCACCTCCACAATCTTTTGACCTCAACAGATTTTCACCACAGTGTACAAGATCCCTCTTTAAATGGGTTTCTTCGCTAGAAAGTTTTAGTGTTTAGTGGGTTAGTTTAAATGGGTTTCTTGTTATAGAGTTGTAGCGATGAGAGAGATGGTGATGGCTGAATTAGGGTTCAAAACTTGAAGATAAGTGATCAAGATGAATTGGGGCTTTTTTTCTCTCTTACTGTATATATATGAAGTGTTTTATTTATTATTTTTTTATGAATGTGTAAAAAGACAATTATACCCTTATCTGCAATGTACATGACTAGATTTAATAATGAAAAGTAACTAGGTTAGTGTTAAAGGACGTAAGGTGTAATGAGTTTTACAAATAAAGGATTGTAACTGTAATTATTGAAGTTAAAGGGCATCCATCGCAATCCGATACAAACATAAAGGACGAAAAGTGTAATTTATCCCTTTTTTTTGGATGGCAAAAATAGCCGAGCTCGACGGGTATACCCGAAACCCCACACAAATGGGACGGGTATACCCGATACCCGATAGGTATTGGGCCAGGTATGGGATTAGTTTTAAAAAATTTCCCGGGTATGGGTCGGGTACGGGATTAGGTGATACCCGACCCGATTACCTGAAACCACATACCCGTTTACCCGAACTATATACCCAATCATATACCCGAATTTTTTAATTTATATTTATATTTTTCATTAACCTTTTTCTATTAGTGATTTATTTTAGTACGTTCAAAATGTAAAAAAATAAATTTTCTTTTAGTATATGTGTTTGATAATATAAGTGTATTTATATGTTAGTGAAGTATATACATATAAGTGTATAAGTATTATAAAGTTTTATTAATATATGATAAAAAGACATTTTTTTGTTTATAATAGTTGTTGTATAAATAAGATTATATATTAATCATAATAGTAAATAAATGTATTTGGAAACCCCAACTTAATCTTTTAACAAACTAATAGGTATACCCGATACCCGACGGGTAATTACCCGACAAATACCTGACGGGTATTGGGTCGGGTATGGGATACGATTTTACAACCGGGTATGGGTATGGGATTACCAATACCCGACCCAAACCTGACCCATTGTCATCCCTAATGTTTTTGGAAAAAATATAAACACTATTTTATATGTTTACACCCGCTCGCAGGTTCAGTCCCTATTTAAAAAAAATCAACACTCTAGTCCCTGACGTATTCAATTGCTCACAATTAAAACATTTTCTCACAATCCTTCAAGATGATAAAGGCATTACTATCCTAGAGATAATGAACCAGTCTAAGCAAATCATCACAACCGATCTACGGCATGCAACCTTATTATAAACGTCGAAGCAAATTGTTGGTTAGTTGTACTATTCATGTGGTATTCGATCTCTAATTTTATCGAATCAGATTATACAATTGATCTGATTTGTTGAAATGATTGCAACATTTGATAGAAGTTTGAGTTATGAGCTGTATTTGTAAGTGTATAACTGAGGGTTGTTTGGAGTAAATGATAACACTTTGATAAGTTATTTGAATGTACATTCTATATGCAACCTTTTAGAATTAGAGTTGCATTTAATTTTTTTCAATGCGGTATTTTTAACAAAAGGTGCAACTCTTGATAAAATTTGCAACATTTTAAGAAAAAGTTGCAGTTTTTTTAGTAAGATTCGCAACTTTTTAATAAAAAGGTTGCAAATTCAAAATAATTTTGCAACTTTTTATGAAAAGGTTGCATTAGATCTTCTAATGCAACCTTTATTTTCAACGAAGTTGCATTAGAGTAAAATGCAACGAATGTGAGAAAAGTTGCTTTTAAAAGGTTGTATTAGGCCAAATTTCTAGTAGTGAATGAATGTAACTTGCAGAAGTATTAACTAAAAAAAGCTAAAAATGGAAAAAAACGCCAAAAACTACTAAAACCCATTCAAAAAATGCCAAACCTGAAAAAGCTGAACAAAAAAACAGTAAAAATACACAGTAAAACTGAAAAGACGGCTACTTTATTAATATCATTTATTATAAATAAAATCCAGCCTAAACTACGCGCCAAAAACATCCTATAAAGAGAGACTTCTCTGCACAAACAATTTATCACAAAACCAGAAACAAACACCATATTCCCTAGAAACCATTCATTTTAAAAAGGAAAATTGGTTTTTAATAAACCAACCTTTGCCCCATTGGTAAATAATAATCCTACATACATAATTGTTAATTAATAATCCTACGTTTCAATATGTTGATACTCAATGGACCTCCGTTAGTTTTTTTTAACTGAAGTTAGTTTTTAAGTTTTATTTATTACACAAACAGTCCCTGTAGTTATAATTTACAAGTTTTAAGTTTTATTTATTACACAAACAGTCCCTGTAGTTATAAAAAATCATAAAAATAAAAAAAAATCTAAAAAATCATAAAAATTCTAAAAAAATCATAAAAAATCATAAAAATTCAAAAAAATAAAAAAAAACTCTAAAAAATCATAAATATTCTAAAAAAAATAAAAATCCAAAAAAAATAAAAAAAACTCTAAAAAATAAAAAAAATTCAAAAAAAGCAAACGTTTCGACGCGAACCGTTTCGACGCGAACCGTTTCGACGCGAACCGTTTCGACGCGAACCGTTTCGACGCGAACCGTTTCGACGCGAACCGTTTCGAACCGTACCGTTTCGACCCGGACCGTTTCGAACCGTACCGTTTCGACCCGGACCGTTTCGACCCGGACCGTTTCGACCCGTACCGTTTCGACGCGTACCGTTTCGACGCGTACCGTTTCGACGCGTACCGTTTCGACCCGTACCGTTTCGACGCGTACCGTTTCGACCCGGACCGTTTTCGACCCGGACCGTTTCGACCCGAACCGTTTCGACCCGGACCGTTTCGACATGGACCGTTTTCGACCCGGACCGTTTCGAAAACGGTGGTGGTGGTGGTGGTGGTGGCGGTGCGGTGGTGGTGGTGGCGGTGGCGGTGCTGTGTTGGTGGTGGTGGCGGTGGTGGCGGTGCTGTGGTGGTGGTGGTGGTGGTGGCGGTGCGGTGGTGGTGGTGGTGGCGGTGCTGTGGTGGTGGTGGTGGTGGTGGTGGCGGTGCTGTGGTGGTGGTGGTGGCGGTGCAGTGGTGGTGGTGGTGGTGGCGGTGCTGTGGTGGTGGTGGTGGTGGTGGCGGTGCAGTGGTGGTGGTGGTGGTGGCGGTGGCGGTGCTGTGGTGGTGGTGGTGGTAGTGGTGGTGGTGCAAACCTCAGGGACCATTTTGGCTATTAACTCATAGTTAAAACTAGTAAATTATAACTACAGGGACTGTTTGTGTAATAAATAAAACTTAAAAACTAACTTCAGTTAAAAAAAACTAACGGAGGTCTGTGGTGGTGGTGGTGGTGGTGGCGGTGCGGTGGTGGTGGTGGCGGTGCGGTGGTGGTGATGGTGGTGGTGGCGGTGCTGTGGTGGCGGTGCGGTGGTGGTGGTGGTAGTGGTGGTGGTGCAAACCTCAGGGACCATTTTGGCTATTAACTCATAGTTAAAACTAGTAAATTATAACTACAGGGAGGGACTGTTTGTGAAATAAATAAAACTTAAAAACTAACTTCAGTTAAAAAAAACTAACGGAGGTCCATTGAGTACCAACATATTGAAACGTAGGATTATTAATTACCAATTCTGTAGGTAGGATTATTATTTACCAATGGGGCAAAGGTTGGTTTATTAATTATCAATTTTCCTTTTAAAAACGCCAAAAAAAAATACTTAAAAAAGCCATAGATGCAGAACCTCGATTCTCCTATATTGAGTATTGATCTGAATGAAGTTTCACTGAATGAATTCTTCACTGAGTTGGGTATCTCTATAATCTTTTGCTGAATGAGATGGACAAATATTCAAGATAAAGAGACTGATGACCCTGATATAACATCATGTCACTTTGTTCTTGATGGATATATTGATGGCATGAAGGGATCAATACATTAGAGCAGGCGTTGGTCTTCAACATGTCATCAAACAAGTATATATCCACCTACCATAAAGGATGAAACAAAAAATAAGCATCTTCTAAAGACGACCGTTATGTAGGAAAATAAGGATCTACATATGGCATTCAAAAACAGGTTCAAAAACGCCAAAATGGTTAAATTAGAAGAGGCTGATGACAGTGAAGATTTGAATGAGAAATTAGATTGTAATTTTTAATTTTTTTTCATTATCTATTGTTTCTTATGTAATTCTGTGTTGTTTACCATCTAATTCTCTGCTATTTTAAAAATTGAGTATAAAACGCCAAAATTTACAAACACCAAAACGCCTTATAGTGTGAGAATGAATGCTAGCAAAGTACTAGGTTGCAATATGAAATGCCAAAAACGCAAACAAAATATTACTGGAAAAATCAACACTAATTGACATATGAAAATTGAAAGAAACAGTAAAATAAAGAGACGGTATCATTTATTGCCAAAAACATTAAAAGATATATTAATGCCACTACATGGAAAATTGAAACTTATTTATCTTTTCAAAACGCCATAATTGCTGTCACATTATAGGCCTGTATCCTAGATGGCAAAACACTTAATATTATAAAAATCAAAGAAAATTACTGATGTTTTTTAAATCAACAAAAACGCCAAAACAAAATACTTAAAACGCCAAAATGTTTACTATAGTTCTCATCTAAAAACAATAAAAACGCCGCGTATTTAATAAACGCCAAAAAGATGGAAAGATGAAGGGACACGCGTTAATAAAAAAGAAATATGAAAGGACAAAAAAGCCCCTCCGCCTTTCTCTAAGCGGCGAGACACGTGTTAGGCCCGGAAGCGTTCTCACCGTTCTCACACTTTTTACCGTTTTCTCCTGATCCCGTTTCTTTATAGGGTCGGGATTTGGAGAAAACGGTAGAAAGTGTGAGAACGGTGAGAACCCTTATCGACGTCCGATTAAAACAATCTATGGACTAGATTGGCGCGGTGGCGTTTTCGTAGATAACATCAATTTTCTTACGTGGACGCGCATCATTAAGGGTAAAAGCGTCTTTACACCTCTATACCAAAACGCCATAATGATGAATAAAACGCCAATACGGACCAAATCACATCGCTATATAAACAAAAAACATCCAAGACATAAAAACACATCCACCAGAACCTGAAACGCCATATTTTCTACTATATACCATTCAACTTACAAAACGCCAAAATTCCCAAAACATCAAACACAACTACCCAAAAACGCCATATTTTCTACTATATACCATTCATCTTAGAAAACGCCAAAAAATATTCCAAAAGATCGATGATTCTTTCAGATACACTATTTCCTTAGTAAAACACCAAAAATGCCAAAAATCGTTTCTTGTATATTTAAAATATTGTTCTACGCCAAAGGTTCGAATAATGCATTCTTCCATGAGGTGCTGTGACTCAAATAACATTTTGCTGCATGAGTTGGACAAATCATAAAGAAAAAGATGCTGGGTCAAACTTATGCCATTTTCAGTGTTTTGTTTGTTGATGAATATTTAAATGGCATGAAAAGACGAATGACACTACTGAGTTGTTTGAAGATACATATTCAAAAAAACAACTCATGTCATTTTGACTTTCCAAATGGCCACAAAAACACAAGCATGGCTAAGCCAAACCACCAGCAAATATGATTCAAAAGAAGAAAGAGGTTGGTGACACTGAAGATTTGGAAGATTAATTGTTTATTTTTTTTAATTTTCTTTTTCTGTTGTTTGCTATGTATTTCTCAATTTAGAATAAAAAATACATTATGTTAATTAAACGCCAAAACAGTCAAAATGCATATGAAAACGCCATAAATGGAGTAAAAACGCCAAAAACTCCAAAACTATAATGAAAGTAACTTACAGAAGTATTAATTAAAAAAAGCTAAAAATGGAAAATAAAACGCCAAAAACTACTAAAACCCATTCAAAAAATGCCAAACCTGAAAAGGCTGAACAAAAAAAAAACAGTAAAAATACACAGTAAAACTGAAAAGACGGCTACTTTATTAATATCATTTATTTCCCGCCTAAACTACGCGCCAAAAACATCCTATAAAGAGAGACTTCTCTGCACAAACAACTTATCACAAAACCAGAAACAAACGCCATATTCCTTAGAAACCATTCACTTTAAAAACGCCAAAAAAAAAATACTTAAAAAAGCCACAAATGCAGAACCTCGAATATGCTATATTGAGTATTGATAATAAGGTTTCACTGAATGGATTCTTCACTAAGTTGGGTATCTCTATAATCTTTTGCTGAATGAGATGGACAAATATTCAAGACAAAGAGACTGATGACACTGATATAACATCATGTCACTTTGTCCTTGATGGATATATTGTTGGCATGAAGGGATCAATACATTAGAGCAGGCGTTGGTCTTCAACATGTCATCAAACAAGTATATATCCACCCATCATAAAGGATGCCACAAAAAATAAGCATCTTCTAAAGACGGCCGTTATGTAGGAAAATAAGGATCTACATAAGGCATTCAAAAACAGGTTCAAAAACGCCAAAATGGTTAAAGTAGAAGAGGCTGATGACAGTGAAGATTTGAATGAGAAAATTAGATTGTAATTTTTAATTTTTTTTCATTATCTATTGTTTGTTATGTAATTCTGTGTTGTTTACCATCTAATTCTCTGCTATTTTAAAAAATAGAGTATAAAACGCCAAAATCTACAAACACCAAAACGCCTCATAGTGTGAGAACGAATGCCAGCAAAGTACGAGGTTGCAATATAAAATGCCAAAAACTCTAACAAAGGATTACTAGAAAAATCAACGCTAATTGACAACTGAAAATTGAAAGAAACACTAAAATAAAGAGACGGTATCATTTATTGCCAAAAATGTTAAAAGATATATTAATGCCACTACATGGAAAATTGAAACTTATTTATCTTTTCAAAACGCCATAACTGCTGTCACATTATAGGCCTGTATCCTAGATGACAAAACACTTAATATTATAAAAATCAAAGAAAATTATTGATGTTTTTTAAATCAATAATAAAAACACCAAAACAAAATACTTAAAACGCCAAAATGTTTACTATAGTTCTGATCTAAAAACAATAAAAACGCCTCGTATTTAATAAACGCCAAAAAGATGGAAAGATGAAGTGACACGCGTTAATAAAAAAGAAATACGAAAGGGCAAAAAAGCCCCTCCGCCTTTCTCTAAGCGGCGAGACACGTGTTAGGCCATGAAGCGTTCTCATCGTTCTCACACTTTTTACGGTTTTCTCCTGATCCCGTTTCTATATATATATATTGAGTTCATTTCAGAACTCTAAAGAACTACAAAACTTTTAGAACTCCTAATAAACAATCATTTTATATATAAGTTTTTGTATTTAGGATCTTTTTATCATCTATTATATGTATTTCTTTGATTACATACATGTTAAAAGTAGTTTACATATGCTTAATTGCCAAAATTATATATATGTGTCAAAAATAATTACATATATGTAAAAAAAACTAGTTTAAATACGTGTAATTATAAATTTTCATATAAAAATGATAAAATTACTCTTAACATGTATGTAATGGTAAAAATACACATAATAAATAATAAAATTATCCTAAACATAAAAATATATAAATAAAAGGATTGTTTATTAGGAGTTCTGCGAATTCTGTAAATATTTATGGTTCTGAAATAATCCTGGCCCTATATATATATATATATACATATATATATATATATAGGCTAAAATGAGAACCACCTCTAGTTGTATGAACCATGAGAACTACACCGTACGGGGCGAGTTGGACCAAATTTTTTTTCATAAACGTAGATGCGTGTATTATAAACACATTTGTAAAAAAACAATTTCAAAAAAAATGTCATGTGTGTAGTTTTGAGCACCACAAGTTTGTGTTTACGGGTACTGTAAATTTTGGATCAAAAAGTTCTCATGGTTCTTACAACTGGAGGTGGTTCTCATTTTTTTTTTCGTAAGTGATGTACATTAAGCTGCATTGTACATTAACTGGCCTCTATATATATATATATATATATATATATATATATATATATATAAAGGAAGGTTCAAATGAAACATGCAAGAATTCAAAAGTGTGATTGCAAAAAAAAATAAATAAATAAAAATACCAAATTGTGTGTTTTTAGTTAGTTTTCGAGTTTTCGCGTTAAAATTGGTTTTCATTTGAACCATCCCCTATATATATATATGTGTGTGCGTGTGCTGTGGATGTTAATATGTAATTTAATTATATAACAGATAATCTTGTTATAGTTTAGCGGTAAGTATTTTATTTTTGGCTATAGAGATTTAGGTTACAAATCACAACAATCACACTTTTAAATTTTTGCATGTTTTTTTTATCCTTTTCAAATTGGACAGGCCTTGTAGGCCCAAAAAAAGTCCAGTTTTATTTAGTGGTCCAATACTATAAATAAGAAGTTATCAATGCACAAGCATAAAACCTAATTCTCTTGTTGCGGCTGCCGTTGTCAACAACCCTAATTGGTAGCTTCATTGCCAATGTTAGGAAAACAAGCGAAGTCATCTCAGGTAGGCATTTTAATCTTTGTTTCGTTACTTCTATTTTCTTCTATTTTTGTTTTGAGTTATTATTGTGGCAAGAACTCTGTTTTAATTTTATCATTGTTATTGATTTTGTTACGAATGTAGCATGCTTACATGTTATCGTTTTCATCGTGCAGGGATCTAAAGAACATATATCAATCCTTCATAACATGTTGATTGCTTATAGGATTATCTTGACTGCACATGGTAATGTTAAAGATTTACGATTTTAAAATTTAAATTCAACCTTACACTAGGGGTTAGTTGTTAGTTCGTCTATACTCAATCTGGGTTCTTGTTTGACACATGTAGTTTTATGATTTGTTATAAAGATGTTCAACTCATATTTTCAAGTATTACTTTTTATGTAACGAAATTTATGGTATATGCTTTTTCCTTGCATAAAACCTTCAGCTAAAGATTATTGCATATAAATTGTTTTCCCTTTTTACAATGATTATAGAAACTAAGTAGTATTCTTACTATATATGCTATTGTTATATGTGAAATTGTGGTTAAATTGTCACTACAAGAAAATTGGGTTTTAGTACACACAAAAGCGTCCTAAAATGCTGTTTTATAGGACCTTTCATTTAATAGGACCAACGGTAAAAGCGTTTCATGTAAAGGGGTCGTAATAAGTCCCGGAACTAAAAAAGTGTCCTAACATCTCAAATAAGATTCGTAATATGTGTTTAAACAACCAAAATAGTGTCCTATTAAAAAACATATTAGGACACTTTTACAATGTTCTAACATATGCTTACATACTTTTAATCTTTTGATACACTTACAAGTGTCCGTAGAAATTAATTGATAGGACCCTTATGATGTAACATTATAGCTACTTTAATTTCAAGAAAATGGTCCTAATATCCCAAATAAGATTATAAAACCAATTTTATAAACAGACCATCAACATATAACATCCTAATAGTTATTGTATAACATCAACTAATTAAAGAATAAAACTTCATTATATTTCAAATAAGCATGTGCATAACAAAAACACTAACCATAAATAAGTTACAACATTATCTAACATAAAGTCTTAACATTTAACAAAGAAATTAAAAGCAAATAAAGAAATAAGAAGCATAAAATCTTGAGTCATCATGCGTCCTCATTCCTCATGGACTACCTACAAATAAACCCTCCATGTATAAGCATTAAGTTCCATGATATTAAAATTATTTGTATCACAAGTTTAACAAATACATACCGAGGTGAATGGATAGGGCCATGTGTTGGATGCACCAATACAATCTTGAATTGTAGAAAATAAACCATATGCTCTTAACAAATTTTCATCTTTTTTTATTGGTACTTGAACGTTTACCTCACACCATTCTGGTCCAATCTCTGTACCACCAACTAGATCATTTGGGTCCAAGCTCTAGACCCTTCCTCTTGCTACAGTCTCGGTAGAGTTTAGAATGCTTTTGAGGAAAACTTCATCTCAGACCTAGATTTTAGTTTTCAACAAATATTTATTAAACTCTAGTCATAATAGTGCAAAAAATCATTTTGCAAAAAAATTAATAAAGTTTTACACTAGCAGGCTAACATTTTTATAGAAAAACTAAGAAAAATTGGTTTTTAATAATCCCACATTTACAATCTTGTACATAATAATCCCACCTTTACTCTTGGTACATAATAATCCCACGTTTACAATCTTGTACACAATAATCAAACCTTTACTCTTGGTACATAATGACCAATTCATATCAGGATCAGTGCTAGTGCTTATAAGTAGACCTGGCAAACTGGTCTGGTCGGGTCTTGGGTCAAAACGGGTCAATTATAAAAAAGGGTTGTTTTGGTTCGGGTTGAAACGAGTCTGGATCAGAACAAGTCCGGGTCAGAACAGGTTTCGTGTCGGGTCGGGTCAGTTTTTTTTTTTAGATATACTAAAATCTTACATTGATACATATTAGTATATTAATTATAAAAGGAAGGACTTGTTCACTGATTTCAAGTAGGCTACTTCAATAGATTTGAGTATTTAACTTCTGTTATGATTTAGAAGAACTCTGCACCAGTATCACCTAGACTTTTAGAGACCTACATAAGAACTTAATTTTTGGTTTGGTTTTGTATATATTAATTGCTTGTTCTTGTTGTCTGCACAACCTTTGCTTCACATATTATCTTTCTATAAACTTGTTCATGGGGGGCAACTGATATCAATTCAGTAGATGTTAACAAAATTTCTAACCCAAAACCATTGGAAAATTTAATCTTACAACAATACAAACACCAAAAAGATTACCTAAATTCACTAAAACAATCCTCATAATCAATAAAGTCTAGAAGCAACTAAAATACTAATGCGTTTTGAGACTTTGATCCACTAAAAACCTATGTGGTCAAAGAAGCCAAAGGCGCACACCTAGGCACAAAAACGTTTGAACCTAAAAAACCTGCCCGAAACAGCCAAACTAGTTTCAAATGGTCTGAACCAGCCGCAAATGGCCTAGACCGAATTCACGAACTCACGCCTTCGGCCTACACGACTGGCGCACCCTTAACCCTTTAACTACTAGCTAAAATAACCGAAATAATACCTGAATTGTAGACGGAGGGTGGGGGGTTTGTGGCGGAGGAGATGGCGGAGGCCGGAGAAGATGAAGATGCCCTGAATCGCAGATGAGTGATGATAGCCTTGTGAAGATGATGTTCACCCATGGTTTTTCTATTCAAACCCTAATGACCCGTATGACCCGTGCTTTTAATTTAATCAACCCAACATGACCCGTGAATAAAAGTTTTAACTATTTAAGTGACCCATTTCAACCCCTTATTTATTTTTTTTAACCCAAAACAACCCATTGTAGTTTTTAAAAGGGTTAAAATGACCCATTTAATAGCTTCTGGGTCAGGATTGCCCCCTCTACTTGGCCCAATACATATCACGCTCATAAGAACGTAAAAGTTACGATATCAAACATGTGGAGCGCATGACTGAATCTTGCAAAGTATCTAACTTCTTCTAGTTGGTTCGACCCCAAAATCGCATACACCAATGACCAAACAAGGTTCATGTTATTCTAAATCAACACCAATAGTTACCATCACAGGTAACTTCAGGCGCCTTAGATTGATTTTAGCTGCAGTTTATTAGACAGGTAACAAACAAGTTATGCATTAGTGGGGAATGAGTAATTAAACCTGTAATGGAAGCGTCGTTAACATGATCCAGACCCGTTTTATGGCCATAATTAGTATCTAACTATTTCCTAACATTTAACAATTGAAGATGCATTGGTCTTATGAAAAAAGATGCATTGGAGATAAAAATTGACAGAAAGAAGGACAAAAAATTTAAGTAAACTGCACATTGGGAAATTGGTATGTGGTTTAATTAAAACATGATTAAACTACGAATCATCTGCTAGATATATATCAGGCATAACCAAATCAAAACAGGAGATGGAGTCATTGGAAGATCTACTAAAACATCAAAAAGTAACATATAACCTTGTATATAATAGTTTCTATATGAAAACAGTAACAATATCTACATTAGAGGGTTTCTGTCTAACATTTTCTTATAGTGCTCTCAGCGGGCAGATCCACCCTTTGGGTACTCACATGAAGCGATCCCACACTTTTTTTAAGTGTCACCGGGAAAATCGATTGACCTGATAGTTTTTTTTGTATGATGACCTCCATAAATAACTTAGCAACCAAACAATTGACATATTATATAAACTTATTCTCCATGCATCCCATTTCTATGATGTGTTCAACAGTAAGAATATTGTTGGAGTAACTTACCCTTTATAGGGATCGTAGACGATGCGTCAAGGAGGGTATTCACCTCTCTCTGCCATAGCTCTGCATTTATTATAGGTTTCTATGTCTCCGTTTGAAAGAACCTTAAATAAATTCCAAAACAGATGGGCATATCATACCATATATAAACAGAACAATTACATCAGCCATGTAACTTTTTAAAAGAGTTTTTTGACAGTGGAGTTGCATTGAGCTCTAATTAAGTGACTTGAACTAGTAATTTGAAGTTTTTTTTTTTTTATCAACAGATACCACTAGGCCAAAGGCCACTCGGTGATTTCAACTATAAACAGAAATTTGAAGTAAAATCTTTTACTTCAGCCATAAATTTATAGGCATAAGCAAAATGAAGCGATAAACTCAAAGCTAACCTGAACTCCATTTTCCAAATCAGCTTTGTTTGCAGATTCTGGAGCCATACCAGGAGGGTAAGTGAGGTCATTGCTAAACTCCATGTTGACTGCTGTTAGAGCAGAAGTTAAAGATTGCATTTGCTCCAGCCTTTGATCAACATCTTCGCTTGGAGTATATGGTAATAGTATGCGGCTCTTCTTACGATGGACCAGGGTACATGTTCTCCTCAAATCTTGCATTTGCTCAGCATGTAGTTTGATGACGATGATGCTGCTTAATTCATGGATGGTGTGTCTGATCTCACTAGCCCGATTTGAGATTCTGATTACGAGATCTTTTTTGTTACTTTAGAATCAAATCTTGCATTTTTTTATTTGAATCTGATTTAGATGACACTAGTATATTTTTGGATGATTGAGATAACATATTTGACTGTGTGTTTCCTTATGGATGGTGTGTCTGATCTCGCTCGCCCGATTTGGGATTCTGATTACGAGATCTTTTTTGGTAATTTAGAATCAAATCTTGATTTTTTTTTATTTGAATCTGATTTAGACGACATTAGTCTATTTTTGGATGATTGTCATAAAATATTTGACTGTGTGTTTCCTAATATAGCTCACTAGGTTAGAATCCGGTGTGGGTTGAAAAAATTGTAAAAAATGTAACGTTATATACAGAGTACTAAAAAAATGAAATTATGTATTAAAAAAACTTGTGTATTTCACAGGTTGAATAAAATACATTGTTATCTATTAACATATATAGTTGTCAAGATATATCTTTACAAAAATGAAATTTGGCGTGGCATTTATAAATCATGTTACATTAACTTTTAAAACAATCTTTCTACTATGTATTAACTTTTTTTGTAGCTGACTAATGTTAATTAAACTAAATTACTGTTAGAAATATATAGAAATAAAATTTGGTGTGGCATTTATAAATTATGTTATGTTAATTTTTAAAACATTTTTTTATATTATGTATTAACTTTTTTCTGTAGCAGATTAATGTTAATTTTACTAAATTACAATTAAGCATTGGAGTATAAATTAACCCTCCTTAACATCACCTAAGTGCCATATCACCTATTTCCCCCCATTTCACTATGTCTTACTTCTAGGAAATGGTTTAATCCCACTAACTTTATCTAACCCTATTTTTAGTGGTTTTTGTTTTAAAAAAAATAAAAGAATACTTAATTCAATATCTTAACATCCGGTTAACATGTTAACAAATAACCCATTTAATAACTCTTAACACATGGAGGGATTGGTTTGCAATGCCAGTTAAAATGTCATGTCACACCATTAACACCCCAAATGTTAAAGTACACCCATGGCCTTACATATTGTTGGTACACTTTATGTGGACGCGACTCGGCTCGGTTCGACTCGGTTCGATTCAACATGGTTTCGACACGGTTAGGTCCGTCTCAAGTCCGACGTCACGACATTCCTCCATCGTGCGCCCCAGAGTTCGACACGCAAAGCACGGAGCGCCGCAAGCCATTTCCGGTTTACACATCACCATGACATCATCATTGTGATGTCATGATGATGTCACAAGTTTGCCTCATGCATGATTTGGTGAAATATGTTTTCAACTAAACATACATCTGGGCCGCCGTTTGACTTGTCTTTGGTCCAATCAGAAACTTCATTTGGGCCGAAGACTTATGATGGGCTTTGTCTAATAATTGGGCTTCAACACATATCGACGAAACAAGATATTAGATTAATATGTATGTCGATGAAACAGAAAGTGTTTCGTCGACTTTGGTGTTTCGTCGTGTCCTCTATGCGTTTCGTCATAGTCTGTGTCTGTGTCTAGTATAAATACCCCTCACAGTTTCTGTGTGAAACTGATGAGTAGATGAGAGCTGTGAGACTTAGTGAGAGTCTGTAAATATTGTTTGTAGATGTTTGGGTTGTACTTATCCCTAATCAATAGATATTGAATCTTTGGTTACGCGTGTGTTTTACACTGTGTTTGGTTTGCACCGTCACGGGGATTCCGCACCCGTTACCGTGTTTGTGATAAACAAGGATAGGTTTTTGTATCGGATCCACCGAGAAAAACGGGACCTACAAGTGGTATCAGAGCTTTGGCTCTAATCCTTGTTTAAAACCAAACAAGTTTGGGTCTTTATCAAGTGGTAGTGATTTTTCAGATTTTGTTCTTTAAAAATTTATTTTTTTTTTCTGGAAAAGGGCTTAAAATCTGTTTGAATATTGTTGTTTTGCCAAAGTTTTATCAAAAACCTTGTTGTCTTGATTGTTCACGTTGAAAAACCGGGTTTTTGGTGAAAGTTTTATGCGAATTCGGGTTTCGGAAAATTATTCGGTGACCGGAATCTACAAATATTCATCTTGTTCTTCAGTAAACTTCAAGTTGTTCTTCATATTTCACCTTTTTGATCTTTGGTGAATTTACTGTTTATTTTGTTGGTGAATTAAAAATTCATATTGGGTTTGCAAAGTATGATGGGTATGGTGTATGTTTGAAAAAGGGTGTCATTGTGTCAGAAAGGATAAGGTTTAGTGTTGAAAATTCTCACAAACTCTTGTGATCTTATCCACTCAATCTGTTTTGTCAACAAGAATCCAAACCTGTTTCGTCTCTCACAATCACAATCAGTTTGGTCATCCTACAAGATCCTTTATCAATTTTGTCACATTAAAGATTTTAAATTGTTTTGTCGCCAAGAATCAAGCATATCAGTTTCGTCGTTATCAAACAGATTTCAAATCTGTTTCGTCAATCAAACAGTTTCGTCGGACCTTTCTTATTTCATCAGTTTCGTTGACCAAACAGGTCAGCACTTTCGTCGATTATCATTCTTACATTCAGTTTCGTCGAACTCAATCATCATTCAGTTTCGTCGAACTCAATCTTCATTCACTTTCGTCGTTCATCACAAATCAGAATTCAGTTTCGTCGTCTAGTTTCATAACTGAGTTTCGTCAATTGCGTTTCATCGAGTTTGTTATCTTTTTTACACAGAAGGTTTGCAAAAGTGTTTTAACAGTTTGTTATTAAGTGTGTGACCCGGTTTTTAATCTCATACACCAATCATGAGTTGTACGAGTCCTTGGGATTGGAGTACGGATCCACAACCAGCTCTAAAACAGATGTCGATGGCCGAATATTTAGGGAGTACCATACCTAAACAACAACAGTCAATAAGTGCAAGTCAATGGGCAATGGCGTCGAATCAAAATCAGAGCATTCAAAATCTTTTGCTTAGTGAGAATGAGACGGGTAGCAACAATCGCCCGCCAAAGTTAAATTACATGAACGACTATCCATCATGGAAGGGTCGTTTCCATAATTATGTTCAAGGGCAAAACACTGAATTATGGACGTGTTTCAACTCTGCATTTAGTGAAGCTCTTGAAGAAGCAGGATCAAATGCGACAACTTTCAATAATATGCAAGAAGCCGACAAAAAGGCATATGATCTGGAGAAGAAGGCGTATGCTATTCTCACTCAAGCACTTCACAGAGATATCTTTCATCAATTCTCATATTGTAAGACCACGAAAGGTTTATGGGATGCATTGGTAGCGAGAGGAGAAGGAAATGCAGCTACTAGAAAGATACGCCATGATTTATTTAAGAAAGAGTTTGAATCATTTCAGTTCTTGGAGAATGAAACTCTAAATGATATGACTTCTCGTTTTTATCATTTGATTAGTGAAATGAGTTCTTATAGTGTTGCTGCAACTCATCCGGAAATGGTTGCACGATTTGCTGATGCTCTACCTCCTAAGTGGAGTCCATTCATTGAGCTTCTAAAGCATACGGGCGCTCTGAATGCAGCCAATGTCAGTCTTTATGAATTCATTCAGAAGTTGGAGCACAAGAACGAAGAGGAAATTCGGAAAGCTAAAAGGATTGCAACTGCACCTCCTCAAAACACAGAAATGTATTTGCCTGGTTTTGGTCCTTCAGCTAGTTCTAGTTCCGTTCAGCAACCGAAGCTTCAAATGGCGTTTGTGTCAAATACAAGCTCATCTCCGTTTCCACAGTTTAATCAAGCCCAACCACAGTGGGATCAAAGTGCTTATCTTTCACAATCTATTCCTAAACCTCAAGCCCAACCACAACAACAACAAGCACATTATACCAACAATCCTTTACCCCAAAACACCAACACTGTCAGAGTTGATACTTCCAATCTTTCAAAAGTCAGTGTAGAAGTTGCAAAGGAACATTTGGAACTTCTCAACACAATGTTCAGTTCATACTGTGGATTGGTAGCAGGTCAAATTGGAAACATCAATATGACCAATGAAGATTATCGGCAGATAGACCGTGATGAAATGGAGTTAATGAATATCAAGTGGGCGTTTGCAAGTGCTATTAGAAGGGCAAAGGATTTCATGACTCGAATTGGAAGAATTTCGTTGGAAGGCAAAAATGATACGAAGTACGGGTTTAATAAAGATGCGGTTACATGTTACAATTGTGGCGAAAAGGGTCATTTCAAACGTGAGTGCACCCTACCAAGCAAACAAGGCAATCAGAATCCATTCAGAAATCAGACGAGTACTTCTAATGCAAATCAAGACAATTGTGAAAGAAGGATAGTAGCAGTGAACAGCAATCAGAACCAGTCTGGACCATCAAACACCAATCGAGCATTGACCGTTCAAGCTGATGAAGGGTGTAATTGGTCTGTACAATTCGAAGATAATGATCAAGGAGGTGGAACCGCATTCTATGCAAAGATCATCAATCACATCAAGCATGTTCACAAGGAAGAGTTTTCTAAAAGTAATGATAGCTCAGGTTATAGCGGGAGTTCAGATGAAGAAAGCTCGAATGCGGGAGATTCTAATTCTGAAGATGGATCTTTTTCTTATCAGACTGCCTTTATGGCAAATGTCTCAGCCTCGACAAGTCAGGTAAATTCTGATCCTCCTGCTTCTAGTGTTTGTAATGCTTGTGCAGAATTGAAAGATGAATCTGAAAAGGTTCACAGCCATAACCAAAGTTTGGTTGTTGAGTTGCCTAAGTGTAAGGAGGCAAATATGGCTCTAGCTAGAAACGAAAAAGAATTTAAATCTGTGATTGAAACCTTAAAGAAAAGTGTTTCCGAGCTAACAAAAACTGTTTTCAATAAGCAAATTGGTATTAACAATTACATTAATATCATCGAGGAAACAAAGAAAGAGCTAGCCGTTGCCGAATGCGAGCATGATGCGATCAAGCTCAAATTGGATAGTTATTCTAACTCCCGATATGTGCTTGATCACATCATAGATGTTCAAAAGCTGAAAGGGAATGTGAAAGGCTTTGGGTATAAGTTGTGTCCACCCCCTTTGAGACACAACTATACCAGAATGCCCGATGAAGAGGATATGCCTCGTTTTGAACCCAGTGTGCCTCTTGATTATGAGGAAGTTACCACTGGCCTAGGGTTCAAATCGGATAATTCTTCAAGCACATCATCTGAGCAAACAGAAACTTCAACATCTACGAAACAAAGTCCTCCAATCATTGAGGACTATGATTTGTCGGATGATGAATCAGATGTGAATGACGAGGATGAATCACTTGATAAGAAGAAGGGAATAGAAATTCCAATTGAGAATCATATTCTTTGTGATCCTCCTATTCATGTTGTGCAACAAGTTGCCAAACAAGTGATTAATCCTGTAAAGGAAGTAACAGAATTTGTGTCTACCGTTAAGAGTAATAACGTGTTGTACACTTTGGTTGGTGATTCTAAAATCTATTCAGATCACGATTTTCCAATTAAAAATGTCAATCCATCTTCGATTGATCAAGTTTTTCAAGATAATACAAACAAGTTTTTGGGAAAAACAATTCCAGGAGTCATTGTAACTCAATGTGACCCAATACCAAAAGCTAAAATCATGAAATAATTTGGAAATCAAAAATCACCAACAAAGCAACAACCTATTGCTGCTAAAGGTAAACAACCAAAAAGGCGAGCTCAAAAGCCTAATGTTTCTCAAGCAAAATCTGAAACAAAAGGAGCTTGTAACCAGAAGAAAAACAGTCATGTCAAGTTTGTAGCATCAAAGGGTACCGATAGAATTGAGACTTTTGAAAACAAATCAAACACCGATTTTATTCAACAAGTCAAGATTTTAAAACGTAACAGTCAAAACAATTACACTCAACATACAAACGGGTGTGATGAAAAAGCAAGTACCTCAGGTTCTACAGGTTCGACAACTGTTAGTCGGTCAAATTATCCTAAGTTTGTTGAAAGGAGAACGTGTTTTAAATGTGGGGAGTTTGGGCATATCATTAAGAACTGCTCAAACACTCCAAAAGAGAAATTTGTGGAAAGAGCACCACCTGAAAAGGTTCACCCACAACGTCGTCCCGTTTCACCAAAACATGATAAAAGAACTGTTAAGGAACAAGAAACGAAACAACGACGTCAAAACAACAAAGCTGTTGAAAAGGCTTTAAAATCTGAAGTCAAAACGGTCAAAAGGGAACCAAGTTCTTCACAACCTTTAAAACCCGAAGTTTCAAAATCTGTTTACAAAACTCAATCTGGTAAACAAAAACAAACTTGGAAACCTAAGACGGGTGATAGTTCAGGGGGAGGTGCTGTGTTTGAAAATCATCAGGAAATCGAAGTCACAATCCTCGATGATGAAGGACGACCTAAGTCTGTTAAGGCTTGGGTCCCCCTCTCTCTCTCTAATCTCTGAGTGAGTGTGCAGGAAGTTCCAGGAGGAACTATCGATAGTCATAGGATTGTTGATAGTGGAGTTTTCATGCACAAGATCGGCGACAAAAGAAACTTGTTGCCTTTGATGGAGAGAGAAAACGAAAAGAAAGAAATGATGAAAGAAATTGAAAGCTTCGACAAAATGAAAAATCATTCCAAAGTTTGATTGTTAATGGCTTTGATCGGGTCCCCAGGATAGATTCAATCAAAATGTACGCATCTGCAGCACATCTGAAGTTCAAAATCAACTAGATGAACGTGCAGTGTATAATTTCTTCGCGGTGTGATTAAAGAAAATGTGTTTGTTGAACAAACCAACCAGGTGTGCGGATGCCTTGGTATGGATTGAACAACCGCACACTACTTCTGAAAGAGAAAGACAAAGACCTTCGCTGGTACAAGTGGAAGACCAGCCGGACCCAAAGGTTTATAATCTTGTTGCTGTGAAGAGATTTATCAGTAGCTACAAAGAATCGACTTTGAAATCCACACCGGGTGGATATCCAGTTTGGGAGAGCACTCAGATTCCTGGCAATGCACGAAGCAGTTGCAGGATACGGTTTTGAATTTCTAATCTCTCCTATACTTGTCGATATTTAAGCTGCTTTATGAATTGTTATCCTCTCGTACATCACTCTTTGACCTGACACGTTGATCTCGAATATCACCTCACACGTGATCGTTTCAATATGAAAATCGTCAACGTTTGTCATGGTCAACACCGCTTACCGACGTGCCAACTCATTTTTCCAAAATTCGATAAATCATTTCTGACAAAAAATTTAATTTTGGTAAACGGCATTGAGGTAAAACATGAGTTAACCAGCATCGGGAAATCCTTTTTGTAAATACCTTTGTGTTTTTTTAAATTTATCATAGTTTGTTGATTTTAGGGGGAGTAAATCCATATTTGAAAATTCAAAAACATCGAAAAATTTCAAAACTCAAAAACAGTAGAAAAACAAAAATGAGTTTCCTGGCGAGAAAAAGAGAATATGATAGTACATCAGTGGTCTGTTGAAATCACTTTAAACTGAAATGCAAAATGAAAAACATTAAGCAGCTCTATATAAGATGTATCGGTAGGCTCACAATCATTTTAAAGTGTGCAGGGTGATATAAATCTTAAATCGACTGAAGACCAGGTGGGAACCGCACATTGGCATATGGTCTTAGTACCGAAATTTCGTTTGAGAGATTGCCGAGGTTCTGAGATATTCGGTCTTTATGCTACTTATCATCTGGGTATCATGGTTGTATCAACATACGTGTACATATTGCATTCGACCTCAATAAGTGATCAACAATCACATGTCAAAACAAATAAGTGATAATATATCACAGATTCTTTGCGGGAGTCAAGTTCGTCTCTCTGCTGTATGAAAGTACTGACCTGTTAACGGACTTGCTCCTGTGCCCTCATGCATCGAAAATCAAGTTGCTCATCAATAAGTGATTCTATCACATAGGGCTTGTTTTCAATCAAAATAAGTGAGTTTCTCACATTCTTTTATACGGTCAAACAGATGATAAATGGTATACTCACCGATAAGATGAACTCTCGTGCATACCTTGATACGGGAATGTGTCGTGTGTGGATGAACACCGGTCGGTAAGTATAAATCATACCTTAATGTATCCCCTCGCCATGATTACATCTGATAAGTTGAGCTTATGTGTACAACAATACCGATAATTGTTATAGGATGCTTATCTAAATGTTAACTAATTGAACAACAAGAGCGTTTTGGCATGACCGTACACTGATATGATTCTCTTACCCTTGAAACTCGCAAAAAGAATGTCTGTAAATATTTATTTACATTTCTCCGTTTCTGCATCTTTGTATATATTTATTTATTGCTTTCCGTCTTTACATTTGAAAAATGAAAAATTCCAAAAAGATTTTAAGTGTGTTTTAGTATAAACTTTATAAAATCCAAAAAGATTTTGCTTCTAGTTTATTTTTGATTGACTGATGTTGGAACTCGAGTCTATCCTACCCAAAATCCTAATTTTAAGCCGGAAAACAATTGCATCTTCATAAACGGTCGAAGTTAACAAGTTTTGAAAGTAAGGGATTAAAATTGATCATTTTGTAAACTTTCAAACTGTTGTCGGTCGGTAGTTGATTGAGATTTGATCTCATATGTGTCGTTTGTTTAGTTTTACTATATTCCAAGCGGTTGTTCTCATTATGCGTTTAGATTTCTTGCATGTGCAGATGCAAAAGGCGAGGAAAACATGTTCGAAGACAAGCTTTGGAATGAAGACATGATGTGAAGGCACTCAAAAGATAAAAATGATCGAGTTTTCGCTGACCCTTCATCAACACCTCAAGGATCTAAAGTTTTGAAGTTCAAAAGTTTCACGAGCAACATTCAAGGGGGAGTTTGTTGATACACTCCCTAATTGCGACACGTGAAGACTTTGAAGATCCTTCGACACAAAAGGCACAGAAGACGAACCATCACGAGTAGCGTCCAAGGGGGAGTTTGTTGGTACACTTTATGTGGACGCGACTCGGCTCGGTTCGACTCGGTTCGGTTCAACTTGGTTTCGACACGGTTAGGTCCGGCTCAAGTCCGACGTCACGACATTCCTCCGTCGTGCGCCCCAGAGTTTGACACGCGAAGCACGGAGCGCCGCAAGCCATTTCCTGTTTACACATCACCATGTCATCATCATTGTGATGTAATGATGATGTCACAAGTTTGTCTCATGCATGATTTGGTGAAATATGTTTTCAACTAAACATACATCTGGGCCGCCGTTTGACTTGTCTTTGGACCAATCAGAAACTTCATTTGGGCCGAAGACTTATGATGGGCTTTGTCTAATAACTGGGCTTCAACACATATCGACGAAACAAGATATTAGATTAATATGTATGTCGACGAAACAGAAAGTGTTTCGTCGACTTTGGTGTTTCGTCGTGTCCTCTATGCGTTTCGTCATAGTCTGTGTCTAGTATAAATACCCCTCACAGTTTCTGTGTGAAACTGATGAGTAGATGAGAGCTGTGAGACTTAGTGAGAGTCTGTAAACATTGTTTGTATATGTTTGGGTTGTACTCATCCCTAATCAATAGATATTGAATCTTTGGTTACGCGTGTGTTTTACACTGTTTTGGTTTGCACCGTCACGGGGATTCCGCACCCGTTACCGTGTTTGTGATAAACAAGGATAGGTTTTCGTATTGGATCCACCGAGAAAAACGGGACCTACACATATATATAGAAATATTGATACATATTAAAAATTAAGGGCTAAAATTCGGATGTTTTAATGCCACCTATATTTTTATTAAATGACATATTTTATCATTCAAACCATCTAACCACTGAAAATTTTAAGAGATAAGCCAGAGAAAAACAATTAGTTTCATTATTCTTTCATTTTTATAATATTTTTGAAACATAACTTTGAATTTGGTGATATTTAGAGATTTAAGTACAAGTTTTTAATCAACAAAATAACTTTATTTAGATATTTTATAATTAGTTTCATATTAAATTTACTTGTTAATGAAAATATAACAAATATCAATAATTAAATAATAGTAATTCATAATTAAGCAGGAAAGAGAGATGCAAAAAAACCAATATATATATATATATATATATATATATATATATATATATATATATATATATTTGGGGAATCGGCATGTAATAATCCCAACTAGAGGTCATTGGCCATTGACAGTTCCACCTTTAAATATTCCCCACAACAGTTTTTTACGGCTTTTGATCAGAACGACGATATGAGACCATTGATGTAAAAGTTACCTCAAAATGGTGCTCCAAACGATGAAAACGACGCTTCACTTCGAGTGTTTAAATTTCCAATTAATAAAAATCAAGTCATTTGGAGCACCATTTCGAGGTAAGTTTTACATCAATGGACTTGTATTGTCGTTTTGATCAAAAGCCATAAAAAATTTGTTTATAATTTGGAAAAAAACTTAACGAAAAAAACTTAACTTCGTTAAGTTTTTTTAACGGGACCGGTGTAGGAAAAATTGGTGAAAGATGGGACTGGTGGGGGGAATATTCAAAGGTGGGACTGTCAATGACCAATGACCTCTAGTTGGGATTATTACAGGCCAATTCCCCTATATTTTTAGTATAAAATTCTAATGAGTAAATTACGCGTTTAGTCCATGTCATTTGTGTCATAATACAAATTCATTCTTATTACAATTTTAACAGATTCAATATCAATGACACTGTTTACTTTCAGAAATAGTCCCTACACTCACAATGTTAGCTTTTTATCTTAAAAAATATTTCAGAATTCAAATTTTCGGTTTTATGTTATATGAACTTCCCCCATATATGCTACACGGTAGGTGATGATTCCATATGAAATTAGTGTAATTGCTTATGTAATCTACGACACGGTGAACAAAAGTCCAAAACCCATCTAAATAATGTGATTAGCGACATCCTAACAGTACGCCGTTCAAAAATAAATAAATAAATAAGTTGTGATTAGCGAAGTCAGAGACTGTTGTGGATGATCATGTTTGGACTTACCATCCAGCGGCTCCAAAACAGAAATGGCCTGAATTACAAGCTGATGTTCGGACTATTTATATCAACCTGATTTCGTTTGAAATTCAAAACCCTGAATTTATTTTTTTTCCTTGATGTTCACATGGTGCATGATGAAATCGAGGTAACATATGGGGATGTGGCTCAGATCGGTGCCCACGGTAATTTTGAGTTCGGATGAAAGGACTTGGTCAGCAGAGAAACAAAAGGGCCTTTGGTTAACTTTATGTATGTTGCTAACGCAAAGTCGCTAAGGATCTAAATGAACACTAGCCCTTGTAGCTGCAGAGGCTGGATTCATTAAAAAACTGTAAATCAACTATCAAATTCGTAATTTGCACCAAACCAAATAAAAAGAGTACGCCAACTGTTGTGTAGGGATGTCAAAAATACCCGAGCCCGACGGGTATGCCCGAAACCCGACACAAATGGGACGGGTATACCCAATACCCGACGAGTATTGGGTCGGGTATGAGATTAGTTTAAAAATTTTTTGCGGGTATGGGTCAGGTACGGGATTAGGTGATATCCGACCCGATTATATGAAACCACATACCCGTTTACCCGAACTATATACCCGATCTTATACCTGATTTTTTTTAATTTTTATTTTCATTTTTCATTAACCTTTGTCTATTAGTGATTTATTTTAGTATTCATAATGTGAAAAAATAATTTTTCTTTTAGTATATATATTTGATATAATATTTATATTTTGTATGTTATGAAGTATATACATTACATATAAGTTATAAGTATTATAAAGTTATTATTAATTTATGATAAAACTATATGTATTTAATGTACATTGGTAAATAATAATCCTACCTACAGAATTGGTAATTAATAATCCTACGTTTCAATATATTGGTACTCAATGGACCTCCGTTAGTTTTTTTTAACTGAAGTTAGTTTTTAAGTTTTATTTATTACACAAACAGTCCCTGTAGTTATAATTTACAAGTTTTAAGTTTTATTTATTACACAAACAGTCCCTGTAGTTATAAAAAAAATCATAAAAATAAAAAAAAATCATAAAAATTCTAAAAAAATCAAAAAAATTCTAAAAAAATCAAAAAAATCATAAAAAATCATAAAAATTCAAAAAAATAAAAAAAACTCTAAAAAATCATAAAAATTCTAAAAAACATAAAAATCCTAAAAAAAATAAAAAAAAACTCTAAAAAATAAAAAAAAATTCAAAAAAAGCAAACGTTTCGACGCGAACCGTTTCGACGCGAACCGTTTCGACGCGAACCGTTTCGACGCGAACCGTTTCGACGCGAACCGTTTCGACCCGGACCGTTTCGAACCGTACCGTTTCGACCCATACCGTTTCGACCCGGACCGTTTCGACCCGGACCGTTTCGACCCGTACCGTTTCGACCCGTACCGTTTCGACACGTACCGTTTTGACCCAAACCGTTTTCGACCCGGACCGTTTCGACCCAAACCGTTTTCGACCCGGACCGTTTCGACCCAAACCGTTTTCGACCCGTACCGTTTCGACGCGTACCGTTTCGACCCAGACCGTTTTCGACCCGGACCGTTGAACTGTACCATTTCGACCCGGACCGTTTCGAACCGTACCGTTTCGACCCGGACCGTTTCGACCCAAACCGTTTTCGACCCGGACCGTTTCGACCCAGACCGTTTTCGACCCGGACCGTTTCGAAAACGGTGGTGGTGGTGGCGGTGTTGTGGTGGTGGTGGTGGTGGCGGTGCGGTGGTGGTGGTGGTGGCGGTGCTGTGGTGGTGGTGGTGGTGGCGGTGGTGGCGGTGCTGTGGTGGTGGTGGTGGTGGCGGTGCGGTGGTGATGGTGGTGGTGGCGGTGCTGTGGTGGTGGTGGTGGTGGTGGCGGTGCTATGGTGGTGGTGGTGGCGGTGCGGTGGTGGTGGTGGTGGTGGCGGTGCTGTGGTGGTGGTGGTGGTGGTGGCGGTGCGGTGGTGGTGGTGGTGGTGTTGGCGGTGCTGTGGTGGCGGTGCTGTGGTGGTGGTGGTGGTGGTGGTGGTGGTGGTGGTAGTGGTGGTGGTGCAAACCTCAGGGACCATTTTGGCTATTAACTCATAGTTAAAACTAGTAAATTATAACTACAGGGACTATTTGTGTAATAAATAAAACTTAAAAACTAACTTCAGTTAAAAAAAACTAACGGAGGTCCATTGAGTACCAACATATTGAAACGTAGGATTATTAATTACCAATTCTGTAGGTAGGATTATTATTTACCAATGGGGCAAATGTTGGTTTATTAATTACCAATTTTCCTTTAATTTATAATAGTTGTTGTATAAACAAAATTATATAATAATTATAATAGTAAAAAAGTGGATTCGGAAATAAAACTTTACACTTTTTCAATATTTTGGCAAGGGTTGTTCATGGCCCCGTTAGCCGCTTTTTACCAGAATTGTAGGTTGAACTGCTAACGACGATTTCAGAAAAAAGACAAATCTAACCGGCCAGGTTGCATCCGGTTTAGCGGTTTAACAGTTCGGTTTGGCGCTTTAAACGTTTTTTTATCATAATCATTAGTTTGTATCATAAAAAACGTACCGAGAAAGGGTGAGGAAAATAATTCAAAAAAAAGTTCCAGCACCTTGTCTTCCAATCCTTGAAAGAGGATTATAGGGCAAGAAAAGTGATCAACAAAATTGATAGGTGATCTCTCAACAATTCTTTTTCACCCGATGTTGCAATGCTAATAAAAAAATTTCAGCTAATAATTCATGTACACAAGTTGAGATACGTAAAACCCACTGCAATATAGGAGTGAAAGTAAAAATAAATAATAATTACCAACAATACTATCCAAGTCAATGGACTCAAATTTGTGAGTTTCTTCTTTCAGCAACTTCAGGTCCGCTATCTGTTTAAGACCGTTACCATATGTTAAATGCAGTGGTGTCAAGTTGAGCGGGTTAGATTAGGGTTGGCAATTCTGACACGAACACGATAACACGACACGAACCTACACAAAGTTAACAGGTTTGGTGTTTGACCTTAACAGGTTTCGTGCCTAAACAGGTTGACACGATAAGACCTGTTTAAATTTCGTGTCTAAATAGGTTATAACCCGTTAACCTATTAAGACCCGTTAATGACCTGTTATTAATTTTAAATTAAAAATTATATAAAATATATGGGGTGTGTCATGTGCGGACCCGGACATGTGAGGCGGTATACAACTCACCCAAAATTTTGAAATCAATTTTCACACTTCTAACTTCTTCACAGTTCACGCTCAGACCCAAATAAACCCTAAACTTCCTTCATCGTCGGCCGCCGCTCAACCTTCACAGTTCACCATCGTCGGCCGCCGCTCAACCCTTCATCGCCGGCCGCTGCTCACCTTCATCGCCGCTCACAGTTAAGGTAAATCGAACCTTCATAGTTCATAAATATTTTGTCATCTTAACTACTATAGAAACCTATTTTATCAAATATCTAAAGTTCTGCAACTTGTACCGAATTAACATTTGAAGAAAGATTGAGGGTCAATATAATTAAGCTATTAACTATTCTAGAATTAACTATTTCGATGTAATTCCTAATTTGTTTTAATATACAAAAAAAAGAATGTCAATATAATTAAGCTATTAACTATTCTAGAATTATTGTCTCAGTGGGTCATTTTGAACATCAGAATATTAATTTGTTATTGTAGAAATTAATCAAAAAATTGAAGGGGTTTTGGTATAGGTGTTGTTCAATCAGAATATTAGATGAGCTCACAGAAGATATAATGTCGCTTGACATTAGCCGTGAATCAGATGCTTCAAATTCGGTGAACAATCCTAAGGTATCCACTCCAAATGCTTCAAGTAGTGTTGCTTGTTAAAAATCAAAGAACATCTCAAGGTACCCACTTCAAATGTTTCTAGAAATTTTGCTTGATAAAACTATATGAATGAGTTTATGTCAAATTGTCCATGCCTCATACGACTGTAATTATTTGTGTGTAGGTTTGATTGTTTGGAATTGAAGATCTTGAGAAAGAAAGGCATATGGGAACTTGAATGTTGAAACTATTTAGATGTTATGATTAGACTTTTATGGATTTCATTTTAAGTTTGTTAAGACATTATGTGTTTATGCATTTTTATGACTTTTGTGAACCTTTGGCGACTAAATTTTCATTAAACAGGTTCCTTAATTGCTATTTTTGTAAGTGCAGTTCCTGCCGGGTAACTGTCGCTTATCAGTTCTGTGTCAACCAAAGCAGAAGTCCAAGTTAAAGTCAACGATAATGATTATCAAAAGTGCTGAAGGCATTCCGGACGACTTTCTAGTGTTTCGGATTATTGTTTTGTTTTGTATCCCGGACAATGTGTTTTGTCCGTGTTTAGTCCCTAGCCTATATATATGTGTGTATTGTGTAGATTAGGGCAACATTTTTTAGAGAAAGCTTTGTGCAACTCTTGAAGCTTTGTGCTGCTCTCCCAACTTGTTCCTCCTGGTGTGCACACCCTAGAGAGAGAGAGACTATGTGTTAGTGAGAGAAAGCTAGGGTTTAGATCTTTGTGATCTAAACCAGCTTGTAGAAGATGATGTATACTCGTTTGGTATGTAATCTGTGATGATTGTATTGAAATGAATGAGTTTGTCTTGCATCTTCTTCTTCATCTACCCTGTTCTTGTTCTTCATGTCTTGAATCAAGTGCAATGTTTGATGTTCGTCATCGATCCGGTGCTTTAACAAGAGTCAAGGGAAAGTTATCTTCCAATCAAGTGTCCACGAGATTCTCAAAAGATTTGGAGTCAAATCTTTCTTTTTAACTCGCCCTCCTCACTTGACCTAAAAAGAAAGATAGCTTACCCTATGATGTTCAATCAAGTTATCTTCCAATCCGGTGCTTTAACAGGAGTCAAGGCAAAGTTATCCTCGCCAAGACATGAAGATCAAGTGAGGAGGGCGAGTTATCTTTCTTTTTAGGTCTTCAAGTGAGTCAAGGGAAAACCGGGACGTACGTGCATCAGACAAAGTATGTCCACGAGATTCTCAAAAGATTTGGATTGGAAGATAGCTTACCCTATGACACGCCTCTCCCGACAAATATCAAGCTTTCATCCGATGATGTGAAAGATCCTGAAGTGGATCCGACTCTATATCGAGCAATGATAGGTTCATTGATGTATCTTACTGCTTCACGACCAGATATTATGTTCTCTGTTTGTTTGTGTGCTAGGTACCAATCAACTCCGAAGGAGTCTCACTTGAAAGCAGTCAAGCGTATTTTCAGATATTTGAAAGGGACGCCTAAGCTTGGATTGTGGTATCCAGCTGAAGGTGGTCTGGATTTGATGGCGTATGCTGACGCAGATTTCGGAGGGTGCCGGATGAATAGAAAGTCAACCTCTGGCGGCGCACAACTTCTTGGGAACCGTCTTGTCTCTTGGCAATGCAAAAAGCAAGTTGCCGTTTCTCTATCCACGTGCGAGGCCGAGTACATTGCAGCATCAAGCTGTTGTGCTCAGGTCTTGTGGATTCAGCAGCAAATGAGGGACTACGGTTTGAATTTTACTCGAACTCCTATTCTTGTCGATAACAACTCTGCCATTTCCATAACTAACAATCCTGTTAATCACTCACGCACTAAGCACATAGATGTTAGGCATCATTTCATTCGCGACTGTGCTGAGAAGGGTTTAATAGAAGTGGTTAGGGTAGACACCTTGGATAATCTTGCCGACCTGTTTACAAAGACATTCGATCGGGCTAGATTTGAAAATCTGGTCCGAATGATTGGCATGATCAACCCTGAGTAAAATGCTTTTCAAAACTCGCATAGAAACTTTATTTTATGTTTTCTGTACAGTTCTTACCTCTTTCCTAAAATTGAAAAACTCCAAAAATATTTTACTTAGTTGTAGGATAAATTTCAGAAAAATACAAAAACATTTGAAAATTTTAAAATGAAGTCGTGTTGAGATATAAGGGAAATGATAGTACATCGGTTAGTCGTATCTGGTGCAGGACTATGGTCATATATAAAATTAACCGTTAACTGTAACAGCTTCATTATACGTTGCTTCGGTAGGTTTTACGCGTCAATAAGAACCTGTTTTTGGTATATAAACATAATGAACTGCGTAACTTGTGTGGTACATCTCTCGGATATATGGTCTTGGTACTGTAATTTCGTTTGATAGATTGCCGAGGTTCTGAGATACGTGGTCTTTATGCTGTTTATCATCTGGGTATCATGGTTGTTTCTTTTACCGAAAACAACGGGGACGCAAGTCTAGATCTTCCATGATACCATATATACGTGTAAATATCCTTAATACATGATGCATTCGACCCAAATAAGTGATAAACAATCACATGTCCCACAAAATCATGCGGGAGTCAAGTTCGTCTCTTTGTCTGTACGATGGTACTAACCTGTTCACGGACTTGCTCCTGTGCCCTTTGCATCTGAAATTCAAGTTCCTCCTCAATAAGTGATTCTATCACAAAGGACTTGTTTTCAATCCCAAATAAGTGAGTATCTCACATTAGCTTATACGTCAAAACAGATGATAAATGTTATACTCACCAGTAAGATGATCTCTCGTGCATACCTTGATACGGGAGTATATTCTGAGGTGGGTAAACATAGTTACAGTCAGCTATTAAAACACTTAATCGCATATCTCGAAAACAGTGTTCGAAAGCGTGCTAAAGCTTAAGTGGACCACAATACCGTTGAACGTCTTGAACTGTTAATATCATTCTAAGAGCTTAAACTGATAAACTATGTTCTTGTGTTCGATATTGACAGAAAAACCGATATGATCCCTTTGCTCCGATTTCACAAAAAGATAATTAGTGTAAATACGTCCGTAGGTTTAATTTCTTTTTTGAGTAAAAAACAAAAAAAACAAAAAACAAAAAAAAATTCAAAAACATCAAAAAGATTTTGCTTTCTTGTTTCTATGTGCAAGTTATCATTTTGAAAATTCTCTAAGGGTTGTGAAAATTCTTTAATAAGGTGTTAAACATCAAGTTAGGTAATCTTAAAATAAGTCTTTTTGTATAAAAATCGGCCGTGCAAGATCCATCTAAGTGTGTGGGTAATCACGTCATTTTAAGGTGTTTCGGTAAATCTGCTTCCAAGTTGTGATATTTTTCCAAAAGTATAAGTTTTGAAGTAAGTTGTGCTGAATGATCGTGTTTTGAAATACAAATTATTAAATATTGGTTGTTTAATGTTTCAATTGTTGATTCCGGGGTATTGAAATTATTTTTGGGATCCAGGTTTGGGCTGAGTATCTCCGGGGTTAAGATTCTTAATCCGGTGTTAAGTGTTTCAGGTCTGGATCGCTCATCTCAAGATGGAAGATTTGAAGAAGCTGTGTGCGTCTGGATCATTCATCTCAAGATGGAAGATTTGAAGAAGCTGTGTGCATCTGGATCATTCATCTCAAGATGGAAGATTTGAAGAAGCTGTGTGCGTCTGGATCGCTCATCTCAAGATGGAAGATTTGAAGAAGCTAAGACGTCTGCAGTTGCATTCCTTTGAAGAAGATCAACCGTTAGCTGATCAATACATCAAAGTCGTGCAGTTCTGTGTGAAAAACCAGGCAGCGAGTACTCGAAGAAAGTATGAAGATCTCAAGTCCAATGAAGACCATGCACTGATCAAGGGGGAGTTTGTTAATGCACTTTAGGTGATAAGTGCATGTCTCCCATTCTATAGGGTCTTTATTGTACATTTGTTGAAAGATAGTCCCAACTTTATCCTTGGGACATTTTGTCCAAGTTTTATGTCTAGGAAAAAGGTCAGGGGTTTATGTTAGGGACAAAAGTCAGAGTTTTGCTTTGTGTAGTTTGTTGTCCGGGCTTTCTAGTTTGTCTTGAAAGTCTGGGTTTTGCCTTGTATATATACCTTTATGTGGAATAGACAAGGTGGGGATTCTATGTGAAATTCTGTGCACCTAACCCTAATCATTGTGTGTGTTTTGTCTGGCGGCTGCTTTGTGTGAGTGACGTCATTCATCTTCCTCATCAAGAATACTCAGTGTATTCTTGATTTCTCTCACAAATCTATGCCTTCTAGTGTTTCATCTATAGTGGTTGATCATCAGGTGGATTCCACACACCTGTTGGTTGCTTTAGCTGAGTGAGATCTTGGATTAGGAGGCCTTACAATTTTCAAATATGGAATAATAGGTCATGTTCGTGTCTTAACAAGTCGTGTTCGGGTCTTAACAGGTTGTGTTTGTGTCTTAAACAAGTCATATGATACGTTGGCAACATTTTCGTGTCTTAACAGGTCATTTCGTGTAACCTTTTTATTAACAGGTACTTGTTCGTGTTTGGAAAATCTGACACGATAAGATTTCGTGTCGTGTTCGTGTTTACAGGTTTCGTGTTCATGTCTTATCGTGTTCGTGTCTTAATAGATCGGGTTGACGTGATATGCCAGCCCTAGGTTAGACAATGGGGCAAATTATAAAACAAATGAGCACTTACACCGTATAGAGAAGCTCTAGCCTTAAAAGTATTCTTGAATGCAAGTGCAGCCAATGTTGTGTAACCGCCAGCAAAGCCTTCAAAACAATTGGTGCGGGTGACGCCAGGAATGATGACAACTGTATGACCGATACGTTTTCTGTAAACAATATTTTCACTTCTATTTTATTCGATTCTAGTGCCGATTGGAGTCTCGTGACTTTGAAGTTCACTAGACTGTTAGGATTGATGCCAACCCCCTTTTGGAAACCAAACACATTGAGGAATTGGCTGACGGTCAGCCAATTGAAGCATCCCATATTTATGTTGGGTGCAAACTCGAATTTCTAGGTCAAGTGTTTGACACTGATCTCTTTCATGTTAACCTTGGTAGCTTTAATGTAGTCATTGGTATGGACTGGTTGACCAAACATCGAGCTGAACCAAACACTCATTTATTCAAAACTGCTAAACCTAACACTGATATGACTAGTGAATTTCAGGACGAAATTCCCTTTCAAGTTGGGGATGATGTGGTACCCGAGGAAAATCCATAGTCATCTTAGCTCACCATTTCATTTTTCTAAGACTGCTTATCAAATTTCGAGATGAAATTTCTTTCAAGTTGGGGATGATGTGACAACCCACAACTTCAAGTCACTACTTTAACCTAACCACAGTTAACTTAAGTTATACATTCATAGCACTGCATTTAACTAGGGTTAGTTAAATGAGTGTACGTTGGTAATTCGGGGAATTACCGGAACACACACATGATAATTCTCGAACATTGACAAGCGCCGCAAATAATAATTATAAACGGATGGCTTATATGAAATTTATGTGTTGCCTAACAAATACGTGAACTGTATGCTTTAATTGTAAATTACATCGTAGTATGTGGTTTTTGTGTAAAATTTATATTATTGGGGGAGGGCGGTGTTTAGAGTAATTGTGAAACTATAATAAACTACTCAAAACCCTAAGTTCTCCATAACTTCTCTGTATGCATTTTTACACTCTCTAATCATCTCCAATCCTCCTTCAATCACTCTTGGCTTCACAAGTTCACACATCAATTCTTGACCTTCAATTCATCTAGATTTACACTACGCCAAAATAGGGATACAGCCACACAAAAAAAGTGTGACTATATGTCTTTGGCGTCACATATTTTTTTATGGTCAAGTGTGACCAAAGCTCGAGTCATCGTAGGTATCGTACAGCCACACACACTTTTTAGTGGCCGTAGAACATAAAAGTGTGGCTTATGGGTACAAACATTTTTTGGTTAAAATCTTACATTTCATCCATTAAGTGTGGCAAAAGGATAGCAATGGCCACATGTATTTACTTTAAGCGTGATCGTTACTACTATATAGTCACATAAATTACCAAAAAAGTTTCTTTTAGCTACATCAATTAAAAAAAAGTGTGGCAAAAAGGGTTGTTGTTATCAAGCATTTTGCCCATTAAGTGTGGCTAAAGGGTAGAAACGGTCACATAATTTATTATAAGTGTGACCGTTTATATTATATAGTCACATGAACTTACTGTAAGTGTGGTTGTTTCGGTTATACAAACACACAAACAAAAAATAAAGTGACTATGGTGTGGCTAATGGTTATTTATAACCACACGAAATCTTGTAATTTTAAGTGTGGCTATTGTCTAACCTTTTGTTACACATATTTTTTTTTCTTATGGCGATTTCTATCATGTGGTCTCACAAATAAGAAACAAAGTGACTATGGTGTGGCTGTTGTCTAACCTTTGGTCACATATATTTGTTTTTTCCATGACATTTACTATAATTTCGTCACATAAAGAAAAACAATGTGACAAATTGTGGCCGATTCTATTATATAGTTACATTAATTTATTGTAAGTGTGGCTAAAAATGTTTACTAGACACAACATTTTTGTAATGTTAAGTGTGAATATTGTCTAACCTTTGGTCACACATATTTGTGTTTCCCATGACTTTTGCTATAATTTTGTCGCACAAACAAAAAACGATATCACGAAAGTGTAGCTAATGGTTATTTATAGCCATATGTTGTAATGTTAAGTGTGGCTATTGTCTAACCTTTGGTCACACATTTGTTTTTCCCATGACTTTTGCTATAATTTCGTCACATAAACAAAAAACGATATCATGATAGTGTGGCTAATGGTTATGTATAGACACAAGAAATTTTGTAATTTTAAGTGTGCCTATTATCTAACCTTTGGTCACATATAGTTTGTTTTTCCATGACATTTGTTATTGTTCCGCCACAAAAAAAAATTTGATGAAAGTGTGGCTAACTATTATGTATAGCCACATGAACCTTTATAATTTAAGTGTGACTATTATCTAACTTTTTGTCACGTATATTTATTGTAGCTTTATGTGGCCATTTTCGTATATTTAGAGATTTTATTTTCAATTTTTTGTAAAATCAAAACAGCAGTAACCATGAGAAAACCTAAAAACCAAAAGATATTAACAATAATAAACCAAAATCCATACATAAGTTTTCAACTTAAATACTAATTAAAGGCATAAACTCCTAATTAAAACCTATCTACAAAAGTTCAAAAGGGAATGCCTCTACACATAAACTAAGAACTAATTCTAGGTGGTTGTCTTCAAATCCATATACCTTTTGCTTTTAGACTTAAAAAGTGATGCAAATTTATATCCGCTTGTTTCGCCTTTGTGGAATGCTCCAAGATTTGATTGCAAAATCAATGACCAGCCACCAGATTCAAGTTGTGAACAATTCAATCAATGACTAGCAGTTCGACATCAATGAGATCCGAGCTTCTTTTTTAACTGCTCCATCACAATAAAAGCATGCCCGAATACATGCTCGTCTATCAGATGGAAAAACGCGTACGAATAACTCACAAGTTTTGCTTTCACTTCTTTCTTGCCTTTGCCTGATTCCAGATCTTCTGATCCTAGAAATGGTGATCGCTCGCATGTTGTGAAAGGTGAATGAAAATGTTAGTTTCATGAATCCAATTTGGAAGAAAAATACAATTTATATGATTAAAGTACAAGTATTACCTGCCCTCGGAGAAGATGGAGGGGATAGGAATGTTGTCGAAGAACCAGCACGTAGAGCTGAATATAAAACTAATAAAACAATTGTAAGCATGCCAAGAATCAGTGTACCTGTGGTGACAGCTTTGGAACTGTTGAAACCATTGCAAGCGTAACACCGCTCAAAGGGCATTGTTGGGCAAAGCCGTGTGCTTTCTCGTGCCCCATTAGCTGGGAGTCAAGGGGGACAAGGGACTATGTTCTTCAAATGTTTCCTTGGGTCTCAATTAAACCTGAAATCCCCCAAGGCTTGTTGTGGCACATATATCTCTTTCATGTGCTTCAAATTAACACTAAAATAGCCAAGCAGTTATACAACTTTAATCCAACTTGGTTATACATATAGTTTATTAACAAACAAACTTATGCGGATCATATTAGCCTTCTAAGACGATGACTCATTTGGGTGCTTCTTTTTACAAAACTCATCCCATAATTGTACAAACCACAACCAGTAGGAGCTCCTAATGTGCTTTTGAGCCAGCTCCTGAAAATTAATATAACATAGAATGTTAAGATGCCATCCTCATGTTGTAACATACTTTCCAGAATTGTATGTTTGGTCAACAAAAGTCACTAAAACATATAATCAAAATCATTACTTGAAAACAATGAATGCAATTAGGTGTGGGCTAAGATATTATCTCCAACACTCGGGATGTAATGGTATTTAGAAAATGCACTTAAAAAGGTAAAAAAAAAAATACAACTATCAATAGGGTTCATTTGCAGTTATAAAAGCAGGTGATACATCACAGAGTCAAATTGATCACTGTTGGATCTGAGTTAGTTTTTTATTGTATTTTCGTTTGAAATTAAGATGAAAAATGAAAGAGTTGTGCAGCGGAATTATGATGAAAACAAACTTTGCATACAATCAAACGAGAGTAATACTTTAATCAAACATCTTTTCACAATGAATCGAAAGATTGAATTTGTTTCAACAACGATTACAATGATTGATGAATGAATGCAAACTCCCCCTCAGCCAGAGCTCAGTAGTTTGTTCGTGCAAAGAAGACGATGTTACAAAAGAGCTAATAGAACAGTACAAAGTACTGAACTATTTATAGGCACTCGCAAACCACTGAGCATCTTAGCTGACGTCACCATGAAAGTGACATCTAACCTCCTAACAAACTCTAACCTCTGATCTATACAAACACTGATGTACTAACTACTGCTATTACATTTCATTACATAAAAAACACTTAAACAGCTGCTGCATCCTTCCACTGCTGTGAACCCAGCAGTGCTTGTCCGGATCAGCAGTACTTGACTCAAGGCAGTAGATTGAATCAGCAGAGCTTTGGTCTTCCATCAGTCTTTGACATTGGGCAGTAGATGCAAGGCAGCAGTTGTAGGTCAGCACTTAGTAAGATCAGGAGATAGGAGGTCAGCAGATATGAAACCACTTTCAAGGGGAGAGATTTGTATGAACCAACTGTAATCGTCTGCTTATTCTGGATCCACTGCTCTGATCCAGTTTTGGCTTTAATTATATGTTCCTCTGATAGGGTTCAATCCCAACAATCTCCCCCTGGAACAGATAATGCCAAAACTGTTCATTATTTGTGGAAATCTTTATTGCCTCATCAACAGTTCCCTTATCTGACCTTTAAATTGTAATTCAAAGTCTAGGGCGTCTGTATCTTCATCATCCCTGCTAAGTGGAAGATCAAGGAGATCCTTCAAATCTTCAAGACTCAGGCCAAGAGCTTGTTCCCTTGATATTTTCTCCACTTCTCCACCAGACCCGAGCAAGGTCAATACGCAGGTCTGTTTGTGAGTTTCCCACTTTTGTATTTTTGAGCCTGGTGGGTTTCTTGGGAGATGTTTATTTGCAGAAGTATTTGGTGAGGCTGGCCTATTCATAGCTGGCTGAGCAGCACTTGCAGATTGTTCTAATTCAAGATCTTCTTTTATCATTACTTTCGTGCCTGCTTTTACAATGGCATCTCCAGCTAATAGATCTTGAATCGTTTCAATACTCATCTGGTTTTTGCTCCTTCTTTTGTAGATGGCAGCACCAGCTGGAGCAGTGGTTCTTTTAACTTGCAGCTTTGGTGGTCTTTTAGAAACCTCTGCTTTAGAATAGTCAGGCTTTTGAGGAACATTTGGGTATTTTTTTCTTAGTTCCTCCAACCTTTTGTAGGTGGCCCTGACTACATCTTCTTTTCATCTGGCAATTTGTCTTTTGTTTCCATATTCAGCAGCAACCAGTTCCTCCTTCATTCTTTTCAGTTCTACCTGTTTGTCAGGTACAGTACTCTTTCTAAAATTTGCCCAGTCAGGAGGAGTGTGAGTGACCTTCCTTTTTATCATGTCTTGAATTCTTGCAGCTTCATCTTCAAGCTCAGGAACAGTCCACTCTTTGTACATGTATCTCTCTCCTTTATACTTCTTGTGATCCATGATGCTTTCAATGTAGTCTTTCTTCAAAGTTTCAGCTGCTCTTTCTGAAATTTGTTGACTGACATTTTTTGCAAATTGTTCTAGGGATCTGACTTGTGTGAGCAGATATTGATAATTTCTTGAAATTTCTTTGTCAGATTTCCCTTGTGTGTTTCTTTTTGAAATATCCTCTGCTTGCTTGGCCTTGATTTCCAAATATTCATCAACATTTTTAGGCCAGGGATATCCCTTTATTGATAGCAAACTCCTTTTGGCAGGGTCATCCTCATAGTAAAAGGATTTTATTTCATCTCTAACTGCTGCTAGTTCAAGAGGAAATTGAACACCTGCAGGAGATAAGGGCATGTACATTGGAACTGAAGAGAGAGGAACAAGTTTTGGTATTGTGACAAGAGCTGAAGATTTTGAAGATGTTTGTGGTGGTGAAGTGTCATCATCTTTGAGAATTAGCCTTCTCCTTTTTGTTTGAGGAGGGGCTGATGATGTTTTGGATGGAACAGTGGTGGTAGATGTAGTGGCAGTGGTTTGTGATTGACTAACAGTTGTTGAAACAACTGGTGTTTCAACCACTGTTGTCATTACAGCAGATGTTGTAACAACCACTGTCTTCTGCTTTTTGGCAGGAGGTGATTTTGTTTTTGGTGGTATTGGTGGTAAAGCAGTGGATTTGGTGTATTTTGAAGTGGTGTGTGTGGAAGTGAGGACAGATGTTGAAACTACTGAGGTACCAGCAGTAGTTGATACAGCAGGAGTTACAACAGCTGTTTGGGTGGAGGTTTGATGCTGATGACTTTTGGATGGTGGTTTTGGAATATGCTTTGGAATTCTGGATGAGGTGGACTTAGGCTTCCTTTTTGTCTTAGGATTTTTAGTATCCTTTGAACCAGAACAACCCTGCTCATACAGCTCCATGAAAGCTCTTTTCTCCTCATTCCACCTTGAAATATCCTTTGCCATTCTATCTCTTTTTACACTTGCTACTCCTTCATCAAGTGCTTCTTGAGTAGCATCAACCTTCTTACTACCATCTGGCACAGGAATTTTTCTGGTCATGGCATCCTTTTCAGGTTCAATGTAGAGACCATCATCTATTCTTTTCTTCTTCCACTCATGAATTTTCTCCCCCTTTTTGGCATTATCGTCTGGGAGTTGATCAATGAAAAGTACTGTTGGAGGAGCAGTGCCAGTGGTTTGCAAGAGCTGAGTTTTGAGAGCCTTCAGATCAGCCTGAGTGTTCTTGAACCTTGACTCCATTGCATTTCGCAGCTGTTGGGCATGTTTTTCATGTTGCTGATCTACTAGTTTTGCTTGTTGATGGAGAAAAGGTTGAAATAAATCCCAGAGCTCATTTGTAGCAGGTGCCCTTTGTGGAGCAGGTGCTTGAGGTGGAAGAGCAGTTGATTGTACCTTTTGTACTTGTAACACCTGTTGTAGCATATCTTTGATTTCTGCAACAGAGTTATCAAGTTTTTCAATGCGATCCGTCAATTTCTGGTACTTTAAATCATCACCCAAGTGAATGAGATCATCTGATTTCCCACTAGCAGTGGTTTTATCAGTGGTAGATGTAGGGAGTATACTCCAAACATTAACCACTGATGCCCCTTTTTCTTGGTACTGGGGTCTTCTTCCTTCAACACTTGACAACCTTTTGATGTTGCTAGTTGGATAAATAAATCCACTGGTGGTTGGCAGAGGTGCTATAAAAGAAATTGCCTCCAAGGAAGTCTTATTAATGTAGCCACTGTCCAACTGTAAACCAGTGGGTTCAACAGTTGTAGTGGCTGCTTCACTTGGACTACCACCAAGAGTTACTTGTAACTCAAGGGGTCTAACCTCCTCAGGCTGTGTTGGTGGGTTAGCAGAGATTGATACATCAGACTCAGTCAGTTGTTGAGGTAAATTCTCTTTGATAGGTGATTGAGAAGGACTGGTTAATGCCTGGTTCAAATCAATTGCATCCAACAGCAGTTTAGTTGGTGGGGGAATTGTGGATGTGAAGGGTGGTGTAGAAAGTGGATTTGCCCTGGGTATTGAGGTGTGGATGATAGAAACGAGTGTTTCCAGAGCATCATGATGTGGAGACCCTATTTGTACAACCTGTTCTTTTTGTGAAGAAGCAGGAGGAGTTTCGGTTATGGGTTGAGATATTTGTACCAACTGCTGTGAGGAAGTAGCAGCAGTGGTTTCTTGTGACTTTTGTGTTGTCACTGGCAGAAGCTCTGGTATCTCATCCTCCAGAGATGCCTTTTTGATGGTTTTGGGGGGTTTTTGTGTTTTTCTTTTTGTTGGCTTTTTGGTGATTTTTGGTGTGGGTTTCAAAACAGTTGTGCTGCTGCTTTGATCACCTTGAGCAGTGGGCTCAGCAGCAGATACCTGAGGAGCAGTTGTAACTGCTAAAATCTGCTTAGGCACCTCTGCTTGTGTTTTGCAAGGTGCTAACATTCTTGAAAAAGTTTCAGTTGTTAAACTGTTTATTTGAGTAGAATCACCTTGGTTTATTACAGCTAAATCATCCTTACTGAATTTCTTTGCAAAATAGTAACTTAAAAACCTTGGAAACAGTAAGAATGATTTTGTTTCAACATTATTAACCAAATCTTTAAAAATTTCCCGAGAATAGTTAAAATTTTCTCCTTGAAGAATTGCATATCCCAGATTTTGAATCTTTAAAGGGATTTCATTGAAAGAAGTGGTTTTGTTTGAAACACATAGTAGGAGTGTATGAAATAAAAATCTGGTTGCAGAAGGAAAATAACCTTTTTGTAAGGTAAGTTTCTTCATCATTGTGGCTTCATACCCTCTCTCAATAAAGTCAGTTTGCAACTCGTTTTTAGTGAAAGAAATTTTACCTTCTTGATCATCGAGTTGAAAGACCTCTGAAATGGATTGTGGCGTGATTTGGACAGCTTTACCCTTTATAGAAGAGTGTATGGTGGTTGCAGTGTCTCCTTGTTTTTCAAGGGTTGCATTCTTCCAAAACTCCCTCTGGGTTTCCAAATAGATTGGTGCATCGACAATGAACAAAGTTTTGTACTTTGATTTTGTCATGGTGTCAATGATGGAATCGAAAACATTTGTGGTTCCTGGTTTTGTGAGAAGACTCAGGAGATTGTGAGATGGTTTATGTGGAATTTCAGTGGAGATTGCATTTTGAGAAGCTGTTTTCGATGATGATTTGGATGAGGGTTTTGAAGATGACTTCGATTTTGTCATTTTGAAGATGAATGATCGAAGAAATTTGTGAGAGATGAGAAGAAAAACTGCTTTGAGAAGAGAATTTTTAAGAATTCAATTCGACAGTAAAACCCTGTTTTGGTGATGAATGGGGGATTTTATAGGGAAGAAAATGAATGCTGAGGTGGCAGCCGTTACAAAAGGTCTGACCAATATGTACTGCCCACGTGACAACCCCTGGTGAAAGTGAAGGACAGTACTTGTGTGATAGGGACTGATGAAGGCAGTGGTATGAAAGCAGTGGATGATTTTCACTATCAGTGGATAGCATATCAGTGGATAAGACACTGCTTTTGAACAACAGAGTTTATCAAAGGAATGAGAGAACAGGGGTTGACTTTCAGCAGTGGACAGACTTTTGAAGTAGAGCAGACTTTTGAACAATCAGTGGTTAATGGCTGACTTTTAAGGATTTTAATGAAAAATTTCATTTTTAGCTATTTTTAAGGATGGAGTTTTGATTTTCTGAAAACAATTTGTTGCTTTTATTCATAGAAAAACAAGATGTTGCTTGTTATTCCATGTTCAGCATCCCAATCCTAGAGACCAAACTTTCAAAAGTGGCTGTATCAAGTGCTTTTGTGAGCACATCAGCCAGCTGGTCTTTAGTTGGGACATGATGCAGAGAAATCAAACCTTTTTCATAGCAATCTCTCACAAAGTGATGTCTGATGTCGATGTGTTTGGTGGTTGAATGGGAAACTGGATTTTTGATGATATTTTCTGCTGCCTGACTGTCCAACATGAGTGGTGTCTTTAAGGCAGTGATACCAAAATCCAGCAACTGATTTTGAAGCCACAGGAGTTGGGCTGTACAGCTTGCAGCAGCAATGTATTCAGCTTCAGCAGTGGATGTTGAAACAGCTGCTTGCTTTTTGCTTTGCCATGAAACTAAGCAATCACCTAGAAACTGGCACCCTCCTGATGTGGACTTCCTTGTGGTGTGACATCCAGCAAAGTCACTGTCTGAGAAACCTGAAAGCTTGATGTTCCCGTTAGCTGGATACCAGATACTAAGTGTGGGAGCACTTTTTATGTATCTGAAGATCCTTTTTACAGCAATGAGATTTGATTTTCTGGGAGATGATTGACTTCTTGCACAAACACATGTTGCAAACATGATGTCTGGTCTAGATGCAGTTAGGTACAATAAAGACCCAATCATGCTTCTATAAAGTGTTTGGTCAATCAGCTCATCCTTTTCATCAGACATGACCAGCTTATTTGTTGCCATGGGTGTGCTGCATGGTTTACAATCATTCATATCAAATTTGGTTAAAAGTTCTTTAGCATATTTGCTTTGATGAATGAAAGTTCCATTTTGCAATTGCTGTACTTGGAGACCAAGAAAGCATTGCAGCTCACCCATTGCACTCATTTCAAACTCAGTTATCATGAGTTCTCTAAACTCTTCACACATTGAGTTACATGTGCTTCCAAAAATAATGTCATCCACATAAATCTGGACAATCATTAAATCCTTCCCTCTCCATTTTAAAAACAATGTTTTATCAATGGTACCTCTTTTGAAACCATTTGAGAGTAGGAAGTTGGAAAGAGTTTCATACCAGGCCCTTGGTGCTTGTTTCAGGCCATACAAGGCTTTGTTTAGCCTGTAGACATGATCTGGATAAAATGGATCCTCAAAACCTGGAGGTTGACAAACATACACCTCTTCTTGAATTGTACCATAGAGAAAAGCACTTTTGATATCCATTTGAAACACCTTCATATTGTGGTTGACAGCAAAGGCAAGGAACAGTCTAATGGCTTCTAATCTTGCAACAGGGGCAAATGTTTCATCATAATCAATCCCCTCTTCCTGTCTGTAACCTTGAACCACAAGCCTGGCTTTATTCTTGACAACAATACCCCTTTCATCAGTTTTGTTCTTGAAGACCCACTTTGTGCCAATGGGACTAACGTCTTCTGGCAGTGGTACAAGCTCCCATACTTGTTGTCTTTTAAACTGTTGGAGCTCCTCTTGCATGGCTTCTACCCCGCTGTTGTCTTTCAGTGCCTCTTGGTACTTGACTGGCTGATGGAGTGATAGAAAACCAGTAAAAAGACAAATGTTTTAGGTTTGGCTTCTTGTGAGCACCCCTTCATTTATGTTGCCAATGATTTGATCAGGTGGATGAGATCTCAAGAAGATTAAATCTCCTTGGTATGGTATGATGGCATTTGTTGGTGAAGGCTGCAAATGTGTATCATCTGAGCTAACCACTGCTGGGGACTTTGATGATCCAGCAGTGGCTTCAAAAGGTGGTGGAATAGGAGGTAATGAAGTAGACACCTACTGACTTTTATCCACTGTTTGAGGACTTTTGTCAGCAGTGTTTGAAGATGTGGAAGCAGTGGTTGATGGGCTACTTTGGTCAACAACTGTTGAGGTAGCAGTGGTTGAGCTTTGACAACTGTTTTGAACAGCTGGTGCTTTTCCTTTTGTGGCAGACCTTTGAGGGATGATGATTTCATACCCATAGTCTGGTGTTGTATCCTCTGATGAACCTGCGCTGTTAGTCTTGACAGCAGTATTTTCAAAAGTAAACTTTTCAAGATCAAACAGATCTGCATGGTTTGCTGGGATTTTCATTGATGAAAGTTCATTGAACTTAACATTCAAAGTCTCCTCCACTGCCTTGGTCCGTGTATTGAACACTTTGTAGGCCTTGGCAGTGGTTGAGTATCCCAGATGATAACCACAATCAATTTTGGCTGCAAATTTTGAAATGGAATCTTTTAAGTTCAAAATGAAGCATGGGCAGCCAAACACCTTAAAGTATGAAATCAGTGGTTTAATTTTATACAGAATTTCATAGGCAGTCTTTTTGTGCCTGGGGTTTATTAAAACTCTGTTTTGAACATAGCAAGCAGTGTTTACTGCCTCTGCCCAGAAAGTTAATGGCAAACCTGAATCTGCAAGCATGGTTCTGGCAGCCTCAATCAGAGTTCTGTTCTTCCTTTCCACTACCCCATTCTGCTCTGGTGTTCTAGGGATGCTATACTGCCTTACAATCCGTTTCTTCACACAGAAAGCATCCAACTCCCTATTTTTGAATTCTGTGCCATTGTCACTCCTGAAGCTTTTCACTGGAAGGTCAAATTGCTTTTCAACCTGTGTTACAAAGTCTTGCAAAATGCATGCAGTCTCATCTTTTGAGTGTAAAAAGAAAGTCCATGTAAACCTAGAAAAGTCATCAACAATAACCAAACAATATCTTTTCTTTTTGAGGCTCATGACTTGAACTGGGCCAAACAAATCCATGTGTAGCATTTGCAAACACTGGGTTGTTTTGGACTCTTCAATGGACTTGAAAGAACTTTTATGATGTTTTCCTTTTAAACAGGAAATGCAATGTTCAGGACATGAAAACAATTTTTGTGGTAGGCCTCTCACTAAACCATTTTTTGAAATTTCTGTGATTGTCTTAAGATTTTTGTGCCCCAGCCTTCTGTGCCAAAGTTCTGTCTCTTTGTTAGAGGCAGCTGAGAACAGACAGGCATCAGCTCTGGGACACTCTTTTGACATGTCAACAACATAAACATTGCCACTTCTTTGAGCAACAAGTTTAGTTTGAACAGTTTTGATTATTGCTTCAATCTTTTTGACCATTTCTGGTCCAACAATCCTACAACAGTCTTTTGTGAAGAATGACCCAAATCCCTTGTCACTCATTTGGGACACACTCAGGAGGTTGAATTTTAGATTGTCTATTAGATTGACATTTTCAAATTTTACTTTTCCAGACTGCACTGTACCAGACCCCAGAACTTTTCCTTTACTATTATTCCCAAAGGATATATCACCCCCTCCATGGATTTTAAAGTCTTTGAGGAGGGCTTTACATCCTGTCATGTGCCTGGAGCCTCCACTATCTACATACCAAAGACTATCAAAGCATGCAGAAGCTCCCTGCACATGAAGTAAAAGGATTAGTTCATTAAAGTCTCCAAAGCCAGCAGGGCTTTGGATGGGGTCTCAACAGTGTCTGGGATGGATGCAGAATGGTGGACAGTGGTTAGGTCAGGGGTTTGAACTGTTTTAGGACAGTGTTTTTCTAACCACTGTTGTGGGTCCTGACCAATCATCTGCTGGTAACCAAAAGGATGCATGTTCACTTTGGGTTTAGAGGGCCTTTTGTAGGCCTCATAAACGTGTGGAATCCTTTGGTAAGACTGTTTTTCTTTGCCTTTTCTGAACTGATTGGCAGGGGGTGCATCAGTAACCTGAACATCTCTTTTGACAGATGTTTGGTTCAGCTGTTTTGTAACAACTGTTTGAACTGGCACAAACAGTGGTTGTTTCTTGGTGAATTTGACAGATGTTGATGATGATGATGATGGACTCAAGGATGTTTTAGCAATGTACTCATTCTTTTTCACATCAAATTTTTTGAGATACACACATGCTTGAGTTTTGTTGTTTGTTTTACCACAGACAATGCAACCTTCAGCTGAAACAATGACACTTGTTCTGTATAAATCATAAGCTTTTAAGTGGAAACAATCTTTTGTTAGATGATTCCTTTTCTCACAGAATTCACAAAACAAGTTATCAATTTTTTCTTTCTTCTTTCTCTTTTCAGACTCCTTTGCAGCAGAGGCTTTAACCACTGCTGGGATGTCCTTGAGAGGTATGACTTTAGCTTTTGGAGCCTTGACACCATCAGTTGATGTAAAGTCCATTGGCTTGAAATTTTCAAGAATGTCACACTCATCAGACCATTTTGGTTTAAACTGGTATTCTTCAAGCTCCTCAAAAGTAGAGGATCCCATTGGTCTGTCAAGTGTGATTTTGTTACCAAGTTTGTCAGTGATTTTCACTTCTTGGCCATTCTTGTTTGTGGGGATGAACTCAGTGGTTACATCAGTGGTTTGAACAGATTTTCCAAAAGCAGTGTTTTCATCATCATGTTTTCTATAGCCAACCCCAAATTTCACATTGCTTTTTATCTGTTTTTCAAGCATAACCTCATATCCTCTGCAGGATTCCACCCATCTTTCACAAGTAATCTGGGTGGATTCCAACTCCTTTTTGCAAACTTGGTATTTTTCTACCATAGTTTGAAGTTGGGTTTTGGTTATGCTTTGCTCTTCTTTTAGATAGCTGATCTCTTTTTCTTTTTCAGTCAATTTGTTTTTAAGTTCTTTTAAAGACCTTTCAAATTTAACCTCATCAGACAAGATTTTATCCCGGAGGTTTTCATTCACCTCTTTGAAGTTAGCAAAAGCAATTATGCAATTGTCAGAACACAGTTTTTCAAGAACTTGAGGAGATACCTTGGCAGCTGCCATCATTGCACAATCACATTGATGATCTTCCTCATCATCAGCTTTCACCTTCTTTTCACCAGCCTTTTCTTCCTTCTCTTCTTCTTTGTCCTCTTCGGACCATGGATCTATCATTGGTTCAATCAGGGTACCTGAACTTTCTCCCAACAGTAGTTCACCAGCCACAGCAGTAACCACTGCTTCAGTCACCTCTTCCACTGTTTCAAAGCTCTGCTGTTACTCCTCAGTTTCAACCCCCTCCTGTATTGACTCTAATGCCATCAAACAAAACTCATCATGAGAAGAATCATTAGAAGCATAGAGTGCAAAATTTTCATCACTAAGGTCTTCAGGCATACTGCTCCAGTCAACAAACCCTTGAGTGAAAAAACTTTGTTGATCTGGTTGTGCTGCTGCTGGAGCAGTGGTTTGAGGTGCAACAGGTTGCACTTGTACCTGTGGAGCAGGGGTTTGAACATATTGGATTTGTGGAACAGTAGTTTGGACATAGTGTACTGGCACAGGGGCAGCAACATAGTGAGCAGTGTTTACTTGAGCTGCTGGGGCATATTGGGCATAGTGCACAGTGCTTTGGTTTTGAGGTCTAGGATTTGAGCTAGGATGAGTAATTATGGGACCAGTAGTTTGACTCCTACATTCCCTAGCGAAATGTCCCAACCTATTACACTTGTAGCACTTGATTTTCGATTTATCCAACCCAACCCTTAGATTCCCATGCAAACCTGGGAATTTTCGCCCTGTTCTTTTGTAAAATTTGCTAGTTCTAACACTTAGCAAAGCCAGTTGGTGCAGGATGTCCATTTCTTCTAAGTCAGTGGGATCAAAATGTTGCAAATCATTTAGTTCAAAACTTAAATTGTCTGACATCTGGTTTTCGTTTGCAGTGAATGCATAACTAGCAGAGTGAGGATCAGGGTTGTTGAAATTTGCACCAGCAGTTATGTCAATGAAATGATCATAACCCTGATCCTTACCACTGCTCCCAGATTCTTCTTGACCCAGAAAAGCAGTATTACCGAAAGTGTAATCATCGGTAACTTTTCCTGACTCTTGTAACCTCCTTTTCTGGTTCAACTCCCTTTCGTAGGTCAGGAGTCGACCGTGGAGTTGGGTCAAGGTCAGATCCTTGAATTCAGGAGAATTTCGGGTGACAAAAGCTATGGTGTCCCATTTTTCTGGTAGTGACCTGAGGAACCTGCTATTTTGAGTTGAGTTTGTAAAAGTGGTGTTAACAAGCCTCAGTTCACTGATGAGACAACTGAAACGCTCAAATTGTTGCGTTAGTGATTCACCTTTAACATAGCAAAATGTTTCATACTGTTGGTTCATAATTTCCCTGTTGTTTTCTATTACTTCTTCAGTCCCCCCAAACTGTTCCTTAAGTGCTTCCCATAATTCCTTTGCACTGTTACAGTGTAACAGTCCAACATATATCTCATTGGGCAGCGCTGATGCTATGATGCTAAACGCTTTAGCATCTAGTTCGATCTTTTGAAAGTCGGTTTCGGTATAATTTTCAACTGGTTTTGGAACGAACTTTTTAGCATCTTCAGCGCTTGGCACTGAAGGAACATGGGGACCATAAATGACAGACCTCCAACAACCTGTGCTTTGTTGAGCAAGGATGTGACCCATCCTTCTCTGCCAGATGTTGTACTCATTTCTTTTTAGCATAGGTGGTTTAAAAAGTGAGCCGATGTTGTTTTTATCATCCTGAGATTGTGACGTCATTCTTGTTGTTTTACAGACACTGAGAAATCAACTTTAATGGTGATTAATCCTTGCTCTGTTTTTCAACGGACGAACAAACGATCAGTATCAACTGTTGTGAGCTGAACTATTTACGTCAAAATGATTGTTAAATCAAATTTGACTGTCCAAGCTCTGATACCAATTGTTGGATCTGAGTTTGTTTTTGATTGTATTTTCGTTTGAAATTAAGATGAAAAATGAAAGAGTTGTGCAGCGGAATTATGATGAAAACAAACTTTGCATACAATCAAACGAGAGTAATACTTTAATCAAACATCTTTTCACAATGAATCGAAAGATTGAATTTGTTTCAACAACGATTACAATGATTGATGAATGAATGCAAACTCCCCCTCAGCCAGAGCTCAGTAGTTTGTTCGTGCAAAGAAGACGATGTTACAAAAGAGCTAATAGAACAGTACAAAGTACTGAACTATTTATAGGCACTCGCAAACAACTGAGCATCTTAGCTGACGTCACCATGAAAGTGACATCTAACCTCCTAACAAACTCTAACCTCTGATCTATACAAACACTGATGTACTAACTACTGCTATTACATTTCATTACATAAAAAACACTTAAACAGCTGCTGCATCCTTCCACTGTTGTGAACCCAGCAGTGCTTGTCCGCAGTACTTGACTCAAGGCCGTAGATTGAATCAGCAGAGCTTTGGTCTTCCATCAGTCTTTGACATTGGGCAGTAGATGCAAGGCAGCAGTTGTAGGTCAGCACTTAGTAAGATCAGCAGATAGGAGGTCAGCAGATATGAAACCACTTTCAAGGGGAGAAATTTGTATGAACCAACTGTAATCGTCTGCTTATTCTGGATCCACTGCTCTGATCCAGTTTTGGCTTTAATTATCTGTTCCTCTGATAGGGTTCAATCCGAACAATCACACACTAGATTACAATGATATATGCAAGCGTGTGGAAAAGTGTATGCAGAAGCTTGCACAGCTGATTATAGAAGCTACTTAGCTGCCCACTAATTTAAAATTGGTGAAAATGCAAGTTAAGCTGTACTAATTACATAACATGTTGAGGTACTTTCATCAATCAAATAGCCAGCATACTATAAGAATAATACAAATCCTAGTAAATTTGAACCATCTCAAGTCATATAACTACAAGTAAAACAATTTGTCATAAGAACATGGGACCTCTTAAGGAGGTACTGATAGGGTCAGTGTTCATGCCATATATAATAATGATGATGACAAAGATAAGAAAAAAATACAAGTCATAAAAAATACAACCTTTACGATATTGCCTGCATACGTCATTAACCATGACACTAGAACACAAGTGAAACATATATTTAATACCACCAGCCATGGTGTGATGGTGTAGCCATTGAAAAGGTGGTCCCACCACGGCCCATTCTCAAACCCTCCTCTAAAATCATCCAAAAAAAAGCCGTCCGATGTTAAATATTGCCCCAAACTTGAAATAAACATGTAGCAGGCAACTGTAGAAACATCGTAATCATATTTTTCTACTATAAAAACAGAAAATGATAAAGAAAAACGAAACCTGCGTATACAACTGAACATTCTGCCAATATAAGGTGTCATTATTCTTCTTCATCAAGAATTATGTATAAACCCCAGCCAGCGCGGAAAGACTAGAAAATAATAAAGAAATGAAACCTATGTATACAGCTGAACATTCTGCCAGTGTAAGGTGTCATTATTCTTCTTTATCAATAATTATGTATAAACCCCAGCCAGCAGACACGACGCCCAACATGTACCCTTGGATTGCTGATGAGAATAGGTAGTCACAAGATGCTTCTCAACATCCTTTAACCTGTATCAGAATAACCAATAACTCGATAGGTACCATCCCCACTAGTAGATTTTACATGAAGTTACATAACTGAACTAATTGGTATAAAAATACAAAACAAGTGAATCAAGAATTACATCAAATGAGTCCAAAACTATCTGTACACCTGACCCATAAATAGAATATTTTTTTGTAGGTATCAACTATTAAGTCCTATTTAATATATTTTCAATAAAATCTTCCATTTAATCAGCTAAATGTTTATGCGCAATAGAAATTACAAGGGGGAAGACATGTGACTGGTACAAAAGGTGCAAAAACAAATGTGGATTCTGGTAATAGCACCTGACTTGTGGTTGTTCCAACAACCAATAAAACTATTGCCATCCATTGCAAATTGAAGAGCTTCCTCTTCAGAAACAGTTTAAAGCATTAAAAAAATTAACTTCCCAGAAGGGGATGGCGGCGCAGTTTGTTGCTCGTCTACCTGCTATCCTAATGTAATTTGCTCTGGTGATTGGAATGAAAAGATCTGGTTAAATCCAAAAAAAAAAAAAAAAAAGATTAACTGAAAAATCTAAGAAATTCTTTTATATTAGAAGAAACTATTCATATAAAAAAATTGTGTTCTATTTACCATCAACAGAATGATAAAGTCACCCCATTTAAAATAGGCTAAAAGATACAAATAAAGCATCATAAAATGGACTTCATGATTTTTAGACCATTTAACAAAACATCCCCATTTGGTCCACACACAGACCTTCTAGTTTCTTCAGTATCCCTTCCAGTTTAGAAAAGCAACATGGTTCAACCCGAGTTGGTGCACCTACTCACCTAAGTTACAATGTGATATGTTTTCATGAATGCTTGTTTCTTAATTCTAGTACTCCCACATCAGTATTAGCCTCATGATCTTCTTTAACAGAAATAGTTGACCACTCATGTGGAAGTATTTTTAGTTTAGTAATTGATTTAAATGTATATTTATATATTTAAAAAAGCTAATGTTTTTTATGATGTGCTCGTTTTCACTATAGCATATTAGTTTTCTCCTACTGGGGATTTTAATTCTTCACACGACCTAAGGTTCAAACGAGGTAAGTTCAGACGAGCTAAACCTTTTCAAACGAACAGAAGAGTTCACTTCGTGTGAACTGTATTTCAAACACTTCAAACAGACTGGAACCGAACTTTAAACGAACTTAACCTTCGTTAAACGGACTGAACCTTCCAAACGGTCTATGAAACTGGTCACTTCGTATGACCTTTCAGACGAACTGAATGATACAAACGACCTGAACAAACGAACTGAAGAATGATTTCAAACGAACTGGCACTTTACAAACGACCTGGAAGCACTTCGTGTGAAATGGATAAACAATTCATGCGAACTGAAGTCATTTTCAAACGAACTGATGCGTTTTCGGACCAAAAATCTTAGATTTCTCCCAAACGGCTTTGAATTAAGATTTGAAACTTTGTAGGGTTATAGATCAGATGTTTTCGCACGACATATCCAAAAATCAGCTAATTTGGATCGTCAAAACCTGTTCAATTTTGCAAAACTCAGTGAAAAACGTGAAGAATATGAAGAGGATGAAGAAATAGATCAATTTTGGATGAAATCGGATCTGATTTTGATGATATCCTGTGCGAAATCTTGTGTTTGATCTGTGCAATTGAGCTCCTGCTCTGATACCACTTCTAGGACCGGTTTTGACTCCGAAACGATTGCGAAAGGAACGTGAAACGTGCGGAAACCGTACACGAACGTGACCTAACACACACGACGTAATATAAACGTGATTCTATAGAAAAATATAAAATTGTACATGTTGATACATATTTTGTGGACGCGACTTGGTTCGGTTCAACTCGTTTTGGTTCGACCCAGCTAGGTTCGGCTCAAGCTCAACGTCACGACATTCCTCCGTCGTGCGTCCCAGAGTTCGACACGCGAAGCACGGAGTGCCGCGAGCCAGTTCCCGCTGCCACATCATCATGACATCATCATGTTGATGTCATGATGATGTCATGTGGTTGACTAATCTACAATCTGCATATTTGAACGTAAAGAATGCATGTAACATTGAGTTTAGGCCAATCACTTTACTTGGGCTGAAACTATCACATCTGGGCCGAACCCCATAACCAATCACACAAGTGGACCAAGTCCAATCGCACAAGTGGGACATATATAAATACCGAAATCACTTGTGATTTCGGTAGACAAGACAGAACACAAGGCGGAGAACAAGACAGACAAGAAGGATCGCACAAGTGTGAACCCGAGAGCTTTGAGAGAGAGTTTACAGAATACATTTGTAAACATTGATTTGTAACTGACTTTTCATACGTATTAATACATTGGTGTTATCGTTGAGTCTCGGTCTTGTATCTCGTGTTCTTGTCGTGTTCGATCTCGGTTTGCATCTCCGGTTGGATTCCGCACAACCGGGTGTGTTTGACAACAAGGAGTAGGCGACTAGATCCTCCCCTAGCCGGACCTACAAGTGGTATCAGAGCCTTGGCTCTTCTCCTTGTTAAAACCGAGTAGTTTTCGGGTTTGTTTCAGATTTTTGAAGTTCTTATTTTTCTGAAAAATCAGTTCAAAACTTCGAAATTTCTGGTATTTTGTTGTTAGTTCTTATAAAAACCTTGTTGTTCATCATTTTCACATATTTAAAGTTGGTTTTTGGTGAAGTTTCGGCCAAATTCGTGTTCGAAAATCTTCAGTTCACCAAAAAACTTATATTTCTGGGTTTGTTCTTCATATCTTCAAACCATATTCAAAATGTTCTTGACAAGTTTCTGTTTGATCTGATTTGGGTTTGAAATTTTGTTGTTAATTATTATACTAAGGTTGAAAGGTGGCAGACATTGCATGATGATGATGTTTAATTGAGAAGTGTGTTTTGATTATAATAGTACAAATCATATCTTGGTTGGTGAATTGGGGAAAGTGTAGCCGAAAGTGGATCTGTGTTTGTGTCAGGAGGATTAAAAGTCAACAGGTTGCAATCGCACAAGAGATAGGCAACGTTCAAAACATTTCAGTCGCACAACTCATATCAGTCGCACAACAGTTAATCAGATCGTACAAGAATTGGGCTTCCAGAATTGGGCCTTATATTGAACTGGGCTGTTTGACTTGATCGCACAAGATTATTGGTTGCATATTATATTGTTTCAGTCGCACAAGACATCCCAATCATACAAGTTTTGGATCGTACAAGAAGTGTCCAATCGCACAAGACTTGTTTAATCGCACAAGATAGTGGGCTTCTATTTGGGCTTCATTTTCGTCGGACCTGATCACATTTCATTTTCGTCGATACTTGTGATTTAAAAAAAAAAATATATTTTCATAAGTGTTTTAACTGTCTGTTTCGAGTGTGTTGATCAGGAATTCATCATCAAACATTCAAAATGAATCCGATTTGGGGTACTCCGGTATATACAGATATGTATTATGGTACTCCGTCTCCGGATAGCGGAAAGTATAGAAACACGAGTTTGTCTCCTTCGTGGGCCGAATCTCCCGCACCGAGTATTCAAAGCCAACGACCTATCAAAGCAACTGATATGTTCGGAAATCCATTACCTGTTCGATCTACCGGACCAACAGATCTGTACGGAAATCCGCTTCAACCAGTTCCTCAACCAGTGCCTCAACAGCAAACCCAAAGGCCTCCTGTGACAACAGATTTATATGGCAATCCGATACAAGTTCCAGTAAAGCCAGCTCCAACAACAGACTTGTATGGAAATCCTCTACAACCAGCTCCACAACAGCAAGTCTATCGGCCATCTACTGTAACCGCTTGTTTTGCTGAGGTTGTCAAGGATTTAAATCACGCCAGTGGTGGAGAATCTTCCACCAATGGTGATGAATCTTCTGAGGATGAAGAGTCTTCTGGTTACAGCAGAAGTTCAGATAAGGAATCCTCGAGTTCAGGCAATGATCATTTGGATGACACGTCAAGTGTGTCAGTTGAAGCAGAGGTTGATGAGGTATTGGGAGACACTGCAGCAGAAAATAATAGGAGATCTATATTGGTGGATCAAGCTGCTTATTCTTCTTCTTCTCTCCATTCAGCCTTTATGGCTAATGTCGACAGTTCATCAAGTCAGGTATGTGTCGATGAACCCACTGCTGTTATTTGTGATAATTGTGATAGATTGAGTGGAAAATGTGCTGATTTAGAAGCAAACATGTCTGAGTTGCAAGCCAAACATGATGCTTTACAAGCTAGTTTGTTTGACTTGCGAGACAAACATGTTTCATTGAATGATAAGTGGTGTGAGTTGCAAAGCAAACACGAGGCTTTGCAAGACAAGTATGATGTGACATTCATCCACAACCAAAAGTTGACCGTGGATCTTTCTAAGTGCACAGAAGCCAACATGTTTTATGAAAACCATGAAAAGGAATTTAAATCGATGATTGAAAAATTAAAGAAAGATAAAACCGAGCTGACAAAAATGGTTTCCAGAAAACAAACTGACATAAATTTGTATATCACACGTCTTGAGATAATGCAAAAAGAGATGGCTTGTGTTAAAACTGAAAGTGAGGCGATCCAGCTTAAGTTAGATAGTTATTTGAGTTCTAGCTATGTGTTGGATCATATCATTGATGTTCAGAAAGAGAAACGGGATGTCACATGCATAGGTTACAAGAAATGTCCACCACCTGTGAGACACAATTATGATGCCATGCCTGACGAGGAGGATAGAACTTTCTTTGAACCATCTGTTCCTCTAGACGTTAATGAATTTGCAACAGGACTCGGATACAAGAAGGAAGTATCATCAGAATCGGATGTGTCAGCAGATACAAGTGTGTCTTCTGCTGAACCGAATCAGGATCCTCCAGTTGTAATTGAGGATGCTGATTCTTCTGATGATGAATCTGATGATACTGATTCAGCAAAGTCTGATGCGGTGATCAAAGAAGAGGACATACCTCTTGAGAATCATATTCTATGTGATCCTCCCGCAAAGCCTGCTAAGACTGCTCCGACCGAGTCCTCGTCTGCAAAAGAGTCTGAGAGTGTGGATTTGCTGTACACTCTTGTTGGTGATGAGAAAATTTATTCTGATAGAGATTTTCCTATTAAGAATTTTAATCAATCTTTGATCAGTAAAGTCTTTGAAAATTCGACAAGTAAGTTTTTGGGAAAGACAGGATCACATGTTACAGTGACACAGTGCCCTCCTATTCCAAAGGCCGAAATTCGAAAACAATATGGCAATCAAAAATTACCAACAGTGCAAAAACAGCAAAATCATACTAAACCTAAAAGAAAATTACCGGCTCAAGGTCAACGGAAGCCGAATCAAAAGAAGAACAAGAATGTGAACTTTGTGAAATCAAAGGGAACGGACAAAATTGAAACGTTTGAAAACAAGTCTAACTTAGATTTTGTTAAGAAAGCAACAATGATGAAAAGAAATGAACCAAACAGTTCAAAACCTAGTACCTCGGGATCACAAAGTTCATCATCGGCAAGACGATCACATGATACTTCGGGGTTTGTAGAACGAAGATCATGTTTTGAATGTGGTACAATTGGACATATAATTCAAAATTGTCCATATCTTCATAAACAAAAAGGCAAAGTTGATGATTCCCGTGACCAAACTGACCGCAAGCGATCTGTTTCTGTAAAAAAAGATCCCCGTCTTGTAAAAGAAAGGGAAAAGAAACAAAAACGCCAACATGTCAAGAAAATTGAAAAGGCGATTAAAACCGATGTGGTTAACAAAACATCTGTTTCAGTTAAACCAGAAAGTTCAAAGTTTTCAATAACTTCAAATAATCACGAAGTTAATTTGTCAAACAATCAAACTGGAAAAACTCAACAGATTTGGAAACCTAAAATGACCACAAATTCAGGGGGATCATCACAATTTACGAATCATCAAAGAATAGAAGTTATTGTTGTTGATGAAAATGGAAGACCCAAGACCACAATGGCTTGGGTCCCCCTCTCCAACTAATCTCTGAATGAGATTGCAGGATGTTCCAGGAGGAACTATTGATAGTCTTAGGATTGTTGATAGTGGAGCGTCCTTGCACAAGATAGGCGACAGAAGAAATTGTTGCCTTTGATGGAGAGAGGAGAAAAGAAGACAAACATGTCTGATAAAAGAATGTTGTTGAATGAAGTTGAAAAATTCGACATGATGAGATATGTGCCAAAATTGGTTGTTATGGTTTTTGATCGGGTCCTCAGGAAAGATTCCAATGAAAAGTACGCGCCTGTAGCACGTCTGAAGCTTTTCGAAGATTCATGGATTTTTCTTCCACAATAAGTTCAAAGTCCACAAGATGAACGTGTAGGGTACTTTTCTCTACGGTGTGATTGAAGAAAATGTGTTTGTTGAACAAACCAACCGGGTGTGCGGATGCCTTGGCATGGATTGAACAACCCCACACTACCTCTCAAAGAAAAAGAGAAAGACAAAGACCTTCGCTGGTACAATGTGGAAGACCAGCCGGACCCAGTGGTCTATGATCTTGTTGCTGTCAAGAGATTTTTGAGTAGCTACAAAATCGACTTTGAAATCCACACCGGGTGGATATCCAGTTTGGGAGAGCACTCAGATTCCTGGCAATGCACGAAGCAGTTGCAGGATACGGTTTTAAATTTCTAATCTCTCATATACTTGTCGATATTTAAGCTGGTTTATGAATTATTATCATCTCGTACAACACTCCTTGACCTGACACATTGATCTCGAATATCACCTCACACGTGATTGTTTCACTATGAAACTCATCAATGTTGTCACGGTCCACACCGATGACCAACGTGCTGACCTTTTTACCAAAGCATTTGACAAATCAAGATTTGACTTTTTATTATTGGTAAACGGCATTAAGGTCAAGCAAGAGTAAAACCAACATCGGAAAATCATTTTTGTAAATACCTTTGTGTTTTAAATTTGTCTTAGTTTATTGATTTTAGGGGGAGTAAATCCAAAATTTGAAAAACCAAAAACATCGAAAAATTTCAAAAACACAAAACCAATAGAAAAACAAAAATGAGTTTCCTGGCGAGCAAAAGAGAAAATGATAGTAAATCAGTGGTCTGTTGAAACCCTTTCGAACTAAAATGCAAAATGAAAAATGTTAAGCAGCTCTATATAAGATGTATCGGTAGGCTCACAATCATTTTAAAGTGTGCAGAGTGATATAAATCTTAAATCGACTGAAGACCAGGTGGGAACCATTCATTGGCATATGGTCTTAGTACCGAAATTTCGTTTGAGAGATTGCCGAGGTTCTGAGATATTCGGTCTTTATACTGCTTATCATCTGGGTTTCATGGTTGTATCTTTTACCGAAAAATAACGGGGACGCAAGTCTAGATCTTCCATGATACCATACATACGTGTACATATTGCATTCGACCTCAATAAGTGATCAACAATCACATGTCCAAACAAATAAGTGATAAAATATCACATTTATCCGGGAGTCAAGTTCGTCTCTCTGCTGTACGAAAGTACTGACCTGTTCACGGACTTGCTCCTGTGCCCTTCATGCATCGAAAATCAAGTTCCTCTCAATAAGTGATTCTATCACATAGGGCTTGTTTTCATTCAAAATAAGTGAGAATCTCACATCATATACGGTCAAACAGATGATAATCGGTATACTCACCGGTAAGATGAACCCTCGTGCATACCTTGATATGGGAATGTGTCGTGATGTGGATGAACACCGGTCGGTAAGTATAAATCATACCTTAACGTATCCCCTCGCCATGATTACATCTGATAAGTTGAGCTTATGTGGATAACAATACCGATAATTGTTATAGGATGCTTATCTTAATGTGAACTAATTGAACAACAAGAGCGTTTTGACATGACCGTACACCGATATGATTCTCTTACCCTCGAAACTCGCAAAAAGAATGTCTGTTAATATTTATTTAATGCTTTCAGTTTCTGCATCTCTGTATATTTTTATTTACTGCTTTCTGTCTTTACATTTGAAATATTCAAAAATACCAAAAAGATTTTAGGTGTGTTTTAATATAAACTTTCTAAAAGCCAAAAAGATTTTATTTCTATCTTATTTTCGATCGTACGATGTTGGATCTCGAGTCTTTGTTGCCTGAAACCTGATTGAAAACCAAATCGACTAAATCTTCATAATCGGTCGAAATTTGCAAGTTTTTGAAAGTTAAAAACTAAAATTGATAAATTTGTTAAACTTTCAAACTGTCGGACGGTAGTTGATTGAAATATGGTCACATGTGTGTTATTTGTTTATGTTAAACTATATTCCAAGCAGTTGTTCTCATTGCGCGTTTAGATTTCTTGCATGTGCAGATTCTAAAGGCAAGGAGAACATGGTCGATGACAAGCTTCGGAATGAAGACACGATGTGAAGGCACTCAAATGATGAAGATGATCGAGTTGCCGCTGATCATCATCAACACCACAAGGATCTCAAGCATTGAAGATCAAGTCATTCACGAGCATAACTCAAGGGGGAGCTTATGTTAAGGGGGAGTTTGTCAACACACTTCCTACATGAAACGGGGAGTTTGTTGATACACTTTCTGCCTTGAAGACGTGAAGACGTTGAAGATCCTCCGACTTAGAAGACATGGAAGTTGAACCTCACGAGTAGCGTCCAAGGGGGAGTTTGTTGATACATATTTTGTGGACGCGACTTGGTTCGGTTCAACTCGTTTTGGTTCGACCCAGCTAGGTTCGGCTCAAGCTCAACGTCACGACATTCCTCCGTCGTGCGTCCCAGAGTTCGACACGCGAAGCACGGAGTGCCGCGAGCCAGTTCCCGCTGCCACATCATCATGACATCATCATGTTGATGTCATGATGATGTCATGTGGTTGACTAATCTACAATCTGCATATTTGAACGTAAAGAATGCATGTAACATTGAGTTTAGGCCAATCACTTTACTTGGGCTGAAACTATCACATCTGGGCCGAACCCCATAACCAATCACACAAGTGGACCAAGTCCAATCGCACAAGTGGGACATATATAAATACCGAAATCACTTGTGATTTCGGTAGACAAGACAGAACACAAGGCGGAGAACAAGACAGACAAGAAGGATCGCACAAGTGTGAACCTGAGAGCTTTGAGAGAGAGTTTACAGAATACATTTGTAAACATTGATTTGTAACTGACTTTTCATACGTATTAATACATTGGTGTTAATCGTTGAGTCTCGGTCTTGTATCTCGTGTTCTTGTCGTGTTCGATCTCGGTTTGCATCTCCGGTTGGATTCCGCACAACCGGGTGTGTTTGACAACAAGGAGTAGGCGACTAGATCCTCCCCTAGCCGGACCTACAGTACACCACCTGAATCACTTTCTCTCTCTAGAATCTCTCTCTAGATCTAGAGCTCTCCAAAACACAAATGAGCCAAAAGTCCCTAAACTATGACATAACATCCTATTTATAGTCCTTGGCTTTTAATGAGATTTCTCATTGTTACAATTATGCCACCTTGCCTTTTTGTCTAGCTATCACTAATATAACGACTCGTTTTCTTCTGTTTCTCGCTACGGATCGGATTGACGAAGGTGATAGACATAAGTGCACTAACAAACATTGTGATAAATTAATGGTATTTTTCCTATCTCATATCTGATATTTGAATCTTCAAAAAGTAACACAAAAAAGATTTTAATCAAAACCTTTAACAAAATCTTGATTATTTTACCTGAGAAAATATATAGGAAATTAAATTTTAGTGTTTAACGAACGAATTTAGGCCTTATAAGTTTATAAGTTTGAGATAGACCTGAATAGCGTTGTGTAATATGAATTCCGTTGTCTGAACCCTAGCCCCTTTCTTCCTTGATTTGAAATCAACTCTCCTGTTTAAAATTTGGGAGCAAAAGATTCAGGTCAAATTATAGCAACATTGATTACAAAACACATCATCAATCATCTACAAACCCTAACCCCTATCGAGGCTTTTCCTTATTCGCTATTGCAACGTCATTGTTTGTCAAAACTGAAACTAAAAACACTTTTACCTTATGATTTGGGGAATGATAAACAGTCGAGTAGTTTGAGTTTTGGGATTGAGTTAGGGTTTCTGTAGTGGTGTCACAGACGAACCCGTAGACAAAGATTTTTCATTAAGATACGTCACTATCGGCGACGTGACGTATGCAAGTGTACAGCTTAGGTTTTGCTACGACGGCATTGAATATGAAATCGATATTGGTTTTTGGTGTAGCGTTCAATAAGTTTTTGGATTTGTTCTGGTGAAGTGTCATCGTCGTCGTCTGAATAAGATGATGTTTGATTTACGAGTATGTTTGAGACTGGGGTTTTTTGTGAGGATTTGAAGAGTTGATTTTGGTTAAGAGGGAAGGAAGAGATGAGAGGGGGAATTTGGGTTTTTGAGGAAGAGGGAAAATTTGGGTGGAGAACAAAATTAGGGGGAAGGGGGAAAGTTGGGCGGGGAGCAAAAATAATTTATAGTAATTATATTTTAGGAAAATTGGCTAGCTAAACTGAGATGGTATTATATTATATTATATTATATTATATTAGGGAAATTGGTTTTTAATAAACCAACCTTTGCCCCATTGGTAAATAATAATCGTACCTACAGAATTGGTAATTAATAATCCTACGTTTCAATATGTTGGTACTCAATAGACCTCCGTTAGTTTTTTTTTAACTGAAGTTAGTTTTTAAGTTTTATTTATTACACAAACAGAACCTGTAGTTATAATTTACAAGTTTTAAGTTTTATTTATTACACAAACAGTCCCTGTAGTTAAAAAAAATCATAAAAATAAAAAAAATCTAAAAAATCAAAAAAATTCAAAAAATTCATATAAATTCTAAAAAAAAATGAAAAAAATTCTAAAAAAATCAAAAAAATCATAAAATTAAAAAAAAATCAAAAAAACTCTAAAAAATCATAAAAATTCTAAAAAACATAAAAATCCTAAAAAAATAAAAAAAACTCTAAAAAATAAAAAAATTCAAAAAAAGCAAACGTTTCGACGCGAACCGTTTCGACCCGAACCGTTTCGACGCGAACCGTTTCGAACCGTACCGTTTCGATCCGGACCGTTTCGACCCGGACCGTTTCGACCCGTACCGTTTCGACGCGTACCGTTTCGACGCCTACCGTTTCGACCCGTACCGTTTCGACGCGTACCGTTTCCACCCGTACCGTTTTCGACCCGGACCGTTTCGACCCAGACCGTTTTCGACCCGGACCGTTTCGAAAACGGTGGTGGTGGTGGCGGTGCTGTGGTGGTGGTGGTGGCGGTGCTGTGGTGGTGGTGGTGGTGGCGGTGCGGTGGTGGTGGTGGCGGCGGTGCTGTGGTGGTGGGGGTGGTGGCGGTGCTATGGTGGTGGTGGTGGTGGCGGTGCGATGGTGGTGGTGGTGGTGGTGGTGGCGGTGGCGGTGGTGGTGGTGGTGGTGGTGGCGGTGCTGTGGTGGTGGTGGTGGCGGTGTGGTGGTGGTGGTGGTGGTAGTGGCGGTGTTGTGGTGGTGGTGGTGGTGGTGGCGGTGCTGTGGTGGTGGTGGTGGTGGTGGCGGTGCGGTGGTGGTGGTGGTGGCGGTGCTGTGGTGGTGGTGGTGGGGGTGGTGGTGGTGGCGGTGCTGTGGTGGTGGCGGTGCGGTGGTGGTGGTGGTGGTGGTGGTGGTGGCGGTGCTGTGGTGGTGGTGGTGGCGGCGGTGCGGTGGTGGTGGTGGTGGTGGCGGTGCTGTGGTGGCGGTGCTGTGGTGGTGGTGGTGGTGGTGGCTGTGCTGTGGTGGTTGTGGTGGTAGTGGTGGTGGTGCAAACCTCAGGGACCATTTTGGCTATTAACTCATAGTTAAAACTAGTAAATTATAACTACAGGGACTGTTTGTGTAATAAATTAAAAACTAACTTCAGTTAAAAAAAACTAACGGAGATCCGTTGAGTACCAACATATTGAAACGTAGGATTATTAATTACCAATTCTGTAGGTAGGATTATTATTTACCAATGGGGCAAAGGTTGGTATATTAAAAACCAATTTCCCTATTATATTATACTAAAGTGTAAACGGCCTTAAAAGAGTTCAAGAAGCTCGTTTCGACCTCGAACTTCACTTATCGAGTTCGAGTCGGTTTGCAAGACTAAACGAGCCTACTATTTATATTTATATAATAATAATTACTATTTAAAATATTATGAAACAAAAATAAAATTATAAATAACATAAATATTATATTTAATCTATAATAAATATTATATTATATAACTATAATTACTATTTAAAAAAATTATGAAACAATAATAAAATCATATATAACAAAAGAATTATATTTAATCTATAATAAATACGCGGATCTCGAGCTTGAAAAACTAACTACGAGCGGAGCTCGAGCTTTAGAAATAAAGCTCGAATCGAGTCTACTCAAGCTCAGGCTCGCCTCGACTCATTTGCAACCCCAAGATGACGGTGTCTTAAAATTAGGAAAATGGCAATTGTAAAGGTAATTATTTGTTCAAGTTATTAATTAAGTCTTTTATAATTTGAACTATACTTTTTTTCATCGCGCGTTTTGGTAGAAAGTATGGTCCATTAAGACATATATTATCTACCATTTGCCCATTTTTATCTGTTAAGGCCCAGTATGATCAATTAAGACATGTGTGATTTACTATTGCCCATGGTGATCCATTAAGTCGTAATATGGTCCATTAAGACATACATGATCTACTTTTGTCCAATGTGGTCCATTAAAGCCCAATATGGTTCATTAAGACATGCATGATCTAATATTGTCCATTGTGATCCATTAAGACCCAATATGATCCATTAAGACATTTATGATCTACAATTGTTCCTTTTGATCCACTAAGGCCGAATATGGGCCTTAAGATATGTATGATCTACAATTGTTCATTTTTATCCACTAAGGCTCAATATGGTCCATTAAGACATGTACAATATACGGTCATCCATTGTGATCCATTAAGACCTAATATGATCCATTAAGACATGTATGATCTACAGATGTCCTATGTGATTCATTAAGGCCCAATAAGGTCCATTAAGACATATATGATATACTGTTGTCCATTGTGATCCATTAAGCCCCAATATGGTTCATTGAGACATATATAATCTACAATTGCTCATCATGATCCATTAATGCCCAATATGGTACATTAAGATATGTATGATCTACTACTGTTCATTATGATCGATTAAGGATCAATATGGTTTATTAAGACATATATGATCTATTATTGTCCAATGTGATCCCTTAAGGACCGATATGGTTTATGAAGACACATATGATCTACTATTAGCCATTGTGATCATTAAAGCTCAATATGGCCCATTAAGACATATATGATCAATATTGTGCATTGTGATCCATTAAGCCCCAAAATGGCCCATTAAGACATATACGCCTACTTTTGCCCATTGTGATCCATTAAGTCCTAATATGGCCCATTAAGATTTATATACGACCAATTACTGTTTGTTATGAACCATTAAGACCCAATATGGTCCTATAAGACATATATGACCTATTATTGTCCGTTGTGAACCATTAAGGCGCAATATAGTTCATTAAGACATATATGACCTACTATTGTTCGTTGTGACCCATTAAGGCTCAATATGGTCCATTTGAACATACATGACATATTATTCTCCATTGTGACCTATTAAGGCCCAATATGGTCCATTAAGACATATACGACTTTTTGTATTTTTATTTTAAATAATGTATTTTATTAATTGAGAGTATCATTTGAAGGGGAAGTTTTAGAATAGGAACGAAATATAAATAAATTTAAAAGAAAGAAGAGATTATATGTATACTCTTTATTTACATGGGATAAAAGACACGAAATATAGAGATGATTTATATATATTCTATAAATACAATGAAAACAAAAAACCAAAGACCAAAATAAAGTGAGCAATTACATGTGAAACATGAAAACATGGTGTTATACAATTAAATAATCAATCACTCCAGCCATTCCAATTACAATTACAGATCTTCTTCAGGGCAGTTATATAAGCCAACACTTTTGTTTGTTCATATTCAGCGATTGCTTGTTTCACCTATGTACCGAAAGGGAAAAACCATATATGTTCAGATGTTCGGACCACGATATGAAGAACATATGGTAATAATAATGCCCGAAATAAAGTGAGTATACAGTTCTTTTTGGAGAGGAGCCACCTTGCAACAAACTTCCTCAACTCTCGGCAAACCTAACCCGGAACCTGAGATTGTATAGAAGCAAGAACCAAAAACCGGACACGGTGGATAACATCGGGTATCAGTTCTGTATGAAATCGGTCCTTCGGTTCTGTGCCAACGAGCCGAGCTGAGCCTGAGCCCGATCAAGCTCGAGCTCGTTTAACTTACAAAAGCTCGAGCTCGGGCTCAGGTCGTTTTTAATTTATTAATTGATTTATATTAATTATATTATAACTATTATTTTATATATAATAAGTTATTTTTTCATAATTTTATAAACAATAACTATTATTATTTAAATATATATGTAATATATTAATGAAAAGTTATATAAATAGTGGGCTCGTTTAGGCTCAAGCTCGATAAGCTCAGCTTGGGCTCGGGCTCGCTTACTAAACGAGCTTGTTTTTGAGCTTGGGCTCTGGCTCGAGCTCATCCAAGCTTTTTTCGAGCGGAGCTCGAGTAGCTCACAAGTAGCTCGGCTCGTTTGTACCCCTACCTGAAGTGTTAAAGCTGGTCATTTGGTACACTTTGATTTCTTCAGTGGCACAATGCAACTAAGAACACAAAATGTGTGAAGTTAATTAAACAAAATGTGAAAAAATGAAATAAGAAGGTACGAATGGTAAAAGGACGTACTTGTCTACTTGATGCAGTTGTCATGAACACCAGCATGACCTTTATCATTGCTGGTTCCCTGTTTTGAGCTTCCATATAACTTTCCAAATGCTTCTGTCAACTGAAAATCAGATGACAAAATGTTAAGATACAAATCCGAAGTAAGTGCAAAACAGATGATGGTCTGGTCAGGTAACTGGTGAAACGGGTTGACCAAAATAGAATCGGGTTATAATAACCCTATTCGGTTCAAGTAATCAATCCGTTCTGACCCGTACTTCATTTTTCCTATTTATTACAACCCATTCTGACCCGCTTTTAACATCAGCCATGCCCAGAGTGACCGAGCAGGTCGTTAAAACGACCCATAAGTACCCAAAATATGGCGTCCGGGTCAGAGTTGCCAGGCCTATATACAACTATACAAGCTAATTCGAAGATATCCATAAAAGCAACCCATAAGGACCCAAAATCTGGTGTCCGGGTCAGAGTTGCCAGACCTATATACAACTATACAAGCTAATTGATATCCATAAAAACGACCCAAAAGGACCCAAAATCTGGTGTCCGGTCAGAGTTACCAGGCCTGTATACAAGTATACAAGCTAATTCGAAGATATCCATAAATATTACCTCTCTGGTGACCCAATCCCAAACAACAGCTTCCCTATTGGCATCAGCAGAGGCAAACATAGAAACATCAGGAGAGTAATGGATAACCGTAATAGCACCTTGATGTTTTTCGAGGACAGTTTATTCAGTAAGAGAATCGCCATTAACTGAATATATGTGCAATTTACCATCTTGCCCTCCAACAACGGCTTCAGTTCCATAATGTTTTCGCAACGGTCCCATTGAAATCCTCAGATATTGTCCATATTTTAGCAGTCTTATCAGCTGATACAGTCAGCACCTACAACAAGGGTAAAAAAAAATCCTAAATTTGAACCGAGAGAATACATAAAAAGTAACAAATAAGTATATAACCCCTCAGTTTGATTAGTTCCATTATTGGTATTGCATTTTAACACACACCTGGTGTGCATGACCCACCTCTACATTCCCCCAAAATCAAAACTTATATTAATTTACTATTCTTGCCCTATTTGTCAAGGTCTATCAATTTTTATCCTTTGTACTTCATCACATATGAGAAGATCACAAGAGCCACTATCATTAAACTTTGATGAATGCGCTAGATAGGTCTTATAAGAAGCAAGCAGTACATGGGAGAGAACCAGGGTCATTTGTGTATACTTCTAAAATCATGAAATGTTAACTACATTTACCTGTAACCGGCTATGTGGGCTTATGAAGTTATCGATGTTGGAAATGACATCATCACGGCTACTTTGACATAAAGCAACAAGCTTAACTCTTTCACCAACCCTATTCTTAATTTCTGCCTCCCAGTTGTAGGAGTTACAATTATTGCCTTTTTACCTAGTGGCCATTCATCTAATCCTTGACGAAGAAGAGTGTATAACTAGTAGTCTTCCCCAATCTATTTAAAAGGGCACAACATTGGTCATAAAAAACTGTCAATGTACTTCATCACATCATTATGAGCAATAACGAGTAATATTTAGCTACTTATATGTAAATCTAATGTATTTTCTAATTAAATGTCATACCTCTGGTGGGGTCAGGTGAACTTAACAAGTATATGGTCCGCTTCTAGGGGTACAGAATCGCCATCTCCATCTTCCAAATGTTCAGGCTGCCATATTATCAGTGATTTAATATCTGGTGGCAACTTTGTAATCCCTTCTGGCACTTCATACTCCACAGAAACACGAGTTTGATCCCCATGGTACAAACCATTCACGAGCACACAGGCAACGAATCAGTTGTTCAGTTTGATTGGGATACCCAAAGTAGTAGTGATTGCCTTTTCACCCGAAGATTTCCTCTGATATCAAAATCATAAATTCATGTTAGTTGACTCCAATACAAGGTCTGATTACATGACGTTGTACAAACCAAGAATCAATCACTATATCCATCCCAAAAAACATCTTTAGAGTTATGCAATGGTTTTTATGATACAAATCGTCTAAAATGAACTATTCATGTTTTTTTAGCTAAAAACACACAAATTCCTACCAATTCTACGAAATTTAAATGAAATTATGAAAACACGAATGCCTAATTACATCTTACTAACCTACACAATAACGGTGTACCTCAAAGAGCATCCAAGTTCTGCAATTTCTACGGACACACAGCTGGTAATGAAGCGTCGTTCTCTTTACAGGATTCATCACTGTCAGATACTCAGATCTACATAATCCATCGTCTCCGTCTTCAGATTTCTTAGCAAGATAAATCATCCTGAATCGTTGGTCTCAGATTCTACATGAGACATCGTCTTCCTCCATAAACTAGGGTTCTTAATTTCAGATTAGGACTATTCAATAGGGGAGAGTTAATTGGTTGCGAGATAAATCATCATGAATCGTTGGTGCAAATTGAAAAGGATGAATCTGTTGGAGGGGGTGAGTAGGGAATTGAAAATTTTTGGTGTATTTTGTGGGCAAAGATGGTCACGTATAAGACCGTGGGGTATGGGGCGGGGGTTGGGGGAAAACGCCCAAGCCACCATCCCAGGTGGGCTTGGGTTGGGGCGTGGCCCTTGGGGCTTGGGTTTCAAGCCGGGCGTGTGGCTGGTCTAGCAAGGTGACATGGCGGGCTGTGAATGACCAAACCAAACTAGCCGTTGGGTGCTATTTAAAAAAAAAATTCCTTTATAAATACCTTACTATATTTATCATTTTTATCACACAATATCAAAAACCTAAAACACAATCTTGCCATGAGTTCTTCAAGTTCTTCAAGTTATACTAAAATCGTTCACAAAATACGGTACCACAGATCCAAAGAGATTAAAGTTTAACAGGGTCCAGATGGCTGCACGTAAAGACGTCGAGCGAGCATTCGGTGTTTTGAAGAAAAGGTGGCGAATATTGGCAATGCCTTGTCGACTATGGGACAAGGATCAGATTGGAAACGTGATGTACACATGTATCATTCTTCACAACATGATTTTGGAGGATGAAGGTAGAGTAGTCGTTACCTACTATGATGACGATGACCCCCAACCAGGTAACGTAACAGACGATGATAAAGCGGCAAATGAATTTTTGATCAAGTCAAGGGATATACATCACAACCTTCGATCTGATTTGGTGGATCATGTTTCAACGATTCCTGGGTTCGAAACAGACGACGAAGTCAACGAAGACGACGAAGAATGATTGGTTTTTATTTTGATAATTATTATGTATGTTTATGTAGTTTAAAAAAAATATGTATTTTTATTATTTATGTAGTTATAAATATAAATATATATATATATTTAAAAAAAATGTTGATGTGGCTTGGCCATGCCAGCCAACCCCCGCCCAACCCAAGCCCCACCATACCCCTTAAAGTTGGCGTGGGTTGGGGGAATATTCAACATCCACGTGTCAACTAATGCCCCAACCCATGCCCCAACCCAAGCGCACCATACCCCACGGTCTAAGCTAATTAAGGGTGATGGTAATTTTTAGCCACATTTTTTGTTTTGCTAGAGCCACACATAAAAATTTATAAATGGCTAACAAATAATACTCTTTGATCACACAAATTTATAAGCGGCTATATGTATTATTTTAGCCACATCATTAAAAACCATCTATGACAATTACTAACATTTGGCCACACTTTTCTACTATAGCCAGTGATTGTCACATTTTAATTGAAAGTGTGACAAAAGGTTTCTAAAAGATGTGTTTTCGTCACTTGAATCAAACAAATATTGTATTTGGCCACACTTTTCGAGTTGTGGCTAGTAAATGTCACATTTTTATCTAAAAGTGTGGCTAAAGGTTTTAAAGTGTTATACAATGGTCACATTAATAATAAAATTGTGGCTAAAGGTTTTGAGCTACTATACAATAGTCACATTAATAATAAAATATGTGGCTAAAAGTTCTTTAAAATATTATAAATGACCTTTAGCCACACATTTATTCAAATGTGTGGCTGGCCAGTTTTTAAAAAAATGTGGCCGTAGGCCATTTTTCACGTAGTGTTAACCAGAGGTAAGTGTTTATGATTGCATGATATGTTGTTAATCTTGTTCTTTTGATTTATACAAACCCTAGATATCTAAACAACTGATTGTGCAATGATTGTTTGTGGTTTGTGGTATGATATCACCGTTAGATTGTTTGATTTGATGTCTGACATGGTGGATTTCTATGCATTTGTGGGGTTTCTGTTCGTAGAAATCTTGAAGAATGAAAATTCTGATTGTTGCCAGACTTTGTGAAGTCACAAAGTTATAATGTCCGCACTTGTAGATTCTTTGAAACTGTCCGCACTTGTTATCTCAAGATGTGTGCGCATTTGTTAAAAAGGAATAGATGTTCGTACTTGTTTATAAAAGAAGTCCGCACTTAGTGTATAATGTTGGGTCCGAATTTGTGTATCTTATACACGTCCGAACTGGTGCAATATGTGAGGTCCGAACTTACAAGCCTTGTTGATGTCCGCACATATGAATAGGTATAAAGGTCCGCACTTGTTGTTCCTACATCAGTCCGCACTTAACTTAGTTGAAAAACATCCGCACATGTGTTGCCTCAATGTGCGCACTTATTGTTCTCTTCATGTCCGCACTTATTGTTCTCTTCATGTCCGCACTTATGAAATTACTTATGGTCGTACATAAGATATCATAACAGTCCGTACTTGTGGCTTATTTAGGTCCGCACATAACAATCATTTATTTATTTAATTAAGGCCGCACATGTGATGTTGGTTTAAGGTCAGTACATGTTTAACTTCAAAGGGTGTCCGCACATATTTGCTTTGAAAGGTTGTCCGTATTTACATTGAGGAATGTGATCAGAATTAACATTATAGTGTCCGTATATATGCATCTAAGGGTCCGAACTTGTTAGCATGGTTATGGTCAGGGTTATAGTGTCCGCATATATGCATCACTCGGTATAAACTCAAGTTGATTTACACTTCGGCGTAAATTTTTTCGAGTCAAATATAATATGTTTTTGTGCTTTTTGATGTGTGTTTTCAGTTGGCGTACGTTTTTTACGTAAATTTTGTTCGGAAACGAGTGCAGTCAAATATAATATGTTTTCGTTAGAAATTATAAATTCGAGTTACTTTAGGTTTCGACGCCGTGACAACGCGTGGGAGAAATTTACTAGTTAACTCTATTACCAAACTCATATATCCTAGCTACTGATAAATACGTAAGCTCATATCATTGCAAGTTGTAACTATACCATTAGTACAATACCATTATGAATCCTCTAGATTAGTTATACTAACTATCTAGATTCTTTTTGTTTTAATAAATACATATAAAAACTAAAAGAATCAAAATCTTGGTCGATAAAATAGAATGAAATGGGTTCTCATATTCTAAACTTTTAAAAAAAATCAACATGCGTAGATTTGTTTATGTTTTTTATTGTGTTAAAAACATTTATCAAATATACAATATTTAACATTTAGTTTCACATGGTAAATAAATGATTGAGTATGCATGAATTATATAGTAACACTATTTATAATGTTTTGAATTTTAATATCCATCTAAACTTATTATATGTAGAAAGAATATGGTGTTCCGATTTCTTAATCAATGAAATGACGTTGGTGGTTACATAGACTCACCACACTAAGTATACATTGTTATAACACGCAAACAAATTTTCTACCATCATGTAATGTTATCATATGGTTAAATATCACCAAATCGTAGTAGCAATTAAATTAATTGTTTCCTTATTTGATTGATGAAATTTTCTACCATCATGTAATGTTATCATATGGTTAAATATCACCAAATCGTAGTTGCAATTAAATTAATTGTTTCCTTATTTGATTGATGAAAAAATTGAGAGTTTATATGGGGTTTATCAAGGCCACCTTTTTTTAATTACACGTAACCTAAGAAATGAGTAAGGTTCTTACACCACTAGGTTTTAATCAGAGCACACTAGATCAATATACTATGGTGTATTAGTGTATGCACCACTACAAATATATTTGAATTAAAACAACGATTATTTATTAGGAATAATGAATTTTAATAATCCTATCTATTTGTTGTTGGTTACTAACAATCCCAACTTCAAAAATAACAACTGGCAGTCTCAACTATTAACATATTGGTCTTCAATGGACCCTGACTAACAGAACCCTAACGCTGTTAGACTCCGGTCGTCGAAAAAACGTTTTTAGCCAGAAAACTCATTTTTGGCCTAAAAACTCAACCTTTTCGTCTCAAACCTCTTTGTAGCCTTATTACAGACCTTTAGAAACCATTTTTCTTGTAGAAGTCCTAACTATTGAGGTCGCTGGAAAATTTCTTTCTCGTCGGAAAACTTCTGTTTGGCTGAAAATCTCAACATTTTCGTCCCAAACCTCTTTGTAACCTTAGATCAAACCTTTAGGAACCTTTTCCTGGGCAAAAAGATTTTTCCGGCGACCGGAGACTAACAACGTTAGGGGGTTCTGTAAGTCATGGTCCATTGGAGGCTAACATGCTAATAGTTGGGATTGCTGATGGTTATTTTTGAAGTTGGGACTGTTGGCGGCCAAAGGCGAATAGTGGACTTATTAAACTCCAATATTCCTATTTATTATCCATACTATGTTTAAAGAATTTGAAGCATAAAACTATGACTTCATAAAACTAGGAATTGTACATGGTTGTTGCACCCAAATCTACGAGGGACGGCCCAAGCCCAAGTATTTTGAGGCTTGAGCTTTGGACCTCCAAATAAACAGGGCCTCCAGCTTTAAAAAAATTAGTAATAATTATATATGATATTTGGGCTGGGTTGCGATGGATAGTATTGATGTATAGGAGATTTGTAGGGGCGCTACATATGGAGTATTGTATTTGGGCGGCAATTGCGATTTCCTCAATTTTTTTGAGGGAAAAGGCCTCTGGTTTTTACTTTGCTTTAGGCCACCAAAATGGTTGAGCCGGCCCTGAAATCTATTTAGAGAAGCGCCTAGAAGAATCAAACATTTGATCGAGGACAATGTCAAGGGACCATAGCAATGGCAGGATCGATATATGGTTGTACCACCAAAGCAAAAACATCTCCCCCAAGTGCCACCCCTCCTTTGGCTTCTTTCCTCCTAATTTCAGCAACACAACACACCGGTGGTTGTCATCATACACCATGCAAAACTTTTGAGCATATGATCCTTGGATCTCATAGATCACATTTATTTTGTTCCTGTTCTTTGATGATCCTACTGTGCTCACATATGCTAGTGACTTGGTGTTTAAGACATTCACATGTTTGGTCACTGAAAATCGAGGATTTACACTTTCACCATCATAGACAAGAAAATTGTTTGCTAGGCTTAACATCTGGGGATAATAAATCATGTCACTAATCAGTTTGTGTACAACTTTAAGATGACTTTTTTATGAAAGTTATTACAGGTGTAGAAATACATATACCTTGTGCCTAACAGTCTGGAGACTGCAGCCTAACGCATCCATGAGAACAATCTCCCGGTTTCCTTTCATGAAATAGTTGTCTACTCCAAATGCAAGATTTCCATTGGAGTTGTACACTGTAAACCCGTCACAACTGAAGATCAAAGACTTCTTCCACACCGTCAAGACGATAGGATTCTTAGTGTTTACAAGTGGAAATATGGTCTCGCTCTCAGGATTGTTGGTGCAGTCATCTGTGGTCTTCGTCTTATGTCGAGTCTCAGGTTTGTTGCAGATCAGATTGGGCAAGATATAGAGTAATGAAAGCTAACCGTTTGAATGAAGCCCTTCCGTTTGAAAGATAGCTGGTTGTTTGAATGAAGGGTTCCGTTTGAGAAGCTGTCATTTGAAGGCTGGCCGTTTGAGCATGTTCAAACGGTCAGGTCATTTCTATATATAGTGTTCAAACGGTTTCATTTGTAACAATTCAGAAATATGATACCGATGTGCTGCCGGTATTCCCTCATACTGTAAACGTTGTTTATTGAATGAAAAAGAGGATTAAAGTGATTTTCTAGCTGTTTTCAAGTTCGTTTCTTAGTTTCCGCCTCTGAAACGGATTAGAGCTTCTCCAAACGACTCATTTAGGTCGAAATCGTTTCTACAATTGGTATCAGAGCTCAGGACGAGGAGTTCTTGCCATATTCAGCTTGAAAATCTGATTTTCTACACCTTCTTTCTTAAAATTGATACTTTTTACGGTTAAAATCGGCTCAAATCTTCACACTATGTTCGGAATTGACAATTAACAATGCCTTGAAAGTTTCAGTTTAAAATTCGAAGTAAAGACGGTGAAAATTGATTGAAAACTGGTGTCCGTTTGAAGTTTGGGTCCCATCGTTTGAAAACTGCTGTCAATCGTTTGAATTTGGTCTTATCGTTTGAAAGTATTACCCGTTTGAATCTATCGTTTGAAACCAGATGTGTCCGTTTGAAATACAATCTATCGTTTGAAACCAGATCTGTCCGTTTGAAATACAATCTATCGTTTGAAACCAGATTTGTCCGTTTGAAATACAATCTATCGTTTGAAACCAGATTTGTCCGTTTGAAATACATTCTGTCGTTTGAAATCACATCAGACCGTTTGAAAACTTCTTGACCGTTTGAGATAAGATCCTATCGTTTGAATTTTTGTCTGACCGTTTGAAGCTGTGTTCGTTTGAGAAAGTTTTCTGTATATCATGGACTCTGAATTTTATAACGCTTTTGCAACACCGATGTCAATGACTCAAAGTGCTATGATTGAAAATGAAACCGGGACGTCTCAGAAACCACCCAAACTCATGGATATTGATGATTACAATGGATGGTCTAAAAGGTTTGGAAATTGGGTTGAGGCGTATCACTTGGATGCGTGGGAACACATTGAAGAGCCGTATGTTAAGCCCACAAAGAACGATGTTGTGAATGGTACTCCGTTGACACTTAGAGAAATGAGTACTGCAGATAAAAAGAAATATCGAGATGAGAAATTGATGGTGAGTCTGCTTCCGCAAGCGATAAAAGAAGATATTTTGATACTGCTTCAACATGATGGAACTGCATATGCGATATGGACAGAGTTGGAAGCAAAGTTTACTGGAAGTGACGATATGCTCAGGAATAAGATGTCTCTCATGAAAAAGGAATTTGACTTATTTTGGGGATTGAAAAATGAGAGTGTCAAGCAATTAATTGATAGATATTGTAACTTGGTGAGAAATATGACGAAACTTGGTGTTAAGAAAGATACTGATGAATTGGTTGAAAAACTTGCAGATGCGCTACCATATGAAACATGGGGAACATTTCTGATGATGCTGCGGTCAAACAAAACAGATTATAAGAAAATGACACTGGGAGATTTTATCAAGCATCTGGAAGCTCAGGAGATGGAGCAGAGGAAGATTGCTAGGATGAAGAATTACGATGGAGAACAAGATATCAGCTTGTATTACAAAGGTGGTGTCAACGAAAAGTCAAATTTTTCTCCGAAAATAGAAACTGCTTAAAGTGTGAAAGATTCTTCTGAAAAGAAATCATCCCAGGGATCAAGCAACACTAGATTTTCATCATTCGATCCAAACATTTCTGCAACAAAGAATGGAAGAAAACTTCAATGCAATATTGTATTAAATCTTGAAAGTGATCAAGATTATTCTGAAGAAGTTGCCAAAAATCAAATGTCTTTGTTGGGAATGGTGTTAGAGTCATATAGTAGTTTTGTGGCCGGAAAGATCGGTAATCCAATGCTCACGAAAGAGGATTACGATCAAATTGATGCTGAGGAAATGGAATTGATGGATATTAAATGGTGCATGGCCAGTGTAATGAGAAGAGCTGAGAAGTTTAAACAAATCACGGGAAGAAATGATTTTCTTGATGCAAGTGTTTCAAATTTAGGCTTTGATAAGTCCAAAGTTACATGTTTTCGTTGCAGGGAAAAGGGGCATTTCAAGAGAGAGTGCAAAAATCGTGAAGCTACTGGAGTCCAGAATCCTTTTGGAAACAACGATTATCACAAAAGGGCGATTTATCATCAAATCACACCACCAGCACTGCATCAGGCACAAACTGCACATGGAATGATGCAGATTAAAGATTCAAAGAAAGCTTGTCTGGGAAAGGATGGTGGATTCAGTTGGGATAAATATGTTCCAATAAACAGCAAAGTGTGTTTGGCAGAACAAGATGATGAAAAACTGGCTGAAGGTTTCAATTGGGACAAGTTTTGTCCAGATCAAGAATTTATGGCCAAAGAGATGTCTAAAGATACTTCAAATGTTAATGTTTTTTTTGCTAATGCTTATGATTTGAAATGTGCAGAAAGGTGCAGAAAAGTCATGGAAGCAGCTGAAGAAAGACGAAGGAAGAACAAAGAAGAGGAAGAAGAAGAAGAGAGATTGAAGAACGAAGCGAAAGCTGAGAAAAGAAGAAGAGCTGAGTTTTTACAATCGAGCAGAAGTGTCAAAGAAGTTCCAGAATATGAAGTGAAGATTGATGAAGAACGAGTTGAAGTTTCTGAAAAATGCATGAACTGTGATTCGTTAATCAAACAAAACAATGAGTTATTGCACAATATTCACAAGTTGAAAGAATCATATGACACAATGAACATAGAAATTAACAAATATACTGATTCAAGTGGTGAACAAGCAATGGCGATGAATACTTTGAAAGTAGCATATCTTAGACAGCTGGATGATGCTAACTTTTATATCAAGAAATGTGCTGATTTAGAGTTGGAGCTGGCAACACAGAAGATAGAGACTGAGAAAGTTAAAAAGTTATTAAACAGTTACTCATGTTCTTCTTTTGTTGTTGACAGGATTTATCCAGTAGTGGAGAATTTGAAGACATTTGAAGAAATGAAAATGTCTGAAGAAGAGAAAGCTGTGACAAAAGATGAAGTGAAGACTTCTGGTAAGAAACCAAGTGTGGTCTACACTAGATGTCCGCCCCCGGTCGAAAATGGATTTTTACCTCGAAATCCAAATTCAGAAAGAGTCGAAAAGGCAATAAACTTACAATGGGAGTCTGGGACGTCAGATAACTTGCCAGAAAATATTGATGTCACATACACGTCGTCTGATACTGATCATGAGTCAAAGTTGATAAAAAGTGTGGTCGATCAGGTGTTAGATAAAGATGATTGTGAGGAGTCAAAACCGGAGTCCAAATCCGAGTCAAAGTCTGAGTCCGATATGACAAAGTCAACAGTCAAAAAGGAGAAACGGGTTTATGATAAACAATTTTTGCTATCGAAATCTAATTTGAATGATGAATCAGTCAAAGTAGCATATACTTTGAAAGGTTCTGACAAATTATATTCTGATGAGAGTTTCCCAATAAGAAGTGTCAGATTTGAAATGATTCAAAAGGTTTTCAGAATTACAGAAATTAATATTTCTGAAATAAAAGATTTAAATCTTATCGGAAAACCTAAACAATACACTTCAAGAGTGCAACAAAGAATTAACAAGAAAATGGGTTACACTTGTGGTTACAGTTTTCAAAAGAAACCAAACCATAATCGTAATTTCAAAAAGAAAGGTCTTGGTTTTATTCAACCGAAAAATTATAAAAATGAAAAATTTTATAAACCAAAAACTATGTTTGTTTCAGGAAATTTTTTAGATGATGAGAAGAACAAGCATTCAGAAAGCAGACAAATCAAGAATTCCTTGCCAAGAAGCAAGAAGAGTTGAAGAAAAATCATGTTCCAAAGAAGATAGAAACCAGAACCTGTTTTCAGTGCAAGATTGCTGGTCATGTTGCTAGGAATTGTCCGAAAACATTCAAACCAAAACAGGAAGTATCTGGTAAACTGAAAGAGAAAGTTGCTGAGAAAACTGAACTTTCTACCCGAAAGTTCACAGGCTTTGAAAATTCAATCTTTGAGAAGGGAGAATGTTCAAAGAATGTGGTTAAAAGAAAAGAAAATCTGATAAATCAAAAATGGGTTGTTAAAGGTTCAGGAAACAGTTCTGGTGATGAATCTGATTCCACAAAATCAGAGGAGCCAAAAGTTGTTAAAGAAAAGGTTGAAAAATCAGTTCCAAAAGTGGATGATGTGAATTTTCCACCTTTGAGTGCTGAAAATTTTAAAAAGAAAGTTGGGAAAGTTGAAAGTTCAAATCAATTTTATTCTGACAAGAAGAAATTTGATGTTGATAAAGCTTTCAACGGAACTGTGAAACACATTTTTGGCAAAATGATCAATGGTAAGGCCAAAAGTGTTAAAGAATTTTATGCTGCCAAAAGAGGAGGTCACAGGTTAGTTGAAAGAAAAGATGATGAAGAGGTTATTACACCCAAGGAAGGTCAGGCTTAGGTGGATATATTTTTCAAAGAGTAAAAACCTGACTTGCCGGAGATCCCAAGTTGGTAATCGTGGATCATGAATCGGCATCATTCTTTATCATGTTTGTATAAAATGTTTGAGAAGATTTTGCAGGACTTGCCGGAACTCCCAGGTTTGTAAGCGAGGAATAGGAATCGGCACCTTGAGAATTCAATCAACAGATGATGATTGGTTGAAAATGCTTGATTAGATTGATCTTACAAGTGGTAAATCAGGGACATTAAGTTGTATCTGATTTTCTACAAGTGGTTGAAAAACAATGTGATGATTTGATCCCCAATTTTACAAGTGATAAAATCAACAAAACTTATTTTCTGGAAAAACCATTTGATTAAAACAAACTTAAGTGTTTTGAAATCATAATGGGAAAATAGTTTGTTGTGAGGGGGAGTTTTGATTGTTTATGCCAAATGGATGGCGAATTGAGGCAATTCGATATTAGTTGTCATGTTTGTGTACAGTTTGTTTTCAAATTTCCTAAAATGTGTTTGCATTTTAGGGGGAGTAAGAATTTTAGAAAATCCAAAAACATGATAAAATGAAAAATGAGTTTTGTTGCATAAAAGAGGAAATGATAGTACATCAGTTGGACTGTCACAACATGCTAAAGAAATGGAATGTCAAAATGTGATAAACGGTCTCACTGACAGTAGGTTTTTACACATTTAGTAGATTGTGACGAGATATAAACCTAAATTTCAAACTTGCTTGTTCTGTGGGTTAACACAAACTTGGATATATAGGTAACCCCTGAAATCTTGTTTGAAAGGTCCCTTATTCTGAGATACTAGGTCTTTATGCTCAGTGATATCTGGGGTATTATCCCGGGACTTCTGCTGAAAGAAATTTCTGACCTAGTCCCCGGATAATGCTTTCTGCAAATGCTTGAAACATAGCATCGCCCTCAGCAAGCTGATGAAACAATAAAATTGATAGTCGCTGTTGTTGTGATGCAAAAGATCCTCTAAAGGGGACTCACCAAAAGTCGAAGCCGTCATCTCTCTGCGTATCGAAAGATCGACCTGAGCTCTCACGGCCCTCGTACTATAATTTATTCCCCTGACAGATATCATCTGTGGTATACTCACCTGTAAGACTGAATATTGGGATCTGGATACGGGAGTATATTCAAGTAGTGAGACACACGAATAAGTTCAAGAGCTTAAAACATTAATCAATGTATCTCAAAGCAATTGAACTTTGTGTGAAAATTTAAATGGACAAACATACTGACAATCTAAGTGAATCGTTTAGAATTTAAAATGTAATGAAGCTTAATGGTGTTGGTGATATGTCTCAGAAACTGATATGATCCTCTTGCACGAAGCTCACAAAAATATTGTTTGTAAATATTTCTTTAATACATTTCTTTGTTATATTCAAAAATACAAAAAGATTTTAGTGAGTTTTAGCATAAATTTTGAAAAATCCAAAAAGATTTTCGACAACTGATATTGAAAAGCAGATTTTCAAAATTCCGAGTGGGAGTCTGTTGGTGCAGTCATCTGTGGTCTTCGTCTTATGTCGAGTCTCAGGTTTGTTGCAGATCAGATTGGGCAAGATATAGAGTAATGAAAGCTAACCGTTTGAATGAAGCCCTTCCGTTTGAAAGATAGCTGGTCGTTTGAATGAAGGGTTCCGTTTGAGAAGCTGTCGTTTGAAGGCTGGCCGTTTGAGCATGTTCAAACGGTCAGGTCATTTCTATATATAGTGTTCAAACGGTTTCATTTGTAACAATTCAGAAATATGATACTGATGTGCTGCCGGTATTCCCTCATACTGTAAACGTTGTTTATTGAATGAAAAAGAGGATTAAAGTGATTTTCTAGCTGTTTTCAAGTTCGTTTCTTAGTTTCTGCCTCTGAAACGGATTAGAGCTTCTCCAAACGACTCATTTAGGTCGAAATCGTTTCTACAAGGATAAACCTTTGCCATGAAGAAGCACTGATTAGAAAGAGAAGGGGAGGACACTTGAGAATGCCTTTGAAATTTTGGATGACGGAAGTTTAGGGTGGGACTCTACATTTTTTATAGTAACTATACTACAAGGTATATATCCCATTCAATGAACACTTTTGTAATAAGGGGATGCTTAAAGCATGTGATGCTACATAGTCATAGCAAGTAAATAAAGAATCTTGGTACCATGAACTACATAATAAATTGAAACTATTTAACATATTGTTATTGTTTTAATCACTAGCCAAGCTTTTTTTCTTATGATGTTATTTTCTTCTTGACTATGAGATTGAGTTTGCACTATTGAATATTTTGTAAATAGTTCAAAATTTTCATATAATCATGTTTATTAAATTTCCTAGTTTATATAATATAGCAAAATGATAAAAATGAGTACGGACGAAAATGTTTTAGGCTTACAGTCAAAGAAAAAAAGCAAATGTCCAAACCCCATATACTGCCGGTATATTTTGAGGATCATGACGATAAGAAATGGAAAACGTTGAAGAGAATGCTAGAGGGTTTATAGTTCACTCAAAATCAAATAGGTTTATTAGCCCGTAAATGAATCGGTGGCATGTCGTATGAACGTCGATTTTACTTAGGACCAAGAGGTCTAGTTTGGCTTTCGAAATACAGCCAATTATGATCACGCACATGACTTTCTATATTATATAAATTTAAAAAAAAATCTTTATTATATAGCATAAATTTTTGGTTATTTACGAGTTTTCTCTTTCACTATCATGCGACTTGGTTTTAACTAGAATACAAATGGAGTTAGTATGATGGAGTGAAATTGCAATGAAAACATTGGTATTGAATTACAAAACATTTCTGATAATAGCAATGGCCTATAAACCACAAGGACCAAAACCGCCATTTACTCAAGTATTTTTATTGATGAAATGGCTGAGTCTTCCAAATACACAACGTATCCTAGGATTAGATTATTTGTCCCATATATATTATGATTATTTTATTAATATTGAGAAGACAATTGATTCTGTGATTAATGGTACAAAGCACGGATTTTTTAATCTAACTAAAACTAAAAGTCAACGAAAAATTCCGGTTGACCAATTACGTAAAAACAAAACATGTAATACATAATACTTCATATCGAGTACCTAATATTTCATATATAATCATGTATTAAGGATAAATAATATACAAAACATTAGCCAAATTAACATATAATACCCACATAATGTCGAATACTAAATATTTAATCGCATAATAAAGCATAAACAATCAAGTTTTTATTATTACATATGTAATCACGTAAGAAGCATAATTGTAATAACATTAGTTATAACAAATCATATTAAATTTGTAATCATATAATGGATTTGACATTCTTTTGTTTTCCTTGATAAGAGTTAAAGAATCGCAAATGAGATTTGACGCACATATATATACGTAAGTAGATTAGCGTAACAATACAATAAACTGATATCCTAAAAGCATTTCAAAAAATGATGTCGAAAAAGTCAAATTCAGCAAACCGGCCCAAATTCCTTTTATCGCATCCCAGTTAAAATTCGGTGCATGCATACTAAAGTAGAGTAAATTAGTGTTTTCATTATTGCACGAATCATTCTTGAACTACAAAAATTACAAAAATCATCCTTTACGTTGATATGTTGCACTTTTCTTCCTTTTCTGTATATTAGTTGTAATGATAAATATAAGATTATATATGTTAAATACCCAAACAAAGTAAGACCACGATCAACATATGGACCGATCTGGACCAACAAAACGATTCTGTAAATTGAAGAATATGTTTGATATAACGACCGGGTTGTACATTGATCGTCCAACCCACTTAAAATTTTGAGGGTCAAACACAAACAATAAAATCCCCATCGGTTCCACAGCCCAATCTGTCTTTAAAAAAAATTGCTGTAAATATTATAACATAATTATATTGTTCAAAAAGGTTAACTTTCACTCTGAAATTAACATGTTTTCATTTAGCCAAGAGTTTTGAGTGATATTTAACCAGTTTGACTTTGCTTGTTTGACCCAAATAAAAAACCGTAACATGAACCAATTTAGGAAAATTGGCCAAAAATGTCACCTCTAAGCTAGTGAAGTGCCAAAAGATAAAAAAAAAATACATACTTCTTAGTCGAAAATATCAATCTTGATGGGAACGATTTCGTGTGCAACCTTAAAGTGTCCCACTAAACGTGCGAAAAACACCATTTGTTGTTCAAGTGTGAATTTAATGTTTTCGGCCTGCACACATATTAGAGTAACCAAGTTACTATTACCAGAAAATTATATTAAAAATAAAAACAAAGACATTTTATATATTTCTAACCTTACGAAAACCATGCTGCTCCCCTTCGTACTCCACTAAAGCAACTTGCAATCCTTTTGCTTTCAATGCTTGATAAATTTGTCTTGCTTGAACAGGAGGTACAACCTGTAAGACAGCATACATCTATCCATTATGATATATAAAAGACCTACAAGATATAGATATAAAATTTTCCACTTTTTCCATATTTTCGCAACCAGGAGTGTTCATGAGCAGTTGTGCGAAAAGTATTGACAACGAAAGCCAAAAGAATTGTCAACATTATAAAACAAAGTAACCAAATTTATTAAAAAAAACTATATTGTCTAAGAAAAGAGGAAATTTCGATATGTTTACATTTAGCTAAGTTTCAACCCTTGCCAACATACATTACGCATCCAAAGTAATTAATCTCTTTACCTGAAAAAATAAACATAAAAAACAAGACGTTAAATATATTTCTAACCTTGCGAAAACCATGCTGCTCCCCTTCGTACTCCACCAACGCAACAGGTAATCCTTTTGATTTTAATGCTTGATATATTTTTCTTGCTTGATCAGGGGGTACAACCTGCAGCACAACATACATCAATCCATTACAATGCATATAAAAAATACGTTATGTAGAAATAAATCTTTACACTTTTTTTAATACTTTAGCAAGGGGTGTTCATGGCCCATTAGCCGCATTTTACAAAAAATGTGGGCTGAACCGCTAACTACGGTTTCAGAGAAAAACAAATCAAATGGCCAGGTTGCATCCGGTTTAGCGGTTCAACTGTTCGGTTTGGCGCTTTAAACCGTTTTTTATTTTCAGAATCATTAGTTTGTATCATAAAAAAGGAACGATAAAGGGTGCGCAAAATAATTCAAAAAGCAGTTCCGGTTCGGAAAACGCCATGAAAAATGCCAAGAAATACCCATTTGAAAACGTCAAAAACACCCGGTACAATAAAAACACCATGAAAAAACCAGTTGAAAATGCCATAAATACACCAGGGTCAGAAGAAACACCATAAAAACCCAGTTGAAAACGTCATAAAAAGCAAAGTTGAAAATGCCATAAAAAACAAAGTTGAAAACGCCATAAAAAAACCCGGTTCTTTTTTTTTTTTTTTTTGAAAAGTATCTCAATAGTATAGTCGTTGGAAGGATAAAAAACGCTGGATTTTATGGTTTATGTTTTTTATAAATAATCACATATAAAAAAATTATGGACGGTTAAATGAGATGGGGAAATGGCATGTGATTAGCATGTGCAACCTTGTTTGGATCATCCCATTTTACCCGTCCTGGTAGTTCTAAGGTTCCTAGTATCTACAAAACTGGCACAAAGATCTTATGGCTGAGAATCGTTCTCACCGTTTTCACACTTTAAGGCGTTTTCTCCGCATCCTCTTGTTTCTATATATACATATATATATACATATATATATATATATATATATATATATATATATATACATAGGGGAGGGTTCATTGGGGAACACTAAAAAAGTGGGGAACGGGGGAACACTTTTAAAAATTATACTTAACATGTTAAAAAAAATTCTAATTTTTTTTGGGCGCTTTTTCTTATAAATACAAGTAGAAACATTTTTGATAAAAAAATCAAAAACTAAAAATATAAAAAAATGTTTAAAAAACAGTTATATCTTATAGAATTAACTTAACATGTTAAAAATATTTTAAAAAAAAAAATTCAGCGCTTTTCTTTATAAAAAGGAGGAGAAACTAGTCGAGTAAAAAAATATTTTTTCTAAAAAAAAACATTTTTTAGCCTTTTTTTAATTGTTATTTTTAATATTTTTAGTTTTTGATTTTTTTTTTATTAAAAATGCTTCTAAAGGTATATATAAGGAGAAGCGTCGAAAAAGATGTTTAAAAAATTAATTTTTAACATGTTAAGTTAAATTTTTAAGAGTGTTCCCCGGTTCCCCACTTTTTTAGTATTCCCCAATGAACCTCACACTATATACATATATATATACATATATATATATACACACACACACACATATATATATATATATATATATATATATATATATATATATATATAGGGTAGGGTTTCAACGTGAACAACCTCCCAATAGTGAACTGCGTGAACAGATCTGGACCCTTGATTTCCTTTTTAGTTGTTAAGGGTAGGATTGTAATTATATAAAAAATTAGATTTAAATCATTATTTTAATAATGGAATTAAGTTACATCTTTCCTATTTTAAATTCATTATCCACATTATGTTTTATTTATTAATAAGATAATTATCAAAACAAACAACAAATCACCAAATTTCAATTTTAATTTTTTTTTCAAATTTCATCATCAGAATTCAAATTTTGATTTTTAAGATCCACGTAACCTTCATATTTCAACAGTATACACATGTGTACTTGGATATAAATAGAACAGTACACATGTGTACTCAGCATCGTTCATATGTGTAATTAGCTACATAATACATACCTAGAAACAATACCTGTAAAAGTATTTTATATTTAACAAATTACAAGTTCCATATTGTTTTCCAAATCAAACAAAAAAACATATAATTACAAGTTCCAGTTTCGTAAAAACAATAAACCCAACATAACATAATCGAAAAAACAAAAAACATAATCTTTTACAACTATTCGCCACGTTGTATGTTGAATCATCCTTATCGACCACGCAAACAAACATATGTGAATCATCCTTATCGACCTCATACGTGAATCATCCTTATCGACCTTCCATCTCCACTTTTCTCGTTAACGACATCTCCTATATTAGCACAAAAAAACTCAGCAACTAATTCTTTGCATAATTCACAAGTGTACATCAACAACCTTACACATTCAATACACAAAAAATTCCGAGATAACACAAAACAGACGTTATACACATGTGTATATCGCGTTAAAATCAGAATACACATGTGTACATCGCATTAAAACACAGAGCAAAATCAGAATACACATGTGTACATCGCATCAACTTCAATCTAAATATCTCTACAACATAGAAGAACCTGCCACCCCTTATGTTTCGTCCACAAACCAAAACCACTCCTCTATCTCATCTGTTTGAGATAATTACTATATTTTAAATTCTTTTAAACACACGTTGTATGTCATCTCCTTTATTATAAAAACAAAACAATCGAATATACTGTTTTGTACATATATTCTTTTTCTTCCAAACTTTCAGTTGTTATCAATTTTAAACATATTAGTTAATCATTTTTCTTAAAAAACAAAGGATCGGTACTCATTCATCATCTTCATCTAATTAACTCAACAACTAGTCCTTCTTCTTCATTAGAAAAAGAACATACTAACATACAGTTTGTATAAAACTCCAAGTTTCAATTGGTTTGAACATGGCTGTGTATTGAATGATTAACAAAAATCAAACAAAAGCAAGAGAAAATTATACCGAAATAGCAGGGTTGACTCGAGACGTTCCCGTAAACTCGGTTGCTCCGGTGTAACTCCGGCGACGAGTGGTTCCTCCGACTTGTTTCCGACGAAGTGCTCGGCGACGATTGATTCCTCCGACGATTGATTCCTCCGACGATTGGCTCCAATGTGTTAGGTCAAAAAATCTGATGCGCGATACGAGCGCATCACGTATGCGATGTGCTTCTAATATAAAAAAAACTTAAAAAAAGAATTATACATACACAAACCAAAAAACACACATAATAATTCAAAAAAACATACATAAACTAGAAAACACACTTAATAAGAAGATAAGAATTGCCGTTAAAAAAAAATAAGAATATAAGAATTATGTTTTGAATATGTTCTTGCGAAATTAAAAAAATTAAAAATTAGGAGTCTATTTTTACGAATATACAATATCAACAATTAAACAAAACTGTTGATTTTCTTTTATTTATATATATATATATATATAGGGGAGGGTTCATTGGGGAACACTAAAAAAGTGGGGAACAGGGGAACACTTTTAAAAATTATACTTAACATGTTAAAAAAAATATTTTTCTAATTTTTTTTCGGCGTTTTTTCTTATAAATACAAGTAGAAACATTTTTGATAAAAAAAATCAAAAACTAAAAATATAAAAAAATGTTTAAAAAACAGTTATATCTTATAGAATTAACTTAACATGTTAAAAATAATTTTTTTTTTAAATTTTTTTCAGCGCTTTTCATTATAAAAAGGAGGAGAATCTAGTCGAGTAAAAAAATATTTTTTTCTAAAAAAAAAAATTTTTAGCCTTTTTTTAATTTTTTTTTATAATATTTTTAGTTTTTGATTTGTTTTATTAAAAATGCTTCTACAAGTATATATAAGGAGAAGCGTCGAAAAAGATGTTTAAAAAATTAATTTTTAACATGTTAAGTTAAATTTTTAAGAGTGTTCCCCGGTTCCCCACTTTTTTAGTGTTCCCCAATGAACCTCACACTATATATATATATAATCTGCACGTGATAATCTGTCAATCTTTAATTGAATCCAAATGATCAAACCATATACTATTCTCTTATTGGACCACCTACATTCTCAATATCAGACAATTGATAGAATCAAGAATTTCACATGACAATCTATGACACAAAGAGAAAGTTATTGGACCTCAAATCGTGAATCGGCATTAGGATTTTCCGGTCAGGTCAGCAGAAAGTGTGCAATTCCGGCGACTTGCTGGCTTCGATGGTCTCCTCTGCTTTTCGTTGATGTCGGCGACGCTGCTATGTGAGAAAGAAAGATTTGTGTGGGATTTTGAAACTTAAATGTGGAGATAAACGAGATTTATGCAATCAAGTTAAAATGTAAATTACACATATACCCTTATTCACTTAATTAAATAGTAACAAATAAGCAAATAATTACCATCTTGCCATTCACTAAAAATCTCAAGATCATAAAAATCAATGGCCTAGATCAGTTCACGCAGTTCACTTTTGGGATTTTGTTCACGTTTGAACCTAATCCTATATATATATATATATATATATATATATATATATAAGGGAAGGTTCAAATGAAACATGCAAGAATTCAAAAGTGTGATTGCAAAAAAAAAAAACAAAAACAAAAAAAAAAAAACAAATTATGTGTTTTTAGGCATTTTTAGTTAGTTTTCGAGTTTTCGCGTTAAAAGTGGTTTTCATTTGAACCATCCCCTATATATGTGTGTGTGTGTTGTGGATGTTAACATGTAATTTAACTATATAACAGATAATCTTGTTGTAGTTTAGGGGTAAGTATTTCATTTTTGGCTATAGAGATATAGGTTACAAATCACAACAATCACACTTTTGAATTTTTGCATGTTTTTTTATCCTTTTCAAATTGGACAGGCCTTGTAGGCCCAAAAAAAAGTCCAGTTTTATTTAGTGGTCCAATACTATAAATAAGAAGTTATCAATGCACAATCATAAAACCTAATTCTCTTGTTGCGGCTGCCGTTGTCAACAACCCTAATTGGTAACTTCATTGCCAATGTTAGGAAAACAAGCGAGGTCATCTCAGGTAGGCATTTTAATCTTTGTTTCGTTACTTCTATTTTCTTCTATTTTTGTTTTGAGTTATTATTGTGGCAAGAACTCTATTTTAATTTTATCGTTGTTATTGATTTTGTTACGAATGTAGCATGCTTACATGTTATCGTTTTCATCTTGCAGGGATCTAAAGAACATATATCAATCCTTCATAACATGTTGATTGTTTTAGGATTATCTTGACTGCACATGGTAATGTTAAACATTTACGATTTTAAAATTTAAATTCAACCTTACACTAGGGGTTAGTTGTTAGTTCGTCTATACTCAATCTGGGTTCTTGTTTGATACATGTAGTTTTATGATTTGTTATAAAGATTTTCAACTCATATTTTCACGTATTACTTTTTATGTAATGAAATTTATGGTATATGATTTTTCCTTGCATCAAATGTTCAGCTAAAGATTATTGCATATAAATTGTTTTCCTTTTTTACAATGATTATAGAAACAAATTAGTATTCTTACTATATATGCTATTGTCATATGTGAAATTGTGGTTAAATTGTCACTACAAGAAAACTTGGTTTTTAGTACGCACAAAAGTGTCCTAAAATGATATTTTATAGGACCTTTCATTTAATAGGACCAACGGTAAAAGCGTTTCATGTAAAGGGGTCGTAATAAGTCCCGGGACTAAAAAAATGTCCTAACATCTCAAATAAGATTATGAAACCAATTTTATGATCGCGTAATATGTGTTTGAACAACCAAAATAGTGTCCACATAAAAACATATTAGGACACTTTTACAATGTTCTAACATGTTCTTACATACTTTTAATCTTTTGATACACTTACAAGTGTCCTTAGAAATTAACTGATAGGACCCATATGATGTAACATTATAGCTAATTTAGTACCAAGAAAAGGGTCCTAATATACCAAATAAGATTATGAAACCAATTTTATGGTCGCATAATATGTCTATAGACAACTTAAATAGCGTCCTAGAAAGAACATATTAGGACACTTTTACAATGTCCTAGAATATGTGATTACCTACTTTTAAATTTTTGATACACATACAAGCGTCCTTAAAAATTAATTTACAGTACCCTTATGATGTAACGTTATAGCTACTTTAATATCAAGAAAATGGTCCTAATATCCCAAACAAGATTATAAAACCAATTTTATAAACAGACCATCAACATATAACATCCTAATAGTTATTGTATAACATCAACTAATGAAATAAATAAAACTTCATTATATTTCAAATAAGCATGTTCATAACAAAAACACTAACCATAAATAAGTTATAACATTATCTAACATAAAGTCTTAACATTTAACAACGAAATTAAAAGCAATTATTAAAGAAATAAGAAGCATAAAATCTTGAGTCATCATGCTTCCTCAATCCTCATGGACTACCTACAAATAAACCATCCATGTATAAGCATTAAGTTCCATAATATTAAAATTATTTGTATCACAAGTTTAACAAATACATACCGAGATGAATGGATAGGGCCATGCGATGGATGCACCAATACAATCTTGATTGTAGAAAATAAACCATAGATCATTTGGGTCCAAGCTCTGAAGCCTTCCTCTTGCTACAGTCTCGGTAGAGTTTAGAATGCTTTTGAGGAAAACTTCATCTCCGACCTAGATTTTAGTTTTCAACAAATATTTATTAAACTCTAGTCATAATAGTGCAAAAAATCATTTTACAAAATAATTAATAAAGATTTACTCTAGCATGCTAACATTTTTATAGAAAAACTAAGAAAAAATGGTTTTTAATAATCCCACATTTACAATCTTGTACACAATAATCCCACATTTACAATCTTGTACACAATAATCCCACCTTTACTCTTGGTACATAATAATCCCACTTTTACAATCTTGTACACAATAATCAAACCTTTACTCTTGGTACATAATGCCCAATTCATATCAGGATCAGTGCTAGTGCTTATAAGACCTGGCAAACTGGTCGGGTCATGGGTCAAAACGGGTCAATTATAAAAAAAGGTTGTTTTGGTTCAGGTTGAAACGAGTCTGGGTCAGAACAAGTCCGGGTCAGAACGGGTGGGTCAGAACGGGTTTCGTGTCGGGTCAGGTCAGTTTTTTTTTAGATATACTAAAATCTTACATTGATACATATTAGTATATTAGTTATAAAAGGAAGGACTTGTTCACTGATTTCAAGTAGGCTACTTCAATAGATTTGAGTATTTAACTTTTGTTATGATTTAGAACAACTCTGCAGCCAGTATCACCTAGACTTTTAGAGACCTACTGGCACACCCCCAAAAATACCACAAGCGGAAACTCCCGCGAGGCGTGTGACGTACCAGGATCTCGCCACTAATCATATTGAACCATAAATAAAATAAACTTTCCATTAAACGAAATAGTATAATTCAAACACCAGTGTAGAAAATTAAACATGTTCAGCGGAAGCATAATAATTTGTTCAATAAGTTTAAATGAAAATGTTCAGAACAATGCAACAGTGAGAAGCGTTTCCAAATGTCACGACCCATGACCACTCCAGCTTCCTAAACAGCAAGTTCCATGACAGTGTACCTTAGGGCCTGCAAGCACGCAGAAAAAGTGTGTCAGATAACGCTGGTGAGTTCACAGTTTGTTTAACCGTTTGTTACCAAGTATTAACTTATGTTATGTTGATAATAACTCGATACCGCAGACGGCTCCTTTTTGCCCTTCTCCAATGCTCTATCAAACATTTGTCATGATTTTAAAGTTATTAGTTCACGCCCGTCCTATCCAGATACGTCGTGAGGGTGCCAAACCTAATAGTGCTATCAATTAATAACCTCGTTGCCCTACAAGCAACTTGTTCGTTAGTATGATGGGACTTAAGTGATAGAAAGTGAGTGCATTATCCAACATCAACATTTACTGAAAACCGCCTCATATCCCCTACAAGGATATGGGTTTGTGAAAACTGCCTCACATCCCCTACCAGGATGTGGGTTTATGAAAACCCGTTTATTTGTTTGCCTGTTTGATTGTCCCCACCGGACGCATGCTTGTATTGAGAGAAGTGAACTCACCATAGTTTTGCTGAGTATGTTAAGTTACCCTTTCCAAGTTGGTCAACCAAACCCTACCGTGGTTACCAATAAGAATCACTTTCGTACACAAATAAGTCACATATTTTCACGGATAGCATTTACCGCAAAGATCACCGTATAACACATACCAAGTACTCAAATCACATGACAACAATTAACATATGAGTTTGCTACTCACACGAGCCAAATCAGGTTCCTCATTCTATTTTAATGTTATACAACTTTATAAACACAAACATTCATCAACAACATTATCATAAACTACTGTTCGTGGGATGCTTCTCGGCGAAGGTTACTCTTGACGAAGAATTATACTTCGTCAAAAGGGATGGTGGCGAAGAATCCCAGTTGTTCGTCGAAGGCCAGTCGACGAAGGATCAAGTTCTTTGTCGACCTGGGTTCTTCGTGGGGGAGGGGGGAATCTCCGTCGCTGCCTCAACAGTTTCAAGAACAATAACCCTAACTGCCGTCGTTCGTCTAAACAACACAACCTAGAACATGTTTCTTTGATAAACCTAAATCATGGATCATATTAACCCGCAATTAACATTCTCATCATTCGTATAAAATCAAGTCATCGAACATCTTTCATGCAAATCGAACCATAATTTCTAGCAAATCATCAATGGCAATCTTAGTTTATAGACTAACATCAGATCGATTCAAATAACATCCTAGCATGTTTTTAGCACAACCCTAGATCATGCTAAAATCTCATATATCAAACATCAAGTTACAATACATCAAACAGTCCGTCATCTCTTTATATCACTAGACCCTTCAAAGGATTAAATCAAACAATAAGGATCATGTACTAACCAAATGATGAAATGATTAAAGAAGTGTTATGGAACCAAAGAGGCTTCGAAAGAGATGGGGCTGCCGTCGAAGGGGAGAGGAGAAGAGAAGAGTAGGGTTTTGTTATTTATAAACTTCACGTACAGATATGTGTGAATACAATGTAAATAGGGCCGAGTCATAACTGGGCTTCACTTGGGCCGAAGGCCCTTTCGGCGAACAATGCTCTCGACGAAGAACCGTACTTCGTCGAGCTGTTGATGACGAAGAACTATTGACGAAGAACTATCTTCGTCAAGAACTGATGATGACGAAGAACTATCTTCGTCATGGAATGTTTGTGACGAAGAACTATCTTCGTCAAGAAGTGAGGTTGGCAAAGGACCTTAGTTATGAAGTTATGAAACATAAACAATTCTTAAGTTATTCATTAAACAACCATACATAACAATACTTCAATTATTCATCAATCATGCACAAGTTACAACGCAAAACGAATTATGAAAAGAGGATTGCGAAACAAGCAATGCGTAGAGGAAGGACCTTGAGATCTCGGGTTGTCACACCTACATAAGAACTTGTTGGTGCACTTGTGTCTGTACTTTGTCTGTATTTTGTCATGATACCAAACGATGTCTTTGTTAGTCTTGTAAGTTTGACCAAGTCAACCATCCTCCTGGTTTGACTTGGCCAAACAGTTAGACAATGGTTGTAATATGTCTGTGTCGAAGGATGTGTCATCGAAGGATTGTTTATATCCTTCGATGGATATAGATGGACCTCGAAGGATATCATCCTTCGAGGTATATGTGGATCCTTCGATAGGTTTCAGATCGACAGATGATATTTCGATCAGACGATCTGATCCTTCGACCAGACGAGCTGTGATGGATATATATATCCATGTAATGTGTTCACTTCATTGGAGATAGTAGACAAGTGTGTGAGAAGTGAGTCTTGTAGAGAGCATTTTCAGTGGTCAAGGGCTGTAACCGTGTCCACGGAAATACAAGAGAAAACTTTGATATCTCGTGTGTCTACCCTTCTCTTTGTAGCTTGTGTTCTCATATAAACTCGGTTTGCACTCTAGCTTGGATTCCGCACTCGCTAGTGTGTTAAACATAACAAGGATAAGGTTTGACCTCATCCTCCGAGGGACCTACAAGTGGTATCAGAGCCGTGGCTCTTTTCCTTGTTAAAAACCGAGTTTATACAAGACTTTGGAGTGTTTTGGACAAAAACTCACATGGTTTAGCACCCGTTTTTAGTGTTTTTCTTGCTTTTCCAGTCGTAAAAACGTGTTCTAAACTTACCGGGTGTGTTAAAAGACGGGTTGGGTAACTTAAAAACTTGTTTTTAAGAAGTTTGGTCTTCTCCGGCCAAATTCCGGCTTACTCCGGTGACTGGTTTCTGGGTTGATCCTTCGATTTTTAGCATATTTTATTGATTCAAAATCTCGGTTTGCTAAAAGTATGGTCTGACCATACCTTTCTGCCGAAAGATTTCTACCAACCCATCACCTTTTCACCAACCTGTCACTTCTTTTGTCAACTGTGTCAGTGCAGATCGAAGGATATCCTTCGAAGTCGAAAGATCATCTTTCGATCAAAGGAGGTTCGATAGATAATCATCCTTCGAACATCCTTCGAAGTCTGTGACTTATCCTTCGATCCAAGGAATCTTTTCGAAGCATACATCTTTCGGTCTACAGTTCTTTTTCGAAAGATAAGGATCCTTCGTTTGGAGAATCTTTCGAAATCATTGTTCGAAATTCAACAGTGATCTTTCGAACACTGTTGATCCTTCGACCTTAGTCTGTTTATGTTTAACAAGTTTGTGATTTTCAGGTATTATTATTCTTGATCAAAAATGAATCCAAGATGGGGTACTCCGGTAAATACAGAGATGTATTTTGGTACTCCGTCTCCGGATAGTGGAAAGTATAGAAACACGAGTTTGTCTCCTTCGTGGTCCGAATCTCCCGCACCGGTATCTTCTCAAGCTAATGCAATTTCTACCGGTCAATGGGCATTCGTATCAAATCAAACTCCAAGTATTCAAAGCATTCTCTTAAGCGAGAGCGAAACCGGAAGTTTGAATCGGCCTCCAAAGTTGATGCACTTATACGAATATCCAGGATGGATTGACAGATTTCATACATACGTCTTTGGACAAAATACAGAATTGTGGTTGCGGTTCATCACAGATTTCGATCAAACAATAGAGGTTGCCGCATCATCTGCTGCTACGTTTGCAGATCTTACGGAAGATCAGAAGAAGGTCTATGATTTGGAAAAGAAGGCATATGCCATTCTTACTCAGGCGTTAAGTAAAGATATTTATCATCAATTTGTCAGTTACAAGACAACGAAGAGGTTGTGGGACGCATTGAAGACAAGGGGCGTAGGAAATGAAGCGACACGTCAATTGAGACGTGACTTGCTAAAGAAAGAGTTTGATGGTTTTACTTGTATGGAGAATGAGTCTTTAGGAGATTTGACAAGTCGATTTAATCATTTGCTGACTGAATTGGCAAATTTTGAGGTTGTTACAACTTCAGCAGAGATTGTGAAAAAGTTTGCAGATGCGTTGCCACCTCAATGGAATACTTTCTTGGAAATCATGAAGTACAATGGCACTTTAGCTACAACAAACTTCAATGACTTTGTTCAACTCCTGGAAGACAAGAATCAGGAAGAAACTCTCAAGGCAAAAAGAGTTCTCGTGCCACAAAATCCTGAAATGTATTATGGAACTTCTAACACTTCTACAAAACCTTCTTCACACGCTCCAATTCAAACAGCGTTTGTGTCTAGCACTAACATGTATGGCAATACTATCCAAGTTCCGGTCAAGCCTCCTCCAACAGACATGTATGGAAATCCGCTTGAACCAGTTCCTTAACCAGTACCACAACAGCAAAGCCAACGACCTATCAGAGCAACTGATATGTTCGGAAATCCATTACCTGTTCGATCTACCGGACCAACAGACATGTATGGGAATCCACTTCCTCCTCAATCTACCGGACCAACAGACATGTATGGGAATCCACTTCCTCCTCAACAGCAAGCGTGTTATGGAAGCACATCATCTGCTGGTCAACAATCAAAGCCAAATACAGTACGGCTCGACACCTCAAGCTTTTCTAAAGTCAGTGTGGAAGTAGCAAAGGAACACATGGAGCTGCTAAACACTTTGGTGAGCGCATACTGTGGATTAGTGGAAGGTTAGATTGGTAACATTAATCTGACACAAGAAGACTATCAGCAGATCGATAAAGAGGAGATGGAGATGATGGACATCAAGTGGGCTCTGGCTCGCTTACTAAACGAGCTTGTTTTTGAGCTTGGGCTCTGGCTCGAGCTCATCCAAGCTTTTTTCGAGCGGAGCTCGAGTAGCTCACAAGTAGCTCGGCTCGTTTGTACCCCTACCTGAAGTGTTAAAGCTGGTCATTTGGTACACTTTGATTTCTTCAGTGGCACAATGCAACTAAGAACACAAAATGTGTGAAGTTAATTAAACAAAATGTGAAAAAATGAAATAAGAAGGTACGAATGGTAAAAGGACGTACTTGTCTACTTGATGCAGTTGTCATGAACACCAGCATGACCTTTATCATTGCTGGTTCCCTGTTTTGAGCTTCCATATAACTTTCCAAATGCTTCTGTCAACTGAAAATCAGATGACAAAATGTTAAGATACAAATCCGAAGTAAGTGCAAAACAGATGATGGTCTGGTCAGGTAACTGGTGAAACGGGTTGACCAAAATAGAATCGGGTTATAATAACCCTATTCGGTTCAAGTAATCAATCCGTTCTGACCCGTACTTCATTTTTCCTATTTATTACAACCCATTCTGACCCGCTTTTAACATCAGCCATGCCCAGAGTGACCGAGCAGGTCGTTAAAACGACCCATAAGTACCCAAAATATGGCGTCCGGGTCAGAGTTGCCAGGCCTATATACAACTATACAAGCTAATTCGAAGATATCCATAAAAGCAACCCATAAGGACCCAAAATCTGGTGTCCGGGTCAGAGTTGCCAGACCTATATACAACTATACAAGCTAATTGATATCCATAAAAACGACCCAAAAGGACCCAAAATCTGGTGTCCGGTCAGAGTTACCAGGCCTGTATACAAGTATACAAGCTAATTCGAAGATATCCATAAATATTACCTCTCTGGTGACCCAATCCCAAACAACAGCTTCCCTATTGGCATCAGCAGAGGCAAACATAGAAACATCAGGAGAGTAATGGATAACCGTAATAGCACCTTGATGTTTTTCGAGGACAGTTTATTCAGTAAGAGAATCGCCATTAACTGAATATATGTGCAATTTACCATCTTGCCCTCCAACAACGGCTTCAGTTCCATAATGTTTTCGCAACGGTCCCATTGAAATCCTCAGATATTGTCCATATTTTAGCAGTCTTATCAGCTGATACAGTCAGCACCTACAACAAGGGTAAAAAAAAATCCTAAATTTGAACCGAGAGAATACATAAAAAGTAACAAATAAGTATATAACCCCTCAGTTTGATTAGTTCCATTATTGGTATTGCATTTTAACACACACCTGGTGTGCATGACCCACCTCTACATTCCCCCAAAATCAAAACTTATATTAATTTACTATTCTTGCCCTATTTGTCAAGGTCTATCAATTTTTATCCTTTGTACTTCATCACATATGAGAAGATCACAAGAGCCACTATCATTAAACTTTGATGAATGCGCTAGATAGGTCTTATAAGAAGCAAGCAGTACATGGGAGAGAACCAGGGTCATTTGTGTATACTTCTAAAATCATGAAATGTTAACTACATTTACCTGTAACCGGCTATGTGGGCTTATGAAGTTATCGATGTTGGAAATGACATCATCACGGCTACTTTGACATAAAGCAACAAGCTTAACTCTTTCACCAACCCTATTCTTAATTTCTGCCTCCCAGTTGTAGGAGTTACAATTATTGCCTTTTTACCTAGTGGCCATTCATCTAATCCTTGACGAAGAAGAGTGTATAACTAGTAGTCTTCCCCAATCTATTTAAAAGGGCACAACATTGGTCATAAAAAACTGTCAATGTACTTCATCACATCATTATGAGCAATAACGAGTAATATTTAGCTACTTATATGTAAATCTAATGTATTTTCTAATTAAATGTCATACCTCTGGTGGGGTCAGGTGAACTTAACAAGTATATGGTCCGCTTCTAGGGGTACAGAATCGCCATCTCCATCTTCCAAATGTTCAGGCTGCCATATTATCAGTGATTTAATATCTGGTGGCAACTTTGTAATCCCTTCTGGCACTTCATACTCCACAGAAACACGAGTTTGATCCCCATGGTACAAACCATTCACGAGCACACAGGCAACGAATCAGTTGTTCAGTTTGATTGGGATACCCAAAGTAGTAGTGATTGCCTTTTCACCCGAAGATTTCCTCGGATATCAAAATCATAAATTCATGTTAGTTGACTCCAATACAAGGTCTGATTACATGACGTTGTACAAACCAAGAATCAATCACTATATCCATCCCAAAAAACATCTTTAGAGTTATGCAATGGTTTTTATGATACAAATCGTCTAAAATGAACTATTCATGTTTTTTTAGCTAAAAACACACAAATTCCTACCAATTCTACGAAATTTAAATGAAATTATGAAAACACGAATGCCTAATTACATCTTACTAACCTACACAATAACGGTGTACCTCAAAGAGCATCCAAGTTCTGCAATTTCTACGGACACACAGCTGGTAATGAAGCGTCGTTCTCTTTACAGGATTCATCACTGTCAGATACTCAGATCTACATAATCCATCGTCTCCGTCTTCAGATTTCTTAGCAAGATAAATCATCCTGAATCGTTGGTCTCAGATTCTACATGAGACATCGTCTTCCTCCATAAACTAGGGTTCTTAATTTCAGATTAGGACTATTCAATAGGGGAGAGTTAATTGGTTGCGAGATAAATCATCATGAATCGTTGGTGCAAATTGAAAAGGATGAATCTGTTGGAGGGGGTGAGTAGGGAATTGAAAATTTTTGGTGTATTTTGTGGGCAAAGATGGTCACGTATAAGACCGTGGGGTATGGGGCGGGGGTTGGGGGAAAACGCCCAAGCCACCATCCCAGGTGGGCTTGGGTTGGGGCGTGGCCCTTGGGGCTTGGGTTTCAAGCCGGGCGTGTGGCTGGTCTAGCAAGGTGACATGGCGGGCTGTGAATGACCAAACCAAACTAGCCGTTGGGTGCTATTTAAAAAAAAATTCCTTTATAAATACCTTACTATATTTATCATTTTTATCACACAATATCAAAAACCTAAAACACAATCTTGCCATGAGTTCTTCAAGTTCTTCAAGTTATACTAAAATCGTTCACAAAATACGGTACCACAGATCCAAAGAGATTAAAGTTTAACAGGGTCCAGATGGCTGCACGTAAAGACGTCGAGCGAGCATTCGGTGTTTTGAAGAAAAGGTGGCGAATATTGGCAATGCCTTGTCGACTATGGGACAAGGATTAGATTGGAAACGTGATGTACACATGTATCATTCTTCACAACATGATTTTGGAGGATGAAGGTAGAGTAGTCGTTACCTACTATGATGACGATGACCCCCAACCAGGTAACGTAACAGACGATGATAAAGCGGCAAATGAATTTTTGATCAAGTCAAGGGATATACATCACAACCTTCGATCTGATTTGGTGGATCATGTTTCAACGATTCCTGGGTTCGAAACAGACGACGAAGTCAACGAAGACGACGAAGAATGATTGGTTTTTATTTTGATAATTATTATGTATGTTTATGTAGTTTAAAAAAAATATGTATTTTTATTATTTATGTAGTTATAAATATAAATATATATATATATTTAAAAAAAATGTTGATGTGGCTTGGCCATGCCAGCCAACCCCCGCCCAACCCAAGCCCCACCATACCCCTTAAAGTTGGCGTGGGTTGGGGGAATATTCAACATCCACGTGTCAACTAATGCCCCAACCCATGCCCCAACCCAAGCGCACCATACCCCACGGTCTAAGCTAATTAAGGGTGATGATAATTTTTAGCCACATTTTTTGTTTTGCTACAGCCACACATAAAAATTTATAAATGGCTAACAAATAATACTCTTTGATCACACAAATTTATAAGCGGCTATATGTATTATTTTAGCCACATCATTAAAAACCATCTATGACAATTACTAACATTTGGCCACACTTTTCTACTATAGCCAGTGATTGTCACATTTTAATTGAAAGTGTGACAAAAGGTTTCTAAAAGATGTGTTTTCGTCACTTGAATCAAACAAATATTGTATTTGGCCACACTTTTCGAGTTGTGGCTAGTAAATGTCACATTTTTATCTAAAAGTGTGGCTAAAGGTTTTAAAGTGTTATACAATGGTCACATTAATAATAAAATTGTGGCTAAAGGTTTTGAGCTACTATACAATAGTCACATTAATAATAAAATATGTGGCTAAAAGTTCTTTAAAATATTATAAATGACCTTTAGCCACACATTAGCCACACATTTATTCAAATGTGTGGCTGGCCAGTTTTTAAAAAAATGTGGCCGTAGGCCATTTTTCACGTAGTGTTAACCAGAGGTAAGTGTTTATGATTGCATGATATGTTGTTAATCTTGTTCTTTTGATTTATACAAACCCTAGATATCTAAACAACTGATTGTGCAATGATTGTTTGTGGTTTGTGGTATGATATCACCGTTAGATTGTTTGATTTGATGTCTGACATGGTGGATTTCTATGCATTTGTGGGGTTTCTGTTCGTAGAAATCTTGAAGAATGAAAATTCTGATTGTTGCCAGACTTTGTGAAGTCACAAAGTTATAATGTCCGCACTTGTAGATTCTTTGAAACTGTCCGCACTTGTTATCTCAAGATGTGTGCGCATTTGTTAAAAAGGAATAGATGTTCGTACTTGTTTATAAAAGAAGTCCGCACTTAGTGTATAATGTTGGGTCCGAATTTGTGTATCTTATACACGTCCGAACTGGTGCAATATGTGAGGTCCGAACTTACAAGCCTTGTTGATGTCCGCACATATGAATAGGTATAAAGGTCCGCACTTGTTGTTCCTACATCAGTCCGCACTTAACTTAGTTGAAAAACATCCGCACATGTGTTGCCTCAATGTGCGCACTTATTGTTCTCTTCATGTCCGCACTTATTGTTCTCTTCATGTCCGCACTTATGAAATTACTTATGGTCGTACATAAGATATCATAACAGTCCGTACTTGTGGCTTATTTAGGTCCGCACATAACAATCATTTATTTATTTAATTAAGGCCGCACATGTGATGTTGGTTTAAGGTCAGTACATGTTTAACTTCAAAGGGTGTCCGCACATATTTGCTTTGAAAGGTTGTCCGTATTTACATTGAGGAATGTGATCAGAATTAACATTATAGTGTCCGTATATATGCATCTAAGGGTCCGAACTTGTTAGCATGGTTATGGTCAGGGTTATAGTGTCCGCATATATGCATCACTCGGTATAAACTCAAGTTGATTTACACTTCGGCGTAAATTTTTTCGAGTCAAATATAATATGTTTTTGTGCTTTTTGATGTGTGTTTTCAGTTGGCGTACGTTTTTTACGTAAATTTTGTTCGGAAACGAGTGCAGTCAAATATAATATGTTTTCGTTAGACATTATAAATTCGAGTTACTTTAGGTTTCGACGCCGTGACAACGCGTGGGAGAAATTTACTAGTTAACTCTATTACCAAACTCATATATCCTAGCTACTGATAAATACGTAAGCTCATATCATTGCAAGTTGTAACTATACCATTAGTACAATACCATTATGAATCCTCTAGATTAGTTATACTAACTATCTAGATTCTTTTTGTTTTAATAAATACATATAAAAACTAAAAGAATCTAAATCTTGGTCGATAAAATAGAATGAAATGGGTTCTCATATTCTAAACTTTTAAAAAAAATCAACATGCGTAGATTTGTTTATGTTTTTTATTGTGTTAAAAACATTTATCAAATATACAATATTTAACATTTAGTTTCACATGGTAAATAAATGATTGAGTATGCATGAATTATATAGTAACACTATTTATAATGTTTTGAATTTTAATATCCATCTAAACTTATTATATGTAGAAAGAATATGGTGTTCCGATTTCTTAATCAATGAAATGACGTTGATGGTTACATAGACTCACGACACTAAGTATACATTGTTATAACACGCAAACAAATTTTCTACCATCATGTAATGTTATCATATGGTTAAATATCACCAAATCGTAGTAGCAATTAAATTAATTGTTTCCTTATTTGATTGATGAAATTTTCTACCATCATGTAATGTTATCATATGGTTAAATATCACCAAATCGTAGTTGCAATTAAATTAATTGTTTCCTTATTTGATTGATGAAAAAATTGAGAGTTTATATGGGGTTTATCAAGGCCACCTTTTTTTAATTACACGTAACCTAAGAAATGAGTAAGCTTCTTACACCACTAGGTTTTAATCAGAGCACACTAGATCAATATACTATGGTGTATTAGTGTATGCACCACTACAAATATATTTGAATTAAAACAACGATTATTTATTAGGAATAATGAATTTTAATAATCCTATCTATTTGTTGTTGGTTACTAACAATCCCAACTTCAAAAATAACAACTGGCAGTCTCAACTATTAACATATTGGTCTTCAATGGACCCTGACTAACAGAACCCTAACGCTGTTAGACTCCGGTCGTCGAAAAAACGTTTTTAGCCAGAAAACTCATTTTTGGCCTAAAAACTCAACCTTTTCGTCTCAAACCTCTTTGTAGCCTTATTACAGACCTTTAGAAACCATTTTTCTTGTAGAAGTCCTAACTATTGAGGTCGCTGGAAAATTTCTTTCTCGTGGGAAAACTTCTGTTTGGCTGAAAATCTCAACATTTTCGTCCCAAACCTCTTTGTAACCTTAGATCAAACCTTTAGGAACCTTTTCCTGGGCAAAAAGATTTTTCCGGCGACCGGAGACTAACAACGTTAGGGGGTTCTGTAAGTCATGGTCCATTGGAGGCTAACATGCTAATAGTTGGGATTGCTGATGGTTATTTTTGAAGTTGGGACTGTTGGCGGCCAAAGGCGAATAGTGGACTTATTAAACTCCAATATTCCTATTTATTATCCATACTATGTTTAAAGAATTTGAAGCATAAAACTATGACTTCATAAAACTAGGAATTGTACATGGTTGTTGCACCCAAATCTACGAGGGACGGCCCAAGCCCAAGTATTTTGAGGCTTGAGCTTTGGACCTCCAAATAAACAGGGCCTCCAGCTTTAAAAAAATTAGTAATAATTATATATGATATTTGGGCTGGGTTGCGATGGATAGTATTGATGTATAGGAGATTTGTAGGGGCGCTACATATGGAGTATTGTATTTGGGCGGCAATTGCGATTTCCTCAATTTTTTTGAGGGAAAAGGCCTCTGGTTTTTACTTCGCTTTAGGCCACCAAAATGGTTGAGCCGGCCCTGAAATCTATTTAGAGAAGCGCCTAGAAGAATCAAACATTTGATCGAGGACAATGTCAAGGGACCATAGCAATGGCAGGATCGATATATGGTTGTACCACCAAAGCAAAAACATCTCCCCCAAGTGCCACCCCTCCTTTGGCTTCTTTCCTCCTAATTTCAGCAACACAACACACCGGTGGTTGTCATCATACACCATGCAAAACTTTTGAGCATATGATCCTTGGATCTCATAGATCACATTTATTTTGTTCCTGTTCTTTGATGATCCTACTGTGCTCACATATGCTAGTGACTTGGTGTTTAAGACATTCACATGTTTGGTCACTGAAAATCGAGGATTTACACTTTCACCATCATAGACAAGAAAATTGTTTGCTAGGCTTAACATCTGGGGATAATAAATCATGTCACTAATCAGTTTGTGTACAACTTTAAGATGACTTTTTTATGAAAGTTATTACAGGTGTAGAAATACATATACCTTGTGCCTAACAGTCTGGAGACTGCAGCCTAACGCATCCATGAGAACAATCTCCCGGTTTCCTTTCATGAAATAGTTGTCTACTCCAAATGCAAGATTTCCATTGGAGTTGTACACTGTAAACCCGTCACAACTGAAGATCAAAGACTTCTTCCACACCGTCAAGACGATAGGATTCTTAGTGTTTACAAGTGGAATTATGGTCTCGCTCTCAGGATTGTTGGTGCAGTCATCTGTGGTCTTCGTCTTATGTCGAGTCTCAGGTTTGTTGCAGATCAGATTGGGCAAGATATAGAGTAATGAAAGCTAACCGTTTGAATGAAGCCCTTCCGTTTGAAAGATAGCTGGTTGTTTGAATGAAGGGTTCCGTTTGAGAAGCTGTCATTTGAAGGCTGGCCGTTTGAGCATGTTCAAACGGTCAGGTCATTTCTATATATAGTGTTCAAACGGTTTCATTTGTAACAATTCAGAAATATGATACCGATGTGCTGCCGGTATTCCCTCATACTGTAAACGTTGTTTATTGAATGAAAAAGAGGATTAAAGTGATTTTCTAGCTGTTTTCAAGTTCGTTTCTTAGTTTCCGCCTCTGAAACGGATTAGAGCTTCTCCAAACGACTCATTTAGGTCGAAATCGTTTCTACAATTGGTATCAGAGCTCAGGACGAGGAGTTCTTGCCATATTCAGCTTGAAAATCTGATTTTCTACACCTTCTTTCTTAAAATTGATACTTTTTACGGTTAAAATCGGCTCAAATCTTCACACTATGTTCGGAATTGACAATTAACAAAGCCTTGAAAGTTTCAGTTTAAAATTCGAAGTAAAGATGGTGAAAATTGACTGAAAACTGGTGTCCGTTTGAAGTTTGGGTCCCATCATTTGAAAACTGCTGTCAATCGTTTGAATTTGGTCTTATCGTTTGAAAGTATTACCCGTTTGAATCTATCGTTTGAAACCAGATTTGTCCGTTTGAAATACAATCTATCGTTTGAAACCAGATCTGTCCGTTTGAAATACAATCTATCGTTTGAAACCAGATTTGTCCGTTTGAAATACAATCTATCGTTTGAAACCAGATTTGTCCGTTTGAAATACATTCTGTCGTTTGAAATCACATCAGACCGTTTGAAAACTTCTTGACCGTTTGAGATAAGATCCTATCGTTTGAATTTTTGTCTGACCGTTTGAAGCTGTGTTCGTTTGAGAAAGTTTTCTGTATATCATGGACTCTGAATTTTATAACGCTTTTGCAACACCGATGTCAATGACTCAAAGTGCTATGATTGAAAATGAAACCGGGACGTCTCAGAAACCACCCAAACTCATGGATATTGATGATTACAATGGATGGTTTGAAAGGTTTGGAAATTGGGTTGAGGCGTATCACTTGGATGCGTGGGAACACATTGAAGAGCCGTATGTTAAGCCCACAAAGAACGATGTTGTGAATGGTACTCCGTTGACACTTAGAGAAATGAGTACTGCAGATAAAAAGAAATATCGAGATGAGAAATTGATGGTGAGTCTGCTTCCGCAAGCGATAAAAGAAGATATTTTGATACTGCTTCAACATGATGGAACTGCATATTCGATATCGACAGAGTTGGAAGCAAAGTTTACTGGAAGTGACGATATGCTCAGGAATAAGATGTCTCTCATGAAAAAGGAATTTGACTTATTTTGGGGATTGAAAAATGAGAGTGTCAAGCAATTAATTGATAGATATTGTAACTTGGTGAGAAATATGACGAAACTTGGTGTTAAGAAAGATACTGATGAATTGGTTGAAAAACTTGCAGATGCGCTACCATATGAAACATGGGGAACATTTCTGATGATGCTGCGGTCAAACAAAACAGATTATAAGAAAATGACACTGGGAGATTTTATCAAGCATCTGGAAGCTCAGGAGATGGAGCAGAGGAAGATTGCTAGGATGAAGAATTACGATGGAGAACAAGATATCAGCTTGTATTACAAAGGTGGTGTCAACGAAAAGTCAAATTTTTCTCCGAAAATAGAAACTGCTTACAGTGTGAAAGATTCTTCTGAAAAGAAATCATCCCAGGGATCAAGCAACACTAGATTTTCATCATTCGATCCAAACATTTCTGCAACAAAGAATGGAAGAAAACTTCAATGCAATATTGTATTAAATCTTGAAAGTGATCAAGATTATTCTGAAGAAGTTGCCAAAAATCAAATGTCTTTGTTGGGAATGGTGTTAGAGTCATATAGTAGTTTTGTGGCCGGAAAGATCGGTAATCCAATGCTCACGAAAGAGGATTACGATCAAATTGATGCTGAGGAAATGGAATTGATGGATATTAAATGGTGCATGGCCAGTGTAATGAGAAGAGCTGAGAAGTTTAAACAAATCACGGGAAGAAATGATTTTCTTGATGCAAGTGTTTCAAATTTAGGCTTTGATAAGTCCAAAGTTACATGTTTTCGTTGCAGGGAAAAGGGGCATTTCAAGAGAGAGTGCAAAAATCGTGAAGCTACTGGAGTCCAGAATCCTTTTGGAAACAACGATTATCACAAAAGGGCGATTTATCATCAAATCACACCACCAGCACTGCATCAGGCACAAACTGCACATGGAATGATGCAGATTAAAGATTCAAAGAAAGCTTGTCTGGGAAAGGATGGTGGATTCAGTTGGGATAAATATGTTCCAATAAACAGCAAAGTGTGTTTGGCAGAACAAGATGATGAAAAACTGGCTGAAGGTTTCAATTGGGACAAGTTTTGTCCAGATCAAGAATTTATGGCCAAAGAGATGTCTAAAGATACTTCAAATGTTAATGTTTTTTTTGCTAATGCTTATGATTTGAAATGTGCAGAAAGGTGCAGAAAAGTCATGGAAGCAGCTGAAGAAAGACGAAGGAAGAACAAAGAAGAGGAAGAAGAAGAAGAGAGATTGAAGAACGAAGCGAAAGCTGAGAAAAGAAGAAGAGCTGAGTTTTTACAATCGAGCAGAAGTGTCAAAGAAGTTCCAGAATATGAAGTGAAGATTGATGAAGAACGAGTTGAAGTTTCTGAAAAATGCATGAACTGTGATTCGTTAATCAAACAAAACAATGAGTTATTGCACAATATTCACAAGTTGAAAGAATCATATGACACAATGAACATAGAAATTAACAAATATACTGATTCAAGTGGTGAACAAGCAATGGCGATGAATACTTTGAAAGTAGCATATCTTAGACAGCTGGATGATGCTAACTTTTATATCAAGAAATGTGCTGATTTAGAGTTGGAGCTGGCAACACAGAAGATAGAGACTGAGAAAGTTAAAAAGTTATTAAACAGTTACTCATGTTCTTCTTTTGTTGTTGACAGGATTTATCCAGTAGTGGAGAATTTGAAGACATTTGAAGAAATGAAAATGTCTGAAGAAGAGAAAGCTGTGACAAAAGATGAAGTGAAGACTTCTGGTAAGAAACCAAGTGTGGTCTACACTAGATGTCCGCCCCCGGTCGAAAATGGATTTTTACCTCGAAATCCAAATTCAGAAAGAGTCGAAAAGGCAATAAACTTACAATGGGAGTCTGGGACGTCAGATAACTTGCCAGAAAATATTGATGTCACATACACGTCGTCTGATACTGATCATGAGTCAAAGTTGATAAAAAGTGTGGTCGATCAGGTGTTAGATAAAGATGATTGTGAGGAGTCAAAACCGGAGTCCAAATCCGAGTCAAAGTCTGAGTCCGATATGACAAAGTCAACAGTAAAAAAGGAGAAACGGGTTTATGATAAACAATTTTTGCTATCGAAATCTAATTTGAATGATGAATCAGTCAAAGTAGCATATACTTTGAAAGGTTCTGACAAATTATATTCTGATGAGAGTTTCCCAATAAGAAGTGTCAGATTTGAAATGATTCAAAAGGTTTTCAGAATTACAGAAATTAATATTTCTGAAATAAAAGATTTAAATCTTATCGGAAAACCTAAACAATACACTTCAAGAGTGCAACAAAGAATTAACAAGAAAATGGGTTACACTTGTGGTTACAGTTTTCAAAAGAAACCAAACCATAATCGTAATTTCAAAAAGAAAGGTCTTGGTTTTATTCAACCGAAAAATTATAAAAATGAAAAATTTTATAAACCAAAAACTATGTTTGTTTCAGGAAATTTTTTAGATGATGAGAAGAACAAGCATTCAGAAAGCAGACAAATCAAGAATTCCTTGCCAAGAAGCAAGAAGAGTTGAAGAAAAATCATGTTCCAAAGAAGATAGAAACCAGAACCTGTTTTCAGTGCAAGATTGCTGGTCATGTTGCTAGGAATTGTCCGAAAACATTCAAACCAAAACAGGAAGTATCTGGTAAACTGAAAGAGAAAGTTGCTGAGAAAACTGAACTTTCTACCCGAAAGTTCACAGGCTTTGAAAATTCAATCTTTGAGAAGGGAGAATGTTCAAAGAATGTGGTTAAAAGAAAAGAAAATCTGATAAATCAAAAATGGGTTGTTAAAGGTTCAGGAAACAGTTCTGGTGATGAATCTGATTCCACAAAATCAGAGGAGCCAAAAGTTGTTAAAGAAAAGGTTGAAAAATCAGTTCCAAAAGTGGATGATGTGAATTTTCCACCTTTGAGTGCTGAAAATTTTAAAAAGAAAGTTGGGAAAGTTGAAAGTTCAAATCAATTTTATTCTGACAAGAAGAAATTTGATGTTGATAAAGCTTTCAACGGAACTGTGAAACACATTTTTGGCAAAATGATCAATGGTAAGGCCAAAAGTGTTAAAGAATTTTATGCTGCCAAAAGAGGAGGTCACAGGTTAGTTGAAAGAAAAGATGATGAAGAGGTTATTACACCCAAGGAAGGTCAGGCTTAGGTGGATATATTTTTCAAAGAGTAAAAACCTGACTTGCCGGAGATCCCAAGTTGGTAATCGTGGATCATGAATCGGCATCATTCTTTATCATGTTTGTATAAAATGTTTGAGAAGATTTTGCAGGACTTGCCGGAACTCCCAGGTTTGTAAGCGAGGAGTAGGAATCGGCACCTTGAGAATTCAATCAACAGATGATGATTGGTTGAAAATGCTTGATTAGATTGATCTTACAAGTGGTAAATCAGGGACATTAAGTTGTATCTGATTTTCTACAAGTGGTTGAAAAACAATGTGATGATTTGATCCCCAATTCTACAAGTGATAAAATCAACAAAACTTATTTTCTGGAAAAACCATTTGATTAAAACAAACTTAAGTGTTTTGAAATCATAATGGGAAAATAGTTTGTTGTGAGGGGGAGTTCTGATTGTTTATGCCAAATGGATGGCGAATTGAGGCAATTCGATATTAGTTGTCATGTTTGTGTACAGTTTGTTTTCAAATTTCCTAAAATGTGTTTGCATTTTAGGGGGAGTAAGAATTTTAGAAAATCCAAAAACATGATAAAATGAAAAATGAGTTTTGTTGCATAAAAGAGGAAATGATAGTATATCAGTTGGACTGTCACAGCATGTTAAAGAAATGGAATGTCAAAATGTGATAAACGGTCTCACTGACAGTAGGTTTTTACACATTTAGTAGATTGTGACGAGATATAAACCTAAATTTCAAACTTGCTTGTTCTGTGGGTTAACACAAACTTGGATATATAGGTAACCCCTGAAATCTTGTTTGAAAGGTCCCTTATTCTGAGATACTAGGTCTTTATGCTCAGTGATATCTGGGGTATTATCCCGGGACTTCTGCTGAAAGAAATTTTTGACCTAGTCCCCGGATAATGCTTTCTGCAAATGCTTGAAACATAGCATCGCCCTCAGCAAGCTGATGAAACAATAAAATTGATAGTCGCTGTTGTTGTGATGCAAAAGATCCTCTAAAGGGGACTCACCAAAAGTCGAAGCCGTCATCTCTCTGCGTATCGAAAGATCGACCTGAGCTCTCACGGCCCTCGTACTATAATTTATTCCCCTGACAGATATCATCTGTGGTATACTCACCTGTAAGACTGAATATTGGGATCTGGATACGGGAGTATATTCAAGTAGTGAGACACACGAATAAGTTCAAGAGCTTAAAACATTAATCAATGTATCTCAAAGCAATTGAACTTTGTGTGAAAATTTAAATGGACAAACATACTGACAATCTAAGTGAATCGTTTAGAATTTAAAATGTAATGAAGCTTAATGGTGTTGGTGATATGTCTCAGAAACTGATATGATCCTCTTGCACGAAGCTCACAAAAATATTGTTTGTAAATATTTCTTTAATACATTTCTTTGTTATATTCAAAAATACAAAAAGATTTTAGTGAGTTTTAGCATAAATTTTGAAAAATCCAAAAAGATTTTCGACAACTGATATTGAAAAGCAGATTTTCAAAATTCCGAGTGGGAGTCTGTTGGTGCAGTCATCTGTGGTCTTCGTCTTATGTCGAGTCTCAGGTTTGTTGCAGATCAGATTGGGCAAGATATAGAGTAATGAAAGCTAACCGTTTGAATGAAGCCCTTCCGTTTGAAAGATAGCTGGTCGTTTGAATGAAGGGTTCCGTTTGAGAAGCTGTCGTTTGAAGGCTGGCCGTTTGAGCATGTTCAAACGGTCAGGTCATTTCTATATATAGTGTTCAAACGGTTTCATTTGTAACAATTCAGAAATATGATACTGATGTGCTGCCGGTATTCCCTCATACTGTAAACGTTGTTTATTGAATGAAAAAGAGGATTAAAGTGATTTTCTAGCTGTTTTCAAGTTCGTTTCTTAGTTTCTGCCTCTGAAACGGATTAGAGCTTCTCCAAACGACTCATTTAGGTCGAAATCGTTTCTACAAGGATAAACCTTTGCCATGAAGAAGCACTGATTAGAAAGAGAAGGGGAGGACACTTGAGAATGCCTTTGAAATTTTGGATGACGGAAGTTTAGGGTGGGACTCTACATTTTTTATAGTAACTATACTACAAGGTATATATCCCATTCAATGAACACTTTTGTAATAAGGGGATGCTTAAAGCATGTGATGCTACATAGTCATAGCAAGTAAATAAAGAATCTTGGTACCATGAACTACATAATAAATTGAAACTATTTAACATATTGTTATTGTTTTAATCACTAGCCAAGCTTTTTTTCTTATGATGTTATTTTCTTCTTGACTATGAGATTGAGTTTGCACTATTGAATATTTTGTAAATAGTTCAAAATTTTCATATAATCATGTTTATTAAATTTCCTAGTTTATATAATATAGCAAAATGATAAAAATGAGTACGGACGAAAATGTTTTAGGCTTACAGTCAAAGAAAAAAAGCAAATGTCCAAACCCCATATACTGCCGGTATATTTTGAGGATCATGACGATAAGAAATGGAAAACGTTGAAGAGAATGCTAGAGGGTTTATAGTTCACTCAAAATCAAATAGGTTTATTAGCCCGTAAATGAATCGGTGGCATGTCGTGTGAACGTCGATTTTACTTAGGACCAAGAGGTCTAGTTTGGCTTTCGAAATACAGCCAATTATGATCACGTACATGACTTTCTATATTATATAAATTTAAAAAAAAAATCTTTATTATATAGCATAAATTTTTGGTTATTTACGAGTTTTCTCTTTCACTATCATGCGACTTGGTTTTAACTAGAATACAAATGGAGTTAGTATGATGGAGTGAAATTGCAATGAAAACATTGGTATTGAATTACAAAACATTTCTGATAATAGCAATGGCCTATAAACCACAAGGACCAAAACCGCCATTTACTCAAGTATTTTTATTGATGAAATGGCTGAGTCTTCCAAATACACAACGTATCCTAGGATTAGATTATTTGTCCCATATATATTATGATTATTTTATTAATATTGAGAAGACAATTGATTCTGTGATTAATGGTACAAAGCACGGATTTTTTAATCTAACTAAAACTAAAAGTCAACGAAAAATTCCGGTTGACCAATTACGTAAAAACAAAACATGTAATACATAATACTTCATATCGAGTACCTAATATTTCATATATAATCATGTATTAAGGATAAATAATATACAAAACATTAGCCAAATTAACATATAATACCCACATAATGTCGAATACTAAATATTTAATCGCATAATAAAGCATAAACAATCAAGTTTTTATTATTACATATGTAATCACGTAAGAAGCATAATTGTAATAACATTAGTTATAACAAATCATATTAAATTTGTAATCATATAATGGATTTGACATTCTTTTGTTTTCCTTGATAAGAGTTAAAGAATCGCAAATGAGATTTGACGCACATATATATACGTAAGTAGATTAGCGTAACAATACAATAAACTGATATCCTAAAAGCATTTCAAAAAAATGATGTCGAAAAAGTCAAATTCAGCAAACCGGCCCAAATTCCTTTTATCGCATCCCAGTTAAAATTCGGTGCATGCATACTAAAGTAGAGTAAATTAGTGTTTTCATTATTGCACGAATCATTCTTGAACTACAAAAATTACAAAAATCATCCTTTACGTTGATATGTTGCACTTTTCTTCCTTTTCTGTATATTAGTTGTAATGATAAATATAAGATTATATATGTTAAATACCCAAACAAAGTAAGACCACGATCAACATATGGACCGATCGTGGACCAACAAAACGATTCTGTAAATTGAAGAATATGTTTGATATAACGACCGGGTTGTACATTGATCGTCCAACCCACTTAAAATTTTGAGGGTCAAACACAAACAATAAAATCCCCATCGGTTCCACAGCCCAATCTGTCTTTAAAAAAAAATTGCTGTAAATATTATAACATAATTATATTGTTCAAAAAGGTTAACTTTCACTCTGAAATTAACATGTTTTCATTTAGCCAAGAGTTTTGAGTGATATTTAACCAGTTTGACTTTGCTTGTTTGACCCAAATAAAAAACCGTAACATGAACCAATTTAGGAAAATTGGCCAAAAATGTCACCTCTAAGCTAGTGAAGTGCCAAAAGATAAAAAAAAATACATACTTCTTAGTCGAAAATATCAATCTTGATGGGAACGATTTCGTGTGCAACCTTAAAGTGTCCCACTAAACGTGCGAAAAACACCATTTGTTGTTCAAGTGTGAATTTAATGTTTTCGGCCTGCACACATATTAGAGTAACCAAGTTACTATTACCAGAAAATTATATTAAAAATAAAAACAAAGACATTTTATATATTTCTAACCTTACGAAAACCATGCTGCTCCCCTTCGTACTCCACTAAAGCAACTTGCAATCCTTTTGCTTTCAATGCTTGATAAATTTGTCTTGCTTGAACAGGAGGTACAACCTGTAAGACAGCATACATCTATCCATTATGATATATAAAAGACCTACAAGATATAGATATAAAATTTTCCACTTTTTCCATATTTTCGCAACCAGGAGTGTTCATGAGCAGTTGTGCGAAAAGTATTGACAACGAAAGCCAAAAGAATTGTCAACATTATAAAACAAAGTAACCAAATTTATTAAAAAAAACTATATTGTCTAAGAAAAGAGGAAATTTCGATATGTTTACATTTAGCTAAGTTTCAACCCTTGCCAACATACATTACGCATCCAAAGTAATTAATCTCTTTACCTGAAAAAATAAACATAAAAAACAAGACGTTAAATATATTTCTAACCTTGCGAAAACCATGCTGCTCCCCTTCGTACTCCACCAACGCAACAGGTAATCCTTTTGATTTTAATGCTTGATATATTTTTCTTGCTTGATCAGGGGGTACAACCTGCAGCACAACATACATCAATCCATTACAATGCATATAAAAAATACGTTATGTAGAAATAAATCTTTACACTTTTTTTAATACTTTAGCAAGGGGTGTTCATGGCCCATTAGCCGCATTTTACAAAAAATGTGGGCTGAACCGCTAACTACGGTTTCAGAGAAAAACAAATCAAATGGCCAGGTTGCATCCGGTTTAGCGGTTCAACTGTTCGGTTTGGCGCTTTAAACCGTTTTTTATTTTCAGAATCATTAGTTTGTATCATAAAAAAGGAACGATAAAGGGTGCGCAAAATAATTCAAAAAGCAGTTCCGGTTCGGAAAACGCCATGAAAAATGCCAAGAAATACCCATTTGAAAACGTCAAAAACACCCGGTACAATAAAAACACCATGAAAAAACCAGTTGAAAATGCCATAAATACACCAGGGTCAGAAGAAACACCATAAAAACCCAGTTGAAAACGTCATAAAAAGCAAAGTTGAAAATGCCATAAAAAACAAAGTTGAAAACGCCATAAAAAAACCCGGTTCTTTTTTTTTGAAAAGTATCTCAATAGTATAGTCGTTGGAAGGATAAAAAACGCTGGATTTTATGGTTTATGTTTTTTATAAATAATCACATATAAAAAAATTATGGACGGTTAAATGAGATGGGGAAATGGCATGTGATTAGCATGTGCAACCTTGTTTGGATCATCCCATTTTACCCGTCCTGGTAGTTCTAAGGTTCCTAGTATCTACAAAACTGGCACAAAGATCTTATGGCTGAGAATCGTTCTCACCGTTTTCACACTTTAAGGCGTTTTCTCCGCATCCTCTTGTTTCTATATATACATATATATATATATATATATATATATATATATATATATATATATATATATATATATATATATATATATATATATACATAGGGGAGGGTTCATTGGGGAACACTAAAAAAGTGGGGAACGGGGGAACACTTTTAAAAATTATACTTAACATGTTAAAAAAAATTCTAATTTTTTTTGGGCGCTTTTTCTTATAAATACAAGTAGAAACATTTTTGATAAAAAAATAAAAAACTAAAAATATAAAAAAATGTTTAAAAAACAGTTATATCTTATAGAATTAACTTAACATGTTAAAAATATTTTTAAAAAAAAATTCAGCGCTTTTCTTTATAAAAAGGAGGAGAAACTAGTCGAGTAAAAAAATATTTTTTCTAAAAAAAAACATTTTTTAGCCTTTTTTTAATTGTTTTTTTTAATATTTTTAGTTTTTGATTTTTTTTTATTAAAAATGCTTCTAAAGGTATATATAAGGAGAAGCGTCGAAAAAGATGTTTAAAAAATTAATTTTTAACATGTTAAGTTAAATTTTTAAGAGTGTTCCCCGGTTCCCCACTTTTTTAGTATTCCCCAATGAACCTCACACTATATACATATATATATATACATATATACACACACACACACACACACACATATATATATATATATATATAGGGTAGGGTTTCAACGTGAACAACCTCCCAATAGTGAACTGCGTGAACAGATCTGGACCCTTGATTTCCTTTTTAGTTATTAAGGGTAGGATTGTAATTATATAAAAAATTAGATTTAAATCATTATTTTAATAATGGAATTAAGTTACATCTTTCCTATTTTAAATTCATTATCCACATTATGTTTTATTTATTAATAAGATAATTATCAAAACAAACAACAAATCACCAAATTTCAATTTTAATTTTTTTTTTCAAATTTCATCATCAGAATTCAAATTTTGATTTTTAAGATCCACGTAACCTTCATATTTCAACAGTATACACATGTGTACTTGGATATAAATAGAACAGTACACATGTGTACTCAGCATCGTTCATATGTGTAATTAGCTACATAATACATACATAGAAACAATACCTGTAAAAGTATTTTATATTTAACAAATTACAAGTTCCATATTGTTTTCCAAATCAAACAAAAAAACATATAATTACAAGTTCCAGTTTCGTAAAAACAATAAACCCAACATAACATAATCGAAAAAACAAAAAACATAATCTTTTACAACTATTCGCCACGTTGTATGTTGAATCATCCTTATCGACCAAGCAAACAAACATATGTGAATCATCCTTATCGACCTCATACGTGAATCATCCTTATCGACCTTCCATCTCCACTTTTCTCGTTAACGACATCTCCTATATTAGCACAAAAAAACTCAGCAACTAATTCTTTGCATAATTCACAAGTGTACATCAACAACCTTACACATTCAATACACAAAAAATTCTGAGATAACACAAAACAGACGTTATTCACATGTGTATATCGCGTTAAAATCAGAATACACATGTGTACATCGCATTAAAACACAGAGCAAAATCAGAATACACATGTGTACATCGCATCAACTTCAATCTAAATATCTCTACAACATAGAAGAACCTGCCACCCCTTATGTTTCGTCCACAAACCAAAACCACTCCTCTATCTCATCTGTTTGAGATAATTACTATATTTTAAATTCTTTTAAACACACGTTGTATGTCATCTCCTTTATTATAAAAACAAAACAATCGAATATACTGTTTTGTACATATATTCTTTTTCTTCCAAACTTTCAGTTGTTATCAATTTTAAACATATTAGTTAATCATTTTTCTTAAAAAACAAAGGATCGGTACTCATTCATCATCTTCATCTAATTAACTCAACAACTAGTCCTTCTTCTTCATTAGAAAAAGAACATACTAACATACAGTTTGTATAAAACTCCAAGTTTCAATTGGTTTGAACATGGCTGTGTATTGAATGATTAACAAAAATCAAACAAAAGCAAGAGAAAATTATACCGACATAGCAGGGTTGACTCGAGACGTTCCCGTAAACTCGGTTGCTCCGGTGTAACTCCGGCGACGAGTGGTTCCTCCGACTTGTTTCCGACGAAGTGCTCGGCGACGATTGATTCCTCCGACGATTGATTCCTCCGACGGTTGATTCCTCCGACGATTGGCTCCAATGTGTTAGGTCAAAAAATCCGATGCGCGATACGAGCGCATCACGTATGCGATGTGCTTCTAATATAAAAAAAAACTTAAAAAAAGAATTATACATACACAAACCAAAAAACACACATAATAATTCAAAAAAACATACATAAACTAGAAAACACACTTAATAAGAAGATAAGAATTGCCGTTAAAAAAAAATAAGAATATAAGAATTATGTTTTGAATATGTTCTTGCGAAATTAAAAAAATTCAAAATTAGGAGTCTATTTTTACGAATATACAATATCAACAATTAAACAAAACTGTTGATTTTCTTTTATTTATATATATATATATATAGGGGAGGGTTCATTGGGGAACACTAAAAAAGTGGGGAACAGGGGAACACTTTTAAAAATTATACTTAACATGTTAAAAAAAATATTTTTCTAATTTTTTTTCGCCGTTTTTTCTTATAAATACAAGTAGAAACATTTTTGATAAAAAAAATCAAAAACTAAAAATATAAAAAAATGTTTAAAAAACAGTTATATCTTATAGAATTAACTTAACATGTTAAAAATAATTTTTTTTTAAATTTTTTTCAGCGCTTTTCATTATAAAAAGGAGCTTTTCATTATAAAAAGGAGGAGAATCTAGTCGAGTAAAAAAATATTTTTTTCTAAAAAAAAAAAATTTTAGCCTTTTTTTAATTTTTTTTATAATATTTTTAGTTTTTGATTTGTTTTATTAAAAATGCTTCTACAAGTATATATAAGGAGAAGCGTCGAAAAAGATGTTTAAAAAATTAATTTTTAACATGTTAAGTTAAATTTTTAAGAGTGTTCCCCGGTTCCCCACTTTTTTAGTGTTCCCCAATGAACCTCACACTATATATATATATATATATATATATATATATATATATATATATATATATATATATAATCTGCACGTGATAATCTGTCAATCTTTAATTGAATCCAAATGATCAAACCATATACTATTCTCTTATTGGACCACCTACATTCTCAATATCAGACAATTGATAGAATCAAGAATTTCACATGACAATCTATGACACAAAGAGAAAGTTATTGGACCTCAAATCGTGAATCGGCATTAGGATTTTCCGGTCAGGTCAGCAGAAAGTGTGCAATTCCGGCGACTTGCTGGCTTCGATGGTCTCCTCTGCTTTTCGTTGATGTCGGCGACGCTGCTATGTGAGAAAGAAAGATTTGTGTGGGATTTTGAAACTTAAATGTGGAGATAAACGAGATTTATGCAATCAAGTTAAAATGTAAATTACACATATACCCTTATTCACTTAATTAAATAGTAACAAATAAGCAAATAATTACCATCTTGCCATTCACTAAAAATCTCAAGATCATAAAAATCAATGGCCTAGATCAGTTCACGCAGTTCACTTTTGGGATTTTGTTCACGTTTGAACCTAATCCTATATATATATATATATATATATATATATATATATATAAGGGAAGGTTCAAATGAAACATGCAAGAATTCAAAAGTGTGATTGCAAAAAAAAAAAAAAAAAAAAAAAAAAAACAAATTATGTGTTTTTAGGCATTTTTAGTTAGTTTTCGAGTTTTCGCGTTAAAAGTGGTTTTCATTTGAACCATCCCCTATATATGTGTGTGTGTGTTGTGGATGTTAACATGTAATTTAACTATATAACAGATAATCTTGTTGTAGTTTAGGGGTAAGTATTTCATTTTTGGCTATAGAGATATAGGTTACAAATCACAACAATCACACTTTTGAATTTTTGCATGTTTTTTTATCCTTTTCAAATTGGACAGGCCTTGTAGGCCCAAAAAAAAGTCCAGTTTTATTTAGTGGTCCAATACTATAAATAAGAAGTTATCAATGCACAATCATAAAACCTAATTCTCTTGTTGCGGCTGCCGTTGTCAACAACCCTAATTGGTAACTTCATTGCCAATGTTAGGAAAACAAGCGAGGTCATCTCAGGTAGGCATTTTAATCTTTGTTTCGTTACTTCTATTTTCTTCTATTTTTGTTTTGAGTTATTATTGTGGCAAGAACTCTATTTTAATTTTATCGTTGTTATTGATTTTGTTACGAATGTAGCATGCTTACATGTTATCGTTTTCATCTTGCAGGGATCTAAAGAACATATATCAATCCTTCATAACATGTTGATTGTTTTAGGATTATCTTGACTGCACATGGTAATGTTAAACATTTACGATTTTAAAATTTAAATTCAACCTTACACTAGGGGTTAGTTGTTAGTTCGTCTATACTCAATCTGGGTTCTTGTTTGATACATGTAGTTTTATGATTTGTTATAAAGATTTTCAACTCATATTTTCACGTATTACTTTTTATATAATGAAATTTATGGTATATGATTTTTCCTTGCATCAAATGTTCAGCTAAAGATTATTGCATATAAATTGTTTTCCTTTTTTACAATGATTATAGAAACAAATTAGTATTCTTACTATATATGCTATTGTCATATGTGAAATTGTGGTTAAATTGTCACTACAAGAAAACTTGGTTTTTAGTACGCACAAAAGTGTCCTAAAATGATATTTTATAGGACCTTTCATTTAATAGGACCAACGGTAAAAGCGTTTCATGTAAAGGGGTCGTAATAAGTCCCGGGACTAAAAAAATGTCCTAACATCTCAAATAAGATTATGAAACCAATTTTATGATCGCGTAATATGTGTTTGAACAACCAAAATAGTGTCCACATAAAAACATATTAGGACACTTTTACAATGTTCTAACATGTTCTTACATACTTTTAATCTTTTGATACACTTACAAGTGTCCTTAGAAATTAACTGATAGGACCCATATGATGTAACATTATAGCTAATTTAGTACCAAGAAAAGGGTCCTAATATACCAAATAAGATTATGAAACCAATTTTATGGTCGCATAATATGTCTATAGACAACTTAAATAGCGTCCTAGAAAGAACATATTAGGACACTTTTACAATGTCCTAGAATATGTGATTACCTACTTTTAAATTTTTGATACACATACAAGCGTCCTTAAAAATTAATTTACAGTACCCTTATGATGTAACGTTATAGCTACTTTAATATCAAGAAAATGGTCCTAATATCCCAAACAAGATTTTAAAACCAATTTTATAAACATACCATCAACATATAACATCCTAATAGTTATTGTATAACATCAACTAATGAAATAAATAAAACTTCATTATATTTCAAATAAGCATGTTCATAACAAAAACACTAACCATAAATAAGTTATAACATTATCTAACATAAAGTCTTAACATTTAACAACGAAATTAAAAGCAATTATTAAAGAAATAAGAAGCATAAAATCTTGAGTCATCATGCTTCCTCAATCCTCATGGACTACCTACAAATAAACCATCCATGTATAAGCATTAAGTTCCATAATATTAAAATTATTTGTATCACAAGTTTAACAAATACATACCGAGATGAATGGATAGGGCCATGCGATGGATGCACCAATACAATCTTGATTGTAGAAAATAAACCATAGATCATTTGGGTCCAAGCTCTGAAGCCTTCCTCTTGCTACAGTCTCGGTAGAGTTTAGAATGCTTTTGAGGAAAACTTCATCTCCGACCTAGATTTTAGTTTTCAACAAATATTTATTAAACTCTAGTCATAATAGTGCAAAAAATCATTTTACAAAATAATTAATAAAGATTTACTCTAGCATGCTAACATTTTTATAGAAAAACTAAGAAAAAATGGTTTTTAATAATCCCACATTTACAATCTTGTACACAATAATCCCACCTTTACTCTTGGTACATAATAATCCCACTTTTACAATCTTGTACACAATAATCAAACCTTTACTCTTGGTACATAATGCCCAATTCATATCAGGATCAGTGCTAGTGCTTATAAGACCTGGCAAACTGGTCGGGTCATGGGTCAAAACGGGTCAATTATAAAAAAAGGTTGTTTTGGTTCAGGTTGAAACGAGTCTGGGTCAGAACAAGTCCGGGTCAGAACGGGTGGGTCAGAACGGGTTTCGTGTCGGGTCAGGTCAGTTTTTTTTAGATATACTAAAATCTTACATTGATACATATTAGTATATTAGTTATAAAAGGAAGGACTTGTTCACTGATTTCAAGTAGGCTACTTCAATATATTTGAGTATTTAACTTTTGTTATGATTTAGAACAACTCTGCAGCCAGTATCACCTAGACTTTTAGAGACCTACTGGCACACCCCCAAAAATACCACAAGCGGAAACTCCCGCGAGGCGTGTGACGTACCAGGATCTCGCCACTAATCATATTGAACCATAAATAAAATAAACCTTCCATTAAACGAAATAGTATAATTCAAACACCAGTGTAGAAAATTAAACATGTTCAGCGGAAGCATAATAATTTGTTCAATAAGTTTAAATGAAAATGTTCAGAACAATGCAACAGTGAGAAGCGTTTCCAAATGTCACGACCCATGACCACTCCAGCTCCTAAACAGCAAGTTCCATGACAGTGTACCTTAGGGCCTGCAAGCACGCAGAAAAAGTGTGTCAGATAACGCTGGTGAGTTCACAGTTTGTTTAACCGTTTGTTACCAAGTATTAACTTATGTTATGTTGATAATAACTCGATACCGCAGACGGCTCCTTTTTGCCCTTCTCCAATGCTCTATCAAACATTTGTCATGATTTTAAAGTTATTAGTTCACGCCCGTCCTATCCAGATACGTCGTGAGGGTGCCAAACCTAATAGTGCTATCAATTAATAACCTCGTTGCCCTACAAGCAACTTGTTCGTTAGTATGATGGGACTTAAGTGATAGAAAGTGAGTGCATTATCCAACATCAACATTTACTGAAAACCGCCTCATATCACCTACAAGGATATGGGTTTGTGAAAACTGCCTCACATCCCCTACCAGGATGTGGGTTTATGAAAACCCGTTTATTTGTTTGCCTGTTTGATTGTCCCCACCGGACGCATGCTTGTATTGAGAGAAGTGAACTCACCATAGTTTTGCTCAGTATGTTAAGTTACCCTTTCCAAGTTGGTCAACCAAACCCTACCGTGGTTACCAATAAGAATCACTTTCGTACACAAATAAGTCACATATTTTCACGGATAGCATTTACCGCAAAGATCACCGTATAACACATACCAAGTACTCAAATCACATGACAACAATTAACATATGAGTTTGCTACTCACACGAGCCAAATCAGGTTCCTCATTCTATTTTAATGTTATACAACTTTATAAACACAAACATTCATCAACAACATTATCATAAACTACTGTTCGTGGGATGCTTCTCGGCGAAGGTTACTCTTGACGAAGAATTATACTTCGTCAAAAGGGATGGTGGCGAAGAATCCCAGTTGTTCGTCGAAGGCCAGTCGACGAAGGATCAAGTTCTTTGTCGACCTGGGTTCTTCGTGGGGGAGGGGGGAATCTCCGTCGCTGCCTCAACAGTTTCAAGAACAATAACCCTAACTGCCGTCGTTCGTCTAAACAACACAACCTAGAACATGTTTCTTTGATAAACCTAAATCATGGATCATATTAACCCGCAATTAACATTCTCATCATTCGTATAAAATCAAGTCATCGAACATCTTTCATGCAAATCGAACCATAATTTCTAGCAAATCATCAATGGCAATCTTAGTTTATAGACTAACATCAGATCGATTCAAATAACATCCTAGCATGTTTTTAGCACAACCCTAGATCATGCTAAAATCTCATATATCAAACATCAAGTTACAATACATCAAACAGTCCGTCATCTCTTTATATCACTAGACCCTTCAAAGGATTAAATCAAACAATAAGGATCATGTACTAACCAAATGATGAAATGATTAAAGAAGTGTTATGGAACCAAAGAGGCTTCGAAAGAGATGGGGCTGCCGTCGAAGGGGAGAGGAGAAGAGAAGAGTAGGGTTTTGTTATTTATAAACTTCACGTACAGATATGTGTGAATACAATGTAAATAGGGCCGAGTCATAACTGGGCTTCACTTGGGCCGAAGGCCCTTTCTGCGAACAATGCTCTCGACGAAGAACCGTACTTCGTCGAGCTGTTGATGACGAAGAACTATTGACGAAGAACTATCTTCGTCAAGAACTGATGATGACGAAGAACTATCTTCGTCATGGAATGTTTGTGACAAAGAACTATCTTCGTCAAGAAGTGAGGTTGGCAAAGGACCTTAGTTATGAAGTTATGAAACATAAACAATTCTTAAGTTATTCATTAAACAACCATACATAACAATACTTCAATTATTCATCAATCATGCACAAGTTACAACGCAAAACGAATTATGAAAAGAGGATTGCGAAACAAGCAATGCGTAGAGGAAGGACCTTGAGATCTCGGGTTGTCACACCTACATAAGAACTTGTTGGTGCACTTGTGTCTGTACTTTGTCTGTATTTTGTCATGATACCAAACGATGTCTTTGTTAGTCTTGTAAGTTTGACCAAGTCAACCATCCTCCTGGTTTGACTTGGCCAAACAGTTAGACAATGGTTGTAATATGTCTGTGTCGAAGGATGTGTCATCGAAGGATTGTTTATATCCTTCGATGGATATAGATGGACCTCGAAGGATATCATCCTTCGAGGTATATGTGGATCCTTCGATAGGTTTCAGATCGACAGATGATCTTTCGATCAGACGATCTGATCCTTCGACCAGACGAGCTGTGATGGATATATATATCCATGTAATGTGTTCACTTCATTGGAGATAGTAGACAAGTGTGTGAGAAGTGAGTCTTGTAGAGAGCATTTTCAGTGGTCAAGGGCTGTAACCGTGTCCACGGAAATACAAGAGAAAACTTTGATATCTCGTGTGTCTACCCTTCTCTTTGTAGCTTGTGTTCTCATATAAACTCGGTTTGCACTCTAGCTTGGATTCCGCACTCGCTAGTGTGTTAAACATAACAAGGATAAGGTTTGACCTCATCCTCCGAGGGACCTACAAGTGGTATCAGAGTCGTGGCTCTTTTCCTTGTTAAAAACCGATTTTATACAAGACTTTGGAGTGTTTTGGACAAAAACTCACATGGTTTAGCACCCGTTTTTAGTGTTTTTCTTGCTTTTCCAGTAGTAAAAACGTGTTCTAAACTTACCGGGTGTGTTAAAAGACGGGTTGGGTAACTTAAAAACTTGTTTTTAAGAAGTTTGGTCTTCTCCGGCCAAATTCCGGCTTACTCCGGTGACCGGTTTCTGGGTTGATCCTTCGATTTTTAGCATATTTTATTGATTCAAAATCTCGGTTTGCTAAAAGTATGGTCTGACCATACCTTTCTGCCGAAAGATTTCTACCAACACATCACCTTTTCACCAACCTGTCACTTCTTTTGTCAACTGTGTCAGTGCAGATCGAAGGATATCCTTCGAAGTCGAAAGATCATCTTTCGATCAAAGGAGGTTCGATAGATAATCATCCTTCGAACATCCTTCGAAGTGTGTGACTTATCCTTCGATCCAAGGAATCTTTTCGAAGCATACATCTTTCGGTCTACAGTTCTTTTTCGAAAGATAAGGATCCTTCGTTTGGAGAATCTTTCGAAATCATTGTTCGAAATTCAACAGTGATCTTTCGAACACTGTTGATCCTTCGAACAAGTCTTGATCCTTCGACCTTAGTCTGTTTATGTTTAACAAGTTTGTGATTTTCAGGTATTATTATTCTTGATCAAAAATGAATCCAAGATGGGGTACTCCGGTAAATACAGAGATGTATTTTGGTACTCCGTCTCCGGATAGTGGAAAGTATAGAAACACGAGTTTGTCTCCTTCGTGGTCCGAATCTCCCGCACCGGTATCTTCTCAAGCTAATGCAATTTCTACCGGTCAATGGGCATTCGTATCAAATCAAACTCCAAGTATTCAAAGCATTCTCTTAAGCGAGAGCGAAACCGGAAGTTTGAATCGGCCTCCAAAGTTGATGCACTTATACGAATATCCAGGATGGATTGACAGATTTCATACATACGTCCTTGGACAAAATACAGAATTGTGGTTGCGGTTCATCACAGATTTCGATCAAACAATAGAGGTTGCCGCATCATCTGCTGCTACGTTTGCAGATCTTACGGAAGATCAGAAGAAGGTCTATGATTTGGAAAAGAAGGCATATGCCATTCTTACTCAGGCGTTAAGTAAAGATATTTATCATCAATTTGTCAGTTACAAGACAACGAAGAGGTTGTGGGACGCATTGAAGACAAGGGGCGTAGGAAATGAAGCGACACGTCAATTGAGACGTGACTTGCTAAAGAAAGAGTTTGATGGTTTTACTTGTATGGAGAATGAGTCTTTAGGAGATTTGACAAGTCGATTTAATCATTTGCTGACTGAATTGGCAAATTTTGAGGTTGTTACAACTTCAGCAGAGATTGTGAAAAAGTTTGCAGATGCGTTGCCACCTCAATGGAATACTTTCTTGGAAATCATGAAGTACAATGGCACTTTAGCTACAACAAACTTCAATGACTTTGTTCAACTCCTGGAAAACAAGAATCAGGAAGAAACTCTCAAGGCAAAAAGAGTTCTCGTGCCACAAAATCCTGAAATGTATTATGGAACTTCTAACACTTCTACAAAACCTTCTTCACACGCTCCAATTCAAACAGCGTTTGTGTCTAGCACTAACATGTATGGCAATACTATCCAAGTTCCGGTCAAGCCTCCTCCAACAGACATGTATGGAAATCCGCTTGAACCAGTTCCTCAACCAGTACCACAACAGCAAAGCCAACGACCTATCAGAGCAACTGATATGTTCGGAAATCCATTACCTGTTCGATCTACCGGACCAACAGACATGTATGGGAATCCACTTCCTCCTCAATCTACCGGACCAACAGACATGTATGGGAATCCACTTCCTCCTCAACAGCAAGCGTGTTATGGAAGCACATCATCTGCTGGTCAACAATCAAAGCCAAATACAGTACGGCTCGACACCTCAAGCTTTTCTAAAGTCAGTGTGGAAGTAGCAAAGGAACACATGGAGCTGCTAAACACTTTGGTGAGCGCATACTGTGGATTAGTGGAAGGTCAGATTGGTAACATTAATCTGACACAAGAAGACTATCAGCAGATCGATAAAGAGGAGATGGAGATGATGGACATCAAGTGGGCCTTTGCCAGTGCTGTTAGGCGAGCAAAGGATTTCATGGAAAGAACTGGCAGAACCAGCTTGGAAAGCAAGAAAGACACCAAGTATGGGTTTGATAAGCAGGCTGTTAAGTGTTTCAATTGTGGTGAACGTGGTCAGTTTTTGGGAAATCGCCTAGTCACATGGCAGTGCAAGAAGCAGACGTGCGTCGCTACATCAACATGCGAAGCTGAATACATTGCTGCCTCAAGTTGTTGCTCCCAAGTCCTATGGATCCAACAACAAATGCGCGACTACGGTTTTGAATTCCTAACTACTCCTATTTACGTTGATAATTCTGCTGCCTTACAGATCACTAGAAATCCTGTGCAGCATTCAAAGACTAAGCACATCGAAATTAAGTATCACTTTATACGTGATTGCTTTGAGAAAAGGCTAATCGATGTTGCTTACGTCCACACCGATGACCAACGTGCCGACCTTTTTACCAAAGCTTTTGACAAATCAAGATTTGACTATTTATTACTGGTAAACGGCATTAAGGTCAAGCAAGAGTAAAACCAACATCGGACAATCATTTTTGTAAATACCTTTGTGTTTTAAATTTGTCTTAGTTTATTGATTTTAGGGGGAGTAAATCCAAAATTTGAAAATCCAAAAACATCGAAAAATTTCAAAAACACAAAAACAATAGAAAAACAAAAATGAGTTTCCTGGCGAGCAAAAGAGAAAATGATAGTAAATCAGTGGTCTGTCCAAACCTCTTTAAACCTTAAACGAAAAACGATAAGCAGCTCTATATAAGATGTATCGGTAGGATCACAATCATTTTAAAGTGTGCAGGGTGATATAAACTTAAATCGACTGAAGACCAGGTGGGAACCACTCATTGGCATATGGTCTTGGTACTGAAATTTCGTTTGATAGATTGCCGAGGTTCTGAGATATTCGGTCTTTATGCTGATTATCATCTGGGTATCATGGTTGTATCTTTTTCCGAAAAATAACGGGGACGCAAGTCTAGATCTTCCATGATACCATACATACGTGTACATATTGCATTCGACCTCAATAAGTGATCAACAATCTCATGTCCCTCAAAATAAGTGATAAAATATCACATTTATCCGGGAGTCAAGTTCGTCTCTCTGCTGTACGAAAGTACTTACCTGTTCACGGACTTGCTCCTGTGCCTTCATGCATCGAAAATCAAGTTCCTCATCAATAAGTGATTCTCTCACATAGGGCTTGTTTTCAATCAAAATAAGTGAGTTTCTCACATCATATACGGTCAAACAGATGATAATCGGTATACTCACCGGTAAGATGAACCCTCGTGCATACCTTGATACGGGAATGTGTCGTGATGTGGATGAACACCGGTTGGTAAGTATAAATCATACTCTAACGTATCCCCTCGCCATGATTACAAATGATAAGTTGAGCTTAAGTGGACAACAATACCGATAATCATTATAGGATGCTTATCTTAATGTTAACTAATTGAACAAAGAGAGCGTTTTGGCATGACCGTACACTGATATGATTCTCTTACCCTCGAAACTCACAAAAAGAATGTCTGTAAATATTTTTTTAATGTTTTCAGTTTCTGCATCTTTGTATATATTTATTTACTGCTTTCAGTCTTTACTTTTGAAATATTCAAAAAGTCCAAAAAGATTTTAGGTGTGTTTTAATATAAACTTTCTAAAAACCAAAAAGATTTTATTTCTATTTTATTTTCGATCGTACGATGTTGGAGCTCAAGTCTTCGTTGCCTGAAACCTGAACGAAAACCGAATTGACTATATCTTCATAAACGGTCGAAATTTGCAAGTTTTGAAAGTTAAAAACTGAAATTGATAAATTTTGTTAAACTTTCAAACTGTCGGACGGTAGTTGTTTGAAATATGGTCATACGTGTGTCATTTGTTTATGTTAACTATATTCCAAGCAGTTGTTCTCATTACGCGTTTAGATTTCTTGCATGTGCAGATACTAAAGGCGAGGAGAACATGTTCGTTGACAAGCTTCGGAATGAAGACATGACGTGAAGGCACTCAAGTGATGAAGATGATCGAGTTGCCACTGACCATCATCAACACCACAAGGATCTCAATTCATAAAGAACAAGTATTTCACGAGCATAACTCAAGGGGGAGCTTATGTTAAGGGGGAGTTTGTCAACACACTTCCTGTAGGTCCCTCGGAGGTTGAGGTTAAACCTATTCCTTGTTATATCTAACACACTAGCAAGTGCGGAATCCAAGCTAGCATGCAAACCGAGATAGAACACGACAATGATAAACACACAAGATCCAACGATTAACACCTCTTGTATTAATACGTATGAAAGATCAATTACAAGCTCAATGTTTACAAATCTATTCTGTAAACTCTCTCTAAGTGTGTGTGTGTTCTGTGTGCTCTCTCTTGTCTCTCTTTTTCGAACTCGTCTGTTTAAAGAGAACACATTGCATGGGTATATATACCCAAACACAGATCGTCTGGTCGAAGGATCAGATAGACTGATCGAAGGATCATCTATCGACCTGAAACCCATCGAAGGATCCACATGTACCTCGAAGGATGACATCTTTCGAAGTCCATCAACATCCATCGAAGGTTTATCTTTCGAGCTCATCGAAGGATATAAACCTTCGATGACTCATCCTTCAACACAACCATCTTACAAACATGTGTTAACTGTTTGGTCAAGTCAAACCAGGAGGATGGTTGACTTGGTCAAACTTACATCAACCTTACATTAAAGACATCGTTTTGTATCATGACGAAATACAGACAAAGTACAGACACAAGTGCACCAACAAACTCCCCCTTGGCTGTAGCTTTGTCTCGATCTTAATTCTTGTGGGTCCCTCGTGTCTTCAAGTCTTTGACGTCCTTTCAAGTCTTCAATGTCGGAGGATCTTTAAAGTCTTCACGTCTTGAAAGCAGAAAGTGTACCAACAAACTCCCCTTTTCATATAGGAAATGTGTTGACAAACTCCCCCTTAACATAAGCTCCCCCTTGAGTTATGCTCGTGAAATACTTGTTCTTTATGAATTGAGATCCTTGTGGTGTTGATGATGGCCAGCGGCAACTCGATCATCTTCATCACTTGAGTGCCTTCACGTCGTGTCTTCATTCCGAAGCTTGTCATCGACCATGTTCTCCTTGCCTTTAGAATCTGCACATGCAAGAAATCTAAATGCGTAATGAGAACAACTGCTTGGAATATAGTTAACATAAACAAATGACACACGTATGACCATATTTCAATCAACTACCGTCCGACAGTTTGAAAGTTCAATAAAATTTATCAATTTCAGTTTTTAACTTTCAAAACTTGCAAATTTTGACCGTTTATGAAGATTTAGTCGATTTTGGTTTTCGTTCAGGTTTCAGGCAACGAAGACTTGAGCTCCAACATCGTACGATCAAAAACTAAAATAGAAATAAAATCTTTTTGGATTTTATAAAGTTTCTATTAAAACACACCTAAAATCTTTTTGGAATTTTTGAATATTTCAAATTTAAAGACTGAAAGCAGTAAATAAATATATACAAAGGTGCAGAAACTGAAAGCATTAAATAAATATTTACAGACATTCTTTTTGCGAGTTTCGAGGGTAAGAGAATCATATCAGTGTACGGTCATGCCAAAACGCTCTTGTTGTTCAATTAGTTAACATTAAGATAAGCATCCTATAACAATTATCGGTATTGTTGTCCACTTAAGCTCAACTTATCAGATGTAATCATGGCGAGGGGATACGTTAAGGTATGATTTATACTTACCGACCGGTGTTCATCCACATCACGACACATTCCCGTATCAAGGCATGCACGAGGGTTCATGTTACCGGTGAGTATACCGATTATCATCTGTTTGACCGTATATGATGTGAGATTCTCACTTATTTTGAATGAAAACAAGCCCTATGTGATAGAATCACTTATTGATGAGGAACTTGATTTTCAGATGCATGAGGGCACAGGAGCAAGTTCGTGAACAGGTCAGTACTTTCGTACAGCAGAGAGACGAACTTGACTCCCGGATAAATGTGATATTTTATCACTTATTTACTTGGACATGTGATTGTTGATCACTTATTGAGGTCGAATGCAATATGTACACGTATGTATGGTATCATGGAAGATCTAGACTTGCGTCCCCGTTATTTTTCGGAAAAAAGATACAACCATGATACCCAGATGATAAGCAGCATAAAGACCGAATATCTCAGAACCTCGGCAATCTCTCAAACGAAATTTCGGTACTAAGACCATATGCCAATGAATGGTTCCCACCTGGTCTTCAGTCGATTTAAGTTTATATCACCCTGCACACTTTAAAATGATTGTGAGCCTACCGATACATCTTATATAGAGCTGCTTATCGCTTTTCATTTTAGGTTTAAAGAGGTTTAGACAGACCACTGATGTACTATCATTTTCTCTTTTGCTCGCCAGGAAACTCATTTTTGTTTTTCTATTGTTTTTGGGTTTTTGAAATTTTTCGATGTTTTTGGATTTTCAAATTTTGGATTTACTCCCCCTAAAATCAATAAACTAAGATAAATTTAAAACACACAGGTATTTACAAAAATGATTTTCCGATGTTGGTTTTACTCTTGCTTGACCTTAATGCCGTTTACCAATAATAAATAGTCAAATCTTGATTTGTCAAATGCTTTGGTAAAAAGGTCGGCACGTTGGTCATCAGTGTGGACGTAAGCAACATCGATTAGCCTTTTCTCAAAGCAATCACGTATGAAGTGATACTTAATTTCGATGTGCTTAGTCTTTGAATGCTGCACAGGATTTCTAGTGATCTGTAAAGCAGCAGAATTATCAACGTAAATAGGAGTAGTTAGGAATTCAAAACCGTAGTCGCGCATTTGTTGTTGGATCCATAGGACTTGGGAGCAACAACTTGAGGCAGCAATGTATTCAGCTTCGCATGTTGATGTAGCGACACAGGTCTGCTTCTTGCACTGCCATGTGACTAGGCGATTTCCCAAAAACTGACATCCAGCCGTTGTGGATTTGCCGTCGATTTTGCATCCGCCAAAATCAGAATCACTGAATGCGATCAAGTCAAAGTTATTATCCCTAGGGTACCAAAGACCGGTGTCAGGGCAACCCTTCAAATAACGAAAAATCCTTTTTACAGCTGCAATATGTGAGGCCTTCGGGTTGACTTGATATCTGGCAAGCAGGCACGTTGGGTACATTATATCTGGTCTTGATGCTGTGACGTACATAAGAGATCCGATCATCGCGCGGTAGAATGAGGGGCTAACAGCTTCACCCTTCAAGTCTGGAGTAATTCCGTGATTTTGCGGCAATGGGGTACCAATGGGCGTTGCATCAGACATCTGGAACCGGCTCAAGATGTCACCAACATATTTAGTCTAATGGATGAATATCCCAGACTCAGTTTGTTGCACTTGTAGGCCCAAAAAGAAAGTCATTTCCCCCATAGCACTCATCTCGAATTTATCCTGCATAATGCGCTCGAAATTCCTACACAAAACATCATTAGTAGAACCAAATATAATATCATCAACGTATACCTGTACCAGTAGAAGATCTCCATCTTGTTCTTTGACGAAAAGAGTACAATCGATAAGACCTCTGCGAAATCCATTCTCCAGCAGATAATTAGATAAGGTTGCGTACCAAGCTCGCGGTGCTTGATGTAGACCATATAGAGCTTTGTTGAGCAACCAAACCCGATCGGGATGGATAGGATCTTCAAAACCTGGAGGCTGTTCGACGTACACCTCTTCTTCCACCACACCATGTAAGAATGCACTTTTCACGTCCATCTGATATACCTTGAAACCTTTGAAAGAGGCATAAGCCAGAAAGATCCGAATTGCTTCTAGACGTGCAACAGGTGCATACACTTCGTTGTAGTCGATCCCTTCTATCTGACGAAAACCTTGAACGACTAGCCTTGCTTTGTTTCGAATAACGACTCCACGGTCATCCTTTTTGCATTTAAACACCCAACGGGTACCAATCTTCTTGTAACCAGCAGGTTTCTCTACGAGTTTCCAGACACCAAGCTTCTGGAATTGTTGCAGTTCTTCCTACATTGCTTCAACCCAAGAGTTATCTTTCAAAGCTTCTTTCCAAGTTCTTGGCTCTTCCTGTGAGACATAACACGCGAAAGACCAATCATTTTGTTGACCAGATTCTCTAATAGCCGTATACAAGCCTGCATTGTTGTTGTTTCGCAACATGTTTCTTGTTTGAATGCCACTTTGAACATTTCCGATGATGTTTTGTTGAGGATGGGTATTGTGAATCCTTGTTTCTGGATTATCTTGAACTGGAATGTTTGTACCCAGATTGTTGAGATTGAGATCAACAACTAATTCAATGCCCGGAATTGACGAAGAGGATGATGCAGTAGCTTCAGCTGTTCTAGGGACATCCACTGGAGGTGTACCCTCTGAAGTACCATGAACTGCTGTTGTTGGAGCTTCTTGATCTGCATCTAGAAATTCATCATCCTCTGAAGATTCGTTCAATTCGGTAGCATCGTGAAAATCCTCATTATCGAGAGCATTATTGTTCACTGAAGATGGTTCTTGATTGACAATAATGGGACGAACCAACGGTGAATCTGTAGCATTGTCACTCTCGAAAAACATCCTTGCTGCAGCATTTTCTTCAACTGCTTCAACATTGATCGAATTGAAAAAGTCATCGTACTCAAACATCCAAGGCTGACCAGGATTTCTAACTGGCAAAGTGTGCCTTTGTACTCTGACTTCAGACCATTCCTCGACCCTTTTAGTCTCTAGATTCCAGACTCTTAAGTTCGGGGTGGAATACCCAAGAAAGTATCCTTCAATGGCTCTTGCCCCAAACTTTCCATTAGGATCGATGATTGTGCACAGAGCTCCAAACGGTTCAAGATATGACAAATCTGGTTTCCGTTTGTTAATAAGCTCAAAGCAGGTCTTGTTGTGCCTTTTGACTGTAAGGACTCGGTTCAACGTGTAACATGCAAAGGACACAGCTTCAGTCCAGAATGGAATGGGCAACTGCGATTCTACCAACATAGTCCTAGCAGTCTCGATCAATGTGCGGTTTTTACGTTCAGCGACGCCATTCTGTTGAGGAGTATAAGCTGCACTAAATTCGTGAAGAATACCTTTTGAAGTGCAAAACTCCGCCATGGCATGATTTTTGAATTCAGTACCATTGTCGCTACGTATCCGCCTAACCTTCAACTTATATAGATTCTCAATCTGAATGATCAAGTTTTTGATAATACCGAAGGTTTCGCTCTTGTGTGCCATGAACGCCACCCAAGAAAATCTTGAATAATCATCAGTTATCACGAGGCAATATTGATCATTCCTAATACTTTTGTGCTTAACAGGACCGAACAAATCCATGTGCAAACGTTCAAGAGGAACAACCACCGTGTTGATTTTCTTTGTAGGGTGTCGCTTCTTCGTTTGTTTTCCTTTCTGGCACGAGACACAGATGTCTTGAAGATGAAAGTTTTTAAGAGGAACACCATTCACCAATTCATTTGACACCAAATGATTCATTTTGCGTAAGTGAATGTGACCCATTCGTCTGTGCCAAGAGATTGAGTCTTTTTCTGTGGCTTTGGAAACGAAACAGGTTGCTTGTGCAGACGTTGTGATAGCTTGGCTCATATCAAGGACATACAGATCATTTATCCTTGGAGCCGACAAGAGAATCCATTCTTTTGGAATTTTGAAGCCGGGTTTCAGCACATAACATCCATTTGCATCAAAGTGTACTGAGAACTGCTTATCACAAATTTGAGAAACACTAAGAAGATTGTGATCAAGTTGTTGTACGAAGTTGATCTTATCAAAACTAACAACCCCGTTGGAAATCATTCCTTCACCCGTAATATATCCGGCTTTATCTCCAGCAAAAGCAACATAACCTCCTCTAATAGATTTAACGTCGTAGAGAAGCTTCATGTCGCCTGTCATGTGCCTGGATGCCCCACTATCAACAATCCAATGACTACTGATAGTTCCTCCTGGAACACCCTGCACATGAACTCACATAATTAGTTGGAGATGGGGACCCAAGCCATTGTGGTCTTGGGTCTTCTATTTTCATCAACAACAATAACTTCTTTTCTTTGATGATTTGTAAATTGTGATGGTCCCCCTGATTCATTAACAGATTTTGGTTTCCATGTCTGTTGAGTTTTACCAGTTTGATTGTTTGAAAATTTAACTTCATGATTGTTTGAAGTTTTTGAAAATTTTGAACTTTCTGGTTTAACTGGAACAGATTGTTTTTGAACCACTTCAGTTTTAAGTGCTTTCTCAATTACCTTGACCTGTTGGCGTTTCTGTTTCTTTTCCCTTTCTCTTACAAGGCGGGGATCTTGTTTTGCAGAAACAGATCACTTTTGGTAATTTCGTTCACGGGGATCATCTTCTTTGGCTTTTAATTTATGAAGATACGGACAATTTCGAATAATATGCCCAATTGTACCACATTCAAAACCTGATCTTCGTTCAACAAACCCCGAAGTATCATGTGGTCGTCTTGCCGATGATGAACTTTGTGATCCCGAGGTACTAGGTTTTGAACTATTTGGTTCATTCCTTTTCATCACTGTTGCTTTCTTGACAAAATCTAAGTTAGATTGATTTTCAAACGTGTCAATTTTGTCCGTTCCCTTAGATTTCACAAAGTTCACATTCTTGTTCTTCTTTTGATTTGGCTTCTTTTGACTTTGAGCCGGCAATTTTCCTTTTTGTTTGTTATGATTTTGCTGCCTTTTCTCTGTTGGTAATTTCTGATTGCCAAATTGTTTTCTAACTTCAGCCTTTGGGATAGGAGGGCACTGTGTTACTGTAACACGTGATCCTGTCTTTCCCAAAAACTTACTTGTTGAATTTTCAAAGACTTTACTGATTAATGATTGATTAACATTCTTAATAGGAAAATCTTTGTCTGAATAAATTTTATTATCACCAACAAGAGTGTACAGCAAATCCACACTCTCCGACTCTTTTGCAGACGTGGAATCGGTAGCAGCAGTCTTAGCGGGCTTTGCTGGAGGATCACATAGAATATGATTCTCAAGAGGTATGTCCTCTTCTTTGATTACCGCATCAGACTTTGCTGAATTAGTATCATCAGATTCATCATCAGAAGAATCAGCATCCTCAATCACAACTGGAGGATCCTGATTTTGTTCAGCAGTTACAAATGTATCTGCTGACGCATCTGAATCTGATGATACTTCCTTCTTGTATCCGAGTCCTGTTGCAAATTCCTCAACATCTAAAGGAACAGATGGTTCAAAGAAAACTCTATCTTCCTTATCCGGCATGGCATCATAATTATGTCTCACAGGTGGTGGACATTTCTTGTACCCTATGCATGTGACATCCCGTTTCTCTTTCGGTACGTCAATGATGTGATCCAACACATAGCTAGAGCTCAAATAACTGTCTAGCTTAAGTTGGATCGCCTCACTTTCAGTTTTGACACAAGCCATTTCCTTTTGCATTACTTCCAGACGAGTTATATACAAATTAATGTCAGTTTGTTTTCTGGAAACCATTTTAGTTAACTCGGTTTTCTCTTTCTTTAACTTTTCAATTACCGACTTAAACTCCTTTTCATGGTTTTCATAAAACATGTTGGCTTCAGTGCACTTCGAAAGATCAACGGTCAATTTCTGATTGTGAATGAATGTCACATCATATTTCTCTTGCAAAGCCTCGTGTTTGCTTTGCAAATCACACCACTTATCATTCAAAGAAACATGTTTGTCTTCCAAGTCAAACAAACTAGCTTGTAAAGCATCATGTTTGCCTTGCAACTCAGACATGTTTGCCTCTAAATCAGCACATTTAACACGCAAACTATCACAGTTATCACAACTAACAGAAGTGGGTTCATCGACACATACCTGACTTGATGAACTGTCGACATTAGCCATAAAGGCTGAATGGAGAGAAGACGAAGAATAAGCAGCTTGATCCACCAAAATAGATCTTCGTTGACTTTCAGCTGTAGCTTCTTCCAATAACTCATCAATATCTGCATTAACTGACGCACTTGATGTGTTATCTTCCTGATCATTCCCTGAACTCGAGGACTCTTCATCTGAACTTCCACTGTAACCGGAGCTGTCTTCATCTTCAGAAGATTCATCACCATTGGTGGAAGATTCTCCACCACTGGCGTGTTTAAGATCCTTGACAACTTCAGCAAAACAAGCTGTTCCATCTGGAGCATCATTTCCCAACTGGATTGACCAATCACAACCTTCATCTACTTGAACCACAAGTGCCTGGTTGGCATTAGATGGTCCTGCTTGACTCTGGTTGTTGACAGGCACCAAGGTGCGCTCATTGTTCCTTACTTGGTTCTGATTTGCCCTGTTGCCTTGACCTCTGAAAGGATTTTGGTTTCCATGTTGAGATGGCCTCGTACATTCACGTTTGAAATGACCACGTTCACCACAATTGAAACACTTGACAGCCTGCTTATCAAACCCATACTTGGTGTCTTTCTTGCTTTCCAAGCTGGTTCTGCCAGTTCTTTCCATGAAATCCTTTGCTCGCCTAACAGCACTGGCAAAGGCCCACTTGATGTCCATCATCTCCATCTCCTCTTTATCGATCTGCTGATAGTCTTCTTGTGTCAGATTAATGTTACCAATCTGACCTTCCACTAATCCACAGTATGCGCTCACCAAAGTGTTTAGCAGCTCCATGTGTTCCTTTGCTATTTCCACACTGACTTTAGAAAAACTTGAGGTGTCGAGCCGTACTGTATTTGGCTTTGATTGTTGACCAACAGATGATGTGCTTCCATAACACGCTTGCTGTTGAGGAGGAAGTGGATTCCCATACATGTCTGTTGGTCCGGTAGATTGAGGAGGAAGTGGATTCCCATACATGTCTGTTGTTCCGGGAGATCGAACAGGTAATGGATTTCCGAACATATCAGTTGCTCTGATAGGTCGTTGGCTTTGCTGTTGTGGTGCTGGTTGAGGAACTGGTTCAAGCGGATTTCCATACATGTCTGTTGGAGGAGGCTTGACCGGAACTTGGATAGTATTCCCATACATGTCAGTGCTAGACACAAACGCTGTTTGAATTGGAGCGTGTGAAGAAGGTTTTGTAGAAGTGCTAGAAGTTCCATAATACATTTCAGGATTTTGTGGCACGTGAACTCTTTTTGCCTTGAGAGTTTCTTCCTGATTCTTGTTTTCCAGGAGTTGAACAAAGTCATTGAAGTTTGTTGTAGCTAAAGTGCCATTGTACTTCATGATTTCCAAGAAAGTATTCCATTGAGGTGGCAACGCATCTGCAAACTTTTTCACAATCTCTGCTGGAGTTGTGACAACCTCAAAATTTGCCAATTCAGTCAGCAAATGATTAAATCGACTTGTCAAATCTCCTAAAGATTCATTCTCCATACAAGTAAAACCATCAAACTCTTTCTTTAGCAAGTCACGTCTCAATTGACGGGTCGCTTCATTTCCTACGCCCCTTGTCTTCAATGCGTCCCACAACCTCTTCGTTGTCTTGTAACTGACAAATTGATGATAAATATCTTTACTTAACGCCTGAGTAAGAATGGCATATGCCTTCTTTTCCAAATCATAGACCTTCTTCTGATCTTCCGTAAGATCTGCAAACGTAGCAGCCGATGATGCGGCAACCTCTATTGTTTGATCGAAATCTGTGATGAACCGCAACCACAATTCTGTATTTTGACCAAGGACGTATGTATGAAATCTGTCAATCCATCCTGGATATTCGTATAAGTGCATCAACTTTGGAGGCCGATTCAAACTTCCGGTTTCGCTTTCGCTTAAGAGAATGCTTTGAATACTTGGAGTTTGATTTGATACGAATGCCCATTGACCGGTAGAAGTTGCATTAGCTTGAGAAGATACCGGTGCGGGAGACGGAGTACCAAAATACATCTCTGTATTTACCGGAGTACCCCATCTTGGATTCATTTTTGATAAAAAATAATAATACCTGAAAATCACAAACTTGTTAAACATAAACAGACTAAGGTCGAAGGATCAAGACTTGTTCGAAGGATCAACAGTGTTCGAAAGATCACTGTTGAATTTCGAACAATGATTTCGAAAGATTCTCCAAACGAAGGATCCTTATCTTTCGAAAAAGAACTGTAGACCGAAAGATGTATGCTTCGAAAAGATTCCTTGGATCGAAGGATAAGTCACAGACTTCGAAGGATGTTCGAAGGATGATTATCTATCGAACCTCCTATGATCGAAAGATGATCTTTCGACTTCGAAGGATATCCTTCGATCTGATCTGACACAGTTGACAAAAGTGACAGGTTGGTGAAAAAGTTGATGGGTTGGTAGAAACTTTCGGCAGAAGGTATGTTCAGACCATACTTTCTGCCAAAACAGATTTGAACAACAGAAAAATATTACCAAGTAAAACAAGGTTCTGAACCAGAAACCGGTCACCGGAGTAAGCCGGAATTTGGCCGGAAAATACCAAATTTCTTAAAAACAAGTTTTTAAGTTACCCAAACCGTCCTTTAACACACCCGGTTAGTTTAGAACACGTTTTTATGACTGGAAAGGCGAGAAAAATAGTAAAAACGGGTGCTAAACCATGTGAGTTTTTGTCCAAAACACTCCAAAGTCTTGTATAAACTCGGTTTTTAACAAGGAAAAGAGCCACGGCTCTGATACCACTTGTAGGTCCCTCGGAGGTTGAGGTTAAACCTATTCCTTGTTATATCTAACACACTAGCAAGTGCGGAATCCAAGCTAGCATGCAAACCGAGATAGAACACGACAATGATAAACACACAAGATCCAACGATTAACACCTCTTGTATTAATACGTATGAAAGATCAATTACAAGCTCAATGTTTACAAATCTATTCTGTAAACTCTCTCTAAGTGTGTGTGTGTTCTGTGTGCTCTCTCTTGTCTCTCTTTTTCGAACTCGTCTGTTTAAAGAGAACACATTGCATGGGTATATATACCCAAACACAGATCGTCTGGTCGAAGGATCAGATAGACTGATCGAAGGATCATCTATCGACCTGAAACCCATCGAAGGATCCACATGTACCTCGAAGGATGACATCTTTCGAAGTCCATCAACATCCATCGAAGGTTTATCTTTCGAGCTCATCGAAGGATATAAACCTTCGATGACTCATCCTTCGACACAACCATCTTACAAACATGTGTTAACTGTTTGGTCAAGTCAAACCAGGAGGATGGTTGACTTGGTCAAACTTACATCAACCTTACATTAAAGACATCGTTTTGTATCATGACGAAATACAGACAAAGTACAGACACAAGTGCACCAACACTTCCTACATGAAACGGGGAGTTTGTTGATACACTTTCTGCTTTCAAGACGTGAAGACTTTAAAGATCCTCCGACATTGAAGACTTGAAAGGACGTCAAAGACTTGAAGACACAAAGATCGAGACAAAGCTACAGCCAAGGGGGAGTTTGTTGGTGCACTTGTGTCTGTACTTTGTCTGTATTTTGTCATGATACCAAACGATGTCTTTTTTAGTCTTGTAAGTTTGACCAAGTCAACCATCCTCCTGGTTTGACTTGGCCAAACAGTTAGACAATGGTTGTAATATGTCTGTGTCGAAGGATGTGTCATCGAAGGATTGTTTATATCCTTCGATGAGCTCGAAGGATAAACCTTCGATGGATATAGATGGACCTCGAAGGATATCATCCTTCGAGGTATATGTGGATCCTTCGATAGGTTTCAGATCGACAGATGATCTTTCGATCAGACGATCTGATCCTTCGACCAGACGAGCTGTGATGGATATATATATCCATGTAATGTGTTCACTTCATTGGAGATAGTAGACAAGTGTGTGAGAAGTGAGTCTTGTAGAGACCATTTTCAGTGGTCAAGGGCTGTAACCGTGTCCACGGAAACACAAGAGAAAACTTTGATATCTCGTGTGTCTACCCTTCTCTTTGTAGCTTGTGTTCTCATATAAACTCGGTTTGCACTCTAGCTTGGATTCCGCACTCGCTAGTGTGTTAAACATAACAAGGATAAGGTTTGACCTCATCCTCCGAGGGACCTACAGAACTTAATTTTTCGTTTGGTTTTGTATATATTAATTGCTTGTTCTTGTTGTCTGCACAACCTTTGCTTCACATATTATCTTTCTATAAACTTGTTCATGGGGGGCATCAAATATCAATTCAGTAGATGTTAACAAGATTTCTAACCCAAAACCATTGGAAAATTTAATCTTAAATCCAAACACCAAAAAGATTACCTAAATTCACTAAAACAATCCTCATAATCAACAAAGTCTAGAAGCAACTAAAATACTAATGCATTTTGAGACTTTGATCCACTAAAAACCTATGTGGTCAAAGAAGCCAAAGGCGCGCACCTAGGCACAAAAACGTCTGAACCTAAAAAACCTGCCCGAATCAGTCAAAACTAGTTTTAAATGGTCTGAACCAGCCGCAAATGGCCTAGACCGAATTCACGAACTCACGCCTTCGGCCAACGCGACTGGCGCACCCTTAACCCTTTAACTACTAGCTAAAATAACCGAAATAATACCTTAATTGTAGACGGAGAGTGGGGGGTTTGTGGCGGAGGAGACGACAGAGACGCGGAGACGGTGGCGGGTTTGTGGCGGAGGAGACGGCGGAGGCCGGAGAAGATGAAGATGCCCTGAATCGCTGATGAGTGATGATAGCCTGGTGAAGATGATGTTCACCCATGCTTTTTTCTATTCAAACCCGTATGACCCGTGCTTTTAATTTAATCAACCCAACTTGACCCGTGAATAAAAGTTTTAACTTTTTAAGTGCCATTTCAACTCCTTATTTATTTTTTTTTTAACCCAAAACAACCCATTGTAGTTTTTAAAAGGGTTAAAATGACGCATTTAATATTGCCCCCTCTACTTATAAGGCCCAATACATATCATGCTGATAAGAATGTAAAAGTTACGATATCAAACATGTGGAGCGCATGACTGAATCTTGCAAAGTATCTAACTTCTTCTAGTTGGTTCGACCCCAAAATCGCATACACCAATGACCAAACAAGGTTCATGTTATTCTAAATCGACACCAATAGTTACTATCACAGGTAACTTCAGGCGCCTTAGATTGATTTTAGCTGCAGTTTATTAGACAGGTAACAAACAAGTTATGCATTAGTGGGGAATGAATAATTAAACCTCTAATGGAAGCATCGTTAACATGATCCAGACCCGTTTTATGGCCATAATTAGTATCTAACTATTTCCTAACATTTAACAATTGAAGATGCATTGGTCTTATGAGAAAAGATGCATTGGAGATAAAAATTGACAGAAAGAAGGACAAAAATTTACGTAAACTGCACATTGGGAAATTGGTATGTGGTTTAACTAAAACATGATTAAACTACGAATCATCTGCTAGATATATATCAGGCATAACCAAATCAAAGCAGGAGATGGAGTCATTGGAAGATCTACTAAAACATCAAAAAGTAGCATATAACCTTGTATATAATAGTTTCTATATGAAAAAGTAACACAAAAATATCTACATTAGAGGGTTTCTGTCTAACATTTTCTTAAAGTGCTCTCAGCGGGCAGATCCACCCTTTGGGTACCCGCATCAAGCGATCCCACACTTTTTTTTATGTGTCACCCGGAAAATCTATTGACCTGATAGTTTTTTTTGGATGATGACCTCAATAAATAACTTAGCAACCAAACAATTGTCATATTATATAAACTTATTCTCCATGCATCCCATTTCTATGATGTGTTCAACAGTAAGAATATTGTTGGAGTAACTTACCCTTCATAGGGATCGTAGACGATGCGTAAAGGAGGGTATTCACATCTCTCTGCCATAGCTCTGCATTTATTATAGGTTTCTATGTCTCCGTTTGAAAGAACCTTAAATAAATTCCAAAACAGATGGGCATGTCATACCATATATAAACAGAACAATTACATCAGCCATGTAACTTTTTAAAAGCGTTTTTTGACAGTGGAGTTGCATTGACCTCTAATTAAGTGACTTGAACTAGTAATTTGAAGGTTTTTTTTTTTTTTTTTTTTGATCAACAGATACCACTAGGCCAAAGGCCACTCGGTGATTTCAACTACAAACAGAAATTTGAACTAAAATCTTTTACTTCAGCCATAAATTTATAGGCATAAGCAAAATGAAGCGATAAACTCAAAGCTAACCTGAACTCCATTCTCCAAATCAGCTTTGTTTGCAGATTCTGGAGCCATACCAGGAGGGTAAGTGAGGTCATTGCTAAACTCCATGTTGACTGCTGTTAGAGCAGAAGTTAAAGATTGCATTTGCTCCAGCCTTTGATCAACATCTTTGCTTGGAGTATATGGTAATAGTCTGCGGCTCTTCTTACGATGGACCAGGGTACATGTTCGCCTCTTTTGTTTCCTAGAATCTATTAATTCAAGGAAATACAATACATCATAAACAGGCAGAAGAAAAGAATCTTGAAAACACAATAAGACAGAAAATGGTCTTCTAGTTATTCCACATGATGAATATCGTAACTTAAGAGGCATCCCCACAGATATAACGCAAGACTCATTGAGCAGACCAACAGAAGGTAGGATACTTTTTCCTAATATATGTTCATTGTATGCACAATTTATAAAAGTCTTCATGTTCTCCTTGAATTATTTAATAAATTAGCTCACTAACACTAAGGATGAAAAATTTCAAACCGAACACCAGAACCGACTAAACATATTCGCGTGAATTATTGCCTGCAAATTGAACAAAATTAAAAGAACATATTCAGATATACGAACATGAATTATGAATATTTGAATAAAGTATTAGGTTACAGTGAAAAGTGAAAGAGGGTTTAAGGATGAAAACCTCCAAGATCCAGTTCAGTTCGCGAAGAGTGTTGAAGAAGTGAGGGCTTTTCCATATCAAATCGGCTGTAAGTCTCACCATTTTCGTTTTGAGAGGGAATTTGGGAAAATTTGGGTTTGTGGGAACCTATGACAGAGATCTGAGATAGTTAGGGCAAATTTTGAGAGGGAGTTCAACATTTTGGGAGGGAATTACTAGTTGGGGGAGATTTGAGAGGGATTTCAATAGGGATGGCAATGGGTCGGGTTCGGGTCGGGTATTTGTAATTCCCTATCCATACCCGTTTGTAAAATTGTGTCTCATACCCGACCCAATACCCGTCGGGTATCGGGTATACCCATTAATTTGTTAAAAGATATACGTTTGGGTTTCCAAATACATTTCTTTTACTATTATAATTATTATGTATTTTATTTATACAACAACAATTATAAATTAAAAAAGTACCTTACATAATATAACTTTTATCATAAATTAATAATAACTTTATAGTACGTATACACTTATATGTACATACTTTACAAACATACAAAATATAAATAATATTATCAAATACAGATACTAAAAGAAAATTTATTTTTTCACATTATGAACATACAAAAATAAAAATACTAATAGACAATGGTTAATGGAAAATAAAAATATAAATTAAAAAATCCGAGAATATGATCGGGTATATAGTGCGGGTAAACGGGTATATGGTTTCGGCTAATCGGGTAGGGTATCACCTAATCCCATACCCGACCCATACCCATGAAAAATTTTAAATCTAATCCCATACCCGGCCCAATACCCGTCGGATATCATGTATACTCGTCCTATTTGTGTCGGATTTCAGGTATATCCGTCGGGCTCGGGTATTTTTGCCATCCCTAGATTTGAAATTGTTAGCTGGAAAATTTGGTAGTTTAATGGAGAAAAAACAAAAGGTTCTGGGCGGGACAGCTAATACGCCCAAAAAGATGTCTTTTTGGGCCCTCGTCTAAAACGCCTAGAAATATACGCTTTTTTGGGCGTTATTCTTATAAAATTGGGTGGTTCTTGAATTGCCACTAGAAGTGTGTGCCACTAAATGGACTTTTTTTTGTAGTGGCTGCTAAACATCATCAATGTAACTAGGGGTGTTAACGAGTCGAGTCAAGCATGAGATCGTCTCTTTTAATTTGCAGAGAGCTCGAGCTCGGCTAGTTTCGATATTTATTTCTAAAGCTCGAGCTTGGCTCGTGAGTAGTTTTTCAAGCACGGGCTCGGCTCGTTTATTATTTATTAATCGAAACCGGCCACCACCACCACTCACCGGCCACCACCACAACCGCCGGCCACCACCACCACCACCTCTCATCACCACCGCCGGCCACCACAACTGTTGGCCCCCAACGCCGGCCACCACCACTCACCACCACCTCTCACCACCACCACCACCGGCCACCACCACTATTCACCACCACTATTCACCACCACCACCACCCGCCACCACCACCCGCCACCACCACTACTCACCACCACCACCGGCCACCACCACCACTCACCACCACCACCACTAACCGGCCACCACTACTCACCACCACCACCACTCACCGGCCACCACCACCTCTCACCACAACCTATCACCACCACCACTAGCACCACCACCTCTCACCACCACCACCACCACTCATCGGCCAGCACTACTACTCACCACCACCACCACCACCGGCCACCACCACTACTCCCCACCACCACTCACCACCTCCACTCACTGGCCACCACCACTACTCACCACCACCACCACTCACCGGCCACCACCACTACTCACCACCACCACTCACCGGCCACCACCACCACCACCACTCACTAGCACCTCTCACCACCACCTCTCACCACCACCACCACCACTCACCGGCCATGATTAAGCGGCTCAATAACCTAGTGTTATTATAAAAATCTAGCGAATAAACGTCCTATAAAACTTATGTTTTACGACTCAAATATCAAGTGTCCTATTACGTTGTATTATAATAACACCATAATGATTAAGCGTCCTATAAAGGTTATTGCATATAAATTGTTTTCCTTTTTTACAAGGATTATAGAAACTAAGTAGTATTCTTACTATACATGCTATTGTCATATGTGAAATTGTGATTAAATTGTGTGTTTTAATATTCAAATGTTCCCTTTTGGTATTAGATCATCATTTAAGAGTTGAAACGTTATCCTTGATGGATGAGAATATATACCACATTAAAACTCTTCGCATATTTAAATGTTTTATTCTATTTCTTAATATTTTATCATTATTATCTATTGTTTTGTTTGACCTACTTCACTAAAATTTTACTTCGCTTTTGGTCTAAAAAATGTGTGAGCCGCCTCTACATCTACCGGAACCATACCTAGAAACATTTCATTTTTCTTTTTACTTTTTGTCATCTATATCTATATTATATAATAAAAGAAGACCATGGGGGAGATGTGTCATTCAACTACTCTTATTTTTGTTTCTTTGCATCTTTCTCTCTCTCTCTCTTAATTAATTATGGATGCTTGTTTTTTAATCAAAAATAGTTATTATATCATTAAACAAATGAATTCAATATGAATTTAATTATTAGTTAAAAAACATATATTTTTACTTCAAAGGTATTATGTTGGTTAAAATATTTAAAAAAAAACTCTAATGTTGTTTGTTTTTTAATGACATGGACGCTGACTGAGCAATGACATGGCATATATGATATCCTTTTTAAATCCCATTACCCTTTTAGCCCAAAATTAAATAACAAAACCCTAAATATCATTGTCTCATCATCTATAGGGAAATCCAAACACAAAAGGGGCAAAATGGATGAGTTCTTCTTCATCAACAACATCCGTTCCAAAAGAAGCCCACACAATGTTGTACTTCTACTTTGTTCTTCTCTTGAAAAAAGGATGTCGCCCTTACATTTGTGACACGAGTTCCCACCACTCAAATTGTTTTGGTCAGTTTGATAAGACAAAAATAAATAAACGGAGAGAACAAACTAAGCTTGTTTGTCCTTTATGTTGAGATCAACAGGTGGACTATAGTCAACCTTGTTCACCAATTCATGAACTCCAAACCAAGAAATTGCTCACTCGGTACCTGTGATTTTGTTGGAAATTATTCTCAATTAAGAAGATTGGAGCAATGTAGACCCTAAACGTGAACTTGAGTGGAGAAGTTTGGAAGAAGATATGGAGCAACAAGACATGCTCAGCATGTAGTTTGATGATGATGATGGTGCTTAATTCGTGGATGGTGTTGTCTGATCTCTCTAGCCCGATTTGGGATTCTGATTATGAGATCTTTTTTGGTACTTTAGAATCAAATCTTGCATTTTTTTATTTGAATCTGATTTAGACGACACTAGTCTATTTTTGGATGATTGAGATAACATATTTGACTGTGTGTTACTTTACGGATGGTGTGTCTGATCTCACTAGCCCGATTTGGGATTCTGATTACGAGATCTTTTTTGGTACTTTAGAATCAAATCTTGAGTTTTTTATTTGAATCTGATTTAGACGATACTAGTTTATTTTTGGATGATTGACATAACATATTTGACTGTGTGTTTCCTTATATAGCTCACTAGGTTAGAATCCCGTGTGGGTTGAAAAAATTATAAAAAATGTAATGTTATATTCCTAGTATTAAAAAAATGAAATTATGTATTAAAAAAACTTGTGTATTTCACGGGGTGAATAAAATACATTGTTATCTATTAACATATATGGTTGTCATGATTTATCTTTACAAAAATGAAATTCGGTGTGGCATTTATAAATCATGTTACATTAACTTTTAAAACATTTTTTCTACTATGTATTAACTTTTTTTGTAGCTGATTAATGTTAATTAAACTAAATTACGATTAGAAATATATAGAAATGAAATTTGGTGTGGCATTTATAAATTATGTTACGTTAATTTTTAAAACATTTTTTTATACTATGTATTAACTTTTTTCTGTAGCAGATTAATGTTAATTTAACTAAATTACAATTAAGCATTAGGGTATACATTAACCCTCCTTAACTTCACCTAAGTGTCATATCACCTATTTTCCTCCATTTCACTATGTCTTACTTTAAGGAAATGGTTTAATCCCACTAATTTTATCTAACCCTATTTTTAGTGGTTTTTGTTAAAAAAAAAATAAAAGAATAGTTAATTGAATATCTTAACATCCGGTTAACATGTTCACAAATAACCCATTTTATACATCTTAACACCCCAAATATTAGAGTACACCCCATGGCCTTACATATATATAGAAATATTGATACATATTAAAAATTAAGGGCTAAAATCCGGATGTTTTAATGCCACCTATATTTTTATTAAATGACATATTTTATCATTCAAACCATCTAACCACTAAAAGTTTTAAGAGATAACCCAGAGAAAAACAATTAGTTTCATTATTCTTTCATTTTTATAATATTTTAACAAACATAAGTTTGAATTTGGTGATATTTAGAGATTTAAATACAAGTTTTTAATCAACAAAATAACTTTATTTAGATATTTTCTTATTAGTTTCATATTAAATTCACTTGTTAATAAAAATATAACAAATATCAATAATTAAATAATAGTAATTCATTATTAAGCAGGAGAGAGATGCGAAAAAACCAAAATGTCAATGACTTATAATTGTGACAAATGTCTCTCATCATTTTATTTTATTATATAGTATAAATATAGATATATATTTTTTAGTATAAAATTCTAATGAGTAAATTACGCTTTTAGTCCATGTCATTTGTGTCATAATACAAATTCATTCTTATTACAATTTTAACGGATTCAATATCAATGACACTGTTTACTTTCAGAAATAGTCCCTACACTCACAAAGTTAGCTTTTTATCTTAAAAAATAGCGTTATTGGATTTTAATAATCCTGAGTTTCACCGGTTGGCAGATAATATTCCCAACTTTAAAAATTCCCACCAATAATCCAAACTTGTAAAAGTTTGGCCGCCATTAATCCTTTTCTAACATAGGTGCACTTAAATCAATTAAGGATTCTCTAAGTGTAATTGAATCTATTGAGGAGACCAAATTCTAATACGCCATTGATTCTTTTCAAACATATAAGAATTTGGTCTCCTCAATAGATTCAATTACACTTAGAGAATCCTTAATTGATTTAAGTGCACCTATGTTAGAAAAGGATTAATGGCGGCCAAACTTTTACAAGTTTGGATTATTGGTGGGAATTTTAAAAGTTGGGAATATTGGAGTTAATTTTTAAAGTTGGGATTATTATCGGCCAACCGGTGAAAATTAGGATTATTAAAATCCAATAACCCTAAAAAATATTTCAAAAGTCAAATTTTCGGTTTTATGTTATATGAACTTCCCCAATATATGCTACACGGTAGGTGATGATTCCATATGAACTAGTGTAATTGCTTATGTAATCTACGACACGGTGACCAAAAGTCCAACCCGTCTAAATAATGTGATTAGCGACATCCTAACCGTACGCCATTCAAAAATAAATAAATAAGTTGTGATTAGAGTCGGAGACTGCTGTGGATGATCTTGTTTGGACCTACGATCCAGCGGCTCCAAAACAGAAATGGCCTGAATTACAAGCTGATGTTTGGACTATTTATATCAACCTGATTTCGTTTGAAATTCGAAACCCTGACTTTATGTTTTTTTTCCTTGATGTTCACATAAAAACTGTAAATCAACTATTATATCCGTAATTTGCCCCAAACCAAATAAAAAAAAGTACATTGGTAACTAACTAACGGGCCAACTATTGTGTATGGATGTCAAAAATACCCGAGCCAGACCTGTATGCCCGAAACCCAACACAAATGGGACGGGCATACCCAATACCCGACAAGTATTGGGTCGGGTATGGGATTAGTAAAAAAAATTTGCGGGTATGGGTCAGGTACGGGATTAAATTACCCGAAACCACATACCCGTTTACCCGAACTATAGTAAAAAAATGGATTCGGAAATAAAACTTTACACTTTTTCAATATTTTGGCAAGGGGTGTTCATGGCCCTGTTAGCCGCTTTTTACGAAAATTGTGGGTTGAACTGCTAACTACGGTTTCAGAAAAAGACAAATCTAACCGGCCAGGTTGCATCCGGTTTAGCGGTTTAACAGTTCGGTTTGGCGCTTTAAACGGTTTTTTTTTTCAGAATCATTATTTTGTATCCTAAAAAAAGTAACAATAAAGGGTCAGCAAAATAATTCATAAAATAGTTCCAGTACCTTGTCTTCCAATCCTTGAAAGAGTGTTATAGGGCAAGAAAAGTGATCAACAGAAATGATAGGTGATCTCTCAAGAATTCTTTTTCACCCCCTGTTGCAATGTTAATAAATAATCAGCTAATAATTCATGTACACAAGTTGAGATACGTAAAAGCCATTGCAATATAGGAGTGAAAGTAAATAATAAATAATAATTACCAACAATATTATCCAAGTCATGGGACTCATATTTGTGAGTTTCTTCTTTCAGCAACTTCAGGTCCGCTATCTGTTTAAGACCGTTACCATATGTTAAATGCAGTGGTGACAAGTTGAGCGGGTTAGACAACGGGTCAAATTATAAAACAAATGAGCACTTACACCATATAGAGAAACTCCAGCCTTAAAAGTATTCTTCAATGCAAGTGCAGCCAATGTTGTGTAACCACCAGCAGAGCCTTCAAAACATCATATAATCCAACTTTTAGGTGTATGCTTTAACAATAAACTTTGGTTGACTAATGGCCTTCTAAACTCGTTTTAGTTTTAGATTCCCTTTTGACCCATCAGAGATGAAAATGAAATCTGAATCAACCCGTTAATAAGTAGATGGGTCGAAATTGTCACCTCTAAAGAAGACCCATAGGTTATAGCCAAATGATACTAGACTATAAGCGTGGAGTGAATTAGGTCAATATTAGATCACTCCAAACTTCCATCATACAAGTATACAAACATACAGATGTACTAGCGTGCCTCTGCTGTTGTTCCTCCTGTTAATCGAAAATGCGAGTACACAGCATTGCTTATAAGAACTTGGAAAAAGCCTTCTCTCTCTCTCTCTCTCTCTCTCTCTCTGTATATATATATATATATATATATATATATAGGATCAAGATCAAGGGAAAGCCCTTCCGAGTTGTGAGTACTTGGAGAACTCGGCCTTCCCGCGGAAGTTTCGCCCCCATTTTTTCACACCCCTATATTAAAATGTTAGAAAAGACTACCGTAAAGAAAATTTAAAAAAAAAATCAAAGTGGTGTTTTTCGGCCCCTTACGGCAGCCGTAAAAAACCGATCACATATACATGACATTACTTTTTACAGCATTTACGGCTGCCATAAATGAAAAAAAAAACTAGTTTTTTTAAATTTTTTTGGAAAAGTTGATTTTTTTAGAAATTTTGTTTTTTTTTTTTTGAAAAAACCTTTCGGAAGGCCGAGTTCTCTAAGTTTTCACAACTCGTATAAGTTTTCATTTTACCCTAATTGGAAAAGCCTTCTCTCTCTCTCTCTCATATTATATATATATATATATATATATATATATATATATATATATATATATATATATATATATATATATATATATATAGGGTTAGGTTCATTAGTGAACAACACCCTTAATTGTAAACACTAATGAACTAATCCTAGCCCTTGATTATCAATACACAAGTGTATACACAACCGTAAATCAATGGCTATGATTTGATGATGAAAATACACTAGTGTGTTTTACGATTTGATGATGTAAATCAATGGTCAGGATTTGTTCACTCAGTTCACAAATACACTAGTGTTCACTCTAAAACCCCACCCTGTATATATATTTATAGGGCTCTGTTCAAATAAGAACCACCACCAGTTGTAAGAACCGTGAGAACTTTTTCTTCCTGCGCGAGTTGGGCCAAATTTTTTTTGCACAAACGTAGATGAAAATATTATGAACACATCTGTAAAAAACAGTAAAAAAAAATTGTCGAGTCGGTAGTTTCGACTGATGCAAGTTTTTTTATGCGCTAGTATAAATTTTGTACCAAGATAAATATTTTTTTACGCCTCATGCTGATGTGGGTATGCAACTTTTTTTTTGCTGAAACAAGTGATTTTTTTACGACTTTTGAGAAAAAAAATTCAAAAAAACTTGTTCGATAGCCTAGTTCTCACGGTTCTCACAACTTAAGGTGGTTCTCATTTTAACCCATCCCTATATATATAGGGGAAGGTTCAATTAAAAACCACTAATTAAAGTGAAAACCTGAAAACTAACTAAAAAAGCCTAAAAATTATACCAATTTTTTTTGCAAATTTTCGCTACTTTTTATATAAAAAAATCCTTTTTTTCAAAAAAAAAAAAAACTTGTACTGCATATGTACGTTATATGTGTACTACACATGTGCAGTATAATTTTTTTTTAATTTTTTTTAGGAAAATTGGTAATTAATAAAACAACCTTTCACCAGTTGGTAAAGAATAATCCTACCTACAGAATTGGTAAATAATAATACTACCTTTCAATATGTTGGTACTCAATGGACCTCCGTTAGTTTTTTTTAACTGAAGTTAGTTTTTAACTTTTATTTATTACACAAATAGTCCATGTAGTTATAATTTACTAGTTTTAACTATGAGTTAATAGCCAAAATGGTCCCTGAGGTATGCATATACATACACCAACTACACATACAAGAACTTTATCATTCTTCCTCTCCAATACATACATCGGACAACACACATACATGAACTTCAAACCCTAGCCCACACACTCACCTCACACTCTCTCTCTCTCTCTCGGCAGACACCTAACCGGACTCCGGCCGACACCGGAGGAGCTCCGGCAGAGACATGGCGGACCAGCGGCGGCGGTTGTGAATGTTGACGGTGGTTCAGCGGCAGATTCCCCCCAAATCGAGTCCCCTAAACGCAATTCCGACACCAGATTTCCGGTTTGAACGGCGGTGGTAGTGGTTTCGGACCACGGCCGCCATGAATCTTCGAGTTTTCCCACCCTGGTAAGCGCCTAAAACTCACCCGCTTCATCTCCTTCTTTTAGATTCGTTCATTTCTCGCTCAAATGTGATGTTTTAGGTCGGGGTGTGATGGTTTCGGTAGTGGAACGTGGGTGGTGGTCGATGACGTTTGGGATGACGACAGGCGGAGGTGGTGGTGAGGACCACGGTAGCAGTGGTGGTGGTCTCGTGTCGGACTGACGGCAGCGGGCGGCAGAGACTCCGGCAACGGCAACAGTAGTGGTGATTACGTTGGCTCGAGATTTGGATCGGTTCACCTTCGGTTCAGAACGGGTACGGATCATGGTCAGTTTCGGTTTAGGTTTGAGGGTTGATATTCAGTTTTTGATATAAATCTGGTTTCGTTGGATTGAATTCGGATTTAACTCAGTCTGTGCAGATGTGATGTCGGTCCATGTTTTGTTTGTGAGATGAAGAAGATAAAGTTTGTGTGTGTATGTATAATATGCAGACAAAGAAAACTAAGGGTTTTCTAGTTGAGAAGATTACTTCTCTGTGTTTGTTTGTGAATGAGACTAAAAGGCATTTATATATAGAGATATTGAGATCTCTCAAGAGATCTTGTAAATCTAATGTCGCGTTAATCGCTTGTTAATCACGAAATTAAGGGTCGTAAATTACCGCGTTAATCGTGGTGGTGGCGGTGCTGTGGCGGTGGTGGCGGTGCGGCGGTGGTGGTGGTGGCGGCGGAGGTGCGGTGGTGGCGGTGCAAACCTCAGGGACCATTTTGGCTATTAACTCATAGTTAAAACTAGTAAATTATAACTACAGGGACTGTTTGTGTAATAAATAAAAGTTAAAAACTAACTTCAGTTAAAAAAAAACTAACAGAAGTCCATTGAGTACCAACATATTTAACATATTGAAAGGTAGTATTATTATTTACCAATTCTGTAGGTAGGATTATTCTTTACCAACTGGGCAAAGGTTGGTTTATTAAATAACAATTTTCCTTTTTTTTTATATATAAACGGTAGCGAAAATTTATAAGAAATTGTAAAAAAAATTGGTATGTTTTTTAGGCCTTTTTTAGTTAGTTTTCAAGTTTTCACAATAAAAAGAGTTTCCACTTGAACCCTCCCCTATATGTGTGTGTGTGTGTGTGTGTGTGTATATGAGAACTTTTTGATCTGGAGCGAGTTGGACCAAATTTGTTTTCATAAACGTAGATGCTTGTATTATAAACACATTTGTAAAAAAAAATTAAAAAAAAATGTCGTGTGTGTAGTTTTGAACACCACAAGTTTGTGTTTACGGGTACTGTAAATTTTGTTTGTGTTTACGGGTACCGTAAATTTTAAATAATACATGGGTACCCGTAAACACAAACTTGGGGTGCTCAAAACTACACACCTGACAATTTTTTTTATTTTTTTTACAAATGTGTTTATAATACATGGATCTACGTTTATGAAAAAAAATTTGGTCCACCTCGCCCCGTACGGTGTAGTTCTCACGGTTCTTACAACTGGAGGTGGTTCTCATTTTAGCGGTCCCTTATATATATATCGCTATCTTTTATATATAAAAAAAATTTCGAAAACAAAAAATTGTACTGCACATGTGCATTATATGTGTACTACACATGTGCATTACATGCTTAAAATTATCTTTTTGAGTCTAGTTTAGCTTTTAGGGTTAGTTTTTTTTTTTTTGGAGTTTTAGGATTAGAATTTGGTTTTTGGGTGGGGGGGGTGGGTTAGGCTTTTGGTGGGAGGGTGAATTTAGGTTTTTGGGGGGTGGGGGTTTAGGTTTTTTTTTTTTTTTTTGGGGGGGGGGGGGTGTCGGTGGGGGGTGGGTTAAGTGGTTTAGGCTTTTCGTATTAGTGCACAACAAAAAAAAAATTTTTTGAAAATTTTTTTCTATACATAAAAAATAGTGATTTTTTTATAAAAAATGTAAAAAAAAATTGGTATGTTTTTAGTCTTTTTTAGTTAGTTTTTTGGTTTTCTCATTTAAACTAGTTTTCTCATGATCCATCCCCTAGGGTGAGGTTCCTATAAAAAAGACCTTTTTCGTGAGAAGTGTAAGAAGGCATAGAAATTGACATTTAGACATCATGTTTAGGACTTAGGCGTGATGTTGCATTGGTGTCACACACTGATTTCCCGGTGGGCCCGGACTTGGGGTTTATGCATGACAAATTGATATAGATATTCACATTTACATAGCGTAAGTCTTGGGAGTATAAAATAATTATTACAAAGTACAAATGTCCAAAAGTTTAAAATAATATACAAACGAGAGTTTACTAAAAGATCCACAGGCGGATCAAATAACAAATTATTACATAAAAGACTACTAGGCTTGTTTGCTTGGAGTTGCAAATTCCAATAAGCAGTTACCGGGCAGCTTCCAGCCTCTTCCGTAGTTTGCAAACCTGCACTTAGTCTTTTGAAGATACGTCAGTTTTCTTTCGTAGTTTGCAAACCTGCACTTAGTCTTTTGAAGATACGTCAGTTTTCACCGGTAAATACAATTAACCGACACATTTTGAAAATATTTCAAAATTATTTTATATACCTTTTAGTATATTAATTTTCATAAATAAATTGGTACAAACTATATATCTTGTTACCAGTATTACATGCTTGTCAATACATACGGGGCCCGGAACTAAACTCTGATACATGATTAACCGACACACCACTTTGTCCCCATATTGGGTAAAAAAATATTTTATCATAGCATGAGCATCTATCAGGTGTATACCTACATACCATGCTTAGGTCATGGCCACTTGTAATTAAGTGAGATGTGGATATAGGACACAGTCGTATTAACCCACAATGCTTAAGTTATCAAGAATAACAGATTAAAACGGGTTATTTGGATTTGGGTACATTTGTCATTGATCCCATAGCTGACCAAGCGGTAATAATTTACCGTACCCCAAGCCCGTATAGGGAAAATAGGTTAAGAATATTTACCTGAGCTTTATCTTTACAATCCAAAGATATATGTAAGCACAACCGTTTAAGCAAAATAACTAACAAGGTTGCAATTTACTAGACACCCTTAGTCTGGAATGAATGGATTTATGATCCATTAGAATGTTAACGGGTCTTATTCAAGTCATATGAGTTGGACCAATTAACTAATAATAAAATCGGTAGGGTTCGCTAGATTAAGCGGAGATCGGATTAAATGTGATTTGTACCCTCATGAGTACTATGACTCGTATAATATGGGGCAAACTAGGGGTGTTAAAAAAAATCCGGATCCGAAACCGAATCCGAAATATCCGAATTTTCGGATTCCGATATGAATTTAAAAAATATCCGATATCCGAAAACTAATTCTTTTTTATAAATATATATAGTATATGAGCATTATATTTAGTTTGAAGTATTGTAAAAATTAGTAAAAAAAGTAGTAAATAATTGTATTGGTGTGAATGTATGTTTGTTATAGTTTTAAATGTTGGAAATTTTGGAAATAGAATATAACTTTAGTTTTAATCTATACACGAAACGGATTTTTTGATTTTTTTTCTATAAATTTGGATATCCGATTGGATATCCGAATCGGTATGCGAAATTTCGGATACGGATTCGTATATCAATATTCACTATCCGAAATTTTTGGATATCCGGTTTTCGGATATCTGGAAACTGGATAATCCGATCTTGAACACCCTTAGGTCAAACAATGTCGCATTCTGATTATAAATGATTTTGAAGGAATTTGGCCCAATTCGGCTAACTTATATAAACTAGGCTATATAAGTCAACCGTACGTGCATAGGCGGCATCGGGTGTTCGGATGGGTCAATGTCAAGTCCATTATGCCAAAACATGTTTAATATGTTACCACATCAATTTCAGTATCAAATTGTATGTTCAATATGTTTCAAAAACCATTTTATGCTCAAAAGAGCATTTTGGTCAATATTTAGGCATAATACATAGAATTGCATAAAACCCGACAAATAATTATGATCAAATGGTATAGCCTAATAGGGTTATTCCATAAATTAATATTATCATAATACAACTTCAAATCAGTAGCTAACTTAACTTAAACCGGTTAGAATCGAAAGTTAAAGAAGAAGTCAAACTTCTTGACTTTCGGTTACGAACCGGGCTCTAAGCAGGAAATGACGGGTTGGACATGATCTAACACGTCCTAATATGTTATACAAACTCATATAATGTCAAAAATTGTTGTTTCGATACTTGTAAGTTGTTTTTACGTTAATTACGAAAAACTACATTTTGACTTATTATTTAATAGGAAAAATTACAAGTTATGTCCTTTATCTATATACCATTTTGCAGGTGGTGTCATTTTCAATGAATTTTGATAGGTTTGCCCTTTATAGGGAATTTTGTTGCACGTTACGTCCTTTAAGCCTAACCAAGTTAAAATTTTCGGTTAAATCTTATTACGCATGGGAAATTTAGTCTTTTTACTTATTTAATGGCCAAAACTTGTAATTTATTCTTCAAAAAATATTTCAAAGACAAAACTTGTCTCCCCCACATTAAATCTCCCATTGTTGTTCTCTCACAGCAAAGTTCAAAATGTCATAAAAAACAAAGTTGAAAACGCCATAAAAACCCGGTTAACTTTTTTTTTTTTCTAAGTATATCAATAGTATAGTCGTTGGAAAGATAAAAAATGATGGATTTTTTGGTTTATGTTTTTTAAATAATCAGGTATAAAAAATTATGGACAGTTAAACGTGAAATATGATTAGCATGTACACGCTTGTTTGAATCATCCTATTTTACCCCTTCCGGTAGATCTAAGGTTCCTAGTATCTATAAAAATGGCCCACATCAAACTTAACCACAAAGAACAAAGATCTTGTTTCTGAGAATCGTTCTCACCACTTTCACACTTTAAGGCGTTTTCTCCGGATCCTCTTATATATATATGTGTGTGTGTGTGTGTGATGTGGACATTAATATGTAATTTAACTATATGACAGATAATCTTGTTGTAGTTTAGAGGTAAGTATTTCATTTTTGGCTATAGAGATATACGTTAAAATCACAACAATCACACTTTTGAATTGGACAGGCCTTGTAGGCCTAAAAAAAGTCCAATTTTATTTAGTGGTCCAATACTATAATTTAGGGGCGTGCACGGTTCGGTTCGGTTCGGTTTTTGGGTAAAACCAAAACTGTTACCGAAAGTTCGGACTTTGGTTTTTAAAAACTGTTTGGTTTCGGTTTTTCGATTTCGGTTATTTCGGTTTTAGTAACGGTTCGGTTCGGTTTTTCGGTTTTTGAAACATATTATGTAAGATTCAAAACTTAAAATTATAATTCAAAGTTTAAGAATCTTTCTTAATTGTTTACATTTAAGTTAATATATTTACTCTTTTAAATTAATATTATTCACATAAACCTAACATTCTAATCTATTTTAATGTTTCTCCAAAGCTATTGTTAAGACGTTTTCTTTTATAATACTTTGAAAACCATTTAATTTTTTATATTAAACTTTGTTAGTTCTTGTAAACAATGGATGCTTTTAATGATAAATAAACATGGTAATGTTCATATTATAAATATTTAACAAACAAGAATAAAATTAATAATTCTTAGTAGCATGGGTAAACACTTAAACTTAAAAATATATAGATTTGGTATACTATTAAAAGTTATCGGTTCGGTTATTTTCGGTTTTTGAAAATGATTATCCGAAAACCAAACCGAAATTTTCGGTTATTAAAAATCCGAAAACCGAGCCGTCGGTTTTTGTTTTGGTTCGGTTTTTTCGGTCCGGATTTTTCGGTTATTTCGGTTACGGTTCGGTTATTCGGTTTTATGCTCACCCCTACTATAAATTAGAAGTTATCAAACCCTACTCAATGCACAATCATAAAACCTAATTCTCTTGTTGCGGTTGTCGTTGTCAACAACCCTAATTGGGAACTTCATTGCCAATGTTAGGAAAACAAGTGAGGTCATCTCAGGTAAGCATTATTTAATCTTTTTGTCATTTCTTCTATTTTATTCTATTTTTGTTTTGAGTTATTATTGTGGTGAGAACTCTATTTTAATTTTATCGTCGTTATCGATTTTGTTACAAATGTAGCATGCTGACATGTTATCGTTTTCATCGTGCAGGAATTTGTAGAACATATATCAATCCTTCATAACATGTTGATTGCTTATAGGATTATCTTGACTGCACATGGTAATGTTAAACACTTACAATTTTAAAATTTAAATTCAACCTTACACTAGGGGTTAGTTGTTAGTTCGTCTATACTCAATCTGGGTTCTTGTTTTATACATGTAGTTTTATGATTTGTTATAAAGATTTTCAACTCATATTTTCAAGTATTACTTTTTATGTAATGAAATTTATGGTATATGATTTTTCCTTGCATCAAATGTTCAGCTAAAGATTATTGCATATAAATTGCTTTCCTTTTTTTACAAGGATTATAGAAACTAAGTAGTATTCTTACTATATATGCTATTGTCATGTGTGAAATTGTGGTTAAATTGTGTGTTTCAGTATTCAAATGTTGCCTTTGGTATTAGAACATCAATTAAGAGTTGAAACTTTATCCTTGATGGAGGAGAATATATACCACATTAATGCTCTTGGTATATTTAAATGTTTTATTCTATTTCTTAATATTTTATCATTATTATCTATTGTTTTTTTTGGCCTACTTCACTTAGGGTGTAAAATTTTACTTCGCTTTTGGTCTAAAAAATGTGGGAGCCGCCTCTACATCTACCCGAACCATACCTATAAACATTTCATTTTTCTTTTTACTTTTTTGTCATCTATATCTATACTATATAATAAAATAAGACCATGGGGGAGATGTGTTATCTAACTACTAATATCTTTTTCGCCTCTCTCTCTCCTAATTAGTTATGGATGCTTATTCTTTTAATCAAAAATAGTTATTATATCATTAAACAAATGAATTTAATTATTAGTTAAAAACATATATTTTTTTTTACTTAAAAGGTATTATGTTAGTTAAACTATTTAAAAAGCTCTAATGTTGTTTGTTTTTGGAAAATTGGTTTTTAATAAACCAACCTTTGCCCCATTGGTAAATAATAATCCTACCTACAGAATTGGTAATTAATAATCCTACGTTTCAATATGTTGGTACTCAATGGACCTCCGTTAGTTTTTTTTAACTGAAGTTAGTTTTTAAGTTTTATTTATTACACAAACAGTCCCTGTAGTTATAATTTACTAGTTTTAAGTTTTATTTATTACACAAACAGTCCTTGTAGTTATAAAAAAAATCATAAAAATAAATCTAAAAAATAAACAAAAAATCTAATAAACCACCACCACCACAACACCGCCACCACCACCACCACCGCACCGCCACCACCACCACCACCACCACCACCGCACCGCCACCACCACCACCACTGCACCGCCACCACCACCACCACAACACCGCCACCACAGCACCGCCACCGCCATCACCACCACCACCACCACACCGCCACCATCGCCACCACCACCACCACCGCACCGCCACCACCACCACCGCCACCACCACCACCACCACCGCGCCGCCACCGCCACCACCACCACCACAGCACCGCCACCACCACCACCACCGCACCGCCACCACCACCACCACCACAGCACCGCCACCACCTCAGCACCGCCACCACCACCACCACCACCGTTTTCGAAACGGTCCGGGTCGAAACGGTCCGGGTTGAAAACGGTCCGGGTCGAAACGGTTCGGGTCGAAACGGTACGCGTCGAAACGGTACGCGTCGAAACGGTCCGGGTCGAAACGGACGGGTCGAAAACGGTCTGATGTTAGAGTTTTTTTTATTTTTTAGAATTTTTTGGATTTTTTAGCATTTTTTTGATTTTTTAGGATTTTTATGATTTTTTAAAGATTTTTTTGATTTTTTAGGATTTTTATGTTTTTTAGAATTTTTATGATTTTTTAGAGTTTTTTTGATTTTTTTGGATTTTTATGATTTTTTATGATTTTTTTTATTTTTTTAGAATTTTTTTTTATTTTTTTAGAATTTTTATGATTTTTTTGAATTTTTAGATTTTTTTTATTTTTATGATTTTTTTTATAACTACAGGGACTGTTTGTGTAATAAATAAAACTTAAAACTAATAATTATAACTACAGGGACTGTTTGTGTAATAAATAAAACTTAAAAACTAACTTCAGTTAAAAAAAACTAACGGAGGTCCATTGAGTACCAACATATTGAAACGTAGGATTATTAATTACCAATTCTGTAGGTAGGATTATTATTTACCAGTGGGGCAAAGGTTGGTTTATTAAAAACCAATTTTCCTTTGTTTTTTAATGTCGTGGACGCTGACTGAGTAATGACATGGCATATATGATATCCTTTTTAAACCCCTTTACCCTTTTTAGCCCAAAATTAAATAACAAAACCTTAAATAGTGCTGTCTTCATCATCTACAGGGAAATCCTAACACAAAAGGGGCAAAATGGATGAGTTCTTCTTCATCAACTACATATGTTCCAAAAGAAGCCCACACAATGTTGTACTTCTACTTTGTTCTTCTCTTGAAAAAAGGATGTCGCCCTTACATTTGTGACACGAGTTCCCACCACTCAAATTGTCTTGACCAGTTTGATAAGTCAAATATAAATAAGGTGAGAGAACAAGCTAACTTTGTTTGCCTTTATGTTGAGATCAACTAGTGGACTATAGTCAACCTTGCTCGCCAATTCATGAACTCCAAACCAAGAAATTGCTCACTCGGTACCTGTGATTTTGTTGGAAATTATTCTCAATTAAGAAGATTGGAGCAATGTAGACCCTAAACGTGAACTTGAGTGGAGAAGTTTGGAAGAAGATATGGAGCAACAAGACATGCCCAACATGTAGTTTGATGACGATGATGGTGCTTAATTCATGGATGGTGTGTCTGATCTCGCTAGCCCGATTTGGGATTCTGATTACGAGATCTTTTTTGGTACTTATAATCAAATCTTGCATTTTTTTATTTGAATCTGATTTAGACAACAGTAGTCTAATTTTGGATGATTGAGATAACATATTTGACTGTGTGTTTCCTTATATAGATCACTAGGTTAGAATCCCGTGTGGGTTGAAAAAACTGTGAAAAAATATAATGTTATATACCGAGTATTAAAAAATGAAATTATGTATTAAAATAACTTGTATATTTGACGGTTTAAATAAAATACAATGTTATCTGTTAACAAGGATGGTTGTCAAGATATATCTTTATAAAATGAAATTTGGTGTGGCATTTATAAATCATGTTATGTTAACTTTTAAAACATTTTTTCCACTATGTATTAACATTTTTTGTAGATGATTAATGTTAATTAAACTAAATTACTATTAGAAATATATAGAAATGAAATTTGGTGTGGCATTTATAAATTGTGTTACGTTAATTTTTAATACATTTTTTAGGGGTATTGGATTTTAATAATCCCAACTTTCACTAATTGGCCGGTAATAATCCCAACTTCAAAAATAGCCTACAACACTCCCAACTTGTAACATTTTGGCCAGCAATGATCCTTGTCTAACTGGGTTAGTTAAAAGTGACGTGGCAAGTGACGTGGCAGCTGACGTGTTTAAAACTTGAAATATTTTGGCCACCAATAATCCCAAGTTTCACTAATTGGCCGGTAATAATCCTCGAGTCACCACCATCATCTCTTCCAGTAACCACCATCATCTCCGACCACCTCCATCTCCTCCACTGCCACCACCATCTCCGACCAGTCACCACCATCATCTCCGACCTCCACCTCCACCTCCTCCTCCTCCACTGCCACCACCATCTCCAACCAGTCACCACCATCATCTCCGACCACCACCATCACCCACCACCATCACCTCCGACCAATTGGTGGTGGTCTCGTTTGGTGTAACATTCGTTTGGTGTAATTCAGCGAATGTTGGAAAGTGATCATCAAGACCCTCATAGTGTAGCGGAACATCATTATCAGAATCTGATGTTTAAAATTTCCACCAGAATCTGATGATTGGTGGTGGTCTCGTTTGGTGGGAGGAGATGATTGGTGGTGGTCGGAGATGATGGTGGTGGCTGGAGGAGATGGTGGTGGCAGTGGAGGAGGAGGAGGTGGAGGTGGAGGTCGGAGATGATGGTGGTGACTGGTCGGAGATGATGGTGGTGGCTGGAGGAGATGGTGGTGGCAGTGGAGGAGGAGGAGGTGGAGGTGGAGGTCAGAGATGGTGGTGGTGACTGGTCGGAGATGGTGGTGGCAGTGGAGGAGATGGAGGTGGTCGGAGATGATGGTGGTGACTGGAAGAGATGATGGTGGTGACTGGAGGATTATTACCGGCCAATTAGTGAAACTTGGGATTATTGGTGGCCAAAATATTTCAAGTTTTAAACACGCCAGTTGCCACGTCACTTGCCACATCACTTTTAACTAACCCAGTTAGACAAGGATCATTGCTGGCCAAAATGTTACAAGTTGGGAGTGTTGTAGGCTATTTTTGAAGTTGAGATTATTACCGGCCAATTAGTGAAAGTTTGGATTATTAAAATCCAATACCCCCATTTTTTAATACTATGTGTTAACTTTTTTCTGCACCAGATTAATGTTAATTTAACTAAATTACAATTAAGCATTGGGGTATACATTAACCCTCCTTAACTTCACCTGAGTGCCATATCACCTATTTTCCCCCATTTCACTATTTCTTACTTCGAGTAAATGGTTCAATCCCATTAACTTTATCTAACCTTATTTTAGTGGTTTTTGTTTTAAAAAAATAAGAGAAATAGTTAATTCAATATCTAAACATCCAAATAACATGTTAACAAATAACCCATTTAATACCTCTTACCTAAAAAAGGGAGTGATTTGCAATGTAGGTTAAAATGTCAAGTCACACCATTAACACCCCAAATGTTAGAATACAACTCATGGCCTTGTATATATATAGAAATATTGATACGTATTAAAAATTAAGGGTTCAAATTCCGATGTTTTAATGCTTTACCTATATTTTTATTAAATGAAATATTTTATCATTCAAACCATCTAACCACAGAAAATTTTAAGAGATAACCCAGAGAAAAACAATTAGTGTCATTATTCTTTCATTTTTTATAATATTTTAACAAACATAACTTTGAATTTGGTGATATTTATAGATTTAAATACAAGTTTTTAATCAACAAAATAACTTTATTTAGAAATTTTTTAATTAGTTTCATATTAAATTCACTTGTTAATGAAAATATAACAACTATCAATAATTAAATAATAGTAATTTATATTTAAGCAGGAGAGAGAGATGCGAAAAACCAAAATGTAAATGACTTACAATTGTGACGGATAATAGGCATGTGCAGGGGTAAACTCATAAATAACCAAAAATCCATGCCGTATAATAAGACTTTTTTAATTTATATAAAAATTCATGCTATATAATAAAGATTTTTTTAACTTATATAATACAGCAAATCATGTACAATCAAATAAGCAATTTTTTAATTATATAAATATTATAAAAGAACAACTTGATTTTATTGTAGCTTCTCTCAAATTAGAGCTGCAACATTTTTTTTTTTACTTTTTTTCACTTTATGAAATAATTTGATTTTATTGTAGCTTTTGTCAAATTAGAGCTACTGTATTTTTTTTTCCTTTCTTTTTTTCACTTCATGAAACAATTGTGCTGATCAGGAAAAAGTTATAGTTATATAAGTGTACAAGTTTTATTGCATAGCGTAAATATGGGTGTGGAGAAAGTAATTTGTTAAAATATATATTACGTGGATTATAGTTGACTTTCTTTTACTTTTTAGTTGTCATTAATAGTTCTTAGTGATATAGGACTTGCGTTATTTACCCTCACCTTGTAATTCAAAAATCAAAAATGACATTGTGTTTATATGATGATAAATTGGAAGTCAATAATATCTTTGTTCATAATGTTTTAACAAAAACAACTCTAGCTAGATAAAGAAGTTAAGGGATTGCAGGTGTTTCGATTTTTAACTTTATACTTTATCTTAGGAAATGTTATTTTTACCCCTCTCGAGTTTTAAGCGGATATTTCTGTACATGTATGTGTCGATATAAACTCAAGTTAGTTTATATCAAGGGATCCGATAATATCCCTTGCAAATAATCAAGGGTCCCTTATTTCTCTCCTTCCTAATCACAACTTCATTACCTAAGATACTAGTCAAACATGTTTATTGTAAGAGCATAAGTTGCTCCTAAAATTCATCCTCTGTTGTATATATATATGTTGTACATTTACTTTGTAAATCACTACTTTCTCATATATGAAATACACAATTCAGCCATCATCATTATATGGTACCTAGAGCTACTTAAGCTCCTCCGAGCCTCCTTTTTTTCCTTTCGTTTTTGTGATCCGCCCGATCCTGCTGTCCCTCCCTTTTTTTCGATCATCTCCACCTCCAATGGCCTCTACTCTTGTCCACATCACAGCCGCTACCCACTTCCCGATTAAACTCACCCCGCAAAATTTTCCCTTATGGCGCAAACAAGTCCACTCCACCCTCATTGGCTTAGAACTTGAACACCACATTGTTGGCACCCAACAGCCACCCTCACAAACCATCGGTGCAGGCGATACAACTAAACCAAATCCGGAATACCTTAAATGGTTCCGCCAAGACCAAATGATAATCTCCGCCATCCTCGGCAACTGTTCGGATCAAATTTAGCCCGTTGTCTCCTCTGCCGACACTGCTCGGCAAGCGTGGGATCTCCTAAACTCGAGCTATGCAAGTGGCTCTCGGTCCCGCATCATTTCCCTTAAGTCGTGCCTCACCAAGAATCCATGTGGTTCACGCTCTATCACAGAATATCTCAATGACATGAAGTCTCTCTTTGATGAACTTGCTCTCACCCAAAGCCCCATCTCGGAAGAAGATTTCGCTATTCATGTTATGAACCAATTAGGCGATGATTATGCCAACTTAGTAGCTGCCTTCAAAACCCATGATACAACCATCACCTTTCCCGATCTCTTTGAAAAACTTCTTGATCACCAACGCACCCTCAAATAAGTGACTTCCGAACCCACTATCACCACAGTCAACTACACCAACCAATCGCACCAAATTTGCTCCTACAATCGGTCCTCCCGATCCTCCTCTGCCTCCTCCCAAACATCTTTCAATCGACCCACCTCCAGGTCAGCCAAAACCACTCCTTCACAAGCACCTACCCGCACCAATCGGTCCAACCAATTCTGCGATTTCTGCAACATCGCCGGTCACGAGACCAAGGAATGACGCAAACTTGGCAGATTCCTTCGTGACCACCAAATCAACACCACAAATTTCTCATCCGTGAACCATACCTCCCCACAAGCACCTTCTAACTCATGGATGTGGGATACTGGAGCTTCCAATCACATCGCCAATAATAGCAACTCTGTACATGTCCTTTCCGAATATGGTGGCCCGGACGAGTTCGTTTTGGGTGACGGTAATACTCTTCGTATTTCACACATTGGCAAACAAACTCTTTCCACAAACTCACGACCTCTTTTTTTAGACAAAATTTTAATTGCTCCCAATCTCCGCAACAATCTTATTTTGGTTGCTAAAATTTGTCGTACTAACCGCGTTTCTATTGAATTTTTTCCATCTTATTTCTTGGTTTAGGATCTTCGCACGGGGGCGCAACTCATGCGGGGCATTAACGTCAATGACGTCTACTTTTGACCAATCACAACCTCTCATCAAATCAATAACACGTCAACGGGCTCTTTACTTGCGTGGCACCACATACTTAGACTGTTGATGCAGATTTTGTGTCCGATGCTTGTTGAATAGATTAGTTTTATTTTACGCTGAATTTGTAATAGTTAGTGAAACGGTCTATCGAACGTGTATAGACCCGCTCGTTTGAAGTGGTCAAACGAGAGGGTTATTCGGTTGACCGTGTGTGTTTGCAAGACAAGGGGTGTGACTATAAATAGAAAACCCTTGCCATTTGCAACACTTGGAGATTTTAGGAGGTTTGAGACCTCACCGGGAGAGATCACCACTTGGTCTCTCCCCGGATGTGTACTCCTTTGGTATGGTTCGGTTAGCTTGTTAATCGGGCCGACTTGTAATGTTTTACTACCGGATTAATACAAAGTTGTTTGTTTATCATCTCTAATCTCTCCCGTCTTGAACCGATCTCACACGAATCACGGTTTCGGTCACGAAACTCGGTCCTACAATTGGTATCAGAGCCATGGTGCCCGATTTAGTAAATCTAACCGTTTACTAAGTCACATGTGCTCTAGATCTGTGATTTTAGTGATTTTTGTTCAAGAAGAAAAGTTCGGTGAAAATGAGAAAAACTCAGATCTGGACCCGAATATTCAGATCTGTGCTGAAACGAGTGTTGGGTTTTATGTTTTTCACCTAAATATTCAAGTTATCATCATCAAAAATCATATACAAAATGTTTTTATACAAATCTGGGAAGTAACAGTACACTCTGTTCTTGATGTTCTTGGCGGCTGCTTAAAGAAACTAGGGTTTCTTCATACCCACTCCCGACGAAACTGACGCCATGACGAAACACCACCTCCACTTTCGTCATACATCAACAACTTAGTTTCGTCGCATAACCTGTTTCGTCGAACAAGACAAACAACCTGTTTCGTCGATCAATAAACAACCTGTTTCGTCGATTAAACATAACAAATCCTGTTTCGTCGATCTATTCTGAAACAGGGGTTTCTGATTGTTGGATGTCTGGTTGAACGCAAAGAAATTACCAGGAAAGGTTTGATTGTTATGTATCGCTGGTTGCTGTTGTTGTTCTTCGGGGAGACAGACTTGAAAGATGAAAGTTTGCTGCTGATGTTAAGTATCGCAGAAATAGAAGAAGAAGTCGGACAGGAAGATGTTTGCTGTTAATTTTGGATTTTCATGGATTCTGTTCTGATTGTTGTGCTGGGTATCGAAGATAAAGAGGAGAGATACCTTCCAAATAATGTTGGATGAGTTACAACACAAGGAAGAGATGATGTCGGCTGGTAATTTGAAGTTAGTTGCTGTGAATTGTGGATGTCGGCTGTTTGTATGTTTGGTTTAGGGTGTTGATGTTGGGTATCTGTAGGTCCCTCGGAGGTTGAGGTTTAACCTATTCCTTGTTATATCTAACACACTAGCGAGTGCGGAATCCAAGCTAGCATGCAAACCGAGAAAGGACAAGCACAAACACAACACACAAGTCTTCACCGATTAACACCACTTGTATTAATGCGTATGAAAGGTTCGGTTACAAGCACAAGGTTTACAGATGTATTCTATAAACTCTCTCTAACTCTCGTGTGTGTGTTCTAAACAGAATGCTCTCTATGTGTCTGAAATGAAGCCCTAAGTGTTCTGTTCTGAAATGAACACAACACATGGGTATTTATACCCAACACAGATCGTCTGGTCGAAGGATCAGACAGACTGATCGTAAGATCATCTGTCGACCAGGAACCCATCGAAGGATCACATATACCACGAAGGATGATATCCTTCGTGGTCTATCCTTCGAAGGTTATCTTTCGAGCTCATCGAAGGATATAAACAATCCTTCGATGACACATCCTTCGACACAGACATGTTACAAACAAAGTGTTGACTGTTTGGCCAAGTCAAACCAGGAGGATGGTTGACTTGGTCAAACTTACAAGAATAACAAATACATCGTTTGGTATCAAGACGAAATACAGACAAAGTACAGACATAAGTGCACCAACAAACTCCCCCTTGGCTGTAGCTTTGTCTGGCTGTAGCTTTGTCTCGATCTTTGTGACCTCAAGTCTTTGACGTCCTTTCAAGTCTTCAATGTCGGAGGATCTTTAAAGTCTTCACGTCTTGAAAGCAGAAAGTGTATCAACAAACTCCCCGTTTCATGTAGGAAGTGTGTTGACAAACTCCCCCTTAACATAAGCTCCCCCTTGAGTTATGCTCGTGAAATACTTGTTCTTTATGAATTGAGATCCTTGTGGTGTTGATGATGGCCAGCGGCAACTCGATCATCTTCATCATTTGAGTGCCTTCACGTTGTGTCTTCATTCCGAAGCTTGTCATCGACCATGTTCTCCTTGCCTTTAGAATCTGCACATGCAAGAAATCTAAACGCGTAATGAGAACAACTGCTTGGAATATCATAACATAAACAAACGACACACGTGTGCCCATTTTTTTAAACAAACACCGTTCGACAGTTTGAAAGTTTTAACAAATTTTATCAATTTCAAATTTTAACTTTCAGCACTTGCAAATTTCGACCGTTTATGAAGATTCAGTCGTTTCGGTTTTCAATCAGGTTTCAGGTAACGAAGACTCGAGATCCAACATCGTACGATCGAAAATAAGATAGAAATAAAATCTTTTTAGCTTTTATAAAGTTTATATTAAAACACACCTAGAATCTTTTTGGTATTTTTGTATATTTCAAATGTAAAGACAGAAAGCAGTAAATAAATATTTACAGAGTCGCAGAAACTAAGAAAAGTAAATATATACAAACATTCTTTTTGCGAGTTTCGAGGGTAAGAGAATCATATCAGTGTACGGTCATGCCAAAACGCTCTCTTTGTTCAATTAGTTAACATTAAGATAAGCATCCTATAACAATTATCGGTATTGTTGTCCACTTAAGCTCAACTTATCAGATGTAATCATGGCGAGGGGATACGTTAAGGTATGATTTATACTTACTGACCGGTGTTCATCCACATCACGACACATTCCCGTATCAAGGTATGCACGAGGGTTCATCTTACCGGTGAGTATACCGATTATCATCTGTTTGACCGTATATGATGTGAGATTCTCACTTATTTTGATTTGAAAACAAGCCCTATGTGATATAATCACTTATTGATGAGGAACTTGATTTTCGATGCATGAAGGCACAGGAGCAAGTTCGTGAACAGGTCAGTACTTTCGTACAGCAGAGAGATGAACTTGACACCCGGATAGATGTGATACATTATCACTTATTTTGGGGACATGTGATTGTTGATCACTTATTGAGGTCGTATGCAGTATGTACACGTATGTATGGTATCATGGAATATCTAGACTTGCGTCCCCGTTATTTTTCGGTAAAAGATACAACCATGATACCCAGATGATAAGCAGCATAAAGACCGAATATCTCAGAACCTCGACAATCTCTCAAACGAAATTTCGGTACTAAGACCATATGCCAATGAATGGTTCCCACCTGGTCTTCAGTCGGATTTAAGTTTATATCACCCTGCACACTTTAAAATGATTGTGAGCCTACCGATACATCTTATATAGAGATGCTTATCATTTTTCATTTAAGGTTTAAAGAGGTTTGGAAAGACCACTGATGTACTATCATTTTCTCTTTTGCTCGCCAGGAAACTCATTTTTGTTTTTCTATTGTTTTTGTGTTTTTGAAATTTTTCAATGTTTTTGGATTTTCAATTTTTGGATTTTACTCCCCCTAAAATCAATAAACTAGGACAAATTTAAAACACAAGGATATCTACAAAAATGATTTTCCGATGTTGGTATTACTCTTGCTTGACCTTAATGCCGTTTACCAATAATAAATAGTCAAATCTTGATTTGTCAAATGCTTTGGTAAAAAGGTCGGCACGTTGGTCATCAGTGTGGACGTAAGCAACATCGATTAGCCTTTTCTCAAAGCAATCACGTATGAAGTGATACTTAATTTCGATGTGCTTAGTCTTTGAATGCTGCACAGGATTTCTAGTGATCTGTAAGGCAGCAGAATTATCAACGTAAATAGGAGTAGTTAGGAATTCAAAACCGTAGTCGCGCATTTGTTGTTGGATCCATAAGACTTGGGAGCAATAACTTGAGGCAGCAATGTATTCAGCTTCGCATGTTGATGTAGCGACGCACGTCTGCTTCTTGCACTGCCATGTGACTAGGCGATTTCCCAAAAACTGACATCCAGCCGTTGTGGATTTGCCGTCGATTTTGCATCCGCCAAAATCAGAATCACTGAATGCGATCAAGTCAAAGTTATTATCCCTAGGGTACCACAGACCGGTGTCAGGGCAACCCTTCAAATAAAGAAAAATCCTTTTTACAGCTGCAAGATGTGAGGCCTTCGGGTTGACTTGATATCTGGCTAGCAGGCACGTTGGGTACATTATATCTGGTCTCGATGCTGTGAGGTACATAAGAGATCCGATCATCGCGCGGTAGTATGAGGGACTAACAGCTTCACCCTTCAAGTCTGGAGTAATTCCGTGATTTTGCGGCAATGGGGTACCGATGGGCGTTGCATCAGACATCTGGAACCGGCTCAAGATGTCACCAACATATTTATTCTGATGGATGAATATCCCAGACTCTGTTTGTTGTACTTGTAGGCCCAAAAAGAAAGTCATTTCCCCCATAGCACTCATCTCGAATTTATCCTGCATAATGCGCTCGAAATTCCTACACAAAACATCATTAGTAGAACCAAATATAATATCATCAACGTATACCTGTACCAGTAGAAGATCTCCATCTTGTTCTTTGATGAAAAGAGTACAATCGATAAGACCTCTGCGAAATCCATTCTCCAGCAAGTAATTAGATAAGGTTGCGTACCAAGCTCGCGGTGCTTGATGTAGACCATAGAGAGCTTTGTTGAGCAACCAAACCCGATCGGGATGGATAGGATCTTCAAAACCTGGAGGCTGTTCGACGTACACCTCTTCTTCCACCACACCATGTAAGAATGCACTTTTCACGTCCATCTGGTATACCTTGAAACCTTTGAATGAGGCATAAGCCAGAAAGATCCGAATTGCTTCTAGACGTGCAACCGGTGCATACACTTCGTTGTAGTCGATCCCTTCTATCTGACGAAAACCTTGAACGACTAGCCTTGCTTTGTTTCGAATAACGACTCCACGGTCATCCTTTTTGCATTTAAACACCCAACGGGTACCAATCTTCTTGTAACCAGCAGGTTTCTCTACGAGTTTCCAGACACCAAGCTTCTGGAATTGTTGCAGTTCGTCCTGCATCGCTTCAACCCAAGAGTTATCTTTCAAAGCATCTTTCCAAGTTCTTGGCTCTTCCTGTGAAACATAACATGCGAAAGACCAATCATTTTGTTGACCAGATTCTCGGATATCTGCATACAAGCCTGCATTGTTGTTGTTCCGCAACATGTTTCTTGTTTGAACGCCACTTTGTACATTTCCGATGATGTTTTGTTGAGGATGGGTATTGTGAATCCTTGTTTCTGGATTATCTTGAACTGGAATATTTGTACCCAGATTGTTGAGATTGAGATCAACAATCAATTCAAGGCCCGGAATTGACGAAGAGGATGATGCAGTAGCTTCAGCTGTTCGAGGGACATCCACTGGAGGTGTACCTTCTGAAGTACCATGTACTACTGTTGTTGGAGCTTCTTGATCTGCATCTATAAATTCATCATCCTCTGAAGATTCGTTAAATTCGGTAGCATCGTGAAAATCCTCATTGTCGAGAGCATTATTGTTCACTGAAGATGGTTCTTGATTGACAATAATGGGGCGAACCAACGGTGAATCTGTAGCATTGTCACTCTCGAAAAACATCCTTGCCGCAGCATTTTCTTCAACGGCTTCAACATTGATCGAATTGAAAAAGTCATCGTACTCAAACATCCAAGGCTGACCAGGATTTCTAACTGGCAAAGTGTGCCTTTGTACTCTGACTTCAGACCATTCCTCGACCCTTTTAGTCTCTAGATTCCAGACTCTTAAGTTCGGGGTGGAATACCCAAGGAAGTATCCTTCAATTGCTCTTGCCCCAAACTTTCCATTAGGATCGATTATTATGCACGGAGCTCCAAACGGTTCAAGATATGACAAGTCTGGTTTCCGTTTGTTAATAAGCTTAAAGCAGGTCTTGTTGTGCCTTTTAACTGCGAGGACTCGGTTCAACGTGTAACATGCAGAGGACACAGCTTCAGTCCAGAATGGAATGGGCAACTGCGATTCTACCAACATCGTCCTAGCAGTCTCGATCAAAGTGCGGTTCTTACGTTCAGCGACGCCATTCTGTTGAGGAGTATAAGCAGCACTAAATTCGTGAAGAATACCTTTTGAAGTGCAAAACTCCGCCATGGCATGATTTTTAAATTCAGTACCATTGTCGCTACGTATCCGCCTAACCTTCAAGTTATAAAGATTCTCAATCTGAATAATCAAGTTTTTGATAATACCGAAGGTTTCACTCTTATGTGCCATGAACGCCACCCAAGAAAATCTTGAATAATCATCAGTTATCACGAGGCAATATTGATCATTCCTAATGCTTTTGTGCTTGACAGGACCGAACAAATCCATGTGCAAACGTTCAAGAGGAACAGCCACCGTGTTGATTTTCTTTGTCGGGTGTCGCTTTTTCGTTTGTTTTCCTTTCTGGCACGAGACACAGACGTCTTGAAGATGGAAGTTTTTAAGAGGAACACCATTCACTAATTCATTTGACACCAAATGATTCATTTTGCGTAAGTGAATGTGACCCATTCGCCTGTGCCAAGAGATTGTGTCTTTTTCTGTGGCTTTGGAAACGAAACAAGTTGCTTGTGCAGACGTTGTGATAGCTTGGCTCATATCAAGGACATACAAATCATTTATCCTTGGAGCCGACAAGAGAATCCATTCTTTCGGAATTTTGAAGCCGGGTTTCAGCACATAACATCCATTTGCATCAAAGTGTACTGAAAACTGCTTATCACAAATTTGAGAAACACTAAGAAGATTGTGATCAAGTTGTTGTACGAAGTTGATCTTATCAAAGCTAACAACCCCGTTGGAAATCATTCCTTCACCCGTAATATATCCGCCTTTATCTCCAGCAAAAGCAACATAACCTCCTCTAATAGATTTGACGTCGTAGAGAAGCTTCATGTCGCCTGTCATGTGCCTGGATGCCCCACTATCAACAATCCAATGACTACTGATAGTTCCTCCTGGAACACCCTGCACATGAACTCACATAATTAGTTGGAGATGGGGACCCAAGCCATTGTGGTCTTGGGTCTTCCATTTTCATCAACAACAATAACCTCTATTCTTTGATGATTCGAAAATTGTGATGGTCCCCCTGAATTTGTGGTTATTTTAGGTTTCCAAGTCTGTTTTGTTATACCAGTTTGATTGTTTGAAAATTTAACTTCGTGATTGTTTGAAGTTTTTGTAAACTTTGAACTTTCTGGTTTAACTTAAACAGATTGTTTTTGAACCACATCAGTTTTAAGTGCTTTCTCAATCGCCTTGACTTGTTGGCGTTTCTGTTTCTTTTCCCTTTCTCTTACAAGTCGGGGATCTTGTCTTACAGAAACAGATCGCTTTTGGTGATTGCGTTCACGGGGATCATCATCCTTTCCTTTCAACTTATGAAGATACGGGCAATATCGAACGATATGCCCAATTGTGCCACATTCAAAACATGATCTTCGTTCAACAAACCCCGAAGTATCATGTGATCGTCTTGCCGATGATGAACTTTGTGATCCCGAGGTACTAGGTTTTGAACTATTAGGTTCATTCCTTTTCATCACTGTTGCTCTCTTGACAAAATCTAAGTTAGATTGGTTTTCAAACGTTGCAATTTTGTCCGTTCCCTTAGATTTCACAAAGTTCACATTCTTCTTCTTCTTTTGATTTGGCTTCTTTTGACTTTGAGTCGGTGTTTTACCTTTTGGTTTGGTATGATTTTGCTGTTTTTGCACTGTTGGTAATTTCTGATTGCCATATTGTTTTCGAACTTCGGCCTTTGGGATAGGAGGGCACTGTGTTACTGTAACACGTGATCCTGTCTTTCCCAAAAACTTACTTGTTGAATTTTCAAAGACTTTACTGATTAATGATTGATTAACATTCTTAATAGGAAAATCTTTGTCAGAATAAATTTTATCATCACCAACAAGAGTGTACAGCAAATCCACACTCTCCGACTCTTTTTCAGACGAGGACTCGGTTGCAACAGTCTTAGCGGGTTTTGCAGGAGGATCACAGAGAATATGATTCTCAAGAGGTATGTCCTCTTCGTTTATCACCGCATCAGACTTTGCTGAATCAGTATCATCAGATTCATCATCAGAAGAATCAGCATCCTCAATCACAACTGGAGGATCCTGATTCTGTTCAGCAGTTACAAAAGTATCTGCTGACACATCCGAATCTGATGATACTTCTTTCTTGTATCCAAGCCCAGTTGCAAATTCCTCAACGTCCAAAGGAACAGATGGCTCAAAGTGAGTGCTGTACTCCTCATCAGGCAGTGCATCAAAATTGTTTCTCACGGGTGGTGGACATTTCTTGTAACCTATGCATGTGACATCCCGTTTTTCTTTCTGAACGTCAATGATGTGATCCAACACATAGCTAGAGCTCAAATAACTGTCTAACTTGAGTCGGATCGCCTCACTTTCAGTTTTAACACAAGCCATTTCCTTTTGCATTACCTCAAGACGAGTTATATACAAATTAATGTCAGTTTGTTTTCTGGAAACCATTTTTGTCAGCTCTGTTTTATCTTTCTTTAATGTTTCAATCATCGATTTAAAATCCTTTTCATGGTTTTCATAAAACATGTTGGCTTCTGTACACTTGGAAAGATCAACGGTCAACTTCTGGTTATGAATGAATGTCACATCATATTTCTCTTGCAAAGCCTCGTGTTTTCTTTGCAATTCAGACCACTTATCATTCAACGAAACATGTTTGTCTTGCAAGTCAAACAAACTAGCTTGTAAAGCATCATGTTTGCCTTGCAACTCAGACATGTTTGCATCCAAATCAGCACATCTAACATGCAATCTATCACAATTATCACAAATAGCAGCAGTGGGTTCATCGACACATACCTGACTTGATGAACTGTCGACATTAGCCATAAAGGCTGAATGGAGAGAAGACGAAGAATAAGCAGCTTGATCCACCAAAATAGATCTTCTTTGAATTCCTGCTGCAGTTTCTTCCAAAAGCTCATCAATATCTGCATCGATTGACGCATTTGATGTCTCATCCACATGATCATCACCTGAGCTCGAGGATTCTTCATCCGAACTTCTGCTGTAACCAGAAGAGTCTTCATCCTCAGAAGAGTCACCACCATTGGCGGAAGATTCTCCACCACTGGCGTGATTAAGATCCTTGACAATCTCAGCAAAACACGCTGTTCCATCCGGAGCATCATTTCCCAACTGGATTGACCAATCACAACCTTCATCTACTTGAACCACAAGTGCCTGGTTGGCTTTAGATGGTCCTGCTTGACTCTGGTTGTTGACAGGCACTAATGCACGAACATTGTTCCTGTTCTGGTTCTGCTGGTTGCCTTGACCTCTGAAGGGATTTTGGTTTCCATGTTGAGATGGCCTCGTACACTCACGTTTGAAATGACCACGTTCACCACAATTGAAGCACTTAACAGCCTGCTTATCAAACCCATACTTGGTATCTTTCTTGCTTTCCAAGCTGGTTCTACCGGTTCTTTCCATGAAATCCTTTGCTCGCCTAACAGCACTGGCAAAGGCCCACTTGATGTCCATCATCTCCATCTCCTCTTTATCGATCTACTGATAGTCTTCTTGTGTCAGATTAATGTTACCAATCTGACCTTCCACTAATCCACAGTATGCGCTCACCAAAGTGTTTAGCAGCTCCATGTGTTCCTTTGCTACTTCCACACTGACTTTAGAAAAGCTTGAGGTGTCGAGCCGTACTGTATTTGGCTTTGATTGTTGACCAGCAGATGATGTGCTTCCATAACATGCTTGCTGTTGTGGTACTGGTTGAGGGACTGGATTAAGCGGATTTCCATACATGTCTGTTGTTGGAGGAGGAGTGCCATACAAGCTAGTGCTAGACACAAATGCTGTTTGAATTGGAGCGTGTGAAGAAGGTTTTGTAGAAGTGCTAGAAGTTCCATAATAAATTTCAGGATTTTGTGGCACTGGGACTCTTTTTGCCTTGAGAGTTTCTTCCTGATTCTTGTTTTCCAGGAGTTGAGCAAAGTCACTGAAGCTTGTTGTATCCAAGGTGCCATTGTACTTCATGATTTCTAAGAAATTATTCCATTGAGGTGGCAGTGCATCTGCAAACTTCTTCACTATCTCTGCTGAAGTTGTTACAACCCCAATATTTGCCAATTCAGTCAGCAAATGATTAAATCGACTTGTCAAATCTCCTAAAGATTCATTCTGCATACAAATAAAACCATCAAACTCTTTCTTTAGCAGATCTTTTCTCAATTGACGTGTCGCTTCATTTCCTACGCCCCTTATCTTCAATGCATCCCACAACTTCTTCGTTGTCTTGAAACTGACAAATTGATGATAAATATCTTTGCTTAACGCCTGAGTAAGAATGGCATATGCTTTCTTTTCTAAGTCATAGACCTTCTTCTGATCTTCCGTAAGATCGGCAAACGTAGCAGCAGATGAAGCGGCAACCTCTATTGTTTGATCAAAATCTGTGATGAAACGCAACCACAATTCTGTGTTTTGACCAAGGACGTATGTATGAAATCTATCAAACCATCCCGGATATTCACTTAAGTGCATCAACTTTGGAGGCCTATTCAGACTTCCCGTTTCACTTTCGCTTAGCAAAATGCTTTGAACACTTGGAGCTTGATTTGATACGAATGCCCATTGACCGGTAGATGTAGCATTAGCTTGCGAACCCGAATCCGGAGCCGGAGTACCAAAATACATCTCTGCATTTACCGGAACACCCCACATCGAATTCATTTTTGATCAAGAATAATAATACCTGAAAATCACAAACTTGTTAAACATAAACAAACTGGGATCGAAGGATCAACACTTGTTCGAAGGATCAACAGTGTTCGAAAGATCACTGTTGAGTTTCGAACAATGATTTCGAAAGACTCTCCAATCGAAGGATCCTTGTCTTTCGAACAATGATTGCGAAAGATTCTCCAATCGTAGGATCCTTATCTTTCGAATAACAGCTGTAGATCGAATGATATATGCTTTGAAAATATTCCTTTGATCGAAGGATAAGTCACAGACTTCGAAGGATGTTCGAAGGATGAATATCTATCGAACCTCCTTTGATCGAAAGATGATCTTTCGACTTCGAAGGATATCTTTCGAACTGATCTGACACAGTTGACAAAGAGTGACAGGTTGGTGAAAAAGGTGATGGGTTGGTAAATCTTTCGGCAGAAAGTATGGTTCAGACCATCATTTTCTGCAAAAACAGATTTGAACAAATAAAATATAATAAACTTATCCAGAAAACCGGTCACCGGAGAAGCCGGAATTTTGGCCGGAAATTGCCAAACACCTCAACAACAAGTTTTTAAGTTACCCAACCCGTTCCTTAACACACCCGGTAAGTTTAGAACACGTTTTAACGTAAAGATAAGCGAGAAAACCAGTAAAAACGGCTGCAAAAAGTCTTGTAAAAACTCGGTTTTTAACAAGGAAAAGAGCCACGGCTCTGATACCACTTGTAGGTCCCTCGGAGGTTGAGGTTTAACCTATTCCTTGTTATATCTAACACACTAGCGAGTGCGGAATCCAAGCTAGCATGCAAACCGAGAAAGGACAAGCACAAACACAACACACAAGTCTTCACCGATTAACACCACTTGTATTAATGCGTATGAAAGGTTCGGTTACAAGCACAAGGTTTACAGATGTATTCTATAAACTCTCTCTAACTCTCGTGTGTGTGTTCTAAACAGAATGCTCTCTATGTGTCTGAAATGAAGCCCTAAGTGTTCTGTTCTGAAATGAACACAACACATGGGTATTTATACCCAACACAGATCGTCTGGTCGAAGGATCAGACAGACTGATCGTAAGATCATCTGTCGACCAGGAACCCATCGAAGGATCACATATACCACGAAGGATGATATCCTTCGTGGTCTATCCTTCGAAGGTTATCTTTCGAGCTCATCGAAGGATATAAACAATCCTTCGATGACACATCCTTCGACACAGACATGTTACAAACAAAGTGTTGACTGTTTGGCCAAGTCAAACCAGGAGGATGGTTGACTTGGTCAAACTTACAAGAATAACAAAGACATCGTTTGGTATCAAGACGAAATACAGACAAAGTACAGACACAAGTGCACCAACAGTATCGCAGAGACATAAAGGCAGATATTGTTTGTGTAATGGAAATTTCTTTGGGGGTTTGAATTTGTTCATTGTATCGAAGAAGAAGAGCAGGATGTTTGATTTTTGTTTAGCTGAGGTTGATGATGGGTGTGCTGTACAACAAAGTGTCGGCTGGAATTGTTATTTGACATCTAGGTTTTTGATTTGAGGATTGGGCCTGGTGTACTCTCCATTTTTCGCATCATGGACTTCAGTTCATATTGGGCCTTCATTAACAAATCAGAATATGGGTAACACTTAGATGCCAAAAAGGATATAACAATGTTTTTAATTGGGCCATCACTTAATCAGCTGAATATATTTGATATTTTTGTTTGGGCCATACACACCTAGGAAAGGAGGTTTGCAATATTAAAAAAAAAAAAAAAACTATTAGTGGTGATGGAATGTTGATCAGTTTTGGTCGGGTGTTCGCGAAGATTATTTGAATCGGGCTTCCAAATTTCAACGTCAAATTTGTACGGATTCATGAAGCGCGCGGGATGATGAAGTTTGATGAAAACTTGATATTTTTTTGAAAAATGTGGGGTAGTCACGGTTACCGATGCAAACGTCAAATTTTGGTGACGCGACTACAATGGGCCAAAAACGAAAACGGTATGTTCACTTCCGCACGTCAATGTTTATGATTGTTATCGGTTATTCGTAAATGTTCGAAAGCATTTTGTTTATTGTCATATTCTCGCATTTGAAAACGAACGTATGAACCTGGAATGTCAATACCGGTCCTAACGAGTTCACAAAGTCTTTGGAGGGATACAAGTCGGATCCTACGGGGTACTAGGCGAAATTTCTTTATCAACTAGAATATGCAACGAAGAAATCTTTTTTGTTTATTGTCATATTCTCGCATTTGGTAACGAATGAATGAACCTAGAATGTCAATACCGGTCCTAACGAGTTCACAAAGTCTTTGGAGGGATACAAGTCGGATCCTACGGGGTACTAGGGGACGTTCTTATTCAACTAGAATATGCAAAGAAGAAAGTCGTTTTCGTGATTTTTCGGAACCGAGAACATTCAATGAAGATCCTACGGAGGGAATTGGTGAACATTTGACGACAGTTTCTTTGAAGTGGAGAGAATCTGTTAAGGTTTAGAGATTTTACCAAAGAAATGGGGGGATAAAAAATTTTCAAATGTTGAATTTCTTCGGTAAATTTCTAAACGCAATCACAGGTGGTAGAGTTTGTGATTTTCTGGTGATACAAACGGTTCGGCGTGGAATGTTTTGCACATACACATATTTGAGGATTTTAATTAATTCTCCAGCCAGCGTGAAGGGTTTTGCACGGAAAAATACAGGTTTCTAAAGTCTACAGTAGTTACAAAAGCGCTGTTCACTGAAGACCTGGGGAATCTTTATGAAAGCTGATAGTTCAAGACTGAAGACCTGCAGGATTCGGTTTTGGGTTTGATGTTTCTTTGGGATTTTACAGGGATCTGGGGGTAACTCAATTCGTTGAGTTTGCAAACGATGTACTTGGTCTAGCTGACTTCCTGAGTACTGATGCTGAAGATACGTAGTGCATTACGTGGTCAACTTCACAAAGGCGAGACAATGAGATCTGGATGTAGTTCAACTAAGCATGCTGGTTGAGCTTGCAAAGGATACACTTGGTCTAGCTGACTTTCCTGAGTGTTGATGCTGAAGATTAAAGTGCATTACTTGGTCGATTCCACAAAGACGGTTTACAGAAGACAGTTCACCAGAAATCTCTATCAATGTAGTATGCTTGTATGAAATAGAGTTCTTATGACAAGATCAAGACTTGATGCAGTTCTTAAAGATTGGAACCCTTATCAAATGCCGGTTGGAGTATTGGAAGATCAGCGGAAGATCGGTCAATTGAGGAAATTACACAACACCCAACACGGATACGCGTACTTTAAGGGGGAAATATTATACAAGGAGCATCAAGATACTACTTACCTGGATCATCGGTCAAGGGGGAATTTGTTAACACAGAGAAGATGAATACTTGACTGAAGATCGATTGCAGTTGCATTTTCAGCATTCGACAGCAACGGACAAGGGGGAATTTGTTGATGCAGATTTTGTGTCCGATGCTTGTCGAATAGATTAGTTTTATTTTACGCTGAATTTGTAATAGTTAGTGAAACGGTCTATCGAACATGTATAGACCCGCTCGTTTGAAGTGGTCAAACGAGAGGGTTATTCGGTTGACCGTGTGTGTTTGCAAGACAAGGGGTGTGACTATAAATAGAAAACCCTTGCCATTTGCAACACTTGGAGATTTTAGGAGGTTTGAGACCTCACCGGGAGAGATCACCACTTGGTCTCTCCCCGGATGTGTACTCCTTTGGTATGGTTCGGTTAGCTTGTTAATCGGGCCGACTTGTAATGTTTTACTACCGGATTAATACAAAGTTGTTTGTTTATCATCTCTAATCTCTCCCGTCTTGAACCGATCTCACACGAATCACGGTTTCGGTCACGAAACTCGGTCCTACAATTGAGGTCCTACAATTGAGGTTCATCTTCCTACAATTGAGACAAGAACATAGAGCACACAGAACACACACACGAGAGAGTTTGAGAGAGTTTACAGAAAACATTTGTAAACCTTGTGCTGTAACTGACTTTCATAGTATTAATACATTGGTGTTAATCGTTGAATCTCGTGTCTATATTATCATTGTTGTGTTCGATCTCGGTTTGCTTTCCCGGTTGGATTCCGCACAACCGGGTTGGTTTGTACACAAGGATTAGGCGACTAGATCCTCCCCTAGCCGGACCTACAAGTGGTATCAGAGCCTTGGCTCTTCTCCTTGTTAAAACCGAGTGTTTTCGGGTTGTTTTTCGGGTTTGTGAAGTTCATATTTTTCTGAAAAATTAGCCTTAAACTTCGAAAATTCTGGTGTTTTTGCTGAAAGCTCTTATAAAAACCATTTCATTCTTCATTTTTCACATGTTAAAAGTTGGTTTTTAGTGAAGTTTTGGGCAAAATCGGGTTTCGGAAAGTTGTCGGTTTACCGGAAAATTCAAATTTTCTGGGTTGTTCTTCATATCTTCAACAAATATTCAAAGTGTTCTTCATGATTTCACCTTTTTAATCCTGGTCAAGTGATTGTGATAGTTGTTTGTATTTTTGAAAATTGTAATTTTATTATAAAAGGACATCATCATTTGGTTGGTAAGCTTGGAGATTGTGCACCGAAAGTTGAGTTGAAAAAGGAGGTTACTTTGTGTCAGGAGGTTAGACATGTTATGATAGAAAGTCAGACAAGACAGTTGCACATGAAATTGAGTCGCACAACATTTTCAATCACACAAGACATTAATATCAGTCGCACAAGATAGCTGGGATCGCACAACATACATCTGGGCTTCTGTTTCGTCATATTTAGGCCTTGCTTCGTCACTTTCAAGTTGGGCCTGTTTCGTTGAAAGGGAGCCCATACTCACAAATCAGTTTCGTTGATTTGCAAGCCCAAAGGCAGTTTCGTCGTCTTAGTTGGGCCTTTGATTCGTCAAACCCAATACACCAAATCTGTTTCACCGATTACGTGGGCCATTCATCTAGTGGATAAGGGTTGGGCTTGTGTTTCGTCATCCAATCATCACACAACCTGTTTCGTCAAGTTTAAGATTTAAAATCTGTTTCGTAAAAGATAACAAAACAGTTTCAGTTTCGTGGAAACGTGTTTCGTCAAAGACATTTTTTTTAAACAGAAGGTTTGCATTTGTGATTTAACTGTTTGTTTGAGGTGTGATTTTCAGGTATTCATTTTTCTTGATCAAAAATGAATCCGATTTGGGGTACTCCGGTAAATACAGATATGTATTATGGAACTCCTAGTACTTCTGCAAGACCAATCTCACATGCTCCATTTAATCCTGAAATGTATTATGGAACATCTAGCACCCCTGCAAGACCAATCTCACATGTTCCAATTCAGATGGCGTTTGTGTCTAGCACAGATCTACATGGCAATCCTATCCAAGTTCCTGTTAAGCCAGCTCAGCATGGGAACCAGAACCCTTTCAGAAATCAAGGCAACCAGCAGAATCAGAACAGGAACAATGAGCGTACGTTGATACCTGTCAACAACCAAAGCCAAGCAGGACCATCAAATGCTAACCAGGCACTTGTGGTTCAAGTAGATGAAGGTTGTGATTGGTCAATCCAGTTGAGTAGTGATGCTCCAGATGGAACAGCTTGTTTTGCTGAGGTTGTCAAGGATCTTAAACATGCCAGTGGTGGAGAATCTTCCACCAATGGTGATGAATCTTCTGAAGATGAAGACAGTTCTGGATACAGTAGAAGCTCAGATGAAGAATCCTCGAGTTCAGGCGATGATCATTTGGATAACACATCAAGTGCGTAAGTCGATGCAGATGTTGATGAGGTATAGGAGGAAGCTGCAGCAGAAAATCATAGGAGATCTATATTGGTGGATCAAGCTGCTTATTCTTCTTCTTCTCTCCATTCAACCTTTATGGCTAATGTCGACAGTTCATCAAGTCAGGTATGTGTCGATGAACCCACTGCCGTTATCTGTGATAATTGTGATAGTTTGAGTGTTAAATGTTCTGATTTAGAAGCAAACATGTCTGAGTTGCAAGGCAAACATGATGCTTTACAAGCTAGTTTGTTTGACTTGCAAGACAAACATGTTTCATTAAATGCTAAGTGGTGTGAGTTGCAAAGCAAACACGAGGCTTTGCAAGACAAGTATGATGTGACATTCCTCCACAATCAAAAGTTGACCGTGGATCTTTCTAAGTGCACAGAAGCCAACATGTTTTATGAAAACCATGAAAAGGAATTTAAATCGATGATTGAAAAATTAAAGAAAGATAAAACCGAGCTGACAAAAATGGTTTCCAGAAAACAAACTGACATAAATTTGTATATCACTCGTCTTGAGATAATGCAAAAAGAGATGGCTTGTGTTAAAACTGAAAGTGAGGCGATCCGACTCAAGTTAGACAGCTATTTAAGCTCTAGCTATGTATTGGATCACATCATTGATGTTCAGACAGAGAAACGGGATGTCACATGCATTGGTTACAAGAAATGTCCACCACCTGTGAGACACAATTATGATGCCATGCCTGATGAGGAGGATAGAACTTACTTTGAACCATCTGTTCCTTTGGACGTTGAGGAATTTGCAACAGGACTCGGATACAAGAAGGAAGTATCGTCAGATTCGGATGTGTCAGCGGATACATGTGTATCTTCTGCTGAACAGAATCAGGATCCTCCAGTTGTGATTGAGGATGCTGATTCTTCTGATGATGAATCTGATGATACTGATTCGGCAAAGTCTGATGCGGTAATCAAAGAAGAGGACATACCTCTTGAGAATCATATTCTATGTGATCCTCCCGCAAAGCCCGCTAAGACTGCTGCAACCGAGTCCACGTCTGCAAAAGAGTCGGATAGTGTGGATTTGCTGTACACTCTTGTTGGTGATGATAAAATCTATTCTGACAAAGATTTTCCTATTAAGAATGTTAATCAATCCTTAATCAATAAGTCTTTGAAAATTCGACAAGTAAGTTTTTGGGAAAGACAGGATCACATGTTACAGTAACACAGTGTCCACCTATCCCAAAGGCCAAAGTTAGAAAACAATATGGCAATAAAAAATTACCAACAGTGAAAATGCAGCAAAATCATACCAAACCAAGAGGTAAAACACCGACTCAAAGTCAAAGGAAGCCGAATCAGAAGAAGAACAAGAATGTGAACTTTGTGAAATCAAAGGGAACGGACAAAATCGAAACTTTTGAAAACAAATCTAACTTGGATTTTGTTAAACAAGCAACAGTGTTGAAAAGAAATGAACCGAGTAGTTCAAAAGCTAGTACCTCTGGGTCACAAAGTTCATCATTATCGGCAAGACGATCACATGATACTTCGGGGTTTGTTGAACGAAGATCATGTTTTGAATGTGGTGAAATTGGGCATATTATTCGAAATTGTCCGTATCTTCATAAATTAAAAGCCAAAGATGATGATCCCCATGAACGAAATTACCAAGAGCGATCTGTTTCTGCAAAACAAGATCCCCGCCTTGTAAGAGAAAGGGAAAAGAAACAGAAATGCCAACAGGTCAAGGTGATTGAAAAGGCACTTAAAACTGATGTGGTTCAAAAACAATCTGTTTCAGTTAAGCCAGAAAACTCAAAATTTTCAAAAACTTCAAACAATCACGAAGTTAAATTTTCAAACAATCAAGCTGGTAAAACTCAACAGATTTGGAAACCAAAATCAGAAATTGTTTCAGGGGGAGCTACATCAATTCCGAATCATCGGGAAATGGATGTCACAATTCTCGATGATGACGGACGACCCAAGTCTGTGAAGGCTTGGGTCCCCCTCTCCAACTAATCTTTGAACGAGTGTGTAGGATGTTCCAGGAGGAACTATTGATAGTCTTAGGATTTTTGATAGTGGAGCATCCATGCACAAGATCGGCGACATTAGGCTCCGAAACATTGTTGTAACCAAGGAGAATATTGTTGCCTTTGATGGAGAGAGGAGAAAAGAAGACAAAAATGTCTGATGAAGGAAAAAGGAATGAAGTTGAAAAATTCGACCAGTTGAAATATGTTCCAAAATTTGGTTGTTATGGTTTTTGATCGGGTCCTCAGGAAAGGTTCCAATGAAAAGTACGCGCCTGTAGCACGTCTGAAGCTTTTCGAAGATTCATGGATTTTTCTTCCACAAGAAGTTCAAAGTCCACAAGATGAACGTGTAGGGTACTTTTCTCTACGGTGTGATTGAAGAAAATGTGTTTGTTGAACAAACCAACCGGGTGTGCGGATGCCTAGGCGTGGATTGAACAACCGCACACTACTTCTCAAGAGAAAGATAAAGGCCTTCGCTGGTGCAATGTGGAAGACCAGCCGGACCCAGAGGTCTATGATCTTGTTGCTGTGAAGAGATTTCAGTAGCTACAAAATCGACTTTGAAATCCACACCTGGTGGATATCCAGTTTGGGAGAGCGCTCAGATTCCTGGCAATGCACGAAGCAGTTGCAGGATACGGTTTTAAATTTCTAATCTCTCCTATACTTGTCGATATTTAAGCTGCTTTATAAATTGTTATCCTCTCGTAGCACTCCTTGACCTGACACGTTGATCTCGAATATCACCTCACACGTGATTGTTTCACTATGAAACTCATCAATGTTGTCATGGTCCACACCGATGACCAACGTGCCGACCTTTTTACCAAAGGATTTGACAAATCAAGATTTGACTTTTTATTATTGGTAAACGGCATTAAGGTCAAGCAAGAGTAAGACCAACATCGGAAAATCATTTTTGTAAATACCTTTGTGTTTTAAATTTAGCTTAGTTTGTTGATTTTAGGGGGAGTAAATCCAAATTTGAAAATTCAAAAACATCGAAAAATTTCAAAAACACAAAAACAATAGAAAAACAAAAATGAGTTTCCTGGCGAGCAAAAGAGAAAATGATAGTACATCAGTGGACTGTCTAAACCTCTTTAAACCTAAACTGAAAAACGATAAGCAGCTCTATATAAGATGTATCGGTAGGCTCACAATCATTTTAAAGTGTGCAGGGTGATATAAACTTAAATCGACTGAAGACCAGGTGGGAACCACTCATTGGCATATGGTCTTAGTACCGAAATTTCGTTTGAGAGATTGCCGAGGTTCTGAGATATTCGGTCTTTATGCTGCTTATCATCTGGGTATCATGGTTGTATCTTTTACCGAAAAATAACGGGGACGCAAGTCTAGATCTTCCATGATACTATACATACGTGTACATACTGCATTCGACCTCAATAAGTGATCAACAATCACATGTCCACAAAATAAGTGATAATATATCACATGTTTCCGGGAGTCAAGATCGTCTCTCTGCTGTACGAAAGTACTGACCTGTTCACGGACTTGCTCCTGTGCCCTCATGCATATGAAAATCAAGTTCCTCATCAATAAGTGATTCTATCACATAGGGCTTGTTTTCAAACAAAATAAGTGAGAATCTCACATCATATACGGTCAAACAGATGATAATCGGTATACTCACCGGTAAGATGAACCCTCGTGCATACCTTGATACGGGAATGTGTCGTGATGTGGATGAACACCGGTCGGTAAGTATAAATCATACCTTAACGTATCCCCTCGCCATGGTTAATTACATCTGATAAGTTGAGCTTAAGTGGACAACAATACCGATAATTGTCATAGGATGCTTATCTTAATGTTAACTAATTGAACAACAAGAGCGTTTTGGCATGACCGTACACTGATATGATTCTCTTACCCTCGAAACTCGCAAAAAGAATGTCTGTAAATATTTATTTACTGCTTTTCGTTTCTGCATCTTTGTATATATTTATTTATTGCTTTCCGTCTTTACATTTGAAAAATGAAAAATTCCAAAAAGATTTTAGGTGTGTTTTAATTTAAACTTTATAAAATGCAAAAAGATTTTGCTTCTAGTTTATTTTTGATTGACTGATGTTGGAACTCGAGTCTATCCTACCCAAAATCCTGATCGTAAGCCGGAAAACAATTGCATCTTCATAAACAGTCGAAGTTAACAAGTTTTGAAAGTTAAAGGATTAAAACTGAACATTTTCTAAACTTTCAAACTGTTGTCGGTCGGTGTTTGATTGAGATTTGATCTCATATGTGTCATTTGTTTAAATGTTAACTATATTCCAAGCGGTTGTTCTCATTATGCGTTTAGCTTTCTTGCCTGTGCAGATGCTAAAGGCGAGGAGAACATGGTCGATGACAAGCTTCGGAATGAAGACACAACGGGAAGGCACTCAAATGATGAAGATGATCGAGTTGCCGCTGACCATCATCAATACCACAAGGATCTCAAGTAATGAAGATCAAGTCATTCACGAGCATAACTTAAGGGGGAGTTTGTCAACACACTTCCTACATGAAACGGGGAGTTTGTTGATACACTTTCTGCTTACAAGACGTGAAGACTTTGAAGATCCTCCGACTTAGAAGACATGAAAGGCGAATCTCGCGAGTAGCGTCCAAGGGGGAGTTTGTTGATACATATTTTGTGGACGCGACTCGGCTCGGTTCGACTTGGTTCGGTTCGACCCGGTTAGGTTCGGCTCAAGCCCGACGTCACGACATTCCTCCGTCGTGCGCCCCAGAGTTCGACACACGAAGCACGGAGAGCCGAGAACGTTTCCCGCTTGACACATCATCATGACATCATCATGATGATGTCATGATGATGTCATCATTGACTAATCTATGAAATCTTCATGTTGATTGAATGGATTTACGTATAACATGTTTCTTTGGGCCGAAGCTTCTCATCATGGGCTGAACTTTGCACCTGGGCCGAACCCCTACTGGACTACATGTGGGTCGACGAAACACACTTTGTTTCGTCGACTTTGATGAATTGTATTGTGTTTCGTCGACAACAGTCTTGATTCGTCGACTCCTGTTGTGTTTCGTTGATGCTGGCACTATATAAACAGAGCATATCACAGGAGTGAAGTAAGACAAGGGAGAACACACACACACGAGAGAGAACTTTGAGAGTTTATAGAATACATCTGTAAACATTGAGCTTGTAACTGATCTTTTCATACGTATTAATACAGATGTGTTAATCGGTGAATCTTGCGTGTCGTGTATTTACGTGTTCTATCTCGGTTTGCTATCTCGGTTGGATTCCGCACAACCGAGGTGGTTTGTATACAAGGATTAGGCGACTAGATCCTCCCCTAGCCGGACCTACATAGACATCCTTTGTTTCAAGTCTTCAAGTCTATAATGTCTACATTAGGACTTAAATTTAATAAAGTGTCACTCGAGTCCTTTCATTGTAATTCTTGTTCATCCAATAAAAGTCATAAAATACCTTTCAGTAAAAACTCGTTTGTTGCTAACAAACCATTACAACTTCTATACTCGGGCGTATAGGGACCTGTCCAAACATCCATTGACGGTTATAAATATTATGTAATATTCGTTGATTATTTTTCCAAATATATTTGGCTTTTTCTACTCAAAAGAAAATCCAAAGTTTCAACCGTCTTTCCCCAGTTCGAATCACTAGTAGAAATTTTTTTTCAAATGCCCATTATATCTCTTTTTTCGTACAATGGTGGTGAATATATTGGCCTCAAATCCTTTCTCACCACTCATGGAATCTCCCACTACACTACACCTCCTCACACACGTGAACAAAACGGTGTCGCTGAGCGTCGCCATCGTCACATTGTCGAAACAGGCCTTACCCTTCTCCACTATGCCCATCTACCATCCACCTTCTGATCGCATGTGTTCCAAGCTGCCACCTATCTTATAAACCGCCTTCCCGCAACTAACTTGAATAACAAATCACCTTATGAAATGTTATTCAACGTTTCTCCTACCTACTCCAAACTTAACCCTTTTGGTTGTCTTTGCTACCCATGGCTCCGTCCTTATACCACCTCCAAACTCCAACTACGTTCCGCACCATGTATTTTCCTTGGCTACTCATCCTCCAAATCTGCTTACAAATGTCTTGACCCCACCACAAATAAATTATATCATTAAAGGCATGTTGAGTTTATTCAACACCAATTTCCTCTTCACACAATCACCTCCAAACCCATTGTCCACACATATACTTCCTTCCTAAATAATCATACTCAAAACAACAGTGGTCTATCTTTCACACCAACACAATCCTCAATCCCTGACCACTCACAACCTACACCTTCCATAACTCCATTTCCTCTGCCTCAACCCCACCCTCCACCTCGATGTCCCACCATCCAACCTCCCCTACATCAACACCAACCAATACGTCTTCTACCCAACTATCAAACACACCCAACCATACAACCACCTCACCCGCAGCCTCTTCACCTACCGACACCATGTCAACCACCGAGCCATCTCCTGTCCAAACCACAACCTCATCCACTCCAACCACCTCAACCGATGACCCCCCGCCCACCCAAACCGCAAATCCATCTGCCGACACCACTTCTACTGCCGACACCACTTCTACTGCCGACACCACATCCTCACCCACTCCTATCCCTCCATGAAACCAAAAACCGAACCCAAATTACTATGGTTCAAGCTATGTTAATAACACTACTATCCACCCGCTTCCTACAACCATCGAACCCTCTTGTGTCTCCCAAGCAATAAAAGATCCACTGTGGAGGATAGCCATGGATGACGAGTATAATGCTCTTCTTCACAACCAAACATGGGAGCTTGTTCCATCTTCCACCCACACACCAATCGGTTGTAAATGGGTCTTTCGTGTCAAACGCAACCCGGATGGGTTCGTGGCCAAGTACAAAGCATGATTAATTGCAAAAGGCTTCCATCAACAACCAGGAAAAGACTTCTTTGAAACCTTCAGCACAGTCAGTAAACCCGTAACCATTCGAGTTGTCCTCTCTCTTGCACTTTCTAACAATTGGAGTCTACGACAACTCGATGTCAACAATGCCTTTTTACAAGGCACCTTGCATGAAGATGTTTACATGGTCCAACCACCCAGGTTTACTAACCCATAATTTCCGAATCACATTTGCAAACTACGCTAATCTTTATACGGGCTCAAACAAGCACCGCGGGCGTGGTACATGGAACTCAAATCATTTCTTCTCAATTACGGTTTTCAAAAATCTCACTCGGATGCCTCGTTATTTGTCTATAATTCTAATGGGATACTTATGTACTTTTTAGTCTATGTAGACGATATTATCTTAACAGGTAACCATACAAGCTTCATGAACAATTTTGTCACCTTACTGTCCAACCGATTCTCTCTCAAGGATCTAGGTGACCTCCACCATTTTCTGGGCATTGAAGTCATACCAACAACTCATGGCATGTTTCTCTCTCAACATCGGCACATTAGTGATCTACTAACCAATTTTAATATGGATGGAGCAAAGGATGTTGCAACACCCGTATCGACCCCACAAGTTTTTGAAAAATCATTGGTTCGCTCCAGTATTTGGCTTTCACTAGGCCCGATGTTTGTTTTGCAGTCAACAAATTGTCTCAATACATGCATGCTCCTACAACAAAATATATGCAGGCTCTCAAACGTGTCATGCGCTATCTAAAGGGTACTTTTCATCATGGGCTATTCTTAAAGAAAGGTGAACCTGTAACCATCACCGCCTTCGAGGACTCAGACCGGGGTGGCATTCATGATGGCGGCAGGTCCACAACCGTATATCATATCTACCTTGGATCAAACATAGTGTCTTGGAAATTCTTCAAAAACCAGTCTCGCGGTCCTCCACGGAAGCCGAGTATAAAGCCTTGGCTAATGTTGGGGCTGAAGTTACTTGGGTTCAAAATCTACTCAAAGAACTTCACTTCCTATCCTCAACTTCACCAAGTTTATATTGTGATAACATGGGAGCAACATACCTATGTTCCAATCCAGTGTATCACTCAAGAATGAAACATGTTGCTCTTGACTATCACTTTGTTCGAGAAAAGGTTGCGGCTGGCTAACTCAACGTATACCACATTAATTCGGGAGACCAACCAGCTGATACCCTCACAAAACCTCTATCTCGAAGATTGGCATCTCCGACGGAGCCTCCATCTTGCCGGGGCATATCAAGGGATCGGATAATATCCCTTGCAAATAATCAAGGGTCCCTTATTTCTCTCCTTCCTAATCACAGCTTCATTACCTAAGATACTAGTCAAACATGTTTATTGTAAGAGCATATGTTGCTCCTAAAATTCATCCTCTGTTGTGTGTGTGGATATATATATATATATATATATATATATATGTTGTACAGTTACTTTGTAAATCATCACTTTCACATATATTAAATACACAATTCAGCCATCATCTTTATAGTTTACACTTCGACATAAATTCTGTCTAAGTCAAATATAATGCATTTTCGTGATTTTTATGTGCGTTTTCAGTTGGTGTACGTTTTTGTCACACCCCCAAAATACCCCTTGTGGAAAACCCCTCTAGGCATGTGACGTTCCAGGATCTAGCCACCAATTACATTGAACACACAACATGATTTCAAATGAAGTTGCCATTGATTACTAAAATGGTTCCATCACAAGTTTAATAAAATTTAACAAAACCAGTGGTAGCAACACGTAAAACATTGTTTAAATGTTTCAAAACCAAATGTATGTAAAAACAGTAAGTCTATCAAGCGTATCCAAATAGTGTGACCCATGACAACTCAAGCTAATCCAGACAGCAAGTTCCATATCCAAGAATCTAAGGATCTGCGAGCATGCAACAAGTGTATCAGACAACGCTGGTGAGTTCATAGTTTTGCTAAAACGTTAATTGCCCAGTGTTTGGTTCAGTTTATTGATAATGTTAATAATAACTCGAGTACCGTACAAGATGGCTCCAGATTGTTCTGCCCATCCCCAATGCCCCTATCTAAGCATTGGTCATGATTAAGGTCATTAGTTCACGCCCGTCCTCTCAGGTATGGTGTGAGGTTGCCAAGCCTATTAGCACTATCAACTAACACCCCGTTACCTCTCAGGTAACTAATTCGGTATAAGATGGGACTTAAAGTGATAGGAAATGAGTGTATTATCTAACATTCTTGTTTTTACCCAAAAAGACTTATTCCTCTCAGCAATACCCATTTGATTGTCCCACCCACCGGGACGCTTGCTCAAGAGAAGTGAACTCACCTTAGTTTTGCTCGGTATGTTAAGTTACCCATCCAAGTTGGTCAACCCAAACCCTACCGTGGTTACCAATCAAAATCAGTTTCACAATTAATCAAACCACGTATTTTCACATATTACATTCATCACAAAGATCACCGCATATCACATAGCAAGTACTCTATTCTCATTTGAGTCCACATCCCATGTGCATATCACATAATAACAATTAACAGATGAATTGGCTACTTACACGAGTCAAATCAAGTTCCTCATTCCTAATTAATATTATTAGCATGCAACAACTAGAGTTTTGCAAACATAGACGTTCATCATTACAGGCTGTTCTGTTTAACTGGTCACTTGCAGCATCCTCACGAAGAAGCAGTTCTTCGTGGGATGCCTTCATGGCGAAAACCCTAATAGTGAAGAACTATTCTTCGTCGAGAATGCATGTGACGAAAGACCCTAGTGTTTCATCAAAACCAAGTCAACGAAGAACCATGTTCTTCGTCGAGCCATGTTCTTAGTCGGGGCATCTTTCGTTGCTGCCTTCAACAATCAGTAACAATTTTTCCTTAGTCTTTACCGTAACAGACGCTAACAATTTGACAGTTTCCCAATCAGATCAAACAACACTTTTCAACCATGAACATGTACCCTAATTATGAACAATCATCAACCCTTCAAAACATAACAGTTGTCATTCATCATACAAACCATTCTAACCAATCATTGACCCTAATCATCCCATGACTACATACAAACAAATTAATAGTTTATCATGATATAAGTTCATTAATCAGAAGCATCAAACCCCATCATGAGTAAGAATGTATACAAACCATCAAACCCTCATCATGCAAATTCTAGATTACAATATTATTAATGAAACCCTAATTTACATAAGATCACATCATCAGGACTTTATCAATTAACAAAGACGGACACTAACCGTTATGCCGAAGTGATTAGTTTGTTTGATTGAGATGAAGGGCTTCGAGACCCACAGTTGCCGTCGCACAGGGAGGAGAGAAATAGTGGACTTTAGGGTTTGGTATTATTTCGTGTCTTGCAAAATATAAGAAACCACACATAACCCTATGGGCCGTGTTCACAGATCTGGGCCGAGGGCCCTTACGGCGAAGAACCAGTTGTGACGAAGGACCTTCTTCGTCAATAAGAGTTGTGACAAAGGACCTTCTTCTTCAACTATTCTTCGTTGGCATGGGTTTGGGCGAAGAACCCTAGTTCTTCGTCGACATGGGTTTTTCGTGAATCAAGTGCGGTGCCATGCTATGTCTAAACATTACACCTTAAACAACGCCTACATTACATGCAACAACCAAACATAACAATACTTAAACCATTCAAATATCGTCCACATGATACAACATAAAACAAGATTGCGAAACAAATAATGCGTAGAGGAAAGACCTTGAAATCTCGGGTTGTCACATCATCCCCAACTTGAAAGAAATTTCGTCCCGAAATTTGATAAGTAACCCCAAAGCGGCGGAGTGTTAGATCAGGATGACTATGGATTTTCCTCGGGTGCCACATCATCCCCAACTTGAAAGGGAATTTCATCCCGAAATTCACCAGTTGCATCAGGCTTAGATTTATCAGTTGGGAAAAGTTGAGGATACTTGAGCTTCATCTGATCCTCGCGTTCCCACATGAACTCCGGTCCACGCCTTGAGTTCCAACGGACTCTCACGATCGGGATTCGACTATGCTTACGGACCTTGACTTCCTGATCATCTCTATGGGTTCTTCGACAAACTGCAATTTGTCGTCGATTTTTAGCTCTTGAAGCGGTACCACAAGTGTTTCATCAGACAAACACTTCTTTAGTTGCGAAACATGGAAGACATCATGAACGTTACCCAACTCAACAGGTAACTCGAGCTTGTAGGCCACTTTACCAATTCACTCCATAATTTTTAATGGCCCAACATAAGGCGGATTAAGCTTGCCGCGTTTCCCAAAATGTACCACATCCTTCCAGGTTGAGACTTTCAACATAACGCGATCGCCTACAGCGAACTCCAAGGGTTTCCTACGCTTGTCAGCGTAGCTTTTTTGACGGTCGCGCGCTGCCGCCATACAATTTCTGATCTGGACAATCTTTTCTGAAGTTTCAAGTACAAGTTCAGGACCTGTGATCTGGCTGTCACCCACCTCAGCCCAACAAAGAGGAGAACGACATTTCCGCCCGTACAATGCTTCGAACGGAGCTGCCTGGATGCTGGTATGGTAACTATTGTTGTAAGAGAATTCTATCAACGGCAAGTGTTTCTCCCACCCCTTACCAAAATCGATCACACATGCTCGCAGCAGGTCTTCCAGTGTCTGGATGGTTCGTTCGCTTTGACCATCCGTCTGTGGGTGATAAGCAGTGCTCATGTCGAGGCATGAGCTGAATGATTTATGCATTGATTGCCACAAATCAGATATGAAACGCGGGTCACGATCCGAGATAATAGAGGTTAGCACCCCGTGCCTATAAACCACCTCCTTCAGATAGACAACAGCAAGTTGTGAGAACTTATCCGTTTCCTTGATTGCTAAGAAGTACGCTGACATCGTGAGGCGGTCAACAATCACCCAGATGGTATCGTTCCCGTTTTGAGTTCTTGGCAGACCAGTGACGAAATCCATAGCAATTTTCTCCCATTTCCACAAGGGTATTTCCGGTTGCTGAAGCAGGCCAGAGGGTTTCTGATACTCCACCTTGACCTTCACATAAGTCAAACATTTACTCACATAGGTCACGATGTGGGCCTTCATCTTCGGCCACCAGTACAAGACTTTGAGGTCCTGATACATCTTATCCGAACCCGGGTGAATAGATTATCGAGACTTGTGCGCTTCGTCCATCACGAGCTCTCTAAGATTTCCATACAAAGGAACCCATATCTGTTCCATAAAATAATAAATACCGTCAGATCTCTCTACCAGTCATTTTTCCATTCCCCGCAAATACTCAGCTTTCAGGTTTTCTTCCCTCAATGCTTCAGTAGAACGGATCTGATCAGGTAAATTAGAGTGGATGGTGAGCTGCAAAGTGCGGACACGCTTGGGTTTCGTTTCCTTTCGACTAAGGGCATCAGCTATAACATTAGCTTTACCTGGATGGTACGTGATTGCATAATCGTAGTTGTTTAAGAGTTCTACCCAGCGAGGCTGTCACATATTCAATTCCTCTTGGTTGAAGATATGCTGAAGGCTCACGTGGTCGATATAAATAGTGCATTTAGTGCCGTACAAGTAATGCCTCCAGATTTTTAACACAAAGACCACGGCCCCCAACTCTAAGTCGTGAGTCGTGTAATTCTTCTCGTGAACCTTCAACTGTCGAGAAGCGTACGCTATCACATTCTCGCGTTGCATTAGCACACACCCGAGACCCTGAATAGAAGCATAACAATACACCACAAAATCCTCGGTACCTTCAGGTAAAGACAAGATCGGTGCACTGCAAAGTTTTTGTTTCAACAGTTGGAAAGCATCCTCCTGCTTCGTTCCCCAAGAATATACAACGCCTTTCTGTGTCAACGAGGTAAGAAGTTGAGCGATCTTTGAGAGATCCTTAATAAAGTTGCGATATTTGTAACACCTCGCAAAATCATAACCAATGAAATGATGACACGTGTCATAAACCCAGATAATTTTAAAAGGATAACTTGAGGGACTAAAGTTGTCAAACAATGTAAAGATGTATGAGGAAGGACCAAAAGTGTCAACATGCCAAACTTGTGCCTCTGAATGACCTCACACGACGTTCGTATTCTTTCATGAATAAATTATCGAACATGGAAAGCCATTTGTGCTTACAAATTTAGAATTTACAAAGCATAGGGGTTAAATGTGTCAACATGTTAAATTCTTACCTTTGAGTGACCTTCTAACAATCCTGAGACTTTGTAATGTTTTATTTTACTCTCAAGAACGACGGATATTGAATACGTGAAGTTTCGATGCAAATAAATACATTTTGGGTGATCTCGTAACTAACCGGAAGCTTAACGGTGTTTGTTTTAGGGCCTAAAACTCTTAAAAGTTAACTTTGGGGGTTACTAGTGCAATAAACAAAAATTAATTAAACTAAATAAGGACCAGGGGCTGAAAATACAAAAATTACAAACTTTTTTTCCAGATTAAAGGGTCCTCGCGAGGCGCGTAAGCCACCGCTGGAGTCTTCGCGGGCTACGACCAAGCTGAAAGCGACAATTCACTGGACAGCTGCATGTTGCAGCCCTTCCACCACCATTGCATGCTAGTTTTACGATACCAGGGACTGTGCAAGTGGTTTTTACGATACCTTAAAAGGACACCTCCTAATTATCAAATTTACTTGGTCAATTGTCGGGTGAAACTACTTAACAGAAAAGTTAAACAAGTCAGTTTTTACAAAATAAATTATAACTGATAATGTAGGAGTTATAAAATGCATTTTATCACTTAAATAACTTGGAAAAAATATAAGAACATGTTTAGGCATGTTCAACCCGACAATTCTAAGTATAGGCTCGGTTCGCAACCGAAAGTCGCAAAAGTAGACTTTTGCTTTGACTTTCAGTTCTGACCTGATTTAGTTTAGTTTAGTTATGCCTTAGGGTTCCTTTGGGACCACATTACATGTTGGTATAACCCTCTGGGGTTATACTATGCGGTTCCATAGAAATCATAGTTCATTGCATGTTTCCGTTAAATGCTTAAAATTGACCATTTTGCGCATTTGATATAAAAACGAGATTTTTAAAAATGTAAGAGGACAAAAAGTTTTACTACTGATATATAAGAATTTTAATAAAAACTTGACATCAGTTTATGGTCTAAAATAAAAGTTATGCAAGATATCGTAAAACAAAAACTTTTTGTTAATTAAATTGCATTTTTGGTATAAATCATACTTAAACCTAATTTTTGACACCAAACTTGCTACCCACTATTATGATATAATATTTAGGGATTTTTGGAAATTTTTGTCAAATTTTATACTGACCATAGCATAGAGTTCTAGCATAAATTCGGTAATTGACGATAATGACCTTTTTGTTAATAAAACGAGTTTAACAAATGATTTGCATACCAAACCTTTTTCCTACTGATATCATATGTTAAATAAAATATTTTAAGCATTAGAGACTGATCGAAATTTCAGAATTTTATAAACACCTTGAATACCGTCAATTACAGACTTTTACGCTAATTAGGCGCATAGTATGGTCTAAAACCATATTTAACGCCTAAGACTTGTTACCTAATGATTTTATAAATAAATTTTTATACTTTAACAGTAAGTATAAGTCTTGAACTCAGATTTCCAAATTTAACCTTAAAAGCATATGTGAAATGACCTAAATGCCCCTACGGTGCATAGTTTGGCCATAAATGATTAAACACACATATGTATGATATCTTGCTGATATAACAACATAAAATAAATTTTTTTACTGACCATTTTAGACTAGAATCTCAGTTTACTATTAAACCTCTTTTATAAACTTTAAAATGACCAAAATACCCTTTCGGGGCTTAAATTGGTTTTAAATTCGTTTTGGGCATAATGGAAGATATCCTACTGATATCACAACATATTTTAAGCATAGTAACTCATGGAACTTGTACATGACTCTTTTGGTTACCCGTTGTGCATATACGCGTTCGGTACGGTTTATGTAACTAGTTTACATAAATCTACCGAAACGGGCCAAACCTTATCAATTTTACTTCAAAATCCAGAATGTTTTTAGTTTACCCATTATATACAAGTCTTCATACTTGTCGGGTCTAAATCATATTCCAATCCGGTCACCGCTTAATCTTGCGCTTCGTACCATAAACTTTCTTTTAAAACTAACCTGTCAAAGTTATAACTTAAATAAGACCCGTTAGGAATCTAATAGGTTATTAAAACCTTCATTCCAGATTAGGAGACCAGTAAAAGCAATCTGCACTTGCTGATTAGAATATACGGCTGAGTATAATTTACTTTTAGCTCAAGTAAATACTTTTAACTTCTTTTCCCTTATACGGGTTTGGGATACGGTAAATTATTACCGCTTGGTCGGGTATTGAATACTTAATCTATTAGTGGTTAAATCATTAAGATAACCCGTTTTAATCTGTTTTGTTTGATACAAAGCCTTTGGGGGTTAATATGACCTTGTCTCGAATATCCTCGGCTCATTCATTTGAAATGGTCACGACCTAAGCACAGGGTGTAGGAATACACCTGACAGTTGCGTATGTAAAACGGTATCTCACTTGTGAGGAAACTTCTTGTGGGCTTATACTAGTGGTGTGTCTATTAATCTTGTCTCGGCTCTTCTAACCGGGCCCTGAACGTATGACAAACATATAAATCTGTATACAAGATTATTCTAAATAATTGTCCCAAGTTATAAAAGATTCTATGCCTTGTGCATCCAAACCAATTTTATAAACGCTTTTCAAAAGAGTCAGTTAATTGTATTTACCAGTGTAAACTGACGTATTTTTCAAAAAGATTAAGTGCAGGTACTACGCGTAATGGGCTGGAAGCTCCTGAGTGTTAGATAAAGAGTCTTGCAAACTCTTAATACTTAAAGTCTGTTGAACAATATTTACTTCTGTTTTAGATCCGCCTGTGGATCCACTTACAACCGTTGTGTAATATTTTATTATACTTTCAATCCGGTTTGTATTATTACTTTTAGACTTCCGTTGTGCATTAAACTGTGATTAATTGACTAAGATGATATCAACTACGTCACGATACTCCCCACCGGGCCCACCGGTAATACGTGGAAATATTGGGGTGTGACAGGTTGGTATCAGAGCCAACGTTGAGTGAATTAAATACTAGCCTTTTGTGTTTAATCTCAATGACACAGTTTCAAATTCCTTGACTTCCGAGTCTAGGCAAATAACTTAGGACTAATCCTAATCTTAATCGTTTTGCTTCATTTGTTTTTGTTTTGGCAGGACTGCAATCAACATGCCACTGAGAATGAGAGGCCGAGGAGGATGAGGAAAAGCTCCAATTGCTGCCAGGAACGACCAAGATGCCGGACCATCACACCGGCGTACACCATCCGCTTCATTCGGATCAAGTCCTCACGAAGACTGGAGGACATACTTCGAGCCTGCGAGACGCTCTGTCTCGCTCAGTTCCTCACCATCCTATCACCATTCCTTTGGGCCACAACAGAAGGACGAGCCCAACGACTCTCACCACTCTTACATTCCTCTGCAACGATCGGGTTCACACCATTCATTCCAGAACCCAACACCTTATTTTCAGAGCAGGTTTAACCCGATGAACCAAATAGAAGAACCAGAGGGTCAAAACCCTTTGGGACCAGCTGATCATTATCCTGAAATGCAGGATATGGATGTGGACGAAGATCCAGATCCTGAGATGCCACCGTCCGGGATGCCGACGCATCCCATTGATATATCTAGCGGATCATCCTTCCATGGTTCACCTTACAGGGGCCCGGATATCTGGGCAAAAAGATGGGCTTCAAACATGTGGGAGTATACTCCCCCTCACCACAACTCACCACCACACCAACAGGTCCCTTCTGAGGACCCGCATTTTCAGGCGGTCACGCCACCGCCACCACCAGCGCCTGAGCAGCCACTGCCTCTAGAACCACCAAGGCGAAGAAGAGGTGCACGGATGTCCGTGCGTGAGGGTTTCCATTTCAGCACCCCCCAACACTTCAGCAAACAGCAACTACCCATTGCTCTATGAAGACCCGCAATTGGGTGGGCCTTCGAATGCAGTTTCTGAAATCGACTTTGCACCAGTCGCACCAGCACCACAGATGGGTTATGAAAACCCAATCCCATCGTACCCAGGTGCAGCCGAGTATAACCCGTTTGAGCAGCAAGCTTACTCGGGTTATAACTACCACAATGCCCCAGCTGTCGACCCATACGTCGAGGAAGCACACTACAATGCTCTCTACCCTGGACCCTATCCAGCTACGTACCCGACTGGGTACCCTGCATATGGGTATTAATACCCACCGCCTCCTCAACCTCAGCAGCAGCAGCCGCCGCAGCCACCACAAATTCAAACACCGCAGCAGCAGGTAATCCTCCAAAGGTTGCACGAGGTGAAACAAAGGGTAGACTAAGAGCGTAGGAGCCGCCGCGGTCTACTAAAGGGTTTGGCAAACCTTATAAAGGGGAGGAAGAAGAGGGATTATTAGAAATCCTTATTGACTATTTTGTAATTTTTTTTTCAATTAAGTCCCTGCGTGGACATTTCATTTGTGTATTTGGTCCCTGCGAGGACTTGTCTTTCTTATTTTATTCCCAGCAAGGACAATGTTATTTATTTAAAGAACCGTTTAGGGCATTATTGTAATTTTTGGGATTCATTTATGAGAAATTTCCTTTTTGAAGTTTCATCTGGCATAAAACATAAACATATTCATATATCGTAAATCAAAATATTATTTCAATTTACAATTGATCTGCCATTAAATATTAAAAGAAAATCTTAAGGGTATAACCTAGCCTATATGTCATATCAGACATGGCCATGATGGCAAAACCTTTTTTAGATTTAAATCCTTGTTAATGTTAGACCCTAAAACGTATTTGACAAAAAGTTGCAGCGGAAACACTAACCATAAAATTTCTTGCATTAAAAATATCTCAACTTATTAAAACTTTTAACTTTAACTTGGTTCTTAATCAAAATCTGTCATCCTCTTATATGTTAACTAAAAACATAGCTTTCACTTATTACATTTTACATTCAACGTCCCCGTACAATCTCTCTCGTGACTCGGTCTTCGATCCCTAATCCTTGTAATAATCGCTCATCATCCATTCACAAACAGGAGCCCATCCTTGTGATAATCGCTCATCATCCGTACAACCTGCATTCACCACATACATCCGAAACATTAGCACAAGTTATATAAACCAGCTCATTCATATACACTTCCCATTTCATTCTTTAACAAGCTTTAAGCATCTCATCCGCGTATCCATTTTCTGATGAGGCTTCAATAATGTACCTGCATACCTTTCATTCTCAACGTACACCATTATTAACGTAAACCCTCAACGTGTCTAAATCATGCTTACATACGTACGTACATTAAGCTCACATCTTTACATTCATGCATACATTCATACACATCTTTATACGTACATACATACACTTCCATATTCGTACATACCCTTCCTACGTCATCACATACATGCATACTCTTCTTACATCATCACATACATGCATACACTCGTATATACACTTATACATACATACATACACCTCTATGTACAAACATACCTTTCCTACAGCTTTACATACGTGCATACACCCCTACATGCCTTCATACGTACTTACATACGCAACTACATACGTACATACCTTTCCTACATCATCACATACATGCATACACTCGTATATACGCTTATACATACATACATACACATCTACGTACAAACATACCTTTTCTACAACTTTACATACGTGCATACACTCATACATACCCCTATACATTCGTGCATACACATCCACATACATACCTACATTACTACGCATTCCCATACATGCATACTGTCACGCGTATCTTCATATATACATAAGACAAGGTTAGGGAGCTTTTCGGGAGCTTTACATACTACCGGGTCGTAAACCGAAGCATCAAGACGCGTTACGAGTCAACCGGAAACATAAAACATGAAAAACAAAAGTTCACAAACAGGAGCCCGTCGCCGACGGGCCCCCAAGCCGTCGGCGACGGGTTGTGGTTAAGCCCGTCGTGCCCTTTTTCCCGTCGACAGTCACTTAGGCCGTCGGCCATTTTCATGTTTTTGGGAGCCCGTCGGCGACGGGGTGGGAGCCCGTCGGCGACGGCCTCTAGAAAAGCTCCTTTTCTGCAGATCCGTTTCATCGTCCGAACGCACCAAAACGCGCGTAACTTTTGAACCGTTTACCCGTTTAACCTCCCGTTTCTTCCTACACGCTTGTAAATTCAAATTCTATCATATGAACTTAAAATCCCACATCCGGATTAATAAAATTCTTATCTTACGCCCTATCGGCTTATTGTCACTTTCTAATTATTCGACCCGTTAAGGGCATTTGCACATTAATTGGTTTAGGACATTCCAAGATCATTCTCTCCGCTCCCATACTTGTTCAAAACATTACATTCAACTACTAACTTGTTCCTAAACCACTTTGTAATAACGTTTGCCCAAAATACCCATTAAGGGCATTTTAGTCAACATCTCTCTATCCTTAACAACAAAGGAAATCCCTACATAATTAACCCATCCTTCTACTTAGCCTAAATTCTCAGACTCACATTCCTTACTCGGATCAATCTAAGATCCGTTTAATGCTTCATTGACATCGCACCATTCATTCCTATTAAATCTCAAATTATCATATTTCATTCAAATGCATATAAATCTACATAAACAACTTAGAAGTGATTACGGAATCACTTACCTCATGCATCCGTGTTCACATCCGTTTCCACGCCTCTTCTTGACCCGTTAGCCTTTCGCGCTTGAGTCCATCTCCGCATGATTCCTATACTTTCATGTCATCGAAATCACGCTACCATTAGCATACTCATTTGTACATGATAACAATCATATCAATTCCATATTTCACACTTAACTTTCATCAATCATTTCTAAGAAACATAACTCATATAATCATGTCCGCATACGTTTAACTCATGTAACTCATTATGTCATTACATTTAACACGGATTGTTATTACATGTACCATACGACTTCTCATCAACCTACATTTACGACAACGAGTCAACTCATGTCTCTTATACTCAGTTGACTTTCCAAAGTCAACTATTAACCATACATATCTATCGACTTATCAACATATTCCCGTAACATCATAATCGACTATACGGACGACACTATATACATTTTATCATTCACTTGATGCGGGTACTACTTTTAAAGCATAACGTACAACTATTTCATGCATGAATCTTCTAAACTCATACATAACTCATCAAATCCTTCTACTAATCATCATATATCATTCCAAATAAACATCAATCATATCATCATCATTTTATTCACTTCATCTAACAACAATTCATCATTTCTTAACCCATTTCTTTAAACATTCACACACATGAATGATTCCAAACATTATTAACATAAGTGAATCATCATATTACATTACATCTTCTAAAACCCACTTCATAACTACTTGTTAATCACTTACAAGTGATCTAATCTAAAATTCTTCATAGTTCATCATACTTTTGATATATGTACTACCTTGTAAGCATAGTGTACAACTAGTTCATGCATATCATTCTAATCTCATACACAATTCATCAATTTCTTCCTCCTAATCAACATGATTCATACATGCATAACATCAAACATACTAGTATCACATTTCTTTCAATTCTTCTAACAAGAATACATCATACAACTCAAAATACATCAATATTAAGCAAGAACTTAGACATAGATGATTTACCCATGTCATCTTCTTCACCATAACAAATGGGTTTCACCCTTAAACATCAAATTAACCTAATTCATGCATAATCCATGTTCCAAATGATGAATCTAACACATTCTCATACTCAATTTCATACAAATTCGTGATTTACAACATAACCCATTTCGTGCACCATCACCAATCTAGAATCTAAGACATACCTTACGATCCCCTTGAGAAGGTGATCATTAATCTATGCTCGGTTATGAATTTGAGCTTCGTTTAGCCTTCCAATTTGAGGAAATTGATGAAACTAGGGTTCTTGGCTCCATGGGAGCTCCCTGCTCTTTTTCACGCACACACCATGTGTGTTTGTGTGTGTATTTTGTTAATTAAAACATAACTTTCCCCCTTATTCATCTTTGGTCCCTCAAGTTTGTTTCCCTTGTTTGCTTTACTAAACATTTTACCACATTCCATCTTTTAATAATTTTAACCATACATTTAACTAGGTTAAGTAGCCTAGTTATTTATTTCTTGATGTATCATATCATAACATTTTAACGAATATAAATATTCGGGTTTTGGGGTGTTACAAGTCTACCCCCCTTAAAGGAGGTTTCGTCCCCGAAACCTTTCTCATTTCCTCTTACACACACACGCATTCATGTTTGACTTCATAGTCACATCATAATCATAGTAATCATCCTATCTCATTTCATAATTATTAATACACTTGACTTCTTCCTCTTAACTAGTCTATACTTTCTATGGCATACTTTCACATAACATTCTCATTTCCTTTGACCCGTTAATAACAGGTCAATATACATGCTTATTTAAACTTATAAAAATGCTTGCCTTCATATGCTCATTTTATGACAGATTAAATACCTTCATCTCATCCTTTAAGATTTCATTCTATAGACGCATTGCATAACATTTAACCCTTGTTTTGTTATCACAACAAAACTACCATTTCATAGTCACACCTACGTGCTTAACTCCGTAGCTAACATCATTCTACGTTTCTATAATCTTTTGTACCATACATATCCTCACGTTACTTGCACATTCGGATATTTTCATCCTATCATTCTTTTGTTCTTTTGCTTTACATTACTTTTATGACTTGCTTGACGCATACATGGTCAAGCTACTGACTTCTTCTTATGTAGACTATGTTACGTCTTCTATATTTTAAATCCGTTTCGCGGATTCGAACACATTATTCATATCTTTCGTACTTTCTATGTTTTGAATCCATCTAACGGTTTCAAACATCCTAGCATAGCATATCATAATTCGAATCCGTCTCGCGGATTCTAGCATAGCATTTCATGTTTCGAATCCGTCTCGCGGATTCTAGCGTAGCATATCATGTTTCGAATCCGTCCCGCGGATTCTAGCATAGCATATCATACTTCGAATCCGTCTCGCGGATCTTAGCATAGCATATCATACTTCGAATCCGTCTCGCGGATCTTAGCATAGCATATCATACTTCGAATCCGTCTCGCGGATCTTAGCATAGCATATCATACTTCGAATCCGTCTCGCGGATCTTAGCATAGCATATCATGTTTCGAATCCGTCTCGCGGATTCTAGCATAGCATATCATCATTCGAATCCGCCTCGCGGATTCTAGCATAGCATATCATGTTTCGAATCCGTCTCGCGGATTCTAACATAGCATTCATACTCTCATTCTTGAGAGTTTTACATTTCTCTTCACCCTCACGTCCACCTACTACTTAATCCTAACGGACATACCTGTATCAATTATCACGGTCCCACGAACGTCATATGCTTCACGTGTACTGGCCAGGTACACAACCCACATACTAGTTTCGTGTCTTCGTGTAATTGTCACCTTATGTCCGAAAAATTTGGTTTCGGCACGTGTATCATTTTTTTCAAAACATGTTTACTATACCATCATGGTCCTTCATTTAGCATTTTTTTTCTTCCCTTAATGCATTTTACCATTTCATATACCGACATATTGAATTTATGTACCTGGGTTCAACTTTATCTTATTTCATGCCTTGGTGTCGGTACTTGACCGCACTCGCGGATCATCCTCTTCAATCGCTTATATACATACCTTGCATAAACAAAACCGTCAGTTTCTTTATGCGTATACAATAGTACATACTTACATTCTCTTTTACCTTTGGATCTTGACCGAGTCTTGGATTGTACGGGTTTCTTATCACTAGAGCACGCAGGTTTGAGTTCAAGCACTTACCTTCTTACACTTGATTCTCTCAAACCAGGGCTCTGATACCAACTTGTTAGACCCTAAAACGTATTTGACAAAAAGTAGCAGCGGAAACACTAACCATAAAATTTCTTGCATTAAAAATATCTCAACTTATTAAAACTTTTAACTTTAACTTGGTTCTTAATCAAAATCTGTCATCCTCTTATATGTTAACTAAAAACATAACTTTCACTTATTACATTTTACATTCAACGTCCCCGTACAATCTCTCTCGTGACTCGGTCTTCGATCCCTAATCCTTGTAATAATCGCTCATCATCCATTCACAAACAGGAGCCCATCCTTGTGATAATCGCTCATCATCCGTACAACCTGCATTCACCACATACATCCGAAACATTAGCACAAGTTATATAAACCAGCTCATTCATATACACTTCCCATTTCATTCTTTAACAAGCTTTAAGCATCTCATCCGCGTATCCATTTTCTGATGAGGCTTCAATAATGTACCTGCATACCTTTCATTCTCAACGTACACCATTATTAACGTAAACCCTCAACGTGTCTAAATCATGCTTACATACGTACGTACATTAAGCTCACATCTTTACATTCATGCATACATTCATACACATCTTTATACGTACATACATACACTTCCATATTCGTACATACCCTTCCTACGTCATCACATACATGCATACTCTTCTTACATCATCACATACATGCATACACTCGTATATACACTTATACATACATACATACATACACCTCTATGTACAAACATACCTTTCCTACAGCTTTACATACGTGCATACACCCCTACATGCCTTCATACGTACTTACATACGCAACTACATACGTACATACCTTTCCTACATCATCACATACATGCATACACTCGTATATACGCTTATACATACATACATACACATCTACGTACAAACATACCTTTTCTACAACTTTACATACGTGCATACACTCATACATACCCCTATACATTCGTGCATACACATCCACATACATACCTACATTACTACGCATTCCCATACATGCATACTGTCACGCGTATCTTCATATATACATAAGACAAGGTTAGGGAGCTTTTCGGGAGCTTTACATACTACCGGGTCGTAAACCGAAGCATCAAGACGCGTTACGAGTCAACCGGAAACATAAAACATGAAAAACAAAAGTTCACAAACAGGAGCCCGTCGCCGACGGGCCCCCAAGCCGTCGGCGACGGGTTGTGGTTAAGCCCGTCGCGCCCTTTTTCCCGTCGACAGTCACTTAGGCCGTCGGCCATTTTCATGTTTTTGGGAGCCCGTCGGCGACGGGGTGGGAGCCCGTCGGCGACGGCCTCTAGAAAAGCTCCTTTTCTGCAGATCCGTTTCGTCGTCCGAACGCACCAAAACGCGCGTAACTTTTGAACCGTTTACCCGTTTAACCTCCCGTTTCTTCCTACACGCTTGTAAATTCACATTCTATCATATGAACTTAAAATCCCACATCCGGATTAATAAAATTCTTATCTTACGCCCTATCGGCTTATTGTCACTTTCTAATTATTCGACCCGTTAAGGGCATTTGCGCATTAATTGGTTTAGGACATTCCAAGATCATTCTCTCCGCTCCCATACTTGTTCAAAACATTACATTCAACTACTAACTTGTTCCTAAACCACTTTGTAATAACGTTTGCCCAAAATACCCATCAAGGGCATTTTGGTCAACATCTCTCTATCCTTAACAACAAAGGAAATCCCTACATAATTAACCCATCCTTCTACTTAGCCTAAATTCTCAGACTCACATTCCTTACTCGGATCAATCTAAGATCCGTTTAATGCTTCATTGACATCGCACCATTCATTCCTATTAAATCTCAAATTATCATATTTCATTCAAATGCATATAAATCTACATAAACAACTTAGAAGTGATTACGGAATCACTTACCTCATGCATCCGTGTTCACATCCGTTTCCACGCCTCTTCTTGACCCGTTAGCCTTTCGCGCTTGAGTCCATCTCCGCATGATTCCTATACTTTCATGTCATCGAAATCACGCTACCATTAGCATACTCATTTGTACATGATAACAATCATATCAATTCCATATTTCACACTTAACTTTCATCAATCATTTCTAAGAAACATAACTCATATAATCATGTCCGCATACGTTTAACTCATGTAACTCATTATGTCATTACATTTAACACGGATTGTTATTACATGTACCATACGACTTCTCATCAACCTACATTTACGACAACGAGTCAACTCATGTCTCTTATACTCAGTTGACTTTCCAAAGTCAACTATTAACCATACATATCTATCGACTTATCAACATATTCCCGTAACATCATAATCGACTATACGGACGACACTATATACATTTTATCATTCACTTGATGCGGGTACTACTTTTAAAGCATAACGTACAACTATTTCATGCATGAATCTTCTAAACTCATACATAACTCATCAAATCCTTCTACTAATCATCATATATCATTCCAAATAAACATCAATCATATCATCATCATTTTATTCACTTCATCTAACAACAATTCATCATTTCTTAACCCATTTCTTTAAACATTCACACACATGAATGATTCCAAACATTATTAACATAAGTGAATCATCATATTACATTACATCTTCTAAAACCCACTTCATAACTACTTGTTAATCACTTACAAGTGATCTAATCTAAAATTCTTCATAGTTCATCATACTTTTGATATATGTACTACCTTGTAAGCATAGTGTACAACTAGTTCATGCATATCATTCTAATCTCATACACAATTCATCAATTTCTTCCTCCTAATCAACATGATTCATACATGCATAACATCAAACATACTAGTATCACATTTCTTTCAATTCTTCTAACAAGAATACATCATACAACTCAAAATACATCAATATTAAGCAAGAACTTAGACATAGATGATTTACCCATGTCATCTTCTTCACCATAACAAATGGGTTTCACCCTTAAACATCAAATTAACCTAATTCATGCATAATCCATGTTCCAAATGATGAATCTAACACATTCTCATACTCAATTTCATACAAATTCGTGATTTACAACATAACCCATTTCGTGCACCATCACCAATCTAGAATCTAAGACATACCTTACGATCCCCTTGAGAAGGTGATCATTAATCTATGCTCGGTTATGAATTTGAGCTTCGTTTAGCCTTCCAATTTGAGGAAATTGATGAAACTAGGGTTCTTGGCTCCATGGGAGCTCCCTGCTCTTTTTCACGCACACACCATGTGTGTTTGTGTGTGTATTTTGTTAATTAAAACATAACTTTCCCCCTTATTCATCTTTGGTCCCTCAAGTTTGTTTCCCTTGTTTGCTTTACTAAACATTTTACCACATTCCATCTTTTAATAATTTTAACCATACATTTAACTAGGTTAAGTAGCCTAGTTATTTATTTCTTGATGTATCATATCATAACATTTTAACGAATATAAATATTCGGGTTTTGGGGTGTTACAGTTAACATCTGAAAACATGTTAGCACTCCTGGCAATTGTGATTTGATAAAGTCACACCAGCCATCCATTAGTGATGAAATGCCTACGGGCCATACTTATTGTCCTATAAGACAAATGACAGTTGTAGTCTATGACTCCCTGTCAAGAAGGGTGATGAACTATGTTCAAACCTTAATGCCTCAATCTTATAAGATCATGGCTTGCAAAATAAAATTGTCCTCGTGACTAGGCCTTTTGTGCCACTCTAATATCCTTAATGATTTATAACTGGGATAAATTATAATGAAAAACTTAAATAAATATGATTATCAAATTAACCAAATATTGTCTATATTTACCATGGTAAATGAATCGTCAAAAATGATAATTCCATAATAAACTTCTGAACAAATTATTGTCAATTGTTTTATAGCAATCAAGTTTCATGGCTGAATCAGAAGAAGTAAATAGTCATCCCCATGTGCGGAATGACAACACCCGAATGAATGTAACGGGTGCGGATCTACAAGCAATAATAGACAATGCTGTTACTAGAGCCATCGACCGACAGTTCAAAGAACCAAGTAATACTCGCTCAAAGACTCAATCTGTGGCTCATAGTATGCCCCCTTCTAAAACACATGAGTCAAATAAGAACAATTCTTGTCACTCGTCGGATCAGAGGAGTCTCCCATCCAAGCAGATTTTGCATAATCAGGAGCCACGTGTCAAGACTTGCTCCTACAAATACTTCGTCTCGTGCAAGCCAAGGGACTTCACAGGAGAAAAAGGAGCCATTGACTGTATGAAATGGCTTGATGAGATGGATATTGTGGTTTATATCAGTGGTTGTGCGGAACAGGATATTGTGAAATTTGTTTCACAATTATTTAAAGGTGAGGCTTTGGCTTGGTGGAGATCATTAATCCAAGCCACAGGAAAGATCCCATTGTATAACTTGTCTTGGGAACAATTTGTGGCACTAATCAAGGAAAATTTATGTCCTTAACATGAGGTAGAAAAGATTGAAACAGACTTCTTGACTCTGGTCATGAAGAATTTGGATTGCCAAGCTTATCTTACGAGCTTTAACACTATGTCCAGACTTGTTCCCTATTTGGTTACACCTGAACCTAAGCGCATAGCGCGCTTCATTGGAGGCCTGGCCCCAGAAATAAAAGGAAACGTTAAAGCTTCCAGGCCTACCACCTTAAGGTCCGTGGTGGAGTTATCTTTATCTCTCACACTCGATGCAATTAGGCAAAGATCGACTAAGACTTCTGATGAAGGAAAGAGAAAACAGGAAGATGAGAGCTCACATCGCTCTGACAAGAAAAGAAAGGGAAACTCTGAGCATAGGAAGAGTTCTGGGTTTAGAAAGGATACCCAGCAGTCAAGGGAGAAGCCCAAGTGTAAAGTCTGCAAGAAACACCATTTTGGAAAGTGCAGATTCGAATCGCAGTCGCAATCGCATTCTCAACCTAAAGTTTGTGGGATCTGCAAGTTCAAAGAGCATAGAACTTTGGATTGCAAGAAAATGAAGGATGCAACCTGTTATGGTTGCAAAGAGAAGGGGCACATAAAGACTAACTGCCTGAAAAATACAAAGAAGCCAAAAGAGGCCAAGAAGACTAATGCTCGGGTCTTCCAGATGAATGCTCAGGAGGCAGTACATAACAATAATGTCATAACAGGTACCTTCCTTATCAATGATGTTTATGCTAGAGTTTTGTTTGATTCTGGCACAGATAAGTCTTTTGTAGACAATAAATTTTTTAAATTGTTAAATCTGCCTGTTAAGGCTCTAAGCATAAAATATGAAGTAGAATTAGCCGATGGTAACTTAGAGACTGTTTCAACGATCTTAGATGGATGTTTCATATCCATTAGGAATCACTCTTTTCCACTGTCCTTGCTTCCGTTGAAATTGGCAGGATTAGATACAGTGATAGGCATGGATTGGTTATCTTTTAACCAAGCCCAAATTGTATGTGATAAGAAGCAAGTGGTTATCAAGACCCCTTATGGTGAGCCACTTACTATTCAAGGAGATACGCAGTATGGTTTGCCTAAACAAGTATCTATGCTTAAAGCATCAAAGTGTTTGAAGAAAGGTTATGTCATCCATATGGCACAGGTGACTATGGATGAGCCAAAACCTAAGATTGAGGATATTCCTATTATTTCTGAATATTCAGACGTCTTTCCTGAAGAATTACCTGGTTTACCTCCAGACAGACAAGTGGAATTCAGGATTGATATTATTCCAGGAGCAGCACCAGTAGCACGAGCTCCTTATCGTTTGGCAACGACTGAGATGAAAGAATTAAGAACACAATTGGATGAATTACTGGAGAAGGGTTTTATTCAACCTAGCTCGTCCCCTTGGGGAGCGCCTATTCTATTTGTGAAGGAAAAGGATGGATCAATGCGTCTATGCATTGATTATCGGGAGCTGAACAAAGTTACAATCATGAACAGATATCCATTACCCAGGACCGACGATTTGTTCGATCAGCTTCAAGGAGCAAGTTACTTCTCCAAGATTGATCTGAGGTCTGGGTATCATCAGTTGAAGGTCAGAACCGAAGATGTGCACAAGACTGCATTCAGAACACGATATGGTCACTATGAATTCTTGGTGATGCCTTTCGGGCTCACTAATGCACCTGCAGCATTCATGGATCTCATGAATCGCGTTTGCAAGCCGTATCTAGACAAGTTTGTCATTGTCTTCATTGATGACATACTTATTTATTCAAAGAGACAAGCTGATCATGAAAAACATCTCAGGTGTATTCTCAAGATTTTGTAGCAGGAGAAACTCTACGCAAAGTTCTCTAAATGTGAATTTTGGCTCCGAGAAGTCTAATTTCTTGGACATGTAGTGAGTGAGCATGGCATCTAGGTGGATCCCGCTAAAATTGAAGCGATTATGAATTGGCAAGCACCAAAAACACCTACAGAGATTCGCAGCTTCTTGGGTCAAGCTGGATACTACAGACGTTTCATTGAAAACTTTTCCAGAATCGCAACACCTTTAACCTCATTAACTCGCAAGAATATAGAGCTTGACTGAAGTCCCAAGCAAGAACAATCTTTCGAGATTATTAAGAAGAAATTAAGCAATGCTCCTGTGTTGACTTTGCCAGAAGGGATTGAAGAGTTTGTTGTGTACTGCGATGCATCGCACACCGGTATGGGTTGTGTACTCATGCAGAGAGGCAACGTTATTGCCTATGCTTCACGACAATTAAAAGTACACGAACAGAATTACACCACTCATGATTTGGAATTGGGTGCCATTGTATTTGCACTAAAGCTTTGGAGGCACTATCTATATGGAACCAAGTGTGTGATCTACTCTGATCATAAGAGCCTTCAACATCTATTTAATCAGAAGGATCTTAACATGAGGCAACGCCGATGGATGGAAATGCTAAACGATTATGATTGTGAAATCCGATATCATCCAGGCAAAGCAAATGTTGTCGCTGATGCCTTGAGCAGAAAGGAAAGGGTTAAACCAATAAGGATTAACGCTAAAAGCATCGAGTTAAGAAACAACTTGAATGAAAGGTTATTAGCTGCTCAGAAGGAAGCTGTTTTGGAAACTAACTTTCCGAATGAGAAGTTAGGCATAACTGCTGATCAATTATCATATGGCAAGGATGGAATCCTTAGATTAAATGGTCTAATCTGGGTTCCAATCCATGGAGGACTTAGAGATGTGATCCTCCAAGAAGCTCATAGTTCAAAATATTCAGTCCATCCAGGCAGAGACAAGATGTACCAAGATCTAAAGGCAAATTATTGGTGGATAGTTTTGAAGAAATCTATAGCAACTTATGTGGCTAAATGTCTGACGTGCGCACAGGTTAAGGCTGAACATCAAAAGCCGTCAGGTTTGCTACAACAACCTGAACTTCCCAAATGGAAATGGGAAATGGTAACTATGGATTTTATTACTAAGTTACCAAGGACGAAATGTGGATGAGATAGTATCTCTCCATGGAGTGCCAGTATCTATTATCTCTGATCGAGATACTAAATACACATCTCATTTTTGGAAAAGCTTTCAGCAATCTCTAGGCACTCGTTAAAATTTCAGCACCGCTTATCATCCTCAGACGGATGGACAAAGCGAGCGTACAATTCAAATGCTTGAGGACATGATCAGGGCTTGTGTTATTGACTTGGGAGGAAGTTGGGATGGCCATCTTCCTTTGATTGTATTTTCATACAATAATAGTTAACATTCCAGCATCCAAGCCGCACCTTTCGAGGCCTTGTATGGAAGAAAGTGCAGAACGCCAGTTTGTTGGGCGGAAGTTGGAGAAACCCAACTATCAGGACCTGATATAGTCCTGGAGACAACGGACAAGATTGTTCAAATCCGTGATCATCTCAATGCTTCCAGGGATAGGCATAAAAGCTACGCGGATAAAAGGCGTAAACCTCTGAAATTCGAGGTAGGTGATAAAGTGCTACTCAAGGAGTCACCTTGGAAAGGGGTGATGCGTTTTGGCAGAAAGGGAAAGCTGAGCCCAAGATACATAGGACCATTCGAGATCATTGAATGTGTTGGAACTGTAGCTTATAAGCTGAATCTACCTAAAGAGCTTAGAGGGATACATAATGTATTCCACATCTGCAATTTGAAGAATTGTCTAACCGATGAATCGCTAGTAATGTTGCATAAGGACGTGCAGATTGACGAGAGCTTGAAGTTCGTTGAAAAACCTTTGTCGATCAAGGATTGACAGGTTAAGAATCTTCGAAGAACGAGTGTGCCGATTGTGAAAGGAAAATGGGATGCCCGTAGAGGCCCAGAATACACGTGGGAGGTTGAATCCACGATGAAACAGAAATACCCTCATTTATTTCAATAAATCTCGAGGTAGAGATTTCTTTTAAGGGGGTGAGGATGTAACACCTCGCAAAATCATGAACAATGAAATGATGACAAGTGTCATAACCCCATATAATGTTAAAAGGATAACTTGAGGGACTAAAGTTGTCAAACAATGTAAAGATGTATGAGGAAGGACCAATCTGAGACTTTGTAATGTTTTATTTTACTCTCTAGAACGATGGATATTGAATACGTGAAGTTTTGATGCAAATAAATACATTTTCGGTGATCTCGTAACTAACCGGGAGCTTAACGGTGTTTGTTTTAGGGCCCAAAACTCTTAAAAGTTAACTTTGGGGGTTACTAGTGCAATAAACAAAAATTAATTAAACTAAATATGGAGCAGGGGCTGAAAATGAAAAAAATACAAACTTTTTACCGGATTAAAGGGTCTTCGCTGGGCGCGTAAGCCACCGCTGGAGTCTTCGCGGGCCGCGACCAAGCTGCCAGCGATAGTTTACTGGACAACTGCATGTTGCAGCCCTTCCACAGCCATTGCATGCTAGTTTTACGATACCAGGGACTGTGCAAGTGGTTTTTACTGCCATGGGGACACTTGTGAACATCTGATGACCTCCCATAATAGCTGTAATGATCTTAGAACACCCAAATTTCCTATATAAAGGGCCATGTTTTAGTTCTTGAACTTGCACACTTCAAATTTTCATTCACACTTGATCTCTGGAGCTTCCTGGTCATCTAGGAAGCTTTCTCTAGTCTAATCTTCGTGCTAAGGACCATTGTGAGTGTTCTTAGCTTCTATTGTTAAGATTTCATTAGCTTAATGACCGAAAGTAAAAGTTATCATATGGAAGAGAGTGCAGAACACTAGTTTGTTGGGCGGAAGTCTGAGAAACCCAACTATCAGGACCTGATATAGTCCTGGAGACAACGTACAAGATTGTTCAAATCCGTGATCATCTCAAAGCTGCCAGGGATAGGCAGAAAAGCTACGCGGATAAAAGGCGCAAACCTCTGAAATTCGAGGTAGGTGATAAAGTGCTACTCAAGGTGTCACCCTGGAAAGGGGTGATGCGTTTTGGCAGAAAGGGAAAGCTGAGCCCAAGATACATAGGACCATTCGAGATCACTGAATGTGTTGTAACTGTAGCTTATAAGCTGAATCTACCTGAAGAGCTTAGAGGGATACATAATGTATTCCACATCTGCAATTTGAAGAAATGTCTAACCGATGAATCGCTAGTAATGTCGCATAAGGAGGTGCAGTTTGATGAGAGCTTGAAGTTCGTTGAAAAACCTTCGTCGATCGAGGATCAACAGGTTAAGAAGCTTCGAAGAAAGAATGTGCCGATTGTGAAAGTAAAATGGGATGCCCGTAGAGGCCCAGAATACACGTGGGAGGTTGAATCCACGATGAAACAGAAATACCCTCATTTATTTTAGTAAATATCGAGGTCGAGATTTCTTTTAAGGAGGTGAGTATGTAACACCTCACAAAATCAAGAACAATGAAATGATGACACGTGTCATAAACCAAGATAATATTAAAAGGATAACTTGAGGGACTAAAGTTGTCAAACAATGTAAAGATGTATGAGGAAGGACCAATCCGAGACTTTGTAATGTTTTATTTTACTCTCAAGAACGACGGATATTGAATACGTGAAGTTTCGATGCAAATAAATACATTTTGGGTGATCTCGTAACTAACCGGGAGCTTAACGGTGTTTGTTTTAGGGCCCAACACTCTTAAAAGTTAACTTTGGGGGTTACTAGTGCAATAAACAAAAATTAATTAAACTAAATATGGACCAGGGGCTGAAAATGCAAAAATTACAAACTTTTTACCGGATTAAAGGGTCCTCGCGGGGTGCGTAAGCCACCGCTGGAGTCTTCGTGGGCCGCGACCAAGCTACCAGCGACAGTTCACTGGACAGCTGCATGTTGTAACCCTTCCACCGCAATTGCATGCTAGTTTTACGATACCAAGGAATGTGCAAGTGGTTTTTACTGCCATGGGGACACTTGTGAACATCTGATTACCTCCCATAACATCTGCAATGATCTTAGAACACCCAAATTTCCTATATAAAGGGCCATGTTTAGTTCTTGAACTTGCACACTTCAAATTTTCATTCACACTTGATCTCTAGAGCATCCTGGTCATCTAGGAAGCTTTCTCTAGTCTAATCTTCGTGCTAAGGACCATTGTGAGTGTTCTTAGCTTCTATAGTTAAGATTTCATTAGCTTAATGACCGAAAGTCAAAGTTATCGTAATGATGCTTTGACTTTGTGATTAATCACTAACGGTCTAGCCATTTTTCAAATTGAAGGTGTTAAACCCTTAAAATGGCACCTCCTAATTATCACATTTACTTGGTCAATTGTCGGGTCAAACTACTTAACAAAAAAGTCAAACGAGTCAGTTTTTACAAAATAAATTATAACTGATAATGTAGGAGTTATAAAATGCATTTTATCACTTAAATAACTTGGTAAACAATATAAGAACATGTTTAGGCATGTTCAACCCGACAATTCTGAGTATAGGCTCGGTTCGCAACCGAAAGTCGTAAAAGTAGACCTTTTCTTTGACTTTCAGTTCTGGCCTGATTTAGTTTAGTTTCGTTATGCCTTAGGGTTCCTTTTGGACCACATTACATGTTGGTATAACCCTCTGATGTTATACTATACGGTTCCATAGAAATCATAGTTCATTGCATGTTTCCGTTAAATGCTTAAAATTGACCATTTTGCCCTTTTGATATAAAAACAAGATTTTTGAAAATATGAGAGGATAAAAAAATTTATTACTGATATATAAGTATGTCATAAAAATTTGACATCAGTTTATGGTCTAAAATAAAAGTTATGCAAGATATGGTAAAACAAAAACTTTTTGTTAATTAAATTGCATTTTTGGTATAAATCATACTTAAACCCAATTTTTGACACCACACTTGCTACCCACTGTTATGATATAATATTTAGGGATTTTGAAAATTTTTGTCAAGTTTTATACTGACCATAGCATAGAGTTCTAGCATAAATTCGGTAATTGACCATAATGCCCTTTTTGTTAATAAAACGAGTTTAACATATGATTTGCATACCAAACCTTTTTCCTACTGATATCATATGTTAAATAAAATATTTTAAGTAATAGAGACAGATCAAAATTTCGGAATTTGATGAACATCTTGAATACCGTCAATTACCGACTTTTACGCTAATTAGGCGCATATTATGGTTTAAAACCATATTTAACGCCTAAGACTTGTTACCTACTAATTTTATAAATAAATTTTTATACTTTAACAGTAAGTATAAGTCTTGAACTCAGACTTCCAAATTTAACCTTAAAAGCATATGTGAAATGACCAAAATGCCCCTACGGTGCATAGTTTAGCCATAAATGATTAAACACACATATGTATGATATCTTGCTGATATAGCAACATAAAATAAATGTTTTTACTGAACATTTTAGACCAGAATCTCAGTTTGCTATTAAACATCTTTTATAAACTTTAAAATGACCAAAATACCCTTTCAGGGCCCGGTTAGAAGAGCCGAGACAAGATTAATAGACACACCACTAGTATAGGCTCACAAGAAGTTTCCTCACGAGTGAGATACCATTTTACATACGCAACTGTCAGGTGTATGCACAAACGATTCATGAGGTCCATGAAAACCGCTAGTGCGTTTGTCAACCCGAATGGCATAACCAGAAACTCATAATGGCCATACCGCGTTTGAAAGGCTGTTTTTGGCATATTCTCCTCTCGGACTCTCATCTAATGATTGCCCGATCTTAAGTCGATATTCAAGTAAAAACTTGACCCTTGCAACTGGTCAAACAGGTCGTCGATACGTGGTAAAGGATAACGGTTCTTGACGGTCACCTTGTTGAGTTCACGGTATTCTATACACATACGAAAGGACCCATCTTTCTTCTTCACAAACAGAACTGGGGCTTCCCAAGGCAAAGAACTAGGTCGGATAAAACCTCTATCCAACAGTTCTTGGAGTTGATTTGACAGCTCTTGCAACTCTCCTGGTGCAAGACGATAAAGAGCACGAGCAATCAGGGCTGCTCCTGGTGTAAGGTCAATCTGAAACTCCACCTGACGGTGTGGAGGTAAACCAGGAAGTTCTTCAGGAAATACATCAGGAAATTCACTAACAACAGGCAGATCTTCGATTTTCCTTTCTCCAGGCTGACTGTCACACCCCGATATTTCCACATATTACCGGTGGGCCCGGTGGGGAGTATCGTGACGTAGTTGATATCATCAAAGTCAATTAACACAATTATAGCACAGCGGAAGTCTTGGAATATAAAATATTATTACAAACCCAAATGTCTGAAAATATCAAAGTATTTATTATAGACAGGCCTGTAATATCGAATCCACAGGTGGATCTTTAAAAAATGTATAAAATGAAGTTTAGCAGACTTTAAAGGCATCTTTAAGGATTTGCAAGACCCTTTATTTCGACACCGAGCAGCTCCCAGCCTATTATGTGTAGTACCTGTCACTTAGTCTTTTGAAAATACGCCAGTTTTCACTGGTAAATACAATTAACCGACTCTTTTGAAAATAGTTTATGAAAATTGATTTAAGCGTACAAGGTACAAACCTTTTATAACTTGGGACAATCTTTAATAAAATCTTGTATACAGTTTTACAAGCTTGTCATTCATATGGGGCCAGTTTGGAAGCCGGTCGTGATTAACCGACTCACCACTTATAGAACCCACAAAGGAGTTATCCCCAACATGTGGGTTATTTAGCATTTGCATCTGTCGGGTGTATGCCTACACCCCGTGCATAGGTCGTGGCCATTTTCAAATGAAATAAGTCGAGGATATCCAGGACACGGTCGTATTAACCCCCAATGTTTATGTTATCAAACAAAACAGATTAAAACGGGTTATGCAATTTATTAATCACCATCCGATTAAATGATTTATTACCCGACCAAGTGGTATTATTATAATACCGTATCCCAAGCCCGTATAAGGGAAAATAAGTTAAAAGTATTTACCTGAGCTAATACTTGATTCACAGCAAAATAACTCAGTTGTATCCAACCTATCTAAATGCAGGTAGCTTTTACTGGTTGGCTCTAGTCTGGAGTGATGGTAATATATAACCAATTCAGAATGCTAACGGTCTTACTTGAGTCATAGACTTAGACCGGCTAGCTTAAAGTATCTAAAACGGTACGATACGCTAAATTAAGCCATGACCGGAATAGAATGTAATTTAGACCCAACAAGTACGAAGATTTGTATAATATGGGTAAACTAAGTACATTTTGGATTTTGAAGCAAAAACGAAAAGGTTAAACCCGTTTCGGCAAACTTACATAAACTAGTTACATAAACCGATCCGAATGCGTAAATGCGTAACGGGCAATCAAATGAACCATATACAAGTACCTTATGTTATTATGCTTAAAATATATTAATACATCAGTAGGATGTTAACATTTATGCCAAAAAGTATTTAAAACCAAATTAAGTCCCGTAAGGGCATTTTGGTCATTTTAGTATTTATAAAAGAGGTTTTATAGTAAACTGATTTTCTGGTCTTAAGTAATTAGTAAAAATATATATTTTTTGTTGTTACAACAGTAAGATATCATACATATGTGTGATTTACCATTTATGGCCAAACTATGCCCGAAAGGGTATTTTGGTCATTTAACATATGCTTTTAAGGACATAATTGGAAGTTCTGAGTTCATGACTTATACCTACTGCAAAAATATTAAAATTTATTTATAAAATCAGTAGGTATCAAGTCTTAGGTGTTAAATATGGTTTTAAACCATACTATGCACCTAATTAGCGTAAAAGTCGATAATTGACGATATTTAAGATGTTTATGTGATTCTGAGATTTTGATCAGCCTTAAATGTTTAAAATATTTTATTTTTCATAACAAATCGGTAGAAAAAGGGTTGGCATGCTAATCACATGTAAATCACATTTTATTAGTCAAAAGGGTATTATCGTCAATTAAAGAGTTTATACAAGAACTCTATGTTATGGTCAGTATCAAGTCTGACCCAACATTCCAAAAATTCCTAAAAATGATATCATAACAGTAGGTAATGAGTTTTGGGTCAAAATCCATGTTTAAACATGTATTATGCATAATAGTGTAATTTAATTAATAAAAAGTTCTAATTTACCATATCATGCATAACATTGTTTTGCGACAAGAGAATCATGTCAAATTAATTTAGACATGGTTATATATTAGTACTTAACCTATTTGAATGTTCACATGTTTAGAAATCTCAAATTTTGAATAAAATGGCATAATGGTCAAATATAAGCATAATAACGGAAACTAGCATATAATTCAAAATATAAATGACCAGGTAATATAACCTGAGAGGGTTATACTACAACATAATATGGTCCTAATGAAAGCTTAAAACATAGAAGAATTATGCTTAATCGGGTCAGAACTAAAAGTCAAAGAAAAAGTCAAGCTTTTGCGACTTTCGGTTACGAACCGACCCTAAACTCAGAATTGTCGGGTTGAACATGCTTAGACATGTTCTAGTACTATTTGCTAAGTTATTTAAGTGACAAAACATGGTTCATATCATCTACATTATCAGTTTTAATTATTTTATAAAAATCTGACTAGTTGACTTTTTAATTAACTAGTTTGACCCGACAATTAACTTAGCAAACGAGAAAATTAGGAGGTGCCCTTATAAGGGATTAACACCTACCTAATTATGGTCACATAGCCATATTCGCCTCGAACAATGGCTGGACCATTTGGGTTTTAACCGAAGGTTAAAGTTATTTTACGACAATTTGACTTTGGGCCATTTAACCTTTAAAACTGAACTAAGAGGGGACTAAGACACTTACAAAGGGTCCTAGCAATCTTTTCTACTAGAATGATCTTCCTTTATAGTCAGCCAGAATTGAGAGAAGAAGATGATTTGAATGAAATGGTGCAAAGAAAGAATGAGAAAACAAGGCTATTTATACTTGTGGAAATGTTGTAGGATCATGACATGTGTGTTGTGTAGCCTCCAAGGAAACATCTTGGCCTAACAAGTGTGTGCATGTGGTTTAAAGCCTTGCGAAGGTGGTAACTTGGTGCCAAAATAGAGGAAATTGCATGGAAAGTCCCTAAGAACCAAGCTAGTAGCAGCAAACAACCATTCTGTCGACACCAGGGGGTTCGTGGCACGACAGAGAAGCCCCTTGGGCGTCGCGTGATGCAAGCACTAGGCTGCTACTTTCAGAAAATTACCATTTCAGTCCCTGCACACTCATTCATGCATATTTGACGTATTTAACCTCCGTAAACCATTTTCAAGGCTATACAAGTACGTCAAAGTATTGAGGACTTGAAATATGCTTGGAAATATGAGGGATGTCGGTTTGTTTGGTCGTACGGTCGCGTTATTCGGTTATTTACGTCGAAATTCGAACGGACGCGAAAACGATCCAAATTAAGCGACGAATGGTATTTTTGCATTCCTATCACTAAAATAAAGTATTTTAGTGACTACAAAAATCTTTGGATGTCCGGATATGGTCAGAACGTAAGATATATGCGTAAATGCAAACTTACGTAGTAATTGACGCTTTTAACCCTTCTTTTTGAAAGTTTGCGTAGTTAATGCATAACTATAACCAAACATTGTGAATTTATTATCACTTATTCTTTGAGAGTATAATTGCACATCATAATGCTTCAGGTTCGTTAAAAGGTCACTCAGAGGTAAGAATTAACATGTTGACACTTTCACTCCTATATTCAAGGTTTTCGATTTTTGACGAAATTAGTCCCTCACAGTCAACGTTTGACTTTATTAGGGTTTATTTCACGTGTCAACACATCATTAGACACGATTTTACGAGGTGTTACATCCTCACCCCCTTAAAAGAAATCTCAACCTCAAGATTTGCTCAAAAAGATGGAAGTACTTTCTGTCGTATAATGGACTTAACTTCCACAGTATATTAGGGCCTCTACGGGCATCCCATTTAACTTTTACAATTGGTACATGCTTCCTTCGGAGCTTTTTAACCTGCCGATCCATGATCGATATAGGTCTTTCAATAAACCTCAGGATTTCATCAATCTGCACGTCTTTATGAGACATTGCCAGCGATTTATCAGCTAGACATTCCTTTAAGTTAAAGATGTGGAACACATTGTGAATTCCACTAAGCTCCTTAGGCAAGTTTAGCTTATGAGCTATATTGCCGACACATTCGATGATCTCGAATGGTCCTAAATATCCAGGGCTCGACTTGCCCTTTATACTGAAATGTATCATACCCTTCCATGTTGGTATTTTAGTAGAGTCTTGTTCCCTACTTGGAACTTTAAGAGAATTGCGCTTCTTGTTCGCATTGCTCTTCTGCCAATTACTGACAGCTTGTAGATGATTATGGATTCGTGTTATCTTATCCGTTGTTTTTAAGATAATCTCAGATTCTGATAATTGGGTTTTTCCCAACTCCTGCGCCACAAACGGGCGTTTGTCACTTTCTCCCATACAAGGTCTCCAAAGGAGCAGCCGTGATGCTTATATAAGGCTATTGGTTATAGGAGAACTTAATTAGGGTGAGATAGTCATTCCAACTACTACTTAAATCAATCTTAAAGAATACCCACCCTTAGTTAGTCGTACAAATCGACGATCCTGGGCAGCTGATAACGATTTCTCAATCGTTTCTCCGTTAGGTTTGTGGTAATCAATGCACGAGTGTATTGCATTATGCCTTCCTTTATCAACAATAATCGGAGCTCCTATGACGATGAGCTAGGCTGTACAAGCCTTTCTCCATAAACTCATCTGCTTAGCTCTCAGTTCTTCCATTTCCATTGATGCTAACCGATATAGAGCTCTTTGTAACAGATACGGCTCCTAATAGGATGTCAATCCTAACTTCATTTGCCTCTCAGGAGGTAAACAGGGTATTTTTACAGAGAAGTCATCAAGTTATCCGAAAATGATAGTGATAGCCCTAATCTCTGACTTTGATTAACTTACCGCTACTTGTGCCATGCAAATGACACTTATATTTTATGAGTGCATGGATGCCTTAAGTAGAGACGCTTACTTAGGAATTTCTATAATGGATATCTTCCTTGAATACTACTAGCTGACTTTGGTACTATATGACCATTGGAATATCTTAATGGTTCCGTGCATTAAACCTCCATACTGATCAGGCATGGACGCAATCTATGGGACGCACTGGGATACGCCAATCCTCATATGGCGCTTTTATCAATCATAGTTGGCACTGGTAGTTGATAGAAATCAATGAGAAATTAATTAAAATAACATATATTGTTGTACTCTATTCGAAGAAAGAGTACTCTTAGATTTTACAGAAGGATCATTGATGAGAAATAGGAGAAACAGTCTTTATGGTTTCATTGGTAGGTTCTACCTTATTCTTAGTATCTGGAGTGCTTATGAGTATACTAAAAAGTTTTCCAAGCTTAGCTGTACCTTCATTGACAGCCGTAGGGCAATTGGTACTGATGTGGCCTTTCTAGCCACAGCCGAAACAGACCGATTCTTTATGTCCCTACATTCGTGGGACTGATGACCAGTTCTTTTACAAATGCCACAATGCTTTGGCCTTTGTTCTATTCAAAACTGTCCCCAGTATCTTTTATAGCAGGTCTTGCATAGAGGCTTCTTATTGGACTTTTGTTGATTCATATTTAGCCCGAACTTGCTCTTTTTCTTAGATTCCTAGGAGTTATCCTCCTCCCTTTTCCTTTTTTTCGTCATTCTCAATTTTGGCTGACTTATTTCTCAACCTATCTAGTATGAGTGGCTGAGATAGATCCATAGTGGATCTATAAGAAGTAGGCTTTGAAGCTTTATCATGCTCCTTTATCTCTGGTGCTAAATCACCACTATATTGTGCATTATGCTTAGATCCTGGGTTAACCGAATAGGGTACTATCCCAGATAATGAATTAAAGTCGGTGACATACTGTCGACAGTCCGGATTTTTCATTCTGAGAGTCAGAAGATCTGATTCTACCTTTTCCATATCATGTCGTGGACAGTAATTTTTTCTGATAAGGTCCATAAACTGGGACCATTCCATATTGTGTAGGGGTATATTCCCCGTGGACTTTATTAATGTCTACCACCAACTAAGGGCATCGCCCTTCAATGACTGTGATACGTACCACATAATGTCTTTCTCAGCACAATCGCTGATATACGTAATCGTTTCCATTTCGTTCAACCATCTCATGCAATCAATGACTCCTTTTTCGCCATTGAAGTCTCTTGGCTTGCAAGGGACAAAGTACTAGTAAGTACATCCTTTAGAGGAATGGGGCTCCTCATTATATATCATCCTTTTTAGTTCATTCTTCGCATTCGAAGTTTGAACAAAGCTCTTCTCATGAACAGAAGATTGTAATTTAGATAAGTAGCATCATTAGCACTCGTCGCACCATTAGTATCGTGACTGTTGTCTACCTCATCCGAGTTTGCCATACTCGAGATTTAGTACTAAATATCAAATTATACAATAGTTAGTCATCACCCTGATGACCTGACATAGATTAGCCATGGCATCATTAAACCGTATAGGCTATTAAATCTCGAACATTCTTAATGAATGTTATTTGAATGTATATCGATTACATTTTGCCTAGGTCACAAAAGGACCATCAATGGCATTTAAGGTTTGGACCGAGTCCATTAACTGTTTGACAGGGGATCGTAATGTCACAACTATCTTTGTCACAAGGACGATTATGAATAGCTCGAAGGCTAGCCTAACATGACTTTTATTTTATATATATATATATATATATATACATATGACACAGAGGCCCGTCACGAGGGACATGGAAGGATATGGCATAAAGCCCAGTCATGAAGGACATAAATAATCATATGGCGCGAAGGCCTTGTCGCAAAGGACATTTAAATATGGCACAAAACGGCCTTGTCACAAGGACATTATAAGATATGGCACCAAAGGCCTGTCTCGGAGGATATTAGAAATATATTGCACAAAAGCCCTGTCACAAAGGATGTTAATATTTAGTATGTTAACCTGTCACGAACGACAATTCATAGCATACTGGCTTGTCATGAATGACTTTAGTATATAACTTGTCGGTTTATCACAAAGGACATTAATTTATAAGCCACAATCTTATTTGATTAGGGGCTTTAAGGCTTGAACATAGTTCTTTACCTTTGGACAGGGAGTCATAGACTACAACTGTCATTGTCTTGAAAGACGATTCATTTTGGCACAAAGGTAAACCAATTGACATCACTAATGGATGTTTATATATAATCATCGTATTTGATGATATTGGTCATGATCACATTGATCATATAGACTGCGAAACTTGGGCATAACTTTCCACTTTGCACAGGGAACCATAATGGTCACAACTGTCATTGTCTCACATGGACGATATAATGTAGCCCGTGGACAAGACATCACTAGGAATGTTTAGTATGATTAAGATGTTGATGAGGTTAGTCATGATCACATTGATCATATAGACTATTAGGTTTGGGTATAATCCACCACTTTGAACAGGGGATCATAAGGATCACCACTATCTTTGTCTTATTGACAATAGTGTAAAGTATAGCCCTTAGGCACTTCATCACTAGGGATGTTAATATCATGATCATCATACTGATGATATTACTCAGATCGCAATGATCATATAGACTATTAGATTTGAGCATAGCTCACCCACTTGGGCAAGGAATCATAAAAGATTACAATTGTCTTGTCACAATTGTACAATATAATATAGCCCGTAGGCAAAACATCATTAAGAATGTTAAATTTAATCATCATTTTGATGATTTTAGTCATGATCGCATTGATCATATAGACTATTAGGCTTGAGCATAGCTCACTACCGTGGACAGGGGATCATAAAGATCACAATGTTAATGTCGACAATATGTTATAGCCCGTAGGTAAAACATCACTAAGATGTTATATGATATGATCATCACACTGACGATACTTGCCATGATCTACTTTGATCATATAGGCTTTAAGGCCTAGACGTAATACAATACCTTGACGGCTGGTGTGGTTTCTCAAGCCACATGCCAGGAGTGTTAACATGTTCTTAGATGTTAACAAGGATTAATTGTCTGAAGAGAGTTTTACCATCATAGCCATGTTCATAGACATGTAGGCTAGGTTATACCATTAAGAGGATCTTTTGAAACTTTCAGCTGTTTGATAAAGTTCGAGTAAATTCGGAACTATTTTTGGATAAAGGACGAAATGAATACCTATTTAAAATTTTCAAAACTTTCCATAAATCATTAGGAAATCTATAATAGTGCCTTAATCGGGACTTTTAGTAGTTCATTTATCCACACAGGGATTTTAAAGCAACTCTAGTCCATGCAGGAACTAAAAGGGGATATAAGTCAGTATAGGGACTATAAGATATGTCCGCATTGGGATTATTATGATATAACATGTCCATGAAGGGACGTTCATAAACAATTGTCCTCGTAGGGACCTTATGTCGAACGATACGTCCTCATTGGGACTTATTAATGAAACAATATGTCCTTGAAAGGACTATAATAAAATATCATATCCACAAGGGATTTTATTGGAATAATATGTCCAAAAAGGGACTTTGATGAATCAGCATGTCCACGAAGGGACTATAATGAAATAATATGTCCTCCAAAGGACTATACTGAATTATTATGTCCGCCAGGGGACTTTGATAAAATAATATGTCCATGAAAGGACTGTAATGGAGTACAGTGTCCATGAAAGGACTATTTTGAAATATTATGTCCATGAAAGGACTATATTGAAATACTATGTACAAAGGGACTATTTTAAAATAGTGTATCCACAAAGGGATTTTAATGTAAATCACGCATCGATGAAAGGACTGTATTAAAATGGCATGCCCTACGAGGGACTTTATTGTAATATAATGTCCATAAAAGGACTATATTGAAATATAATGTCCATGAAGGGACTATAATGAAATATAATGTCCACGAAGGGACTAAATAGCAAATGCCCATACAGGGCCTTAAGTTGAAAGGTATGTCCACCCACGGACTATATAGAAGAGATGGGTCCTTATAGTGAGACAATGAATATTATGGAAGAATGATTCTCTAGCGTCTTCCTTACTTCATTTCGATTGTTTCTCTTCTTTGCTTACCATATACGGTAGGGACACTGAAGACCTCATTGAATAAAATAAGTATTCCAATCCGGATCCGTTATAGAAGTAGAATTCAAGAATTCCATAGTTAATGAATGATATGGATCACGGATTGGGTTTTGACTGATACAATCCAAATCTAGGATATCAAAACTTATTGGTAAGAAATAGGGATCATTAGAATCCACTTGTATCATTTTCAGTACGGGAGTCTCAGGGATCATTAGAATCCACTTGTATCATTTTCAGTACGGGAGTCTCAGGGACCTCTTGGTATGGACTCCAAAGTCTGATCACAATTCAATGGGTTTGGTTTTAGGAATGAGTCCATGAAGGTCTTCCTCCAAACCGGTCGCACGCTTATCCTAGCTGTGATGCGAAGCTTAATATTCCTTGGCTTTGGATGAGAAGAATCTCCATCATGGCTTCCTCGCTTGGCGACATATTCAAATTACATAAAATCGAAAACAATGTTTACTTAATAGGGATGAGAGCATTCCTATGTTAAGTCTAGACTCAAAAGGTCTAAGGAATATGCTTATTGTGTCATTTGAGATTAAACACTAAGGGCTAGTGTTTAATTCACTCAAACGTTTAATTCACTCAAACGTTGGCTCTGATACCAACCTGTCACACCCAAATGTTTCCACATATTATCGGTGGGCCCGGTGGGGAGTATCGTGACGTAGTTGATATCATCATAGTCAATTAACACAATTATAGCACAGCGGAATTCTTGGAATATAAAATATTATTACAAACCCAAATGTTTGAAAATGTCAAAGTATTTATTATAGACGGGCCTGTAATATCGAATCCACAGGTGGATCTTTACAGAATGTATAAAATGAAGTTTAGCACACTTTAAGGCATCTTTAAGGATTTGCAAGACCCTTTATTTCGTCACCGAGCAGCTCCCAGCCTATTATGTGTAGTACCTGTCATTTAGTCTTTTGAAAATACGACAGTTTTTACTGGTAAATACAATTAACCGACTCTTTTGAAAAGATTTTATGAAAATTGATTTAAGCGCACAAGGTACAAACCTTTTAAAACTTGGGACAATCTTTAATAAAATCTTGTATTCAGTTTTACATGTTTGTCATACATATGGGGCCGGTTTTGAAGCCGGTCGTGATTAACCGACTCACCACTTATAGAACCCACAAAGGAGTTATCCCCAACATGTGGGTTATTTAGCATTGGCATCTGTCGAGTGTATGCCTACACCTCGTGCATAGGTCGTGGCCATTTTCAAATGAAATGAGCCGAGGATATCCAGGATACGGTCGTATTAACCCCCGATGTTTATGTTATCAAACAAAATAGATTAAAATGGGTTATGCAATTTATTAATCACAATCCGATTAAATGATTTCATACCCGACCAAACGGTATTATTATAATACCGTATCCCAAGCCCGTATAAGGGAATATAAGTTAAAAGTATTTACCTGAGCTAATACTTGATTCACAGCAAAATAACTCAGTCATATCAAATCTATCTAAATGCAGGTAGCTTTTACCAGGTGGCTCTAGTCTGGAGTGATGGTAATATATAACCAATTCAGAATGCTAACGGTCTTACTTGAGTCGTAGACTTAGACCGGCTAGCTTAAAGTATCTAAAACAGTACGATACGCTAAATTAAGCGATGACCGGAATAGAATGTAATTTAGACCCAACAAGTACGAAGACTTGTATAATATGGGTAAACTAAGTACATTTTGGATTTTGAATAAAAAACAATAAGGTTAAACCCGTTTCGGCAAACTTACATAAATTAGTTACATAAACCGATCCGAACGCGTAAATGCGTAACGGGCAACCAAATGAACCATATACAAGTCCCTTATGTTATTATGCTTAAAATATGTTAATACATCAGTAGGATGTTAACATATATGCCAAAAAAGTATTTAAAACCAAATTAGGTCCAGTAAGGGCATTTTGGTCATTTTAGTATTTATAAAAGAGGTTTCATAGTAAACTGATACTCTGGTCTTAAGTAATCAGTAAAAATATTTATTTTATGTTGTTATAACAGTAAGATATCATACATATGTGTGATTTACCATTTATGGCCAAACTATGCCCCGAAATGGTATTTTGGTTATTTCACATATGCTTTTAAGGACATAATTGGAAGTTCTGAGGTCATGACTTATACCTACTGCAAAAATATTAAAATTCATTTATAAAATTAGTAGGTATCAAGTCTTAGGTGTTAAATATGGTTTTAAACCATACTATGCACCTAATTTGCGTAAAAGTTGATAATTGACGATATTTAAGATGTTTATGTGATTCTGAGATTTTGATCAGCCTTAAATGTTTAAAATATTTTATTTTTCATAACAAATCAGTAGAAAAAGGGTTGGCATGCTAAACACATTTAAATCGCATTTTATTAGTCAAAAGGGTATTATCGTCAATTGAAGAGTTTATACAAGAACTCAATGTTATGGTCAGTATCAAAACATTCCAAAAATTCCTAAAAATGATATCATAATAGTAGGTAATGAGTTTTGGGTCACAATCCATGTTTAAACATGTATTATGCATAATAGCAAATTTAATTAATAAAAAGTTCTAATTTACGATATCATGCATAACATTGTTTTGCGACCAGAGAATCATGTGAAATTAATTTAGACATGCTTATATATCAGTACTTAACCTGTTTGAATGTTCACATATTCAGAAATCTCAAATTTTGACTAAAAGGGCATAATGGTCAAATATAAGCATAATAACGGAAACTAGCATATAATTCCAAATATAAATGACCAGGTAATATAACCTCAGAGTGTTATACTACAACATAATATGGTCTTAGTGGAAGCTTAAAACATAGAAGACTTAAGCTTAATTGGGTCAGAACTGAAAGTCAAAGTAAAAGTCAAGCGTTTGCGACTTTCGGTTACGAACCGACCCTAAACACAGAATTGTCGGGTTCAACATGCTTAGACATGTTCTAATATTATTTGCTACGTTATTTAAGTGACAAAACATGGTTCATATCCTCTACATTATCAGTTTTAATTATTTTATAAAAATCTGACTAGTTGACTTTTTAATTAACTAGTTTGGCCTGACAATTAACTAAGCAAACGAGAAAATTAGGATGTGCCCTTATAAGGGATTAACACCTACCTAATTATGGTCACATAGCCATATTCGCCTCGAACAATGGCTGGACCATTTGGGTTTTAACCGAAGGTTAAATTTATTTTACGACAACTTTGACATTGGGCTATTTAACCCTTAAACCTGAACTAAGAGGGGACAAAGACACTTACAAAGGGCCCTAGCAATCATTTCTACTAGAATGAGCTTCCTTTATAGTTAGTATTCCCAGAATTGAGAGAATAAGATGATTTGAATGAAATGGTGCAAAGGAAGAATGAGAAAACTCGGCTATTTATACTTATGGAAATGTTGTAGGATCATGACATGTGTGTTGTGTAGCCTCCAAGGAAACATCTTGGCCTTACAAGTGTGTGGATGTGGTTTAAAGCCTTGCAAAGGTGGTAACTTGGTGCCAAAACAAAAGAAATTGCATGGAAAGTCCCTAAGAACCAAGCTAGTGGCAGCAAACAACCATTCTGTCGACCCCAGGGGGTCGCGTGGCGCGACAGAGAAGCCCCCTGGGCGTCGCGTGACGCGAGCACAAGGCTGCTACTTTCAGAAAATTACTATTTCAGTCCCTGCACACTCATTTATCCATATTTGACGTATTTAACCCCCGTTAAGCCATTTTCAAGGCTCTACAAGTACGTCAAAGTATCGAGGACTTGAAATATGCTTGGAAATATCACGGATGTCGGTTTGTTTGGTCGTACAGTCGCGTTATTCGGTTATTTACATCGAAACTCGAACGGACGCGAAAACGATACAAATTAAGCGACGATTGGTATTTTTGCATTCCTATCACTAGAATAAAATATTTTAGTGACTACAAAAATCTTTGGATGTCCAGATATGGTCAGAACATAAGATATGCGCGTAAATGCAAACTTACGCAGTAATTGACACTTTTAACCCTTCTTCTTGAAAGTTTGCGTAATTAACTCATAACGATAACGAAACATTGTGAATTTATTATCACTTACTCTTTGAGAGTATAATTGCACATCATAATGCTTTGGGTTCGTTAAAAGGTCACTCAGAGGTAAGAATTAACATGTTGACACTTTCAGTCCTTTAATATTCAAGGTTTTCGATTTTTGACGAAATTAGTCCCTCAAAGTCAACGTTTGACTTTATTAGGGTTTATTACACATGTCAACACATCATTGGACATGATTTTATGAGGTGTTACACTGACTGTCAGTAACAAGTGCGAAAATAGCATGGTAGCCCTTTCGTAGACACTTCTGGGCTTTCATGGCTGAGATGATGCCGACCATTGCACCACTACGGTGACCTTGAACCGACAAAGATTCTCCACTGGGGAGAGGGATACGTACGATTTTCTCCTTACATAGAATTTCCACTTGGTGCTTAGACAACCAGTCCATTCCAATGACTACATCGAAGCTTCCAAGGGTAACGGGAAGTAGGTCAATGTCGAACACTTGACCCATAAGATCGAGTTTACACCCAAAAAGAACATGTGAGGCTTCAATCGATTTGCCATCAGCTCATTCTACTACGTGTTTGTTTACAAGAGGTGTAGGAGTCAACCCTAACTGACGACTGAACCCTAAAGACACATAACTCCAATCTGCACCAGAGTCGAATAAAACAGAAGCAAATAGCTTGTTCACATAAAACGTACCGATCACCACGTTGCCATCATTCCTAGCTTCCCCAGCACCGATAGTAAACACTCTTCCACGCTCACCGTTCCCACCATTTTTCCCATTGATGTTGTTCCCAGTGTTGTTGTTGTTATTACCAGCATTCTGATTTAGTTGATGGCAATCCAGCCTGAAATGACCCTCATCCCCACACTCAAAGCAACCCTTGCAATTTCCCTGATTCTGTTGAGGCTGCTGCCTCTCTTGCTGCTGCGGCTGCTGTGGTAGGGGTTGTTGTTGCTGCTATTTTGGGAATTGGGCCCTGCAATCTATAGCCATATGACCCACCTTGTTGTACCTGTGACAGACCCGGGTACACGACCCACGATGGTGGAAGTTGCACTTGTTATACTTTGGTTGTTTCCCTGCGTAAGAACCCTGATTCGAGTTGTTGGTCTGATTCTGATTAACTAAGGACGACTGACTAAAACAGCGGTTGCTGCCGTTGTCTGGCTTCTTCTGTGACTGATTTGAATTGGACACCTTGTCCACATCATTCCATTTACGTTTGCTGTTAGTAGCGGAATTAGTAGCAGTAGTAGAAACACGTGGTGGTTGCGAGCCATGCTCCACCTCCTGGTCGGTGATCTTGTGGGTCAACCAAATTATTTGGTGTAAGTTGTTGAGATTTGCTGCAGTGACCAAGCCCTTGACCTGCAGTGCTAATCCTTTGATGTAAAGTTCGATTCTTCGGTGTGGAGGTCGTGAGAAGTTTGGGCATATATTAGCCAATTCATGAGACCGTTTTGTGTATGCCTTAATATCAGACCCCACCATTTTCAGATCATAATACTCATTTTCCAGTTTCTGCACTTCATCATGAGGACAATATTCCTCTCTCATCAGCTCCTTGAAGTCATCCCAAGTGGTCGCGTTCACCATTTCAATACACAGCATTTGGACTTGGGAATTCCACCAAGTCAAGGCACCATCTTCAAGTGTGCCTAAAGCATACTTCACTCTGTCCCCAGCAGGACAGTTACACATCGCGAACACTGATTCTGCCTTCTCAAACCAACGTAGTAGCCCCACAGCTCCTTCAGTCCCACTGAACATCTGTGGCTTACAATCCATGAACGTCTTAAACGTGCAAACAAGCGGATTGTTCTGATTCATGTGTTGACCTAAAGACGAAAGAAAATACAACACACGGTTAAGATCCGAGTACGCGACACATGGATAAAGAGTATTTGGCACATATCGTACCAACCTGCTGAGCCGCTAGGGCTTCAGCCACACGAGTATTGATCAAATCGGTTAATTCAGCCTGGGACATAACAATGTTTCTACGTCCACCGCTGCGGCCTCCACCATGTCAACCATTTCATCCGCTCATGATTCTATATGAAAAGTGGAAAAGATTAGAAGTCGGGATTGAGTAGGAGTCAAACATCACGATGACTTCTACAGATTACCAAGTTCTATCATTACGTCAAACAACAGAGCAGAACACCTTTCACCCTCGTTAAGCCTCACCGGGACTCACATGCACCCCACATTATTATTATGTGTGCACCCATGATAACAATGCGATTTGCATGTTCATCCAAGTTCTTCCCAACTCGCGCTAAAAGGTTCCTCAAATTCGAGTAGCAAGACAAATGGCACCATAACATAGATCATGAAGGTTTAGAGGAGTGTCACGCTATCCAACACATAACATAGGCTAGTAACACAGGTACTCATACTGTAGTGCTAAGTGTTCATTCACATGCAATGTCATACTCAAGTGTTCACTAAATATGATGTGCAATAAGTAAACGAGGGACGAACCTTGCAATCTGGAGCTGAGTGTCATGGTAGATTTTGGTACTGTTCGGTCATAGTCAGGTTTTATAAAAATGTTTTAAAACCTAGTTCACTATAACAAGTGGCTCTGATACCAAACTGTCACACCCCCAAAATACCCCTTGCGGAAAAACCCGCTAGGCGTGTGACGTACCAGGATCTAGCCACCAATTACATTAAACACACAACATGATTTCAAATGAAGTTGCCATTGATTACTAAAAATGGTTCCATCACAAGTTTAATAAAATTTAACAAAACCAGCGGAAGCAATACGTAAAACATTGTTTAAATGTTTCAAAACCAAATGTATGTAAAAACAGTAAGTCTATTGAGCATATCCAAATAGTGCAACCCATGACCACTCCAGCTAATCCAGACAGCAAGTTCCATATCCAAGAATCTAACGACATGCGAGCATGCAACAAGTGTATCAGACAACACTGGTGAGTTCACTGTTTTGCTAAAATGTTAATTACCTAGTGTTTGGTTCAGTTTATTGATAATGTTGATAATAACTTGAGTACCATACAAGATGGCTCCAGATTGTTTTGCCCGTCCCCAATGCCCCTATCTAAGCATTGGTCATGATTAAGGTCATTAGTTCACGCCCGTCCTCTCAGGTACGATGTGAGGTTGCCAATCCTAATAGCGCTATCAACAAATACCCCGGGTATAAGATGGGACTTAAAGTGATAGGAGATGAGTGTATTATCTAACATTCCTGTTTTTACCCAAAAACACTTATTCCTCTCAGGAATACCCATTTGATTGTCCCACCCACTGGGACGCATGCTCAAGAGAAGTGAACTCACCTTACTTTTGCTCGGTATGTTAAGTTACCCGTCCAAGTTGGTCAACCCAAACCGTACCGTGGTTACCAATCAAAATCAGTTTCACAATTAATCAAACCACGTATTATCACAGATTGCATTCATCGCAAAGGTCACCATATATCACATAGCAAGTACTATATTCTCATTTGAGTCCACATCCCATGTGCATATCACATAATAACAATTAACAGATGAATTGGCTACTCACACGAGTCAAATAAAGTTCCTCATTCCTAATTAATATTATTAGCATGCGACAACTAGAGTTTTTCAAACATAGACGTTCATCATCACAGGTTGTTCTGTTTAACCGGTCACTTGCAGCATCCTCACGAAGTTCTTCGTGGGATGCCTTCATGGCGAAAGACCCTAATAGCGAAGAACTATTCTTCGTCGAGAATGCATGTGAAGAAAGACCCTAGTGTTTCGTCAAAACCCAGTCAATAAAGAAACATGTTCTTCGTAGAGCCGTGTTCTTCGTCGGGGTGTCTTTCGGCGCTGCCTTCAACAATCAGTTACAATTTTTCCTTAGTCTATGCCGTAACAGACGCTAACAATTTGATAGTTTCCCAATCATATCAAACAACACTTTTCAACCATGAACATGTACCCTAATTATGAACAATCATCAACCCTTCAAAACATAACAGTTCTCATTCATCATACAAACCATGCTAACCAATTATTGATCCTAATCATCGCATAACTACACACAAACAATTAATAGTTTATCATGATATAAGTTCATCAATCAGAATCATCAAACCCCATCATGAGTAAGAATGTATACAAACCATCGAACCCTCTTCATGCAAATTCTAGATTACAATATTATTAATGAAACCCTAATTTTACATAAGATCACATCATCAGGACTTTATCAATTAACAAAGACAGACACTAACCGTTATACCGAAGTGATTAGTTTGTTTGATTGAGATGAAGGGCTTCGAGACCCACGGTTGCCGTCGCACAGGGAGGAGAGAAAGAGAGGACTTTAGGGTTTGGTATTATTTCGTGTCTCGCAAAATATAAGAAACCACACACAACCCTATGGGCCGTGTTCACAGATCTAGGCCGAGGGCCCTTACGGCGAAGAACCAGTTGTGACGAAGGACCTTCTTCGTTAATAAGAGTTGTGACGAAGGACCTTCTTGGTCAATAAGAGTTGTGATGAAGGACCTTCTTCATCAACTATTCTTCGTTGGCATGGGTTTGGGCGAAGAACCCTAGTTCTTCGTCGACATGGGTTTTTCGTGAATCAAGTGTGGTGCCATGCTATGTCTAAACATTACACCTTAAACAACGCCTACATTACATGCAACAACCAAACATAACAATACTTTAACCATTCAAATATCGTGCACATGATACAACATAAAACAGAATTGCGAAATAAATAATGCGTAGAGGAAAGACCTTGAAATCTCGGGTTGTTAGAGTTTTGACGTAAATTTTGTTCGGAAACAAGTGCGGTCAAATATAATATGTTTTCCTTAGACATTATAAATTCGAGTTACTTTAGGTTTCGACGCCACGACAACGCGTGGGATAAATTTACTAGTTAACTCTATTACAAAACTCATATATCCTAGCTACAGATAAATATGTAAGCTCATATATTGTAAGTTGTAACTATACCATTAGTAACGATACCATTATGAATCCTCTGGATTAGTTATACTGACTATCTAGATTCTTTTTGTTTCCTACAACATACATAGATATTCAATAAATACATATAAAAACAAAAAGAATCTGTATCTTAGTCAATAAAATAGAATGAATTGGGTTCTCATATTCTTAACTTTTTAAGAAAATCCACATGCGTAGATTTATTTTTGTTTTTTATTGTGTTAAAAATGTTTATTAAATCTACAAAATTTAATATTTAGTTTCACATGGTAAATAGATGATTGAGTATGCAAGAATTATATCATGTTTAGTAACACTTATTTATAATGTTTTGAATTATATCACGTTTATCAAATCTACAAAATTTAAAAACGTCTGGCTTGCGGTATGCACATATAATGTATATATATGTTTGGGTCATGGGGGGCAAAAATGAAAGTGCACCAATTTTAACGTTATTTTACTAATTTCGTGAAAATAACATTAAAAGCTGAGGACGGTTAATCATGCATCATGTGGTGGAGTTGATAGCTGAATACATGCACTAATCGGTCTTTGTCCTGATTGTTGAGTGTGATGTGCCTTATGTCCAAGGCTTGATGCAAAACTACTATCGAGCCGGGGGTTTCACCGAAAGCAGCATCTCTATTCCTATGGGATAGAGGTAAGGTAGTCTACATCTTGCCCTCCTCAGACCCTACCTTTGCTTTGCTATTGGTGGGATTTACTGAGTATAATGATGATTTATAATGTTTTGAATTTCAATATTTATCTAAACTTATGATATGTAGAAAGAATATAATGACACTTGGTGTTCGGATTTCTTAATCAATGAAATAACTTGGATGGTTACATAGATTCACGACAATAAGTATATATTGTTATAACATGCAAACAAATTTTCGACCATCATGTAATGCTATCATATGGTTAAAAATCACAAAATCGTAGTTGCAATTAAATTAATTGTTTCCTTATTTAATTGATGAAAAAATTGAGAGTTTATAAGGGTTCATCAAGGCCATCTTTTTTTTTTAGTTACACGTAACCTAAGAAATGAAAAAGGTGTTTACACCACTAGGCTTTAATTCGAGCACATCAGAAAATACTATGGTGTGTTAGCGTATGCACCATAGTATGTGGCATGCATTCCCGTACGTGTTGTTGATTACCACACGTGCTGTTGATCGACGCGACGTACAAACATATTTGAATTTATTTTCCATACTATGATTAAAGAATTTGAAGCATAAAACTATGACTTCATAAAACTAGGAATTGTACATGGTTGTTGCACAATCTATTTAGAGAAGCGCCTAGAAGAATCAAACATTTGACTGAGGACAATGACGAGGACCTTAGCAATGGCAGGATCGATAGAAGGTTGTACCACCAAAGCAAAAACATCTCCCCCAAGTGCCACCCCTCCTTTAGCTTCTTTCCTCCTAATTTCAGCAACATACCGGTGCTTGTCATCATACACCATGCAGGACTTTTGAGCATATGATCCTTGGATCTCATAGATCACATTTCTTTTGTTCCTGTTCTTTGATGTTCCTACTGTGCTCACATATGCTAGTGACTTGGTGTTTAAGACATTCACATGTTTGGTCACTGAAAATCAGCGATTTACACTTTCGCCATCATAGACAAGAAAATTGTCTGCTAGGCTTAACATCTGGGGATAATAAATCATGTCACTAATCAGCGTACAACTTTAAGATGACTTTTATTGAAAGTTATTACAGGTGTAGAAATAAATATACCTTGCGCCTAACGGTGTGGAGACTGCAGCCTAACGCATCCATGAGAACAATCTCCCGGTTTCCTTTCACGAAATAGTTGTCTACTCGAAATGCAAGATTTCCATTGGAGTTATACACTGTAAACCCGTCGCAATTGAAGATCAAAGACTTCTTCCACACCGTCAAGATGATAGGATTCTTAGTGTTTACAACTGGAATGATGGCCTCACTCTCAGAATAAACCTTTGCCATGAAGAAGCACTGATTAGTTTAGGGTGGGACTACATTTTTTATAGTAACTAAACTACAAGGTATATATACACTACAAGAAAAGATCATTATTAGCGGCGACACCTTTAGCGGCGACAGGCCAGCTGTCGCCGCTATTTGTCGACCCGCGTCAAACCCAAACCCCAGCCGTTGATCATTATTCTGATCTAATGGTTAGGGATTAAAGAAGCAATACCGGCGATAGGTAATGATCAATAGCGGCGACACCCTTTCTCCGCTAAAGGTTGGTGTCCCACTTTAATCCCCAACCACACATATCTTATCCTAGTTAAGCCTAGTTAGCCTAATAGCGGCCACAGGCCGTCGCCGGTATTGTTCGTTCCGTAAAAGTCCTTCACAGCGCCATTTTCTTCCCTCCTCCTTCATTTTCCCCCCAAATCTCTGCGAACCACCGCCGTAGAACCACGTTTTTTGCCCAAATCGGTTAGTTTAACTTTCTTTTTGTTAAATCTCTTCTCTATTTTGTTATTTACAAATTACATGTTATAGGCTTTAATTTTTGCTTGTTTTTGTGTACATTTGTGTTTATGGAAGAAAATTCGGATCACCACCATCTCTTCTCCGGTCCCCACCTTCACTTCTTCGGCACCACCTCGTCTCAGCGGTCTTAGTCTACTTGAAGCCTGAAAAAAACGTTTAGTTTTATATGTATTTTTTTAAAGTTTAGAAATTGTATAATTTTTGGAGAAAATGTATAATGTAGGTGTATTTGGAGAAAATGAGTATATGAAAGTCTATGTATTTGTGTATGTAGGTGTATGTAAGCATGTATGTGGGTATGTAAGTGTATGAATGAATGTATGTATGTAGGTGTATTTTAGTATGTTGGTGAAAAATGTATGTTAGTATGTATGTTTGTATAAAGTATGCAAATGTGTATGTAAGGATGAATGTTTGTATGTTAAATGTATAATGTAGGTGTATTTGGAGAAAATGAGTATATGAAAGTCTATGGATTTGTGTATGTAGGTGTATGTAAGCATGTATGTGGGTATGTAAGTGTATGAATGAATGTATGTATGTAGGTGTATGTTAGTATGTTGGTGAAAAATGTGTATCTTAGTATGTATGTTTGTATAAAGTATGCAAATTTGTATGTAAGGATGTATGTTTGTATGTCAAATGTATAATGTAGGTGTATTTGGAGAAAATGAGTATATGAAAGTCTATGTATTTGTGTATGTAGGTGTATGTAAGCATGTATGTGGGTATGTAAGTGTATGAATGAATGTATGTATGTAGGTGTAAGTGTATAAATTTTATGGTTTTGATCAAAATGTGTGTTTGTTTATGTGTAGGTTTGAAAAAAATGGTCAATAGCGTCCGAGCAATACTGGCGACGCTTTACCGGCGACATGTCGCCGCTAAAAGTGAATAGTGGCTACAAAAATGGTCAATACCGGCGACAGCTGTCGCCGCTAAAGGTGGCCCGTTCTTGTAGTGATATCCCATTCAATGAGAACTTTTTAATAAGGGGATGCTTAAAGCACGTGATGCCGCATAATTATAGCATAGGTTTTATTTGTTTATATTTTCTTCATGCATAAACACGTGAAACATAATAAAGAATTTGGGTACCACGAACTACATAATAAATTGAAACTATTTAACATATTGTTATTGTTTTAATCACTAGCCAAGCTTTTTTTTTTTCTTCTTATTATGCTCTTTTCTTTTTGACGATGGTACATGAGATTTAGTTTGCACTATTGAATATTTTGTAGGGTAAATTGCCATAATCGTCCCTGAGGTTTAGGTCTGTTTGCCGGTTTCATCCAAAATTAACTTTTTGTGCCAAATAGCCCTTCACCTTTGGCTTTTTTTTGCCGTTTTCATCCAAACCACTAACTTACTTTACTTTTTCTGTTAAGTTGAAAGATATTTGGATGAAACTAGCAAATATTAAACCCCAGGGATGATTTTGACAATTTACTTAAATTCTTTTTAATTTCTTTTATTTAATTAATTTGGTCACACATATATATAACAGAATATACATGGAGTTCTTATAAAATAATTAATAGTTTTGTCACATAATTTTTATAAATTTTCATCCAACCACTAACTCAGTTATTTTTTTTCTATTAAGGTGAAGATCTTTTAAAATTTATAAAGTATACAAAAATTAATTTTCATATTTTTTATATACATCAGTTTTATAAAAATAAAATCTACTTCAACCACTAAATTTTATAAAACTAAAATGCTAGTGACCTTATAGAAAAAGGTCAAATAAACAAATCTTATCATATATACCAAGTTTGTAATTCATTTTCTACTCTTTTAAATTAGCTCCTAACAAAAAACAGAAGTCACTGCCTCCCCCCTCCCCCCAATCAAACAACGTACCGTTACCAAACCTTAAAATTACCCACCAAATAGTAAGTATAATGCCATGAACCAAAAGTTTCTTTACTCAAACCACTCGTAATAAATATTAGTTACTTACCCTCATAATCTTAATTAGATAATATTTTATTTCTGCCAATATATTTCTTAGGCGCTCAACACATATAAAAATATGTAACGTTTTACAATTTTTTTATCTCTACAATTGATTTAATACTAAAAGTTGTAATCCATTCTAATGTGTTGCACACCATTGACATTTATTTTATATATCGTTTTCTCTTTATAAAACTGATCTATATTAACAAACTGGATATTTATTTTTGTCTTAATTTATAAAATTTAAAACATCTTTCATCTTAACAGAAAAAATAAACTGAGTTAGTGGTTTGGATGAATATTTATAAAAATTATGTGTCAAAACTATGAATTTTTTTTATAAAAACTGCATGTATATTCTGTTTTATATATATGTGACAAAATTAATTAAATAAAAGAAATTAAAAAGAGTTTGAGTAAATTACCAAAATCGTCCTTAAGGTTTTATATTTGCCAGTTTCATCCAAATATCGTTCAACTTAACGTAATAAGTAAACTAAGTTAGTGGTTTGAATGAATATGGCAAAAAATGCCAAAGGTGAAGTGCTGTTTGGCAAAAAAAAAAGTCATTTAGGATGAAACTAGCAAATAGGCCTAAACCTCATGGACGATTTTGGCAATTTACTCTATTTTGCAAATAGTTCAAAAATTTTATATAATCATGTTTATATAACTTCCTAGTTTATATAATATAGCAAAGAGATAAAATGCGTACGGGCCAAAATGTTTTAGGCTTACAGTCTAAGAAAAAAAAGCATATGTTCAAACCCCATATACTATGGGTATATTTTGAGGGTCACGACGATAAGAAATGGTAAACGTTGAAGACAATACTAGAGGATTTATAGTTCACTCAAAATCAAATAGGTTTATTAGCTCGTAAATGAATTGGTGGCATGTAGTATGTACGTCGATTTTACTTGGGACTAAGAGTTCTAGTTTGGCTTTGTAGATAAAGCCAATTATTATCACGTACATGATTTTCTATATTATATAAATTAGGTTAGAACCCCGTGTTTTACATGAGCTGAATAAATATAATTTTATATACTAAATAATAAAAAAGTTACATCTTTAAAAACTTGTAAATTGCAAGATTGAATATCACGCGTATTACACGGCTTGAATACAAATAATGTAATCAATTAACACACATAGTTATCCATATATGTTTTTGAAAAAAAATGAAACTTTGATGTATTATATACTTTTTATAACATTTTACTTTGTTTTTTACTTATTATTAAGTTAGAAACTTGTCTATTAAATAAATTATAACATTTTACTTTATTTTTTTAATTATTTATTAATAGGTTAGAAACTTGTGTGTTATACGTGGTTGAATCAATTTAATATTAAATAGTTATTAATAAGCAGAAAAACAAAAGAAAGAGTTAAAAAAAGAAATATAAAATATATAAGATATAAGGAAAAAAATAAAATAATTATATAGCAATAATCATTGAAATTATTTTTAATAAATAACCCGTTGTATTAAACAATATATTGATTGACAAAACGATCCATTTGTATGTATTATATAGATATATTATATATCAACTAATATCTAATCTAATTTATTATATAGATATATTATTCAGATGTTTCTTAGCTAAAAGTACACACAAAAATATGTATGAATGATGTATGTCATGTAAATAAGTGAGGATGAGATGAATTAAAAAAAGTCGGTGGAAAATAATGAAAAATCGAATGTATTAATATTTTATTTATATAATTTAAAGATAGTTTTATATGAGTTAACTAAAACCCCATATTTGTAGGTTTTGTGTTGTGTTTTGGATGATAAGGCTTGACTATTGAATGACTAACATTAGTGTGTTTTATGTTGATTATCATGTTGTGTTTTATATTCATAGTTGTAAGATAGTGTGTTTGAAGTTTTTAACGACTGCTAGGGTTTGGATATTGTGTTTTAGTGATCTTCACTATGTTATTTGTGGGTTTTGAGTGTTTTTGATGGCTGAAATTGTTGTGTTATATTACTTTGTACACTTTGTAGAGAAAAAAAGACTTTGCAGCCCAAACTCACCCTATATGTTATTGTAAAAAATGTTAAAAGTGTGAGAAGTGTGAGAAATATTGTGGAGATGACATGTGTCCTCAATCTAAATTAATTCAAAAGGGTAAACAAGTAATTTTATCATTGATTCAATTAATTCAAAACTTTCCATAACCACCACCTTATTTATGGGAACAAAGTTTTTTTAAAAGATCTCTATAAAAACACTACGAATAACACTGCAACCACCATTCAGCACATATATAACACCATTCAATAAATATATAACACCATTCAATAAGTATATAACACCATTTTAAAGATCTCTATAAAAACACTACGAATAACACTGCAAACCACCATTTAGCACATATATAACACCATTCGATAATTATATAACATCATCCAACAAGTATATAACACCATTCAATAACTATATAACACTATTAAAGACACTGCAAAACACAATTCAACAGTTCATAACACTGTAGTAAGTACATAACACTACAAACAAGATATACACTACAAATCACTATAAACCACTATGAATAATATATAACACCATATTACCCTATTATAACTCTGTATAACACTACAACCCTGTCGTTCCATTGCGGGCACCACCACTGTCTCTCTTCTCTTTCTCTTGCTCGAACCCAACCACCGGACACCACCTTGTGGAATAACTTTCTCTCGCTCGAACCCAACCACCCGACACCCACCTAAGAGAGACGTACCTGAAAAAGTCGATGTCGGAGATACCTAGTGCGACGATGTCTACCATGGTGGTGGACAGAGACAAATCTTTACGGTGGAGAAGAAGATGATACAGAGTGAATCACGATTTTGAAAGGTTTTTTTACGGTTTTCTTTCTCAAAATGTATATAAAGACTTTATTACCCCTACATATTTCAAATTAGTTCAAAATAATAAAACACATTTTACAATTTGGTCCCTATTGATCTCAACCATTTGATCTAATGGTGTAGATTCTTTCCTACCCTTCTCACAAAAACCCTCTTTTTTACAGAAACCTCTACACACACAAACACATATATATATATATATATATACATAAATATATATATATATATAGGGGACCGCTAAAATGAAAACCATCTCTAGTTGTAAGAACCGTGAGAACTACACCGTACGGGGCGAGGTGGACCAAATTTTTTTTTCATAAACATAGATGCGTGTATTATAAACACATTTGTAAAAAAAATTCAAAAAAAATGTCGTGTTTATAGTTTTGAGCACCACAAGTTTGCGTTTACGGGTACCGTAAATTTGGTTTAAAATTTACGGTACCCGTAAACACAAACAAAACTACACACACGACATTTTTTTTGAATTTTTTTTTACAAATGTGTTTATAATACACGCATCTACGTTTATGAAAAAAAAATTTGGTCCAACTCGCCCCGTACGGTGTAGTTTCCATGGTTCTTACAACTGGAGATGGTATTCATTTTAGCGGACCCCTATATATATATAGGGTCAGGATTTAGGGAAAACGGTGAAAAGTGTGAGAATGGTGAGAACGCTTATGGATCGTCAGATCAAAACAATCAGTGGACTAGATTGGCGCGGTGGCGTTTTCGTAAATAACATCTATTTTATTACTTAAACGTGCTTCATTAAGGGTAAAAGGTTCTTTTTAGTGATCTAATACAAAATGCCAAACTAATGAGCAAGACGCCATTCACAACGACTAAAACACCATTGATGTTTTGGGTAAGGCAGTTGATGTTTGGTTGGTTTTCAATAGTTGATGATGCTTCTAACTTTACAGCTACTGATATTGTGACAGGGGAGGTCCCTCAGGATGCATTCAGTGAAACCACTCAAACTTCTTCTCAAGAATATCAACAATGTTCCGAGTCTTCTTCTGAATCGGTCTCAGTGGAAATCTCTAATGTTGAATCTAATGGGACCACATTGAAAACCGAAGTTGAAAGTGAACCACAATTAAACGCACATGATACATGTGTTGATGAAACTTCTACATCTTCTGAACTTAAAACTGAACCAGATTTTGAAAAAGAAGAGGTGGTCACATTAAATGAAAAGTCACAAGAAAATGTTTCTGAAAAGGAAATTAAAACAGAAACTGAATCGTCTTTTCAAAATGCAAAATGATCCTGACAAAATTATGAAAGACGAAAAACATCATCCGTCTGAATCTCATATGTGTGCTAGTTCTAATCAACAGGTACAGAAGAACTCACAAAAGGCACATGGAACACAGGCAACGCAAGCTCACTCATCTAGACCCATCAGATCACCTAATGCTCCTAGCTCTCAGAATCTCCATACATTGAAACGACAGACATGTTTCAACTGTGTAATTCCTGGACACATTGCTAGAAATTGTGTTCATCATCCAAAAGTGCAACAAAATGTCAATACTCACTCTTGTGCTGATGTTTGTGAGTAGGTTCACAACACGCAAAAGGAGCCAAAATGAGCAGATCAAAATCGATGGTATAAGAAGTCTGCTCATCAAGGACAAGGCAGCAATAACCCTCATAAGGCTTGTGACAAGGTGAATGAAAGCTCCAATCAGGGAGAAAAGATGAAGAATGGTGCTCAGAGCAACAAGACTTCTGCAAACAGAAGATACAAGCACTCAAATTCATCTTCGTCTGAGAGTAATGTGCAGGCGCATCCCACGCAAAAAGGACAGGTTTGTCCTTCAGGATGTGCTAGAGCAAATTAAGCAGCTCAAAATGTCTTTCCTATGAAAAGACAAACTTGCTACAACTGTGGCCTTGCGGGTCATATAGCTAGAAACTGAACACGGCGTCCCTATGTACCCTACTATATGAAAAATCAGAGGGTTACACCAAAGGACAACTACCATTCTAAACCAATGAAGGTATCTTCACCTAAGGCAATGAAGAATGTGAATCCCAAGGTTAAACCATCTGATGGGATTGGAACGCTACTAAAAACAAACGTAAAGCTAATAAACCTGAAACAGTTAAAGTTGCTCAATCGAAGGCAACAATGCGTTTGTAAAACCATAACGGATTTGGAAACCCAAATCCAAAGCAGGAATGTCTCCGATCCTTGAAACGAAAGGGGACTTATGTTTAAAGGAAGTGTCTTATTTTGATGCTTCAGGAAATCCCAGGACCACGATGGCCTGGGTACCCATGTCTTACTAATCTCCTTTTTTTTCAGGAACAACTAAGGAGGAGCTATTGACAATCTCTGGAACGTTGATAGTGGTTGTTCCAGATATAAAACGGGCAACATTTCACTGTTGCAAAAAGTTCAAATTTTTTTTTACAAATGATATGTTTCCTTTGGAGGAGATAACAGAAGTAAATAAGATCAGCAAAAGGTACCGTTTAAATTCAGTACTTTGATTTGAAATTGATTACTCTTCAATCTAATGACAGAATGGTTAAGCAAAATTATATACTTTTTCTTCTTCCTTAGTTCATTACTTTGTATAGAAAGTGTCCTTTCTCTAGTAAATGGTAAATTTACGCATAAGATTTATGCACAAATTTAGGGGGGAGAGGGACATATAGATAGATATAGAGTTTAGGGGGAGAAAACTCATAAAAGAAAATTACAAAAAGAGTTTGCTGTATTGTTTTAGGGGGAGAAAATGAGAAAAATAAAAAAAACATTTGAAAAATGAAAAGTCCAAAAAGATAAATTGCATGATATGGGAAGTGAAATAAATGTTCGTGTTAAAGGGTTTGACTAACACATGTAAGCAGTGGCAGACTCAGGAATTTTTCTATAGGGGTGCCGAACATTTTTAAAAATTTTAGGCCCCAAGGTATATAAATAAAAAATCGGTTCGTATCGGGTCGGTTTGGGTCGAGTCTGGTCATGTAAAAAAAAGAACTAAATTTATATAACCATCAAAAACACGTCAAACCTTGTTACAAACATAATTAAAACATAATCCTACGGGTTTTCATATTTTGAAATCTATCCAAAACATCATTTAAACCTAAATAAAAATTCGGTTCGTATCGGGTCGGTTTGGGTCGAGTCTGGTCATGTAAAAAAAAAGAACTAAATTTATATAACCATCAAAAACACGTCAAACCTTGTTACAAACATAATTAAAACGTCTTCCTACGGGTTTTCATATTTTGAAATCTATCCAAAACATCATTTAAACCTACTTTCTTAAGCAACTCTTTCTCTATATAACATATACAACCTTCACTTAAATTCTCATCGCCAATCCAACGCAAGTATCCACATCAACGAATCCGGAAGACGTATCAACTTTCCTCTTGAGAAATCGCGACATAATGTCGCTGCTCATTGTTCCTATCGGTTATCACAAACAAATTGATCTATAAGTTCATGGCTCCATAACATATTACATAATGTATCAACTATTCAAGCCCTAAATATCATAATATAACCTAAAAATAATCTAAATAATCTAAACAACATATACACTATAAAAAAAAGCCAAACGTTGTTCACTAAAAAAAAGCCAAACATACTGTGGTATGCGGCTATAAAAAAGGCAAAATATCATCACTAACAAAATATAACCCACCATAAGATAATGAAAACAAAACGAAGCACATGTCTACTATGGTTAGTATGCGGGTATAATAGGCTGCTCAAGGTGGATAATATCAACCAAAAATCATCAAAAATAACCAAGAAACTTACCCGTGTTTAATCGGCGGTGGTATGGTGGCTGCTGACTGTTCACTGTTGTCGCTGTTGATGTTGTGATCACTGGCGTGCAAGGACGATAAAGAGAGCAGGATAGAATATGTAAGAGTTTTGGACTTGTTTATTTTATTTTAGTTTGAAATATTGTTGATTTGTTGGTTTTGTTTATTGGGCTAAAACTTAGTAGTGGGCTAGTTAAATGTATTGGTTATTTGGGTTTAGTTATTTAGGTATTAAAAGTTATATAATTTAGGTATTAGTTTTTATAAAATGAGAGTTCACTAAAGAATATTTTTAAAATATAAGTTGATAACACTTCTTACCTAAGGGGTGCGGACGAAAAATTCCAAGGGGTGCTGACGGAAAATTCCATGGGGTGCGGAGGAAAAATTCTAAGGGGTGTGGACCGGATTTTCGACGGAACTTAGCACTTTTTTTCCCGGGGGTGCGCCCGCCCACCTTGGGCTGGGCTTAGGTCTGCCCCTGCATGTAAGGTGCCATAGCTGAAAAGACTAGGATCTACTATGATATGTCGATAGGCTTGATGCTCAAATGATAAAAGATACTAAGTGATACAAACATAACAAACTATGTACCATGTGGGTAACATACTAACGGCGTGTGATTTTATGGTCTTAAATCTTGCGTTGATAGATAGCCAACATCTGAGGTTTCCCGTCTTTATATTGTTGAATCATCCAGGGATATCTTGGTTGTCCTTCTGTTGCATCCAGATTATATGCAGACCTAGACAGAGTCAGGATATCTTAAAAGATCCCAAGAGGACAAAAACCTTAAGGAATCAAATCTCAAAATGAGAAAATTCCGAATGCTCAAAGAGCAAAATTCGTACCAAAATGGTATTTGCCTCGCCCTCGTTGGACACAATCATTGGTCGCTCTGCTGTACGAAAGTACTAACTTGTCACCAATGGTCTAACATTGTAAATAAAAAAAGGATGACATCAGTATACACCTGTTACGATGAATCCTTGTGCTTACCTTGATCGCGAGGGTATGCCTTGGAATGAGACACACGGGTATAATAGTATAATATTACCTTAAGCATATCACGAGGTTGAAAAATTGAAAGTTGAGCGTTAAAGTTTAAGTGGACAAACATATTGGCAATCGTATAGACCAGTTTGATTAGGCTCATACTGAAAAGTGTTCCTTAGTCCGCCTGAGAACGAATTTTGATCCCATTGCAATTGTAATTGTATATTATGGTAGTTGTTTATATTTTGAGTTTTTATTTGTTTTTAGTTCTTAAAAATTAAAAAAAAATTAAAAATACAAAAATAGTGTCTTGCTTTTCTATAAAACCAAAAATCCAAAAATAGAGGGGTTTATTGGTTTTCTTAAAATTAAAAATATAACCGTTCTTGAAGATTTGACTGACTATAAAAAGTTGAAAGAATTTGAATTGTGAAATCTGAGTACAAGTACTTGGATGTACCTAGTGTTCGTATGGTACTTTCTCAGTTGCATAAGAAATGTTTGCTTATGAATTTTGAGCATGTGCAGAACTTGATTTCAATCAAGAAATAGGGATTGATGAAAAATGAGATGCTGTTAGTTGCTGAAGAAGCATGAAGCATCACAACAACAATATGTACATGAGTCAGAAGTACCGGATACGAAACGCCGTCTGACAATGAAAGTGCATTTGAAGAAGTACCGTGAACCTGCTTGAAAGACAAAGATTGAAGAAGAAAAGAGCTGCTGAGAATCCTCGTCTCACATTCTTTTTGACAAAGATATTTCAAGCAAAGCTGATCGAGATCCTGATATGAAGCTAACCACAAGATCCGAAGAAAGAGACCCATTGCTGAGAGTTCAAAAGTCAAGAACTTCCACCACATTGTTGGTACCCTTTATGTGGACGCGACTCGACTCGATTCGTTTCGGTTCGGTTCGACTCGGTTAGGTCCGGCTCAAGCCCGACGTCACGACATTCCTCCGTCGTGCGCCCCAGAGTTCGACACGCGAAGCACGGAGAGCCGCGGACCCATTCCCGTTTACACATCACCATGACATCATCATTGTGATGTCATGGTGATGTCACAAGTTTGTCCTATGTTGAATTGAAAGAAAGTTGTCAACAGAAAGTAATTTGGGCCATAACTTTCATTTGGGCTTGAATCTTGAAGTGGGCTTTTGACTTTCAATTGGGCCACTTAAGCAAACGACGAAACAGGAAGTGTTTTCGTCGACTTTTTTGTTTCGTTGTGTCCTCTATGCGTTTCGTCATAGTCTGTGTCTGTCTAGTATAAATACCCCTCATAGTTTCTGTGTGAAACTGATGAGTATGAGAGAGCTGTGAGACTTAGTGAGAGTCTGTAAACATTGTTTGTATATGTTTGGGTTGTACTCATCCCTAATCAATAGATATTGAATCTTTGGTTACGCGTGTCTTTTACACTGTGTTTGGTTTGCACCGTCACGGGGATTCCGCACCCGTTACCGTGTTTGTGATAAACAAGGATTGGTTTTCGTATCGGATCCACCAAGAAAAACAGGACCTACAAACATCTGTAGCATAGAGACAACCATAGACTTCGTTGAACACGTTGCTGATTTCATCATATAAAGACAATTTGATGGCATCAGTCTAGGGGGAGATTGTTAGGCCCTAAAGCGTGAGACTAACGCATCAAATTAATACTACGGACTATGGTTACGAACTGGGCCTTACCGGGTTAGTTTATATTAGGTTTTGGACCTTAATAGGTAACTTGGGCCAAGCTTTAGGCCATGTGGGCCAAGTAGGCCCAAGGGGAGCCCATGTAGGGAAGTGGGCTTTAGTAGGTATATAAACAAGTTTCTAACTTGTTTTTAGGTTTGAATCTCCTTGTTACAGAAATTCTAGAGTTTAGAGAGAGGTGATTCGATTTGGTTGTGAATACTTGTACCAGACGGTTTTGTTTATTCAAGTAAAAGAATCATGTGCAAGTGTTGAAAGTGATTCGGTATTGTTCTTCGTTTTTCATATTTTCAGGTTTTCGTGAATCTCACCAAGTTTGGATTCAGCTCAAACTTGGTGATTGTTTGATATCATTGAAAGTTCCGGTTTACGGGACTTACATTTTTCTACAGCAAATTAATGTTAATTTAACTAAATTACAATTAAGCATTGGGGTATACATTAACCCTCCTTAACTTCACCTGAGTGCCATATCACCTATTTCCCCCATTTCAATTTGTCTTACTTCAAGGAAATGGTTTATTCCCATTAACTTCATCTAACCCTATTTTAGTGGTTTTTGTTTTAAAAATAAAAGAATAGTTAATTCAATATCTAAACATCCACTTAACATGTTAACAAATAACCCATTTAATACCTCTTAACATAAAAAGGGAGTGATTTGCAATGTAGGTTAAAATGTCATGTCACACCATTAACACCCCAAATGTTAGAGTACAACCCATGGCCTTGCATATATATAGAAATATTGATACGTATTAAAAATTAAGGGCTAAAGTTCGGATGTTTTAATGCCACCTATATTTTTATTAAATGACATATTTTATCATTCAAACCATCTAACCACTGAAAATTTTAAGTGATAACCTAGAGATAAACAATTAGTGTCATTATTCTTTCATTTTTATAATATTTTAACAAACATAACTTTGAATTTGGTGATATTTAGAGATTTAAATACAAGTTTTTAATCAAGGGAAATTGGTTTTTAATAAACCAACCTTTGCCCAGTTGGTAAATAATAATCCAACATACAGAATTGGTATATAATAATCCTACGTTTCAATATGTTGGCACTGAATAGACCTCCGTTAGTTTTTTTTTAACTGAAGTTAGTTTTTAAGTTTTATTTATTACACAAACAATCCCTATAGTTATAATTTACTAGTTTTAAGTTTTATTTATTACACAAACAGTCCCTGCAGTTATAAAAAAAATCATAAAAATAAAAAAAAATCTAAAAAATCAAAAAAATTCAAGAAAATCATAAAAATTCTAAAAAAATCAAAAAAATTCTAAAAAAATCAAAAAAATCATAAAAAATCATAAAAATTCAAAAAAAATAAAAAAAACTCTAAAAAAATCATAAAAATCAAAAAAACTCTAAAAAATAAAAAAAAATTTCAAAAAAAGCAAACGTTTCGATGCGAACCGTTTCGACGCGAACCGTTTCGACGCGAACCGTTTCGAACCGTACCGTTTCGACCCGGACCGTTTCGACCCGTACCGTTTCGACCCGGACCGTTTCGACCCGTACCGTTTCGACCCGTACCGTTTCGTCGAGAACCGTTTTCGACCCGGACCGTTTTCGACCCGTACCGTTTCGACCCGGACCGTTTCGACCCGTACCGTTTCGACCCGTACCGTTTCGACCCGTACCGTTTTCGACCCGGACCGTTTCGAAAACGGTGGTGGCGGTGCGGTGGTGGTGGTGGCGGTGGCGGTGGTGGTGGCGGTGGCGGTGGTGGCGGTGGCGGTGGCGGTGGCGGTGGCGGTGGCGGTGGCGGTGGCGGTGGTGGCGGGGCGGTGGTGGTGGTGGTGGTGGCGGTGGCGGTGGTGGTGGTGGCGGTGCTGCGGTGGTGGTGGTGGTGGTGGCAGTGCTGTGGTGGTGGTGGTGGTGGCGGTTGTGGCGGTGGCGGTGGTGGTGGTGGCGGTGGTGGTGGCGGTGGCGGTGGCTGTGGTGGTGGTGGTGGTGGCGGTGCTGCGGTGGTGGTGGTGGTGGTGGCGGTGCTGTGGTGGTGGTGGTGGCGGTGGCGGTGGTGGTGGTGGCGGTGGTGGTGGCGGTGGCGGTGGCTGTGGTGGTGGTGGCGGTGCGGTACGGGTCGAAACGGTCCGGATCGAAACGGTACGGTTCGAAACGGTCCGCGTCGAAACGGTACGGTTCGAAACGGTTCGCGTCGAAACGGTACGGTTCGCATCGAAACGTTTGCTTTTTTTGAAATTTTTTTTTATTTTTTAGAGTTTTTTTTATTTTTATGATTTTTTAGAGTTTTTTTTATTTTTTTGAATTTTTATGATTTTTTTTGATTTTTTTAGAATTTTTTTGATTTTTTTAGAATTTTTATGATTTTCTTGAATTTTTTTGATTTTTTAGATTTTTTTTTTATTTTTATGATTTTTTTTATAACTACAGGGACTGTTTGTTTAATAAATAAAACTTAAAACTAGTAAATTATAACTACAGAGACTGTTTGTGTAATAAATAAAACTTAAAAACTAACTTCAGTTAAAAAAAACTAACGGAGGTCTATTCAGTGCCAACATATTGAAACGTAGGATTATTATATACCAATTCTGTACGTTGGATTATTATTTACCAACTGGGCAAAGGTTGGTTTATTAAAAACCAATTTCCCTTTAATCAACAAAATAACTTTATTTAGAAATTTTATAATTAGTTTCATATGAAATTCACTTGTTAATGAAAATATAACAACTATCAATAATTAAATAATAGTAATTTATAATTAAGCAGGAGAGAGAGATGTGAAAACCAAAATGTAAATGACTTACAATTGTGATAGATGTCTCTCATCATTTTCTTTTATTATATAGTATAAATATAGATATAGATTTTTTAGTATAAAATTCTAATGAGTAAATTACGCTTTTAGTCCATGTCATTTGTGTCATCCTTTACGTTGACATGTTGCATTTTTCTTCCTTTTCTACATATTAGTTGTAATGATAAATATAAGATTATATATGTTAAATACCCAAACAAAGTAAGACCACGATCAACATATGGACAATTCGTGGACCAGCAAAACGATTCTGTAAATTGAAGAATATGTTTGATATAACGACCGGGTTTTACCAAACCTCCTTGTAGTTTGTTGGTATTCAATTTACTTGAAACATGAAGGTTACAAGTTCGAGGCAAGGTGCCCCTTTATCACATAGCCAAACGACCGGATTGTACATTGATCATCCAACCCACTTAAAATTTAGAGGGACAAACACAAACCGTAAGATCACCGTCGGTTCCACAGGCCAACCAGTCTTTAAAAAAACATTTACTGTAAATATTATTACATAACAATATTGTTCAAAAAGGTTTACTTTCACTCTGAAATTAACATGTTTTCATTTAGCCAAGAGTAATGAGTGATATTTAACCGGTTTGACTTTGCTTGTTTGACCCGAAGAAAAAAACATAACATGAACCAATTTAGGAAAATAGGACAAAAATGTCGCCTCTAAGCTAGTGAAGTGCGAAAAGATATAAAAATACATACTTCTTAGTCGAAATTATCAATCTTGATGGGAACGATTTCGTCTACAACCTTAAAGTGTCCCACCAAACGTGCGAAAAACACCATTTGTTGTTCAAGTGTGAATTTAATGTTTTCGGCCTGCACACATATTAGAGTAACAAACTTGCTTTTACCAGAAAATTAAATAAAAAAAAAAAACAAAGACATTTTATATATTTCTAACCTTACGAAAACCATGTTGCTCCCCCTTCATACTCCACTAAAGCAACTGGCAATCCTTTTGCTTTCAGTGCTTGATAATTTTTTCTTGCTTGATCAGGAGGTAAAACCTGTAACACAGCATACATCGATTCATTATGATATATACAGGACCTATAACATATAGATATAAAATTTTCCACTTTTTCCATATTTTAGCAACCAGGGGTGTTCATGAGCCAGTTTTGACCAAAATTCTAGCCTGGTTCACTTGCTACAAACGACACAAAAAACCCGCCATGTTGGTTGGTTTAGGGGGGGGGGGGAGTTCATTTCGGCAGTTGGAACCAACCTTTTTATTATTTTCTTTTCAAAATCATTTGTTTGTATTAAAAAATTAAAACTATAAACAAGGCTCATGATGGTTATAACTGTGTATTCCAAAAATGAAAAAAAAAACAATAAAAATAATAAACATTAAATGGTCGGTTCATTACTAAAATTTTTAAACTATAAAGAAGGCTCATGATGGTAATAACTGTGATTCCAGTAATAAAATTAAAAAACATAAAAAAGAATAAAAGTTAAATGGCCGATTCTAACGGGTTCAAGGCTCCAAATTGCCGAAAGCGAACAGTCAACCGAACCATACCGACTGACTTTCTTCGGTTTAAACAGTTTGGTCGGTTTCAACTGTTTATAAGGCAATGTTTCAGTATCTCTTACTCCACGGAAAATGTTTAATCCCATTAACTTCATCTAACCCTATTTTTAGTGGTTTTTGGTTTAAAAAAATAAAAGAATAGTTAATTCAATATCTTAACATCTAGTTAACATTTAACAGATAACCCATATCATACCCCTTAACACAAAGAATGATCAGTGATTTGGAATGTCGGTTAACATGTCTTGTCACCATTAACACCCCAAATGTTAAAGTACACCCCATTACCTTATATATATAGAAATAAAGAAAAATTAAGGGCTAACATTTGGATGTTTTAATGCCACCTATTTTTTTTATTAAATGACATTTTTATCATTCAAACCATCTAACCACATTAAATACTTCAATTTTTAGAGGTAACCCAGAGAAAAACACTTTATGTATGTCGCTAATGCGAAGCCGCTAAGGATCTAAATTAACACTAGCCCTCGTAAGTGCAGAGGCCGAATTCATAAAAAATTGTAAATCAACTATCAAATCCGTAATGTGCCCCACACCAAATAAAAAAAGTAACTTGGTAACTAACTCAAGGGCCAACCGTTGTGCGAAAAGTATTGAGAACTATAGCCAAAAGAATTGTGAACATTATAAAGCAAAGTAACCAAATTTATTCAAAAAAACTATATTGTCTAAGAAAACAGTAAATTTCGATATGTTTACATTTAGCTAAGTTTCAACCCTTTTGACTTGCTCATTTGACACAATGAAAATAAAATAAATAGGCCGAAAATGTCAACTCTAAGACAATTGAACTTCAAAGAGGTACAAAAATATGAACTTCTTAGTCGAAGTTATCAATCTTGACGGGAACAATTGCGTATGCAACCTTAAAGTGTCCCACTAAACGTGCGAAAAACACCATTTGTTGTTTGAGTGTGAATTTCATGTTTTCGGCCAGCATACATTACGCATCCAAAGTAATTAATCACTTTACCTAAAAAAAATAAAGATAAAAAACAAGATGTTAAATATATGGCAAATTGGATTTAAATAATCCCAACTCACTGTTATTGGCCAATAATAATCCCAACTTATTTAATCACCAATAATAATCCGAACTATTCACTTTTGTTTGTAAAATACTCCCAGTTAAAAAAACACTAACTAGGTTAAAAAATTGTTGATGTGGCATCTGATGTGGCCCTTTTAGCTGATGTGTCATATGACGTGGCAGTTGATGTGGCATTTTTTGATGACGTGACAACTGATGTGGCAGTCTACGTGGCATTTTTTATGACATGGCAGCTGATGTGACAGGCTACGTGGCATTTTTCGATTACGTGGCACCTGATGTGGCAGGTGACGTGGCAAGCCACATCAGCAATTTTTTAACATAGTTAGTGTTTTTTTAACTGGGAGTATTTTACAAACAAAAGTGAATAGTTCGGATTATTATTGGTGATTAAATGAGTTGGGATTATTATTGGCCAATAACAGTGAATTGGGATTATTTAAATCCAATTTGCCTAAATATATTTCTAACCTTGCGAAAACCATGATGCTCCCCTTCGTACTCCACCAACGCAATAGGTAATCCTTTTGCTTTCAATGCTTGATAGATTTTTCTTGCTTGATCAGGGGGTACAACCTGCAACACAACATACATCAATCCATTACAATGTATCTAAAAAATACGTTACGTAGAAATAAAACTTTACACTTTTTCAATATTTTAGCAAGGGGTGTTCATGGCCCATTAGCCGCTTTTTACAATAAATGTGGGCTGAACTGCAAACTACGGTTTCAGAGAAAGACAAATCAAACGGCCAGGTTGCATCTGGTTTAGCGGTTTAACAGTTCTGTTTGGCGCTTTAAACCATTTTTTATTTTCAGAATCATTAGTTTTTATCATAAAAAAAGTAACCATAAAGGGTGAGCAAAATAATTCAAAAAATAGTTCCAGTTCAGAAAATGCCATGAAAAATGCCAAGAAATACCGATTTGAAAATGCCATAAAACACCCTGTTCAATAAAAACATCATGAAAATGCCATAAATACACCCCATTCAAAAAAAAAAAAAAACCGCCATAAAAACCCAGTTGCAAACGTCATAAAAAAGCAAAGTTGAAAACGTCATAAAAAACAAAGTTGAAAAGCCCATAAAACCCCAGTTAATTTTTGTTTTGAAAAGTATATCAATAATATAGTCATTTGAAATATAAAAAAAAGCTGGATTTTATGGTTTAGGTTTTCTTTAAATAATCACGTATAAAAAATTATGGACAGTTAAATGTGAAATGTGATTAGCATGTGCACCCTTGTTTGGATCATCCCATTTTACCCCTTCCGGTAGTTCTAAGGTTCCTAGTATCTATAAAAATGGCCCACATCAAACTTAGCCACAAAGCACAGAGACTTGTGGCTGAGAATCGTTCTCCCCGTTTTCACACTTTAAGGCGTTTTCTTCGGATCCGCTTATATATATTTGTGTGTGTGTGTGTGTGTGTGGCACCCGGGGAAAATCCTTAGTCATCTTGACCTACCACTTCATTTCTCTGAGACTGTTTATCAAATTTCGGGACCAAATTTCTTTCAAGTTAGGGATGATGTGACAACCGAACTTTCAAGGTTAGCATTACCTAATTCCACGACCTTTTAGCTAGTATCGTTAAGTTTCATCTAACATTATACGTTGTAACTATATGTATCATATGTGGAACCTTATAAGCATGCTTGGTTGTACTGGATTGTGTAACGTACTTGATTTTGTTTGATTGTTAAACGAAAGAATGAAAACTATTAAATACTAGAGGTTAACTAGCTGTACACTATCCCACGAATCACACACTCCATATTCGGGCCAAACACCTCCTCTTTGTCATTTGGTTATCCTCGGCCCAGCAGCATCCACAAGCCCCAAACAGAGCCCAAGTTGGGCCCGGCTCACTAAAGGTGCCGCATACACACAAGGGGATTATGGGTGGTTTCCATAATCTTATATTATCACAAAATAGCAAACCCTAGTTTTCTTCTCCTCCTTGCGGTCGACGGCAACTTCCTCCTCCTTGAAGCATTATCTCTTTTGTTCTAGTATACACTCTACACTCCTTCGGTTAGTATGTTCATCACTGATTTGACTTGCATTCCTTGTCGTTCTTGGTTATGTGTTCACATGTTGATTGGTATTGTTTTGTATAAGATTAAAGCATGATTTGGGGTTTTTTTATAAACTGAATTGAATCTGGTTAATCACTAGGTTATTGGTAAACAATTAGTGTGGCACGATACCAAGGGTTTTAATGAATCGATCATGATAATAAATGGGCTTACATAACCTTGGGCTACACACAAGGTGGGCTATTCTCTGGTGGGCCGCACACTATACAAATGGGCTTACATAACCTTGGGCTACACACAAGGGTGGTCTACGTTGTATATGGACCCCACACTCGAAATTGACCTTACACTCATGTGTTGGGCCATTAGACTGTTTGGGCCACACACATACACATTTGCAAAATGGGTCGTGGGGGTCTACTGGACCGCACAACAGTAATCAGGTCGCACACTTACATTGGGCCTTGACTTAATTGGGTCGCACACTATTATGAATGATATAATGGGCTGTAGATTGTTATTTGAATCATGGACCTGTGACCTGAACTCGTATGTGGCCCGAATGCCTGCTATGTGTTATATGATGATTTTTGTAGTGCATGCAATCTGTTAAACACATGAAATACTTGGATGAAATCCTAACTGTTATTGGTGACCATAATAGGACTTGGTTGACCAACTTTGAACATAGTAACATAAATTACCGAGCAAACCTAAGGTGAGTTCACTGCTATTTCACAAGCATGCGTCCTGTAGGGACAAACGACCAAACTTACATCCCTGTAGGGGATACTTTACGAACATATATCCCTGGAGGGGATACGTCACAAACTGTAGTTTAATTTCGATGTTGGATAATCAACTCAACTCTATCACTCAAAGTCCCAACTTACTACCGAACTAGTTGCTTGGAGGGCAATGGGGTATTAGTTGATAACACTATTAGGCTTGACAACCTCACATCGTACCTGGAGAGGACGGACGTGAACTAACGACCTTAAACACATGACCAATGTTGATACGCATTGGGGATGGGCAAACAACAGACGTCACTGCGGTATCGAGTTATTATCAACATGTCTTTAAACTAAACACCTACAAACTATATGACTAAACAAAACTGTGAACTCGCCAGTTTTTTTATGCTGATGCACTTTTTTGCATGCTTGCAGGTCGATAGATATGTGATATGGGACTTGCAGTCTGGGATGCTGGTGTGGTCATGGGTTGTGAAGCTTGGAAGGAAGTTGAATATTGATTTATTTTCAAACAATATGGTGTTGAATTGCTTGTGTTGATGCAGTTTTTGTGTGGATGTGGCTCGGTTTGCTTCGGTTCGGCTCAAGACTGACGTCGCGACATTCCTCCATCGTGCGCCCTAGAGATCGACATGCGAAGCATGAAGAGCCACAAACCGACATCACCATGATGATGTCACATGCATATCTAAACTTTGCATGAAATACTATAGTAATGCATGTATTCCACCAAAGTTAGCAGCCAATGAAGAACAATGCACATGCTTATTGGGCCAGTCTATCCATTAGTTGTTATTGGGACTTAACCCCAAGAAGAACCATGCTTCATGGTTGAAGTCCAAGAAGAAGGTTCTTCTTAGACATGTTTTTCTTGATAATGATTCCAAGAAAAACGTCAAGGGAAGAAAGATATACATCAAGAAGAACCTATAGTGTTTCGAAGGGAGGTTCTCAAAAAGAACCCAGGTTCTTCTTGGTATTGGTTCTTCCTGGGCTTTGGTTTAGGCCCAGTAGGTCTTTCGTAGGTTGCTTTTGTACTTGGCTATAAAAGGACCAGAGAGTTTTGTGAGATTTTGTTGTTCAAACCTTGTACTAAAACTCCGTTGAATCAATATACACTTTGAGTTTGAATGTTAAATCTTTTTGTGTGTTTGTTTTCTTTGGCTTGGTTGCATACCCACTTGGATTCCGCACTTGCGGGTGTGTTTCGGTAACAAGGAAGTAGGTTAACTTGATCCTCCGAGTGGACCTACAGCTTGAACAATAATTTATACTTCCGTTGAACGTAAACTTGTGTTAAACAAATGTTTTGAATTACACTAGTTACATTGAATGAAAATTTCATTTCATTTCATTATATTACTGTTAGTTCAATGTGATTAGTGGCTAGATTCTGGTACATCACACGCCTCGAGGAGGTTTCTGCATGTGGTATTTTGCGGGCGTGACAGTGTGTGTGTGTGTGATGTGGATATTAATATGTAATTTAACTATGTGACAGATAGTCTTGTAGTTTAGCGTTAAGTCTTTCATTTTTTGCTATAGAGAAATAGGTTAAAATCACAACAACCACACTTTTGAATTTTTGCATTTTTTTTAACCTTTTCAAATTGGATAGGCCTTGTAGGCCCAAAAAAAGTCCAATTTTATTTCGTGTTCCAATACTATAAATAAGAAGTTATCAAACCCTACTCAATGCACAATCATAAAACCTAATTCTCTTGTTGCGGCTGCCGTTGTAAACAACCCTAAATGGGACCTTCATTTCCAATATTAGGAAAACAACCGAAGTTATCTCAGGTAAGCATTATTTAATCATTGTTTGGTTACTTCTATTTTCTTCTATTTTTGTTTTGAGTTATTATTGTGGCGAGAACTCTATTTTAATTTTATCACCGTTATCGATTTTGATTTTGTTACGAATGTAGCATGCTTACATGTTATCGTTTTCATCGTGCAGGGATTTGAAGAACATATATCAATCCTTCATAACATGTTGATTGTTTATAGGATTATCTTGACTGCACATGGTAATGTTAAACGTTTACAATTTTAAATTTTAAATTCAACTTTACAGTAGGGGTCAGTTATTAGTTCGTCTATACTCAATCTGGGTTATTGTTTGATACATATAGTTATATTATTTGTTATAAAGATTTTCAACTCATATTTTCATGTATTACTTTTTATGTAATGAAATTTATGGTATATGATTTTTCCTTGCATCAAATGTTCAGCTAAAAATTATTGCATATAAATTGTTTTCCTTTTTCTACAATGATTATAGAAATTAAGTAGTATTCTTACTATATATGCTATTATCATATGTGAAATTGTGGTTAAATTGTGTGTTTCAATATTTAAATGTTGCCTTTTGGTATTATATCATCAATTAAGAGTTGAAACTTTATTCTTGATGGAGGAAAATATATACCACAATAAAACTCTTCGCATATTTAAATGTTTTATTCTATTTCTTAATATTTTATCATTATTATCTATTGTTTTCTTTGACCTACTTCACTTAGGGTGTAAAATTTTACTTTGCTTTTGGTCTAAAAAATGTGTGAGCCGCGTCTACATCTACCCGAACCATACCTATAAACATTTTATTTTTCTTTTTACTTTTTTGTCATCTATATCTATATCTATACTATATAATAAAAGATGACCATTGGGGAGATGTGTCATCTAACTACTATTTTTTTCGCCTCTCTCTCTCTCATAATTAATTATGGATGCTTATTCTTTTAATCAAAAATAGTTATTATATCATTAAACAAATAAATTTAATATGAATTTAATTATTAGTTAAAAACATATATTTTTTTACGTAAAAGGTATTATGTTTTGTGATGGTTGCATAACAGCTGCAATTGATCTTCAAACTAAGTGTCCAATCTGTAGGCGCAAGGTCACTGACAGGCAAATCAACAGGATCTACTTTCCACTAGAAGCTAGTAGTTCAATGGTAATGTTCTTTGTGTGTAAACAAACATATGTGTTGTGTGTATGTGTATCTGGTTTGAGGGAGATGCTATAATGATTGATGCTTAAAGGGCTGCCTTGCTTGTGTGCTAACGCTTTTTAGTAACAATTTATTGTTATTTGATTAACGTCGTTGTGATTAAATGCTGCAAGTACTTTATTTATCTTTTGGCTATAAATGAACATTTCATTAAAACTGATTTGTTTCTATAACTGCAGCCGCCTACCTTCGAGTGTCCAATTTGCATGGGGCCGCTAGTTGAACAGATGGCCACAAGGTGCGGTCACATGTTTTGTGAAGGTTGCATAAGAGATGTAGTTGATTTTCAAGCTGAGTGCCCAATCTGTAGGCGCAAGGTCGGCCACAGAGAACTCAACAGAATCTACTTTCCTACTTCCAATTAAGCTTGAGGTGTGTAGACCTGATCCTTTATTCTATCAATATTAAAACCTTATTTTTTCAAGAATGGAAAATTTTAGACGTAAAATGGACCAGGCGAGAAGCTAGAATACAACCCTGAGATACAGTGTTCAATTACATAACCCAAGGGATAAGAGAACGCCATAACTTCTTCAAGCATAGTATTATATGACACTTTTGAGCCTTCATTCATAAACAATTATTGGTCTTTCATCTTATTAGAAAACAAATGATTGTATACTTCTCTTAAAATCTTTTTGCTGATTGATGATTATTGAAATCAGTTGTAATTGTTGGTCAATGATGATGCCATTTTCTAAATCTTTAAGTGTCTACAAGGGTTTGTTTAAACTTAGTTTAGTTAAAAAAAACTATTAATTTCTTAGAGATAGTTGTTAAATCATATTGCAATATATTCCACCTTGCCATAGGGAAGTAGGAACATAGGTTAACTGTTAAATTTGGCTGTTTTTTTTTATGCCAAATGCAATGAATTTGAAACCAATATCATAAGTAAGACATGGCATATATGATATCCTTTTTAAACGCTTTTAGCCCAAAATTAAATAACAAAACCCTAAATATCGTTGTCTTCATCATCTACAGGGAAATCCAAACACAAAAGGGGCAAAATGTATGAGTTCTTCTTCATCAACTACATCTGTTCCAAAAGAAGCCCAACAATGTTGTACTTCTACTTTGTTCTTCTCTTGAAAAAAGGATGTCGCCTTTACATTTGTGACACGAGTTCCCACCACTCAAATTGTCTTGACCAGTTTGATTAGTCAAATATAAATAAGGTGAGAGAACAAGCTAAGCTTGTTTGCCTTTATGTTGAGATCAACAGGTGGACTGTAGTCAACCTTGCTCGCCAATTCATGAACTCCAAACCAAGAAATTGCTCACTCGGTACCTGTGATTTTGTTGGAAAGTATTCTCAATTAAGAAGATTGGAGCAATGTAGACCCTAAACGTGAACTTGAGTGGCGAAGTTTGGAAGAAGATATGGGGCAACAAGTCATGCTCAGCATGTAGTTTGATGACGATGATGGTGCTTAATTCATGGATGGTGTGTCTGGTCTCGCTAGCCCGATTTGGGATTCTGATTACCAGATCTTTTTTGGTACTTTAGAATCAAATCTTGCATTTTTTTTATTTGAATCTGATTTAGACAACACTCGTCTAATTTTGGATGATTGAGATAACATATTTGGCTTTGTGTTTCCTTATGGATGGTGTGTCTGATCTCGCTAGCCCGATTTGGGATTCTGATTACGAGATCTTTTTTGGTACTTTAGAATCAAATCTTGAATTTTTTTTATTTGAATCTGATTTAGATGACACTAGTCTATTTTTGGATGATTGAGATAACTATTTGACTCTGTGTTTCCTTATGTAGCTCACTAGGTTAGAATCACGTGTAGGTTAAAAATATTGTAAAAAATGTAATGTTATATAACGATTATTAAAAAATGAAAGTATGAATTAGAAAAACGGGTTATTGGAATTTAATAATCCTAAGTTTCACCTGTTGGCCGATAATAATCCCAACTTTAAAAATTCCCTCCAATAATCCTAACTTGTAAAAGTTTGGCCGTCATTGATCCTTTTCAAACATATAAGAATTTGGTCTCCTCAATAGATTCAATTACACCTAGAGACTCCTTAATTTTTAAGTGCACCTATGTTAGAAAATGATCAATGGCGGCCAAACTTTTACAAGTTGTGATTATTGGAGAGAATTTTTAAAGTTGGGATTATTATCGGCCAACTAGTGAAAATGAGGATTATTAAAATCCAATAACCCCAAAAAAACTTTTGTATTTCACGGGTTGAATAAAACAAAAATATGTTATTTGTTAACATATATGGTTGTCAAGATATATCTTTATAAAAATGAAATTTGGTGTGGCATTTATAAATCATGTTACGTTAACTTTTAAAACATTTTTTTCTACTATGTATTAACTTTTTTTGTGGCTGATTAATGTTAATTAAACTAAATTACCATTAAAATATATATAGAAATGAAATTGGTGTGGCATTTATAAATTATGTTACGTTAATTTTTAAATTTTTTTTTTATACTATGTATTAACTTTTTTCTGTAGCAGATTAATGTTAATTTAACTAAATTACAATTTTTTTTGAACGGCTAACCGTTTTCCACGTGTAAACTCACCCTTTCGGAGCTATGTCCAAAGGCCGACTACTCGACCACCGCTAGAAAGCGTAGCACACCCCAGATGCGCAGAAACCCCGTGAAATAGGTAAAACTGTGCCCCCCTTGGACTCGAACCTGGGTAAAACCCCGGGCCAAGCCTTCACCGAGATGGGAACGGGGAACGACCACTGCGCTGCAGTGGAGGACCCAACTAAATTACAATTAAGTATTGGGGTATACATTAACCCTCCTTAACTTCGCCTGAGTGCCATATCACCTATTTTTGTTGGTACACTTTATGTGGACGCGACTCGACTCGGTTCGTTTCGGTTCGGGTCGACTCGGTTAAGTCCGGCTCAAGCCCGACGACACGACATTCCTCCGTCGTGCGCCCCAGAGTTCGACACGCGAGGCACGGAACGCCGGAAGCCATTCCCGCAAAACACATCACCATGACATCACCTTAGTGATGTCAACATAATTGTCTCATATGGGAAAATGGTGAAAGTTGTAAACAGATTGTAGTATGGGCCGTTTCATTCACATGGGCCGAACATTGTTTATGACTTTTGACTTCAGTTGGGCTCCTACACCAAACGACGAAACATATTGTAGAATATATGTATGTCGACGAAACAGGTGTGTTTCGTCGACTTTGATTATGTTTCGCCGAGTCCTTTCTATTTCGTCATGTTCAGTCTGTGTCTTAGTATAAATACCCATCTCTGTTTCATTTGAGCAGAGAGATGAGAAAATACATGTAAAGAAACTCTGCCAAAATTCCGTCTAAACTGTGTTTGTATCAGTTTGTATTCGGTTCTCATCCCGTTAATCAATAGAGTGTGTTTCATTGGTTAATCCGTGTTATTTATTAACTGTGTTTGGTTTGCACCGTCTCGGGGATTCCGCACCCGTTACCGTGTTTTGTTATAAACAGGGAATAGGTTTCTCGTTATCGATCCTCACCGGAAAAACGGGACCTACAAGATTGAAGATCCTCCGACACAAAAGACACGGAAGACGAACCTCACGAGTAGCGTCCAAGGGGGAGATTGTTGGTACACTTTATGTGGACGCGACTCGACTCGGTTCGTTTCGGTTCGGGTCGACTCGGTTAAGTCCGGCTCAAGCCCGACGACACGACATTCCTCCGTCGTGCGCCCCAGAGTTCGACACGCGAGGCACGGAACGCCGGAAGCCATTCCCGCAAAACACATCACCATGACATCACCTTAGTGATGTCATGATGATGTCAACATAATTGTCTCATATGGGAAAATGGTGAAAGTTGTAAACAGATTGTAGTATGGGCCGTTTCATTCACATGGGCCGAACATTGTTTATGACTTTTGACTTCAGTTGGGCTCCTACACCAAACGACGAAACATATTGTAGAATATATGTATGTCGACGAAACAGGTGTGTTTCGTCGACTTTGATTATGTTTCGCCGAGTCCTTTCTATTTCGTCATGTTCAGTCTGTGTCTTAGTATAAATACCCATCTCTGTTTCATTTGAGCAGAGAGATGAGAAAATACATGTAAAGAAACTCTGCCAAAATTCCGTCTAAACTGTGTTTGTATCAGTTTGTATTCGGTTCTCATCCCGTTAATCAATAGAGTGTGTTTCATTGGTTAATCCGTGTTATTTATTAACTGTGTTTGGTTTGCACCGTCTCGGGGATTCCGCACCCGTTACCGTGTTTTGTTATAAACAGGGAATAGGTTTCTCGTTATCGATCCTCACCGGAAAAACGGGACCTACAATTTTCCCCATTTCACTATGTCTTACTTCAAGGAAATGGTTTAATTCCATTAACTTCATCTGACCCTATTTTAGTGGTTTTTGTTTTAAAAAAAATAAAAGAATAGTTAATTCAATATCTTAACATCCGGTTAACATGTTAACAAATAACCCGAGAAAAACAATTTGTGTCATTATTCTTTCATTTTTATAATATTTTAACAAACATAACTTTGAATTTGGTGATATTTAGAGATTTAAATACAAGTTTTTAATCAATAAAGTAACTTTATTTAGAAATTTTATAATTCGTTTCATATTAAATTCAATTGTTAATGAAAATATAACAACTATCAATAATTAACTAATAGTAATTTATAATTAAGCATGAGAGAGAGATGCGAAAAAACAAAATGGCCTGAAATACAATCTAGATACAGATTTTTTTTTAGTATTAAAATCTAATGAGCAAATTACGCTTTTAGTCCATGTTATTTGTGTCATAATACAAATTCATTCTTATTACAATTTTAACGGATTCAATATCAATGACAGTGTTTTCTTTCAGAAATAGTCCCTACACTTACAAAGTTAGCTTTTTATCTTAAAAAATATTTTAAAAGTCAAATTTTCAGTTTTATGTTATATGAACTTCCCCAATATATGTGTTGGTGCACACATATGTCGTCTTCGTCTTACATCGAGTCTTGGGTTCGTTGCAGTTCGAAACCAGAATGATGTCATCATTCTTAATGATGACATCATCCAAGTGACTAGGGCATACATCATCAACAACATACTCTACGTGAAGATAACAATCTGTTTGCATGATTTGCACTAGAAGACAAAAGATTTAGATTGTTAAATTAGATTTTGGTCAACATATGTCAAAATGAGATTCGCTCATTTGTCAAGTGAGGTTCGCTCATGTGTCAAGTGAGATTCGCTTTTATGTCAAATGTCTGGTTCGCTTATTTGTCATGCATGTAAGAGCGGACCAGAACTCCTATATATAGTCTCATAAGCGGATCTCACACATAGTTCTAGGTGATTGTCTTCCGGTGAGCCACGAAGTGCTGCCGAAGTGTCGACAGGTTGTACACGTCTTCAAGATCAATAAAATCGACAGTTATAAGTGTATACGTGCTGAATTACTTCGTTACATTTGTTTCCGCCACTTGTTTCCGTGAAAAACTCTTCTACGCGACTCGTTTAGGTCGAAATCCGATCCTACAATTGGTATCAGAGCCAGTGGAGAAGAGTTTTCTACAATTCAGCAGCGATTTCTGTTTCTACACCTTTCTTTTCCGAAAAACAAAACTTTTTACGGTCAAAATCGGCCAAATTTCACATATATTGTGCGTAAACATGTTTTAATCAATCCTTGAAAGTTTCAAAGCTTGAATCGACCTAAAACCTTGGATTTTTGATGTTTCGCTCATACGGACTCGTAACATTGATGATGTCATCAGCTGAATCGCTCATCTGGTCCGCTTATTCGGACATCATCTGATTCGCTTTTCTGGTCCGCTTTTAGTGACAGTTGTGGTCCGCTCGTAGTGACAGTCATTTGAGATCCGCTCTTGTGGTTCGCTTATACAGACAACATTCTGGTCCGCTTATTCGAACTTTCTTGTCCGCTCATTTGAACAAATAAAGTCTGGTTCTTGTTATACTAAGTCATCGAACAGGATAATCACGTGATTTCATATGGTTATGTTAAACAATTAATCAGATGTCAGTTCATGCATTGTTGTCATTTACTAAAATTTGAGAGGTGATCAGAACTTCACGTGTTTCATAGTTGCGGTTCAGTTAAATTGGATTGAAATTTAAAGTTGTTGGATATTGGGAAAAGATAAATTCTACAATCGGTGTGTCAGTTAGCATGTGAAACATATCACTGAACCATGTGCTTTGATTAATTAAGTTGTGCAAATCAATAAGAAGTTCATGTGGGATATAATCATCAGCCTATCATTACACGTGTTTTTTTTTGGTTCGGTTGAAAATTATAGAATATTGGTTGTTTGTGGTAAATGGTTTACACGTGAATTTAAGGTTTACATGTGAAAGATAGATAAGTGTTGTCTTGTTTGCATGAAGATCAGTGTATTGATGTCATTGGTTTAAGTGAAGGTCAAATAGAATTGTGACTAATTGTTTTGTTATTTGCTCAAAGTTCATCAGTGTTAAGCCCAAGTTTAGTGTTACTCATTTTGATTTTTCGGCCCATTATTACATGTGAAACAAGGGACGGCCCAAGTTCATCGGTTGATTTTAATTGTTGAAATGTTATTGTGCGGCCCAGTTTTGTACTAATTCATAGTTCACTTCGTGTGTATTGTTCACGAGTTTGTGACAAGGGTCCATTTTGCACTAAAATCCAGTTCGTGTTAAAGTTCATCAGGTCGTTTGAAAGTTCGTCAGTGTGATTGTGAAAGAGTCGTCATTTGAATTGGATCCGGTTCATAGTTGTCCGCACAGTTGGTCAATTTTCAGTTCGCACAGAAAATCACTAGTCTGGGTATCAGTCGTATTCAATTAATCGATAAATTGTTAAACTGATTGTTTTTTGTTTGTCGACAGGTGATAAAGGTGTGTTACAAGGAGAAACAGTTTGTTTGAAAGTCATCATGGATACCGAGTTCTATAATGCGTTTGCAACACCATCTGGTCCAGGTGCTATTGCTCAAGCTATGAGTTTAGAAAATGAAACGGGAACCACCCAAAAGCCCCATAAATTGATGAGTATTGAAGAATACTACGGGTGGAAAGACAGATTCGAAAACTGGGTTCAGGCAAACCATCTTAGGTCATGGGAATGCATACTGAAGAAATATGTGTTGCCTCGAACAGAGTTGCAGGTTCTCAAAGAGTTATCAGAGTTTACGGATCAGGAACATGTTATGTACAAAGCCGAAAAAATGATGATTAGTCTGTTGCAACAAGCCATCAAAGAAGACATTTTCATTCTGTTACAGCATGACAAAACTGCAAAGTCAATTTGGGATGCACTTAAAGTCAAATTTGAGGGTAGCGAGAACATGATAAAGAGCAAAAAGGCGTTACTAAAGAAAGAGTTTGACCTGTTCAGTAGTTTACCAGGTGAAGACACAAAGAAGCTGATTGAGAGATACTGTCACCTAGTGCGATCAATGTCGATGTTGAGCATTACCAAAGGTAGCATTCCGGTTTCAGAATCAGAGAGAAGTCCGAAAATTCAGACTGCATTCAGTGCTGGGGATTCATCAGAAAAAGCTGATCAGGGTTCAGGCAAAAGCACCAGTGGATTCTCATCATTTCCTAGTGTTAATCCTAAAGAATCAAATTCAAGTTTTCAGTCACAAAGCACAAAAACAGGAAATGGCTACGTGATTCAATGTAACAACGCTCTAAATCTTCCAGAAGGTCAAAGCTTCTCAGAAGACACTGCTAAAGACCACATGGCTCTACTTGGTTCCGTATTGTTATCTTATGAAGGTCTAGTTGCTAGTCGGATCGGAAATCCCATGCTCACCAAAGAGGATTACGATCAAATAGACGCAGAAGAGATGGAACTGATGGATATCAAATGGTGTCTTGCAAGTGTTCTTAGACGTGCTGAAAAGTTCAAAGCAATTACCGGGAGAAATGACTTTCTTGATGCTTGTGTATCTACTTTAGGTTTTGATAAATCTAAAGTTACTTGTTTCAGATGCAGGGAAAAAGGCCATTTCAAGCGGGAGTGCAAGAACAGGGAAGCTAGTGGTGCTCAGAATCCGTTTAGAAAAGATGATTACTACCGGAAAGCCATTTATCAGCAAGTTGGTCAATCACAAGATTCACAGACAGCTCATGGTAGAAAGATTGAGGATTCCAAGAGAGCGTGTGCGGTAGATTTCAACTGGAGCAACTATATATCTTCTGATAGCAAAGCATGCATAGTCGATCAAGATGATGAGAAACTACCAGAAGGTTTCAGTTGGGATATGTTTGTAGATGAAAAGGGAGAGTTCAAAGCGTTCATTGCCAATATCATCCGAGAGCCAGATTTGTTTGCTACTTGGATGAGATCTATCGGGGAAAATGTGAAAAGTGAAGATGAAAAGTCTGTGTCAACCGATGAAGGGTCAGATAGTACTGTACTGATAAATTTTCAGAGATATCTGGAGAAATTTCAGAAGATTTAGATGAAAGTTTACAAAGTTCAGATGAGAGTGTTCAGAATGTTGTTACTTCAGAAAAGGAAGTGGTTTTTGATCAAACACCAGTTGATTCTGGTTTATCAGATGCTAATTCTGAAAAATCTGTAGAGTTTGATCAAACACCAGTTGATAGCAGCAGTGATGATGAGGAGGAAAAATATGTTAATGTTGCCAAATCTCATCTTTCTTCTGAAAGTTTTCATTTCTATTTTGCAGATCGAGTAGAGAAACTAAAGGAGAAAAGAGCTGCTAAAGAACAACAAACTGAATCTGATGGTGATGTTCAGAATGTTGAAAGTGTTGTTAAGAAGATTACCGAGGTTGAAAAAGAAGAAGAAAAGGTGATTGAAGTAGAAAAAGTGATTGAGGTAGTTAAAACAATCGAAGTTGAGAAGATTGTTGAAGTCGTCAAGCCTTGCGAGAAGTGTTTAGAAGCATGCAAGGAATGTGTTGCAAAAGACGACATAATCGCTGAGTATGAGAAGAAGAAAGAGCAGTTACTGTTCAATCTCAATTATGTGAAAGAATCTTATGATGTCTTGAACAAAACAGTAACTGGTCTTCAAAAGACAAATTCAGAAATAGAACAAGCACTAACAATGATGAATGCTGTGATGATGACAAAGCAAAAAGCTATCAACTTTTACATCGAAGAGAGTGCTAAATGGAAGCAAGAGTTGGAAACAGAGAAGATTGAAAATGAGAGAATTAGACGTTTATTACAAAGTTATTCTAGTTCTGATTATCTTATTGATCGTATTTACCCAACTGTTGCAGGTATGGAAGTTTTTCAAGACGAGAAGCCAATGAAAAAGAAAGATAGTGGTAAGAAACCGACTGTTAGCTATAACAAGTGTCCGCCTCCAATTTGGGAAGGGTATTCTCCTAGAAAACCAAACGAGGAGCAACTTGAAAAAGCAGTCAATATAAAGCTAAAAACCGACACAACTGACGTTTTACCAGATAACATTGATGTCACGTTTACCTCGTCCGATACTGATCATGAGTCTGAGTTAATCAAAAAGGTGGTCGATCAGGTGTTGGATACTGAGGAGGAGTCCGAGTCAAAGTTTGAGTCTGGAGGGTCAAATTCGTCAGTCAACAGTCCAGAGTCGTCGGTCAAAAAGGCTTACAGTAAAGAGTTTTTGTTATCAAAAGCAAATTTAGATGATGAAGCATTTGAAGTTGCATACACTTTAAATGATTCGGATAAATTATACTTTGACAAAGAGTTTCCAATAAGAAGTGTTCGTTTTGACATGATCAAAAAGGTTTTCAAAATGACAGAAATTAATATTTCTGAAATAAAAGATTTAAATCTTACTGAAAAACCTAAAAAGTACACTTCAAGAGTTCAACAACGTCTAAATAAGAAAAAGGGTTACAATTCTGGTTCTGGTTTTCAAAAGAAATCAAACCAAAATCGTAGCTACAAAAAGAAAGGTCTTGGATTTATTCCACCAGAAAATCATAAAAATTTGAAAAATTCTAAAACAAAAACAGAATTTGTGTCAGGTGGACTTGCAGAAGAGGAACAGAAGAAACCATTCTGGAGACAGTCAAATCAAGAATTTCTTGCTGAAAAGAAAAAGAATGGAACTGAAGTGTTTTATCAAAGAGAGACTCGTACTTGTTACAAATGCAATGAAGCTGGTCATATTGCATGGAACTGTCCGAAAAATGCCAAGACAAAACAGGGAGTTTCTAGGAAACTAAAAGAAATAGTTGTTGATATTGAATCACCAACAGAAAAATTTAAAATTTTTGAAAACTCAACTTATGAGGTTGGTGAGTGTTCTAAAAAGAATTTTTATAAAAAGAAAGAGAATGACAATCAAGTGTGGGTTGTTAAGATAGTTGATGAGAAAGTCGGCGATGAATCTGGTTCAACAAAGCCAGAAGAGCCACAGGTTGAGGTGAAAATTTCAGTGAATGATGATGAGTTTCCATCACTGAAATTTGAAGAAGTTAAACAGAAAGTTGGTAAGGTTGATATCTCGAATCAGTTTTACACAGAGAAAACTAAGTTTGATGTCGAGAAAACATTCAATGGAAGTGTTAAGAAAATTTTTGGGAAAATGTTGAATGGGAAAGTTAAGGGGGTTAAAGAATTTTATGCAACTAAAAAGGCAACTTACAACCCTACTGTGCAAGAACTGAAACCCATCAAGTCTGAGAAGACTTGGATGGAAGTATGTTTCCCTTGAAGTCTTAGGACTTTGCCGGAGATCCCAAGTTTGTAATCGTGGATCAGGAATCGGCATTTTTTTTGAAAATTGATTGTTTGATTGAATTTTAAAATTAGTTGAATTTTTTCAGGATAAGTGTGACTTGCCGGAGCTTCTAGGTTGGTAAGTGCGAAGCAGGAATCGGCATCTTGATTGGTAAAATGGTTTGTGTAGAGGTTTATTCCTACATAGGCTTGAATGTTGTGAATATTTTTGCAAGAGGTACAAAGTGATTCGTCAAGGTCATTAGTTTGAACTTGATGTAATCCTCATATATGTGATTGAATGAACAATGTGATGTACCACACCCCGAAACTACAAATGGTTTAAAATCAACAAAACGTATTTTCCGGACAAATCATTTTGGTTAAAACAAACTTAAGTGTTTTGAAATCATAATGAGAAAATAGTTTTGTGAAAGGGGGAGTTCTGATTGTTTATGCCAAGTGGATGGCGAATTGAGGTGATTTGATATCAGTTGTCACTTTTTGTATAGTTTGTTTTTCAAATTTCTTGAAATGTGTTTGCATTTTAGGGGGAGTAAAAATTTCAGAAAATCCAAAAACATTTGAAAATTTGAAAAAGGCAAAAACATGATAAAATCAAAATTGAGTTTTAGTGTCAGAAAAGAGTAAATGATAGTACATCAGTAGACGGTCACAGCATGCTAAAGAATTGGAAAGTAAAAATGTGATAAACGGTCTCACTGATGATGTGCCAGTAGGTTTTTGCACATTTAGTAAATTGTGACGAGATATAAACATAAATTTCAAACTTGCTTGTTCTGTGTGTTAACACAAACTTGGATATATAGGTAACCCCTGAAATCTTGTTTGAAAGGTCCCTTATTCTGAGATACTAGGTCTTTATGCTCAGTGATATCTGGGGTATTATCCCGGGACTTCTGCTGAAAGAAATTTCTGACCTAGTCCTCGGATAATGCTTTCTGCAAATGCTTGAAACATAGCATCGCCCTCAGCAAGCTGATGAAACAATAAAATTGATAGTCGCTGCTGTTGTAATGCAAAAAGATCCTCTAAAGGGGACCCACCAAAAGTCGAAGCCGTCATCTCTCTGCGTATCGAAAGATCGACCTGAGCTCTCACGGCCCTCGCACTATAATTTATTCCCTTACAGATATCATCTGTGGTATACTCACCTGTAAGACTGAATATTGGGATCTGGATACGGGAGTATATTCAAGTAGTGGGACACACAGATAAGTTCAAGTGCTTAAAACATTAATATCGTATCTCGGATCAGTTGAACTTTGTGTGAAAATTTAAGTGGACAAGTATACTGACAATCTAAGTGAATTGTTTAGAACTTAAAATGAAATGAAGCTTAACGGTGTTGGTGATTTGTCTCAGAAACTGATATGATCCTCTTGCACAAACTGACAAAAATATTGTCTGTAAATATTTTATTTCTGCATTTTTAGTCTCTCAGAAATTTCAAAAAGATTTTCAGTGTGTTTTAGCATAAACTTTTGAAAAAGTCAAAAAGATTTTCGACAACTGATGTTGGAAAGCTGATTTTCAAAATTCCGAGTGCTAAACTTGATGACATTGTTGTGAGGGGGAGTGTATCTTAAATGTCAAAATATGTTTTTAAATCAACAAGTGGTTCATCATGTATGTGATCTGATGGAGAGTGATTGGTTATGTTTATGAGAGGGAGTTGTCTGATTATTTCAGAATGTTTACATTGAATTGTTAAATACGTAAAATTTACTTTTAGGTAGAGTGTGTTTGTGCAGGTTTAAGTTTGAGCTGGATTGATGATCCTGAGATGGATGATAGTCAGGTTGCAATCTTGGAACAACATCAGAAAGAATCAGCCAGATTACGATCCTGAAGCAGATGATGCTGAAGAACTAACGGAATGCCAGCACATTGCAAGGGGGAGTCTGTTAATTTTGAGAGAAAGAATGAAGCTCAAAGACTGGTCAAGACTGAAGATGCAAAGACTCAACATGTAAGACTCGTCAACATCTGAGGGGGAGTCTGTTGGTGCACACATCTGTCGTCTTCGTCCTACATCGAGTCTTGGGTTCGTTGCAGTTCGAAACCAGAATGATGTCATCATTCTTAATGATGACATCATCCAAGTGACTAGGGCATACATCATCAACAACATACTCTACGTGAAGATAACAATCTGTTTGCATGATTTGCACTAGAAGACAAAAGATTTAGATTGTTAAATTAGATTTTGGTCAACATATGTCAAAATGAGATTCGCTCATTTGTCAAGTGAGGTTCGCTCATGTGTCAAGTGAGATTCGCTTTTATGTCAAATGTCTGGTTCGCTTATTTGTCATGCATGTAAGAGCGGACCAGAACTCCTATATATAGTCTCATAAGCGGATCTCACACATAGTTCTAGGTGATTGTCTTCCGGTGAGCCACGAAGTGCTGCCGAAGTGTCGACAGGTTGTACACGTCTTCAAGATCAATAAAATCGACAGTTATAAGTGTATACGTGCTGAATTACTTCGTTACATTTGTTTCCGCCACTTGTTTCGGTGAAAAACTCTTCTACGCGACTCGTTTAGGTCGAAATCCGATCCTACAATATGCTACACGGTAGGTGATGATTCCATATGAAACTAGTGTAGTTGCTTATGTAATCTACGACACGGTGACCAAAAGTCAAAAACCCATCTAAATAATGTGATTAGCGACATCCTAACTGTACGCCGTTCAAAAATAAATAAATAAATAAGTTGTGATTAGTGAAGTCAGAGACTGCGGTGGATGATCATGTTTGGACTTACAATCCAGCGGCTCAAAAACAGAAATGGCCTGAACTACAAGCTGATGTTTGGACTATTTATATCAACCTGATTTCGTTTGAAATTCAAAACCCTGACTTTATGTTCACATGGTGCATGATGAAATCGAGGTAATATATGGGAATGTGGCTCAGATCGGTGCCCACGGTAATTTTGAGTTAGGAGGAAAGGACTTGGTCAACAGAGAAAGAAAAGGGGCCTTTGGTTAACTTTATGTATGTTGCTAACGCAAAGTCGCTAAGGATCTAAATGAACACTAGCCCTTGTAGCTGCAAAGGCCGAATTCATAAAAAAACCTGTAAATCAACTATCAAATTCGTAATTTGCCCCAAATCAAATAAAAAAAATGTATATTGGTAACTAACTCAAGGGCCTACTGTTGTGTAGGGATGTCAAAAATACCCGAGCCCGGCGGGTATGTTGGTGCATTCATCTGTCGTCTTCGTCTTATGTCGAGTCTCGGGTTAGTTGCGGGTTTGATCAAGCATGATGTCATCATATCAAATGATGACATCATAATGGTAACATAAATGTTGACATCATCAAATAACAACTCACGTAAAGAAGATTTGAAATGTCACAAGAAGACAAAACAGTATGCATGTGCATGTGAAATTGTATTGTATAATAGTTAGAGATTTCGCTTGAAAGTATATATGTTAATCTCAAGCGAAATCATATGTTAAGATTTCGTTTGAGACATGTTCAAGCGAAATCTCAAGGTTATAAATAGGCAATTGGTCTTTCTCATTTGTAACAGTTCCTTCAGAAGTATAACGTTACTCTGCCGGTTTGTCAAGTCAATATATGAATGAGAAAGCTGTTTTAACGTGAAATCTATCTGCTTCTACTCATTTCTTTCTGATTCAAAACAGTTTGTTTGTTTCCGCCACTCAAACTGTCGTATATTAGCTCAGATTGACTCACTCGGTCGTCAAATACGATCCTACAATTGGTATCAGAGCCAGTTGTGAGCTTGTTGACCCGAATCAAAGCCGTTTTCTTACACTTTTTGAGTTTCAGACCTTTGACACGGACAAAATGGACTGAGATTTAAGTATATCGTGTAAAAGTGTGTTTTAACAAATCCTTGAGAGTATCAGATTAAGATTCAGCCTAAAACAGATAAAAATGACCTGAAAATCAGTTTTCGCTTGAACGAGCATTTTGATTTACCTTGAAAGTTGGTATTTTTGAAGCGAAATTGTGGTTTTCGCTTGAGTTTATCTGATTTAGCTTGAAATGTTCTGAAGCGAAATAGTGAATTTCGCTTGAAATAATCTGATATAGTTTTTGAAGCGAAATTGTTGATTTCGCTTGATAAATCTGTTTTAGTTTAAAAATTGTTGGTTTGAAGCGAAATTGTGTATTTCGCTTGAAAAAGAGAGATGGAATATCTTGGTATTTTCGCTTGAAGTGTAAAATTGATTTCGCTTGAAAACTATCTGCTTGAAAGTAAGATTTCGCTTGAGAAGTCCATAGTGTTCGTGATTTTGTTCGATTGTCTGATTTTGTGAAAAGTGTGTGTTTGAGAAACTTAAATTCTATTTGGTAAATTTCTAAAAAATGGAAAATCAAGATTTTTACAACTTCTTCTCGAGCAGTGGTATGGTAGCAGGACAAACTTCGAGTAGTGTGATACAAAACGTCAACATGGAGAACGAATTGGGAACAATGCAAAAGCCTCCTAAACTCATGAACATCGACGAATATTCGAGTTGGGCAGGAAGATTTAAAACGTGGGTTCAAGCTAATCATTTTGAGAGCTGGTTGAAGATTGATGATAAATATGTACCTCCTGTTAATGCTATGGGTCATCCGAAAGTGATTGGAAGTTTGACCCAAACGGAACAAGCTGACTTTAAGGCTGAAAAGAAAATGATGAGCATCCTTCAACAAGCAATTAAGGAGGACATCTTGGTACTGTTACATCATGAAGACAATTCAAAATCCCTTTGGGATAAATTGTTGTTAAAGTTTGAAGGAAGTGGAGAGATGATGAAAAGCAAAAAGGCATTGATAAACAAGCAGTTTGACATTTTTACGGGAATGAAAGGAGAAACCACGAAGCAATTGATTGAACGATACTGCCATTTGGTTTTGGAAATGGGAAGATTGAAGATAACCAAGACAAACGAAGAGTGGATCGACAAATTAGCAGACGCATTACCTTATGATGAGTGGGGAACGTATCTGATGGTGTTAAAGAACAATACAAATTTTGCTAGTATGAATCTGAGTGGTTTCATTGAGAAAATTGAGGCACATGAATTGGAACTAACAAAGATTAAACAAATGAATTCAACAAATGTGCAACAAGACATATCTCTGTATTACAAAGGAAGTATTCCTGTAGCAACAAATCAAAGTCCAAAGATACAGACGGGTTTTAGTGCTGATGTAAATTTGGGTGATTCCACAAACACTCCACAATCAAACAAGCCTTCACCATTTGTGAACTATGATCCAAACTTCAAAGCTCAAGAGCAGTCTTCACCTCAAAGCTCTACAAGTTCAAATAATCAGGCTTATGTTTCTGGGGTGCAGTGCAACATCGCGGTGAATATTAAGAATGGAAATGAAATTACTGAAACTGCCGCGAGACAACACATTGCAGTACTTGCTTCCGTTCTAGAGGCTTATGAAGGCTTAGTGGCGGGTAGAATTGGTAATCCTGATATGACCAAAGAGGATTACGACCAGATAGACCCGGAGGAGCTTGAACTGATTGATATAAAATGGGGCATGGCAAGTTTGGTTAGAAGAGCACAACGGTTTATGGAGATCACAGGCAGACACAGTCTCTCAGGTCCTGATCAGAAGTTAGGGTTCGATAAATCGAAAGTTACGTGTTTCAAGTGTAAAGAACGTGGTCATTTCAAGAGAGAATGCCCGAATCGTGAAGTGAACAACCATCAGAATCCTTTCACAAAAGATTATTACAAGCAAGCAATCTCTCATCGACCTAACCAAAAACCTGTTGTTCAAAGACCACAAATTGAGAATAAACCGGAAAAAGCAATGATCGTGAATCAAGACGATGAGAAGGTAGCTGCAGGGTTCAGCTGGGATAAATATATTCCCGGTAGCGATGGACAGGCAATGATGGCTGAAGTTGTGGAAATTTCTGAGAAAGTGTCTGAACCGGAAACAGTTACTGAAGATGTTTCTGTAGTTGTTGAAGAGGTTTTTACTGAAAAAGCAGACAATTTTGAAGAAATAGCTGCTGAAGTTCATAAATCTCAATCTGAGCAGGAAGTATTAGCTAGTTCGTTGAGATCTATCATGCCTCCTAAAATTTTTGAATCTTTTGCAGGTTTCTTTGAAGAACCGAAGACTGGATTGTGTCCACTATATGAGGAGAAGAAAGAAGTCGTTGAAGAGTTGATAGATGTGTCGAAAGAATTGACTGAAGAGACTTTGAAAGATATTGCTGATCAAGCTCTCATGGCGAAGCTGAGAGAGGTAGACTCAGAACTCGAGAAGTCAGAGTCTGTCAGTACTGTGTCAGTCCAACAGAAGTATGATCAGAAATCTGGAGTTCAGGAGGTCAAAGTGTCTGAGTCTGAATTAGAAAATGTCGGTAAACAAGATGTGAAAAATGTTTGTCATGAACAGGTTGTTGAGAAAGTTGGTTCAATTCCTGGAACACCATGCCAGAAGTGTTTACAACCGTGCATGGAGTGTCTTGAGAAAGACACTAAGTATCAGGAAATGAAACATCATGCAGACATGCTAAAATTTGATCTGAGCGAAGTAAAAGAAGCATATGACAAATTGGCTAACTCTATCAAAATGATTCAAGATGAAAGTCTTGAAAATGACAAAGCCACGAAATTGCTAAAATCAACTGTTTTGGATAAACAAAAAGAAATCAATTTTCATTTGGACACCATTGCTTCATTAAAAAGGGAATTGGAGTTAACAAAAATTGAAAATGAAAGAATTGATAAGAAGTTGATGAGTTATGTAGCATCTTCATATGTGATTGAACAGATTGTCCCAAAACAGCCTGATGAAACACCTGTCTTTAAAAGTGTTCCACCCCCAATGTGGAATCATTACACACAGAAATATCCAGATGGGGTGGAAGCTGCTTTGAATCTCAAATTGAGATCAATTGAGAATGATTTGCCTGAAAGCATCGATGTTACATTCTCTGCATCCGACACCGACAACGAATCACAGGTTATCAAAACCGTTGTTGATAAGGTGTTAGATGAAGAGATTGATAACTCTGAGAAGTCTCAATCTGAGAAAGATGCTATTGATTCTGAAGATGAGAGTAATTTCTTGGAACGGTTCATACCGAAATCGGACAAGAGTGCGAATGATGATCCGATTATGGTAGTTTACACTATGATTGGAACAGACAAATTTTACTCCGATTTCGAGTATCCTATTCAGAATGTGAAAATTGAGAATGTTGAGAAAGTTTTTAAATTGGTTGAGATGAACATTGATGAGGTTAATAACAAAGAATTTTTTTCAAAACCTAAAAAATCATTTGTTACATTACATCCTAACAATTCGGAAAAAAAGGAATGGGTAGGTAATGGTAACAAGAAAATTGGTAACAACTTTAAAAACAAAGGAATTGGTTTTGAGAAAAAGATGGCTAAAAAGGTTGTCAATTCAAAAGATAAAATGAATGATGTTTTTGTTATTGGTCCAAGTGTGCATGATGAGAAGGAATACATTTTTAGTCAAAAGGCAGTTGACGATTTCAATGCAGCAAAGAAATTGAAAGAAGAATCAATCAAATCAACTTTTGTTGAATATGACAAAAGAATTTGTTATCGCTGCAATGAAATCGGACACATGGCAAAACAATGCAAGAAAGTTTTCGAAAAACCTGTCATTAAACCTGTTGTTCAAAAACCTCAACCTAAGTCATCAATTGACAAAAAGGGTAAAAAACCAATGGTTTCACAAATCCGCATTTTGAAGAGGGGTGAATCGTTGAAGTCGGAAGATAAGCCGAAATCGATATTTGAGATTGGCGAATCTTCAAAGTTTCAAAAGACTTCAAAGATTTATCCAAAAACGAAAATTTTTGAAAATCAATTATGGGTTGCTAAGTCAAAACCATCGGTCGAGGAGAAAAAGATGGAAAACATTTTGAAGAATGAAACAAAAGTTTTTGAAACTAAATCACAATCAGTTGAGGTGAAGAAAATGGAGAATGAGTTAAAGTTTGATTCAAAAGCTTTTAATCCCACTATTCAAAATATTTTCAGAAAAATGGTTGACAGAAAAGTCAAAGGAGTAAAGGAATTTTATGAATCAAAGGTGGGTGTTAATGATAATCATAAATTTGAATTTGAACTTGACAAATTTCTTGCTGATTTTGAGTCAGAATTTCCACCAATCAAAAATGAAGTAAAACCAAAAGTTAAAACTGATGTTCCGAATGTCACATTTGACTTTCCTAAGACTGATGAGAAGTGTGATGTAGTGTTTGGGAGTGTTTCAGAAGTCAAAAAGTCATGGAGTTCATTGTTTGAATAAATTTGTTATGATGTTTGCAGGGGCTGCCCAAGTCTATATTGTCAAAATGGATCATGGATAGTGGTGCTTCACGACATATGACTGGGACGCTTGCTTTGTTATATGATGTCAAATCTGTAAATGGAAGCTATGTTGGATTTGCTGGTAACCAAGGTGGAAGGATCGTTGGTCAAGGAACGCTGTCAAATGGCGTAATTTTATTCGACAAAGTGAACTACATAATAGAGTTAACAAACAGTTTACTCAGTATTTCACAAATCTGTGATAAAGAGTTTAGTGTACATTTTACAAAAACTGAATGTGTGGTTTTGAAACCAGGGTTTAAAATCCCTGATGAGATGGTGTTGTTGCGTGCTCCACGGGAGTATGATCTTTATTATCTTGATATGAACATCGCAACACCAACAACTCATCAGAAACAGTGTTTTGTGTCAAAGACTAAAGCGACAGAAAAAGATTCAATAATGTGGCATCGTAAGATGGGCCACATTCATGTTTGCAAAATGAACTTTTTGGTACATAATGATTTAGTTGATGGTGTAAATTTGAAAAATTTTCACTTAAATGATGATTGTGTAGCATGTAAGAAAGGAAACCAAACTCGGAAGTCACACACATTGAAGATGGTGAATACAATCAGGTTGCCTCTTGAGAGATTGCACATGGATCTCTTCGGGCCTGTCAACGTAAAGAGTATCAGCGAAGACTTATATTGCTAGGTGGTGACTGATGACTTTACGAGATTTTCTTGGGTAGTGTGCTTGGAACGAAAAGATCAAACTTTTGAGTCTTTGATGATACTTTTCAAGAAGATGGAAACGGTGTATAAACTGCCAATCAGGAGGATTCGGAGCGACAATGGAACGGAATTTAAGAACAACAAGATGTACGAATTCTGCAATGAGAAGGGAATTCTTCATGAATTCAGTGCCCCGTACACACCACAGCAGAACGGCGTAGCTGAACGAAAGAATCGGACCCTGATTGAGACAGCACGTACAATGTTAGCCGATTCCAAGCTTCCAATCTTTTTCTGGAGTGAAGCAGTCTCAGCAGCCTGTTACACATTGAATAGAGTTCTCACTGTCAAAAAGTACAAAAAGACTTGCTTTGAGCTGTTGCACCGTTACAAGCCGAATCTTGAGTTTTTGGAGCCATTTGGGTCTCCTTGCACGTTTATTGATGAAAATGGAAAATTTGGCGCTAAAGCTAATGAAGGTTTCTTTGTGGGATACGCAAGTCCTTTGAAAAGAGTGTTCGTACCATGTCTGAGTAAGGTGATTCAAGTTCAACACGTGGATTGTCAGAAGCATACTCCATCAGCACAACTTCCCGGACAAAGATTCCTGTTCGACTACGATAAGCTCTGGGAGTCGTTTCATTTGCCAGTTGAGCCAAGTGAGGAGGAACTAGCTCTTATGTATCTATATCAGCAAACTGTGTCAGAGGAGCAAGTATCTAGACCGCTAGAAGTTTCTCAACCCACCGTGGGTACTCACGATGATGAAGCAGGCCCAAGTGGAACAGCACACGAACCACCAGAGGAACCAGTTCCATTATTTGATGAATCTGACGACTCAGAAGCGGAACCCGCTCCGTCTTTTGACGAGGATCCAACGGAAGCTGAGGATCAATCCATTGATCTTATTGTTGATCTGAACATATCGAATTTGGAATCGGAAGTGAATGTGCCTGATAATACTATGCCACGAACGTTGTCTTATCATCCCTCAGAACAGATCATTGGTGACTTACAAAGTGGTGTTAAAACCCGACACCAAATTGACCAAGCTTTTACATGTTTTTATTCATCTATTGCTGATATGCAAAAAGAAGTCTCATTAAAATGTTTTATTTCGCAGATAGAGCCCAGAACCTACAAAGAGGCATTGACCGAGGATAGTTGGGTGAATGCAATGCAGGAGGAGCTGCAACAGTTCGAGAAGCTGGGCGTCTGGAGACTTGTAGATTTGCCTGAGAATCAAAAGTTGATTAAAACAAAGTGGGTTTTTAAATGCAAAAGAGACGATAGAGGAGTTGTGGTCCGGAACAAAGCACGACTTGTGGTTCAAGGCTTCAGTCAACAGGAAGGAATAGATTATGATGAAGTTTACGCACCGGTTGCCAGACTTGAGGCAATTCGGATCTTTCTAGCCTTCGCGTCATGGAAAGACTTTAAAGTATATCAACTTGACGTCAAATCTGCCTTTCTTTACGGAACAATCAGAGAAGAAGTGTATGTGGGTCAACCACCGGGGTTCACAGATCCACTACATAAAAACAAGGTGTATCTACTGGACAAAGCGTTATACAGACTTCACCAGGCCCCGAGAGCCTGGTACGAGACGCTTTCGACATACTTGCTGGACACCGGGTTCACAAGAGGTACAGTAGACAGCACCTTGTTCACAAAGGAAGAGGCAGGCCACTTGTTGATCGTGCAGATTTATGTAGACGATATCATTTTTGGATCTACCAACGATGATCTTTGCAAAGAATTTGAGACGGTAATGAAAAAGAAGTTTGAGATGAGTTCGATGGGGGAGACGAAGTTCTTCCTCGGGCTGCAGGTGGAACAAATGCCAGATGGAATCTTCATTCACCAATCAAAGTATGTGAAGGACGTGCTCGACAAGTTCGACATGACAGATTGCAGTCCTGCATCAACCCCCCTCGCACAGAATCATGGAATTTGTCCAGGCGAGAATGGTGTCAAGATGGACGAGACATTGTACCGATCAATCATTGGATCTCTGATGTATCTCACGGCTTCCCGTCCGGATATCATGTACCCGACGTGTCTCTGTGCCAGATATCAGTCAAATCCAAAGCAGTCACACCTGACCATTGTGAAACGTATCTTACGGTATTTGAAAGGCTGCCCAAGCATCGGCTTGTGGTATCCTCGCTCGGGTGACTTTACTTTATCTGGTTTTGCTGATTCTGATTTTGGGAGCTGCAAGCAAAATGCAAAGTCCACCACTGTTGGGTGTCAGTTCTTCGGAACTCGACTTGTCACTTGGCAGTGTAAGAAACAAACCGCAGTAGCGCTCTCTACTTGCGAGGCTGAATACGTTTCAGCCTCCAGCTGTTGCTCACAGATCCTTTGGATCCAACAGCAGATGCGCGACTACGGTTTGCAATTCTTAGATACTCCGATCTTTGTGGACAATGAAGCAGCCATTAATATAACAAAAAATCCGGTTCACCATTCGAAAACAAAACACATTGAGATCCGTCACCATTTTATTCGTGACTGTCACGAGAAAAAGTTAATTCGGATTGAACACGTGCACACCGATGATCAGAAAGCGGATTTCTATACTAAACCATTTGACAAAAAGAGATTTTATTATCTTTTGAAATTGAACGGGATGAAAAATCTGCAATCTGGGAGGGTTATTGAATGTGAAGCCGAGTTGGGCGGCGATCTGACGTGAACCATATCGTGTTGTCAAATTTGTTTGTACAGTTTATTTTCTGCTTTTCGATAAAAACAAAAACACAAAAATATGTTTTTCTTTTTAGGGGGAGAAAGTTTGCAGAAAAATACAAAAACATGATAAAATCTATAAAAACCAAAAACATTTGAAAAAGTAAAAATGAGTTTGTGTATAAAAGGGAAATGATAGCACATCAGCTAGACAGGTGCAGTACGCTAAAGAATTGGAATGTATAAAATGCAATTAAGCAGTCTCACTAAAGATGTGCCGATAGGTTTTCACAAAATCAGTAGATCAGTTTGGGATATAAACATAAAATTTACTTGCGTCTAAGTGGGGAACACCTCCAGGATATATAGGTAACCCCTGAAATCCTGTTTGAAGGGTCCCGTATTCTGAGATACTAGGTCTTTATGCTTAGTGATATCTGGGGTATTATCCCGGGACTTCTGATTTTGCGGAAGCAATGGCCTAGTCCCCGGAGAATACTTTACGCTGCTTTGAAATATAAGCCTCCCCTCAGCATAAAAAATGATAACACATTGAAAAATGGTTAATCATGTGCTGTTGAAAAGAAGATCCCCAAAGGGGACCCACCAAAAGTCGAAGCCGTCATCTCTCTGCGTATCGAAAGATCGACCTGAGCTCTCACGGCCCTCGCAATTAACCCCTTACAGATATCATCTAGGTATACTCACCTGTAAGACTGAATACTGGGGTCTGGATACGGGAGTATATACTGAGGTGGGACACATGTAGATGTTTAAGTCCTAAAACACTAATTCTGTATCCCGAACAGATTGAAAGTTTTGTGAGAATTTAAGAGGATCAGTATATCGGCAATCTACGTGAATTGCTTAATGCTTAAAATGAATTAATAGCTTAACGGTGCTTGTATCTCGTCGGCAGCTGATATGATCCCTTAGCACACTCACAAAAAGATTGTGTGTAAATAGTTTCAGTTTATCCGGTTAAAAAGTCAAAAAGATTTTAGTTTCTCATTTTATTTTTTTGACAACTGATGTTGGGAATCGGAAGATCAAAGCTTAGTGCAGATCATGTCAGTGTATGATGAGGGCTGGGTAAGCTGGTGATGCAGTAAAATGATTGGTACAGTGTTTGACTGTTAAAATGTGGTTGAAAGATCAAAATGTTCAAACGTTCATTAATTTGAACTTTATTTTTTTAGAAAAAAATCAGCATTTTTCATAAATCTGATCAGCCAGGGTCATTGAGTTGGACTTGGCAGGCTTGTCAGTTGACCAAGGTCATTAACTTGGACTTGGTTGACTGGGTGTGTTGGTAAAAATTGTAAAATTAAAAAAAAAATTGAAAATTTGAAAATTTAAAATAAAAATTTCACTTGAAAAATGGGTTTTCGCTTCATAAGGTAACATTTTGCTTGTTTAAAGATTTAGCTTGAAATTCAAGCGAAATCTTTCGGGATATAAATAGATTTAAAAATTTCGCTTGAGCCTATTATGTTACGTTTTTTGCTTTAAACCTGCTCAAGGCGATTTCAAGCGAAAACTTCAGATCTTTGATTTCTTGCCGTTACTCTGTCCGATTTTCTTGAAATCTTGTGTTTCTAGTTGGCAAGTTCAACTATAAATATGGTGAATGTAAGTGATTTCTTTGTTTAAGTCTATCTTTCATCTGATTATGTTTGTCGGTGATATCCTTGTCAGAACAGGTAGATTTAGGGTTGTTATAATGTCCAAGATGAACGATTTAGGGATGAGTGTAGTCGAAATCATGTTTAGATCAGGGTTTGAGTGTTTAATTGTTCCAGATCTGAGGTTGAACAGATCTTGTGTCTTAGATCTAGAACAGTTTTGTGAGTCAAAACAGGTGAAAATGATATCAGGTTGCTCGGTTTTGAACATAGAACAAGATTATGTGATTAATTTGATCATATGTTTTTGAAATTTTTTGAGCTGTTTTGTAAAAAAAAAATTTCGCTTGAACTTGTATGTATGATGATCAGTTGTCATTCAAGCGAAATGTTGAGATACAATTTCGCTTGAGAAAAAAAAAATGTTTATTGATCAGTTAACTGTTAATCAGAATGGAAGTTTTCACTTGAAATGTTGATTAAACTTGAAAATTTTAAGTGCTTATTTTGTTGTATGTTGTTGTGTGCAGCCTTCGAGTACTTTGTTTAAGCCACTTCACAATAGCTGTTGCGATCTTGATGAGACAAGAAGTTCAAAATTGTTTAAATTCAGTGGTATTCTCGAGTTCATGAGGAGATTGCCATTACAGAAAGCTTTGACAGACAGGCGGTTGGTTTTCAGAACTCACATCAAACGTTTTTGGAAGCATGCTGTGTATGATGAAAAGAGCAAGACAATCACTTCACTTGTCAAGATAAATGAAGAAAAGAAACAAATTCTTATCACTGAAGCATATGTTCGTGAAATTCTGGAATTTCCTGATACAGAAGTTTCTCCAACAAAATTTCCGGAAAGAATGGTTAAAGGTTGTTTGTTGAGGATGGGTTATATTGGAGCTTTAAATGCTGCAAATGTTTTGAAGTCAAAATTTCCAAAGCCTTTCAAGTTCTTAATTCATTCAGTGTTGAATGCTATGAGTCATCAAAAAGGAAGTCACGATGCTATGCGTGATTATCACATGAACATGGTGGTTGCTCTTGTTTTGAATAAAAAATACAATTTTTCTCATATTGTGTTTCATTATCTAGTGGAGTAAGTGACATCAAACAGGAAGAGTTGGGTATATCCAAGGTTTATTCAAATAATGATTGATCATGTTTATCCAGGAATTGTCCGGGATGTGAACAATGACTTATTGGGTCTTTCTCACATGGATAATGATTCGGTGGCGCAGATAGCAAGATATCATCCTAATCATCCTGAACCAAAGAAGACTGTTGAATTTTTTGGTTGTATTAGTAATCCGGATTATCAAGATCCAGATCCGATAAATCATGAACACTGGAGAAATGAAGAAGAAAGAAAAGAAGCTGGATATGCTGAAGAGTTAGAGATTCTTCAAGACTTCAAAACATCAAGAAATGAATGGTTTGTGAAAGAACAAAAGAAGAGGAGTAAGAAAACAACTCCAAAAGTGCAAGTTGAAGAGGGTTCGTCTTCACAACCTAAGAAGCGTCGTAAGAAAGTTGCAAAATCATTGTTGGTTGATGAATCTGAGAAAGAAGCTGAAGTTGTAACTGAAATTGAAGCAGAGGTTCTAGCAGAAACTGAAGTAAATGTTGAAAGTGATGTTCGTTTTTCTCCTAGAACTACTCAATATTTGCAAGAGATTATTGAACCTGATCCTGAACAAAATAAAGCAGCTGATGATATAGAAGGTGATGAGGTTGATAAAAGTTCTACAAGTTCTTCTGAAGTTGAGTTTGATGAAACTGAAAGTTCGAAAAGAATTAAAGAAGATATTATTCAAGAAAATCAGTTGAGAAAAAGAAAGAGGAAGGAAAAAGATCAGGATGAAGAATATGTTCCTTCACAAGAAGAAATTCAAACGCCATCTTCTGGAGTCAAAAAGAAAAGAGTGGTAAGGAAACTTAAAGTTACTCCAAAGAAGGCAAAACAATTGAAGATCTTGATTAAAGGGAAACCAGTCAAGGAAACTAGTAAACATCAATCACCTCCACCCGAACACATTACTTCTCATTCACTACCAAATCAAACTTCACCACCACATCAAACTTCAACACCATCAGCTTCACAACCTATTATTCAAACCACACCTAGATCTTCTGGTTATAAGACTTTTCCTGGTATTCCGGATAATGTTAATATTGAAGACGTTGGAGTTTTTGATTTTGCAACAGATGAACATATCAAATATCTGGATGAAAAGATTGAAAGAGTGATTGCTGAAAACAAAACAATTGTAGCTGAAAGCAAGAAGATGGCAGATCGTGAGAAAATTCTTGAAATGCGTATACAAGAAACTGAGTCTGAAAACAAGTCTTTGCTAAAGAAGGTTGAAAGCAATGAAGCAGAGATTGTTGTCTTGAAAGTTCAGATTGCAGAATTACATAAAGAAAAGAAAAGTAGGGATGAGCATCTCAAGTATTATGAATTTAAAAACAAAGAGTTAAAGGCGATCAAAGTACGAAGTGAACATGAAAACTACATGATGAGGAAAGTGTTGGAAAAAAATGGTTGGTACGTCTCTTGAACAAAATTATGATGAGATATTACGAGATGAGATTAGAGCAAAGAGACAGGCTGAAATTGAAGAACAAATGAAGTTTAAAGGCAAAGGTCTTGAATGTTCTGAAACAGCAATCATTTCATTGATTGATTCTGAATCATTTATTCCGAAACCTATTCCTATTACTTCAGTTTCTGGAATTTTTTATGCTGATGTTGAACTTGATGATCTTCTTATTGGTGGGAATGAAGAAGATGACGAAGAGGATGATGATGAAGATGAGGAGGGTAATGCAGATGATGATGTGATTTCTGCAAGCAGTAGTGATGATGATGATGGAGATGATGATAAAGACCAAGGTGCATCTGGTATAAAAGTTTCTGAAAAAACAACTGAAGAAACTATTGATGATCTGTTACACGATGATGCAAACGTTGAACATGAAAGTGCAACAGGTGAGGGGGAGCCTAGTGATACTCAAAATGTTCAAAAGGAAAATTTGATTTTGAGACTTGATACTTATCGTGAAGAAGGAGAACATTTCCATACTTATACGTTGGAAACTATAAAAGAAATGACTCGCAGAGATGATCCTGATTTCAAGTTTGATTTTGAAGAAGAAATGAATTCAGATCTGGAAAAGGAGTTGAATGAATTTGATGTTAATCAGTATAATGAATATGAGTATCGGTATGTTGAGGAAGCTGATTTGTATGATCGAGTTGAAGTTGAAGATTGGGAAGATGATGAAAGTGTTAATGAAGATACTTCTCAGTTACCTACATTAATGGAATTTTTCTCTGAAGAGAATCGTGATGAGTTAAGAAGGAAAGTTGCTGAAATTATTAAAGATTTTAATCCTGATGGTTCTAAGAAAGATTTGGAGAAAGAAGAGAGAAAGAAATGGTTTAGAATCAGTCATGAGAGGAAGTTCAAAAGACCTTTGAAGTTTTATCAACGTGATCAAAGTATTTCTCTTGGGGATATTATAAGTTGGGGATTTCTGCCACATGTGAATGCTTATGTAGTGAGAAGAGAAGCTGGTGTGCAGTATTTTGAAAAGTTATTTGATATTATGTCACTTCCTTGGTGGGATGTTGAAGAGTTATCGAAAGTCAAAGCATTGGAATATCCTGTGAGGAAAAATGATATTAAAATGTGGGGTTTTATTAGATTTGAAGCGTTGAAAGAATTCAAATTCTGGAAGCCACATCGTCCAAAGATTATTACAAGTGTTAATCCTGAAACTGGTGTTGAAGAAAGAATTCTGAATATCAAGAAGCCAAAGACAATGAAAATTATACCAGTGCCTCAAATGGAGCAAGACTTTTATAAAGGCTTCATGCATTGGGTGTACAGTTGTCATTCTACTGAAGCAGTGATCACATATCGAGCTGGAAGTGAAACTAGAGAAATTCGTATATTTGATCCTATGTGGCTTGTCAACTGCTCAGCAAAGGATATAGAATGTCTTTTCATAAACAAGATACATTATTCGCCAGAAGATAAAGATCAGGCGATGCAGTTTCAACGAGTGGTGAATTTGTGTTTCCAAAAGAGTATTAACTCTGAAACTAAATGGAAATCATCATGGTGGTCTTTGGAAGAGAAAGTGAAAAGGAAAGCGATGCGTGAACGTAAAAAGCTTGAAGAAAGGAGGGGAATGTTTATGAAGATGCAAGCTGAGGAAGAGAAAGAACGAAAGAAAATGAATGATTCGATTAGAAATGCTCTGAGACGTAAACCAAAGCCAAGAGAAGAAAAGTTTAAATCCCTGTAATGTTTGAAGACCAAGACTGAAGACTCCGGCTGTATCCAAGGGGGAGTTTGTTGATACACGATGTCTAAAGCCTACGTCTTAGTCTAAGGGTCTAAATATGTCAAGTTTGTAAAGTACAAGGGTTTAGGTGATTGTTTAAGCTTAACATGTTAAAGATTTCGCTTGAAACATGTTCAAGCGAAATCATATGTTAAGATTTCGCTTGAGACATGTTCAAGCGAAATCTTAAGGTTATATATAGGTAGTTTGTTTTCTCATTTGGTATGCTTTCATGTCACTTGTAGCCGAACTGCTGCTCGTTTGTTTTTGAGAAGAATTAATGAGAAAACCGTATTAAAGTGATCTACATCTGTTTCTACTCATTTCTACTTAATTTCTACTTTGATTCATGCTGTTTGTGTATTTCCGCTGCATAAACAGTAGGTTCTAGCTCAGATTGACTCACTTGACTGTCATATGTCAGAATACATGTGATTTTATATGTGTACATCAGCGAGATATTAAAATTGTCTGTGAATTTTGTTGTTGCACTCCGATAAAGTGTGGTTTGATTTTCTTAAAAATATTCACGTGAAAAGTGCATCAAATTTCGAGAAAAGTTGTTTAGTTGTGCAATCGGTGACATTTATTGTTTCCATGTGAATTTCGATTAAATCAAGAAACATCACGTGAACTCTGAATCCATTTATTAACAATTGTGTCAGTCCATTACTAGGCTCATGTATTGATGTAAGTGTTTGCATGTGTGGGAAAGTGTTTACATGTGATTAAAGTGAGGTGGCACAATCATATCATCTTGATACTTGAATTTGTCGTTCAGTTTTATTGATTTTGATTACATATTGGTTGCCTTATCAATTAATATAAAACATATCATCAGCCCAAGAGTCAAAAATATCTATCAAATCATAATTAGTTTGACAATCATGTGATGATATCTCGATTCATGTGATTCATTAAATCAAAAGTTTGTTTGTTTGAATTGATTTGTGGTTTGTGTCAGTAGTCATCATGTGTGTTTATGAATTGATTTTTGTCGTATAGTACTATTAGTCAAGTGGTGGGTCAGAAAGTTGATATTGTTTAGCTCACTTATCGGATCACAATTTCATTTCAAAGGATCGTGCTTTTGTTCAAGTTTAAAGTGCAACAAATCAAGTGGCAATACGAACCAGTGGTCACCCGATCCTAATCAGTTCTATTTGTCTGTGTTTCAGTTGTTTGAAGATGTCAAGCAGTAAGGTTGATCATGATAGTAACAGTGAAAAAGTCCTCGCTTCTAAAGTTTGTACGTTTACGATCAGTGGGAGTAATTTTATGGAACAGCACTGGTATTTCTGTTATACATGTGATCTGACCGATTCAAAAGGTTGTTGTTCTGTTTGTGCAGATGTCTGTCATCAAGGACATCGTGTTCTCTACTCTCGATCAAGTAGTTTTTTTTGCGACTGTGGAGCAGGGAGTGCACAGAACAGCAGTTGCCAGAGCCTGAAGCCTAGGAAATTCACTGGAGATGATGGGGATCAGATGCTTGAAGCAGATCCTAGTAATGCTGGTGATCATGATGATGAAGTTGCTATTGGTAATCAGTTGGCAGTAAATGATGATCAAGAAGCTAAAAACATGCCAATATTTGATCATGGTGATTCAGATTCTGAGATGGAGCAGATTTCAAGTCAAACAAAATGTGAAGTTATGATGACTGAAGAAGCTGTGAAAGAAGATGTTACGGAAAAACAGCAGGATCTTGAAGAAGTAACTTCCGAGAAAGAAGAATCCAAGAAGAATGGATCTTTAAGTTCTAAAAATGTGTGTTTGAAATGCGTAAAATCAGAAGCAGACAATGTGAAACTCTTAAAGGATGTGGAGAGTTTAACATTGAAAATCAAAAGCTTGAAGGATGAGAAAGAATCTGATAGTAAACAGATTCTTGAAATGAGAGTAAAGTGTGAGAAATTGATGTCAGAAAATGTCAAACTGTTGAGTAGTTTGGACAGTTTGACATTGGAAAACAAAATTTTGAAAGAAAAAGAGTTTAAAAATGAAAAATGAAAAATTGAAAAAAATTTTCAAAGTCAAATAAAGATTTTAGAAGATGAGCGAGATATTTTTGGTAAAGATAATCTTGAAAAACAAATTGAAATCAATTCTCATCTTGCTAAAATCATTCAGCTTGAAAAAGAAGCTGAAAAAGCTCGGATTAAAATCAACGAGCTTGAAAATAAATTGAAAGGTTTTGTGATTTCTGCACAATATGTGTGTCCAGAACCGATCATTTCAATTCCAATAAGTGACAGTGTCACAAATTTTGACAAAGTCAAAATTGAGGATTGTGATGACAAAACTGATGATGAAAAAGAAAAGGAAAAGAAAAGAAAAATATTTTTAGAATTACAAGAAAAATTTCAAAATACTGTTTTGCAGTCTACTGAAATAGGTGAATGCTCAAAGCAAAAACCTGTTAAGAAGATTGTAGAACAGAAACAAAAAGTTAAAAATTTGAAAAATTTTAAAAATGAAAATAAAAGCTCACCAGTTCAGTCATCCAATCATTATAAAAAACCACAAAAATCTGAAAATAAAAACTCACAAAAAGTTGGTAATAAGTGGTGCAGGTTTGACCACAGTGCTCAAGCGTCAAATCAAGATTATAGGAGAAGTGATGATTACCACAAAGCCAGACAATGCTATGATCTGAGCGTTTGGTGTGAAGGTGGTACATGGTATGATAACAGGGTGTGTTACAATTGTGGTTTTCAAGGACACATTGCTGTTAACTGCCAGAGACAGAGATTTGAGACGAGAAGATGCTATGAATGTCAAATCAAAGGTCACATTGCCAGAGATTGCACAATGAGATCAATGGGAAGATCGAGGGCTGAATCTCAGAAAAAGGTGACAAAATCAGTAAAAGTCGATGAAAAGCCCAGAGCACAGAAAAAACAAGAAGTGAAAGAACCGAAAGTGAAACTCTCACAAGGGCAGAAAGATCGATTGAGAAAGAAAAGGAAGAAAGCACGAGAGTATCTTGAAAGGATTGTGTCCTCGGGTTCATCTGTTGATAAAAATAAGAGTTCTGATGAATCGACTCCTTCGATTGCAAAGTCAAGCAAGACGGATTCATCAGATACAAATCTGAGGACGAAAGAAGAAAAGAAGAAGAAGAAAATGGTCGGCGATGAATCTGACGTGTTGAAGTCAGACAAGCCACCTTCAGGCGATGAATCTGACAGATCAAAGTCAGATAAGCCATGTGCAGGCAATGATTCTGGTATGGTAAAGCCAGAAGAGCCGGTAGTTGAGGTAAAAACTGAGAATTCAGGTTTAACAATGGATGATGCAAATTTTCCACCATTGTTGATCAAGAATTCAAAATCACCCAAGGACAGTCAGGCTTGGGTGAAATTGTTCAAATGAAAAACCTGACTTGACGGAGTTCCCAGGTTGGTAAGCGTGGAACATGAATCGGCACATTTCTTGAGAAATTTCACTCTGGTGATTTTTCGCCTTACATGTGGTAAATCAGGGACATTAATTTGTACTTGATTTTCTACAAGTGATGTTTGAGATTTAAAACTGAAATTGTAAAATTTGTCATGTGTACGAAGAAAACAATGTGATGAAGTGACCCCGAACCTACAAATGATTGGTAAACAAACTAATTTTTCGAGAAAAACCATTTTGATTAAAACATACTTAAGTGTTTTGAAATCATAATGGGAATATAGTTTGTTGTGAGGGGGAGTTCTGATTGTTTATGCCAGGTGGATGGAGAATTGAAGTCATTCTTATCAAGTTGTCAAGTTTGTACAGTTTGTTTCAAATTTTCCCAGAAAATCAAAATTGAGACATATTTTGATTTTAGGGGGAGTAAAATTTAAAAAAAAAAATTAGAAAATTTGAAAAAGTCCAAAACATTGAAAAATTCAAAAATGAGTTTTGTTGAGAAAAAGAGGAAATGAGAGTAAATCAGTTGGACTATCACAGCATGCTAAAGAAATGAAATGTTAAATGTGATAAACGGTCTCACTATAGATGCGACGATAGGCTCAGCTAGACTAGTAGATTTGCGATAACGATACAAACATAAATGAAAAAGCCTAGTTCTAGTGGGAAACATGGTCAAAAGCATAGTACTTGGTTTTGTCCTTCTTGACTGTGTACCTACTCAGTAATCGCTGATTGTCGAAAGACATAAAACTGGTTAAGTCTGTGAACTTTCACAACTTTGCTGAAAAGTCACTGTGATTGTGCATTTCATTTTGCAAAGATTTAAACTTGTTTTATTTCTTTATTTTGTTTAAGCATCGGACATCCTCTGCGTATACGTGAGTATCGACCTGGATGTTGTTGCCTAAACGTTCTGCTTTATTTTCTTTGGTGTTTCGTTTAAGCTTTGGACCTCCTCTGCGTATACGGAAGTATCGACCTGGTGGTTAAAGCCTAAACAACTTCAACTTGTTTTATTTTTCTTATTTTGTTTAAACATTGGACTTTCTCTGCGTATACGGAAGTATCGACCTGATTGTTAATGTTTAAACATTCTTCTTTGTTTTCGCACAAATCACAGTTGATAAAAGTTTAAAGGCATTACTTGAGTTAGTGTATTGCATGATGAGGGGATATGCTGAGATCGTGGGGTCCCTAAGAATTTAGTGAAAAATTGATATACGTTAACGTATCGGTAAGCATTTCGAAAGTTTTAGATTGAGCTTAAGAGGATAATTATATCGTCAATCAACGTGAATCGTTTAGAACTTAAAACGATTAAAAGCTTAACGGTGCTTGTGATGTGTCTCAAAAACTGATATGATTCTCTTTCACAAACTCACAAAAATATGTTTGTACATATTTCATTTCTGCATTTAATTTTTGTTATTGCATTTATGTTTCATATTTTGAAAAATTCAAAAAGATTTTTGACAACTGATGTTGAAAAGCTGATATTCAAAATCTCAAAGGCTAAACAAGATGAACAATTGGTTTGGTTAAGATGATGAGAAGTTTGAAGATAATCCTCAAATGTTTAGATGATTCATTAATTTGAATCACAATATTGTGTGTTATATGTTTGAGAATTTTGAATGAATTCTTTTAGAGTAAAAAAAAATTTTTTGTCTTACGAGAGGTTGAGATGTGTAGGTTTCTGAATCTGTTGCTACGGAAAGCCAGGCGTCGATCCCAAAAGCACGGAAGCTTGACGAAAGGGGGAGCCTGAAGAGACTACCGAAAGGGGGAGTTAAAGCTTGAAAACAGATCCACGGGGATTCTGTTTGAGCAAGAGGGAGTCTATGTTTGCTGAAAACGTTAAATCTTAAAGAAGAGTATGTTAGAGAAAGAGAGTTTGAAGATACAGGATAGAGCCAGAGATTCTGAAAGAGAATTGGAGATAGGATAAAGCCAGATAGAGATCCTGAAGGAAGCCCAAAGACTGATAAAGACTGAAGATTGAGAATACTCGACACTTAAGACTCGTCAACATCTGAGGGGGAGTCTGTTGGTGCATTCATCTGTCGTCTTCATCTTATGTCGAGTCTCGGGTTAGTTGCGGGTTTGATCAAGCATGATGTCATCATATCAAATGATGACATCATAATGGTAACATAAATGTTGACATCATCAAATAACAACTCACGTAAAGAAGATTTGAAATGTCACAAGAAGACAAAACAGTATGCATGTGCATGTGAAATTGTATTGTATAATAGTTAGAGATTTCGCTTGAAAGTATATATGTTAATCTCAAGCGAAATCATATGTTAAGATTTCGCTTGAGACATGTTCAAGCGAAATCTCAAGGTTATAAATAGGCAATTGGTCTTTCTCATTTGTAACAGTTCCTTCAGAAGTATAACGTTACTCTGCCGGTTTGTCAAGTCAATATATGAATGAGAAAGCTGTTTTAACGTGAAATCTATCTGCTTCTACTCATTTCTTTCTGATTCAAAACAGTTTGTTTGTCTCCGCCACTCAAACTGTCGTATATTAGCTCAGATTGACTCACTCGGTCGTCAAATACGATCCTACAGGGTATGCCCGAAACCCGACACAAATGGGACATGTATACCCAATACTCGAGAGTATCAGGCCAGGTATGCGATTAGTGTTAAAAAATTTCGCGGGTATGGGTCGGGTATGAGATTAGGTGATATCCGACCCGATTACCCAAAATCACATACCCGTTTACCCAAACTAAATACCCGATCTTATACCTGGATTTTTTAATTTATATTTTTATTTTTCATTAACCTTTTTCTATTAGTGATTTATTTTAATATTCATAATGTAAAAAAATAATTTTTCTTTTAGTATATATATATCTGATATAATATTTGTATTTTGTATGTTGTGAAGTATATACATTACATATAAGTTATAAGTATTATAAAGTTATTATTAATTTATGATAAAACTATATGTATGTAATGTACATTTTTTATTTATAATAATTGTTGTATAAACAAACTTATATAATAATTATAATAGTAACAAATGGATTCTCAAATAAAACTTTACACTTTTTCAATATTTTGGCAAGGGGTGTTCATAGCCCCGTTAGCTGCTTTATACGAAAATTGTGGGTTGAACTGCTAAATACGGTTTCAGAAAAAGACAAATCTAACCGGCCAGGTTGCATCCGGTTTAGCAGTTTAACAGTTCAGTTTGGTGTTTTAAACAGTTTTTTTTTTTCAGAATAATTATTTTGTATCATAAAAAAAGTAACAATAAAGGGTGAGCAAAATAATTCAAAAAATAGTTCCAGTACCTTGTCTTCCAATCCTTGAAAGAGGATTATAGGGCAAGAAAAGTGATCAACAAAAATGATAGGTGATCTCTCAAGAATTCTTTTTCACCCTCTGTTGCAATGTTAATAAATAATCAGCTAATAATTCATGTACACAAGTTGAGATACGTAAAAGCCATTGCAATATAGGAGTGAAAGTAGATAATAAATAATAATTACCAACAATATTATCCAAGTCATGGGACTCAAATTTGTGAGTTTTTCTTTCAGCAACTTCAGGTCCGCTATGAGCCGGCCCTGAAGGAGGGCGAGGAGGACAACCGAACAGGGCCTGTGATTTCGTAGGGCACGTAATTTTTTTAAAAAAAATCCGATATTATATATGTAAAAAAAATTAATAGGGTATAACCAAAAAAATATTAACATAGGCCCACTTAAAAAAATCATATTGTTTAGTCTATTTAGCCCATTAGGTTAGTGAGCCCAATACCCCAATATTTTCTAAAAACTAATAAAAAAGGGATTCTGGGCGGCAATACGGGAACAGAAACGTCAACAGGAATACAGGAACTGAGGAACAGAAACGTCGCACTTGCTGTAACACCCCGTGTTTTCGGAAAGTCAAGATCAAAGTCAACGACCGATTATACGGATTTGACTTATAGTAATCACTATATTTTAATTGTATTATGTGGAGTAAGTGTTGTAAATGACCATAATCAACGTGTGTTAATCGCTATCTAATCAACTCGCGACTGTGAACTATAGGAAGTAACAATGTGATAAAGTTAATTAATCGATAATCAAACTATGCCAATCGAATCGACATCAAATCGCAACTCGAACTACGCATATTAGTTATTGTTATACGTGTGTGTGCCTTATGTGTTACTTGTGCATGTTCATTTATGTTGTATGTGGGAATCAATCGAAATGCAATCGAACTCAATCGACATCGAACTCGAATCACAATCGAACTTTGATAATTAGTGGAGAAGGGATAGAGCGAGATATGGGTGGTTGGGATTAAAAGTAATTTGACTAGGAAACCCTATCGTATCGCATCGCTCGCAATCGAAATCGAAACATCAAAAATCGTCGCGTCAAACACTCGAACCAAGTGCCATCCGGCCGGATAGCCATCCGACCGAATAGCCACTTGGCCATGAGTCAGGTGCCATCCGACCGAGATGTCATCCGACCGGACAACCCTTTCCTCTTTTGGAATCCTATAAATACCCATGTCACTCTCCAAACTTTCTACTTTTGGAAATCTTCTCCGAGCAGCACACTCTCCTTACCTTTTCTTCGATTTCTCTCAATCCTGGTAAGATCTCGTCCTAAATCTTGTACTTTCTTGATCTACACGCACTCCTACACCTTTCTATCTTTCAAATCTTAACTTTTAACCGTGAAATCATCAAGATTCAAGTGTTCTAGGATGATGTCATCATGGGTTCTTGAAGAACTTCATGTTTTGGCCTCAATCCACAAAGAATAACTTGGATCTAGCCGATTTCCACATAAACAAACAAAGATCTTTTATAGATCTAAACGTATACACGGTGAAAAGGATTGAAAGATGGATTTTCCAACTTTCTTTCAACTCTTTTTCACTCAATGCCTTCAAACCGATAGAAACGAAACCTGTGCCGGCATACAAATCACTCCGGTGGTTGCATGGCACAAGATCCGGATTCTATCCACGAGGTTAACCGATTTCGGGTTAAACAAGAACAACTGTCTCGAGCCGGTAACTGGCCGAACTAGGGTGATTCCTGGTCGGTTTGGTCACCTGGGTCGAAATGGGGGGTTCTGTTGGTTAACACGTGGTCAAAATACCTCAATAAAACCACAAACAATCAAAACGACCAAGTGTAAGACGAACGGAACAACCGAAACGGATTGCTGTCCGACCGGACTGCTGTCCGACCGGACTGCTGTCCGAGCGGATAGTTCATCCGAACGGATCAAACTTTGGGACCCACACTTAATCAACTTCAACCAAGTTTGAGTATTGAACAAATTGCCATCCGATCGGACTACCATCCGACCGGATTACTCTTCGGATCATGAGATACTAAGACTTTAAAGACTTAAACAATTTTCAACATGTTCATTAACAGGGTTGCCACCCGATCAGATGGACATCCGACCGAGTGACTCCTCTGATATAAACTTGTTCTCACTAAGTAACCTCATCATTAAAGTCGCCGTCCGACCGGACCACTATCCGACTAGATGACCACCCAAACGGATCGTCATCCGCACGACTGACCGTCCGATCGACCGACTTGAAGCATAGAGATACTTCAACGTTTTCAAAATGCTACAACGAAAACTTCAAAAGTCAAGCCATCATACACAAACACATCTTTCTCATAGGAAGAAACAATCCACTCGAATAGTCATCCGACCGGACAAGCTGTCCGACCGGATGACCATCCGAACGGATTGTCATCCGCACGGATTGCTGTCCGCTCGGATTACCATCCGATCGAACTACTATCCGACCTACTCACACATTGTATCATTTCACGTATCGCTCATCGTTATGCTATCAATCTATTCAGGCTAACTTTACTCGCTAAACGCTCCCTTCAATCCATCAACCGCTGTGAGTATACTCGATCCCTTTTTGCTTTATGCACTTTTGGGTGTTACATACGTTACAACTATTCAAATCACATCAAACACACTACTCAATACTATTTGAACGCTAACCATTAATGCATGTTATACGTGGCTTATGAATGCTTAGCAACGATAGTACTATAGTTTGGACTCAGCACCCGTTCGCGGGGGTTGTTAAGGACAATTACTTGCATGGATTACGGTCGTAATCATGTATTGAGAACTGCATTTGGCAGTTAAGCCGCAGTCATCTGTATCGATGGATCTATGTCGATAACTAATGTGCTTCATTTCACTATGTGTACGTGCTGGTTATGCGTAAACGAATTCGAACTTTATATGCTATTATCAAACTTGTATGCTCACCTTTACATTATATGTATTGACTTTATTTTAACGTATGTGACAGGTGTTTAGGATGCACACGTGGTAGGAATTTGAAGCTAGAATAAAGCTTTAGATCCCAACAAATAGTTGTCTGTAGTAATCGATTTATCGGTCTCTAGAAGCAGATAAACAATTACTCTATTTAAATTTAAGTTGTCGGAACAGAATGATTTGCCTAGATCTTATCTGTAATAATTTGCTTACTGTTTGAGACATGGTATGGGACATGTTAATTTAAATTGAATAGTAATGATAATTGTTATGGAAACTTCTGGACAATCTATTTCGATCAGTGCCATGCCCCGATGTTTCCGCCATCGGTTGGGGTGTGACACTTGCAGGCCTTCGATTCGATCATCATTCATCATCATTCTGCAATTTTTTTGCTGTTGTTCCTTGTTCGATCAGAGACACAGCCAGCAGGATTTATTTACGATTTCAGCATAGCATTACAGGCAGCACAACCTTCGTTCGATCACTGAGTGTCTGAGTCAGATCAGTTCACATGTAAACAACTAAAAATCAATTGTCGAATTCAGTTTAGTAGTTTACTTATGATTTAGGATTGATTTACGATTTCAGATATTATGTCGAATTCAGTTAACTTATGTCGAAATCACTTAACTTATGAATTAGGATAATAGGATTGATTTTCGATTTCAGTTATTATGTTGAATTCATTTATTCAGTTAACTTATGTCGATTTCAGTTCATTTATGTTGCCGAACATTTTTAGGCGTTAACTTCATTTGACACAAACTTTGTCGATTAATGATTATTTAGGCGTTAATGGCTCCTAAACAAGCATCCGGATGGCAAAAACGTCAAAAGGGTGCTATGCAAAAATTCTGTGACTCGCTAACCAATAAATTTTGCAGTCCTGTAGATGTTTTGGAGTATATGAAAGAAGAAGGTTATTGCCCAGAAGCATGCATTGCATATAGAATATTGTTGACTAAGTCACTGTGGCATCCGCAGAAAGAAGTTTTTAGAAGTTGAAGTTATTGAAATCTTACCTACGATCTTCAATGTCCCAAGAAAGACTTAGTGGGTTGGCGATGATTGCTGTCGAGAACGAAGTCTTAGATGATATAAAGTGTGAAGAGTTGATTCACCAATTTGCTATCAAGAATGCAAGGAGAGCTTCACGAATTATTGGTTAGCTATTAGCTTATTAGTTTTTACGGTATATCATTCATTCGAATACTATATTTTGTATTTTGTTAATTGCATTGTTTATCGAATGCTATATTTTTGTCAACTGTTCAAAGTTGTATGAAAAACTCGTTTAAATTTTTTATTTAGTTAAGACCTAAGGGCACGTTTTTTCGAGCTCGAACAGTGTACATGAATTCTGAGGGCCGGCCTTGCCGATATCTGTTTAAGACCGTTACCGTATGTTAAATGCAGTGGTGACAAGTTGAGCGGGTTAGACAACGGGTCAAATTATAAAACAAATGAGCACTTACACCATATAGAGAAGCTCCAGCCTTAAAAGTATTCTTGAATGCAAGTGAAGCCAATGTTGTGTAACCACTAGCAGAGCCTTCAAAACATCATATAATCCAACTTTTAGGTGTATGCTTTAACAATAAACTTTGGTTGACTAATGGCCTTCTTAACTCGTTTTAGTTTTAGATTCCCTTTTGACCCATCAGAGATGATAATGAAATCTGAATCAACCCGTTAATAAGTAGATGGGTCGAAATTGTCACCTCTACAGAAGACCCATAGGTTATAGCCAAATGATACTAAACTATAAACGTGGACTGAATTAGGTGAATATTAGATCATTCCAAACTTCTATCATACAAGTATACAAACATACAGATGTACTAGCGTGCCTCTGCTGTTGGTCCTCCTGTTAATAAAAAATGTGAGTACATAGCATTGCTTATAAGAACTTGGAAAAAGCCTTCTCTCTCTCTATATATATTTATATATGATCAAGATCAAGGGAAAACCCTTCCGAGTTGTGAGTACTTGGAGAACTCGGCCTTCCCGTGCGAGTTTCGCCCCCATTTTTTCACACCCCTATATTAAAAAGTTAGAAAAGATTACCGTAAAGAAAAATTAAAAAAAACCAAAGGGGTGTTTTTCGGTCCCTTACTGCAGCTGTAAAAAACTGATCACATATACATGACATTACTTTTTACAGCATTTACGGCAGCAGTAAATGAAAAAAAAAAAAAAAAAACTAGTTTTTTAAATTTTTTTCGAAAAGTTGATTTTTTAGAAATTTTGGTAATTTTTTTTTGAAAAAACCTTTCCTAATGCCGAGTTCTCTAAGTTTTCACAACTCGTAAAAGTTTTCATTTTACTCTAATTGGAAAAGCCTTCTCTCTCTCTCTCTCTCATATATATATAGGGTTAGGTTCATTAATGAACAACCCCCTTAATTGTGAACACTAGTGAACTAATCCTAGCACTTAATTATCAATACACAAGTGTATACACAACTTTAAATCAATGGCCAGTATTTGATGATGAAAATACACTAGTGTGTTTTACGATTTGATGATGTAAATCAATGGTCAGGATTTGTTCACTCAGTTTACAAATACACTAGTGTTCACTCTAAAACCCCACCCTGTATATATATATATATATATATATATCGGGCTCTGTTCAAATAAGAACCACCACCAGTTATAAGAACCGTGAGAACGTTTTCTTTCCGCGCGAGGTGGGCCAAAATATTTTTGCACAAACGTAGATAAAAATATTATAAACACATCTGTAAAAAAAATAAAAAAAATTTGTCGAGTCGGTAGTTTTGACTGATACAAGTTTTTTTATGCGCTGGTTTAAATTTTGTATGAAGATAAATATTTTTTTAGGTCTCATGTTAATGTGGGTATGCAGTATTTTTTTTTTATTTTGCTGAAACAAGTGATTTTTTTACGACTTTTGAGAAAAAAAATTCAAAAAAACCTGTTAGATGGCCTAGTTCTCACGGTTCGCACAACTTAAGGTGGTTCTCATTTAAACCCATCCCTATATATATAGGGGAAGGTTCACTTAAAAACCACTAATTAAAGTGAAAACCTGAAAACTAACTAAAAAAGCATAAAAATTATACCAATTTTTTTTACAAATTTTTGCTACTTTTTATATATAAAAATCTTTTTTCAAAAAAAAAAAAAAAAAACTTGTACTGCATATGTGCATTATCTATGTACTGCACATGTGCAGTACAATTTTTTTTAATTTTTTTATATATAAAAAGTAGCGAAAATTTATAAAAAAACTGTAAAAAAATTTGGTATGTTTTTAGGCTTTTTTTAGTTAGTTTTCAAGTTTTCACAATAAAATGAGTTTCCTCTTGAACCCTCCCCTATGTGTGTTTGTGTCTGTATATATAGGATCAGGATTTTGAGAAAACGGTGGAAAGTGTGAGAACGGTCAGAACGCTTATGGATCGTCCGATCAAAACAATCTATGGAATAAAACGAATTCTATTGAGTGGACGCGCTTCATTAAGGGTAAAAAGGTCTTTACACAACTATATCAAAACGCCAAAGTATTGAATAAAACACCATTACTGGCCAAAACACATCCCTATATAAACAAAACATTCTCATACATAAGAACACACCTCCCCCAACATGAAACGCCATATTTTCTACTATATACCATTCATCTTACAACGCCAAAATTTCCAAAACATCAAACACCCCTACTCAAAAACGCCATATTTTACTATATACCAATCATCTTTGAAAACGCCAAAACTCTCAAATATAAAAAATTTCCAAAAAATGGACGTTTCTTTCGGATACAATATTTTCTCAGTAAAATGCCAAAAATACCAAAAATCGTTTCTTGTATATTCAATATTGTTGTACTCGAAGTTTCGCAGAATGCCTTCTTTCCTGAGGTGTTGTGACTCAAATAACATTTTGTTGAATGAGATGGACAAAACTTCAAGAAAAAGATACTGGGGTTAGACTTATGTCAGTTTTTGTGTTTTGTTATTGATGAATATTATAATGGCATGAATAGACGAATGACACTGATGAGTGCTTTGAAGATACATATCCAAACAAAAAGCTCATGTCATATTGTCTTTCCAAACGACCACAAAAACACAAGCATGACAAAGCCAAACCACCAGTGAACATGTTTCAAAGAAGAAAGAGACCGATGACAGTGAGGATTTGGAAGATGAATTGTTTCTATTTTCAGTTTTTTAATTTCCCTTTTCTGTTGTTTGTTATGTATTTTTCGACTAAGAATAAAAAAGTTTAATAAAGAGCCAAAAGGTCATAAAGAGATTGGGAAACGCCATAATGTAGTAAAACTCCATAATTCAGTAAATCGCCAAAAACTCCAAACCTATAATAAAAGTAATTTGAAGAACTATTATTAAAATCTAAAAATGGAAAAAAACGCCAAAAACTACTTAAAGCCATTAAAAACGCCAAACTTGGAAGATGGAAGGTCTATGATCATAAAAACTCATAAAAAGCTGAACAAAAAGGGTAAAAATTAAACATAGTAACTGAAAAGATGGCTAACTTATTAATATCATTTATTATAAATAAAAATCCCGCCTAAACTACGCGCCTAAAACATCCTACAAGAGAGATGTCTCTGCACAATCAACTAATCACAAACCTAAAATATAAATACCATCTTTCCAAGAAACCATTCACTTTAAAACGCCAAAAAAAGATACTTAAAAAGCCACAGATGTGGAACCTCATTTCTTCTATATTAAGTATTGTTCTGAATGAAGTTTGATCACTGAATGGATTCTACTCTGAGGTGGGTATCTCTATAAGCTTTTGCTGAATGAGATGGACAAATATTCATGAAAAAAAACTAATGATCATCATGTCACTTTGTTCGTGATGGATATATTGATGCCATGAAGGGATGAATACATTCAAGCAGGCGTTGGTGTCTAACATGTCACCAAACAAGTATATATCAAACCACAATAAAGGGTCTACATAAGGTATTCAAAAAAAGGTTCAAAACGCCAAAAAGATTAAAGTAGAAGAGGTTGATGACAGTGAAGATTTGGATGAGAAATTAGATTATAATTTTTTTCCATTTTCTATTGTTTGTTATCTAATTCTTTGTTGTTTAATATCTAATTCTCTACTAATAAAAAAAAATGCCAAAACGTACGTCTGATAGTGTGAAAACAGTGAGAATGGATGCTAGCAAAGCACGGTGTTGCTATATAAAATGCCAAAAACGCCAAACAAAGTATTACCGGAAAAATCAGCACTATAGGCCTGTATCCTAAATGGCACAACACTTGATAGAAAAAAATAAAAAAATAACTAAACATAAAAAAGTAACTGATGTTTTTTACATTATAGGCCTGCATTCTGTTCTAAAAACCATAAAAAAACGCCAAAATTTGCTTAAAACGCCAAAAAGTTTACTATGATCCTCATATAAAAACAATAAAAATGCCGCGTATTTATTAAACGCCAAAAAATGGAAAGGTGATGTAACACGCTTTTAAAAAAAGAAAATATGAAAGGACAAAAAAGCCCATCCGCCCTTCTCTATGTCGCGTGACACGTGTTGGGCCAGGATGCGTTCTCACCATTCTCACATTTTCTACCGTTTTCTCTTGATCCTGTTTCTATATATATATATATATATATATATATATATATATATTGATGTGCGTTAAAGTGTTATATATTTTAGGTGTATATTTTAAGCCCCTTTAACACTTATTTTTAGCCAAGTTTTAAATTTATAAAACACGATATTTTACTAACACTAAACACACATATGGGCAAGTGCACCCATCGTGAGCGTAGTATAGTGTTGGCAAGATACCGAGGTCGTCCAAGGACACAAGAGCTTTTAGTACCGGTTTATCCTCAACGTCTAATCAAAATAAAAAGTTTCGAAAAATGTTTTAAACTAAGAAAAATAAAAACTAACTAAAATGCTGAAAATAAAAATAAAAGAAAAACAGATAGACAAGATGAATCACTTGGTTCCGACTCGTATCTAGTATAACCTTTGATTATTTCCGCACTTTTGCACATAATTAAGAGATTATCTTAGTTATTGTAGTAGGCCCCTCTTTTGAAGGTGACGTTACCCTCACCCCAGTAGTTTGAGTCAGCAAGGATACAATCCTAAAAGGGTGGATTATTGGAAGATAATGAATTAAGTTATTAATGCAATATTATGGTAGGCCCCGCTTTTGGCGGTGACGTTACCCTCGACTAAGTAGTCTGAGTCAGCAGGGATACAGTCCTAAATAGTCGGGTTATAGTATTAATAGTAGTTAACTTATGAGGGGATCAAAGAGTTTGGACCCCCACCATCCAATACCGTGAAGCATTGAAGGAGGTCCTACTAAATTTGACCCAGGTCCATTGCAGGACCTCTAAACGCTGAACAATGGCAAGACCTTTACCAAACCGTTCCCTTAACCCCCGACCAGGTAGCCAACATACCTCCATATAGACCGTGGAGATATGAATGGTGAAAATCTTTTATTTTATATAGACCGTAAAATAATGCCAAGACACCACGGACAAACGATAAGGAAAGATCACCTTCAACATAAGTAACTAGTTATTAAATTCATTAATACAAAACCAAATAAAAAGTGCAAAAGATTAGAAATAAAAAGTATTATACTAGACACTTTGTCTTCACCAAGTGATGTAAGAGACTTAGGCAAACATGGCCTTGATTGTCAAGAACTCTTACGATCAATCTTGGATCCCGAGACGACTCACACACTCTATGATGGACAATGGATGATGGTGGTGGATGATGGTGTTGTGATGGTGGTGGGTGGTGGATGAAGTGTGAGAGAGGTGGTGTGCCAAGGGATGAGTTGAAATGAAACCAAGCACTCCTATTTATAGGCTGAACAGAAGGCTGGGCACGCCCCCGTGTCCGCTGGACACGGCCCCGTGCATGTCTGACACTCTCTCTCTTCATTAATTGTAATTCGCAATTACAATTAATGCGCCTGCTGTGCTTTCGCCACGCCCCCGTGCTCACTGGACACGTCCCCGTGGTGGGCAATAGAAGCTTCTATAGGTTTGTCTTTTCTGCTGCTTCATGGACACGGCCCCGTGCTGGCTGAGCACGGGGCGTGTTCAGTCTTCTGCCTTCTCTATTTTGCTTGGGAAGATGCCGTTGAGCGGTCGGGCAGTCCACTTATGTTCATTTTCTTGTATTTATGTTGGATTTAGCTGTCTTTTTGCTTCTTTTGTGTTTTTGAGCTCATTTAATCCTCAAAATACAAAAGGAAGACAAAAACACTCTTTTTCCAATATTAGTACTTAAAAAGGGTTAGTTTAATGCCTCATTTGATGTAATTTATATGTTGCATTTTACACACATCAAATACCCCCACACTTGAACTTTTGCTTGTCCTCAAGCAAAACTCTTTAATATGTGGCTTACACTCCCAAATGGAATGGGTAGAAGAGAAGGTTTTGGCTTGTCATAGAGTGTTGGGAATCCAAGATCTTTTTGGGTTTTATTTTTATCTATTTACAATCCTATTGTAAATGAACATGCGCGTAATGATTTATTTAGAACGTTTCATAGGAGAAATTACTTATTTGGGCATAACATGCCTTTTTAAAATTCCATTTATATACAAGTTCACATACCTCAAGGGAGAAATCACTCACACTCGGCCGAAGGTGTATTTTTAGTGAATCACTCGAGAGCGGCATGGAACTTACTCCTACCATAAGCTTGCCAAGCAATCAATCCTCCTCCTTTTTAACTTTTATACCTTTGTAAATATCAAGAGGACTTTGTGGGTTAAGGGTTAAGCTTGGGTTAAAGGTAGGTGGTTGGGATAGTGGTTAGTGGTTAGTAGAAAAAGGGTGAAAAAGCGTAACAAGTGTCGGTTTTCGTAGGACTTTCTATTTTTGGAACTTTTATTTTGATGAAGCTTTTATTCAAACAAAGTAATTTTTGATGAACTTGTTTGTTTATCTTTTGCTTCATCATCAACACATTTTTTTTGAACGATCATACGAAAAAAAAAAAACGAACTTGTTACTAAAACAAAGGGTTAAAAATAAAAAAGGTTTGGTGGGTAAAGGGTGTTTGGTTTGGGTTATGAAATGAAAAGGTTTAGGCTCAAAGGGGCTAACTAGGGGGATTTTTTTTTGGGTAGGTGGTAAAAGAAAAAGAAAAATAATGGTGTAGAAATAAAAAGGGTTAGTCCTAATGCCTCCATCATTTACTTACTCGGGGTTAAGTTGATAAGGACCGGGAATGTATCGTCATGACAAGTTCTAGAGTTGTAAGAACCAAGCGGCTATTCACACAAGAAACGAAAAATGAGCATTTAGTCTAAAGATGTAAATTTGTATGCTCAATAAAGGCTCAAAACTCACTTTTGTGGGAATGGGTTTTTATGTGATCAAGTATATATAATCAAATTTTAACTAAGCTTGTCATGCCGTTTCATAATTTTCTTATGTTGGTTCTTGTTATCACTACGCTATCGGTTGTAAATTCGTAAAAATATAACCTTTTTGAGAACTTGAATTTCCCGAGTTAAACCTAGACAAGTAAAAAAAATGAAATTTTTGAAAAAAATGAAATTTTTGAAAAAAATTTGGGGTGATTAGCGGTTCCAATAGAGTTTTGTGTAAGGCTTGTATTTAGGACTTGCAAGATTCAAGGTTTTAGCATCCCCCCAACACTTAAATTACACATTGTCCTCAATGTGTCCCAAAAATAAATTTTTAGGTTGATTAGATGTGTAAAATGGTGTTAAAAAGCAAAAATTTTGTGTTACTGGGCACTGAACAAGGCCCCGTGTTGTCCGGGCACGGCCCCGTGTTCAAGTGCCAGTAACAAAATTAAAACAAGAGAGGCAGAAGTCTGGACACGGGGGCGTGTCGGGTGAACACGGCCCGTGTCCAGTTACCTGAACTGGGCATTTTTCTGCAGGGGTTCAGCACGGGGCCGTGTTGGTTGAGCACGGCCCGTGTTGAACCTTCTGTAATGGAGAGAATTGTCGGGTTGCCTTGTTCTTGTGCATGGGGTCATTTTTCTCGTTCCCTTTTCATCCCTTACCACCATGAGTGTGTTTTATTCCTGAAAATTAAAAACTAAACTAAAAACATAAAGGTTAATCTAAACTAAACTACGGATAGTTCCACGGAATGCCTCCGTGGTGCGCCACTTTTATAAGGTTCCTTGGCTAGACCCACTTTATCAGGTGGTTCTGGCTCATCTTCAATTAGGGGGTCATCATTGCCGAATGGATATTTCATTGATCGCTCAAGGTCGACACTTTTTTTGAATGCCCCTAATTGAAGAGGTAGATTGTTGTACTTCCATTTTTTCAAAGCTTCGTGAGTTTTTACAAATGGTCGTCCCAACACTAGAGGAGCGTCATCGAGGATGACAAAGTCGGTGGGGATTACCAATTGATTTGTTTGAACCAATACATCCTCAACTATACCGATTGATTTTATTGCTTTCCGATTGGATAGAAAAATAGGTATTTGAAGTGGAGAAAAATCACTAATACTTAATTTTTCGAAAATGTAGTTAGGCATTATGTTAACACAAAGATCTTTATCAATTGTGACATTACTAATAAACGAATTTTGAAAGAAACATGGAACCGGTGTAATGTTAATTTCAAATGGGTCTTCTTTTATTAGCGAAGTTTGATCATTAGTTAACTTAACACTTACCGTTTCGTCAATTTTAGTGTTAGTGTTTAACTCTTTTAAAAACTTAGCATGAGTGGGTACTAAACAATGATTTTCGAAAGAAGGTGACAAGATGTTAATTTCTTCAAAATTAGACTCTTCTTGTATTTTAACGTTGTCGGACTCACCTATTTCGTTGTTTAACTCATGTGTCGGTTTTTCACTTATTTGTTCTTCCATTTTTACACTTTGGGTTATCTCTTCCTTTTTTAATTCTTCTCTTGCGCGGGACTCCTCTTCCCTTGCGCGAGATTCTTTTATACATCGATCGATAACTCTAATGTGTTCTAATATCCTATCGGTTACTTCGGTTATAGAAAAAGAATCGGGATTTTCAAAGCTTGAATCCGGTTGTTTGATCCTTTGTTCCTCATAATACCCATATGAAGTAGATGGTTCACACCATTGTTCTTCATTGTAAGCATATGATGGATAAGGGTCGTAATTTTGTTCTTCATAATACTCGTATGAGGTGGGTTGTTCACGCCATGGTTCCTCATAATAAGCATACGAAGGTGGTGGCTCATATATTGGTTCCTCAAAGTATGAGTATGAAGGCTCATACCTTGGTTCATCAAAATATGAGTATGAGGGAGGAGGTTCATACCTTTGGTCTTCATAGGATGTGTATGAAGTTGATGGCTCGTACCTGGGCTCCTCATAGTAGGTGTATGAATTGGATGGTTGATATGAGCGACTATTTTGAACCGATCGTGCGTTACGACAATTAGTGCAATAATTACCCCTATAATCATCCTCCTCATAGGTGTAGTTGTAACCTCCTGAGTATTGATCCATAGGAATCACTCAGCAGACCACAACTGAGTCTCGAGATCAGAAAACAAAAATAAAAACGGAAACAGAGACTGGACACGGCCCCGTGTTCAGTGGACACGGCCCCGTGTTCAGAATCTGTATCTGGGCGTTTTAATTAAATTTACTGATTTCATTTAGCACGGGGCGTGTTCAGTGAGCACGGGGCGTGTTCAGTGAGCACGGCCCGTGTTCAAGTTTTTGTTACTGGGTGTTTTATGAAAAATATGCAGCATGGCCCCGTGTTCAGCGAGCACGGCCCGTGTTTAACCTACTGTAAATGCAAAACTAAACTAAAATGCAGAAAAATGTGGGCCCGTTTTGAAAAGGTTTTGAAAAACTGATTAGGCCGTCGATTTTAAGCTTTCCTAAAATCCTTGTGTCCCCGGCAGCGGCGCCAAAAACTTGATGCGCGTAAAGTGTTATATATTTTAGGTGTATATTTTAAGCCCCTTTAACACATATTTTTAGCCAAGTTTTAAATTTATAAAACATGATATTTTACTAACACTAAACACACATATGGGCAAGTGAACCCATCGTGAGCGTAGTATAGTGTTGGCAAGATACCGAGGTCGTCCAAGGACACAAGAGCTTTTAGTACCGGTTTATCCTCAACGTCTAATAAAAATAAAAAGTTTAGAAAAATGTTTTAAACTAAGAAAAATAAAAACTAACTAAAATGCTGAAAATAAAAATAAAAGAAAAACAGATAGACAAGATGAATCACTTGGTTCCGACTCGTATCTAGTATAACCTTTGATTATTTCCGCACTTTTGCACATAATTAAGAGATTATCTTAGTTATTGTAGTAGGACCCTCTTTTGAAGGTGACGTTACCCTTACCCCAGTAGTTTGAGTCAGCAAGGATACAATCCTAAAAGGGTGGATTATTGGAAGATAATGAATTAAGTTATTAATGCAATATTATGGTAGGCCCCGCTTTTGGCGGTGACGTTACCCTCGACTAAGTAGTAGTCTGAGTCAGCAGGGATACAGTCCTAAATAGCCGGGTTATAGTATTAATAGTAGTTAACTTATGAGGGGATTCAAGAGTTTGGACCCCCGCCATCCAATACCGTGAAGCATTGAAGGAGGTCCTACTAAATTTGACCCAGGTCCATTGCAGGACCTCTAAATGCTGAACAATGGCAAGACCTTTACCAAACCGTTCCCTTAACCCCCGACCAGGTAGCCAACATACCTCCATATAGACCGTGGAGATATGAATGGTGAAAATCTTTTATTTTATATAGACATTAAAATAATGCCAAGACACCACGGACAAACGATAAGGAAAGATCACCTTCAACATAAGTAACTAGTTCTTAAAGTCATTAATACAAAACCAAATAATAAGTGCAAAAGATTAGAAATAAAAAGTATTATACTAGACACTTTGTCTTCACCAAGTGATGTAAGAGACTTAGGCAAACATGGCCTTGATTGTCAAGAACTCTTACAATCAATCTTGGATCCCGAGACGACTCACACACTCTATGATGGACAATGGATGATGGTGGTGGATGATGGTGTTGTGATGGTGGTGGGTGGTGGATGAAGTGTGAGAGATGTGGTGTGCCAAGGGATGAGTTGAAATGAAACCAATCACTCCTATTTATAGGCTGAACAGAAGGCTGGGCACGCCCCCGTGTCCGCTGGACACGGCCCCATGCCTGTCTGACACTCTCTCTCTTCATTAATTGTAATTCGCAATTACAATTAATGCGCCTGCTGTACTTTCGCCACGCCCCCGTGCTCACTGGACACTTCCCCGTGGTGGGCAATAGAAGCTTCTATAGGTTTGTCTTTTCTGCTGCTTCATGGGCACGGCCCCGTGCTGGCTGAGCACGGGGCGTGTTCAGTCTTCTGCCTTCTCTATTTTGCTTGGGAAGATGCCGTTGGGGGGTCGGGCAGTCCACTTATGTTCCTTTTCTTGTATTTATGTTGGATTTAGCTGTCTTTTTGCTTCTTTTGTGTTTTTGAGCTCATTTAATCCTGAAAATACAAAAGGAAGACAAAAACACTCTTTTTCCAATATTAGTACTTAAAAAGGGTTAGTTTTATGCCTCATTTGATGTAATTTATATGTTGCATTTTACACACATCATATATATATTGGGTGAGGTTCCTGTAAAAAGAACCTTTTTCGTGAGAAGTGTGAGAAGGCATAGAAATTCATGTGTAGGCATCATATTTTGAACTTAGGAATGATGTTTTGGGTTGTTTTGGTAAGAAAAACATCAAACATAACAATTTAAAACATAATGCAACGTATTATGGGTGTGAAATTTAAAGCACACTACATAACACTTAAAACACACTACTTAATGTTCTTGGCATGGTGTTTTAAGTTTTAAGCCTAGAATTCATTGCATTGTGTCTTAAATTGTTATGTTTGGTGTTTTTCTTGCCAAAATAGCCCAAAATATTGTGCCCAAGTCCAAAATATGATGTCTACATATGAATTTTTATGCCTTCTCACACTTTTCACGAAAAATATCCTTTTTACAAGATCCTAAGACTACATATATATATATATATATATATATATATATATATAGGTAGAGGATCCTGTAAAAAAGGCCCAAAGTGTGAGAAAGGTAAGAAAGAATCTCAGCCATTAGATCTTTTGATATAATGGTTGAGATCAATAGGGACCAAATTGTAAAATATTTTTGTTAATTTGGACTGAATTGAAATATATAGGGGGCAATTGTGTCTTTTTATCTTCATTTTGTAAATCAAATCCCTGCAATTTCGTTCTCTCTCTCTTATACGCTCACAATTTCTCTCTCTCTTTCTTCTTCCATATTGAATCAATCGAAAGATCAAACACGACAGCGGCAGCGGCGGTGGTGGTGGTGCGAGCGGCAGCGGCGGTGGTGTTGGTTCGAGCGGCAGCGCGGTGGTGGTGCCGGATCAGCAGTGGTGGTGCGGCGACGGTGGTGCCGGAAGTGGCAGTGGTGGTGGTCGTGCGATCTCTCTCTATACGACAGCGGCGGCGGAGCGGCGGAGGTGGTGCCGGAAGTGGAGAAGATGATACAGAGGTGTTATATTCTTTACTGAATGGTGTTATTTTCTTTTCTGAAAGGTGTTATTTTTTTTTCATTAATGGTGTTTTTTTTCTTTTCATTAATGGTGTTTATTTTCTTTTCTGAATGGTGTTATTTTCTCTTCTGAATGGTGTTATTTTCTTTTCTGAATGGTGTTATTATCTTTACTGAATGGTGTTATTTTTTTTTTCTGAATGGTGTTATATTCTTATATTCTTTACTGAATGGTGTTATATTCTTTACCGAATGGTGTTATATTCTTAATGAATGGTGTTATATTTCTTTACTGAATGGTGTTATATTCTTTTACTGAATTATATTCTTTTACTGAATGGTGTTATATTCTTTACTGAATGGTGTTATATAATTATTGAATGGTGTCATATATGTGCTAAATGGTGGTTGCAGTGTTACTGGTAGTGTTTTTTAGAGATCTTTTAAAAAAAATCTGTTCCTATAATTAAGGTGGCGGTTATGGTAAGTTTTGAATTAATTGAATTAATTATAAAAGGGGTATTGGATTTTAATAATCCCAAGTTTCACTAATTGGCGGCCGGTAATAATCCCAATTTCAAAAATTGCCTACAACAGTCCCAACTTGTAAGATTTTGGCCACCAATGATCCTTGTCTAACTGGGTTATAACCTTGTTGGGCTGGTGACCTGCAACTTATTCCGGTGACCCGTTTTACCCCTAAAACCACCAAACGAGACTACTACCAATCATCTCCGACCTCCTGTAATCTTCTCCGCTTCTCAAAAGTTTAAAATTTCCACCATCTACGCAACTCCGGTGACCTGCAACTTATTCCGACGACCTTCTTTACCCCTGAAACCACCAAAGGAGACCACCACTTGTCATCTCCAACCTCTAGTGAACTTCTCCGCCGCTCAAAACTTCAAAAAACTAACTGGGTTATAACCCAGTTAGACAAGGATCATTGGTGGCTAAAATCTTACAAGTTGGGACTGTTGTAGGCAATTTTTGAAGTTGGGATTATTACCGGCCAATTAGTAAAACTTGGGATTATTAAAATCCAATACCCCATTATAAAATTACTTGTTTACCCTTTTGAATTAATTTAGATGGAGGACACATGTCATCTCCACAATATTTCTCACATTTCTCACACTTTTAACCTTTTTTACAATAACCTTACCCTATATATATATATACTATATTAATAAGCATATCCAAAGGACTTCTTAAGGTCATATGAATTTTCTTAAAACAACCCTAAAGTATGTTGTACAAGTCTTTTAAGCACTAGAAAACATCACTTTCCACTTATACCCTTCTACTAAAAAACACAGGATACATTAGGGTTTCACCTTCATTTCAAAACATTTCAAAATTGGCCGCCTCCCTGCTCCTCCCTCTCTCTCTCTGGCGATTCTAGATCTGGATCTAGGGTTTTTCTCCAAGGCGATTCAAGATCTAGCCTTTCTCATTAACACCAGATCTATAAACAAATCTCAATGCATTCTCCATTCAGATCTCAATCTCATCTCGCACCTGCTCTCTCTCTCTCTCTCTCTCTCTATTCAACCTTGGTGATACGGCTGCTATCAGGTACGCAATATCTTCTTCCTATCTGTTAGTGCATTATGTGTCTATCGCCTCCGTCAATCCAAGCAGTAGCGAGAAACCGAAGAAATCAAGCTTATATTGTAATACTTAGATAGAATTAGCAAGGTGGCATTTTGGTAATTAATGAGAAGTCTCATTAATTCCAAGGGGTATATATAGGAGAGTTATGTTATAGTTTAAAGACTTTTTGCTCATTTGGAGGTTTAGGAGATCTAATCTTAGACAGAGAAAGTCTAGGGAGAGAAAGTTCTCTCACGTCATTCTCGGCTTTATACACGTCATCATAATCAATTGAATCACGTTACTAGTACGTTCTTGTGTGTTCGGTCACGCACGTTCACGGATTCCGCACGTCGAACGTTCGTTACGCAATCGTACGGTGTCAAAACCGATCCTACAAGTGGTATCAGAGCAGGAGCTCGATTGCGCTGATCAAATACATAGATTCGTACAAGATTACTTCGATTTCAGACTTGAATTTCATCTATTTCTTCATCTTCTACTCATTTTTCATGTTTTTAACGGTTTTTCGTCAAATTGAACAGGATTTTACGGTCGAAAATTCATGATTTTTTAATATGTTGTGCGAAAACACTTGATTTACAACCCTACCAAATTTCAGAATATAATTCCTAGCCGTTTAGGAGATATTTGAAGTTTTAGGTCCGATTTCATATCAAACAGACAGGTTTCGCTTGAAATATCTGTTGGTTTCGCTTGAAAAAGTACATATAATCAGATTTCGCTTGAAATATCTGTTGGTTTCGCTTGAAAAGTACTTTAAAAATGGGTTTCGCTTGAAAGTAATCAGGGTGTTTTGTTTGAATTGGTTTCCGCTTGAGTTGATCGCTTGAAGTGGGATTCACTTGAAATTGTATTACCTGGTTTCGCTTGAGCAGACATATCTTGTGTGAAATCATAACTGTGTGTGTCAGTTCATGTGATAATATTCAGATTCTCGGTCCAATTAAATTTCATGCACACTTAATATTGTCGGACTCATAAACTGATAACCCATGTGACTTCATATAAAGGCCCAATCACATTTGATATCACAATAAAGAATCAATTTGATCTGTTCAATATAGTTTGACCCAATCAAGTTTGTTTGTTATCAGACTATCACGTGGCAATCGGTTAAAGTGAATTTGATTGTTTGATTCATTGCAGGTTATAGGTGTCAGTTTGCATGTGAATCACTCATCATTGTTGTCGGCCATTTGTGAGATCATTTAAATTGGATTAGTCATAAATTGTCGGTGTGCATGTGATAGTATATTTGTTGTTCTCTATCGAAAATATCAATCTTGTCTGACCACTAAAATCATCGGCCCAAGGTCTAACTTGTTTAGTTCGCTTGTAAAGTGCATTTCAACATTGATCGTTTGAACAACTCGCTTGAAAGGGTGTTCGCTTGAAAGTGAGTTAGTTTGAGTTGTGTGTTCGATTGAACAACACTGTTCGTTTGAACTTGCATTATCCAAGTTCGCTTGAACTTACATTATCAGTTTCGCTAGAAAGTTGCTGATTCTACTTGAAGCTATTTCGCTTCAAGTGATCTCGTTTGAATTTATTGATTTTAAAAAAATTTAAAGAACTTTCTAAGTGTTTGTTGATTTTTCAGGAACGTACAAGATGGAAAAATCTGAACCTAAACCTTGGAAAGATGACATAACTGAAGAAAAGAAGTACAATCACAGAAAGCAGTTAGCCATAAACAAAATGATCAGAATATATGGTATTTTTGATGAGGCAAAAAGAGCAAATAGATGGGATCCAGACAGGGAGTGTTATCTTGACCCCTATGGAAACATTGCTGTTGATCATAAAACTCTTGATTTGGAAACCATAATCAAATAGTATAAAGAGGAAGATGATTATTGGCAAAGAAAATGGTGGGGAGATGAAGAAGAGAAAGAGAAAAAGAAAAAGAAAGAGTTAATAAATGAAATAGAAAGAAACTCAGAAAATATAAGTTTTGTTGAGTTTCTTGAATTAATCAAAAGGATTAGAAAAGGAACACAGAAGACAGAGAGAGAAGGAATGACAAAGAATGAAGAATCAAAGAAGGGTGAAACTTCAAAATGTGAAGTTGGGTGCTCTAAATGTGATAAATTTGAAGCTGACAATGACAAATTCTTGAAGGATACGGAAAGTTTGACATTGGAAGTCAAAAAGATGAAGGATGAGAAGCAATCTGATGATAAACAGATTCTTGTTTTGCAGGAAAATTGTGAGAAATTGACGTCTGAAAATGTTAAACTGTTGAGTAGTTTGGACAGTTTGACAATGGAAATAAAAAATTTAAAAGAAAATGAAAAAGAGTTTGTGAATAAAATAAATACTTTAGAACATGAAGAAGTGTTTTGGGCAAAATTAGAAAATAAGGCTTTAAAAGATAGAGAAACAGTTTTTAATAATAGAATAAAAGTTTTGGAAAATGAAAATTCTGTTTTTAAAGATAAAATCAAAAGTTTTGAAAATGAAAAAGTAAAAATTGAAAAAGAATTTCAAAGTTAAATAAAGATTCTTGAAGATGGGAGATCTGTTTTTAGCAAGAACAATATTGAAAAGCAAAAGGTAATAAATTCCCATCATCAGACTATTATTCGACTTGAAAAAGAAGCTAAATGTGATAGAAAGAAAATCAAAGATTTAGAGAATAAATTGAAAAGTTTTGTGACTTCTGCATCATATGTTTGTCCAAAACCGATCAATTATGTTCCAATAAGTGACAATGTCACAAATTTTGACAAAGTCAAAATTGAAGATTGCGATGACAAAGCTGATGATGAAATAGAAAAAGAAAAGAAAAGAAAAATATTTTTAGAATTACAAGAAAAATTTCAAAATACTGTTTTGCAGTCTACTGAAATAGGTGAATGCTCTAAGCAAAAACCTGTTAAGAAGATTGTAGAACAGAAACAAAAAGTAAAAAAATTGAAAAATTTTCAAAATGAAAATAAAAGCTCATCAGTTCAGTCATCCAATCATTATGAAAAGTTAAAAAAATTTAAAAATCAAAACTCAAAAATAGTTGGTAATCAGTGGTGCAGGTTTGACCACAGTTCTCAAAAGCCAAATCCAGCTTATAGGAGAAGATGGGATGAAGATTCTTCAAGGACAAATCATTACAATGATAGAAAACAAAGAAATGGTGATTACCACAAGGAAAATCAATGCTTTGATCTAAGTGTGTGGTATGAAGACAGTATGTGGTATGAAAGTAGTGAGAGGTATGATAACAGAGTGTGTTACACTTGTGGATTTCAAGGACACATTGCTGTTAACTGCCAAAGTCAGAGATTCGAAACAAGAAGGTGCTATGAATGCCACATCAGAGGACACATTGCCAGAGATTGCCCAATGAGATCAAAAGGAAGATCGAGGGCTGAATCTCAGAAAATGGGAAAGAAATCAGTCAGTGTCAAGCCCAAAGAACAGAAAGTTCAAGAACCAAAAGTTCACGAACAGAAAGTGATGCTTTCACAGGGGCAGAAAGACAGAATGAGGAAGAAAAGGAAGAAGGCGAGAGAGTATCTCGAAAGGATTTTGTCCTCGGATATAACAAGAAAATCAGATAAAAGTTCTGATAAATCGTCTTGCTCTCCAAAGAATGACAAATCAAGCAAAACGAATCCATGAGATACAAATCTGAGGACAGAATGGAGTGTTAAGAAAGAAAAAGTTCTTGGTAATGAATTTGTTTCTTCGGAAACAAAGGAGCCACGTGTTGGCGATGAATCTGACTCATCAAAGTTAGACAAGCCACATTCAGGCAATGATTCTGGTTCGTCAAAACCAGAAAAGCCATCTGTTGAGGTAAAAACTGTCAAACCCAAGAATAATCAGGCTTGGGTGGATCTTTTCAAATGAAAAACCTGACTTGCCGGAGTTCCCAGGTTGGTAATTGTGGAACAGGAATCGGCATATTTCTTGAGAAATTCATAGGTTGGTAACTGTGATATTTCGTATTACAAAAGACTAATCAAGGACATTAAGTTGTACTTGATTTATCTTTCCGACAAGTGATTAAAGGAAAACAATGTGATGAAAGAACCCCGAGTTTGTAAAAAGACAAAAAAAACTATTTTTCCGGAAAAACCATTTTTGATTAAAACAAACTTAAGTGTTTTGAAATCACAATGGGAAAATAGTTTGTTGTCAGGGGGAGTTCTGATTGTTTATGCCAAGTGGATGGCGAATTGAAGCAATTTGATATCGGTTGTCAAGTTTTTTGAAAACAAACTGTACAGGTAGAGTATCAAAATTTGTTTTCAAATTTTCCCAGAAAATCAAAATTGAAACATATTTTGATTTTAGGGGGAGAAAATTTTTTTAAAAAATTAGAAAATTTGAAAATGACAAAAACATTGAAAAAGCAAAAATGAGTTTTGTTGTGAATAAGAGGAAATGATAGTAAATCAGTTGGACTATCACAGCATGCTAAAGATATGAAATGTCAAATGTGATAAACGATCTTACTGAAGATGTGACGATAGGCTCAGCTAGACTAGTAGATTTGCGATAACGATACAAACATAATTGAAAAAGCCTAGTTCTAGTGGGAAACATGGTTGAAAGCATAGTACTTAGTTTTGTCCTTCGTGATTGTGTACCTACTCAGTAATCGCTGAATGCCAAAAAGCATAAAAACCGGTTTAGTTTGTGAACTTTCACAACTTTGCTGAAAAAGTCACTGTGATTGTGCATTTTATTTTGCAAAGATTTAAACTTGTTTTATTTCTTTATTTTGTTTAAGCATTGGACATCCTCTGCGTATACGTGAGTATCGAACTGGATGTTATTGCCTAAACGTTCTGCTTTCGTTTAAGCTTTGGATCACCTCTGCGTATACGGGAGTATCGACCTGGTGGTTAAAGCCTAAACAACTTCAACTTGTTTTCTTTTCTTATTTTGTTTAAACATTGGACTTTCTCTGCGTATCGAAAGATCGACCTGATTGTTAATGTTTAAACATTCTGCTTTGTTTTCGCACATATCACAGTTGATGAAAGTTTAAAAGCATTACTTGAGTTAGTGTATTGCATGATGAGGGGATATGCTGAGATCGTGGGGTCCATAAGAATTTAGTGCAAAATTAATATACCTTAACATATCGGTAAGCATTTCGAAAGTTTTTAGATTGAGCATAAGAGGACAAACATATCGTCAATCAACGTGAATCGTTTAGAACTTAAAATGTCAAAAGCTTAACGGAGCTTGTGATTGGTCTTATGAACTGATATGATCCTCTTACACAAACTCACAAAAATATTGTCTGTATATATTTCTTTATTGTATTTCATTCAAAAACAAAAATTCAAAAATATTGTGTTTTAGCATAAAGTTTTGAAAAATACAAAAAGATTTTCGACAACTGATGTTGAAGAGCTGATATTCAAAATTCCAAGTGCTAAACATGATGAACTACATTGGGTTGGGAGAATATGTTGAAAAAATTTGAATGTTATATAAAAATGTTTTGAAAGATTGTGTGATTAGTTAATCAAGGTCATTCACTTGAACTTGATGTAAATATATAGATTGATGAATGAATGGTTTCTACCAGTAAGTTTCTTAAATCTGAGTGTTATAAATTTGTGAAACTTATGTTGAGGTAGAGGATTTGCAGGTTAACCTGGTTTCAAATCCTGAGCATATGCAGAATAGAGCTAGGAATTGATCCTGAATTTGTGAACTTGTAAAAGCCAGACTACGATCCCGACAGTTGAGTCTAAGGGGGAGTCTGAAGACGAGCTCAACGCAAGAGAAAGCGTGGATTCAAAGAGCCAGATAACTATTCTGAAGGAGCTTGTATTCGGAAATCCAGGTGTCTATCCCAAAAGCACAGAAGCTTGACGAAAGGGGGAGCCTGAAAGAAAACGAGTCTAAGAAGAAGGGGAGCAACGGAAGCTCGAAGACAGATCCACGGGGATTCTGTTCGAAAAAGAGAAAGATAAGACGCTACGAGATTGACTACGGCAATATCCAAGGGGGAGTCTGTTAGTGCATTATGTGTCTATCGCCTCCGTCAATCCAAGCAGTAGCGAGAAACCGAAGAAATCAAGCTTATATTGTAATATTTAGATAGAATTAGCAAGGTGGCATTTTGGTAATTAATGAGAAGTCTCATTAATTCCAAGGGGTATATATAGGAGAGTTATGTCATAGTTTAAAGACTTTTTGCTCATTTGGAGGTTTAGGAGATCTAATCTTAGAGAGAGAAAGTCTAGAGAGAGAAAGTTCTCTCACGTGATTCTTGGCTTTGTACACGTCATCATAATCAATTGAATCACTTTACTACTAGGTTCTTGTGTGTTCGGTCACGCACGTTCACGGATTCCGCACGTCGAACGTTCTTTACGCAATCGTACGGTGTCAAAACCGATCCTACACTATCAACCCTAAACTTAATGGAGACGGTGGAAAGGGTGGTCGGATATGTTCGAGTTAAAATCTAGGGCTTCCATGCGGTACGCAATATCTTCTTCCTATCACACCATTTGTTGTTTGAGGGTGAATTTAATGTTTTCGGCCAGCATACATTACGCATCCAAAGTAATTAATCACTTTACCTGAAAAAAATAAAGATAAAAAATAAGACGTTAAATATATTTCTAACCTTGCGAAAACCATGATGCTCCCCCTCGTACTCCACCAACGCAATAGGTAATCCTTTTGCTTTCAATGCTTGATAGATTTTTCTTGCTTGATCTGGGGGTACAACCTGCAACACAACATACATCAATCCATTACAATGTATCTAAAAAATACGTTACGTAGAAATAAAACTTTACACTTTTTCAATATTTTAGCAAGGGGTGTTCATGGCCCATTAGCCGCTTTTTACAATAAATGTGGGCTGAACTGCTAACTACGGTTTCAGAGAAAGACAAATCAAACGGCCAGGTTGCATCTGGTTTAGCGGTTTAACAGTTCGGTTTGGCGCTTTAAACCATTTTTTATTTTCAGAATCATTAGTTTTTATCATAAAAAAAGTAACAATAAAGGCTTAGCAAAATAATTCAAAAAATAGTTCCAGTTCAGAAAACGCCATGAAAAATGCCAAGAAATACCGATTTGAAAATGCCATAAAACACCCTGTTCAATAAAAACATCATGAAAATGCCATAAATACACCCCATTCAAAAAAAAAAAAAAAAACCGCCTTAAAAACCCAGTTGCAAACGTCATAAAAAAGCAAAGTTGAAAACGTCATAAAAAACAAAGTTGAAAAGGCCTTAAAACCCCAGTTAATTTTTGTTTTGAAAAGTATATCAATAGTATAGTCGTTTGAAATATAAAAAAATGCTGGATTTTATGGTTTATGTTTTCTTTAAATAATCACGTACAAAAAATTATGGACAGTTAAATGTGAAATGTGATTAGCATGTGCACCCTTGTTTGGATCATCCCATTTTACCCCTTCCGGTAGTTCTAAGGTTCCTTGTATCTATAAAAATGGCCCGCATCAAACTTATCCACAAAGCACAAAGACTTGTGGCTGAGAATCGTTCTCGCCGTTTTTCACACTTTAAGGCGTTTTCTTCGGATCCGCTTATATATATATGTATGTGTGTGTCACCCGGGGAAAATCCTTAGTCATCTTGACCTACCACTTCATTTCTCTGAGACTGTTTATCAAATTTTGGGACCAAATTTCTTTCAAGTTAGGGAAGATGTGACAACCGAACTTTCAAGGTTAGCATTACCTAATTCCACGACCTTTTAGCTAGTATCGTTAAGTTTCATCTAACATTATACGTTGTAACTATATGTACGATATGTGGAATCTTATAAGCATGCTTGGTTATACTGGATTGTGTAACGTACTTGATTTTGTTTGATTGTTAAACGAAAGAATGAAAACTATTAAATACTAGAGGTTAACTAGCTGTACACTATCCCACGAATCACACACTCCATATTCGGGCCAAACACCTCCTCTTTGTCATTTGGTTATCCTCGGCCCAGCAGCATCCACAAGCCTGAAACAGAGCCCAAGTTGGGCCCGGCTCACTAAAGGTGCCGCATACACACAAGGGGATTATGGGTGGTTTCCATAATCTTGTATTATCACAAAATAGAAAACCCTAGTTTTCTTCTCCTCCTTGCGGTCGACGGCAACTTCCTCCTCCTTGAAGCATTATCTCTTTTGTTCTAGTATACACTCTACACTCCTTCGGTTAGTATGTTCATCACTGATTTGACTTGCATTCCTTGTCGTTCTTGGTTATGTGTTCACATGTTGATTGGTATTGTTTTGTATAAGATTAAAGCATGATTTGAGGTTTTATTATAAACTGAATTGAATCTGGTTAATCACTAGGTTATTGGTAAACAATTAGTGTGGCACGATACCAAGGGTTTTAATGAATCGATCATGATAATAAACCATTTATGTTAGAGGGAAGTTACTCATGATGTAAACCGATGAACTACTGTTTGCATGATATTAGTGTTCGATGATTTTGAGAAGTGTGATGTTCACGGATGTGATGGCATGTTAGGCATTCACTGAAAGGATTTTGTTGTTTAAATTGATTCGATTTGAATGTTAATGATGATATTAGTTGCTAAGATGATGATTAGGGTTAATATGAAATTATGGAAGTTTGTTTTGATCTTGTGAGACGTGAATAGGTAACTGATTGACCGTGATTAAAGGCATGTGTAACTGAACATTGAAACCACACACTTATAATGCACGTCATACAACCCCTTGAAGCCCAGCAGCCGCACAGTGCGACCCGCACACCCTCAGTCCGTACACTATAGCTATATACATCCATTTAATGCAGGTGGTACATATAAATAATGCATGTCGCACACTCATGTTGTGGTCGCACACCTGTATTAAGTCGCACACTACTTTTGGGCCATACACTGATATTGGGTCGCACATTCCTGGGGTCATAGACTCGGAGTAGGCAGCACACTCTGTGTGGGCTATTCTCTGGTGGGCTATTCTCTGGTGGGCCGCACACTATACAAATGGGCTTACATAACCTTAGGCTACACACAAGGGTGGTCTACGTTGTATATGGACCCCACACTCGAAACTGACCTTACACTCATGTGTTGGGCCATTAGACTGTTTGGGCCACACACATACACATTTGCAAAATGGGTAGTGGGGGTCTACTTGACCGCACAACAGTAATCAGGTCGCACACTTACATTGGGCCTTGACTTAATTGGGTCGCACACTATTATGAATGATATAATGGGCTGTAGATTGTTATTTGAATCATGGACCTGTGACCTGAACTCGTATGTGGCCCAAATGCCTGCTATGTGTTGTATGATGATTTTCGTAGTGCATGCAATCTGTTAAACACGTGAAATACTTGGATGAAATCCTAACTGTTATTGGTGACCATAATAGGACTTGGTTGACCAACTTTTAACATAGTAACATAACTTACCGAGCAAACCTAAGGTGAGTTCACTGCTATTTCACAAGCAAGCGTCATGTAGGGACAAACGACCAAACTTACATCCCTGTAGGGGATACTTTACGAACATATATCCATGGAGGGGATACGTCACAAACTGTAGTTTAATTTCGATGTTGGATAATCAACTCAACTCTATCACTCAAAGTCCCAACTTACTACCGAACTAGTTGCTTGGAGGGCAATGGGGTATTAGTTGATAGCACTATTAGGCTTGACAACCTCACATCAAACCTGGATAGGACGTACGTGAACTAATGACCTTAAACACATGACCAATGTTGATACGCATTGGGGATGGGCAAACAACAGACGTCACTGCGGTATCGAGTTATTATCAACATATCTCTAAACTAAACACCTACAAACTATATGACTAAACAAAACTGTGAACTCGCCAGTTTTATGCTGATGCACTTTTTTGCATGCTTGCAGGTCGATAGTTATGTGATATGGTGTAGGTCCACCCGGAGGATCGAGTAACCTCTATTCCCTGTTTTCCGACAAACCCGAAAGTGCGGAATCCAAACGGGTAAGTTAAACCAAGTTACGAACACGCAAGACACAAAGATTCAATGATTAACACTCAATGTATTAATACTCCGAAACTGTTACAATGCAATGTTTACAAGATAAACCTATAAACTCTCTGTTGTGTGTGTGTTCTCTCTAAAATCTATTCAGACTTCTTCATTTGTTTCTGTCTGTTGTTTGTGTTTATATAGTAAAGGCCTCGACGAAAACCAGTTCTGGACGAAATCGGATTGACGAACATACATGGACTAGACGAAATCACAGATTTCGTCACCTTATGGGGTCTTTGTCATCATGCATATGGGGTCTTTGACGAAATCACATGTGATTTCGTCACATGTATGTGGGCTTCAAAACTGGGTCTTCGTCATGTTGTTGGGCTTCAACAGTTGGTCTTCGTCATGTTGTTGGGCTTCAACAGTTGGCTAGACAACAAATAGATAAACATATGAAAGCATGTATACACATTCACACATATGTTATCTTATGACAATGACATCATCATGACATCAACATGGTGATGTCATGGTGATGTGGCGACGGGAAAGGTTCGCGGCTCTTCGTGCTTCGCGTGTCGATCTCTGGGGCGCATGACGGAGGAATGTCATGACGTCAGGCTTGAGCCGAACCTAACCGAACCGAATCGAACTGAACCGAGTCGCGTCCACAAAATATGTATCAACAAACTCCCCCTTGGACGCTACTCGTGATGGTTCGTCTTCCGTGTCTTTTGTGTCGGACGATCTTCAAAGTCTTCACGCGTCGTAAGAAGAAAGTGTATCAACAAACTCCCTTTTTCATTCAGGTAGTGTATTAATAAACTCCCCCTTAGAATGAACTCTCCATTGAGTTATGCCCGTGAATCTTTTGAACTTCAATACTTTAGATCCTTGTGGTGTTGAAAAGTGGTCAACTGCAACCCGATCGTCTTGATCTTCTGATTGCATCAACGTCGTGTCTTTACTTTACGGCTTGTCATCTGAACGTTCTCTTCGTCTTTAGCTGATTCTGATGTCGTATCTGCACATACAAGAAAGCTAAACACATAATGAGAACAACCGCTTGGAATTTAGACAAATTAAACAAAAGACACATATGAGATCAAATCTCATTTAAACACAGACCGACAACAGTTTGAAAGTTTAGAAAATTGATCAATTTTAACCTTTTAACTTTCAAAACTTGTTAACTTCGACAGTTTATGAAGATGCAATTGTTTTCCGGCTTACAATCAGGATTTTGGGTAGGATAGACTCGAGTTCCAACATCGGTCAATCAAAAATAAACTAGAAGCAAAATCTTTTTGACTTTTATAAAGTTTAGATTAAAACACACCTAAAATCTTTTTTGGAATTTTTCATTTTTCAAAAGTAAAGACGGAAAGCAATAAATAAATATATACAGAGATACAGAAACTAAAAGCAGTAAACAAATATTTACAGACATTCTTTTTGCGAGTTTCGAGGGTAAGAGAATCATATCAGTGTACCGTCACGCCAAAACGCTCTTTTTGTTCAATTAGTTAACATTTAGATAAGCATCCTATAACAATTATCGGTAATGTTGTCCACATAAGCTCAACTTATCAGATGTAATCATGGCGAGGGGATACGTTAAGGTATGCTTTATACTTACCGACCGGTGTTCATCCACACACGACACATTCCCGTATCAAGGTATGCACGAGAGTTCATCTTACCGGTGAGTATACTGTTTATCATCCCTTTGACCGTATATGAAAATGTGAGAAACTCACTTATTTGATTGAAAACAAGCCCTATGTGAAAGAATCACTTATTTATGAGGAACTTGATTTTCGATGCATTAGGGCACAGGAGCAAGTTCGTGAACAGGTCAGTACTTTCGTACAGCAGAGAGACGAACTTGACTCCCGGAAAGAATCCGTGATATATTATCACTTATTTGTTTGGACATGTGATTGTTGATCACTTATTGAGGTCGAATGCAATATGTACACGTATGTATGGTATCATGGAAGATCTAGACTTCGTCTCCGTTTTGTTTCGGTAAAAGAAACAACCATGATACCCAGATGATAAACAGCATAAAGACCGAATATCTCAGAACCTCGGCAATCTCTCAAATGAAATTTCGGTACTAAGACCATATGCCAATGTGTGGTTCCCACCTAGTCTTCAGTCGATTTAAGATTTATATCACCCTGCACACTTTAAAATGATTGTGAGCCTACCGATACATCTTATATAGAGCTGCTTATCGTTTTTCATTTTGCATTTCAGTTCGAAGAGGTTTCGACAGACCACTGATTTACTATCATTTTCTCTTTTTCTCGCCAGGAAACTCATTTTTGTTTTTCTATTGTTTTTGCATTTTGAAATTTTTCGATGTTTTTGAATTTTCAAATTGGATTTACTCCCCCTAAAATGCAATAAACTATGATAAATTTTAAAAACACAAAGGTATGTACAAAAAGGATTTTCCGATGTCGGTTAACTCACGTTTTACCTCAATGCCGTTTACCAAAATTAATTTAATCAGAAATGATTTATCGAATTTTGGAAAAATGAGTTGGCACGTCGGTAAGCGGTGCGGACCATGACAACATTGACGAGTTTCATAGTGAAACAATCACGTGTAAGGTGATATTCGAGTTCAACGTGTCTGGTCAAAGAGTGCTGTACGAGAGGATAACAATTTATAAAGCAGCTTAAATATCGACAAGTATAGGAGAGATTAGAAATTTAAAACCGTATCCTGCAACTGCTTCATGCATTGCAAGGAATCTGAGTGCTCTCCCAAACTGGATATCCACCCGGTGTGGATTTCAAGGTCGATTTTGTAGCTACTGAGAAATCTATTCACAGCAACAAGATCATAAACCTTTGGTTCCAGCTGGTCTTCCACATTGCACCAGGGAAGGTCTTTGTCTTTCTCTTTCAGAAGTAGTGTGCGGTTGAGCAATCCACGCCAAGGCATCCGCACACCCGGTTGGTTTGTTCAACAAACACATTTTCTTCAATCACACCACGAAGAAATGTACACTGCACATTCATCTTGTTGATTTTGAACTTCAGACGTGCTGCAGATGCGTACATTTTGAATTAATCTATCCCGGGGACCCGATTAAAGCCTTTAACAATCAAACTTTTGAAATGATTTTCAATTTGTCGAAACTTTCAATTTCTTTTCGACAGACAATTCTGTCATCTTTTCTTTTTCTCTCCATCAAAGGCAACAACTTCTTTGTCGCCGATCTTGTGCATGGACACTCCACTATCAACAATCCTATGACTATCGAAAGTTCCTCCTGGAACATCCTGCACACTCACTCAGAGATTAGTTGGAGAGGGGGACCCAAGCCTTAATAGACTTGGGTCGTCCTTCATCATCGAGGATTGTGACTTCGATTTCCTGATGATTCGGAATGGATTGAGCTTCCCCTGAAACAGTTACCGATTTTGGTTTCCAAATCTGTTTTTGTTTTTCATTTTTAATTTCTAACTTAACAGACTTTGTTTGGACAACCTCCGGTTTTAACGCCTTTTCAACTTCTTTGACGTTTTGACGTCGTTGTTTTGTTTCTTGTTCTTTAACAGCGCGTTTATCATGTTTTGGAGAAACAGGACGACGTTGTGAGTGGCCTTGTTCAGAGGGGGCTCTTTCAACAAAATTTGGTTTGGGCGAATTTGTGCAGTCTTTAATGATGTGCCCAACCTTCCCACATTTGAAACAAATTCTCCTTTCAATAAACTTAGGAGAACCGGTTCGACTTTCACGTATTGAACCTGTAGACCCAGATGTACTTGTTTCTTTATCACACCCATTTGTGTGTTGGGTGTAATTGTTTTGAGCGTTACGTTTTAAAATCTTGACTTGTTGGACAAAATCGGTGTTTGATTTGTTTTCAAAAGGTTCAATTTTTTCAGTACCCTTGGATGCTACAAATTTAACATCATTGTTTTTCTTCTTGAAACGAGCTCCTTTGGTCTCAACCTTCGGTTGTGAACCTTTAGAATTTTGAGCTCGCTGCTGTTGCTGTTTACCTTTAAAAGCGATAGGTTGTTGCTTCGTTGGTGATTTTTGATTTCCAAATTTTCTTCTAACTTCAGCTTTTGGAATTGGATCACACTGAGTTACTGAAACTCTCGGGATCCCCTTTTCCAAAAACTTACTGGTAGTATCTTCAAACACTTTATCAATCAAAGATTGATTGACATTTTTAATTGGAAAAGTTGTGTTTGAATAAATTTTATCATCACCAACTAAAGTGTACAACACGTTATTACTCTTAACGGTAGACACAGATTTCTTGTCATTCTTGACAGGATCTATCACTTGTTTGACAACTGGTTGAACAGCAGGAGTAGGAGGATCACAAAGAATATGATTCTCAATTGGAATTTCTACTCCTTTCATCTTGTCAAATGATTTATCCTGATCAAGCATATCTGATTCTGGTTCATCATCAGACGACTCATAGTCCTCAATGATTGGAGGACTTTGTTTCGTAGATGTTGAAGTTTCTGTTTGCTCAGATGATGTACTTGAAGAACTGTCCGATTTGAACCCTAGGCCAGTAGTAACTTCCTCATAATCAAGAGGCACACTGGGTTCAAAACGAGGCATATCCTCTTCATCGGGCGACTTGGTATAGTCGTGTCTCAAAGGGGGTGGACACGCCTTATACCCAACGCCTTTCACGTTCCCTTTCAGCTTTTGAACGTCTATGATGTGATCAAGCACATATCGGGAGTTAGAATAACTATCCAATTTGAGCTTGATCGCATCATGCTCGCATTTGGCAATGCCTAGCTCCTTTTTGGTTTCCTCAATGATATTAATGTAGTTATTAATACCAATTTGTTTGTTGAAAACAGTTTTTGTTAATTCGGAAACACTTTTCTTTTGGGTTTCAATAACTGTTTTAAACTCCTTTTCATTGCGAGCTAAGGCCATGTTTGCCTCTTTGCACTTTGACAGTTCAATAACCAAACTCTGATTGTGACTATGAACCGCTTCAGATTCAAGCTTCAATTCAGCACAAGAATTACAAACACTAGGAGTAGGAGGATCAGAATTTACCTGACTTGTCCAGGCCGAGACATTTGCCATCAAGGCAGTCTGATAAGAAAAAGATCCATCTTCAGAATGATAATCTCCCGCATTCGAGCTTTCATCATCTGAACTCCCGCTATAACCCGAGCTGTCGTCACTTTCAGAAAATTCTTCCTTGTGAACGTGCTTTATGTGATTGATGATCTTTGCATAACATGCACTTCCTCCTCCCAACTGTACGGACCAATCACATCCTTCATCAGCTTGAACAGTCAATGCTCGATAGGTGTTTGAAGGTCCAGACTGGTTCTGGTTCTGGTTCTGACTGTTGTTCACCGCTACTATCCTTCGTTCATGATTGTCTTGATTTGCATTAGAAGTACTACTCTGATTTCTGAACGGATTCTGATTGCCTTGCTTGCTTGGTCGGGTGCACTCACGTTTGAAGTGACCCTTTTCACCGCAATTAAAGCATGTGACAGCACCCTTGTCAAACCAGTACTTGGTATCCCTTTTGCTTTCCAAGCTGGTTCTCCCCGTTCTGCTCATATAATCCTTTGCCATTCTCACAGCGCTAGCAAACGCCCACTTGATATCCATTAACTCCATTTCGTCCCTGTCTATCTGCTGATAGTCTTCGTTTGTCAAATTAATGTTGCCAATTTGACTTGCGACTAATCCGATGTAGGCATTAACCATAGTGGTAAGAATTTCAATGTGATCCCGTGCAGCTTCTACACTCACTTTGGAAAGATTTGAAATATCAGGTTTGTTACCATAGAAGGCTTGTTGTGGTTGGGCTTGTGGTGGGGGTTTAGAAAAATAGGCAGTTGGATCAAATTGGGGTTGAGGTGTGGCAATTTGAGGTTTCAGAAGATAGGCATTTATATCAAATTGGGGTTGAGGTGTGGCAACTTGAGGTTTCGGAAGATAGGCATTTATATCAAATTGAGGTTGAGGTGTGGCAACTTGAGGTTTAGAAAAATAGGCAGTTGGATCAAATTGGGGTTGGGGTGGTGCAACTTGAGGTTTCGGAAGATAGGCATTTATGTCAAATTGGGGTTGTGCAACTACTCCTCCAAAATAGGAATTTGGGTCGAAAGCATTTGACACATAAGCTGTTTGTATCTTTGGTTGCTGGCTTGTACTAGCAGCAGGAGCAATCCCTCCAAAGTACATCTCTGGATTTTGAGGGACAGGAATTAGTTTAGCTTTTCTGATTTCTTCTGCATCCTTGTTCTCCAGCTTTTGAACAAACTCATAGATACTGACAGTATCCAATACACATGTATGCTTTAACAACTCAATGAATGGGCTCCACTTTGGTGGTAGAGCATCAGCAAACCGTGCGACTATTTCCTGCGAAGATACAACCACCTTGTAAGAAATCATTTCACTAATTAAATGATAAAAACGAGTTGTCATCTCATTCAGTGTTTCAGTCTGCAAAAACATAAACCCTTCAAACTCCTTCTTTAGTAAATCCTGACGCGTCTTCCGTGTGGCCGCATTTCCTTCTCCTCTCGCTACCAACGCATCCCATAAACCTTTCGTGGTCTTACAATATGAGAATTGATGAAAGATGTTTCTGTGAAGTGCTTGAGTGAGAATAGCATACGCCTTCTTCTCCAGATCATATGCCTTTTTGTCGGCTTCTTGCATATTATTGAAAGTTGTCGCATTTGATCCTACTTCTTCAAGAGCTTCCCTAAATGCAGAGGTGAAACACGTCCATAATTCTGTGTTTTGCCCTTCAACGTAGTTATGGAAACGGCCCTTCCATGATGGATAGTCGTTCATGTGATTCAGCTTTGGCGGGCGATTGTTGCTACCCGTTTCACTCTCGCAAAGCAAAAGATTTTGAATGCTCTGATTTTGATTCGACACCATGGCTCAATGACTGGCACTAATAGATTGTTGTTGTTGAGGTATGGTACTCCTCATATATTCGGCCATCGACATCTGTTTTTGAGCTGGATGTGGATCCGTACTCCAATCCCAAGGACTTGTACAACTCATGATTGATGTTAGAACAATTGTACCTGCTTAAAAACTTGAAAACACAAAGTTAGATACCTTTTGCAAGTCCTCTGTTTAAAGTTCACAACAGATAAGATAAGGATGTTTGACGAAATCAGTGATTTCGGTAATAAGGGATTTCATCCAGGAAGTTATTTCGCCCAAGGAAGGTGATTTCGTTGACTGGACGCTGAAGCTGATTTCGTGAACAATACAGGTGATTTCGTCTGGTGGATCAACAAGTGATTTCGTCTGGATGTGAAGAGGTGATTTCGGCTGATAAGTGAAGATAGGTGATTTCGAGGACTTGTGGCGAAATCAGGTGATTTCGTCTATGCTGATTTCGTCAAAGATGAGTAAGGTGAGGTGATTTCGGCTGGATAATGGATAAGAGGTGATTTCGAGGAGGATGAGTGAGGTTATTTCTTCCAGAAGCTTGATATTGTTGACTAAGAGGTGTTTTCGTTGACTAGATGTTTGATTTCATGCACTAGTGTTTTCGTTGACAATAAGAACCAGACAACAAGTTATTTTCTAAAACCTTATCCTGACACAAGGACCTCTTTTGTCAAACCACCTTACTGAAACAGATTTCTTTTTCAAATACTCATCATTCAAGTGTACACAAATGTCAAACAACTATTTTATAATAAAAAACAAACACAATACTTCAGACAAAATAAAGATCAAACAAAGATATATAATAAGAACAACTCAAGAACACTTTGAATGTCTAAAGAACTCCGATGAATATATGAGTTTTCCGGCAACCTGAAAGCTTTCCGAACACAAGTTTTGCAAAGAACTTCAATAAAAACCTTAAACTAACATGTATGCATAAGATTATAATAAGGTTTTGTATGAATTGATAAGCAAAACAACAAGGTTTTCAAGATTTTAAAAATGATTTTCCAGAAAAGTATGATATTCAAACAAGAACAAACAAAACTGAAAAACACTTTAAAATCTATTAAAACACAAGAAAATCGACTTGGTTTAAACAAGGAATCGAGCCAATGCCCTGATACCAATTGTAGGTCCACCCGGAGGATCGAGTAACCTCTATTCCCTGTTTTCTGACAAACCCGAAAGTGCGGAATCCAAACGGGTAAGTTAAACCAAGTTACGAACACGCAAGACACAAAGATTCAATGATTAACACTCAATGTATTAATACTCTGAAACGGTTACAATGCAATGTTTACAAGATAAACCTATAAACTCTCTGTTGTGTGTGTGTTCTCTCCGAAATCTATTCAGACTTCTTCATTTGTTTCTGTCTGTTGTTTGTGTTTATATAGTAAAGGCCTCGACGAAAACCAGTTCTGGACGAAATTGGATTGACGAACATACATGGACTAGACGAAATCACATATTTCATCACCTTATTGGGTCTTCGTCATCATGCATATTGGGTCTTTGACGAAATCACATGTGATTTCGTCACATGTATGTGGGTTTCAACACTTGGTCTTCGTCATGTTGTTGGGCTTCAACAGTTGGTCTTCGTCATGTTGTTGGGCTTCAACAGTTGGCTAGACAACAAATAGATAAACATATGAAAGCATGTATACACGTTCACACATATGTTATCTTATGACAATGACATCATCATGACATCAACATGGTGATGTCATGGGGATGTGGCGACGGGAAAGGTTCGCGGCTCTTCGTGCTTCGCGTGTCGATCTCTGGGGCGCATGACGGAGGAATGTCCTGACGTCAGGCTTGAGCCGAACCTAACCGGGTCGAACCGAACCGAATCGAACTCAACCGAGTCGCGTCCACAAAATATGTATCAACATATGGGACTTGCAGTCTGGGATGCTGGTGTGGTCATGGGTTGTGAAGCTTGGAAGGAAGTTGAATATTGATTTGTTTTCAAACAATATGGTGTTGAATTGCTTGTGTTGATGCAGTTTTTTTGTGGATGTGGCTCGGTTCGGTTCGGTTCGGCTCAAGACTGACGTCATGACATTCCTCCATCGTGCGCCCTAGAGATTGACACGCGAAGCATGAAGAGCCACAAACCGACATCACCATGATGATGTCACATGCATATCTAAACTTTGCATGAAATACTATAGTAATGCATGTATTCCACGAAAGTTAGCAGCCAATGAAGAACAATGCACATGCTTATTGGGCCAGTCTATCCATTAGTTGTTATTGGGACTTAACCCCAAGAAGAACCATGCTTCATGGTTGAAGTCCAAGAAGAAGGTTCTTCTTAGACATGTTTTTCTTGATAATGATTCCAAGAAGAACGTCAAGGGAAGAAAGATATACATCAAGAAGAACCTATAGTGTTTCCAAGGGAGGTTCTCAAAAAGAACCCAGGTTCTTCTTGGTATTGGTTCTTCTTGGGCTTTGGTTTAGGCCCAGTAGGTCTTTCGTAGGTTGCTTTTGTACTTGGCTATAAAAGGACTTGCAGATCTCATTTTGATAGGAAAACACATCAGAGAGTTTTGTGAGATTTTGTTGTTCAAACCTTGTACTAAAACTCTGTTGAATCAATATACACTTTGAGTTTAAATGTTAAATCTTTTTGTGTATTTGTTTTCTTTGGCTTGGTTGCATACCCACTTGGATTCCGCACTTGCGGGTGTGTTTCGGTAACAAGGAAGTAGGTTAACTTGATCCTCCGAGTGGACCTACAGCTTGAACAATAATTTATGCTTCCGTTGAACGTAAACTTGTGTTAAACAAATGTTTTGAATTACACTAGTTACATTGAATGAAAATTTCATTTCATTTCATTATATTATTATATTACTGTTAGTTCAATGTGATTAGTGACTAGATTCTGGTACATCACACGCCTCGAGGAGGTTTCTGCATGTGGTATTTGGGGGGGCGTGACAGTGTGTGTGTGTGTGTTTGATGTGGATATTAATATGTAATTTAACTATGTGACAGATAGTCTTGTAGTTTAGCGGTAAGTATTTCATTTTTTGCTATAGAGAAATAGGTTAAAATCACAACAACCACACTTTTGAATTTTTGCATTTTTTTATCCTTTTCAAATTGGATAGGCCTTGTAGGCCCAAAAAAAGTCCAATTTTATTTAGTGTTCCAATACTATAAATAAGAAGTTATCAAACCCTACTCAATGCACAATCATAAAACCTAATTCTCTTGTTGCGGCTGCCGTTGTAAACAACCCTAAATGGGAACTTCATTGCCAATGTTAGGAAAACAACCGAAGTTATCTCAGGTAAGCATTATTTAATCTTTGTTTGGTTACTTCTATTTTCTTCTATTTTTGTTTTGAGTTATTATTGTGGCGAGAACTCTATTTTAATTTTATCACCGTTTTTGTTACGAATGTAGCATGCTTACATGTTATCGTTTTCATCGTGCAGGGATTTGAAGAACATATATCAATCCTTCATAACATGTTGATTGTTTATAGGATTATCTTGACTGCACATGGTAATGTTAAACATTTACAATCTTAAATTTTAAATTCAACTTTACAGTAGGGGTTAGTTATTAGTTCGTCTATACTCAATCTGGGTTATTGTTTGATACATATAGTTATATGATTTGTTATAAAGATTTTCAACTCATATTTTCAAGTATTACTTTTTATGTAATGAAATTTATGGTATATGATTTTTCCTTGCATCAAATGTTCAGCTAAAATTTATTGCATATAAATTGTTTTCCTTTTTCTACAATGATTATAGAAATTAAGTAGTATTCTTACTATATATGCTATTATCATATGTGAAATTGTGGTTAAATTGTGTGTTTCAATATTTAAATGTTGCCTTTTGGTATTATATCATCAATTAAGAGTTGAAACTTTATTCTTGATGGAGGAAAATATATACCACAATAAAACTCTTCGCATATTTAAATGTTTTTTCCAATCTGTAGGCGCATGGTCACTGACAAGCAAATCAACAGGATCTACTTTCCACTAGAAGCTAGTAGTTCAATGGTAATGTTCTTTGTGTGTAAACAAATATATGTGTTGTGTGTATGTGTATCTGATTTGAGGGAGATGCTATAATGATTGATGCTTAAAGGGCTGTCTTGCTTGTGTGCTAACGCTTTTTAGTAACAATTTATTGTTATTTGATTAACGTCGTTGTGATTAAATGCTGCGAGTACTTTATTTATCTTTTGGCTATAAATGAACATTTCATTAAAACTGATTTGTTTCTATAACAGCAGCCGCCTACCTTCGAGTGTCCAATTTGCATGGGGCCGCTAGTTGAACAGATGGCCACAAGGTGCGGTCACATGTTTTGTGAAGGTTGCATAAGAGATGTAGTTGATTTTCAAGCTGAGTGCCCAATCTGTAGGTGCAAGGTCGGCCACAGAGAACTCAACAGAATCTACTTTCCTACTTCCAATTAAGCTTGAGGTGTGTAGACCTGATCGTTTATTCTATCAATATTAAAACCGTATTTTTTCAACAATGGAAAATTTTAGACGTAAAATGGACCAGGCGAGAAGCTAGAATACAACCCTGAGATACACTGTTCAATTACATAACCCAAGGGATAAGAGAACGCCATAACTTCTTCAAGCATAGTATTATATGACACTTTTGAGCCTTCATTCATAAACAGTTATTGGTCTTTCATCTTATTAGAAATCAAATGATTGTATACTTCTCTTAAAATCTTTTTGCTGATTGATGATTATTGAAATCAGTTGTAATTGTTGGTCAATGATGATGCCATTTTCTAAATCTTTAAGTGTCTACAAGGGTTTGTTTAAACTTAGTTTAGTTATAAAAAAAAAACTATTAATTTCTTAGAGATACTAGTTAAATCATATTGCAATATATTCCACCTTGCCATAGGGAAACATAGGTTAACTGTTAAATTTGGCTGTTTTTTTATGCCAAATGCAATGAATTTGACACCAATATCATAAGTAAGACATGGCATATATGATATCCTTTTTAAACCCTTTTAGCCCAAAATTAAATAACAAAACCCTAAATATGGTTGTCTTCAAGTGGCCTAGTGGTGGAGTGACTTGGGTTCTCCAATGGAGACCCAAGTTCAATTCCCATTAGTGCCACTTTGGTGGCCACCGACACCCGCTTTAAAGCCGGACCGAGGACACTCGAGGTCTCGGGTTCGAAACATGTTTCTTACCCCTCTTTGATGGCTATGGGTATTTGCCGCCAGGGATCCTTGTCGGGTGGTGAACTGGGAAGGGAGATCCCTTCCGCGGTCAGGGGTACCGTGCAATTACCCTTTTTTTTTTTTTCATCATCTACAGGGAAATCCAAACACAAAAGGGGCAAAATGGATGAGTTCTTCTTCATCAACTACATCTGTTCCAAAAGAAGCCGAACAATGTTGTACTTCTACTTTGTTCTTCTCTTGAAAAAAGGATGTCGCCTTTACATTTGTGACACGAGTTCCCACCACTCAAATTGTCTTGACCAGTTTGATAAGTCAAATATAAATAAGGTGAGAGAACAAGCTAAGCTTGTTTGCCTTTATGTTGAGATCAACAGGTGGACTGTAGTCAACCTTGCTCGCCAATTCATGAACTCCAAACCAAGAAATTGCTCACTCGGTACCTGTGATTTTGTTGGAAAGTATTCTCAATTAAGAAGATTGGAGCAATGTAGACCCTAAACGTGAACTTGAGTGGAGAAGTTTGGAAGAAGATATGGGGCAACAAGACATGCTCAGCATGTAGTTTGATGACGATGATGGTGCTTAATTCATGGATGGTGTGTCTGATCTCGCTAGCCCGATTTGGGATTCTGATTATGAGATCTTTTTTGGTACTTTAGAATCAAATCTTGCATTTTTTTTATTTGAATCTGATTTAGACAACACTGGTCTAATTTTGGATGATTGAGATAACATATTTGACTTTGTGTTTCCTTATGGATGGTGTGTCTGATCTCGCTAGCCCGATTTGGGATTCTGATTACGAGATCTTTTTTGGTACTTTAGAATCAAATCTTGAATTTTTTTTATTTGAATCTGATTTAGACGACACTAGTCTATTTTTGGATGATTGAGATAACTATTTGACTCTGTGTTTCCTTATATAGCTCACTAGGTTAGAATCACGTGTGGGTTAAAAATATTGTAAAAAATGTATTGTTATATAACGATTATTAAAAAATGAAAGAATGTATTAAAAAAACGGGTTATCGGAATTTAATAATCATAAGTTTCACCTGTTGGCCGATAATAATCTCAACTTTAAAAATTCTCTCCAATAATCCTAACTTGTAAAAGTTTGGCCGTCATTGATACTTTTCAAACATATAAGAATTTGGTCTCCTCAATAGATTCAATTACACCTAGAGACTCCTTAATTGATTTAAGTTCACCTATGTTAGAAAATGATCAATGGCGGCCAAACTTTTACAAGTTGTGATTATTGGAGAGAATTTTTAAAGTTGGGATTATTATCGGCCAACTAGTGAAACTTAGGATTATTAAAATCCAATAACCCTAAAAAAACTTTTGTATTTCACGGGTTGAATAAAACAAAAAAATGTTATTTGTTAACATATATGGTTGTCAAGATATATCTTTATAAAAATGAAATTTGGTGTGGCATTTATAAATCATGTTACGTTAACTTTTAAAACATTTTTTTCTACTATGTATTAACTTTTTTTGTAGCTGATTAATGTTAATTAAACTAAATTACCATTAAAATATATATAGAAATGAAATTGGTGTGGCATTTATAAATTATGTTACGTTAATTTTTAAAACATTTTTTATACTATGTATTAACTTTTTTCTGTAGCAGATTAATGTTAATTTAACTAAATTACAATTTTTTTGAACGGCTAACTGTTTTCCACGTGTAAACTCACCCTTTCGGAGCTATGTCCAAAGGCCGACTACTCGACCACCGCTAGAAAGTGTAGCACACCCCAGATGCGCAGAAACCCTGTGGAATAGGTAAAACTGCGCCCCCCTTGGACTCGGCCAAGCCTTCACCGAGATGGCAACGGGGAACGACCACTGCGCTGCAGTGGAGGACCCAACTAAATTACAATTAAGCATTGGGGTATATATCCCGCGCCCTAGCTCACTTGGCAATTCCCATGTGGTTTGGGTTGGACCGGCTTCCTCCTTGGAGGTCGCCGGTTCGATCCCCGGGTGTTGCATACGGGGGGTGGGACGTCCCAATGATGGATCGTATCCTACCGAGGCATGGTGTTGTCTTGAGGGCAACCCGGTTTTACCGAGCTGTTACCCCAGCGAGTCTCTCGTGTGGGGTCTGTATGGTTTCTGGGCGGAAGTCAGCTTGCGCGGCGGCCGGGGCCCGATCGAACATCGCGTCCGAGAGTGCGGGGCTGACGGGGGATTGTCTTCGACATGAACCCGGTGACCAATAGGTCCAGCACATAGAAAGTCACCTTCCAAAAAAAAAGCATTGGGGTATACATTAACCCTCCTTAACTTCACCTGAGTGCCATATCACCTATTTTCCCCCATTTCACTATGTCTTGCTTCAAGGAAATGGTTTAATTCCATTAACTTCATCTAACCCTATTTTAGTGGTTTTTGTTTAAAAAAAAATTAAAAGAATAGTTAATTGACTTAATTCAATATCTTAACATCCGGTTAACATGTTAACAAATAACCCGAGAAAAACAATTTGTGTCATTATTCTTTCATTTTTATAATATTTTAACAAACATAACTTTGAATTTGGTGATATTTAGAGATTTAAATACAAGTTTTTAATCAACAAAGTAACTTTATTTAGAAATTTTATAATTGGTTTCATATTAAATTCAATTGTTAATGAAAATATAACAACTATCAATAATTAAATAATAGTAATTTATAATTAAGCATGAGAGAGAGATGCGAAAAAACAAAATGTGGACTTACAATTGTGACAAATGTCTCTCATCATTTTCTTTTATTATATAGTATAAATATAGATACAGATTTTTTTTAGTATTAAAATCTAATGAGCAAATTACGCTTTTAGTCCATGTTATTTGTGTCATAATACAAATTCATTCTAATTACAATTTTAACGGATTCAATATCATTGACACTGTTTACTTTCAGAAATAGTCCCTACACTTACAAAGTTAGATTTTTATCTTAAAAAATATTTGAAAAGTCAAATTTCCGGTTTTATGTTATATGAACTTCCCCAATATATGCTACACGGTAGGTGATGATTCCATATGAAACTAGTGTAGTTGCTTATGTAATCTACGACACGGCGACCAAAAGTCAAAAACCCATCTAAATATTGTGATTAGCGACATCCTAACTGTACGCCGTTCAAAAATAAGTAAATAAATAAGTTGTGATTAGTGAAGTCAGAGACTGCGGTGGATGATCATGTTTGGACTTACGATCAAGCGGCTCAAAAATAGAAATGGCCTGAACTACAAGCTGATGTTTGGACTATTTATATCAACCTGATTTCGTTTGAAATTCAAAACCTTGACGTTATGTTCACATGGTGCATGATGAAATCGAGGTAATATATGGGAATGTGGCTCAGATCGTTGCCCACGGTAATTTTGAGTTAGGAGGAAAGGACTTGGTCAGCAGAGAAAGAAAAGGGGCCTTTGGTTAACTTTATGTATGTTTCTAACGCAAAGTCGCTAAGGATCTAAATGAACACTAGCCCTTGTAGCTGCAAAGGCCGAATTCATGAAAAAACCTGTAAATCAACTATCAAATTCGTAATTTGCCCCAAACCAAATAAAAAAAAGTATATTGGTAACTAACTCAAGGGCCTACTGTTGTGTAGGGGATCAAAAAATACCCGAGCCCGGCTGGTATACCCGAAACCCGACACAAATGGGACATGTATACCCAATACTCGAGAGTATCAGGCCAGGTATGTGATTAGTCTTAAAAAATTTCACGGGTATGGGTCGGGTATGAGATTAGGTGATATCCGACCCGATTACCCAAAATCACATACCCGTTTACCCGAACTAAATACCCGATCTTATACCTGAATTTTTTAATTTATATTTTTATTTTTCATTAACCTTTGTCTATTAGTGATTTATTTTAATATTCATAATGTGAAAAAATAATTTTTCTTTTAGTATATATATCTGATATAATATTTGTATTTTGTATGTTGTGAAGTATATACATTACATATAAGTTATAAGTATTATAAAGTTATTATTAATTTATGATAAATCTATATGTATGTAATGTACATTTTTAATTTATAATAATTGTTGTATAAACAAACTTATATAATAATTATAATAGTAACAAATGGATTCGGAAATAAAACTTTACACTTTTTCAATATTTTGGCAAGGGGTGTTCATAGCCCCGTTAGCTGCTTTATACGAAAATTGTGGGTTGAACTGCTAAATACGGTTTCAGAAAAAGACAAATCTTACCGGCCAGGTTGCATCCGGTTTAGCAGTTTAACAGTTCAGTTTGGTGTTTTAAACGTTTTTTTTTTTTTTTTTCAGAATCATTATTTTGTATCATAAAGAAAGTAACAATAAAGGGTGAGCAAAATAATTCAAAAAATAGTTCCGGAACCTTGTCTTCCAATCCTTGAAAGAGGATTATAGGGCAAGAAAAGTGATCAACAAAAATGATAGGTGATCTCTCAAGAATTCTTTTTCACCCTCTGTTGCAATGTTAATAAATAATCAGCTAATAATTCATGTACACAAGTTGAGATACGTAAAAGCCATTGCAATATAGGAGTGAAAGTAGATAATAAATAATAATTACCAACAATATTATCCAAGTCATGGGACTCAAATTTGTGAGTTTCTTCTTTCAGCAACTTCAGGTCCGCTATGAGCCGGCCCTGAAGGAGGGCGGGGAGGACAACCGAACAGGGCCCGTGATTTCGTAGGGCACGTAATTTAAAAAAAAATCCGATATTATATATGTAAAAAAAATTAATAGAGTATAACCAAAAAAATATTAACATAGGCCCACTTAAAAAAATCATATTGTTTAGTCTATTTAGCCCATTAGGTTAGTGAGCCCAATACCCCAATATTTTATAAAAACTAATAAAAAAAGGATTATGGGCGGCAATACAGGAACATAAACGTCAACAGGAATACAGGAACTGAGGAAGTGTTTTCGGAAAGTCAAGATCAAATTCAACGACCGATTATACGGATTTGACTTATAGTAATCACTTTATTTTAATTGTATTATGTGGAGTAAGTGTTGTTAATGACCATAATCGACGTGTGTTAATCGCTATCTAATCAACTCGCGACTGTGAACTATAGGAAGTAACAATGCGATAAACTTAATTAATCGATAATCAAACTATGCCAATCGAATCGACATCAAATCGCAACTCGAACTACGCATATTAGTTATTGTTATACGTGTGTGTGTGCCTTATGTGTTACTTGTGCATGTTCATTTATGTTGTATGTGCGAATCAATCGAAATGCAATCGAACTCAATCGACATCGAACTCGAATCACAATCGAACTTTGATAATTAGTGGAGAAGGGATAGAGCGAGATATGGGTGGTGGGGATTAAAAGTAATTTGACTAGGAAACCCTATGGTATCGCATCGCTCGCAATCGAAATCGAAACATCAAAAATCGTCGCGTCAAACACTCGAACCAAGTGCCATCCGGCCGGATAGCCATCCGACCGGATAGCCACTTGGCCATGAGTCAGGTGCCATCCGACCGAGATGTCATCCGACCGGATCGTCATCCGGGCGGTGAACCATCCGACTGGACAACCCTTTCCTCTTTTGGAATCCTATAAATACCCATGTCACTCTCCAAACTTTCTACTTTTGGAAATCTTGTCCGAACAGCACGCTCTCCTCACCTTTTCTTCGATTTCTCTCAATCCCGGTAAGATCTCGTCCTAAATCTTGTACTTTCTTGATCTACACGCACTCCTACACCTTTCTATCTTTCAAATCTTAACTTTTAACCGTGAAATCATCAAGATTCAAGTGTTCTAGGATGATGTCATCATGGGTTCTTGAAGAACTTCATGTTTTGGCCTCAATCCACCAACAATAACTTGGATCTAGCCGATTTCCACATAAACAAACAAAGATCTTTTATAGATCTAAACGTATACACGGTGAAAAGGATTGAAAGATGGATTTTCCAACTTTCTTTCAACTCTTTTTCACTCAATGCCTTCAAACCGATAGAAATGAAACCTGTGCCGGCTTACAAATCACTCCGGTGGTTGCATGGCACAAGATCCGGATTCTATCCACGAGGTTAACCGATTTCGGGTTAAACAAGAACAACCGTCTCGAGCCGGTAACTGGCCGAACTAGGGTGATTCCTGGTCGGTTTGGTCACCTGGGTCGAAATGGGGGGTTCTGTTGGTTAACGACAAACAATAAAAACGACCAAGTGTAAGACGAACGGAACAACCGAAACGGATTGTTGTCCGACCGGACTGCTGTCCGAGCGGATAGTTCATCCGAACGGATTACCATCTGAACGGATCAAACCTTAGGACCCACACTTAATCAACTTCAACCAAGTTTGAGTATTGAACAAATTGCCATCCGATCGGACTACCATCCGACCGGATTACTCTTCGGATCATGAGATACTAAGACTTTAAAGACTTAAATAATTTTCAACATGTTCATTAACAGGGTTGCCACCCGATCGGATGGACATCCGACCGAGTGACTCCTATGATATAAACTTGTTCTCACTAAGTAACCTCATCATTAAAGTCGCCGTCCGACCGGACCACTATCCGACCGGATTACCACCCAAACGGAACGTCATCCGCACGACTGACCGTCCGATCGACCGACTTGAAGGATAGAGATACTTCAACGTTTTCAAAATGCTACAACGAAAACTTCAAAAGTCAAGCCATCATACACAAACACATCTTTCTCATAGGAAGAAACAATCCACTCGAATAGTCATCCGACCGGATAAGCTGTCCGACCGGATGACCATCCGAACGGATTGTCATCCGCACGGATTGCTGTCCGCTCGGATTACCATCCGATCGAACTACTATCCGACCTACTCACACATTGTATCGTTTCACGTATCGCTCATCGTTATGCTATCAATCTATTCAAGCTAACTTTACTCGCTAAGCGCTCCCTTCAATCCATCAACCGATGTGAGTATACTCGATCCCTTTTTGCTTTATGCACTTTTGGGTGTTACATACGTTAAAACTATTCAAATCACATCAAACACACTACTCAATACTATTTGAACGCTAACCGTTAATGCATGGTATGCGTGGCTTATGAATGCTTGTTTGTTATGTTTACACATGGAATGTTGTCTACCTGCCTTAGCAACGATAGTACTATAGTTTGGACTCAGCACCCGTTCGCGGGGGTTGTTAAGGACAATTACTTGCATGGATTACGGTGGTAATCATGTATTGCGAACTGCATTTGGCAGTCAACCCGCAGTCATTGGTATTGGTATCGATGGATCTATGTCGATAACTAACGTGCTTCATTTCACTATGTGTACGTGCTGGTTATGCGTAAACGAATTCGAACTTTATATGCTATTATCAAACGTGTATGCTCACCTTTACATTATATGTATTGACTTTATTTTAACGTATGTGACAGGTGTTTAGGATGCACACGTGGTAGGAATTTAAAGCTAGAATAAAGCTTTAGAGCACAACAAATAGTTGTCTGTAGTAATCGATTTATGGGTCTCTAGAAGCAGATAAACAATTGCTCTTTTTAAATCTGAGTTGTCGGAACAGAATGATTTGCCTAGATCTTATCTGTAATAATTTGCTTACTGTTTGAGACATGGTATGAGACATGTTAATTTAAATTGTATAGTAATGATAATTGTTATGGAAACTTCTAGACAATCTGTTTCGATCAGTGCCATGCCCCGATGTTTCCGCCATCGGTTGGGGTGTGACACTTGCAGGCCTTCAATTCGATCATCATTCATCATCATTCTGCAATTTTTTTGTTGTTGTTCCTTGTTCGATCAGAGACACAGCCAGCAGGATTTATTTACGATTTCAGCATAGCAGTACAGGCAGCACAACCTTCGTTCGATCACTGAGTGTCTGAGTCGGATCAGTTCACATGTAAACAACTAAAAATCTATTGTCGAATTCAGTTTAGTAGTTTACTTATGATTTAGGATTGATTTACGATTTCAGATATTATGTCGAATTCAGTTAACTTATGTCGAAATCACTTAACTTATGATTTAGGATAATAGGATTGATTTTTGATTCCAGTTATTATGTTGAATTCATTTATTCAGTTAACTTATGTCGATTTCAGTTCATTTATGTTGCCGAACATTTTTAGGCGTTAACTTAATTTGATACAAACTTTGTCGATTAATGATTATTTAGGCGTTAATGGCTCCTAAACAAGCATCCGGATGGCAAAAACGTCAAAAGAGGAAACGACAAGATGAATTGGTGAAGTCACAAAAGGGTGCTATGCAAAAATTCCGTGACTCGCTAACCAATAAATTTAGCAGTCTTGTAGATGTTTTGGAGTATATGAAAGAAGAAGGTTATTCCCCAGAAGCATGCATTGCATATAGAATATTGTTGACTAAGTCACTGTGGCATCCGCAGAAAGAAGTTTTTAGAAGTTGAAGTTATTGAAATCTTACCTACGATCTTCAATGTCCCAAGAAAGACTTAGTGGGTTGGCGATGATTGCTGTCGAGAACGAAGTCTTAGATGATATAAAGTGTGAAGAGTTGATTCACCAATTTGCTATCAAGAATGCAAGGAGAGCTTCACGAATTATTGGTTAGCTATTAGCTTATTAGTTTTTACGGTATGTCATTCATTCGAATACTATATTTTGTATTTTGTTAATTGCATTGTTTATCGAATGCTATATTTTTGTCAACTGTTCAAAGTTGTATGAAAAACTCGTTTAAATTTTTTATTTAGTTAAGACCTAAGGGCACATTTTTTCGAGCTCGAACAGGGTACATGAATTCTCAGGGCCGGCCTTGCCGCTATCTGTTTAAGACCGTTACCGTATGTTAAATGCAGTGGTGACAAGTTGAGTGGGTTAGACAACGGGTCAAATTATAAAACAAATGAGCACTTACACAATATAGAGAAGCTCCAGCCTTAAAAGTATTCTTGAATGCAAGTGAAGCCAATGTTGTGTAACCACTAGCAGAACCTTCAAAACATCATATAATCCAACTTTTAGGTGTTTGCTTTAACAATAAACTTTGGTTGACTAATGGCCTTGTTAACTCGTTTTAGTTTTAGATTCCCTTTTGACCCATCAGAGATGATAATGATATCTGAATCAACCCATTAATAAGTAGATGGGTCGAAATTGTTACCTCTACAGAAGACCCATAGGTTATAGCCAAATGATACTAAACTATAAACGTTGACTGAATTAGGTGAATATTAGATCATTCCAAACTTCTATCATACAAGTATACAAACATACAGATGTACTAGCATGCCTCTGCTGTTGGTCCTCCTGTTAATCGAAAATGTGAGTACACAGCATTGCTTATGAGAACTTGGAAAAAGCCTTCTCTCTCTCTCTCTATATATATATATATATATATATATATAGGACAAAGATCCGTTAGGAACCACCCTTTATTGCAAGAACCGCGAGAACCAATGTGAACACAACCAAAAATGCCTAAAAATAGCTAAAAAACATACAAATTTTTTTTTAATCTTTTTTTATAAAAAAAAATCGCTACTTTTAGTAGCAAAAAAAAATTAGATTTTTAACATGAAAAGTAGCGATTTTAACATAAAAAATATTAAAAAAAATTAGATTTTTTTATAGATTTTTTTAGGTTTTTTGGGGGATTAGTTTTTAGCATTTTAGCTTGGGGAGGGGGGGGGGGGTGAGGGGGGGTTTAGGTTTTTTGGGGGTGGAGGAGGGGGGTTTAGGTTTTTTTTTTGGGGGGGGGGGGTTAAGTTTTTTTAGGTTTTTTTAGCTTGTGTTCACATTGGTTCTCGCGGTTCTCGCAATAAAGGTGGTTCCCGTATGAACCTTACCCTATATATATATATATATATATATATATATATATATATATATATATATATATATATATATATATATATATATATATATATATATATGATCAAGATCAAGGGAAAACCCTTCCGAGTTGTGAGTACTTGGAGAACTCGGCCTTCCCGTGCGAGTTTCGCCCCCATTTTTTCACACCCCTATATTAAAAAGTTAGAAAAGACTACCGTAAAGAAAAATTAAAAAAAAAATCAAAGGGGTGTTTTTCGGTCCCTTAATGCAGCTGTAAAAATCTGATCACATATACATGACATTACTTTTTACAGCATTTACGGCAGCCGTAAATGAAAAAAAAAAGAACTAGTTTTTTAAATTATATTCGAAAAGTTGATTTTTTTAGAAATTTTGGTAATTTTTTTTTTGAAAAAACCTTTCCTAATGCCGAGTTCTCTAAGTTTTAACAACTCGTATAAGTTTTCATTTTACCCTAATTGGAAAAGACTTCTCTTGTTGGTGCATTCATCTGTCGTCTTCGTCTTATGTCGAGTCTCGGGTTCGTCGATGATCTGATCAAGAGTGATGTCATCATTCTTGATGATGACATCATCTAATGACATAATCATTGCAACATCATCACAAGAAGACAAAATATGTTACATGTAAATATAGAATAGTTGACCGTTTGAATTTGACATGTACGTTTGAAAGTAGATGACCGTTTGAGGTTGTTGACCGTTTGAAGGGTTCCGTTTGAAATGATTATGTCATTTTCAAACGGAAGGGTCTTTCCTATAAATAGCCTTCAAACGAGTTCATTTGTAAGGTTCTGATTTCCGACGCCGAGGTGCTGTCGAGGTGTCTCCAGTCCTGTAAACGTTCAGAGATTAATAAACGAGACAATTAATAGTGAATACAAGCTAAACAAAGACCGAATCAATGAATTCCGCCTCTGATTCAGTCTAAGCACTCTTCTGATCGACTCGTTAGGTCGTTTCACGATCCTACAAGTGGTATCAGAGCTCAGGAGGAAAAGTTCTTACCGTTTAGCTCGTTTTCGCTGAAATATTCTATCTTCTACACCTTCTTTTCAAAATTGAACAAGTTTTCACGGATAAAATCGGCTAAAATTTTCACAAAATGTGCGTAATGGTGTTTTAACAAACCCTTGAGAATATCGGACCTAAACTCGAACTAAAAGTGGTAAAAAAGGACTGAAATATGGGTTCCGTTTGAACGAAGCATAGGTGTTCCGTTTGAAAATTGCCATCCCGTTTGAAAAATGCATACCCTTCTGTTTGAAATTTGATCCTATCGTTTGAAAACAGGACTGTTACGTTTGAAACTGGTGTTCTGTTTGAACATATCGTTTGAAATTGCACCTGAAAGTTTGAAATTGTACCTGGCCGTTTGAAACATAATCTGACCGTTTGAAATTCAACTTATCGTTTGAAACATCTGTTTGAAAAGTGTTTCAGTTTTCACGTGTTTGTACATTGAAAAGTGTGAACCGATTAAAAGTGCATCGATTGTGTGATACTTTAATCGAAGTGATCAGTTGGTTGGGAATAGGAATCACATGTGTTCGTGACAGTTTACATTAAAGCATTCAAGTTTTTGTCGGCTCAATTATCTTACACATTGTCAGCTCATCGCATATTTCAAACAATTGTCTGCCATACTTCTTGATATCTACATAGTGGATTTTTAGGTCCAATCAACGTGTATTGTTACTTGAAATTGTCGGATAAGTGGATAAGGCTGGATAATCAAATAGTTTGTAATTTGTGAGCCCATGTGAACATGTCATAGGCCCAATCACTAATCAATTGATTCAAGTTGTTGGCTTAGTGGATTTGTGTCAGCCATAAAGCGGCCCAATCAGTGTCAAAATTGTTGTTTGTTTTTACTAATTTGAGGTCAGCCATACATCAGACTTTACATGTGAAGAGTAATAGTTGTTGCTCATTGTCAGGAAAATCATGTGAATTGCTTTATTGAATTAAACAGTTCTTGGTCCAATCATATATTTGAAGTTGTCAGTAAATTGATGTTATTTGAAGTCGCATGTAAAGAGCAGCCCATGTTATGTCGTGAAGGTTCAATATAAGCTGATTAGGGATTGTTGAAAGCCCATGTGAAAAATGATCCGGCCCATGTGATTCATATAGTGTTCCAATCAGATTTAAATTGAAAATCAAGTTTGGGTTCCATTAGATTGCTTGGAAGTTGGTCAAAACACTCGGATTGTTTGCTTTTATCAGACTGTTTGAGATTTCCAGCTTGTTTCAAAACCCTAGCTCGTTTGGAATTCTGATTTGGTGAATTTCTTTTGACACCGAAACATGGATAAAGAGTTTTACAGACTTTTTGGTATTGATTTCAGTGTCTTTATTAATGGACAAGTTGCTCCTGTTATTGTTGCCGAAACTTCCGGTATTGAAACTGAAACAGAAACTTTTCAAAAGGATGCAGAAAAAGCGCCTATTTTTGATCACTCGTCTGATGAAGAGAGTGACAACGATGAAGAGGGAATACAAAAACTTGAAGATTTTCAAAAGAAACTTTCATCTGATAAGAATAATGGGTGTTTTGCAGGTCAAGTGAAAGAGACTGATGAGATCAAATCTGAGAAAGATGTAAAAACAACAACAGCTGAAGAACAAATCAAACCTAGTGAGAAAAAACAGGTTGAACAAATTCCAGCTGTCAAGATTGAGAAAGAAGAATCTAAAAAACTTGTATCTGTGAATCCTGAACCAGAGTTAAAGAAAGAGGTTGCAGAAGACGCACCTATCTTTGATTATCAGAAGAAGAGAGTAATGATGAAAGTGTTCATAAGGAGAAGAAACAGGTTGAAAATATTTCAGCTTTGAAGGTTGAGACAAAAGTTGATGATAAACATATTCTTGTTTTGCTAAAAAACTGTGAGATGTTGACATATGTAAATGACAAACTCTTGAAGGATGTTGAGAGTTTGTCATTAGAAAACAAAAATCTCAAAAAATCAGAAAATGTTTTGAAAAATCAAATTCACAATTTGGAAAATGAAAAAGTAAAGATTGAAAAAGATTTTCACAGTCAAATAAACATTTTAGAAGATGAAAGAGATGTGTTTGGTAAAAACAATCTTGAAAAACAAATTGAAATCAATTCTCATCTTGAAAAAATTATTCGACTTGAAAAAGAGGCAGAATGTGCTCAAAAGAAAATCAAAGAGTTAGAAGGTAAAATCAGGGAATGGGAAGAAAAGTTGAAGGTTTTTGTGAATACTTCAGCTATTTCCTGCCCAAAACCAGTTAATTCTGTTCCAATAAGTGACAATGTCACAAACTTTGACAAAGTCAAAGTTGAAGATTGTGATGAGAAATCTGATGATGAAAATAAAAAATTAGAAAAACAAAAATTGTTTTTGAAATTAAAAGAAAAGTTTCAAGAAACTGTTCCACAATCAACTGAAAAGGGAGAATGCTCTAAGCAAAAACCTTTGAAGAAGAAAGTGGAACAAAAACAAAAAGAGAAAATTTTGAAAAATGTTCAAAAAGATAATAAAAGCTCATCAGATCGATCATCCAATCGCAATCAAAAATTACAAAAAGTAAAAAATGAAAACTCAAAAATTGTTGGTAATAAGTGGTGCAGGTTGGACCACAGTGCTCAAAAGTCAAATCCAGCATACAAGAGGAGAGATGGATATCACCAAGCCAAACAATGCTATGATTTGAATGTTTGGACTGAAAATGGTGATTGGTACGATAACAGAGTGTGTTACCGATGTGGTTATCAAGGACACATTGCTGTTAACTGCCAAGGTTGGAGTTATGAGACGAGGATATGCTTTAATTGCAATATCAGAGGTCACATTGCCAGAGATTGCCCAAGGAGATCAAATGAAAGATCGAGGGCTGAATCTCAGAAGCAGGTAAAGAAATCAGTCAATGTCAAGCCCAAAGAACAGAAGGTTCAAGAACCTAAAGTTCAAGAAACAAAAGTGAAACTTTCTCAGGGGCAGAAAGACAGACTGAGGAAGAAGAGGAAGAAGGCCAGAGAGTATCTGGAAAAGATTTTGTCCTCGGGTTCATCTGTTGGTAAAAATAAGAGTTCTGATGAATCGCTTTCCTCGACTGCAAAGTCAAGCAAGACAAGTTCATCAGATACAAATCTGAGAACAGAAGAGAGAAAGAAGAAGAAGAAAGTTGTTGGCGATGAATCTGGCTCATCAAAGTCAGACAAGCCACATTCAGGCAATGATTTTGGTTCGTTAAAACCAGAGGAGCCATGTGTTGAGGTAAAAGTTGAGAATTCTGGTCTAACAATGGATGATGCAAACTTTCCACCATTGTTGAACAAGAATTCAAAATCACCCAAGGACTGTCAGGCTTGGGTGAATCTGTTTAAATGAAAAACCTGACTTGCCGGAGTTCCCAGGTTGGTAAGCGTGGAACAGGAATCGGCACATTTCTTGAGAAATTCACGAATGTGATATTTCGACTTACAAGTGGTAAATCAAGGACATTAAGTTGTACTTGATTTTCTACAAAGTGATGTTTGTGGATTGATCTTGGAAATGTTAAATCTTTACAAGTGATTGAAGAAAACAAAGTGATGAAAGATCCCCGAATTTGTGAAATGACACACAAAACTAATTTTCCGAAAAAACCATTTTGATTAAAACAAACTTAAGTGTTTTGAAATCACTATGGGAAAATGTTTTGTTGTGAGGGGGAGTTCTGATTGTTCATGCCAAGTGAATGGAGAATTGAAGTGATTCTCATCATGTTGTCACATTTCTTCTACAGGTTGTTTTCAAATTTTCCCAGAAAATCAAATTTGAAACATATTTTGATTTTAGGGGGAGTAAAAATTTTATAAAAATTAGAAAATTTGAAAATGTCAAAAACATTAAAAAATGCAAAAATGAGTTTTGTTGTCAAAAAGAGGAAATGATAGTAGATCAGTTGCACTGTCACAGCATGCTAAAGAAATGGAGAGATAAAATGTGATAAGCGATCTCACTAAAGATGTGACGATAGGCTCAGCTAGACTAGTAGATTTGCGACAACGATACAAACTTAAATGATAAAGCGTAGTTCTAGTGGGAAACATGGTCAAAAGCATAGTACTTAGTTTTGTCCTTCTTGATTGTGTGCCTACTCGGTAATCGCTGATTGTCGTAAGACATAAAACTGGTTAAGTTCGTGAACTTTCACAACTTTGCTAAAAAGTCGCTGTGATTGTGCATTTTATTTTGCAAAGATTTAAACTTGTCTTATTTCTTTATTTTGTTTAAGCATCGGACATCCTCTGCGTATACGTGAGTATCGACCTGGATGTTGTTGCCTAAACGTTCTGCTTTATTTTCTTTGGTGTTTCGTTTAAGCTTTGGATCACCTCTACGTATACGGAAGTATCGACCTGGTGGTTAAAGCCTAAACAACTTCAACTTATGTTTATTTTCTTATTTTGTTTAAACATTGGACTTTCTCTGCGTATACGGAAGTATCGACCTGATTGTTAATGTTTAAACATTCTATTTTGTTTTCGCACAAATCACAGTTGATAAAAGTTTAAAGGCATTGCTTGAGATAGTGTATTACATGATGAGGGGATATGCTGAGATCGTGGGGTCCATAAGAACTTAGTGCAATATTAATATACCTTAACGTATCGGTAAGCAGATTGAAAGTTTTTAGATTGAGTTTATGTGGACAACAATATCGTCAATCAATGTGAATCGTTTAGAGCATAAAATGAAATCAAGCTTAACGGTGCTAGTGATTGGTCACATACACTGATATGATCCTCTTACACAAACTCACAAAAATATTGTCTGTAAATATTTCTTTACTGCATTTCATTCTATTTAAAAAAATCCAAAAAGATTTTAGTGTGTTTTAGCATAATTTTTTGAAAAATACAAAAAGATTTTCGACAACTGATGTTGGAGAGCTGATTTTCAAAATTTCAAGTGCTGAACATGATGAACTGGTTTGGGAGTGTGCGTTTAAAAGAAGAAACTGGTTTTAAGAAAAGTTTGATTAGTTAATCGAGTTCATTAATTTGAACTTGATGTAACTATTACTAGTAAGTTTTTCTTATTGATTTAAGTAAAAACTTATGTGTTTTGATGAGAAAATGTGTGCAGGAAATGAGATAATCAGAGATAAAGCCAGGAATTGATCTCTAGGTGATAGCTAATTCCAGACAGCGATCCCATCATGAAGAGAGGGGGAGTCTGACGAGGTTAGAGCCAAAGAGAAGATCCTGGTATATGCTAAGAAAGAAAAGAGACTGATAAAGACAGAAGATGCGAAGACTCGACACTTAAGACTCGTCAACATCTGAGGGGGAGTCTGTTGGTGCATTCATCTGTCGTCTTCGTCTTATGTCGAGTCTCGGGTTCGTTGCTGATCTGATCAAGAGTGATGTCATCATTCTTGATGATAAGATCATCTAATGACATAATCATTGCAACATCATCACAAGAAGACAAAATATGTTACATGTAAATATAGAATAGTTGACCGTTTGAATTTGACATGTACGTTTGAAAGTAGATGACCGTTTGAGGTTGTTGACCGTTTGAAGGGTTCCGTTTGAAATGATTATGTCATTTTCAAACGGAAGGGTCTTTCCTATAAATAGCCTTCAAACGAGTTCATTTGTAAGGTTCTGATTTCCGACGCCGAGGTGCTGTCGAGGTGTCTCCAGTCCTGTAAACGTTCAGAGATTAATAAACGAGACAATTAATAGTGAATACAAGCTAAACGAAGACCGAATCAATGAATTCCGCCTCTGATTCGGTCTGAGCACTCTTCTGATCGACTCGTTAGGTCGTTTCACGATCCTACATCTCTCTCTCATGTATATATAGGGTTAGGTTCATTAATGAACAACCCCCTTAATTGTGAACACTAGTGAACTAATCCTAGCACTTAATTATCAATACACAAGTGTATACACAACTTTAAATCAATGGCCAGGATTTGATGATGAAAATACACTAGTGTGTTTTACGATTTGATGATGTAAATCAATGGTCAGGATTTGTTCACTTAGTTTACAAATACACTAGTGTTCCTAATGCCGAGTTCTCTAAGTTTTCACAACTCGTATAAGTTTTCATTTTACCCTAATTGGAAAAGACTTCTCTCTCTCATGTATATACAGGGGCTCATGCGAGAACTCCATTTATTGTGAGAACCATGAGAACCAATGTGAACACAACTAAACCCTAAAAAAAAAAAAAACCTAACCCCCCCCCAAGCTAAATGCTAAAAAAAAACCTAAACCCCCCCCACCCCCCAAAAACCTAACCCCCCCACCCCCCCCAAGCTAAAATGCTAAAAACTAAACCCCAAAAAAAATCTAAAAAAATCAAAAAAAAAATCTAAAATTTTTTTTTTGATTTTTTTTAATATTTTTTAGGTTAAAATCGCTACTTTTCCAAGCAAAAAAAAAATTTTAAATAAAAAAAAAATTTTATTTTTTTTTTGGCTTCGAAAAGTAACGATTTTAACCTAAAAAATATTAAAAAAATCAAAAAAAAAAATTTTGTGTGATTTTTAGCTATTTTTAGGCATTTTTGGTTGTGTTCACATTGGTTCTCGCGGTTCTCGCAATAAGAGGTGGTTCTCGCATGATCTTCTCCCTATATATATATATATATATATATGTATATACCGGGCTCTGTTCAAATAAGAACCACCACCAGTTGTAAGAACTGGGAGAACGTTTTCTTTCCGCGCGAGGTGGGCCAAAATATTTTTGCACAAACGTAGATAAAAATATTATAAACACATCTGTAAAAAAAATTAAAAATTTTTCGAGTCGGTAGTTTTGACTGATACAAGGTTTTTTATGCGCTGGTGTAAATTTTGTATGAAGATAAATATTTTTTTAGGTCTCATGTTAATGTGGGTATGCAGTATTTTTTTTTATTTTGCTGAAACAAGTGATTTGTTTACGACTTTTGAGAAAACGGTGGAAAGTGTGTGTGTGTGTGTGTGTGTATATAGGGTCAGGATTTAGAGAAAACTGTGGAAAGTGTGAGAACGCTTATGGATCGTCCGATCAAACCAATCTATGGACTAGATTGGCGCAGTGGCATTTTCGTAAATAACACGAATTCTATTGAGTGGACGCGCTTCATTAAGGATAAAAAGGTCTTTACACTACTATATCAAAACGCCAAAGTATTGAATAAAACGCCATTACTAGCCAAAACGCATCCCTATATGAACAAAACATTCTCATACATAAGAACACACCTCCCCCAACATGAAACGCCATATTTTCTACTATATACCATTCATCTTACAACGCCAAAATTTCCAAAACATCAAACACCCCTACTCAAAAACGCCATATTTTACTATATACCAATCATCTTTGAAAACGCCAAAACTCTCAAATATAAAAAATTTCCAAAAAATGGACGTTTTCTTTCGGATACACTATTTCCTCAGTAAAATGCCAAAAATACCAAAAATTGTTTCCTGTATATTCAATATTGTTCTACTCGAAGTTTCGCAGAATACCTTCTTTCCTGAGGTGTTGTGACTCAAATAACATTTTGCTGAATGAGATGGACAAAATTTCAATAAAAAGATACTGGGTCAGACTTATGTCAGTTTTTGTGTTTTGTTATTGATCAATAATATAATGGCATGAATAGACGAATGACACTGATGAATGCTTTGAAGATACATATCCAAACAAAAAGCTCTTGTCATATTGTCTTTCCAAACGACTACAAAAACACAAGCATGACAAAGCCAAACCACCAGTGAACATGTTTCAAAGAAGAATGAGACCGATGACAGTGAAGATTTGGAAGATGAATTGTTTCTATTTTCAGTTTTTTAATTTCCCTTTTCTGTTGTTTGTTACGTATTTTTCGACTAAGAATAAAAAAGTTTAATAAAGAGCCAAAAGGTCATAAAGATTGGGAAACGCCATAATGTAGTAAAACTCCATAATTCAGTAAAACGCCAAAAACTCCAAACCTATAATAAAAGTAATTTGAAGAACTATTATTAAAATCTAAAAATGAAAAAAAACGCCAAAAACTACTTAAAGCCATTAAAAACGCCAAACTTGGAAGATGGAAGGTCTATGATCATAAAAACTCATAAAAAGCTGAACAAAAAGAGTAAAAAATAAACATAGTAACTGAAAAGACGGTTAACTTATTAATATCATTTATTATAAATAAAAATCCCGCCTAAACTACGCGCCTAAAACATCCTATAAGAGAGATGTCTCTGCACAATCAACTAATCACAAACCTAAAATATAAGATGCCATGAAGGGATGAATACATTCGAGCAGGCGTTGGTGGATATATTCATGAAAAAAAGACTGATGATCATCATGTCACTTTGTTCTTGATGGATATATTGATGCCATGAAGGGATGAATACATTCGAGCAGGCGTTGGTGTTTAACATGTCACCAAACAAGTATATATCAAACCACAATAAAGGGTCTACATAAGGTATTCAAAAAAAGGTTCAAAACGCCAAAAAGATTAAAGTAGAAGAGGCTGATGACAGTGAAGATTTAGATGAGTAATTAGATTATAATTTTTTTCCATTTTCTATTGTTTGTTATCTAATTCTTTGTTGTTTAATATCTAATTCTCTACTAATAAAAAAACGCCAAAACGTCTGATAGTGTGAAAACAGTGAGAATGGATGCTAGCAAAGCACGGTGTTGCTATATAAAATGCCAAAAACACCAAACAAAGTATTACTGGAAAAATTAGCACTATAGGCCTGTATCCTAAATGGAACAACACTTGATAGAAAAAAATAAATAAACATAAAAAAAAAACTAATGTTTTTTATATTATAGGCCTGCATCCTGTTCTAAAAACAATAAAAAATAGCCAAAATTTGCGTAAAACGCCAAAAAGTTTACTATGATCCTGATATAAAAACAATAAAAATGCCGCGTATTTATTAAACGCCAAAAAATGGAAAGGGGATGTAACACGCGTTTAAAAAAAGAAAACATGAAAGGACAAAAAAGCCCATCCGCCCTTCTCTATGTCGCGTGACACGTGTTGGGCCAGGATGCGTTCTCACCATTCTCACATTTTCTACAGTTTTCTCCTGATCCCGTTTCTATATATATATATATATATATTGGGTGAGGTTCCTTTAAAAAGGACCTTTTTCGTGAGAAGTGTGAGAAGGCATAGAAATTCATGTGTAGGCATCATATTTTGAACTTAGGAATGATGTTTTGGGTTGTTTTGGTAAGAAAAAATCAAACATAACAATTTAAAACACAATGCAACGTATTATGTGTGTGAAATTTAAAACACACTACATAACACTTAAAACACACTACTTAATGTTCTTGGCATGGTGTTTTAAGTTTTAAGCCTAGAATTCGTTGCATTGTGTCTTAAATTGTTATGTTTGTGTTTTTCTTGCCAAAACAGCCCAAAATATTGTGCCCAAGTCCAAAATATGATGTCTACATATGAATTTTTATGCCTTCTCACACTTTTCATGAAAGATATCCTTTTTACAAGATACTTAGACTATATATATATATATATATATATATATATATATATACATATATATAGGTAGAGGATCCTGTAAAAAAGGCCCAAAGTGTGAGAAAGGTAAGAAAGAATCTCAGCCATTAGATCTTTTGATCTAATGGTTGAGATCAATAGGGACCAAATTGTAAAATATTTTTGTTAATTTGGACTGAATTGAAATATACAGGGGCAATTGTGTCTTTTTATCTTTATTTTGTAAATAAAATCCCTGCAATTTCGTTCTCTCTCTCTTATACACTCACAATTTCTCTCTCTCTCTCTTTCTTCTTCCATATTGAATCAATCGGAAGATCAAACACGACAGCGGCGGCGGTGGTGGTGCGAGCGCCGGTGGTGGTGGTTCGAGCGGTAGCGGCGGTGGTGGTGCCGAATCAGCAGTGGTGGTGCGGCGGTGGTGGTGCCGGAACTGGCAGTGGTGGTGGTCGTGCGATCTCTCTCTAAATCGAACGACCAGATGATCTCTCTCTCTATACGACAGCGGCGGCGGAGCGGCGGAGGTGGTGCCGGAAGTGGAGAAGATGATACAGAGGTGTTATATTCTTTACTGAATGGTGTTATTTTCTTTTCTGAAAGATGTTATTTTCTTTTCATTAATGGTGTTTTTTTCTTTTCATTAATGGTGTTTATTTTCTTTTCTGAATGGTGTTATTTTCTCTTCTGAATGGTGTTATTTTCTTTTCTGAATGGTGTTATTATCTTTACTGAATGGTGTTATTTTTTTTTCTGAATGGTGTTATATTCTTATATTCTTTACTGAATGGTTTAATATGATTATGGTGATCCTTATAATTGTTGTTAATTGGCAAAAGGGTTATTAGTGTTCATGCGAATTCTGGAATGATTGTGTATGGAAACTGTTTTTGATCATCTATGATTAATTGTGTAACTTATTTGGTTGGTATTAGTGGGGTGATACGTAAATCACGGGGAGGATTGAATTAGTCAAACCCCCACACCCGGATCGCACAACACAAGCCAAATCGCACATCTGGTTGGGCTTTTGGTATTGGGCTGTGCAATGGGCCTGGATCGCACAAATACAACACGTCACACACTCACACAAGCTTAGACCCAGTCGCACAACGGTTATAGGATCGCACATTCATTTGGGCCTGTTAAGTTGTTGGGCAGCACACTAGATAGTGGGCCATGGATATGAACGAACCGCACAACCTAATCGAGTCGCACAAAACCCTGGGCAGTTTCACATAAAGGGTTCAGTAGCACAACCCATCTCTGATCACACAACATGTCTGGGCCAGGCCACTAAATTAGGCCACTCGCCCTTGTGTTCGGGCCTTGAATATTGTTGGCCTGATCAACTGCCTGGCCGCACACTTATGTAATTATGAATGTTATTTGTGTAATATGTGAACCTGCATGTTTATATACGATCGCACACTAGAGGCCTAGTCGCACAATCACCTCGGGCCTTAAATTGATTTGGGTCCTACATTGTTAAGTTGCTGGTTGGAACATGAAGTGGTGTATGAACTTGCATGTTGTTTGTATGTTATTGAATATGAACTTGCGATATGAACATGTGAACATGCTGAACATCTGATATGAATTACGGGATGAGGTGCAAGGTGTGTAATGTGATAACTATGTGATAGTATGACATATGTTACTTTTGGATTTCATGAACGACTGTTATAACTCATATGATGAGGTGTGTATGGTACATGTGTAATGTGAATGTGGAATATGTGACTTACCTGCATATAAACTGATTGTCTTTTGGTAACCACGGTAGGGTTTGATTGACCAACTGGGAACGGGTAATGTAACGCAACATCCCGAGCAATCTAAGGTGAGTTCACTGCTCTTTTTCCCAAGCATGCATCCCGGGGAGGGACATCTGGTAAATATTCCGGGGAGGAATATTGGGTGAATAGGTTTAACTGGAACGTTAAACTTGGGATGTTGATTAATAAACTCATATCTATCACTTAAGTCCCATTATATACCGAATTGGTTGCCGGGGAGGCAACAGGGTTATTAGTTGATAGCGCTATTAGGTTTGACACCCTCACACCGTACCGGGGAGGACGGTCGTGAACTAATTACCTTAACCACTTGATGAATGTTTGATAGAGCATTGGGGAAGGGTATATAATCTGGAGCCATCTGCGGTAATATAGTTATTAACAACATCGAATCTCTGAAATGTTTTAAACTCATATCTGGTAACTAAACGTGTTAACAAACTTTGAACTCACTAGCGTTGTCTGATACACTTGTCTGCATGCTTGCAGGACATTAGATTCATGGATGTGGAACTTGCTATCTAGGAGTTCTGGAGTGGTCACACATCCTGTGGTGTTTCTGCATGTGGTATTTTGGTGGTGTGACAGTTTGGTATCAGAGCCACTGGTTATAGTGAAATAGGTATTAAAAATGTTTTTATAAAACCAGACTATAACCGAACAATTCTGAATACGTGAATACGAACCATGACACTCAGCTTTAGATTGCAAGGTTCATCTTTTCACCTGTTGTACACATTACATGACTAGTGTACACTTGTTGACGATGTAGCATACGGACTCACACTCGTCACTATAGCATAATTACATGAATTGCTTGTTTACATTATGATGCATTGTCTGTATGTCTTAGTCCTTAGATTTTAGTGATCTTGTCGTTTTGACAACCTTCGTTTTACATTTGATTTTGAGGAACCATTTGACATGAGTTAGGAGGAACTGAGATGAGCATGCAAAACACAATATTATTGTGGGTGCACACAAAATAATATTATGGGGTGCATGTGAGTCCCAGTGAGGCCTAACAAGTGAAAAAGGGGTTCTATTCCATTATTCGACCTAGTGTGAAACATAACAAATCTATAGGAGTCATAGCAGTGATTGTCTCCTACTCGAGCTTGATCTTTTCACTTCCCTCTGAATCCTAACGAATCTCAATGATATTAAGCATTACCTGAACGCTCATCTGAACGTCTAGTGAACCGTATAAGAATGTTAGGTGTTATGCGAATGTCCTTGAGTTAGTTATCGAACCACTGAATGCTTGGTCTGTGTCTTCCTCACTTTCTTCGTTTACTTGAACCCAACGGATTGATGCCTCAGATCCCGAAGTATGGTCACCCCTTCAACTCTCTAGTAACATACGGTGTATTATTCAAACAACTTGCAAGATCGATGGACAGGAGGATGAGCATAGTACCCTACTGACCTCAGTATTAGGACAACCCTGATTACCGACAATGAACACCAGCAAATTGACTTCAATCTAGTCCTTAACCCTAGTCAGTGACTTCTGGGAGCCAACTCTTATGAATCAATCGGGACATAAACGATGACAATTGACTATAGTGTGGAATGTGTAACTGCTAGCACAATGGGTAGTGCCATAGGACGTGGCACAGAATGTGAAAATATGGACCCTTTTGGTGAAAGCTCACAGGGCTCTGTTACAAGCAACGACATTAGAGGCAACAGTCACGACGACATCAAGGTACTCGTAATCGTAGCCTACAGTATGGAAATGAAGGTGACTTCAATTAGGATTGGCCACTGTTAAGACATAACGTTAATAACCACGAGAAACATAACTGTATTGGGAATTCCTGTAACAATGACAACGACGGTGGGAGTGGTGCTCGTAGAGGGGCCTTAAGTATGACAACAACATAGTGATTTGTACGTCTTATGATTAACCCCTTCACTTCTGTTTTATTTGACTTTGATACTTCATGAGATCAAGCACGTTGCAAGATTTGTTGATGGCAAGTCAAATTCAAGCTTCACTCGTTCACCCAGGGTGCAACTTGATCTTTTTGATTCAGTGATTGACATTGACTCTTCTCCTGTTACTTTTGGAAGCTTTGATATGGACATTGGTAGGGACTGGTTGTCCAAGCATCGAGCAGAAACTCTTGTGAAGACAAAATCGCATAAATACCTCTCTCTGGTGGAGGTTCATTGAATGTCAGTGTCCCTTCGACAAAGGGAATCGAGAAGCCTTTCAGCTATCCTGCTATCCTATCACAGGTGATCAATTTTCCATTTTTTATTATGAAATCTGAAGGTGCTGCCTTTGGTACTACTCTTATTTTACACGATCCAGGAACTTCCATAACGTTGGCGTGATTCGGTTTGAGCAACGGATCCTGACGTGATACATATTCGTAATAAAAATGGAGTGCCTCGGCCCGAGGAGAAGAATAGCGAAGATCTATAGATTTGTATCACGACAAATCAACTCTGAATTCTAGTACCCCTCATCGTCTCGCATCAGGAAGGGTGCAAGAACCGTTTAATCAACCTCATGAACTACTGGACAGGGGTTTTAACTGATCTAGCCCCTTGCTTTGGGGAGCTTGAGTTTTATTTGTGGAAAAGAAGAACGAGTCCTTTGGTACGTGTATCGACTACCGTAGACTCAGCAAGGAGACAGTGGGAACCGTCACCCTTTACCTCACATTGACAACCTACTTGACCAGCTGCAAGGGTCAAGCTTCTACTCGGAAATCAACTTAAGAGCGGGCAATCATCAGACGGAAGTCTAAGAGGAGGATGTTTCTAAAACGGCATTTCGAACGCAGTACGACCATTACGGTTCTCTGTTTATAGTTACCCAACACACCAGCACCCTTATGGATCACATAAATCATACGCGTCAACCTCATCTCGCCGAATTCGTCAACCATGAGAACAGATGACGTTTGAATCATTTTCTGAAGAAGGAACACCATGAGAAGCACTTGTATCATACCTTGGAGCTCCGGTGGGAGGAGCAACTCTATGAGGAGTCTTTCTAGGAGTGACTTCAGGAATCGAGAAGTGCATCTTCTTGGTCACATAGTCAACAAATTGGAATACACATGGATCCCGATAAGAACTATTATATCAGATATTGGTCAGCCCTGAAGAATCCCTTGGAGATGCAGCAATTTCAGGGTCTCGCTAGATACCATCGTAGATTCATCAATGAATTGTCGAAGATCGCCCAGCTTTTATCACTTTAACACAGCAAGGTGTTGTGAATTCGTGGAAGACAAAAAAGGAGAACATCTTTTCAGCTTTGGAAGCAAACTCTACAATACACTGAGTATTGTCCTTAACTGATGGTACAGGTGGTCCGGTAGTGTACCATGTTGTTTCGATTCAGGGTCTCAGTTGCGTGTGGAGGCAACGTGAGAAAGTGATGGCTTACGTTTCTCAGTAGTTGAAGATTCATGAGAAGGATTTCACGACTCACAACTTGGGGTGGAAGCCATGGTCTTCGTATTTAATGCTTGGAGGTGTTACTTGGACGGTACCAGATGCGCAATTTATACCGATCACAAGGGCCTTCGGCATAGCTTTGATCAGAAAGAGTTAAACTTGCAACGGCAATCGCTAAATGGAACTCTTGAGCGTTTACTACTGTGAAACCTAATGTGTGCGAGCTTAACAACTCACCATCAACACTAACCTACCTGATCAGATTCGTTCTACCCAACCTGAAGCACCAGAGAAAGAAAATTGTCATGCGGAATCCATGCGAGGCATGGGGAACAACTTTTGGAAAAGTTGGACAGCATTCACTACTCCATGGAGCGGATATGGGTTCTACTTTACAGCAACCTTAGGGAACCTGTGCTGGGTGAAGCACACAAGTCTCGATATTCTACCCGTCTGGGTTTTGATGGGAGGTATGAGGACCTAAAGATATTGTACTGATGACCGGGTATGAAGGCTCACATAGCAATGTATGCGAACGATGTTTGACTCATAAAAAGCCTAAGTGGTATATCAGAAGCCTCCTGGTGAGTGTCAGCAAACAGAAACACCCATATGGAAATGGGAACAGAATAACATAGATTTTGTCGCTAGTCTACCAAAAACTCGAAATGGAAACGATATCACCTGGGTGATCGATAACTGTCTCACATAACCAAGACACATTCTTGCAATCAAGGAAACGAACAAGCCTTTGGAGCTTGTGAATATTTCATAGAGAAAGGCGGTTTCTAGGCACAGGGTGCCAACTCCCATTACCTCTGATTTTGATCTACGTATGTACCTGATTTATGGCGGGCAATACACAAAACCCTTGGCTCACGCCTAGACATGAGCACTGCTTATCACCATCAGACAGATGGTTAGAGTGGACGAACCATCCAGGCACCCGAAGACCTGCTGCGAGCAGGTGTGATTGACTTTGATAATGATTGGAACGACACTGACCTTTGGTAGAGTTTTACTGCAACAGTAACCCATTTTAGTATTCAGGCAACTCCTTTCGAAGCATTGTATGGCCGATAATGCCGACCTCTTTGTTAGGCTGAGGTAGGTGCCAGCCTAATCACAGGTTCAGGATTTGTACTCGAAACTTCGGAGAAGATTGTTTAAATCAGAAATCGTATGGCAGCGGCGCGTGGCCGCCAGAAAAGCTGTTAAGCATAGGAGATCCTTAGAACTCGCGGTAGGCAATCGTTTTCTGTTGAAAGTCTCACCCTGGTAGAGTGTGGTGCGCTTTTGGGAGCGCAGTAGGCTTAATCCACGTTACGTGAGCCATTCAAACTATGGGAAGAATCAGTAGGGTGGCCTACAACTCGGGATATCTGACAGACTAGGCAATGTTCATGCTATTTGTTGGACCCCGTATGGCCTGAACAACTTCTTTTCACGTAATATGGCAAGTGATTTCAGTAGATGTGAAAAAGATGTGCGGAAATGGAAATCAGACTTTTAGAAACAAGACCTACAGAATTATCAAGTTTATATCTCTTTGAAAGAAAATGGTTTACAATGTGATTGTAAGATTATTATCTAATACAAATGAATCTTGAATTCTGTGGGTGAGAGGGCAATGGAGTTTTGATGTATGTGTGAATGCTAAGCTTCAAACTCAATTGTCTTCTGCTGGTTGGGCCTTCTATTTATAGAAGGCTGGGTGCATGAATAAACAATAGTTTATTCATGCAATAACTCCTGCAAAAAGTAGCCATTTGACATATTCATTGAATCCAACATTCAAGTTGCCTTTTTCATCATGATATCCAATAATGTCAACTTGCTTCGGTAAGTGTGGCAGGATAGAGCTGATTTCAGACAAGTGGGGTATTTCATCAGAATTTCTGATAAACCACTTCATCAGAAATTCTGGTGAACAAATCATCAGAAAAATCTTGATGATCAGAATCATCAGAAACTGATCATCAGATCCATCAGAAATGACCTTCTCTGTGTTTTGGTCAAAAAATCTGATGAGGATATTGCAACCAAACTCTATGTTATGGGGGTATGATGCTGATTATATAATAGCGATGAGGATCACTTCAATGTAGATTTGCACAAACAACACAAGGATTTATACGGGGAAAAAGCCCTTGATCAAGAGTTGATCTCCGGCACAAAAAACCCCGGGTGATGGAAACTACCGATCACCAAGCTCTAATAAATGATTAAATGTTTACAACTTCGGATAGTAACGAGCTAGGTACAAGGATCACTACGGTGAAATATGTAAAAAGTGTATGAGATTGCTAAGTGTTTGAACGAGAGCTTGTATGAGCGTTTGTACGAGTGTGTGTAACTGAGAAATGACTAAGTGTTTTTTACTAGCTCGTTACTCCCTTTTTAAAATAGAAATAACCACCTAAACTAACTATCCGACTTTCGTGCCAAGCCTCCACGTTCTCCATAACGTCTATTTTTGGTCAAGCACGTGCATAATAGTTTAGGAATATTCTCCAGGAATGTCGCCTAGACTTGGTCAAGCTCGTTATACCTGCGAGATAGTACAATACATAAACAATCGTCAGTACGAGGATCCTTAAAGTGATCCATGATCCTGATCCTGAAGCTCTTCTGAGGATCACCACCTGTCACAGAAGTAAGGATCACCAGTTAGGATAACAAATAAGGATCACTAATTGTTAGAAAATCCTCCCCTAACAATTGCCCCCAAAATATAAGGAGTAATTTGTAAAATTGACGAGTTATATTTTCTTGATCTTATCTGTAACTAACTAACGGATATATAGCCGTTAAAATAGAACTAGCCGTTGCGATGATGATGTCACGGAAGTGACAATCCTGCAGAATCATAATTATAAATAGAGATATAGATAGGATCATTATGCATTCAAATTCGAAAGAAACTCCCTTTAAATTCTCAGTCGATGATCGATCAGGTATTTCTTTCTCCTCTTTCTTCCTCCCTTACTCTGTTTTTCTTTTTTTATCTCTATCACTTCGAAAATGTTGCTCCGACGTTCTCCGGCCAAGGATCACAAAAAGGATAGCCCTTTGAAGAGTCAAAAGATCATCAAAGACTCGGCGAATGAGAGATGTTGCTTTAACGATGCACAAATAGATAACATCCGTCACCGTTTTCCGGCGAATGCCTTTTTCAAACCCTTCGATCCTACTGTCCTGAGTGACTATGTTTCAGAAACATGGGTTGCTTTTCCAGTTACTCCATTTGCTATAGGATACACCTATCCTTTCCCAGAATTTACACAATCCTTCTTTTCTCTTACCGGCATCTCTTACATCCAAGCCATGCCGATGATTTGGAGGGTTTTGTATACCCTGGAGAGGATCATCGAACAGGAGGGTATTGATTTAGGCATGTCAGAGCTGACACAATTGTATGATGCTACCACCTTTGGATCCCACCGTTATTTATTCAAACGAAAACCTAGTGCAGAACATCCCCTTCTTAAAGTCACCAAGAATGACAAAGATTGGAAACGTCGCTTCTTCTTTGTGAGAAGGGATACCATTCCAGATGGAAAGCATTTACCAAGGGAGTGGTCCACCAATGGTAGGACAGAGGATCCTGAGAAGGATCACCAAGTAGTCTTGTTTTTGTAATAGGATCACTAACCCTTTTTGTTTTGTATCACGCAGCTATTTCTGTCTCACACATCATCACATCACCTGAAACCAAGGATAGGCTCGCTGCTTTCTGGAAGCTTGATCCTGAAACAAGGACATTCAAGATAGACACCCAAGACTCACAAGAAGTATCCTCAGGTTCCATTACCATGTCAAGTAAGTATCCTGCCTTTTACATAGTTTGAATATTAGAATAAATAAATAAATTGAAATAGGATAAGGATACTCATCTTGTTATGAATGTGTAGGCGCTGGAAAATCTGCCAAGCCTGTATCCCAATTCAACACGGCTGACCTTGATGTCGTACGATCCAGGAAGAAGAGATCCACCACCAGTCCTAGCATTTCCATTCCAAAGGCACCCACTAAAGGAAAGGGTGTCAAGAAGAGGAAAACTTCTGATGCTGAGGATCTTCAGGGTCTACCACTGATCCGCCACCAGTTCCTTGAATACTTCAATGATGTAAGGATCCTTTATTCTGCCTATGTATCCTACTCGTATGAGGATCACTTGGTCTTGAACTGCTTTTATCCTTTTCTTTTGTAGAAATTTGCTGAGATTGAGGATTATGTGGGCCACGTTGAGGATCAAGATAAAAAGATTGCCGACCTCCAACAGGTTGCCGTGCTCAAGGATCTTGCACTTGCTGATGCTCGGAAGGAACTCCTAGATGAGAAGACTAAGACAGCCAAACTTCTGATCGACCTTGACTATGAAAAGCATGACCTTATTGAAAATGCTAAGGTCTCTGCCGCCATTACAATGTACCAGACAAAATTGAAGATGGCCCAGGAAGCTCAAGATCCTAGCTTTGATAAAAACAGCTGGGATGTTGAGGGTTGGAAGGCAAGGTTGGCTGATCTTGAGGATGATGAAGAGGAGGCTACTGAGGTCTTGGCGATTGAAGCAAGTGGCAGTGGGAAGGATCTTGCGAAGGATACCGCAGCTGGAGGAGATGATGATGCAGCGAAGGCTTAGGCTGCATGATTGGGCGATGATGGAAACTTCTAGACATAGCCGGAGCCCAATTTTTTTAAGTGTGATAGTTTGTTTTGGTGATGGTGTTTTTTGTTGAAAAATGATGTATGGTACTGAACAATAGGTTTTTAGGATTAAGGATCATGTATGATCCTTAGGACAATAGGCAGGATTGCAATCGGTGGAGGGATCCTCTGTTTGGGGGATGAAGCCATTGTGATCCTGCCGCCTTTATATTCCTGCACTACTTTTGAACTCATTATCATGGACACCCTTTACCTACCCCAGCGGACGGGCCACGTTTTGCTGGTAGAAGCTTGGGTAGGTAATTTTGACAACCTTTAAAGGGTTAGCCTTATGTTAATAAATAAAAACTTAACCTTTTGTCGCTTATCTTGTGTTGTTATCCTTTTTAGTATGTTACTTTCCAACTGTTGTAATGTTCATTCTGTTTATATTTATCAAGGCTTGAAAAATTAGAAAAGATATCCAGAAAGTTTAGGATATGATCAAGGATCACATATCCCATAACCGATAAGTTCTAAAAAGTGATATAGTTTAAGAAACACAAGTTCAGTTGTCAAGTATAGGGGTTATTTAGAAGAATAATGAATAAAATCAAAAGAGTTAAGGATCATACCTGAGGATCCAAGTTAGAATCCTAACCATAATAAGGATAACTATAAGATAAACCTTAGAGTGAAATAAGGATCAAGGATCCCTAGCTGCCTATCTTCAAGGACCTGAAATAGAGCATAACTTGGGACTAAGCCGATATAAGAAAAGAGTTAGCAACTGGGGACAAGCCCAAGGATAACTGGGGACAAGCCCAAGGATAACTGGGGACAAGCCCAAGGATCGTATGTAAACTGGAGTATGGCCCTAACTGGCGACTATCCAAACTTGGTGACATGAAGATGCCAAAACCTTAGCTAACGTGAAAACGTTAGAAACCTTAGCTAACATGAAAACGTTAGAAACCTTATGAACGGATGTATGGTACGTCTACCATTATACGTAGGATCCTAAGCATAGCCAGAACAATGGAATTATCAGCCCCTAGAACGAGTACTGGTCCCAAAGCCTTGAACTACACCAGGATCATCGTGCGCTACAGGCGGAATCTGGGGACAAGCCCAAATAACTGGGGTTAAACCCAAAAGACGGATTGCTTCTGTGGATAACCAACGTTGTGCTAAAGATACCTGAACTTTCAAAACTTGAACTCACGTGAGAGATGGATAAAGGATACATGATCCTTATCCTTATATGAGAAAATAAAGAAATGAAATAGTTCAAGATTAGGATATTACCTGAGTAAGGATCACCGATACTTTGAGGATCCTTTAAGGATATCCCTATCGTGAGGATCACCTATGCCATAAGGATCCTGCTTACATGAAATATTTCTTCAAGTGGACAGCATTCCAAGCTCTTGGTAGCAAATCACCTTCCATGGTTAGCAATCTATATGCCCCCTTTCCTGCTTCAGCTTCAATCAAATAAGGGCCTTCCCATTTTGGAGCCAATTTTCCATCAGCAGGATTGGTGGTATTCTGAAATGCTTTCCTTAACACCATATCTCCAACTTGAAACCTCCTGATCCTGACATTTTTGTTGTAAGCACCAGCCATTCTTTGTTGATAGCTGGACATCCTTATCCTAGCCATATCCCTTATTTCTTCAATAGTATCCAGGTCTTGAGCCAAGTTTTCATCATTTTCCTCAGGATCACGGGTACTTGTTCTAGCAGTAGGAACCACCATTTCTGTTGGGATCACTGATTCTGCCCCAAACACCAAAGAGAATGGTGTTTGACCAGTAGCATTCTTGGGGGTTGTCCTATCAGCCCAAAGCACATAGGGTAGTTCTTCTGCCCATTTCCCTTTCTTGGATCCAAGCTTTTTCTTCAAATTGTTGATGATGATCTTGTTGGATGATTCTGCTTGGCCATTAGCTTGTGGATGGATTGGTGTTGAAGTTATCATCTTAATCCCCCAGCTGTCACAAAAGTTAGTGGTTCTGCCCCCAATAAATTGGGAACCATTATCACATATAATCTCGGAAGGAATTCCAAATCTAGTTATAATATTTCTTTTAATGAAGGATATAACTTCCTTTTCTCTGACTTGGGCAAAAGCTTCAGCCTCTATCCACTTGGAGAAGTAATCAGTCATAGCTAACATGAATACTTTCCCACCAGGTGCCTTAGGGAGCTTTCCAACTATATCCATACCCCATCTCATAAATGGCCAAGAGGAGGATATAGGATGCAATAATTCAGCTGGTTGATGAAGGATATTGCTGTGTCTCTGGCAAGGATCACATCTTCTGGCATACTCCACAGCATCTTTCTTCATGGTTGGCCAGTAGTATCCTGTCCTCAGGATCCTTGAGAATAAAGCCCTGCCCCCAGTGTGGTTTCCACAATCTCCTTCATGGAAGTCTTTTAAAACTTCTTGAACTTCAGGATCCTCAATGCATCTCAAGTATGGTCCTGCAAGAGATCGTCTATACAACATATTATTTATAATTGTGAATTGAGATACCTTAGATTTGAAAGCCCTAGGGTTTTCTCCTGTAGGAATCTCTCCGTGTTGTAAGTATCTCATAATTGGTGAGATCCATGATCCTGATCCTGAATAGGATTGAGTATCCTCACTAGGGATAACTGCAGAATCATTTCCTATCTCCATAGTCTGGTGATCCTCGATAGCCGGGGTCAGGATATGGATAATAGGAATCTTGACATCCTCTGGGATCTTCAAAGATGATCCTAAGTTAGCCAATGCATCAGCTCCTGTATTTTCTTCCCTTGGTACCTGTGACAAACTAAAGGAAACAAAAGAGAGTGCCAAACTGTAGGATCGTATTCTGACCCGAACGAGTCGTTCAGAGGAGTTTTAGTCAATTACAGGTGCGGAAAACAAGTAATCAACTTAGAAAGAGCTAGATTATCACTTAAATCACTTTTCTGATTGATATAACAACGTTTACATTCAAATCTAGATCCGGCAGCACTTCGGTACGAGTTACAAGGTCTGATTACATCTAATTTCGTTTATGTGGTATATATAGGGTTTCTAATTTCGCTCATATGGACAAGATGTCCATTAAAGCGAAATCACTTGATTCCCTATGTACATAAAAGCGAAATCTCTAATTTCCCACATACGAACATTCTGATTTCCCACATACGAACATTCTGATTTCCCACATATGGACATAGGGGTTTCCCACATACGGACATAGGGGTTTCCCACATACGTACATGTCCATATATGTGAAATCAATTCTATCAGGAAATCTCGTACAATGTGCCCTAATCTAACATTCTAAGACTAAGACTCGATACAAGACGAAGTCGACAGATGTAGTGCACCAACAGACTCCCCCTCAGATGTTGACGAGTCGCAGTGTCGAGTCTTTGACAATATCATGTCTTCACATCTTCAGTCTTGATCTGTCTCTGGGCTTCTCTCTCTTAATCTCTTCTTGTAGATCTTCAGACTCCCCCTTGCGATATGCTGGCATTTCTTCAGATTATCAGCATTATCAGCTTTAGGATCGTTGTCTGGCTTTCCATCTAACATCTTTTCAATATCAATCAGCTTAACTTTTCATGTTCCAAGATCATTACTTGGCTACTCCTGCACATTCTTAACCCAGAAATAAGTTTTATGAATTTAACAAATTAAGTAACATGTGCATCAATAACATCTCTCCCTCTAACCACTTTCTTTATGATGAACCACTTGTTGATTTTTTAAAAAAAATATTTTGACATTTTAAGACACACTCCCCCTCACAACAATGTCATCATGTTTAGCACTCGGAACTTTGAAAATTAGCTTTCCAACATCAGTTGTCAAAAATCTTTTTGGATTTTTTGAAACATTTTTGCTAAAACACACTGAAAATCTTTTTGGATTTTATAATAAAGAAAATGTAATGCAATAAAGAAATATTTACAAACAATATTTTTGTGAGTTCGTGTAAGAGGATCATATCAGTTTCTGAGACATATCAACAACACCGTTAAGCTTCATTTCATTTTAAGTTCTAAACAATTCACCTAGATTGTCAGTATACTGATCCACTTAAATTCTCACACAGAGTTCAAATGATCCGAGATACGATATTAATGTTTTAAGCACTTAAACTCAATCGCGTGTCCCACCTCAGAATATACTCCCGTATCCAGATCCCAATATTCAGTCTTACAGGTAATTATGACACCAATGATATCTGTAAGGGGTTAATAAATTATGAAGAATCATGAGAGCTCAGGTCAGAACTACCGTTCAGCAGAGAGATCATGACTCAACTTTTGGGTGTGTCCCCTTTAGAGGATCTTTTTTACAACAGCATTGCTAAGCAATTTTATTGTCTTATCATATATGCTGAGGGTGATGCTATATTTCAAGCATTGCGGAAAGTATTATCCAAGGACTAGGTCAGAACCACCGTTCAGCAGAAGTCCCGGAATAATACCCCAGACATCATTGAGTATAAAGACCTAGTATATCAGATTATGAGACCTTTCAAACAAGATTTTGGGGGTTACCCATATATCCGAGAGATGTTTCCCCACGATATAAGCAAGTTTGAAATTTAGGTTTATATCTCGTCACAATCTACTAAATGTGCAAAAACCTACTGGCATATCCGCAGTGAGATTGTTTATCACATTTTAACTTTACATTTCTTTAGCATGTTGTGACAGTCTACTGATGTACTATCATTTCCTCTCCTTTGATACCAAAACTCATTTTTGAATTTTATCATGTTTTTGTCTTTTTCAAATTTTCAAATGTTTTTGGATTTTCAAAAAATTCTACTCCCCCTAAAATGCAAACACATTTTAGGAAATTTGAAAATAAACTGTACAAGAAAAATTGACAACTGATATCAAATTGCTTCAAATCGCCATCCACTTGGCATAAACAATCAGAACTCCCCCTCACAACAAACCATTTTCTCATTTAGATTTCAAAACACTTAAGTTTGTTTTAATCAAAATGATTTTTCCGGAAAATAAGTTTTGTTGATTTTACCACTTGTAAAGTTAGGGATTTGGTTCATCACATTTTCATCAATCATTTTTAGAAAATCAGATACAACTTAATGTCCCTGATTTACCACTTGAAAGTGAAAACCTTTTCAACAACCACTAGCAGGTTCACTTTTTCAATCACATCACTTATAAAAATATAACAATTCAAATATACCACCTGCAAATTTACTAATCAAACATTTCAAGAATGATGCCGATTCCTGCTCCACTCTTACCAACCTGGGAGCTCCGGCAAGTCAGGTGTTTCAAGCAAAGAAAATGTCCACCCAAGCCTGACCAGCCTTGGGTGTTTTCAATTCAGAAGCAGTTGGAGTGTAAGTTGCTTTCTTTTAAGCATAAAACTCCTTTACCCCTTTTACTTTCCTTTCAACCATTTTCCCAAAAATCTTCTTAACTTTCCCATTAAATGCTTTCTCAACATCAAAGTTATCATTCTCAGAATAACCCTGATTTAAGATTTCAGACTTTCCAGTTTTCTTTTTAAAATTTTCAGTCCTCAATGGTGGAAAGTTCTCATCATCCATTGAAGGAACTGAGTTTTCATCACTCTCATCAAAATGTGGCTCCTCTGATTTTGTGGAATCAGATTCATCGCCAGATTTTACATCAGATTTCTTAACAACCCATTTTTGGTTGTCAAGTTTAACACTTCGCCTGTAAAATCTCTTCGAACACTCACCAACTTCAAATGTTGAATTTTTTAAAACTTTAAATTTTTCAGTTGGTGGTTCAGTTTTATCAACAATAACTTCTTTCAGTTTTCCAGAAACTCCCTGTTTTGTGTTTGTCGCTTTCGGGCAATTCCATGCAATATGACCAACTTCATTGCATCGGAAACAGGTTCTTGTCTCTTTGTTCACATAAGCTCCATTCTTTCTCTTTTCAGCAAGAAACTCCTGATTTGACTGTTTCCAAAATGAGCTCTTTGCTTCTTCTTCATGACTGGTTCCTGCAACATATGTCATTTTTGCTTTAAAATCACGAACATATTTTTCATTTTTATAGTTTTCAGATGGAATAAACCAAGTCCTTTCTTTTTGTAGTTACGATTTTGGTTTGGTTTCTTTTGAAAACCAGAACCAGAATTGTAACCCTTTTTCTTATTCAAACGTTGTTGTACTCTTGAGGTGTAAGGTCTTGGTTTTCTTGTAAGATTTTCATCTTTTATTTCAGAAATATTAATTTCTGTTAGTTTGAAAACCTTTTTGATCATTTCTGGTTTAACACCTCTTATTGGAAACTCTTTATCAAAATATAATTTGTCAGAATCATTCAAAGTATATACAACTTCAAATGTTTCATCATTCAAATTAGATTTTGACAACAAAAATTCTTTACTGTAAACCCGTTTTCCCGACGATTTTGAACTCCTTTCAGACGAACTCGAACTCCCAACTGACTGACACGTACTTTTGGACTCGGACTTTGACTCTGACTCCTCATCCTTTTCCAACACCTGATCGACCACTCTTTTTATCAGTTCTGACTCCTGATCTGTGTCGGACGCTGTGAACGTGACGTCAATATTGTCTGGTAAAACATCGGTTATCTCAGATTCTAACTTAATATTGATCGCTTTTTTTAGTTCTTCCTCGTTAGGTTTCCTAGATGAGTACCCTTCCCAAATCGGAGGCGGACACTTATTATAACATACACCCTGTTTCTTACCAGTATCCTTTTCCTTTGGCTTTTTGGTTTTATCTTCATCTTTCAATGCCTCGAAACCTTCAACTGTTGGATAAATTCTATCCATTACGTAGTCACAACCTTTGTAACTTTGCAGCAATCTTCTGATTCTTTCATTCTCAGTTGCTTCACTATCCAACTCTTTCTTCCACTTTGCACATTCTTCTATGTACATATTGATCTCTTTTTGCTTTGTCATCATGGTAGCATTCATCATCTTCAAAGCTTTTTCTCTTTCAGAGTTAGTCTTTTCCAGACTATTCACAGTTCTGTTCAATACATCATATGACTTTTTCAAATTTTTTACATCAAACAACAACTTTTCTTTCAACTTTTCTAACTCACTAAACCTCTCATCTTTCTCTATACATTGTTTACAAGACTCTAAACATTTAAGACAAGGTTTTGTGATTTCAACGATCTTCTCAACTTCAATTATCTTTTCAACTTCCACCATCTTCTCAACCACTTGACCTTTTTCAAATCTTTTGCAGCTTTCTCCTCTTTCAGTTTCTTCAATTTTTCTGCAAAATAAAATTCAAAACTATCAGAAGATAAGTGAGTTTTTCCAATATTAATCTGTTCAATTTCTTCATCACTATCACTTGTCTCTGACGAACTGTTTTCAGATGAAACAGATCCTTCATCTTCACTTTTCTCTTCATCAGATAACACTTCCATCCATTCCTTCAGCATTTCCGGCTTTCGAATAATATGAGCAATAAACGCTCCAACATTTGAATCAGCTGGAATGTACTTGTCCCAGCTAAATCCTTCAGCCATTTTCTCATCATCTTGATCAACGATACCGTGGTAAGCTTTCCTGTTTGCATCTTCGATCATTCTTCCATGAGCTGTTTGTGGCTCTTTTTGTTGATGTGGTTGATGAGTGATTTGCTGATATATAGACTTCCGATAGTAATCATCTTTCCCAGACGACTCCTTTGCTCCTCTCGGCTCCTGATTCTTGCACTCTCTTTTAAAGTGACCTTTCTCCCTGCAACGAAAACAGACAACTTTAGATTTATCAAATCCAAGATTAGAAAGATTCGCATCCAAGAAATCATTTCTTCCTGTAACCAATCTAAATTTTTCCGGCAATCAACCCTTCATAAGATTCTAATGCAGTGACCAATAATCCCATATGATGCTTTACAACTTCTTCAGAATAATTTTGACCGTTTTGAAGATGTAGAGCTACATTGCACTGAATTAAATGCCCATTTCCAGCAGATGCACTTTGAACACTTGGAGGATTCACCGTTGAGAACCCACTAGTGTTGACTGATCCTTGACTGCTTGGTGTAGACTGATTTCCAGCACTAAATGCAGTTTGTATCTTTGGACTGGCTTCAGCAGTTTGAACATTTCCTTTATAGTACAATTTAATATCTTGTTGATGAGTTGAACTATTCATTCTAGCAATTTTCTGCTGCTCCAGATCTTGTGCCTCCAGTTTCTCGATAAACTGTGCAATCGATAACCTTTTAAACTGTCCGGAATTCTTCAATATCATCAGATATGTTCCCCATTCCTGTTGTGGTAACGCATCAGCAAGCTTTTCAACCCATTCTGCTGGAGTTTTTGTAATCTTCAAATGTGACATGGTGCGTACAAGATGACAATATCTTTCAATAAGACTCTTTGTTGTTTCACCAGGCATGCACGTAAACAATTCAAACTCTTTTTTCAACAAGGCTGCTTTACTTTGTAGCATTTCAGTACTTCCCTCAAATTTATTTCTAAGAGCTTCCCAAATAGAATAAGCATTGTCATCATGTTGAAGCAACACAAATATATCCTCCTTTATTGCTTGTTGTAACAAATTGATCATCATTTTCTCTCCTTTATAACTTTCCCTCTCTTGTTCAGTAAATTCAGAAATGATTTTATCAGCTCCCAATGTATTCTTTGGCCTTTCATATTCAGTTTCGATACTCTCCCAAGCTTTTAGATGATTTGCCTGTACCCAATTCTCAAACCTTTTCTTCCATCCGTGATAATCTTCAATACCCATGAGTTTCGGGGGTTTTTGCATTGTTCCGGTTTCATTTTCTGCATTCATGTTTTGGGCAATGGAAGCTGGAGTAGTCGGGGTAGCAAATGCGTTGTAGAATTCAGAATCCATGTTTTGATATCGAAGAATTTCTTAAACAAGCTTTCAAACGAAAAATGTAATTTGGAGTGGAATCACAAATTTGCACTTTGGAGTGGAATCACAAATTTGTACTTTGGAGTGGAATCAACAATGTACTCTGGAGTGAAATCAACAATGTACTCTGGAGTGGAATCAACAATGTACTCTGGAGTGGAATCAACAATGTACTCTGAAGCGGAATCAACAATGTACTCTGAAGTGGAATCAACAATGTACTCTAAAGCGGAATCAACAATGTACTCTGGAGCGGAATCACTAAATGACGTATGAGCGGAATGACATGGTTCTTGGAGCGAAATCAGATCAATTCAATGTCCCTTGGGGCGAAATCAAGTCAATTGAATGTCCCTTGGAGCGAAATCAAGTCAATTTGTTGTCCCTTGGAGCGAAATCAAGTCAATTTGTTGTCCCTTGGAGCGAAATCAAGTCAATTGATGTCTCTTGGAGCGAAATCAAGTCAATTGATATCCCTTGGAGCGAAATCAATTCGGAGAGTATTTTGGACCATTTTTACTTTGAATTTCAAGCTCAAACTTTCAGGGATTTATCTATGTTCAATTTCCTACAGTCTGTGAAAATTTGAGCGGATTCCGACCGTTAAATCTTGGTCTGACGAAAAAAGAAGGTGTAGAAGTAAGAATATGTGACGAAATCCAGCAAATCTCTGTTGAACTCCTCCTCCTGAAGCTCTGATACCACTTGTAGGATCGTATTCTGACCCGAACGAGTCGTTCAGAGGAGTTTTAGTCAATTACAGGTGCGGAAAACAAGTAATCAACTTAGAAACAGCTAGATTATCACTTAAATCACTTTTCTGATTGATATAACAACGTTTACATTCAAATCTCGATCCGGCAGCACTTCGGTACGAGTTACAAGGTCTGATTACATCTAATTTCGTTTATGTGGTATATATAGGGTTTCTAATTTCGCTCATATGGACAAGATGTCCATTAAAGCGAAATCACTTGATTCCCTATGTACATAAAAGCGAAATCTCTAATTTCCCACATACGAACATTCTGATTTCCCACATACGAACATTCTGATTTCCCACATATGGACATAGGGGTTTCCCACATACGGACATAGGGGTTTCCACATACGGACATAGGGGTTTCCCACATACGTAGATGTCCATATATGTGAAATCAATTCTATCAGGAAATCTCGTACAATGTGCCCTAATCTAACATTCTAAGACTAAGACTCGATACAAGACGAAGTCGACAGATGTAGTGCACCAACACAAACTTTTGACTATCTCCAAATATTTGGTTAGCTTTTCACCTTTAACAGAATATGATCCATTAAAGTGGTTTGCAATCAACAAAGAATCTACGTGTACCTCAAGATACCTGATCCCCATATGCTTTGCAATTTGTAAACCAGCAATTAGGGCTTCATATTCAACCTCATTGTTAGTGGTTTGGAATTCACAAGCTATAGAATGGGGTATTATGTCCCCCTGTGGCGATTTTAGTAGTATTCCAAGTCCTGTGCCTTTGATATTTGAGGATCCATCAGTATAAAGTATCCAAGGATCCTGGGTCTCTTCTAGCTGCTGGACTTCTAGCTCAGCTTCTTCTTGTAAATCACTATTGAAATCAGCCACAAAGTCAGCTAATGCTTGGGATTTGATGGCTGTCCTAGGCTCATATCTTATATCATATGCACTCAATTTCACTGCCCACTTAGCCATCCTTCCTGACATCTCTGGTTTCTTGAGGACATTCTTAATTGGAAAATTAGTTTTAACAATGATAACATGAGTTTCAAAATAATGTCTTAGCTTGGTAGATGCCATAATTAATGCAAGAATAAGCTTTTCAAGGTGCGAGTACCTGGATTCGGCATCAAGTAAACTTTTACTTACATAATAGACAGGATGTTGTGTACCTTGATGATCCTTAACAAGGACCACACTTACTGCTTTTGAGGATACTGCAAGATACAAGGATAACACATCACCTTTTTCTGGTTTCATCAAAGCCGGGGCCGAGGATAGGTAATCTTTGAGGGCTTTTAAAGCATTTTCATGCTTCTCCGTCCACTCAAATTTCTTGTTCTTCCTTAGGATATCATAGAATTCTTTACACTTCTCGGAGGACTTGGATATAAATCTGTTCAAGGCTGCTATCCTTCCTGTTAGCCTTTGAACATCCTTAGCATTGGCCGGAGATTTGATGTTCACTATTGCTTTGATTTGTTCCGGGCTAGCTTCGATGCCTCTCTTTGTCACCATATATCCTAAGAATTTACCTGCTTTAACACCAAAGTGACATTTTGAAGGATTAAGTTTCATGTTATATTTGTCAAGGATATCGAATGCTTCCTCCAAGTCTCTTAGGTGATCCTCAGCTTTTAGGGATTTTACCACCATATCATCTATGTAAACCTCCATAGTTTGTCCAATCTGATCCTTGAACATCATATTCACCAGCCTTTGATATGTTGCACCTGCATTTCTTAATCCGAACGGCATAGCAATATAGCAGTATATACCAGTTGGAGTCATGAAGGCTGTATCCTCTTGGTCGGATGGTTCCATTTGGATTTGTTGGAATCCAGATGAAGCATCCATAAAAGTTAACAGTTCATGACCCGCAGTTGCATCCACCATGGAGTCAATGTGGGGTAAAGGGAAAGGATCCTTGGGACATGCCTTATTTAAATCGGTAAAGTCGACACATACCCTCCACTTTCCGTTTTTCTTTTGAACAACAACCACATTGGCCAACCATCTTGGATACTTGACCTCTCTAATCATACCTGCCCGGAGCAATTTCTCTACCTCTTCTTGGATAATGGCATTCCTTTCCGGTGCAAACTTTCTTCTCCTTTGATGGATTGGTTTGAAGGATCTGTCAATGCCGAGTTTATGGGTGATAACATCTTTGGATATACCAGTCATGTCTTCGTGTTTCCATGCAAAGGTAGTCTTTCTCCTTTTGAGGAAGGATACGAGGTCTTCTTTCATTTCGCCAAGGATCCCTGATCCGATATAGATTTTGGATTCAGGATCATCGGGATCCATGAGGATTTCTACCACATCCTGCTCTCTGGCCTCCAAGACATTCCTTGGAGGATACCTTGATTGCTATTGCTCCCTTGACTTCGAGGCTGGTTTCATCGATGAAGTGTAGCAATTCTTAGCCTCCTGCTGATCACTATCAATCTTTACTATTCCCCAAGGACTAGGGAGCTTCACACATTGATGGTAAGTAGATGGGACTGCTTTCATATCGTGTATCCAGGGCCTGCCAAGGATAGCATTACAACAAGATAAACAGTCAATAACACAAAATTTTTTATAAGAGTGTAAGCCTTCAATGTATATTGGGAGTTTAATGTCCCCCAGGGTGTTCTTAGTTTCGCCACTAAATCCCACGAGCACGGAGGATCTTCGTATGATCTCTGATTCAGGGATACCCATCTTCTTTAGAACATCAAGCTGGATAATGTTCACTGAACTTCCTCCGTCTATAAGGATCCTGCGGACAAAATGGTTAGATATAAAAAGAGTAATAACTAAACCATCGTGATGAGGATCTTGGATATCAACACGATCCTCTTCATCAAAGGTTATGACTTTTCCTTCGGAGACACTTGATGTTCGAACTGGTCTTTCTCCATTATCCATTTTAGTTTCCTTTGCATGCCTTTTAGCTGCTGAGAAGGATGTGCCACAAATGTCGGATCCTCCAGAAATAAAGTTTATTACTTGTGCATCTGCTGGAGGGGCTGGAGCCTTCTCAGGGATCCTTTCAGGATCCTGAGTTCTTGACTTTTTTCTTCCCAACAATTCTTTTAGATGCCCCTTGCTCAACAAGTATCCAATTTCCTTTCTTAATGCAATGCATTCTTCTGTGAGGTGCCCAAAATCTTCATGATACGCACACCATTTTGATTTATCCTTAGTTGCAGCTGGCCTATCATTTTTTCTGGGCCATCTAGCTTTATCACCTAGACTCTGCATCGCAAGGATTAGTTCATTGTTATCAACACTAAAACAATATTCAGAAATTGGAGGATAATCCTCATCATCCTCTTCTTGATCAATAGAATGCACGTTCTGATTATCAGATCTGTTGTAGGATCTGAACTTGTTGTTCCTGAATGAGGATCCTTGCTTATCCTGCTTTGAGGATCCTGTTAACCTCTCCTGGATCCTCTTGTCATCCTCTAGACGGATGAACCTGAGGGCCCGGGTTCTTACCTCATCTAGGTTCCTGCATGGTGTCATAACAAGATCATCATAAAATAACGAATCCCTAAGCAATCCCATTTTGAAGGCCTCAACAGCCGTGGCTATATCTAAGTTGGGAATGTCTAAGGATTCTTTACTGAATTTGGTAATGTAATCCCTTAATGATTCATTATGACCCTGGGTTATCCTATATAAATCACTAGTTAATCGTTCAAATTTTCTACTACAAGAAAACTGATTATTAAACAAGTTAACTAGGTTAGCAAATGAGGTAATAGAATAAGGAGGAAGACTTAGCAGCCATTTGAGAGCTGATCCAGTAAGAGTGGATCCGAATCCCTTGCACAGGCATGCTTCTTTTAACCTTTCTGGAATTGGATTGATTTCCATCCTTTCCCTATATTGTGCTATGTGTTCTTCAGGATCAGTCGAACCATCATACAGCTTCATTGTAGGCACATGGAACCTCTTGGGTATCTCAGCATCACAGATTGGTGGTGCAAAACGAGATATCTTGTGGCTCCCATCTGCAATCTCTGGGATAGGTTTGACCACTCCCGGAACACTTGATATCATATCCTTTAGCTTTTGCAATTCTCTGGCCATGGCATGATTGATACCTGGATCCTGCATAAGACCATGGTTAGTAGTATGAGAATTATTAAAAGTGTTACCTCCCATTGGATTCAAGTTACGAAGAATAGATGTTAATCCGTATTGTTGAGGCTCTGGAATGATCGAGGGACCAGTAGAGGCATTGGTCTGCATTGGAATAAAATCTCCTTGATGGACATCTGAACTTCCTGTTTGCAAACTCCTCAAGGATCCTGGCATCTGGAAGGATCCCTGAAACTGAGACGATCCTGGAACGAAGGAGGATCCTTGAACCTGGGATGATCCTGGAACAAAAGAGGATCCTGGCATCTGGAATGATCCTGGAACGAAGGAGGATCCTTGAACCTGGGATGATCCTGGAACGAAGGAGGATCCTTGAACCTGGGATGATCCTGGAACGAAGGAGGATCCTTGAACCTGGGATGATCCTGGAACGAAGGAGGATCCTTGAAACTGCTGCATTCCTGAATATCCTCCTGAACTCGTGAGGGATCCCATATGCTGAGGATAGGATCCCGCTGGCTGGAAATATGAACCTGATGCCTGGGTCATTGTCGTTGTTCCGTAGTGCACTCCTTTTGGTCCACCCACATATTGAACGTCTGGGACCACTGATGGCTGAGAAGTAATCACCGGAGTATCAAAATTCAAAGATCTGGGCATCAGTGGGGAACGATCCTCTGCCGTTTTCTTCTGTTTCTTAATTTCGTCAATCTCCCGGAGGATCCTTTCGTTGGTCTTATCCTGCTCTTGTGCATGATTCCTCATCTGCAAAATCAAGGCATAGAGATCATTAGTAGTAGGATTAGTTGAAACAGAAGAAGTAGGTGGTTTTGAGAAAATGGGAGTTGGTTTCTTCGCGGCATTCTCGGTATTCTTCTGGGATCCAGAAGGTGGTGGAGGCAAAGGAGGGACGCCTTGTGAAGAAGTGAATGAAGGCATCAAGTTTGAAGTATTCTTCGCTGAGGAAGCCATTTGCTTGGTTGTAGTGAACCGGAATGAGCACAAAAATGCGAATTCTTCTAAGGACAAAACACCAATTGCCCCACGGTGGGCGCCAAACTCTTTTGGTCAAAAAATCTGATGAGGATATTGCAACCAAACTCTATGTTATGGGGGTATGATGCTGATTATATAATAGCGATGAGGATCACTTCAATGTAGATTTGCACAAACAACACAAGGATTTATACGGGGAAAAAGCCCTTGATCAAGAGTTGATCTCCGGCACAAAAAACCCCGGGTGATGGAAACTACCGATCACCAAGCTCTAATAAATGATTAAATGTTTACAACTTCGGATAGTAACGAGCTAGGTACAAGGATCACTACGGTGAAATATGTAAAAAGTGTATGAGATTGCTAAGTGTTTGAACGAGAGCTTGTATGAGCGTTTGTACGAGTGTGTGTAACTGAGAAATGACTAAGTGTTTTTTACTAGCTCGTTACTCCCTTTTTAAAATAGAAATAACCACCTAAACTAACTATCCGACTTTCGTGCCAAGCCTCCACGTTCTCCATAACGTCTATTTTTGGTCAAGCACGTGCATAATAGTTTAGGAATATTCTCCAGGAATGTCGCCTAGACTTGGTCAAGCTCGTTATACCTGCGAGATAGTACAATACATAAACAATCGTCAGTACGAGGATCCTTAAAGTGATCCATGATCCTGATCTTGAAGCTCTTCTGAGGATCACCACCTGTCACAGAAGTAAGGATCACCAGTTAGGATAACAAATAAGGATCACTAATTGTTAGAAAATCCTCCCCTAACACTCTGATAATCCAATTCAGCTCTTGATCAACTTGTGATTCTTTGAAGTAGATGCTGTGCATTTTAGTTGTCCTATCTTATCTTCTTCTTCTTGTTGTGATCTTCAGGACTGTTATCTCTTCATAGATCCAGTTGATTGTGATTTTCTTCTATACTTACAAATAAAGTTTTCTAACAGTTTCCCCCTAAGTATTGTAAGAAAATGAACTATCTCTATATCTAACATAAACAACTTTCAACTGCTTCTTGAAAGAAAAATTCAAAACAACTAAGTTCAGAAACATGGAACATAGTCAAACCAACCATAAATCAGACAAAAATAAAATATTGTTCAAAAACAGAAACTTAATCTCATCAATTCATTAATTAATCTTCACTCCACTTCTGTATTTGTCTCCTGGTTTCAGCCTTTTCTTGTGATCAATTGCCTTTTGAGTTTCCTTATACATCTCTTTGTACCATCCTCTTGATTCCATCCAGTTTTCAATACATTCTTCATTTGTTTTTCTCAGCTGTTCATTGTTCTTTCCCTTCTTCTTGAGCTGCTCTTGTTTTTCATTGATGCAGTTCCTTATATATTTCAGAGTTTGATTTGAGTACCTGCGTATTTCACGGATTCTGAATAGAGCTTTCTCATCATTAGCATCTTTGAAGACTACACACATTTCCAATTTGTCAAAGATTGCTCCAGTTCTCACAAGTTTAGAAGGAATTTCAGTTGGAATTCTGGTGTTGGGAGGAGGTATTAATACCTTGTTGTTGTACCCAAAATTGATACATAGATCAAAGTCTGCCAGTGCAGCCCTTTTGTATAGCTTTGCGCCTGCACTTTTGAGGCTGTCAAGGGCTCTTCTGATCACAACTTAACCACTTTTCTCTCTATCAATGATTTTCTTCATTTTGACTATGCCCATTGGGTGAATATCATCAGCCAGATTTTCATCAGTAACCTTTTGTTCACTGTTATCTTTTATGATCAGGGTATACTTGTTTTGTCCTTCATTACCTAAGATGCCTCCTCGAGTGGTCAAAGTATCGATTCTTTCAATAGATACTATTGGATTGGTCATGTGTTTGTGCAGAATTTCCCAGCCTCCATTGTTTCTGATTTCAACAATTCCTTTACTCAATGGAGAGAGTGGTCTCTTTGGGTTGTCTTCTGGACCTCTCCGGTAGTAATGCTTTAGATGTTCTTCAGGGTACATAATAGTGTGTAAATCACCTTTCAGCACATCCATTTATTTGATGTTCCCCTCCGAATCTTCTATCATTTCTTTTCTTGGCCTTTTTGAGGAAGTCACTTCATGTTCCATTCTTCTCTTCTCTTTTGTATCCATCTTTATGTTGAACTCTGTTTCTCCTGTGACGGCTGTAGAAGATGACTGAGTTGGAACATGTTCTTTCTGCTGGACCCTTGATGTGTCTGGCTTTGGGACGTTTGGTGGATGACCCATGAGTAACTTTTGTTTATCTGGAGGTGGACCCATGGGTTGCTTCTGTTTTTGAGCTGTTGAAGTTTCTGTTTGTTTGGTTTGATCTTGTTGAATGGTTTTTGATTGTTGTTGAGGAGTTTCTGATCCTCTTGCTTGTCTTTCTTGTGGAATTGGGGCTTTTAGTTCATGAAGATCAACTTTTGCTAGTCTAGCAACATTATACTGTAATCTCTCTACTAACAAATGAACATTAGTAAGAATTTGAGTATTTGTTTCTTCATTTTCTGAAACTCCTGGTTTTCTTGATTTCTTTGTGCAGTCAATTCCATCAACAGCTTCTCAAAAGCCTTAGCCATGCTGCTGTTGTTGGCTTTGAGGAACTGTATTTCTTCAAGAATCTTTCCTGAACTTGAGCTTTCTCCTGCAGTTGCAACTCCAGCCATCTTTTTCTTGATATATTGCAGTTCTTTGAGAGCTTTCTCGAGTTCTAATGAGCTCTCTCTGTTTTTTGATGACTTCTGCAGTTTGTTGAGGGCTGCAGCATTGTCTTCTGTTTGCTTCTGCACAGCTTTGACAGTTTCTGATAATACTTTGATATCTTACTTTTGATTTCTGATTTCTTCCAGTATCAGATCAAGTTTTCCATCTGTAGCTGTTTTCTCAGTAGCAGTTGTGTCTTCAAGTTCCTTGTGAAGTTGTTTAGGTGACATAGATTGATGTCCTTGGTAAATGGGAGAAACAACAGATGTTCCCCTTCTAACACTAGCAGAAAACACATTCTCTGCTGTTCTGAGGTTAAGAGGATTGGAAAATTCCAAATTCTCTGTATCCTCACCAGAAAATTGAAACGTATTCAAGTTCTGGTTTTCCTCATATCCTTGAACCTTTTCAGGTTCTCCATGAGTTTTTGAGAAACTCTTAGTTTTCTCATCCAGGTTTCCTTGATCAGTAGACAGATCTCCACCTGTTGCCACCACATTTTCCTCCTCAGAATCTGATTCAGAAAATGGGTCATTGGTTTTACTCACATTTTGTTTTGTAGAAACAGTGCCTTTTTGTAAAATTTCATAATTTTCTTGAATTGAATCATCAGAATCACTCTCAGAATTATGAAATATATTAAGTTTAGATTGTTGTGCACCTGTTTCTCCCATATGTGAGATTTCAGCATGTTGTTCTTCTGCCACAGGACTCATATTCACATCTTCATCAGCCGGATGAGGATCAGATTCACCCTACTGTTCCATTCTTGGTGTGCTTGACTCTTGTGCATCATGCTCCATGGGGGACACAGTTCCAAAAACTTCCTTGTTTTCTGGCCTTTTGTTCAACATCTTCAGATATTCTGCTCTTTATGGTGAATCTTCTGGTATCAGTTTCATCACTTTTTCTGACAGAACAGGCACATCATAATCTGACTTCCAAGACCCTACAGCAGTCCAAGGTCTCATAATTTCTGCTCTCCACATATTTTCTGATGCTGGAATTTCTAGGTTCCTTTTAGAAAAAGCATCAGAAATTATGATTGACAGAAATCTGGGAAAGGGTAGATGTGAATCTATCCTTCCAGCGTTAGTTAGAATTGATCTTCTGATTAGAATAAATATTTTTGTTCCAAAATCAATGTTCAACACACTAATGAGACTGAACATGATTATTAGAATATTCTTATTTATCTGATCTGTACCTCCAATCTTTGATGATAGACACTTGTTCAGAATTTCCATTAGAACTTGCCAGAAGGCAGGTAGCTTGTTTCTCTTGAATTCATTGATTTTTGAAATCTTTGTCTTGTAACCCATTACAGCATCAAGTTGTGAGAACATATCTTCTTTTATTGGTGCTTCTTCATAGCTTTGGTTTAAGGGTAGTTCCAAACATTCCCTTATTTTCTCCGATGATATAGTAATAAAGATATTTCCCCACACATGCACTGTTAGCTCGAGTTGATTTGAGAGTTTTTACAACTTGTTGTATGAGTTCTTCTGTTACCTCTCGGGTCTTTGTGTGAGCTTGCGCTATAGGGCATCTGGTTAGGAATTGAATGAGAATTTGACACTTTATATCATACTCTTCAATGTTATCATTCATTGCTTCATTGTTGCTTTTTAATGGAAGAAATTCAGCTTCAGTGATGAAGGGAACAGATTGTTCAATTGGTGGTATGTTGATGTTGATAGCTGCCATTGAGAATTTGGGTTTTTGTTTCGGAAAAGGGTTTTAGGGTTTTGAATTTGAATGTTGAAGATGGAAGTCTCTGTTTTTGAATGAGGTATTTATAGTGTATAGGGACAGAGATTTTTGAGTGTTTTTCGTGGGTTGTTTGTATTCAAGGTGGTTAATGACACCTTAATGATGTTTTAATCCTTTAAGGAAACAACCGTTTTTGAAAAACCTTTGGTTTATCTCTAATTTAATGTAAATCCTTTAAAGAGACTTAGAGATTCCAATGATTTTGCGGATAAACACTAATGTCCAACTTGCACCTTTTCTCCATGTGGGACCCCTTTTGTTTCAAAAAGGTCCAATTGAAACCTTTTCTGAGTTTGTGTATCTTCCCAGGTTTTCCTCTTGATGATATATATCAGAAAATTCTGAATAAAACTTTTGCGAGTTGCATTTTCTTCATATATCATCAGAATGCATTTGATTCATTTACAGAGGATGAATCATCAGATTTTTTTTTGAGATGAGAGGGAATAAGTAGAGTTCTGAGATTTTTACTTACATTGTAGTTCTGCAGTTCTAAACTCCACACCTTTGTTCTGATATACAGGAAGTATTTTTCATACAGCTTGTTGCAGTCCTCAGAAAAAAATATATTTTGAAAGAAACTTATTTCAAAGATTTAGATGGTCATAAGTTTCTTTAAATCTGGTTAAAGGCAATGTTTTTCTGATGATTTGTCAAACTTCCTGGCTTTCAAGAGATTTTTCAGAAAAATTTGATTTTCTAATAAATTATCAGATTTTCTGGTTATTTTGATAATTTTCTGGTGAATAAACAGATTCGTATAGCTTGATGGGTTTTCTGAATAATTACCAGATTTTTTGATTGATCATCAGATTTTCTGAGTTCCACCAAATCCTATCAGATTTCATTTGAATTTCCACCAGATTTTCTTTGTTTTTATCAGACATTATGTTTTAGTTCCCCCTAGATCTATTGACATGTTTTTGTTGAAAGAAAAAAATGAGTGAAAAGGAATTAAAGCAAACTAGATATATAAAAAAAATTAAACACACAACAAAGAAAAAAAAATAATAACTACTCCTCCTCCTCCAACACGTTGTACATGCACTTCACATATAACTAAAGACTGGTTATTCGACCTGTGTGATTCATTGATGGCACCAGGGTGGGCTCCCTTATGTTTTCTTGAAGTCCCAGCTCTGCCCTTGGATAGTGTAACACCTCAAAAATTTACGTCCAATAATGTATTGACACGTGTCATAGGCTTTGAATATGTGAAAAAGCACTTTAGAGGGACTAAAGTTGACAAACAGTGAAACTATGTGAATATAAGGGTCCAAAGTGTCAACAATGGATAAATAGGCCCTACAATAACCCTACATGGTGTTTATAATCTAAAACGAATAAATCATGGATCATACGAAGAAGAAAATGAAAGAAAGTGAGGAATTACAAACTACAGGGGCTAAATGTGTCAACATGTTGAAAGTATACCTCTGAGTGAGCTTTTGGCAAACCTGAAGCTTTGTAACGATAAAATATACTCACTAGAATATGTGATAAAAATTTCATAAAGTTTCGGTATCGTATGAGAAAGTTATGATCAAAACCGTGCACGAAGGGTTAAATGAGTTAACGTTGAAATTCGTGACTTTTCGGGTAAGCACAAAGTTAACCAAGGACCTAACCAAGTTTGTAGATGTCCTAAGGCCCTTAAAAATCAGGTTTGAGGGTCAAGAGTGCAAGAAAAATAGCCAAAACCACGTAACAAAGGACCAGGGACTGAAATGTAAAAGTTGGAAACTTGTTTGGCCTGTTGCGCACATGTACGCGCACCGCGAGGGGGACTTCGCGGCCCGCGTATTACCTGCCAGCGCAGAAAGCAGCGCACAGCTGCCTGTTGCAGGTCTGAAACGTCTGTAATCCATTGTTTTCTTATACCAGAGCCTCACCAATGGTTTTACATGCATAGAGGGGCACCCGGACGGATCTTATAACAAATGTAGACCCTTGTGGTATCATCTAGTGAGATCAAAATTGATATTTAAGAACACCCATTGTTGCAACAATTTCACATTCACTTGCATTCTCAATTCTGGAGCTCTCTGGTCAGCAACAAGGATTCATTAGGCTTCCTAGTCGTGATTAGGACTCTTGTAAGTATTCATAACCCTTTCTAATTCATTTTAGCTTAGTTAATTAGCTTATAGTCAAACCGTCGTAATTTAAGTTTGACTTCGCGATTAAATGAAATCCGCTCAGTCATTTCTCGAATTGAAAGTACCTATAAGTAGGTATTTATGTGGGTAACAAGCCCTTAAAAGGGTACTTTCAGATTCCCACTCTAACTATGTTAATTGTCGAGTCAAAGCTTACTTTAAAAAGTCAACAGAATGTGTATTTTTAAATTTAAGCATAATTAGCAATGTAGGATACATGCAACCTGTTTGATCATTAAAATAACTTGGTAACTAATGTAAGAACATGTCCCAACATGTTCAACTCGACAATTTTCAGTTTAAACCCGGATCGGAACCGAAAGTCGCATAATTTGACTTTTGCTTTGACTTTCAGTTCTGACCCATTTGTGCATGTTAAGATCTGCTTTAGAGCTTCTTTTGGACCAGGTTTCACATAAGTATAACTCTCTGAGATTATACAACTTGGTTCATTACTTATCCGATTCATATGTATGTTTCCGATTAATGCTTAAATATTGACTATTATGCCCTTTTGACTATAAAACGTGATTTTTTGAAAAAGTGAAAGAGTAGAAACCTTAGTTACTGATTTATAAACTTGCACCTAAAATTTGACATCAGTTTGAGGTCTAGATTAAGAGTTATGCTCAGTAGCGTAAATTGAAATCTTTATGTTAATTAAACGGCGTAATTAGCATATAGCCTATTTAAACCAACTTTTTGATATCAAACTTTTTACCCACTGATGTAATATAATATTTTGGGATTTTTGAAGATTTTTATTTAATTTTTGGCTGAGCATAACATAGGTCTCTAGGTTTGATTCGGTTTATGACGGTTTTACCCTTTTAAGCCATAAAATGAGTTTTACAAATCCTTTTGACCCCAAACTTTTTTCTACTAATTTTATTTGATAAATAAAATATTTTGAGCCTTCTGGAATTATAAAAATATCAGCTTTCCCTTGAAAACCCGGAAATGGCTCCAAATCGCCTTTTTAAGCGTTTTTAACGCATAGTATGTGCTAAAACCATATTAAACATATAAGGTTGATACCTACTGATATTTTTAGTATATTTTTATATATTAATAGTAAGTAAAAGTTTTTAAACTCAGGTTTCTAGTTTTGACCTTTTAGCCTAAGTGAAATTACTAAAATACCCCTAAGGTGCATAGTTTGGTTTTAAATGATAAGTTTCACTTATAGGTCATACCCTACTGTTATAACATGTTAAATTAAGTGTATTTACTGTATAAGTCAGACCTGTAACTCAGATTACAAATTAAACTCTTTTATAATCTTTTAAATGACCAAAATGCCCTTATAAGGCATAATTTGAGTTTAAATTCATTTGGGGCATAATAAAAGATATCTTACTGATATCATAACATGTTTAAGGCATATTAACTCAGGGAACTTGCATATGACCCCTTTGGTTACCCGTAACGCCATTCTCGCGTTCGGTTCGGTTTATGTAACTAGTTTGCATAAATTGACCGAAACGGGTCAACCCTTATCATTTTTGTCTCAAAATCCAGAATGTATTTAGTTTACCCATATTATACAAGTCTTCAAACTTGTCAGGTCTAAATCACATTCCATTCTGGTCTTCGCTTAATCGTGCGTTTGAACCGTATCTTCCTTGAAAACTAACCGGTCTAAGCTTAGGCTTAAATAAAGACCTGTTAAAAATCTAATAGGTTATTATAAACCTTTGTTCCAGAATAGAAGAACCAGTAAAAGCTACCCGCACTTGGTCCGGCATTGAATCTTTAATCGAATAGTGGTTATAAAATACCACTTGGTCCGGCATTGAATCTTTAACTTATTTTCCCTATACGGGCTTGGTGTACGGTATATAAAATACAACTTGGTCCGGCATTGAATCTTTAATCGAATAGTGGTTAAATCCTTGATATGCTACGTTTTGAAATGTTTTGTTTGCTTAAAGCCTTTGGGAGGTTAATGACCATGTCCCGGATATCCTTGGCATCATCTTACGAGAAGGCCACGACCTACGCACGGGGTGTAGGCGTACACCCGTCAGTGCCGAACCAAATAATGTGGTGTCTCTATTAATCTTTAACCCGGTCTACGGATCGGGCTACTGAACGCATAAGTAACATGTAATTCGTTTATAAGTATTACATTCAAATAATTATCCCAAGTTATAAAATGTTTTGTGCCACGTGCATTCAAATCAATTTTCAAACCTTTTCAAAATGAGTCAGTTAAATTGTATTTACCAGTGTAAACTGACGTATTTTCAAAAGGTTAAGTGCAGGTACTACTCGTACTAGGCTGGCTGTCTTCTAGCGTCCACAATACGTCTCGCAAGCTTGGATGTCAATAAAACTGTTGAACAATATCTTCTTTTATTTTGATCCGCCTGTGGATCCGTTTCAACTATTTCGAGATATTTAATATTACAATTTTATTTAAAGTTGAAATGAATCTATCTTTGCTTCCGCTATGCATTATATATTGTGTTGGTTGACTTATGATGATATCAACTACGTCACGATACTCCCCACTGGGCCCACCGGTGACATGTGGAAAATAGGGGTGTGACAGGTTGGTATCAGAGCCAACACTGAGTGAATTAAACACTAGCCTTTTGTGTTTAATCTCAGTTACAAAATTGCACATTCCTCGACTCTCGAGTCTAGTCAAAGAACTTAGGAATTATCCAAATTTTGTTTTGTTTCTAACTTTGTCTTATATATATTCCTTGTTGTATCACTTGTTTGTTTTTGACAGGTTAACAAAATGCCGCCACGGATGAGAGGAAGAGGAAAGGGAAAAGGGCAATTCGTTGCCCCAAATGACCATGAAGCCGGACCTTCGCACCGGCGAACACCTTCAGATCCCCATAACCCGGGTCCTCAAGAGCCATGGAGGACCAACATTGAGCCAGCTAGGCGCTCGGTTTCACTGAGTACCTCCCCTTCTATCCCACACTCTTTCGGTCCTCATTCTGAAAATGAGCCCCACAACTCCCACCAGTCCTACATTCCTCTTCAAGAACATAACTCACCTTTCGACCACCTGTTGCCTGTCTTCCAAGGCCAATTTAACCCTGCCGACTACCTTGGAGTACCAGTGGGTTTTAACCCACTTGGACCTGAAGATCATTTTTCCGGTGGCAACGCAATGGATATAGATGAAGACACCAATCCTTCAATGCCACCATCCGGAACTCCTAACCACACCATTGTAATTTCAGATGGGTCACCTTTTGTGGGATCACCTTACAATGGTCCCGACAGCTTTGAGGAGAAATTCAGGCAGTATGACTGGGCATTTACTCCCAGTTACCACAACTCTCCCCTGCACCAGCCATAGCACAACTCTCCCCTGCACCAGCCACAGCAGCAGCAGAATCCTTCCGAGGATTCCCGACTTGTCGCGGTCACTCCGCCGCCACCACCACCTCAGCTTCAGCCTCCCTCGCCCCCGAGGCGAAGGAGAACGACCGTGCGAATATCCGCGCGAGGGGGAGTACGCATTAGCACCCCTCCACTTTCAAGTGGCAGCCGATATTCGCCAGTCCACGAAGAACCAGAGATGGGAGAATCCTCACAACCCGTCTCAGAAGTAGTCTCTGTGCCATACGCGCCACAACCACCACTGGGTTTTGGAGACCCAATTCCTACTTACACTGGTGCGGCGGCGTACAATCCCTTCGAGCAGCCGATCCACACCAATTACAACTTTGCAGAGGATCCCTACTGGGTAGCTGCGAACTCTCTCCAGCCGGAAGGTCCCTATGGAGGTCCCTGGACTACAGGACACCCGACCTATGGATACCCATCATATGGGTATCAGCAACCGCCGCCTCCTCGACCTCCGCATTATCAGCAACCACCGCAGACACCGGTGATGTCACCGCCACAATTTCAAGAAATCCTTCAAGGTATAAATGAGGTGCGACAAGAGGTGCGGCATGAATTGTGTAGGATCGCGTGCTGACCCGAACGAGTCAATCGGAGGCGTTCTAATCCATTTCAGGTGCGGAATAACAAGAAACGGACACGAAAAACAGCTTGTTATACTAAATATTGCCTTGTATATTGATTTCACACTGATTACAATTCAAACGGCACTTTGGCAGCAGTTCGTTACCGGAAACAAGAAGATCTTAACTGGTTTCGCTCATGAGACCTATATATAGACTTAGGGATTTCGCTCATAAGGACATGATGTCCATATAAGCGAAACTTGTTAAGTTCAAATAAGCGAAACCACATGTAAACATAAGCGAAATCACATATGAAATTATACAATCTGATATCACGTGAAAGCCATATTGTTTTGTCTTCATGTGTAATGATGCAATTGATGATGTCATCATTGTATAAGATGATGTCACACTCGTTCAGATCCGCAACCCAACTGAGACTCGATATAAGACGAAGTCGACAGTTGAATGCACTAACAGACTCCCCCTCAGATGTTGACGAGTATTAAGTGTCGAGTCTTTTCAATCTTCAGTCTTTATCAGACTTTGGGCTTCCTTCAGAATCTCTATCTGGCTCTATCCTATCTCCAATTCTCTTTCAGGATCTCTGGCTCCTAGTTCTCGCATCTTCAGACTCTCTTTCTCTAACAGACTCCCCCTCTACTTGTACTGGGATCGTAGTCTGGCTTTCACAGGTTCAGGTATCGTAACCTGATTCACCTGCATATTCTCTACCCAAAACATAAGTTTCATAAAAGATAAGATATAACAAATTTAGAAACTTCACTAAACTCTTGAAGACACAACCCTGAATATAAAGATTTATCATGTTAATTTCTGATGAACCACATGAATATATATCATTTCCATTTCACACATCTTCAAACAAACTTTCCCAAACCTGTTCGTCATGTTCAACACTCGGAATTTTGAAAATCAGCATTTCAACATCAGTTGTCTAAAATCTTTTTGATTTTTCAAAAATTTATGCTAAAACACACCGAAACTCTTTTTGGATTTTTGACATAACAGAAAATGAAATGCAGTAAAGAAATATTTACATACAATATTTTTGTGAGTTTGCGTAAGAGGATCATATCAGTTTTTGAGACAAATCACCAACACCGTTAAGCTTTATACATTTTAAGTTCTAAACGATTCACTTAGATTGTCAGTATACTGATCCACTTAAATCTTCATACAAATTTCAACTGTTTCGAGATACGAGATTAATGTCTTAGAGACTTAAACTTATTCGCTTGTCCCACCTCAGAATATACTCCCGTATCCAGATCCCAATATTCAGTCTTACAGCATTAATTAGCAATTTTATTGTCTATTTTTGCTGAGGGCGGTGCTATATTTCAAGCAAGCAGTAAAGTATTCTCCGGAGACTAGGCCATTGCTTCCGCATTATCAGAAGTCCCGGGATAATATCCCAGATATCACTAAGCATAAAGACCTAGTATCTCAGAAAGAGGGGTCCTTCAAACAAGATTTCGGGGGTTACCCATATATCCGAGAGATGTTACCCACGATATAAGCAAGTTTGAATTTAGGTTTATATCTCGTCACAATCTACTAAATGTGCAAAAACCTACTGGCATATCATCAGTGAGACCGTTTATCACTATGTAACTTTCCAAATCTTTAGCATGCTGTGATCGTCCACTGATTTACTATCATTTCCTCTTTTATACAACAAAACTCATTTTTCATTTTATCATGTTTTTGACTTTTTCAAATTTTCAAATGTTTTTTAGATTTTCTGAAATTTTTACTCCCCCTAAAATGCAAACACATTTTAGGAAATTTGAAAATAAACTGTACAATAAAATGACAACCGATATCAAATCGCTTCAATTCGCCATCCACTTGGCATAAACAATCAGAACTCCCCCTTTCAACAAACTATTTTCCCATTGTGATTTCAAAACACTTAAGTTTGTTTTAATCAAATGGTTTTTCCGGAAAATAAGTTTGCTTGATTTTACCACTTGTAGGTTAGGGGTTTATCACTTTGTTCATCAAATACCATTTGTAAGTATGGTCCAATCAAGTTCAACTTAATGACCTTGATTAACCACTTGTGAATGATAACCTTCTTCAACCACTTACAGGTTCACTCACCAACTATAAACACTTGTAAATCAAAATATAACAATTTAAATATACCACCTGTACTTTACCAACTGTACCACTTGTATGATCATTTGCTAAGAAAGATGCCGATTCCTGCTCCACTCTTACCAACCTGGGAGCTCCGGCAAGTCCGGTTTTTACTCAAACATTATGTCCACCCAAGCCTCACCAGCCTTGGGTGATTTTGGTACACATCTATCCCACCAACATTTTGATTTGTAAAATTCTTTGGCACCCTTAACCTTCCTATCAACCATCTTCCCGAAAATATGTTTGACTTTCCCATTGAAAGCCTTCTCAACATCAAATTCTCCCTTATCAGCAAAGAATTGATTTGAGATCTCTACCTTTCCAACTTTAGACTTCCAATTTTCCTTTGACAATGGAGGAAAATTCTCATCATTCAACTTAGGAACGGAATTCACAACTTTTTCTCAACAGATGACTCCTCTGATTTTATGGAATCAGATTCATTCTTAGAATTACCCGCAGATTTAACCACCCACTTTTGCTTGTTCATATCACCTTTTCTTTTGTAAAATCTTTTTGAACTTTCTCCTTCCTCAGAAGTAGAATTTTCAAACTTTTTAACATTTTTTACAGGTTGTTCTTTCTTATCAATACAAGTCTTTCTCAAAACAGATTTAGAAGAAACTCCCTGTTTTTGGTAGTTGGTCTTGGGACAATTCCAAGCTATGTGTCCAACTTCCTGGCATTTGAAACAGGTTCTTCTGTCAACTCTTTCAGCAAACCTTCTCACATTCTTCTTCACTTCAGCAAGAAACTCTTGATTCGACTGTTTCCAGAATGGTTTCTTCTGCTCATCTTCACAACTTCCCCCTGAAACAAATTTTTTTTTTGGTTTATAAGTTTTCTGATTTTTATAATTTTCTGATGAATTAAAACTAAGACCTTTCTTTTTAAGATTACCGTTGTAGTTTGGTTTCTTTCGATAACCGGAACCATAACTGTAATCCTTTTTCTTGTTCAATCTTTGTTGAACTCTTGAAGTGTATTTTTTAGGTTTTTTAGCAAGATTTAAATCTTTTATTTCAGAAATATTAATTTCTGTTAGTTTGAAAACCTGTTTTATCATTTCAGTTTTGACACTTCTTATTGGAAATTCCTCATCAGAATATAATTTGTCTGAATCATTTAAAGTATAAGCCACTTTGATTGGTCCATCATTCAAATTAGATTTTGATAGAAGAAATTCATTATCATAAACCCTTTTGACCGGCGAACTCGGACTCCAATTTGTCTGAATCATTCAAAGTATAAGCCACTTTGATTGGTCCATCATTCAAATTAGATTTTGATAGAAGAATTTCATTATCATAAACCCTTTTGACCGGCGAACTCAGACTCCTTTCTGACGAACTCGGACTTTCAGACTTAGACTCCGACTTTGACTCTTCATCCGTATCTAACACCTGATCGACAACTTTCTTTACTAACTCAGACTCATGATCAGTGTCAGACGCTGTGAATGTAACATCAATATTGTCTGGTAATTCATCAATGATTTCAGACTTTAACTTGATGTTGACTGCCTTTTTTAGACGCTCCTCGTTAGGATTCCTTGGAGAATAAGTTTCATGGATCGGGGGCGGACATCTGTTATACTTGACACTTGGTTTCTTACCAGTATCAGTATCTTCAGTCTTTTTATCCATGAACGCTTCCAGACCTGCAACAGTAGGATAAACACGATCAATCAGATAATCACATGTAGTATAACTCAACAGTAATCGTTTAATCCTTTCACTTTCAATCTTTTCAAGCTCCACTTCTTTCTTCAGCTTAGCACAGTCTTCAATATATTCATTGATAACACTCTGCGTTGTCATTAATGTTGTGCTCATTTTGTCATTTGCTTTTTTAATTTCTGCATTTGTCCTTTTCAGACCGTCAACTGTCCTGTTCAATACGTCGTATGACTCTTTCACATATTTTACATCAGATAGTAAATCTTCTTTAATCTTCTCTAAATCAGCAATCTTTTTATCTTTTTCTTCACAAACTTTGCAAGATTCTTTACAATTCAGACAAGGTTTAATGATTTCGACTATCTTATCAACCTCAACAACTTTCTCAACTTCTACGATCTTTTCTACTTCAACAATTTTCTCTACAATCTTTTCAACCACTTGTTCTTCAGATTCTATTTCAGCTTTCCGTCCCTCAGTTTCCTTTGTTGAACTTTCTTCAACTTCTACTTTTTCAGTTTCTACTTTTGCTTCCAACTCATGTTCTTCAATTCTTTTAATAAACTGTGCTAGGTTCATGTTTTCATGTTTTCTCATACGTTTTACAATCAACATATAAGTTCCCCATTTTTGCTGTGGTAATGCATCAGCAAGTTTATCAATCCATTCATCATTTTCTTTCTTAATTTTCAATCTTTCCATTTCCACGACTAAATGAAAATATCTATCAATGGTCATTTTTGTTGTTTCATGGTCAAAAGCTACAAACTTGTCAAAAGACTTCTTCAGTGATTCCTTTTCCATGTTTCGATTTCCCAAAATTCACAAACTCGGACTTTCAAATGAACTGGAATCAAATCTCAAGTGAACTGGTAATTACAAACGAACTAACTTGATGCGAACTGATTCACCCCGTGAAATATCTCGATATAAAAAACATGTAAGCCGACAACAATTCAGCGTTTTATAAAATCAACAAAAACTTTCTTGGACCTCTAAAACATATAAACACATGCAAACTGATTCAAAACACTTGATTTCCTTTTTCAAATACCAATGACCTGACAAACTAATACAACTTTAAGACAACCAAAGCACATGGGCCGAAAACTATGATTGGGCCAACATTTGTTCACGTTTAATACAGATATTATCAAATGTTAGTTGCCGACAACTTTAATACCCAACATTATTTCATTGGGCCGCATAAATCCACTAAACCAATAACTTTGTTTGCATTCAAAAATCTTGAACAACTCAAATTTAACCACTTCGAAAACTTCTTGATTGAACCGATTAACTACTAACAACCTCGTTTTACGTTGCACACAACTCGATGAAATTCACATGACCCAATATATTTCACATGCTCACAAATACCAATCCTACTTTGCTGACACCCATTTAATTGTTTAATCACAAATCGATGCAACTTTTAAGCGGTGTCAAATGATGAATTTTGGAGCAGAATCTCTAATTATGTGACATTGGAGCGAAACCTGATGTACAAATGAGCGAAACCACTGATACTTTGACACTGAAGCGAAACCTTATAATGATCAAATAAGCGAAACTTCTGATTTGGTGACACAAGAGCGAAATATAATGGTCAAAAGAGCGAAACCCCTGATATTGGTGACTATGAGCGAAATCAGAGTGTCCAAATAAGCGAAATCACAAAGTGTTCGTATAAGCGAAACCTAATCCGAAGGTGATTTGGTCCATTTTTAATCCGAATTTCAGTCTCAAACTTTCAAGGGTTTGTCATTGTCCAATTTTCTAAGATCTGTGAAATTTTCGTCCGATTCTAACCATGAAATCTTCTCGAACTGATGAAAGAAGGTGTAGAAGTTAGAAATAGAGATGAAAACAAGCTGATATATGTAGAACTCCTCGTCCTGAGCTCTGATACCACTTGTAGGATCGCGTGCTGACCCGAAAGAGTCAATCGGAGGTGTTCTAATCCATTTCAGGTGCGGAATAACAAAAAACGGACACGAAAAACAGCTTGTTATACTAAATCTTGCCTTGTATATTGATTTCACACTGATTACAATTCAAACGGCACTTCGGCAGCAGTTCGTTACCGGAAACAAGAAGATCTTAACTGGTTTCGCTCATGAGACCTATATATAGAGTTGGGGATTTCGCTCATATGGACATGATGTCCATATAAGTGAAACCTGTTAAGTTCAAATAAGCGAAACCACATGTAAACATAATCGAAATCACATATGAAATTATACAATCTGATATCACGTGAAATCCATATTGTTTTGTCTTCATGTGTAATGATGCAATTGATGATGTCATCCTTATGATGTCATCATTGTATAAGATGATGTCACACTCGTTCAGATCCGCAACCCAACTGAGACTCGATATAAGACGAAGTCGACAGATGAATGCACTAACAAATTGCGCGAAGAACGTAGGCATAACCGTGGGATGTTCAAGAAAATGGTGGATTTGATCAAGAGAAAAAGCAAGAAGGATCACTAAATCCTTTGTTTGTTTGTTTATTTTAGTATAGTAATCATGTCCCTGCGAGGACATTTATTTCTGTACTCTGCCCCTGCGTGGGCATTTTCCTTTCTGTTATGCCCCTGCGTGGGCATATTTTTCTGTTTGCCCCTGCGTGGGCATGTTATTTGTGTAAAAGTCCCGTTTAGGGCAAACTTGTACTAGTTTAATTTTAATTGGAATGGTTAGTTCAGTTTTTCATTTTAAATTATGTGCATGAATATAATATGTGAAGAAATGAAAAATAACATTTATTATTTTGATTTACCATTTTAATAAAATAATAAGAATCTTAAAAAGGTAAAACCTAGCTTGTATGTCATATTAAAGACCTGGCCAATATGGTAAGACCTGTTTAAAAAGATTCGAATCTCTGTTAACATTTGCAAACATGTTAACATTCTTGGCTAATGTGATCCACAAAATCACACATGTCACCCTTTTAATAAATTATCCAAATTCCTTATTATTATTATTTAAACATCCAGTTGTGATGTGATGCCTACGGGCTACAATTATTGTCATATGAGACAAAAAGGGCAGACGTAGTTTTAGACTCCCTGCCAAGAAAGGTAATGAAATTTTTTTCCAAACCCTAGTAACTAAATCCTATAAGATTTAAATTTGAAATTTAGGAATTTGTCTACGTGACTAGGCCTATTATGCCAATATTATATTTCATTATAAAAGGTTACTAGTAAAAATCCCGAATGAAATTATTAAATAAATTAACTAAATTGGCTATTAAAACCATGGTTAATAAATCATCAAGAACGATAATACTGTTTAGGTTTCTAAATAAACCTTGTCCTTATTTCTTTATGTAGAAATTAAAACTACATGGCCAAGTCAGAAGAAATAAACAGTCATCCAGTGGAAAACCCTGATAACACTAAAATACTTGTAACTGGTGCGGAGCTACAAGCATTAGTAGAAAATGTTGTCACCAGAGCCATCGAGAGGCAATATAATGAATCAAGTGGTACTCGAAGCAGGACCCGATCAGCTCCTCACTCTAAGCCAAAAACACATTCTGAAGCTCATAGTAAGCCACCCTCTAAGATAGAGAAGCCAAAGAAGGATGGTGAGGATCATCACTCCTCGAACCAACATAGTGTCCCGTCAAGAAAGGTCGAGCTTAGGCAGGATCCGCGTGGTAAGTCCTGTACGTATAAATACTTCGTCTCATGTAAACCCAGAGACTTTACTGGGGAGAAAGGAGCAGTTGACAGCATGACCTGGTTGGATGAAATGGACACGGTAGTTGACATTAGCGGATGTGCTGAAAGGGACGTAGTGAAATATGTTTCCCAATCGTTCAGGGGAGAAGCACTGGCATGGTGGAAGTCTCTCATTCAGGCTGCTAGAAAGATCCCACTCTACAACTTGTCATGGGATCAGTTCGTTGCTCTTATTAAAGAGAATTATTGCCCGCAGCACGAAGTTGAAAGAATCGAATCAGATTTCTTATCATTGGTGATGAAGAATTTAGATTGCCAGGCTTACCTCACCAGTTTCAACACCCTATCTCGATTGGTTCCGTATTTAGTCACTCCGGAACCCAAGAGGATTGCTCGCTTCATCGGGGGTTTAACCCCAGAAATTAAAGCTAGTGTTAAGGCATCAAGGCCAGCAACCTTCAGATCAGCAGCTGATCTATCTCTATCTCTTACCTTGGACGTAGTCAGGTTGAGATCACTCAGGAATTCAGAAGAAGGTAAAAGGAAGCGTGAGGACGATACCTCACGAAGATCAGATAAGAGGCACCGAGGAAATAACGACCACAAGAAAGGGTCGGGGTCTAAGAAGGACGGGCAACAATCTGGGGATAAGCCCAAATGTAAGGTTTGCAAGAAGAACCATTTTGGGAGGTGTCGACTTGAGTCGAAATCCCAGCCTCAGCCGAGGCCCTGTGGGATTTGGAAATCTTCAGAACATAAGACTCTGGAGTGCAAAAAGCTGAAAGATGCAACATGTTATGCTTGCAATGAAAAGGGGCACATTAAGTCCAATTGCCCAAAGACCTCCAAGAAAACCGAGGATGGGAAAAAGACCAATGCAAGAGTCTTCAAGATGGATGCTAAGGAAGCGATTCAGGACGACAACGTAATCACAGGTACTTTTCTCATAAATGATGTTTATGCTAGAGTATTGTTTGATTCTGGAGCGGATAAGTCTTTTGTTGATGATAAGTTCTGTAAGTTGTTAAACCTACCTGTTAGAACCTTAAGTGTGAAATACGAGGTGGAATTAGCTGATGGAACCATAGAAACAGCCTCAACTGTTTTAGATGGATGTGTTATATCCATTAGGAACCTGTTTTAGCTGATGGATTTCATCACCAAGTTGCCAAAGACAAGGAAAGGAAACGATACTATATGGGTCATAGTAGATAGACTGACCAAGTCTGCACATTTTCTTCCCATTAAGGAAACTTACAGCTCCGACATGTTAGCTCAATTGTACGTAGATAAGATTGTAGCTCTGCATGGTGTACCAGTGTCAATTATCTCCGACAGAGATACGAGATACACCTCTCATTTTTGGAAAAGTTTCCAACAGTCTTTGGACACGCGCTTAAACTTTAGTACGGCTTACCATCCGCAGACGGACGGACAGAGTGAGCGTACCATTCAAACGCTGGAAGACATGCTTCGAGCATGTGTGATTGATTTAGGTGGCAGTTGGGATAACCACCTACCATTGATCGAGTTCTCCTATAATAATAGCTACCATACTAGTATTAAGGCTGCGCCATTTGAGGCATTATATGGTAGAAAATGCAGAACACCCATCTGTTGGGCAGAAGTATGAGAAGTTCAGTTATCGGGACCTGATCTGGTCTTTGAAACAACGGACAAGATTGACCAGATTCGCGATCGCTTGAAAGCTGCCAGGGATAGGCAGAAAAGCTACGCTGATCCAAAGCGTAAATCTTTTCACTTCGAAGTAGGTGACAAAGTATTGCTTAAAGTATCACCCTGTAAGGGAGTGATGCGATTTGGTAAGAAAGGCAAGCTAAGCCCGAGATACATAGGGCCTTTCGAGGTTATCGAACGTGTCGGGTCAGTTGCGTATAAGTTAAACTTGCCTAAAGAGCTTAGTGCTATCCATAAAGTTTTTAACATCTGCAATCTGAAGAAATGTCTAGCTGATAACTCGCTAGTCATACCACACACGGATGTGCATATAGACGAAAGCTTGAAATTTGTGGAAAAACCATTGTCGATTGAGGATCGACAGGTAAAGAAGTTTCGAAGGAAGCATGTACCTATTGTAAAGGTCAAATGGGATGCCCGTAGAGGTCCCGAATACACATGGGAGGTAGAATCCACGATGAAGGAAAAGTACCCTCATTTGTTTCAGTAAATCTCGAGGTTGAGATTTCTTTTAAGGGGGTGAGGATGTAACACCTCGAAAATTTACGTCCAATAATGTATTGACACGTGTCATAGGCTTTGAATATGTGAAAAAGCACTTTAGAGGGACTAAAGTTGACAAACAGTGAAACTATGTGAATATAAGGGTCCAAAGTGTCAAAAATGGATAAATAGGCCCTACAATAACCCTACATGGTGTTTATAATCTCAAACGAATAAATCATGGATCATACGAAGAAGAAAATGAAAGAAAGTGAGGAATTACAAACTACAGGGGCTAAATGTGTCAACATGTTGAAAGTATACCTCTGAGTGACCTTTTGGCAAACCCGAAGCTTTGTAACGATAAAATATACTCACTAGAATATGTGATAAAAATTTCATAAAGTTCCGTTATCGTATGAGAAAGTTATGATCAAAACCGTGCACGAAGGGTTAAATGCGTTAACGTTGAAATTCGTGACTTTTCGGGTAAGCACAAAGTTAACCAAGGACCTAACCAAGTTTGTAGATGTCCTAAGGCCCTTAAAAATCAGGTTTGAGGGTCAAGAGTGCAAGAAAAATAGCCAAAACCACGTAACAAAGGACCAGGGACTGAAATGTAAAAGTTGGAAACTTGTTTGGCCTGTTGCGCACATGTACGCGCCCCGCGAGGGGGACTTCGCGGCCCGCGTATTACCTGCCAGCGCAGAAAGCAGCGCACACCTGCCTGTTGCAGGTCTGAAACGTCTGTAATCCATTGTTTTCTTATACCAGAGCCTCACCAATGGTTTTACATGCATAGAGGGGCACGTGGACGGATCTTATAACAAATGTAGACCCTTGTGGCAACATCTAGTGAGATCAAAATTGATATTTAAGAACACCCATTGTTGCAACAATTTCACATTCACTTGCATTCTCAATTCTGGAGCTCTCTGGTCAGCAACAAGGATTCATTAGGCTTCCTAGTCGTCATTAGGACTCTTGTAAGTATTCATAACCCTTTCTAATTCGTTTTAGCTTAGTTAATTAGCTTATAGTCAAACCGTCATAATTTAAGTTTGACTTCGCGATTAAATGAAATCCGCTCAGTCATTTCTCGAATTGAAAGTACCTATAAGTAGGTATTTATGTGGGTAACAAACCCTTAAAAGGGTACTTTCAGATTCCCACTCTAACTATGTTAATTGTCGAGTCAAAGCTTACTTTAAAAAGTCAACAGAATGTGTATTTTTAAATTTAAGTATAATTAGCAATGTAGGATACATGCAACCTGTTTGATCATTAAAATAACTTGGTAACTAATGTAAGAACATGTCCTAACATGTTCAACTCGACAATTTTCAGTTTAAACCCGGATCGGAACCGAAAGTCGCATAATTTGACTTTTGCTTTGACTTTCAGTTCTGACCCGTTTGTGCATGTTAAGATCTGCCTTAGAGCTTCTTTTGGACCAAGTTTCACATAAGTATAACTCTCTGAGATTATACAACTTGGTTCATTACTTATCCGATTCATATGCATGTTTCCGATTAATGCTTAAATATTGACTATTATGCCCTTTTGACTATAAAACGTGATTTTTTGAAAAAGTGAAAGAGTAGAAACCTTAGTTACTGATTTATAAACTTGCACCTAAAATTTGACATCAGTTTGAGGTCTAGATTAAGAGTTATGCTCATTAGCGTAAATTGAAAGCTTTATGTTAATTAAACCGCGTAATTAGTGTATAGCCTATTTAAACCCACTTTTTGATATCAAACTTTTTACCCACTCATGTAATATAATATTTTGGGATTTTTGAAGATTTTTATTTAATTTTTGGCTGAGCATAACATAGGTCTCTAGGTTTGATTCGGTTTATGACGGTTTTACCCTTTTAATAAATAAAATATTTTGAGCCTTCTGGAATTATAAAAATATCAGCTTTCCCTTGAAAACCTGGAAATGGCTCCAAATCGCCTTTTTAAGCGTTTTTAACGCATAGTATGTGCTAAAACCATATTAAACATATAAGGTTGATACCTACTGATATTTTTAGTATATTTTTATATATTAACAGTAAGTAAAAGTTTTTAAACTCAGGTTTCCAGTTTTGACCTTTTAGCCTAAGTGAAATTACCAAAATACCCCTAAGGTGCATAGTTTGGTTTTAAATGATAAGTTTCACTTATAGGTCATACCCTACTGTTATAACATGTTAAATTAAGTGTATTTACTATATAAATCAGACCTGTAACTCAGATTACAAATTAAACTCTTTTATAATCTTTTAAATGACCAAAATGCCCTTATAAGGCATAAGTTGAGTTTAAATTCATTTGGGGCATAATAAAAGATATCTTACTGATATCACAACATGTTTAAGGCATATTAACTCAGGGAACTTGCATATGACCCCTTTGGTTACCCGTAACGCCCTTCTCGCGTTCGGTTCGGTTTATGTAACTAGTTTGCATAAATTGACCGAAACGGGTCAAACCTTATCATTTTTGTCTCAAAATCCAGAATGTATTTAGTTTACCCATATTATACAAGTCTTCAAACTTGTCGGGTCTAAATCACATTCCATTCCGGTCTTCGCTTAATCGTGCGTTTGAACCATGTCTTCCTTGAAAACTAACCGGTCTAAGCTTAGGCTTAAATAAAGACCCGTTAAAAATCTAATAGGTTATTATAAACCTTTGTTCCAGAATAGAAGAACCAGTAAAAGCTACCCGCACTCGCTAATTGTGATTTATACTTACAAAGGTAAATACTTTTAACTTATTTTCCCTATACGGGCTTGGGGTACGGTATATAAAATACCGCTTGGTCCGGCATTGAATCTTTAATCGAATAGTGGTTAAATCCTTGATATGCTACGTTTTGAAATGTTTTGTTTGCTTAAAGCCTTTATGGGGTTAATGACCATGTCCCGGATATCCTTGGCATCATCTTACGAGATGGCCACGACCTACGCACGGGGTGTAGGCGTACACCCGTCAGTGCCGAACCAAATAATGTGGTGTGTCTATTAATCTTTAACCCGGTCTACGGATCGGGCTACTGAACGCATAAGTAACATGTAATTCGTTTACAAGTATTACATTCAAATAATTATCCCAAGTTATAAAATGTTTTGTGCCATGTGCATTCAAATCAATTTTCAAACGTTTTCAAAATGAGTCAGTTAAATTGTATTTACCAGTGTAAACTGACGTATTTTCCAAAAGGTTAAGTGCAGGTACTACTCGTACTAGGCTGGCTGTCTTCTAGCGTCCACAATAAGTCTCGCAAGCTTGGATGTCAATAAAACTGTTGAACAATATCTTCTTTTATTTTGATCCGCCTCTGGATCCGTTTCAACTATTTCAAGATATTTAATATTACAATTTTATTTAAAGTTGAAATGAATCTATCTTTGCTTCCGCTGTGCATTTATATATTGTGTTGGTTGACTTATGATGATATCAACTACGTCACGATACTCCCCACCGGGCCCACCGGTGACACGTGGAAAATAGGGGTGTGACAGATAGCAGCTTCTCACTCCTCCGAAGTCCAGCTGACTGGTGATCACCTTGGTTACAAATCAAGGGTAGATCAGAAAAGGTTGACGGTCGTGGATGTTTGCTACTAGATCTCTTAAGAGAAACTTAGCATAATTGTAAGGTTTTTCCTGTACAATAGCATGAACCACTTCCATCATCCTATGGGATAGCTCGTTGAAGTGTCCAATCTTCTTGGAGAAGTAGACACTTAGCTGTGTTACCAAAAACTTGAAAGGTGGTATAAACCCAGATTTGCTAACCGCCCTTTACGAGTTGTATGTATGATAGCCCATTTTAGTCAAGGTCTGTTTCACATTTGCCTTATCCAGGAATTCGATTTCTTGACCATTACCTAGTCTGAGGACATTTCTGATTGTTTCCTCTTTTAGGGTAATTCTAACCCCCATAACCTCACTCTCTATCCACATGGAAGTACCACTAAAAATGATTTTAGAGTTCCACCAGAACTCTTGAAGAAGTTTTGGATAAATGGTGACATGTGATGATACAGCAAAGCCCAAAGGACTTCGCATGATCATATTGTACACAAACCTGCAGTCCTCCCATGCAGGTCCCTCCAAGTTGGATCTTAATCTAAGATTATGAAGTCTGTGAAATGGGAGAGGGAATTGAGTAGCTTTCATCAATTTTGGGCGACCCATTTTAAGATAAGAAAAATTCTGTCGAAGGGCTTTTGAAGAGATGATTTTGGTGTGAAGTAAGTTCTTTTCACGTTGTTAATATTTATAGATGAAAGTGATAGTTCCTATAAATGATATTAACAGCCAACCCTTTTTTTTATTTTCATCTCTTCAAATAAGACGATATCTGTTGCAGTGAATGTGACAGTCTACTAAGCCCCATGTGTGAGTAAGCATTTAATAACTAGGCGGCTACTTTCATAGCTCCTAATCATTTTAGTGCCTACGTGTCAATTAAGTTTCTTATGAAAAAATGACGTTGCATGCATTGGCAGAAAAAATAAAATTCAATAATCTGAAAAAAAATTCTTGAGACGGTTGATTTTCTCAGTTATATAGAATTTTATCTTTATGCATGTTACTTTTCCCCCTTTTTGTTTTTTTTAATTAAGTAGAAAGAAAAAAAAACAAAAACAAATTTATACACATAAATGAATATATACAGTGTGTGGGATAAGAATGAAGAAGGAAGTTTATGATGATTACAAATTATTCTGATGTTTCAACCTGGTTTCTGATTTAATATCAGAACTTCTGGTGATTTCACTAGATATTCTGATATTTCTTCAAACTATCTGATAAATCACCATTTATTGATGATTCATCAGATTTTCTAATGTTCCATCAGATTGATGGATTGCTTTGTCAGAAATAAGTTGATTTGTTCTTTGATTATCAGAACTTTGATGTTCATCACTTTGGGTTTCAATTTGTGTCCATGTGTTTTCTGAAAAATCTTCATCATTTAAATTAACCATGCCAAGTTTGCTGATAAAAAAATTGTGTCTCTTTTCATTAAGAGGTTTTGTAAAGATATCAGCAATTTGGTTTTTAGTTGGAACAAAATACATTTCAATGTTACCTTTCTCCACATTATCTTTTATGAAGTGATATTTGACATCTATGTGTTTGGTTCTTGAGTGATGAACTGGATTTTCTGTTATTGCAATAGCACTCTTTGAATCACATAGAATTGGTATTTTTGTCAGAGTTACTCCATAATCTTTCAGTTGAGTTTGCATCCACAACACTTGTGAACAGCAACTTGCTGCTGCTACATATTCTGATTCTGCTGTTGATGTGGCAACACAGTTTTGTTTCTTGCTTGCCCAACATACCAATTTTTCTCCCAGGAGTTGACAAGCACCAGATGTGCTTTTCCTGTCAATTTTGCATCCTGCATAATCTGAATCTGTGAATGCAATTAATTCAAGGTTTGTGTCCTTAGGATACCAGAGACCAAGTTCTGATGTGCCTTTTAGATATTTGAAAACCCTTTTTACGGCTTTTAGATGGGATTCTTTGAGATCACATTGATATCTGGCCAGAAAGCATGTTGCAAACATAATATCTGGTCTGCTTGCAGTTAAATATAGCAATGATCCTATCATCCCTCTATAGGTTTTAATATCTACACTTATTCCATCCTTATCAGAATCAAACTTGTTCCCTGTTGCCATGGGAGTTTTTGAAACAGAGCAGTTTTCAAGTGAGTATTTTTGTAGAATTGTTTTCACATATTTTGATTGACTCAAAAATATTCCATCAATTCTTTGTTTAACTTGTAACCATAAGAAAAAGGTTAACTCACCCATCGTACTCATTTCAAAGTGGCTGGTCATCAACTTTTGAAATTTGTTACAAAATTTTTCATTTGTTGATCCAAATATAATGTCATCAACATATATCTGGACCAGCAAAGTATGACCTTTGTGTGTTTTGAGGTTTGATAAAGTTTCATACCAGGTAAACCCAGAATTGAGTAAGAAGTTTGATAAAGTTTCATACCAGGCTCTAGGAGCTTGCTTCAACCCATACAAGGCTTTGTTTAATCTGTAAACATGATTTTGAAATTTTGGATCAACAAAGCCTTTTGTTTGTTGCACATAAACTTCTTCCTCAATTTTACCATTCAGAAAAGCTGATTTTACATCCATTTGATAAACTTTGAAATCCTTGGATCCAGCATAAGCAAGAAAAATTCTTACAGCTTCTAATCTAGCTACTGGTGCAAAAGTTTCATCATAATCAATACCTTCTTGTTGACAATAACCTTTGACCACTAACCTTGCTTTGTTCCTGGTGATTATGCCATTCTCATCAGATTTATTCCTGAATACCCATTTTGAGCCTATGACAGATTTGTCTTTTGGCTTCGGTACCAGATCCTATACCTTGCTCCTTTCAAACTGATCAAGCTCTTCTTGCATAGCTTGAATCTAGTTTGGGTCACTTAGAGCTTCTTTGACAGATTTGGGTTCTACCTTGCTTAAGAACACAGAAAATGCACACTCATGTGCAGTTGCAGATCTTGTTCTGACACCATCTGCAGGATTGCCAATGATGTCAGAATGAACATGTCCTTTGATCCATCTTAACTTGTTGTGAAAAGTTGTTGGTCCTGATGGATTTGAAGTTTCCCCCTGAACAGGTGACTTATTTGTGTGTAAGATATCAGAATTCTGAGTTTCTGATGTACCACACATTTGTTCTGCAGAGTTAGTACATGAAGAATCTTTTAATTTGTTTTTTAACGAATTATCATGTTCTAGGAAATCTTCAGTTATCATTTCAAAGATATGTTCATAATTTTCTTGTTTGTCAGAAAAATTTATTTCTTTCATGTATTCATCAGAAACCTTTGTTTCTGATGAGTCATCAAATGAAACATACAGACTTTCTCTGATTATCCTTGTGTTGAGAATAAAAATTCTATATGCTTTTGAGGACAAAGAGTAACCAAGAAAAATACCTTTTTCTGCTTTTCTGTTAATTTTTTCAAGGCTTTCAAAATCATTGAAAACAAAACATCTACAACCAAATGTATGCAAAAATTTTACACTTGGACTTCTTTTATTGATAATGTTGTAAGGTGTTTTGTTGTGCCTTTTGTTAATTATGGTTCTGTTTTGGGTAAAACATGCATTTGCTATAGCTTCTGCCCAAAAATGAGTGGGCAGTTTAGCATAAGCAAGCATAGTTCTGGCAACTTCTACCAAGGTCCTATTTCTTCTTTCAACCACCACATTCTATTGAGGTGTTCTGGGAGCAGAAAAATCATGAGAGATTCCTTTACTTACAAGAAAATCCTCAATTTTTGAATTCTTAAACTCTGTTCCATTGTCTGATCTGATCCTTCTGACTGTTAGTTTTAACAGATTTTCAATTTTCTTGATAAAATTAATGATCAGATCAGGAGTTTCACTTCTCTTTCTCAAAAATTCTACCCATGTGTACCTAGAAAAGTCATCTACTATTACTAGTATGTATTTCTTTCCAGAAAAACTTTCTATACTTATGGGTCCACACAAATCCATGTGTAAAAGTTCCAAATTTTGTGAAATAGAAGACTCAGAAATTGATTTATGTGAGCTTCTCTTGGATTTACCCATCTCACATGCCTCACAAATTTTATCCATCTTTAAGGATATTAAAGGTAATCCTTTTACTAGACGTTTGCTTAGGTTTTTGAAATTTAAGTGCGCTAACCTTTTGTGCCATAACCTACTACTACCCTAGTTGATTTTTGAAAATAAACATAATTTTGGATGTTCACTTTCTTCTTTGAAATCAAAATAGTAAATTGATTTTCTTATTCTTTTTCCAGTTAAATAGATTTTATTATCATCTATACCTATTAACAAGCATTTTTCTGGTAAAACGGTTACCTGAAAACCTTTGTCACAGAATTAACCAGAACTCAGCAAATTATACTTTAAGCCTTCAACATAGGCTACTTTCTCTGTGGTCAAACATCCATACCTTATGCATCCATATCCCATGATCCTCCCTTTTACTCCATTTCCAAAATTTACCATTCTACCCAGCTTTGGAACAAAGTTGCTGAGTAAGCTCCTGTCCCCAGTCATGTGCTTGGAGCATCCTGAATCGCAGTACCAGATCTGCTGCACATGATGGTCCTGAAATGGAATGATTAAAGGGTTTTTGGTACCCAGGCATGCTTGGGTACTTTTTCTGATGGGATTCTAATCAAATTATTTTTTCTTGTTGGTTTTTTATCAGAAATTCTGTTATATGCTGAGCCATAAACATATTTTACATTTTTCTTTTGAAGATGGTATTGAACAAGCTTCAGTATGTCAACACGCATACAAGATTTATCAAAATTTTCTGATATTTTTTCTTGTGATGTAATGAGTGGATTATTTTCAAAGATGAGTGAACTGCTTCTGGAGTCTTTACAGATTCTTGACTGCATTCACTTATATTTGCTTTGAAGTTAGGTTTTTCAAAAGAGGATTCAGAATAGGTTGACTTGCAAGATTCAGAATCAGATTCTGATGAAAATTTATCAGAAATTTGATGAGTTGCATTTACAAAGACAGTGGGTTTATTTCCTTTTGATTTTATATATGCTAAACCCTCCCCTTTGTTCTTCGGTGTGGACTCAATGAAATTTATAAATTCCTTGGCTTGTTGAAAACCTCTTACATTAATTTCTTTATCATTGATTTTCTTGTAAAGATCTTTTCTTTCATTTTCATAGAACTCAATTTTAGCTCTGTGATCTAAACTTTTTCTATGAGTAATTGGTTTTCAAGAATGATTTTATTCATAGTCCTGTGCAACTCATCAGATTTTCTAATATCTGATTGATGTTTTTCTTGCAGATTTAGAAAATCTGACATGAGCTTGTTTAGCTTGTGTTCAAGATCAAGATTGTCTAAATTTACCTTTTGTTCTGAAGTTTCTGGTAGACCTTCAGAAAGTGCCATGAGGCAGAAATTTGCCAATTCTTCTTCTTCATCATCAGAAGAATCATCAGATAACCATGTATCTGTTCCTGCAATTAAGCTGACTTGTTGCTGCTTCTTTGCTTCCTCTAGCTTTTTCTCATAATAAGCAACATCCTTGACCTTCTTGGTCTTCCTTCTGATGCATAGTGACCTCTCTGCTTGCACTTGTAACACACAACTTCAGCCTTCCCTTTATCCTTAGATCTAACTTCCTCTTTAGATCATCCATCCATCCTTCCTTTGTCACTTCTCTGGTATCTCTGGCTTCCTCCCCTCAACCTTTGCTCGAATGTTTTGGTGAGAAGTGCTATTTCTTCAGCAAAAGCTAAAAAATCTAATGGTGTATCTGAAATTTCAAGATTTTGGCTGTTTGATGGTTGTGGATCATTGGCAGGTGTTGTTCTTTGTGAATTTGAGATAAGAGCTAAAGATCCCCCTCTTTGAATGGTTTCTTCAAATATTTCTTCCTCTCTGAGGACTAAGATGCTGTATAAGTCATGGAGACTCATGTTTCCTAGTTCTAAGGTTGAGGACAAAGTCATGGTTAGACTTCTCCATTCTCTAGGTAAGGCATCAAGAAATTTTATGTTTCCTTCATCTTTTGACTTTGTTATTCCAAATTTCTTTAGCTCGTTTAAAAGTTTTGTAAATCTTTGATATGTATCATTTAATCTTTCATTTGGCAAACTTTTAAATCTCTCATAAGATGAGACATTGTTTGTTTTCTTGTTTCTTCTCATCCTTTCTCCTCCTTCACAAAGATTTTCCAACTGATCCGATATTTCCTTGGCTGATGCACATGCATCAACTTGTGAAAATATGTCATTGGGGATGGCCATAATTAAAAGTGACTTTGCCCTTTCATCCCCAGCCACCTTTTCCTTGTCTTACTCACTCCAAAGTATTTCACTTTTGGGAGCTCGGGAGGCAGGGATAGCAGGTGATTGGTCAGTTGCTGGAATAGCTGGTATTTCAGTCATTGGTATATGTGGACCCCTTTCAATGGATTGAAACAGAGCTCGGTCATGACCATTAAGGAAATTGGCCATCCTGATTTTCCATTCGGGGTATTCCTCTCTGACCAGAGTCGGAGGTTTGGACATAGAACCAATGTTAAGAGCATTATTCTAGGATTGAAAGGTGGCCATATTTAGAGAAAATAAGATGAGCGATTGATCGTTTGATAAATTAATTTATTCAATCGGCTCTAATACCAATTGTTGAACCCAGTATGGCCTGAACAACTTCTTTTCACGTAATATGGCAAGTCATTTCAGTAGATGTGAAAAAGATGTGCGGAAATGGAAATCAGACTTTCAAAAACAAGAAAAATCCTGATGATCAGAATCGTCAGAAACTGATGATATTTCAGATCCATCAGAAATGACCTTCTCTGATAATCCAATTCAGCTCTTGATCAACTTGTGATTCTTTGAAGTAGATGCTGTGCATTTCAGTTGTCCTATCTGATCTTCTTCTTCTTGTTGTGATCTTCAGGACTGTTATCTCCTCATAGATCCAGTTGATTGTGATTTTCTTCAATACTTACAAATAAAGATTCCTAACACTATTGCTCACGTCTCAAATCCGAAGGAGTATTTTGCCGACGAAACACCTGCGGTCTCTTTGCAAGAACCATAGATCGATGATAAGTTGCAGTTGTTGAGGAACCCAATTGCAGTCGAATTCCAAACGTGAGAGTTCGTTGGAACTCAAGACATGGGCCGAAGTTCATGTGGGAACGCGAGGACCAGATGAAGCTCAAGTACCCTAACCTGTTTGAAACTGTTGAATTGAATCCGGATACAACTAGTGAATTTCGGGACGAAATTCCCTTTCAAGTTGGGGATGATGTGATACCCGAGGAAAAATCCCCAGTCAGTCATTCTGAGACACCCAAGGAAAAATCCCCAGTCATTCTGAGATATCACTTATTTCCTTCGTTACTGCTCATCAAATTTCGGGACGAAATTTCTTTCAAGTTGGGGATGATGTGACAACTCGTGTTTGTGGTTCTTTTATACCTTACTTTATAATATAATGTCCGGGTACGATATGTGAATTGTGGTTGGTTATGATTAAAAGGTTTATTAGTTTTACAACTCTGGTCGCACAAGCTTGGGAGTCACACACTCAGCTCGTAACTGCACAATACCCCTTGTGTTTCCCTCGGCCCAAACCTGCATTAATTGGCCTGTGATGCACGGCCCAAGCGGAACCCAACGTTAGGCTCGGCTGGTCCCTTTAGCGTATACACAACCAATTTAGGGATTGGTACTCTTAATCTAGCAACCACACAAAATAAGATTAACCCTAGCTCTCCCTACCTCTCTACAAATCAACGGAAGCCTCCTTCATCCTCTCGAAGCTTTACCTTTTCGTCCAGGAAAAACCCTCCACCCGCTCTAATACATCTCCTACGATCCCAGGGTTAGTATGATTATGTTTATTTTAATCGTTTAATGATTGTGCTTGGTTATGTGTAATTGATTTATGTGTTACAAGGATGCTTATGATTCTATTGATCTAGGGATTTTTGTTAGAGAAATTTGATGATAATATCAACATTGTTAATATGATGAGATGTTATGTAACTGGTTGTTCATAGGGCTGATCCGAATAGCTAGTTGTGATGATAACGATTGCGTCTTAACCTCGAGTTATGATTAAACTATGAACACATTGATTTAATATGATTATGGTGATCCATATAATTGTTGTTAAATGGCAAAAGGGTGATTAATGTTCATGCGAATTCTAGAATGATTGTGTATGGAAACTGTTTTTGATCATCTATGATTAATTGTGTAACTTATTTGGTTGGTATTAGTGGGTTGATACGTAAATCACCGGGAGGATTGAATTGGTCAAACCCCCACACCCGGATCGCACAACACAAGCCAAATCGCACATCTGGTTGGGCTTTTGGTATTGGGTTGTGCAATGGGCCTGGATCGCACAAATACAACACGTCACACACTCGCACAAGCTTAGACCCAGTCGCACAACGGTTATAGGATCGCACATTCATTTGGGCATGTTAAGATGTTGGGCCTCACACTAGATAGTGGGCCACGGATATGAACGAACCGCACAACGTAATCGAGTCGCACAAAACCCTGGGCAGTTGCACATAAAGGGTTCAGTCGCACAACCCATCTCTGATCGCACAACATGTATGGGCCAGGCCACTAAATTAGGCCACTCGCCCTTCTGTTCGGGCCTTGAATATTGTTGGGCTGATCAACTGCCTTGCCTCACACTTATGTGATTATGAATGTTATTTGTGTAATATGTGAACATGCATGTTTATATACGATCGCACGCTAAAGGCCTAGTCGCACAATCACCTCGGGCCTTAAATTGATTTGGGTCATACACTATTAAGTTGCTGGTTGGAACATGAAGTGGTGTATGAACTTGCATGTTGTTTGTATGTTATTGAATGTGAACTTGCGATATGAACCTGTGAACGTGCTGAACATCTGATATGAGTTACGGGATGAGGTGCAAGGTGTGTAATGTGATAACTATGTGATAGTATGACATATGTTACTGTTGGATTTCATGAACGACTGTTATAACTCATATGATGAGGTGTGTATGCTACATGTGTAATGTGAATGTTGAATATGTGACTTACCTGCATATAAACTGATTGTCTTTTGGAAACCACAGAAGGGTTTGATTGACCAACTGGGAACGGGTAATGTAACGTAACATACAGAGCAATCTAAGGTGAGTTCACTACTCTTTTTCCCAAGCATGCGTCCCGGGGAGGGACATCTGGTAAATATTCCGGGGAGGAATATTGGGTGAATAGGTTTAACTGGAACGTTAAACTTGGGATGTTGATAAATACACTCATAACTATCACTTAAGTCCCATCATATATCGAATTGGTTGCCGGGGAGGCAACGGGGTTATTAGTTGATAGAGCTATTAGGTTTGGCACCCTCACACCGTACCGGGGAGGACGGTTGTGAACTAGTTACCTTAACCACTCGACCAATGTTTGATAGAGCATTGGGGAAGGGCAAATAATCTGGAGCCATCTGCGGTAATCGAGTTATTAACAACATCGAATCTCTGAAATGTTTTAAACTCATATCTGGTAACTAAACGTGTTAACAAACGTTGGACTCACCAGTGTTGTCTGATACACTTGTCTGCATGCTTGCAGGACGTTAGATTCATGAATGTGGAACTTGCTATCTGGGAGTGCTGGAGTGGTCATGGGTTGAGTCTCTTGGATACATGTTCTTTGGTTTCGCACACTTGTTTTGAAACAGTTGAATAACAATTTACATTATGCTTCCGCTGAACGTTTTGGTTTATGTTATGATTTGAAACCATATTATGAAATAAATGGAATCCTATATTTAATATATTGTTATAGTTCAATGTGATTAGTGGCTGGATCCTGGTACGTCACACATCCCGCGGTGTTTCCGCATGTGGTATTTTGGGGGTGTGACATACACACCATGCTTAGGTCGTGGCCACTTGTAATTAAGTGAGCTATGATATCCAGGACACGGTCGTATTAACCCCCAATGCTTAAGTTATCAAGCATAACGGATTAAAACGGGTTATTTGGATTTTGGACACATTGGTCATTGATCCCATACCTGACCAAGCGGTAATAATTTAGCGTGCCCTAAGCCCGTATATGGAAAATAGGTTAAGAGTATTTACGTGAGCTTTATCTTTACAATCCAAAGATATATGTAAGCACAACCGTTTAAGCAAAATAACTAACAAGGTTGCAATTTACTAGACGCCCTTAGTCTGGAATGAATGGATTTATGATCCATTAGAATGTTAACGGGTCTTATTCAAGTCATATAGTATTCAAGTCATGAGTACTATAAGTCGTATAATATGGGTCAAACTAGGGGTTTTCAAAAAAATCCGGATCCGAAACCCAATCCGAAATATCTGAAAATCTGTATCTGAAATATCTGAATTTTCGGATTCGGATATGAATTTCAAAAGTTTTGGATAATCGGATTATCCGATATCCAAAAACTAATTCTTTTTTTATAAATATATAGTATATGAGCATTATATTTAGTTTGAAGTATTGTAAAAATTAGTAAAAGAAGTAGTAAATAATTGTATTCGTGTGAATTTATGATTGTTATAGTTTTAAATGTTGGAAATTTAGAAAATAGAATATAACTTTAGTTTTAATCTATACACGAAACGGATTTTTTAATTTTTTTTTTAAATTCGGATATCCGATTGGATATCCGAATCCGTATCCGAAATTTCGGATACGGATTCAAATAGATATCAATATTCACTATCCGAAATTTTTGGATATCCGGTTTTCGGATATCTGAAAACCGGATAATCCGATCTTGAACACCCCTAGGTCAAACAATGTCACATTCTGATTATAAATGATTTTGACGGAATTTGGCCTAATTCGGCTAACATATATAAACTAGGCTATATAAGTCAACCGTACATGCATAGGCGGCATCGGGTGTTCGGATGGGTCAATGTCAAGTCCATTATGCCAAAACATGTTTAATATATTACCACATCAGTTTCAGTATCAAATTGTATGTTCAATATGTTTCAAAAACCATTTTATGCTCAAAGGAGCATTTTGGTCAATATTTAGGCATAATACATAGACTTGCATAAAACCCGACAAATGATTATGATCAAATGGTATAACCTCATAGGGTTATTCCATACATTAATATTATCATAATACAACTTCAAATCAGTAGCTAACTTAGCTTAAACCAGTTAGAATGGAAACTCAAAGAAGAAGTCAAACTGCTTGACTTTCGGTTACAAACCGAGCTCTAAGCAGGAAATGACGGGCTGGACATGATCTAACACGTCCTAATATGTTATACAAACTGATATAATGTCAAAAATTGTTGTTTTGATATTTGGATGTTCTCTTACGTTAAAAACTGCATTTTGACTTTTTATTTAATAGGAAAAATTCCAAGTTATGTCCTTTATCTATATACCATTTTGCAGGCGGTGTCCTTTTCAATGAATTTTGATAGGTTTTGCCCTTTATAGGGAATTTTGTTGCATGTTACGTCCTTTAAGCCTAACCAAGTTAAATTTTTCTGTTAAATCTTATTACACATGGGTAATTTAGTCTTTTTACTTATTTAAAGGACAAAACTTATAATTTATTCTTCAGAAAATATTTCAAAGACCAAACTTCTCTCCCCCACATTAAATCTCCTATTGTTGTTCTCTCACAGCAAAGTTCAAAACGTCATAAAAAACAAAGTTCAAAACGCCATAAAAACCAAGTTAACTTTTTTTTTTTTTGAAAAGTATATCAATAGTATAGTGGTTGGAAAGATAAAAAAATGCTGGATTTTATGGTTTATGTTTTTTTAAATAATCACGTATAAAAAATTATGGACAGTTAAATGTTAAATATGATTAGCATGTGCACCCTTGTTTGGATCATCCTATTTTACCCCTTCTGGTAGGTTCTAAGGTTCCTAGTATCTATAAAAATAGCCCACATCAAACTTAGCCACAAAGCAGAAAGATCTTGTGGCTGAGAATCGTTCTCACCGTTTTCACACTTTAAGGTGTTTTCCCCGGATCCTCTTATATATATATATGTGGGTGTGTGTGTGTGCGTGCGCGCGCGCATGTTTGTGATGTGGATATTAATATGTAATTTATAACTATATAACACATAATCTTGTTGTAGTTTAGAAGTAAGTATTTCTTTTTTGGCTATAGAGATATAGGTCAAAATCACAACAATCACACTTTTGAATTGGACAGGCCTTGTAGGCCCAAAAAAAAGTCCAATTTTATTTAGTTGTCCAATACTATAAATTAGAAGTTATCAAACCCTACTCATTGCACAATCATAAAACCTAATTCTCGTGTTGCGGTTGTCGTTGTCAACAACCCTAATTGGGAACTTCATTGCCAATGTTAGGAAAACAAGCGAGGTCATCTCAGGTAAGCATTATTTAATCTTTGTTTCATTACTTCTATTTTATTCTATTTTTGTTTTGAGTTATTATTGTGGTGAGAACTCTATTTTGTTTTATCGTCGTTATCGATTTTGTTAAAAATGTAGCATGCTTACATGTTATCGTTTTCATCGTGCAGGAATTTGAAGAACATATATCAATCCTTCATAACATGTTGATTGGTTATAGGATTATCTTGACTGCACATGGTAATGTTAAACATTTACAATTTTAAAATTTAAATACAACCTTACACTAGGGGTTAGTTGTTAGTTCTTCTATACTCAATCTGGGTTCTTGTTTGATACATGTAGTTTTATGATTTGTTATAAAGATTTTCAATTATTACTTTTTATGTAATGAATTTATGGTATATGATTTTTCCTTGCATCAAATGTTCAGCTAAAGATTATTGTATATAAATTGCTTTCCCTTTTTTACAAGGATTATAGAAACTAAGTAGTATTCTTACTATATATGCTATTGTCATATATGAAATTGTGGTTAAATTGTGTGTTTCAGTATTCAATTGTTGCCTTTTGGTATTAGATCATCAATTAAAAGTTGAAACTTTATCCTTGATGGAGGAGAATATATACTACATTAATACTCTTGGCATATTTAAATGTTTTATTCTATTTTAAATATTTTATCATTATTATCTATTGTTTTCTTTGACCTACTTCACTTAGGGTGTAAAATTTTACTTCGCTTTTGGTCTAAAAAATGTGTGAGCCGCCTCTACATCTACCCGAACCATACCTCTAAACTTTCATTTTTCTTTTTACTTTTTTTGTCATCTCTATCTATACTATATAATAAAATAAGACCATGGGGGAGATGTGTCATCTAACTACTATATTTTTTGCCTCTCTCTCCTAATTAGTTATGGATGCTTATTCTTTTAATCAAAAATAGTTATTATATCATTAAACAAATGAATTTAATTATTAGTTAAAAACATATATTTTTTTACTTATAAGGTATTATGTTGGTTAAAATCTATAATATATTAAAAAGGAAAAGTGACGTACAAAATTGTAATTTTACCATGTTTACAAATTATGAAACACAATGTACAAGGACGTGTAAGCTATTTTAGAGGGATTTCATCCAAAGTTTTAAGACACTCCAGGGGTAATTTAGGGATTTCATAGATATCTTTCATTACTGACTGCATTGAATATCGTCTCTTCCTTCCCCTAACTGATCAAAACCCTACAATTCATAAACTTCGTCTCATCGGCTCCTATCTGTGATTATTTCAATTCTTTCCCCCAGCAGAGATACACCGTTGCCATGGCAGATCTGCGTTTTTTATTCGGCCGACCATTAACATTGTTCAAGGTAATTTTCGAATCCATTACTACATAATATCAAATTTGCATTTTCTGTTCTGGTGATTTGAATGACTATTCTAGAAAATGGGAACAAGACAATTTTGATGATTTTGGTTTCATAACTGTGTGTAGTGGGATGAAGGTTCGGATTGCCAGCGAGTCATTTAGGGAATTCTACTTTTTCTAACCGATTTCAAGATGTCAATCCAAATAAATTGTTTTTAAATAATTTTTTTTGTTTTATTAATTTTGAAGTTAAATGATGAAGAGTGACATTCTAGAGTTTCATTTATGCAAGGTTATTACTTTAAAAATTATACACCCTTTGATTTACATGGACTATAACTTGCAGGATTATCAGGTTTGTTTTGCTATCATAATGACTCGGCTGCTAGGTTTTTTTTCTTTTAAATGACACCCGAATACGAACTCAATACTACTTATCTTGTTTTGGTTATTAGTTTCTTGAATCTAGAAGACAATGGCTCGTACCAAGCAAACCGCTCGTAAGTCTACAGGTGGAAAAGCTCCCAGAAAGCAATTGGCTTACAAGGTACGTACTGTTGTAATCTTATTGTTTTTGATCAAATGTGTATCCCACTTATATAGTTAATGATATACCACTCCTGACAATGCATTGAGCGGGTTTTTGATCCCGTCGCAACGCGCGACGCTGGTTTGGGGCATATATTGAAATATTATCATTTACCTCTCCCCAAATTTTATTAATTATATTACAACAAGCGCTTTTTGATATTTATGGGGTTCACGAAAGTAGCAACCAGAGCTTTGTGATCATGGCTAAAACTGCATTTTGTTGATTTAAGAAATGTCTGTTAAGATGTTTTATTATACAACGATCATTGAAACCAGGGGATTTGGGTTTATTTGCAGGTGATTGTAGGTAGGTTTGTTCCTGCCACTCATAAACAATCAAGAACAGAAGCTTCTGATACTTAGCGATTGGTTAAGGGTTTAATTGGTGTTTTTTTTTTTAATTTAAGTAAACCTGTATAGAAATATTGTTTTTACAGTTATGTTTAACACATTAAATATTTATAAAATTAAAAAGATGTATTAACAAGTGTTGTGAGCAGGGCCATCATGACCTGGACAGTTTTGACTCAAATTCATTTGAGTATATATCCTTTTTAGTTGTAGGTAATTTTGTAGTGACTATGGAATTTAGGCTTTTTTGGTTTGTAGTTAGCTATCTGTTTGTGTCTTTGAAATAAGGAAGATGATTTTTATATTTATTACTTATCTTCTTACTGTAGGTCCACCCGGAGGATCGAGTAACCTCTATTCCCTGTTTTCCGACAAACCCGAAAGTGCGGAATCCAAACGGGTAAGTTAAACCAAGTGACGAACACGTAAAACACAAAGATTCAACGATTAACACTCCATTGTATTAATCTATAAAACGGTTACAAATCAATGTTTACAAGATGCTCTCATGAGTGTGTGTGTGTTTACAGTGTGTTCGCTCTCAAAGTCTATGCAGACTCATAACCGTGTTCTGTCTGTTGTCTGTGTATATATACTGAAACACATCAACGAAATCCATTCTAGACGAAAACACATGGACGAAATCCAAGATCTGGACGAAATCAGGTGATTTCGTCATCTATAGGGATTTCGCCAAATTGGTTTTCACCACAAGGGAGATTTCGCCAACAAGTGATTTCGTCACTTGTTTGGCTTTCTGATTTCGTCCCATATGCACATGGACTTCTGTCTAACATGATGTAAGCCCAAGCAAGGTTCGTTGTAAAGTATTAGGCCCACTACATAAATAAATCAAAGCTAAAATGATATGCTGGCCCAATTAGCAAGGCTTATTCGATTAAGTGCATGACAGTTTCCACACATCTTCATGGTAGCATGCATGAGGATAAATCACATGATATCATCATGACATCACCATGATGATGTCATGGTGATATCATCTTGCGGCTCTTCGTGCTTCGCGTGTCGATCTCTGGGGCACACGACGGAGGAATGTCGTGACGTCGGGCTTGAGCTGAACCTAACTGAGTCGAACCGAACCGAATCAAACCGAGTCGAGTCGCGTCCACTTTAGTGTACCAACAAACTCCCCCTTGGACGCTACTCGTGAGGTTCGTCTTCCATATCTTCCATGTCGGAGGATCTTCAAAGTCTTCGCGTGTCGTGAGTAGAAAGTGTATCAATAAACCCCCCCTTTGATTATGCTAGTGAATCTTTTGACTTCAATGCTTGAGATCCTTGTGGTGTTGGTGATTAAATCAGCGGCAACTCGATCATCTTTATCATTTGAGTGCCTTCACGTCCTGTCTTCATTCCGCAGCTTGTCATCGAACATGTACTCCTCGCCTTTAGCATCTGCACATGCAAGAAAGCTAAACGCGTAATGAGAACAACTGCTTGGAATATAGTTAACATTAAACAAGTGACACACATGTGACCATATTTTCAACTACCGTCCGACATTTTAGTTTGAAAAGTTAACAGATTTTTTTTAATTTAGATTATTAACTTTCAAAACTTGCAAAATCTGACCGTTTATGAAGATTCAGTCGTTTTGGTTTTCAACAGATTTCAGGCAACGAAGACTTGAGTTCCAACATCGGTTAATCAAAACTAAAGCAGAAATAAAATCTTTTTGACTTTTAGAAAGTTTAAATTAAAACACACCTAAAATCTTTTTGGCATTTTGAATATATCAAACGTAAAGACTGAAAGCAGTAAATAAATATATACAGAGTTGCAGAAACTAAGAAAAGTAAATATATACAAACATTCTTTTTGCGAGTTTCGAGGGTAAGAGAATCATATCAGTGTACGGTCATGCCAAAACGCTATTGTTGTTCTTTTTGTTAACATTTAGATAAACATCCTATAACGATTATCGGTATTGTTATCCACATAAGCTCAACTAATCATATGTAATCATGGAAAGGGGATACGTTAATGTATAATTTATACTTACCGACTGGTGTTCATCCACATCACGACACATTCCCGTATCGAGATATGCACGAGAATTTCATCTTACGGGTGAGTATACCATTTATCATCTGTTTTGACGTATAAAAAGATGTGAGTAACTCACTTATTTTAATTGAAAACAAGACCTATGTGATAGAATCACTTATTGATGAGGAACTTGATTTTCAGATGCATGAGGGCACAGGAGCAAGTCGGTGAACAGGTCAGTACTTTCGTACAGCAGAGAGACGAACTTGACTCCCGGATAAATGTGATATATTATCACTTGTTTTGTGGGACATGTGATTGTTGATCACTTATTGAGGTTGTATGCAGTATGTACACGTATGTATGATATCATGGAAGATCTAGACTTCGTCTCCGTTTGTTTCGGTAAAAGAAACAACCATGATACCCAGATGATAAACAGCATAAAGACCGCATATCTCAGAACCTCGGCAATCTCTCAAACGAAATTTCGGTACTAAGACCATATGCCAATGAGTGGTTCCCACCTGGTCTTCAGTCGATCTAAGTTTATATCACCCTGCACACTTTAAGATGATTGTGAGCCTACCGATACATCTTATATAGAGCTGCTTAACATTTTTCATTTTGCATTTCAGTTTAAAAAGGTTTGGACAGACCACTGATGTACTATCATTTTCTCTTTTGCTCGCCAGGAAACTCATTTTTGTTTTTTCTATGTTTTTGGGTTTTGAAATTTTTCGATGTTTTTGAATTTTCAAATTTTGGAATTACTCCCCCTAAAATCAACAAACTTACAATAATTTTAAAAACACAAAGATATTTACAAAAACGATTTCCCGATGCGGATTTACTCTTGTTTTACCTCAATGCCGTTTACCAAAATTAAATTTTTGTCAGAAATGATTTATCGAATTTTGGAAAAATCAGTTGGCACGTCGGTAAGCGGTGCGGACCATGACAACATTGATGAGTTTCATAGTGAAACAATCACGTGTGAAGTGATATTCGAGTTCAACGTGTCAGGTCAAAGAGTGCTGTACGAGATGATAATAATTGATAAAGCAGCTTAAATATCGACAAGAATAGGAGAGATTAGAAATTTAAAACCGTATCCTGCAACTGCTTCGTGCGTTCAAGGAATCTGAGTGCTCTCCCAAAGTCGATTTTGTAGCTACTGAGAAATCTCTTCACAGCAACAAGATCATAGACCTCTGGGTCCGGCTGGTCTTCCACATTGCACCAGCGAAGGTCTTTGTCTTTTTCTTTCAGAAGTAGTGTGCGGTTGTTCAGTCCACGCCAAGGCATCCGCACACCCGGTTGGTTTGTTTAACAAACACATTTTCTTCAATCACACCGTAGAGAAAAGTACCCTACACGTTCCTCTTGTTGACTTTAACTTCTTGTGGAAAAAAATCCATGAATCTTAAAAAAAAGCTTCAGACGTGCTGCAGGCGCGTACATTTCATTGGAATCTTTCCTGTCGACCCGATCAAAAACCATAACAACCAAATTTTGGCATATATTTCATCTTGTCGAATTTTTCAACTTCATTCGACCACAATCTTTCATCAGACATTTTTGTCTTCTTTTCTCCTCTCTCCATCAAAGGCAACAATATTCTCCTAGATGTACCAATATTTCGGAGCCTTCTGTCGCCGATCTTGTGCATGGACGCTCCACTATCAACAATCCTAAGACTATCAATAGTTCCTCCTGGAACATCCTACACACTCATTCAGAGATTAGTTGGAGAGGGGGACCCAAGCCTTAACAGACTTGGGTCGTCCGTCATCATCGAGAATTGTAACATCCATTTCCCGATGATTCGGAATTGATGTAGCTCCCCCTGAAACAGTGTTGATACATATTATGTGGACGTGACTTGGTTCGGTTCAACTCGGTTCGGTTCGACCCGGTTAGGTTCGGCTCAAGCCCGACGTCACGACATTCCTCCGTCGTGCGTCCCAGAGTTCGACACGCGAAGCACGGAGAGCCACGAGCATTCCCGAGGCGCCACATCATCATGACATCATCATGATGATGTCATGATGATGTCACTTGTTTGACTTAGGCTTTCAATTTCCATATTTGCTGAAGTCTTGAACGTATACGTGCATGGCATATTATTATGGTCCAATCAGATTGTTTGGGCCTCTCCATCATTAGGCCGAACCTATAACCAATCGCACAAGTCAAGCCAATCGCTCAGGCCAAACAGTTGGAACATTGGTGTTATACGTCTGTGTCGAAGGTTGGGCAATCGAAAGATTGTTTCTATTCTTGGATGAGCTCGAAAGATATCCCACGAAGGATACTAATGGAACTCGAAGGATATGCCATCCTTCGAAGCATATGTGGATCCTTCGATGGTTGCATGATCGAAGGATGATGTTTCGATCAGTAATTCTGATCGTTCGACCAGACGTGCGGTGATGGATATAAATATCCAGGTGTGTGTGTGAGAACCAGATCGAAGAGGTGCAGAAAAACTAGAGAGAGAGTGTAGTGAGAGAAAGTTCCGGTGAGCTTTGTATTTGTCAAATATTGTACCGAAACTTTGTCGAAATCAATACACGTAACTGTTAATCGTTGATATCTTTACGTATTGTTCACTTTCTCGATCTCGGTTTGCATCTCCGGTTGGATTCCGCACAACTGGACGTGTTCGATAACAAGGATTAGGCGACTAGATCCTCCCCTAGCCGGACCTACAAGTGGTATCAGAGCCTTGGCTCTTCTCCTTGTTAAAACCGAGTGTTTTCGGGTTGTTTTTCGGGTTTTAAAGTTCATATTTTTCTGGAAATTCTGCTCATAAATTCGAAATTTCTGGGTTTGGCTGCTAGTTCATCAGAAAAACCTTGCTTAAAACTGATTTGTGATTGGTTTGTTAAGGTTTTTAATGAAGTTTGGAGCAAAACGGTGTTTCGGAAAGTTGTCGGCTTATCGGAAAATTCTAAGTTTCTGAAGTGTTCTTCTAATATTCATCCTATCTTCAAGTGTTCTTGATATTATCAACCTTTTAATCTTGGTCAATCTTTTGTCAAAAGTGTTTGTTGTCTTGAAAATTGTTAAAAGGACTATAATATTGCACACTTTATTGGGTATGGAGATGATTTGAAAAAGTAGGGTGTATGTCAGTAAATATTGTGTAGCCGAAAGTTGTATTGAAATTGTGATTGGATTATTATATTGGTAAGACATCATATGGTTGGTGAATTGATCATACTTTGAGCCGCAAGTGGGAGTGCTGTGTCAGGTGGTTACAAGTCAATGTGTCAGATCACACAAGGTGTTTAGGTCATCTTTCGATCAGGGAAGCTTCGATAGATAACTATCTTTCGAACAATCCTTCTAAGTTGTGAATCTTGTCCTTCGATCCAGGAAATCTATGCGAAGGATATATATTCGAAAGATAAGGATATACATTCGAAAGATAAGGATCTTTCAAATTGTGAACCTTTCAAATTTGTGAATCTTTCGAAATTTTGATCCTTCGAAAATATTTATCTTTCGAAATATTGATCCTTCGAAATATTAATCTTTCGAAATATTGATCCTTCGAAAATATTGATCCTTGGAAAATTTTGATCCTTCGAAAATCTCTTCTGTTTAAATTTAACAAGTTTCTGTTTGTCTTGTTCTTCGAGCTTGGATCTTTCGGCTGGTCACTTATATCCTTTTAGTTGTTTTGAGTATTATTTTCTGAATTCATTTGATCAAAAATGACTTCAATGTGGGGTGTTCCGATAAATACAGAGATGTATTTTGGTACTCCGTCTCCCGCACCGAAACGACCTCTCAGACCAACTGATATGTTCGGAAATCCATTACCTGTTCGATCTACCGGGCCAACAGACATGTATGGGAATCCACTTCCACCTCAATCTACCGGACCAACAGACATGTATGGAAATCCGCTTGACCCAGTTCCTCAACCAGTGCCTCAACAGCAAACCCAAAGGCCTCCTGTGACAACAGATCTACATGGCAATCCTATCCAAGTTCCTGTTAAGCCAGCTCAGCATGGGAACCAGAACCCTTTCAGAAATCAAGGAGACCAACAGAATCAGAACAGGAACAATGAGCGTACGTTGATACCTGTCAACAACCAAAGCCAAGCAGGACCATCAAATGCTAACCAGGCACTTGTGGTTCAAGTAAATGATTGCGGTGATTGGTCAATCCAGCTGAGTAGTGATGCTCCAGATGGAACAGCTTGTTTTGCTGAGATTGTCAAGGATTTAAATCACGCCAGTGGTGGAGAATCTTCCGCCAATAGTGATGAATCTTCTGAGGATGAAGACTCTTTTGGTTATAGTAGAAGTTCGGATGAAGAATCCTCGAGTTCAGGCGATGATCATTTGGATAACACATCAAGTGCGTCAGTTGATGCAAATGTTGATGAGCTTTTGGAGGAAGCTGCAGCAGAAAATCATAGGAGATCTATATTGGTGGATCAAGCTGCTTATTCTTCTTCTTCTCTCCATTCAGCCATTATGGCTAATGTCGACAGTTCATCAAGTCAGGTATGTGTCGATGAACCCACTGCTGTTGTTTGTGATAGTTGTGATAGATTGAGTGGAAAATGTGCTGATTTAGAAGCAAACATGTCTGAGTTGCAAGCCAAACATGATGCTTTACAAGCTAGTTTGTTTGACTTGCAAGACAAACATGTTTCATTGAATGATAAGTGGTGTGAGTTGCAGAGCAAACACGAGGATTTGCAAGAGAAATATGATGTGACATTCATCCACAATCAGAAATTAACCGTGGATCTTTCTAAGTGCACAGAAGCCAACATGTTTTATGAAAACCATGAAAAGGAATTTAAAATGATGATTGAAACTTTAAGGAAAGATAAAACTGAGTTAACAAAAATGGTTTCAAGAAAACAAACTGACATCAATTTGTATATAACTCGTCTTGAGATAATGCAAAAAGAGATGGCTTGTGTTAAAACTGAAAGTGAGGCGATCCGACTCAAGTTAGACAGTTATTTGAGCTCTAGCTATGTGTTGGATCACATCATTGACGTACAGAAAGAGAAACGGGATGTCACATGCATAGGTTACAAGAAATGTCCACCACCCGTGAGAAACAATTATGATGCCATGCCTGATGAGGAGTATAGAACTCACTTTGAACCATCTGTTCCTTTAGACGTTAATGAATTTGCAACAGGACTCGGTTACAAAAAGGAAGTATCTTCAGATTCGGATGTGTCAGCAGATACAAATGTGTTAACTGCTGAACAAAATCAGGATCCTCCAGTCATTGTTGAGGATGCTGATTCATCAGATGATGAATCCGAGGATACTAACTCTGAACAGTCAGAAACGGTAACAAAAGAAGAGGACATACCTCTTGAGAATCACATTCTTTGTGATCCTCCTGCAAAACCGTCTGTGACTGCTACAACCAAGTCTGTTGAATCCTCATCTGGAAGTTGTGTAAGCGTGAACTTGCTTTATACGTTGATTGGATCTGATAAAATATATTCAGACAAGGATTTCCCTATCAAAAATGTCAATCAATCTTTGATTGATAAAGTTTTTGAACATTCTACCAGTAAGTTTTTGGGAAAGTCGAGCCCAGGAGTTGTAGTAACTCAGTGTGCTCCTATCCCAAAATCCGAAGTTAGAAAGAAATATGGGAATCCAAAATTGCAAAAACAAAACAATCAACGAAAGCAAAATCACGCTGCCCAAGGAAATGGAAAAGGCAAACAGAGCCAAAACAAGAAAAAGGACAAGAAGGTAAACTTTGTGAAAACAAAGGGAACGGACAAAATTGAAACGTTTGAAAACAAATCTAACTTAGATTTTGTTAAACGAGCAACAGTGTTGAAAAGAAATGAACCAAACTGTTCGAAACCTAGTACCTCGAGATCACAAAGTTCATCATCATCATCAAGCTCGTACAGTTATGATACTCCGAGGTTTGTTGAGCGGAGATCATGTTTTGAATGTGGCACAATTGGACATATCATTCGAAATTGTCCATATCTTCATAAACAAAAAGCCAAAGTTGATTCCCCCCATGGTAACAGTTACCATAAAAGATCTGTTTCACCAAAACAGGACCCTCGTTTTGTTAAACAACAAGAAGTGAAACAGAGAAAGAAACAACGGAAAAATGTTGAAAAGGTTTTAAAACCGGACGTTGTCCAAACAAAATCTGTTGAATCAAATGTTAAACTTGAAAACCAAAAACAGATTTGGAAACCAAAATTGGAAATTGTTTCAGGGGGAGCTACATCAATTCCGAATCATCGGGAAATGGATGTCACAATCCTCGATGATGACGGACGACCCAAGTCTGTGAAGGCTTGGGTCCCCCTCTCCAACTAATCTCTGAATGAGTGTGTAGGATGTTCCAGGAGGAACTTTCGATAGTCGTAAGATTGTTGATAGTGGAGCGTCCTTACACAAGATAGGCGATAGAAGAAATTGTTGCCATTGATGGAGAGATGAGAAAAGAAGACAAAAATGTCTGATGAAAGAATGTTGTTGAATGAAGTTGAAAAATTCGACCAGTTGAAAAATGTGCCAAAATTTGGTTGTTATGGTTTTTGATCGGGTCCTCAGGAAAGATTCAAATGAAAAGTACGCGTCTGTAGCACGTCTGAAGCTTTTCGAAGATTCATGGATTTTTCTTCCACAAGAAGTTCAAAGTCCACAAGATGAACGTGTAGGGTACTTTTCTCTACGGTGTGATTGAAGAAACTATGTTGGTTGATCAAACTACACTGGGTGTGCGGATGCCTTGGCGTGGATTGAACAACCGCACACTACTTCTCAAAGAGAAAGACAAAGACCTTTGCTGGTACAATGTGGAAGACCAGCCGGACCCGGAGGTTTATGATCTTGTTGCTGTGAAGGGATTTCAGAAGCTTCAAAATCGACTTTGAAATTCACACCGGGTGGATATCCAGTTTGGGAGAGCGCTCAGATTCCTGGCAATGCACGAAGCAGTTGCGGGATATGGTTTTTAAATTTCTAATCTCTCCTATACTTGTCGATATTTTAGCTGCTTTATGAATTATTATCATCTCGTACAGCACTCTTTGACCTGACACATTGATCTCGAATATCACCTCACACGTGATTGTTTCACTATGAAACTCATCAATGTTGTCATGGTCCACACCGATGACCAACGTGCCGACCTTTTTACCAAAGCTTTTGACAAATCAAGATTTGACTATCTTTTATTGGTAAACGGCATTAAGGTCAAGCAAGAGTAAAACCAACATCGGAAAATCATTTTTGTAAATACCTTTGTGTTTTAAATTTGTCTTAGTTTATTGATTTTAGGGGGAGTAAATCCAAAATTTGAAAATCCAAAAACATTGAAAAATTTCAAAAACACAAAAACAATAGAAAAGCAAAAATGAGTTTCCTGGCGAGCAAAAGAGAAAATGATAGTACATCAGTGGTCTGTCTAAACCTCTTCAAACCTAAAATGAAAAACGATAAGCAGCTCTATATAAGATGTATCGGTAGGCTCACAATCATTTTAAAGTGTGCAGGGTGATATAAACTTAAATCGACTGAAGACTGGGTGGGAACCATTCATTGGCATATGGTCTTAGTACCGAAATTTCGTTTGAGAGATTGCCGAGGTTCTGAGATATTCGGTCTTTATGCTGCTTATCATCTGGGTATCATGGTTGTATCTTTTACCGAAAAATAACGGGGACGCAAGTCTAGATCTTCCATGATACCATACATACGTGTACATACTGCATACGACCTCAATAAGTGATCAACAATCACATGTCCCCTCAAATAAGTGATAATATATCACAAATTCTTTCCGGGTGTCAAGTTCGTCTCTCTGCTGTACGAAAGTACTGACCTGTTCACGGACTTGCTCCTGTGCCCTCATGCATCGAAAATCAAGTTCCTCATCAATAAGTGATTCTATCACATAGGGCTTGTTTTCAAATCAAAATAAGTGAGAATCTCACATCCTATACGGTCAAACAGATGATAATCGGTATACTCACCGGTAAGATGAACCCTCGTGCATACCTTGATACGGGAATGTGTCGTGATGTGGATGAACACCGGTCGGTAAGTATAAATCATATCTTAACGTATCCCCTCGCCATGATTACATCTGATAAGTTGAGCTTATGTGGACAATAATACCGATAATTGTTATAGGATGCTTATCTTAATGTTAACTAATTGAACAACAAGAGCGTTTTGGCATGACCGTACACTGATATGATTCTCTTACCCTCGAAACTCACAAAAAGAATGTCTGTAAATATTTATTTACTGCTTTCAGTCTTTACATTTGAAATATTCAAAAATACCAAAAAGATTTTAGGTGTGTTTTAATATAAAATTTATAAAAGCCAAAAAGATTTTATTTCTATTTTATTTTCGATCGTACGATGTTGGAGCTCGAGTCTTCGTTACCTGAAACCTGAACGAAAACCGAAAACGACTAAATCTTCATAAACGGTCGAAATTTGCAAGTTTTGAAAGTTAAAGACTAAAATTGACAAATTTATTGAACTTTCAAACTGTCGGACGGTGTTTGATTAAACAATGGTCACATGTGTGTCGTTTGCTTATGATATTCCAGGCGGTTGTTCTCATTACGCGTTTAGATTTCTTGCATGTGCAGATTCTAAAGGCAAGGAGAACATGGTCGATGACAAGCTTCGGAATGAAGACACGACGTGAAGGCACTCAAATGATGAAGATAATCGAGTTGCCGCTGACCATCATCAACACCACAAGGATCTCACTTCATAAAGATCAAGACTTTCACGAGCATAACTCAAGGGGGAGCTTATGTTAAGGGGGAGTTTGTCAACACACTTCCTACATGAAACGGGGAGTTTGTTGGTACACTTTCTGCTTTCAAGACGTGAAGACTTTGAAGATCCTCCGACATTGAAGATATGGAAGTTGAACCTCACAAGTAGCGTCCAAGGGGGAGTTTGTTGATACATATTATGTGGACGCGACTTGGTTCGGTTCAACTCGGTTCGGTTCGACCCGGTTAGGTTCGGCTCAAGCCCGACGTCACGACATTCCTCCGTCGTGCGTCCCAGAGTTCGACACGCGAAGCACGGAGAGCCGCGAGCATTCCCGAGGCGCCACATCATCATGACATCATCATGATGATGTCATGATGATGTCACTTGTTTGACTTAGGCTTTCAATTTCCATATTTGCTGAAGTCTTGAACGTATACGTGCATGGCATATTATTATGGTCCAATCAGATTGTTTGGGCCTCTCCATCATTGGGCCGAACCTATAACCAATCGCACAAGTCAAGCCAATCGCTCAGGCCAAACAGTTGGAACATTGGTGTTATACGTCTGTGTCGAAGGTTGGGCAATCGAAAGATTGTTTCTATTCTTGGATGAGCTCGAAAGATATCCCACGAAGGATACTAATGGAACTCGAAGGATATGCCATCCTTCGAAGCATATGTGGATCCTTCGATGGTTGCATGATCGAAGGATGATGTTTCGATCAGTAATTCTGATCGTTCGACCAGACGTGCGGTGATGGATATAAATATCCAGGTGTGTGTGTGAGAACCAGATCGAGGAGGTGCAGAAAAACTAGAGAGAGAGTGTAGTGAGAGAACGTTCCGGTGAGCTTTGTATTTGTCAAATATTGTACCGAAACTTTGTCGAAATCAATACACGTAACTGTTAATCGTTGATATCTTTACGTATTGTTCACTTTCTCGATCTCGGTTTGCATCTCCGGTTGGATTCCGCACAACTGGACGTGTTCGATAACAAGGATTAGGCGACTAGATCCTCCCCTAGCCGGACCTACAAACAGTTACTGGTTTTGGTTTCCAAATCTGTTTTTGTTTTTCATTAAAACACAAGAAAATCGACTTGGTTTAAACAAGGAATCGAGCCAATGCTCGGATACCAATTGTAGGTCCACCCGGAGGATCGAGTAACCTCTATTCCCTGTTTTCCGACAAACCCGAAAGTGCGGAATTCAAACGGGTAAGTTAAACCAAGTGACGAACACTTAAAACACAAAGATTCAACGATTAACACTACATTGTATTAATCTAGAAAACGGTTACAAATCAATGTTTACAAGATGCTCTCATAAACTCTGAGCGTGTGTGTGTTTACAGTGTGTTTGCTCTCAGAGTCTATGCAGACTCATAACTGTGTTCTGTCTGTTGTCTGTGTATATATACTGAAACACATCGACGAAATCCATTCTAGACGAAAACACATGGACGAAATCCAAGATCTGGACGAAATCAGGTGATTTCGTCATCTATAGGGATTTCGCCAAATTGGTTTTCACCACAAGGGAGATTTCGCCAACAAGTGATTTCGTCACTTGTTTGGCTTTCTGATTTCGTCCCATATGCACATGGACTTCTGTCCAACATGATGTAAGCCCAAGCAAGGTTCGTTGTAAAGTATTAGGCCCACTACATAAATAAATCAAAGCTAAAATGATATGCTGGCCCAATTAGCATGGCTTATTCGATTAAGTGCATGACAGTTTCCACACATCTTCATGGTAGCATGCATGAGGTTAAATCACATGATATCATCATGACATCACCATGATGATGTCATGGTGATATCATCTTGCGGCTCTTCGTGCTTCGCGTGTCGATCTCTGGGGCGCACGACGGAGGAATGTCGTGACGTCGGGCTTGAGCCGAACCTAACTGAGTCGAACCGAACCGAATCGAACCGAGTCGAGTCGCGTCCACTTTAGTGTACCAACACTTACTTTTGCAGAAGTAGCAATAGCAAGAAAGATACATTCAGTGGACTCATGTAACTAGATGGAACAATTTTAATTCATAATGTTAAAATGGATCAGTTTTTGGGTTAGATTCTATTGATAAGTCGGACAGGTAAAAAGTAAAAAACTAAAAAATAATCCCCACCCAAAAAAAAGTAAGAGCACGTCAATTGGTCTAAAAACAACCCAAAAGGTATAGTCAAGTGTTTAAAACATCCTAAATTGCTTTATTATAAGATTGGATTATTATTCTGACAATAATTTTTTTTTGTGATCTTTATTTAAATGTATATGCAGTTAGATCAGTTAGTATATTTGGTTCCCCTCGACGTTGTGGTGGACAAGGTGATATACTCTCTGGAAGGTACTTCACTTATTTAACAACGCCCTCCTTATCCAATTAGCGAAAATTGCCATTCTACGGTTCCAAAAGGAAATTCATGACTTATGTATTGGTTCATCACTTGCAGTAACATGTATCTTTGGTCAACTTTTTTACATATTTGAATCGTACGTCAATTGGTGTAAAAACAACCCAAAAGGTATAGTCAAGTGTTTAAAACATCCTAAATTGCTTTATTATAAGATTGGATCATTATTCTGATAATAATTTTTTTTTATCTTTATTTAAATGTTTATGCAGTTAGATCAGTTAGTATATTTGGTTCCCCTCGACGTTGTGGTGGACAAGGTGATATACTCTCCGGAAGGTACTTCACTTATTTAACAACACCTTCCTTATCCAATTAGCGTCAATTGCCATTCTACAGTTCCAAAAGGAAATTCGGGACTTATGTATTGGTTCATCTCTTGCAGTAACATGTATCTTTGGTCAACTTTTTTACATATTTGAATCGTTTCCTTTCTAGCAGTGTTGCAGTATTCTTGGCATGGGCCTGGAAGCTTGTTCCACAATTTTGGGTTGTATTACGGGGTCTGCTTTGATGAGGAAAGCTGCATCGCTTGCTTTTGAGGATAAGAAGAGATCAACCCTCACCACTGATATAATCGAATGTTTAGGAAGAAGGTAATCTGCATACGTTTCCTTCATGATATTAAGGGTGCCGGGATTTGTATTTCATAAAATGTATCTATTGTTATCTTACAAAATGTTTTCGCAGTCAACCAATTTTATAAAATCCGTCTAACTGTAGTTGCATTCTTTTGCAGTTTGGAGGATATTTGTCCGGTGTGTTGAAGCTTAGGATTTTAAATATCATGTTTTCTTTTTTCTTTCTCTTGGAGTTTCTATGAGTTTGAAGGATATTTTATTGTTTTACTCAGTTAGCAACACATAATCTATGTGTTTCCAAGATTCATGAAAACTTAACTGATTTCGACACGCTTTTGTTACCAGGTTTACCGGATAACATATCCATGACGAAAGCGCAACTACCCGGATTGTTTAATCCATGAAGCAGTGCAAAAGCAAAGAAAACGTTATTAATGCGCGAACGGATTAGAGAAGCGGAGTTAGGACCATATGGGGCGCTTATAAACAGTTTTGATGAGTTGGAAACAATATATATTGATCAGTTTAGAGAGATGAAACAAGGAACAGTTTGGTACATTGGACCCTTTTGTAATTCGAACAAGAACGATTTGGATAGAGCGCAGCGTGGAAGCAAAGATTCAATCAACAACCATGAATGCATGACATGGCTTGATTCTCAGCGAAAACGCAGTGTATTCTACGCGTGTTTAGGAAGCCTTGCACGACTAACGCCACTACATTTTATAGAACTTGCTTTAGGCTTAGAGGATTCACAATTCGCGTTTATTTTGGTAGTGAAAGGTGGAAGTAGATCAGAAGAGATAGAGCAATGGTTGGGTGGAAATGGGTTCAAGTCACGAGTAAAAGGTAGAGGTGTTTTGATACATCTGTGGGCTTCACAAGTTTTGATCCTATCGCACCCAGCTGTGGGTCGATGGAACTCGACTATTTAAGGGGTTTGCGCTGATGTCCCGATGATCACACGGCCACAGTTTGCTGAACACTTTTTTAATGAAAAATTGGTTGTACAAGTGTTGGGAACTGGTGTGGGAGTTGGGGCTCAAAGAGTGATGCATCTAGACGACGATAATAGAGACGCGATTCAAGTGAAAAGGGGGGATGTTTGCAAAGCTGTCAAGATGGCAATCATGAAGGAAGAGAAGGAGAAGAAAGAAGAGAAAAGGCTAAATATTTGAAACAAACGGCTGCAAAAACACTAGAAGAAGAGGGTTCATCTTAGTTAAATTTGAAGTTGTTTATTGAAGAAATTTGAAGTTGTTTATTGAAGAGAAAAGGCTAAATATTATCGACTCCGCCGCAACGCGCGGGTCTCCCACTAGTAATTAAAAAGCTCTAATGTAGTTTGTTTTTTAATGACGTGGACGCTGACTGAGTAATGACATGGCATATATGATATCCTTTTTAAACCCCTTTACCCTTCTAGCCCAAAATTATATAACAAAACCCTAAATAGCGTTGTCTTCATCATCTACAGGTAAATCCAAACATAAAAGGGGCAAAATGGATGAGTTCTTCTTCATCAACTACATCTGTTCCAAAAGAAGCCCACACAATGTTGTACTTCTACTTTGTTCTTCTTTTGAAAAAAGGATGTCGCCCTCACATTTGTGATACGAGTTCCCACCACTCAAATTGTCTTGACCAGTTTGATAAGTCAAATATAAATAAGGCGAGAGAACAAGCTAAGCTTGTTTGCCTTTATGTTGAGATCAACGGGTGGACTGTAGTCAACCTTGTTCGCCAATTCATGAACTCCAAACCAAGAAACTGCTCACTCGGTACCTGTGATTTTGTTGGAAATTATTCAGAATTAAGAAGATTGGAGCAATGTAGACCCTAAACGTGAACCTGAGTGGAGAAGTTTGGAAGAAGATATGGAGCAACAAGACATGCTCAGCATGTAGTTTGATGATGATGATGATGATGATGATGATGATGATGATGATGATGATGGTGCTTAATTCATGGATGGTGTGTCTGATCTCTCTAGCCCGATTTTGGATTCTGACTACGAGATCATTTTTGGTACTTTAGAATCAAATCTTGCATTTTTTTATTTGAATCTGATTTAGACGACACTAGTCTAATTTTGGATGATTGAGATAACATATTTGACTGTGTGTTTCCTTATGGATGGTGTGTCTGATCTCACTAGCCCGATTTGGGATTCTGATTACGAGATCTTTTTTGGTACTTTAGAATCAAATCTTGAATTTTTTTTTATTTGAATCTGATTTAGACGACACTAGTCTATTTTTGGATGATTGAAATAACATATTTGACTATGTGTTTCCTTATGGATGGTGTGTCTGGTCTCACTAGCCCGATTTGGGATTATGATTACCAAATCTTTTTTGGTACTTTAGAATCAAATCTTCAATTTTTTTATTTGAATCTGATTTAGACGACACTAGTCTATTTTTGGATGATTGAGATAACATATTTGACTGTGTTTCCTTATATAGCTCACTAGGTTAGAATCCCGAATGGGTTGAAAAAACTGTAAAAAATGTAATGTTATATACCGTGTATTAAAAAATGAAATTATGTATTAAAATAACTTGTATATTTCACGGGTTAAATAAAATACAATGTTATCTGTTAACACATATGGTTGTCAAGATATATCTTTATAAAAATAAAAGTTGGTGTGGCATTTATAAATCATGTTATGTTAACTTTTAAAACATTTTTTTCTACTATGTACTAACTTTTTTAGTAGCTGATTAATGTTAATTAAACTAAATTACTATTAGAAATATATAGAAATGAAATTTGGTGTGGCATTTATAAATTATGTTACGTTAATTTTTAAAACATTTTTTTATACTATGTGTTAACTTTTTTCTGCGGCAGATTAATGTTAATTTAACTAAATTACAATTAAGCATTGGGGTATACATTAACCCTCCTTAACTTTACCTGAGTGTCATATCACCTATTTTCCCCCATTTCACTATGTCTTACTTTAAGGAAAATGGTTTAATCCCATTAACTTCATCTAACCTTATTTTAGTGGTTTTTGTTTAAAAAAATAAAAGAAATAGTTAATTCAATATCTAAACATTCAGTTAACATGTTAACAAATAACCTATTTAATACCTCTTACATAAAAAAGGGAGTGATTTGCAATGTAGGTTAAAATGTCATGTCACACCATTAACACCTCAAATGTTAGAGTACAACTCATGGCCTTGCATATATATAGAAATATTGATACGTATTAAAAATTAAGGGCTAAAATTCTGATGTTTTAATTCCACCTATATTTTTATTAAATGACATATTTTATCATTCAAACCATCTAACCACTGAAAATTTTACGAGATAACCCAGAGAAAAACAATGAATGTCATTATTCTTTCATTTTTATATTATTTTAACAAACATAACTTTGAATTTTGTTATTTTTAGAGATTTAAATACAAGTTTTTAATCAACAAAATAACTTTATTTAGAAATTTTATAATTAGTTTCATATTAAATTCATTTGTTAATGAAAATATAACAACTATCAATAATTAAATAATAGTAATTTATAATTAAGCAGGAGAGAGAGATGCGAAAAACCAAAATGTAAATGACTTACAGTTGTGACAGATGTCTCTCATAATTTCTTTTATTATATATAGTATAAATATAGATATAGATTTTTTAGTATAAAATTCTAATGAGTAAATTACGCTTTTAGTCCATGTCATTTGTGTCATAATACAAATTCATTCTTATTACAATTTTAACGGATTCAATATCAATGACATTGTTTACTTTCAGAAATAGTCCCTACACTTACAAAGTTAGCTTTTTATCTTAAAAAATATTTCAAAAGTTAAATATTAGACACCCGTATCGTAGGATATGTTGTGTATTTGGAAGACTCCGAACATTGAGTCATTTCATCAATAAAAATACTTGAGTAAATAGCGGTTTTGGTCTCTATGCTTTTTAGGCCATTGCTATTATTTAGAAATCTAAAATGTTTTGCAACTTTATTACCAATGTTTTCATTTTATTGCAATTTTACTCCATCATACTAACTCCATCTATATTCCAGTTAAAACCAAGGTACTTAATAGGCATGTGCAGGGGTAAACTCATAAATATCCAAAAATCTATGCCGTATAATAAGACCTTTTTAATTTATATAAAAATTCATGCTATATAATAAAGATTTTTTTAACTTATATAATACAACAAATCATGTACAATCAAATAAGCAATTTTTTAATTATGGGGTATTGGATTTTAATAATCCCAAGTTTCACTAATTGGCCGATAATAATCCCAACTTCAAAAATTGCCTACAACAGTCCCAAGTTGTAAGATTTTGGCCACCAATGATCCTTGTCTAACTGGGTTATAACCTTGTTAGGCTGGTGACCTGCAACTTATTCCGGCGACCCGTTTTACCCCTGAAACCACCAAACGAGACCACCACCAATCATCTCCGACCTCCTGTAATCTTCTCCGCTTCTCAAAAGTTTAAAATTTCCACCATCTACGCAACTCCGGTGACCTACAACTTATTCCGACGACCTTCTTTACCCCTGAAACCACCAAAGGAGACCACCACTTGTCATCTCCAACCTCTAGTGACCTTCTCCGCCGCTCAAAACTTCAAAAAACTAACTGGGTTATAACCCAGTTAGACAAGGATCATTGGTGGCCAAAATCTTACAAGTTGGGACTGTTGTAGGCAATTTTTGAAGTTAGGATTATTACCGGCCAATTAGTGAAACATGGGATTATTAAAATCCAATACCCCTTTAATTATATAAATAGTATAAAAGAACAACTTGATTTTATTGTAGCTTCTCTCAAATTAGAGCTACTATATTTTTTATTTTATTTTTTTTACTTTTTTTCACTTTATGAAATAATTTGATTTTATTGTAGCTTTTGTCAAATAATTTTTTTTTACTTTTTTTCACTTTATTGTAATTACTTAAAATCCAATACCCCTTTAATTATATAAATAGTATCTATCTATATCTATACTATATTATAAAGCATTTCCCAAGGATACGTGCAAAAGTTAAGTAATTACAATTTATAGTGCTTAGGGTACAACACTTAATTACCTTAGTCTAGGGGCATAATTGTCCTTATCCAATTAATAAATAACAAATGATTTATAATACTTCATTGTCTTTAAGGGCCATAATAATAAAGACAATGATTTTAAATTACATTAGGTTATTTAATTGAATTAATGAATGAATGTCTGTATGAATTATTACTGCATGAAACTGTTACCATTTATGTCTAAATGAATTCTTACTGAATTCTTACTGCATGTCTGTATATTTTAAGACAACTCAAAATCCTCTCCTTTCCTACCCCATAAGATACCTAATCAACATCTATCATTACCCTTATTTAATTTAACATAACCATCATCATTGGCTCAATTGAATGGATTTGAATGCAATTGAATTATGCCAAATTGAATTAATCTTAATCAAACACCCGTCTCTTTGTCTTCCCCTACATAGAAAGAGTGAGAGGTTAGAAAGTTAAAAAGAGAAATGGGAGTGAGAGAGAGAGAGAAAGATAGAAATAGCGAAGCGGCCGGTGGTTTCTGAAGTCTCACCGGTATACGTTCGGCTAATTCGGCTACTACGATGGTCCAGAAGAGAGAGTCTGGTGATTGGTTCTGTCTGGTGGCTGGTTCAGTTTTATATCAGAATCGAAAGCTTAAACAACAAAGCACCAACGCCAACTGTTGTTAATGAGCACTGGTATGATTATCGTTCTTTCATTTGGTTTTTATTTTATTTTTTTGCTTGTTGTTGTTGTTGAGAATTGCAGGCGTTATTTTCGGTTTTGAGTATGAATAAAAGTTGTTTTTGTGAGATAATGCAATTGAATTATGCCAAATTGAATTAATCTTAATCAAACACCCGTCTCTTTGTCTTCCCCTACATTGAAAGAGTGAGAGGTTAGAAAGTTAAAAAGAGAAATGGGAGTGAGAGAGAGAGAGAAATAGGGAAGCGGCCGGTGGTTTCTGAAGTCTCACCGGTATACGTTCGGCTAATTCGGCTACTACGATGGTCCAGAAGAGATTCTGCTGGTTGGTTCTGTCTGGTGGCTGGTTCAGTTTTATATCAGAATCGAAATCTAAAACAAGAAAGCACCATCGCCAACTGTTGTGATTGAGCACTGGTATGATTATGGTTCTTTCATTTGGTTTTAATTTTATTTTTTTGTTTGTTGTTGTTGTTGAGAATTGCAGGCGTTATTTTCGGTTTTGAGTATGAATAAAAGTTGTTTTTGTGAGATTTAGATGGTTCGAGCAAGGAGTCACACTGAGTCACAAATCACACACACTACAATAGGTATGTCATTTTTTTTGTTTCGCAGCAATCTTCTTGATGATTAGTTTGTAAATTGTTGATTTTTTTCAAACATTTTTTCAGCCACTGGGAGGAACTATTATCTACACATGGAATATGAACATCAGAAGTTTATCCGTCGAATGGACTCGCCACGAGTCGTAATTGACATGAATCCTGAAAAAACGCTACCATAATCGCGTTTAATGGGATTGCGCAAACAGTTTTCTGGTGTCTTTGGAGGATGGGGAATCTGATTAATTATTTAACAAAGGCATTAGAGGCTAGATTTCGTCAAGCATTGAGCGCTGGCTGTCTTTCTTAGGTAACGAGCTTTAACGATCAAGTCCAAAATAACTCCAATAAATCATACACACATATTTACACAGACAGATATATTGCTCTTTAATTACAAAAGTTCTATACAATCTGTTAAACAAAAGTTGCACTTCATATTGGTGGATTTTCTATTTTTATTTATTGTATTTGTATACTTTATGTATAGGTTGCAATAATCGCGAACTGTAGCATTCTTGCAGCAGTTCGCCAGAAAATGGCTAGCAACCCAGGTGTTAGAACCACACTATTTAATGCACTTGCAAAGGTCAGTTATGTACACCTTGATTTGTCATACATGTTACATATAATATGGTCTGTATGTAAATTTTTGACAGTTTGTTTATTGTTATTCATGGTTCCGCAACCTTCTTGCATTGCAGGCTAATATTAACATCCGAGCTATATGCTCAGAGTACAACATCACAGTATTTGTGAAAAGAGAAGATTGCGTGAGAGCCCTAAACGCCCTTCATTCAAGATTCTATCTTTCTAAAACATCAATAGCAGTTGGCATAATTGGTAGGAATAGACAGATGGAATGTATAGGCTACGGAGTCGAGTGACTCCATAGAACAATCATAAAAGAGCAAGCGGATTAGAGCCCAGTACCATTGCCTCACTACTAGAAAAATTGGTTTTTGCCACCACATTTTCGGTCGCAAAAAGGTGGCAATTGCCATTTTGCCACCGTTTTGCTACCAAAAACTCGGTAAGAAATACACACGTAGCAATTGCCCTATTGCCACCTGTTTGCTACCGTTTTATTATTTGCTACCGTTTTTGCTACCGTTATTTTGTCACCGTTTTGCTACCGCTTTTTGTCACCGTTTTGCTACCTCCTTTTGTCACCATTTTGCTACCGTCTTTTTTCATTTGCCACCATTTTGCTACCGCCTTTTGTCATTTGCTACCGCTACTTTTTTGCTCTTTCGTACCTATTTATATCCCCACATTTCTTAGCCATTTATATTCTTTGCAAAACTTTAAAATGTAACCATTATGAAATTTCAAAATCATAACATACACAATGACATCAAAATCAAAACATCAAATAACCCAAAACATATATGTTATTCCTGTACATATGTTTTAGCAAGCTAGTACAGCAAAATATAAATTTTCTTCAAAGGTTTACAATGACCATATGTTTCAGCAAGCGAGCTTCCTGGAGGAATCTTCTTTCTGCCACCAATATAAGTTTTAGAATCACAAACTACAAAACCTTGTTTTGCATCTTCCTTATAAATCGCCTGTACAAGAAATTTATAAAACATTACTAAATCAAAAACATATATAACCTAAGATTTATACCTAAAATAATATAAACACCAAATATCTAACCTGACAATTTTCTTTAACTTAAAATGTGGTGGCTCAACCGGGACCGTTCTGACCAAATATCTAACAGTTTATCCGCATGATCATCACACTCGTTAACAGTTTCCCACGAGCCATCAGCAGAGAAATTCACATGAGAAATAGTACCACATACGTCTTTCAAAACCTAACGATAATTCAGTTGCTTTCATTAGACAGTTTAATAATATCAAATGAATGTAAAATGGTCAGTTCTAGCGGGTTGGGTAACAGGTTTTTGTTAACATCAATGACAGAAAAATTACATAAGAATGGTAGGTTGACAGGTGAAAAAAGGTTAGGCTTTAAACAGGTCATCTCAGTACAAATCAGTTCGACCCACAATAACTTTTTTTCTTGTATTAAACTTTATTGCGTTATTTAGCTAATTATTTGAATAAAATGTCATTTTCTACCCAGAGGTTTGGCCACTTTTGCGACTTTCGTCCAAAGGTTTGTTTTTCCGCATTTGGATCTAACAGGTTTGAAATCTTGCCATTTTCATCCAACTCGTTAACTCCATCCATTTTTATCCGTTAAATGAGGGTCATTTCCGTCTTTTTAGACATTTTTTATTAAAATAAAAAACACTGCAAGTAATAAAGATCCACCTCTGTTGACTTTCTCCCCACCCAAACCCTTTAATCATCACAAAAAAATGTCTAAAAAGACATAAATACCCCTGACTTAACGTTAAAAATGGATAGAGTTAACGAGTAGGATGAAAATGGCAAGATTTCAAACTTTTTGGATCCGGATGCGGAAAAACAAACCTTTTGGACGAAAGTCGCAAAAGTAGCCAAACCTCATGGACAAAAACGTATTTTACTCGTAACATTTTTATTTGACCTATTTGAGATAAATATAAAAACCAAATCGATCCATTAAGTAAATGAGTCGAAACACTATTTCTAATTTTCTCTGATACTTGCCTTAGCCATGACCTGGTCAATACGGATGTCGGTGAAGAATACGGATTGACTACAATGGGGACAACGCCACAATGGTCTTCTTGAGTTAATGTACACATAGTTTTCGAAATCAAAGCACTGCAAAAGGAGTAAAAATATATAACAGACTAACTGTTGGTCCCAATCTATGAATCTTGATACGAAAATAAAGATGAAACAACAAATATAATAAACAACAAGAATTCAATTGAACCTGATTGAATGTAATTGTACCGAATGATTGAGAGTTGTTTACAATTGAAAATCCTAACCCTATTTATACATATTGAAGAGGTACGATCCAATAGACGTGTCCCTTGTTGAACAGGCATGTCTTTTGATCTTGTGGCTGTAATTGAAGATGAAAGGTTGCGTCCCTGTGTTCTTGTTTCCTGATGTCGATCAGTGAAGGGGTGCGACCCCCTGTATGTGTCGATCCAAAACATGTAGGTTATTAACTTTCATCCTTCCATCTTTGGCCCTTATACTTTATAACTTATCTAATTCTAATAAAAAACTAACTATTAACTATATACTAATTAACCCTTGCACTTTAGGATGTGAAAGAGATTATGATTTCATTCACCCCCCTAATCTCGAACATCCTTAAGTTGCACCTTGATCTTTTCCATGTCTTGCTTGCCATCATGTGCTTCTCCATTTTTATCACGAGCTGGTTGTAGTAGATCCTTGTCTCTGAGCATCGGCTTTCTGCCCGTTACTTGCTTGACATCTTGATCCAGTTCTTCAACTTGTGACATTAGCAGAGTTGGTTCTTCGTCTTCTTACACGATATTTGCTTCTTCTTTTCTTTGGTTTGGTTTAGGACAATCTGAGGCATAGTGTCCATAATTATTGCAATTATAGCACCTTACTTTGCTTATGTCAAACACGAATTTGTCTTGATATCTTGGGTATCTCTTCCGTCTATCATAATCATGATTATTATCGTGTGACATGTCATCTTCTCTTTCTTCTTGTCTGAACCTGCCACAGCCTCGGCCTCGTGACTGATTAATTCTTCCTTCTTGTCCACGGTTTCCAGAGTGTCTACCACGACCAAAATTGTTGTCGTGATTTGTGAACAAGAGTTTATCATTGTTATCGGTATGACTTCCCTTTTTAGACTTGATTCTTTCTTCAAAAGTCTTAAGTCTACCTATGGTCTCATCTAGTGCGATCGTGTCTAGATCATTATTTTGTTCCAAGGATGCAACCATATGGATAAACCTTTCAGGCACGGAATTTAGTAACTTTCGTACCAACGTAGGCTGATCAAATGTTGATCCTAGGCTGGTTGCCTTAGTAACAATACTGTTTAACTTGGCAGTGAACGAATCAATTGATTCTTCTTCTTTCATATGCAACATATCAAATTCAGATTTGAGTGTTTGCATTCGTGCCTTTTGCACCATGTCTATACCAACATGTCTAGTTTTTAATGCCTCCCATACCTCTTTTGCACTTTTGCAATTAGCAACTTGCAATATGAGATCTTCGGGTAAGGCTTGAAACAAGTATGCAATCGCAGTTTTGTCTTTCTTGACATCTGGTTGCGTATCTTTACTTGGTTCAATCATTTCCCATAATCCGTTTGCCTCAAGTATAGTCTTGATACGGATAGCCCAAATTATATAATTTGTGGACTTCAAAGTGGGACATTGGAAATGTGTCAAGGATCCTATATCCTTGTGTGGTACAGTTGCACTATTGTTTGTATCTAACGATGATTTTTCTGACATCGTGACTTAGGTTTTCTTCTAAACCAACAATGATTCTAACGGGAATCACTAAACTAAATTACTAAGAAGTAAATTCTATAAACTGAACTTCCCGAATAATTGAAAAATGGAACCTGGAATAATAAAATAATTCTGTTTGACTTTTACAGAGTCAAATCTGATTTTCTTGGTTGATGTTTTTCCTTCTCTAACTTTCTGGAACAACAACACAACCTTGTTCCCCCTTTTTCTTGTAATTCTCGAGCAACAACAACAAACAAGAAAAAATTTCCTTTGATTCTGATTTTCAGTTCTTTAAACAACAAGAACAGCCGTGGGTCTTAACTTGATTTCGGCCCTTTGTCTCTGAATCAATTTGTTTCTGAAATCGATTTTATTCTCTTCTTGCTCTGAATCGATTTAATCTTAATCGATTTTTTGGATTCTCTGATGCGTTCTTTCTTCGTGGCTTTGGTTCTGGATCGATGTTATACCGAATTGATTTTCCTTCTCCTTCAATACTGATTCGATTTTACTGAATCGAATTGTTGCCTGAATCGATTTCCTTCTGAATCGATTTGATTTCTAATTCACGGGTTGAAGAACAAATTGAAAACGTATCAGATTTGAACCGTAGGCTCTGATACCAATTGTTGGTCCCAATCTATGAATCTTGATACGAAAATAAAGATGAAACAGCAAATATAATAAACAACAAGAATTCAATTGAACCTGATTGAATGTAATTGTACAGAATGATTGAGAGTTGTTTACAATTGAAAATCCTAACCCTATTTATACATATTGAAGAGGTACGATCCAATAGACGTGTCCCTTGTTGAACAGGCATGTCTTTTGATCTTGTGGCTGTAATTGAAGATGAAAGGTTGCGTCCCTGTGTTCTTGTTTCCTGATGTCGATCAGTGAAGGGGTGCGACCCCCTGTATGTGTCGATCCAAAACATGTAGGTTATTAACTTTCATCCTTCCATCTTTGGCCCTTATACTTTATAACTTATCTAATTCTAATAAAAAACTAACTATTAACTATATACTAATTAACCCTTGCACTTTAGGATGTGAAAGAGATTATGATTTCACTAACAAGGGATAAGATTTGATGCATACCAAAGTAATGCAAAAATAAAGACTCACCTGAAGATGTTTGCATAAATGACCTTTGACAGGTGTCGTGATGCGTTTGAAGCTGTATAAAATAGAGATCCCAGATCCGAAGGCATATATAAGTGAAGATAAATATACGAGGCAAGAAATAAGAAATTAATAGCTTCAAAAACGAGTTCAGTGCATACCTTATGGGGCAATTTAGTGATATTCTAGATGGCCCTTCAACTATATCGTTATCTGTTCCTCAAGATTATGTAGATCTCTCCTTGTTCTTCAAGTTGTTAAGATAATCGAGTGTCTCTAATCCTTCCACTCAAACTTCACTAGAGAAACAAATATCAAGATGTTTTCTTTAGAACAGATAAAAAAGACAATAACTAAAGAACAAGCATTTTACGTTTAGAAACATAGGATCCACTAATTATTTCCTGTCACCAATCAGCATCAACATGTTCGACCTGGTCATGAGCCTTTTTTATAGACAGACTTAAACATCATTCATCAAAAGTTCAATAAACATCATTCATCAAAGGTTCAATAAACATCATTCATCGAAGCTAAGACAAAAGAGTACATACTAAAGTGGAGAGTTTAAAGAACAAGTCGAACGGCATCTGCAAACCAGCTTATATAATTCACTTCTTACTTGGTGTAGGAAATTTGCTTCCCTGGAATGCCTTAATTACAGCTACCGATTACTTCGGTCATCTTAATCCTAATAAAAATATAGAGAAAGTGTTTTCAGTAGGTCATCTTAATCCTAATAAAAATATTGAGAAAGTGTTTTCAGTATGGGGTGGTTCTGTGGAAAAAATGTTTGCTTAATTTGTTACCTTTTTATTCCGTATTCTGTCATTTGGAAAAACAGAAATAGGGTAGCGTTTGGTACCTGAAGAGTACTGGATCAACACGGCGGATACTTACAGTTCAACCACAGTCAATGATTCTGCAGAACTGTAGGACCTCTTCGGGGCCGTAACATTACTTGTCGAATACCAATCAAGTTAACGACTAAAGCACCACCAGATTTGTTGAATTGGAAAACTAGCAAAGAGAAAATATGTGATCTGAGTTAAAACCTCAATGTGTAAAACACAACCAAAACAATATTAATTTCTCAATAAAATCAAAAAGGCACAAAAGAATAAAAGCAACAGATTGCAAGACAATTAGATTTGGAGCACAAATGTACTGATCTGAATTTTGAACAATTTCCCGGTTTCCTTTCACGAAATAGTTGTCTACTCGAAATGCAAGATTTCCATTGGAGTTGTACACTGTAAACCCGTCTCAATTGAAGATCAAAGACTTCTTCCACACCGTCAAGATGACAGGATTCTTAGTGTTTACAACTGGAATGATGGTCTCACTCTCAGAATAAACCTTTGCCATGAAGAAGCACTGATTAGTTTAGGGTGGGACTACATTTTTTATAGTAACTATACTACAAGGTATATATATCCCATTCAACGAGAACTTTTTAATAAGGGGATGCTTAAAGCACGTGATGCCGCATAATTATAGCATAGGTTTTATTTGTTTATATTTTCTTCATGCATAAACACATGAAACATAATAAAGAATTTGGGTACCACGAACTACATAATAAATTGAAACTATTTAACATATTGTTATTGTTTTAATCACTAGCCAAGCTTTTTTTTTCTTATTATGCTCTTTTCTTTTTGACGATGGTACATGAGATTCAGTTTGCACTATTGAATATTTTGTAGGGTAAATTGCCATAATCGTCCCCGAGGTTTAGGTCTGTTTGCCAGTTTCATCCAAAATGACTTTTTGTGCCAAATAGCCCTTCACCTTTGGCTTTTTTTTCCGTTTTCATCCAAACCACTAACTTAGTTTACTTTTTCTGTTAAGTTGAAGGATATTTGAATGAAACTGGCAAATATTAAACCCCAGTGATGATTTTGACAATTTACTTAAATTCTTTTTAATTTCTTTTATTTAATTAATTTTGTCACATATATATATAACAGAATATACATGGAGTTCTTATAAAATAATTAATAGTTTTGTCACATAATTTTTATAAATTTTCATCCAACCACTAACTCAGTTATTTTTTTTTCTATTAAGGTGAAGATCTTTTAAAATTTATAAAGTATAAAAAAATTAATTTTCAATTTTTTTATATACATCAGTTTTATAAAAATAAAATCTACTTCAACCGCTAAATTTTATAAAACTAAAATGCTAGTGACCTTATAGAAAAAGGTCAAATAAACAAATCTTATCATATATACCAAGTTTGTAATTCATTTTCTACTCTTTTAAATTAGCTCCTAACAAAAAACAGAAGTCACTGCCTCCCCCCTCCCCCGAATCAAACAACGTATCGTTACCAAACCTTAAAATTACCCACCAAATAGTAAGTATAATGCCATGAACCAAAAGTTTCTTTACTCAAATCACTCGTAATAAATATTAGTTACTTACCCTCATAATCTTAATTAGATAATATTTTATTTCTGCCAATATATTTCTTAGGCGCTCAACACATATAAAAATATGTAACGTTTTACAATTTTTTTATCTCTACAATTGATTTAATACTAAAAGTTGTAATGGATTCTAATGTGTTGCACACCATTGACATTTATTTTATATATCGTTTTCTCTTTATAAAACTGGTCTATATTAAAAAACTGGATATTTATTTTTGTCTTAATTTATAAAATTTAAAACATCTTTCATCTTAACAGAAAAGATAAACTGAGTTAGTGGTTTGGATGAAAATTTATAAAAATTATGTGACAAAACAATTAATTTTTTTTATAAAAACTGCATGTATATTCTGTTTTATATATATGTGACAAAATTAATTAAATAAAAGAAATTAAAAAGAGTTTGAGTAAATTACCAAAATCGTCCATAAGGTTTTATATTTGCCAGTTTCATCCAAATATCGTTCAACTTAACTTAATAAGTAAACTAAGTTAGTGGTTTGAATGAATATGGCAAAAAATGCCAAAGGTGAAGTGTTGTTTGGCAAAAAAAAAATTTGGATGAAACTGACAAACAGGCCTAAACCTCATGGACGATTTTGGCAATTTACTCTATTTTAAAAATAGTTCAAAAATTTTAAATAATCATGTTTATATAGCTTCCTAGTTTATATAATATAGCAAAGAGATATAAATGGGTACGAACCAAAATGTTTTAGGCGTACAGTCTAAGAAAAAAAAGCATATACTATGGGTATATTTTGAGGGTCACGACGATAAGAAATGGAAAACGTTGAAGACAATACTAGAAGATTTATAGTTCACTCAAAATCAAATAGGTTTATTAGCTCGTAAATGAATTGGTGGCATGTAGTATGAACGTCGATTTTACTTGGGACTAAGAGTTCTAGTTTGGCTTTCTAAATAAAGCCAATTATGATCACGTACATGATTTTCTATATTATATAAACTAGGTTAGAACCCTGTGTTTTACATGAGCTGGATAAATATATTTTTATATACTAAATAATAAAAAGTTACACCTTTAAAAACTCGTAAATTGCAAGATTGAATAATCACGCGTATTACACGGCTTGAATACAAATAATGTAATCAATTAACACACATAGATATCGATATATGTTTTTGAAAAAAATGAAACTTTGATGTATTATATACTTTTTATAACATTTTACTTTGTTTTTTTAATTATTTATTAATAGGTTAGAAACTTGTGTGTTATACGTGGTTGAATCAATTTAATATTAAATAGTTATTAATAAGCAGAAAAACAAAAGAAAGAGTTAAGAAAAGAAATATAAAATATATAAGAAATAAGCAAAAAAATAAAATAATTATATAGCAATAATCATTGAAATTATTATTAATAAATAACCCGTTGTATTAAACAATATATTGATTGACAAAACGATCCATTTGTATGTATTATACAGATATATTATATATCAACTAATATCTAATCTAATTTATTATATTATTCAGATGTTTCTTAGCTAAAAGTACACACAAAAATATGTATGAATGATATATGTCATGTAAATAAGTGAGGATGAGATGAATTAAAAAAAGTCGGTGAAAAATAATGAAAAATCGAATGTATTAATATTTTATTTATATAAATAATGAAAAATCGAGTGTATTAATATTTTATTTATATAATTTAAAGATAGCTTTATATGAGTTAACTAAAACGCCATATTTGTAGGTTTTGTGTTGTGTTTTGGATGATAAGGCTTGACTATCGAATGACTAACATTAGTGTGTTTTATGTTGATTATCATGTTGTGTTTTATATTCATAGTTATACCATAGTGTGTTTGAAGTTTTTAAGGACTGCTAGGGTTTGGATATTGTGTTTTAGTGATCTTCACTATGTTATTTGTGGATTTTGTGTGTGTTTGATGGCTGAAATTGTGGTGTTATATTACTTTGTACACTTTGTAGAAAAAAAAAGACTTTGCAGCCGAACCTCACCCTATAATATAATATATATATAGGGAGAAGATCATGCGAGAACCACCTCTTATTGTGAGAACCGCGAGAACCAATGTGAACACACCAAAAATGCCTAAAAATAGCTAAAAATCACACAAAATTTTTTTTTTTGATTTTTTTAATATTTTTTAGGTTAAAATCGCTACTTTTCGAACCCAAAAAAAAATATATATATATTTTTTTTAATTTTTTTTTAAAAAAAAAATTTTTTTTTTTGGCTTCGAAAAGTAGCGATTTTAACCTAAAAAATATTAAAAAAATCAAAAAAAAAATTTTGGATTTTTTTTTATTTTTTTAGATTTTTTTTAGATTTTTTTACGTTTTTTGGGGGTTTAGTTTTTAGCATTTTAGCTTGGGGGGGGTGGGGGGGGTTAGGTTTTTTGGGGGGGGGGGGGTTAGGTTTTTTTAGCTATTTTAGGTTGTGTTCACATTGGTTCTCAAGGTTCTCACAATAAGGGTGGTTCTCGCATGAGCCCCTCCCTATATATATATATATATATATATATATATATATATATATATATATATATATATATATATATATATATATAGGGCCAGGATCATTTCAGAACCATAAATATTTACAGAACTCACAGAACTCCTAATTAACAATCTTTTTATTTATATATTTTTATGTTTAGGATAATTTTATCATTTATTATGTGTATTTTTACGATTACATACATGTTCTGAAATGAACTCGACCCTATATATATATATATATAGGGTAAGGTTATTGAAAAAAATGTTAAAAGTGTGAGAAGTGTGAGAAATATTATGGAGATGACATGTGTCCTCAATCTAAATTAATTCAAAAGGGAAAACAGGTAATTTTATCCTTGATTCAATTATTTCAAAACTTTCCATAACCGCCACCTTATTTATGGGAACAGAGTTTTTTTAAAAGATCTCTATAAAAACACTATGAATAACACTGCAACCAGCATTCAGCACATATATAACACCATTCAATAAATATATAACACCATTCAATAAGTATATAACACCGTTTTAAAGATCTCTATAAAAACACTACCAATAACACTTCAAACCACCATTAAGCACATATATAACACCATTCAATAATTATATAACACCATTCAATAAGTATATAACACTATTAAGAGACTGCAAAACACAATTCAACAGTTCATAACACTGTAGTAAGTACATAACACTACAAAACAAGATATAACACTACAATCACTATAAACCACTATGAATAATATATAACACCATATTACCCTATTATAACTCTGTATAATACTACAACCATGTCATTCCACTGCGGGCACCACCACTGCCGCCCACCATCGTCGGGAGGTGGCCGGCGCCGCCTCTCTAAAGTCTCTCTTCTCTTTCTCTCGCTCCAACCCAACCACCGGACACCACCTTGTCGGACAATTTCTCTCGCTCGAGCCCAACCACCCGACACCCACCTAAGAGAGACGTACCTGAAAAAGTCGATGTCGGAAATACCTGGTGCGACGATTTCTACCACGGTGGTGGACAGAGACAAATCTTTACGATGGAGAAGAAGATGATACAGAGTGAATCACGATTTTGAAGGGTTTTTGATACGGTTTCCTTTTTCAAAATGGACATTAAGACTTTATTACCCCTACATATTTCAAATCAGTCCAAAATAATAAAATACATTTTACAATTTGGTCTCTATTGATCTCAACCATTAGATCAAAGATCTAATGGTATAGATTCTTTCTTACTCTTCTCACAAAAACCCTCCTTTTTACATAAACCTCTGCATATATATCTTCCTAATATAATAAATCAAATGGGATTGGGCTGAGGTGTCAACACCACAAGCCCTCTTCTTTCTCTCTTTCCTACATGGCAATCTCTCACAAATCCTAATCTTAGGTGTCATTTTCTGGTTTTTTTTTTTTATTATATAGGAAGATTGGAAGATTCAGCTTTTCATGGGTGGCAAAACCAAACCCCAAATCTCATTTTAAATTTCAAATTTCAACTCACAAAAAGACGCACTACACACCACTACTCAAATTCTCAAAATCAGTCATTCCAGATCTGCTTTATGTGCTCAACTTCTAGAGCGAGAAACTTCTAGAGAGAGAAACCGATGGACGAGAAGTTGATACAGCGGCTGGAATCCGCCGTAGCACGGCTGGAATCACTATCTCTTCCTTCGTTCTTCCGATTCAACAACCATCAGGTTTGTGTTTTTGAATCTGAGTATCCATGAGTTTTGGAACAATAATTACGATTTTTGAGGTCTAGGGTTTCAATATCCATGAGTTTTGGAACAATAATTACGATTTTGAGATCTAGGGTTTCATAACTCACCTAATCGGGCATCGTGTAGTTTATAGTGAATCAAGTCTGCAAAGGTCGGTGGCTACGGCGAAGAGTTCCCAGCGGTAGATGGTGATTGAGGTATGTTCCGACAAACTGAGGTATGTCCAGCGACCTCCTTTTAATTTGTTTAGTTCACACGCTTTAGTTTTTGAATATGATGTTTGTGTTTGTTTTAAACTTGCAGATCTAGGCTTTTACTTTAATTTTTGGATTTTATTTAACTACAATTCGTGAACCAAATCGGATAAATGCAGTTAGTTTAATGAACAGGGTGCTCAGAAATATATTCCAAGTTAAAGGGGTGTACTTATAAAAGTTTTTATTGTGATTTTTTAATCATTATATGGGATTCTTATGCAAATAATTGCAGATGTAGGCTTAATTAATGGTAGAGGGTCCATAGCTGGCATTATTTTTATTTTTTATTTTGTCACGGGCTGATGAATATCAGCAAGAAAATGAATTAGTTTTTTTATTAAGAAGATTCCAAGGTTGTTTTTTAAAACTGTATGTTTATTTCTATCATTATGCTTAAAAAAATCAGTGTTATCTTCTATTGTTAGGCATGAACATGGTTTTGTTTGGCCAATTTGGGCTACAGAATATTGGCGAAATAGGTAAGATAGATTTGCAAATATTCAAACCAAACCAGCTCTGTTAGTGCACTTAGCCCAACCACTCAAAGTTACCAAGCATGGTTTGGTTTGGTTTGGGTTGATTTTTGTATTTTCTTTACACTTTTTATGGGGGAAAATGATATTTCCATATCAGATTCTTTTTATAAAAGAAGAAAACAATTGTTTTGAAGAAGAGTCTCCAGATCATAAAGATTAACCCCAAATGATTTTTCTCAATTATATTGTATATGAACTTACTAGAAAATAATTTTTCTCAATTATTTGGTTTGGCCAATTAGGAAATTCTTAAACCCGTCAAACTACTTTAGTCTGACCGATTTACTCGGTTTTAGCCAGATCATGCACACCCTACTAATAACATAGCATATGTCACCTGGTATATACCAAAATTACAAGCAAAATATACGTGTGCTGACAAGTTTCAGTGAATGTATAATATTTTAGCGAGTTCAAGTCTGAGCATGCTCTGATCAAACTGGATACATGTTAGTATTTTATTTGTGTTTTTGATGATTTGATGAATCTCATGATGAAATTATTTAGTATTTTATTTTAAATAGAATATAATTTTTTATTTATTTTTTAATTTTGCGTCAAGGCGTACACCTTGTGAGACGAAGGGAAAACGCCTCACGGCACGATTCCGTACTTTTAAAGCTAAGCTGGAAGATCTAAGTTCTGAAGGTAATAGTAGTGGCTTCCAATTCTCCAAGTTCTGAAGGTAATAGTAGTGGCTTTCAATTCGAGTACTGAGCTTTCTTAAAAATAAACACTTAGGAAAAATAACAGATAAGAGCTTGGGGCATTTAAAACAGAGTAACGGTATGCCTCTTAGACCAGAGTTCAGCCCGACACATGGTAAATCTGCAGCTTTTAGCTATTTCTCATGTTTCAATCTTATATTGATTGAGTTATCCTTGCAGGAAGTCGATCCTTGTGAGGACTTGACTGATAATTATATCGGACTGGTAATGGGTCAAAAAGGACGAGTTGAATTCACCTACAATGTGCTGCTGGATTTGCTCACTTAGAGACTGGGAAGTACAAGCATGTTGTCCGCAAGGTTTTTATCGGACTGGTAATGGGTCAAAAAGGATGGGTTGAATTCACCTACAATGTGCTGCTGGATTTGCTCTCACTTAGAGGCTGGGAAGTACAAGCATGTTGTCCGCAAGGTTTTTTTTTTTATATATTACATATTATTTATAATCCTACTATTTTTAATTTTGTTCAATGGTTATGCCAAAGGAACTTAATGCTACTCTTATAACGGTGTGTGACATGTAATGATGCAAAGAATATTAACAGTCCTCTAATTTTTAGGGTTATGTTTGCTTAGCATGTGTGTAGGACCGTGTTTCGTGACCGAAACCGTGATTCTTGTGAGATCGGTTCAAGACGGGAGAGATTAGACATAAACAAACAACTTCTTTGTATTAATCCGGTAGTATAACATTACAAATCGGCCCGATTACAAGATAACCGAACTAATACCAAAGGAGTACACATCCGGGGAGAGACCAAGTGGTGATCTCTCCCGGTGAGGTCTCAAACCTCCTAAACTCTCCAAGTGTTGCAAATGGCAAGGGTTTTCTATTTATAGTCACACCCCTTGTCTTGCAAACACACACGGTCAAACAAATAACCCTCTCATGTGACCACTTCAAACGAGCGGGTCAATACACGTTCGTTTGACCGCTTCACTAACTATTACAAATTCAGCGTAAAATAATAACTAATCTATTCGACAAGCATCGGACACAAAATCTGCATCAACAAATTCCCCCTTGTCCGTTGCTGTCGAATGCTGAAAATGCAACTGCAATCGATCTTCAGTCAAGTATTCATCTTCTCTGTGTTAACAAATTCCCCCTTGACCGATGATCCAGGTAAGTAGTATCTTGACGCTCCTTGTAAAATATTTCCCCCTTAAAGTACGCGTATCCGTGTTGGGTGTTGTGCAATTTCCTCAATTGACCGATCTTCCGCTGATCTTCCAATACTCCAACCGGCATTTGATAAGGGTTCCAATCTTTAAGAACTGCATCAAGTCTTGATCTTGTCATAAGAACTCTATTTCATACAAGCATACTACATTGATAGAGATTTCTGGTGAACTGTCTTCTGTAAACCGTCTTTGTGGAATCGACCAAGTAATGCACTTTAATCTTCAGCATCAACACTCAGGAAAGTCAGCTAGACCAAGTGTATCCCTTGCAAGCTCAACCAGCATGCTTAGTTGAACTACATCCCGATCTCATTGTCTCGCCTTTGTGAAGTTGACCACGTAATGCACTACGGATCTTCAGCATCAGTACTCAGGAAGTCAGCTAGACCAAGTACATCGTTTGCAAACTCAACGAATTGAGTTACCCCCAGATCCCTGTAAAATCCCAAAGAAACATCAAACCCAAAACCAAATCCTGCAGGTCTTCAGTCTTGAACTATCAGCTTTCATAAAGATTCCCCAGGTCTTCAGTGAACAGCGCTTTTGTAACTACTGTAGACTTTAGAAACCTGTATTTTTCCGTGCAAAACCCTTCACGCTGGCTGGAGAATTAATTAAAATCCTCAAATATGTCTATGTGCAAAACATTCCACGCCGAACCGTTTGTATCACCAGAAAATCACAAACTCTACCACCTGTGATTGCGTTTAGAAATTTACCGAAGAAATTCAACATACGAAAATTTTTATCCCCCCATTTCTTTGGTAAGATTTCTAAACCTTAACAGATTCTCTCCACTTCAAAGAAACTGTCGTCAAATGTTCACCAATTCCCTCCACTGAGCGGAACTGTCGTCAATCTTCGTTGAATGTTCTTGGTTTTTCGAAAAATCACGAAAACGAATTTCTTCTTTGCATATGCTAGTTGAATAAGAACGTCCCCTAGTACCCCGTTGGATCCGACTTGTATCCCTCCAAAGACTTTGTGAACTCGTTAGGACCGGTATTGACATTCTAGGTTCATTCATTCGTTACCAAATGCGAGAATATGACAATAAACAAAAAGATATCTTCGTTGCATATTCTAGTTGATAAGGAAATTTCGCCTAGTACCCCGTAGGATCCGACTTGTATCCCTCCAAAGACTTTGTGAACTCGTTAGGACCGGTATTGACATTCTAGGTTCATACGTTCGTCTTCAAATGCGAGAATATGACAATAAACAAAATGCTTTCGAACATTTTCGAATAACCGATAACAATCATAGACATTGACGTGCGGAAGTGAACATACCGTTTTGTTTTTGGTTTTTGGCCCATAATAGTCGCGTCACCATTTTTGACATTTGCATCGGTAACCGTGACTACCCCACAATTTTTTTTTTATTTTTTTTTTTTAAATCAAGTTTTCATCATCTCTTGTTTTCATCATGCCGCATCATCCCGCGCGCTCTCAAACCCGTTCAATTTCGACGTTGAAATTTAGAAGCGCTATTCAACTCAACTTCGCGAACACCCGATCCCACTTTGTTTGCGACCCATTAGAATGATCTTCTATTCTTGGCCCAATATCGATTAATAATTAAAAGTCTGAATAGAAAGACCACTGCCCATTACCAAGCCCCAAAAGAAATAACGGTGGCCCAACTTTAATACTTATCTCTAATCCTCCCACAAATGGAGCCCAAAATAAGATTACGACAAAAGAGAATGTTTTCACATTCTAATGGAGCCCAAAATATGATAGGTCATGTGAATCAAGAAACCCTACCTGCTCCCAACATTAGCTTTTGTTTTCATCTTCGATGAACAGCTTCAATACACACAGACATTTTTTTTTTTTTTTGTTTTTAAACCAACTTTAGCCGACATCATCCTTGTACAGCTATCAAACATTATCAGCTAACAATCCTCTACTCTCTCTTCAATCCCTTCGATACACCTGGAATACCCACCTCCAAAATTCAAACATCATTCCCTGTTCCTTCGATCAACAAACATCAGAACCCCAAAAATAATTGTGCAGACATCATCTTCCTCTGATTTCGATACCCAGCAACCAGCGACACTAAACTTCTCCGATTCCACCTGCAATTACCGGATCTTCTTCAGTTTATCAAAGATACCTACAACCTCAAACCAGAACCTCCTTGCATATGTTGTTCAATCTTCGATTCACAAACATCAGAACAATCGTAACCCCTGTTTCAGAATCATCTTTCGAAACATATGTTGGATCCTTCGAACTGATCAGATCTGGATCCTTCGAAGTTGTTGGGACTGATCATCTTTCGAAGTTGTTCATCTTTCGAAACATATGTTGGATCCTTCGAACTGATCAGATCTGGATCCTTCGAAGTTGTTGGGACTGATCATCTTTCGAAGTTGTTTGGAACTGATCATCTTTCGAACTGATCATCTTTCGAACTGATATATGCTGGTTGTTTGGAACTGATCATCTTTCGAAGTTGTTTGGAACTGATCATCTTTTGAACTGATCATCTTTCGAATCTTCAAGCAGCCGCCAAGAACATCAAGAACACAGCCACTGTTCAATTTTGCAGATTTGACGAAAACACTTTGTATACGATTTTTGATGATGATAACTTGTTTATTTAGGTGAAAAACATAAAACCCAACACTCGTTTCAGCACAGATCTGAATAATCGGGTCCAGATCTGAGTTTTTCTCATTTTCACCCAACTTTACATCTTGAACAAAAAGCACAAAAATCACAGATCTAGAGCACATGTGACTTAGTAAACGGTTAGATTTACTAAATCGGGCACCATGGCTCTGATACCAATTGTAGGTCCCTCGGAGGTTGAGGTTTAACCTATTCCTTGTTATGTCTAACACACTAGCGAGTGCGGAATCCAAGCTAGCATGCAAACCGAGATAGAACAAGCACAATGATAAACACACAAGACTCAACGATTAACACCACTTGTATTAATGCGAATGAAAGGTCCGTTACAAGCACAAGGTTTACAAATCAGTTCTGTAAACTCTCTCTAAGTGTGTGTTCTCTCTATTTTCTGCTCTATGTGTCTTCTTGAAAAGTGAACACAACACATGGGTATATATATACCCAAACAGCAGGTCTGGTCGAAGGATCAGGCAGACTGGTCGAACGATCATCTGTCGACCAGAAACAGCTCGAAGGATCCATATGTACCACGAAAGATGTGATCTTTCGTGGTCCATCTGTCGAAAGTTTATGTTTCGAGCTCATCATCGAAGGATCTAAGCTATCCTTCGATGACCATCCTTCGACCCAGCCATATTACAACCATATGTTGACTGTTTGGCCAAGTCAAACCAGGAGGATGGTTGACTTGGTCAAACTTACAAGACTAACAAAGACATCGTTCAGTAACAAGACAAAATACAGACAAAGTACAGACACAAGTGCACCAACAAACTCCCCCTTGGCTGTAGCTTTGTCTGGCTGTAGCTTTGTCTCGATCTTCATTCTTGTAAGTTCTCGTGTCTTCAAGTCTTTGACTTCTATTCAAGTCTTCAATGTCGGAGGATCTTCAAAGTCTTCACGTCTCGAAAGCAGAAAGTGTACCAACAAACTCCCCGTTTCATGTAGGAAGTGTGTTGACAAACTCCCCCTTAACATAAGCTCCCCCTTGAGTTATGCTCGTGAAATACTTGTTCTTTATGAAGTGAGATCCTTGTGGTGTTGATGATGGTCAGCGGCAACTCGATCATCTTCATCATTTGAGTGCCTTCACGTCGTGTCTTCATTCCGAAGCTTGTCATCGACCATGTTCTCCTAGCCTTTAGAATCTGCACATGCAAGAAATCTAAACGCGTAATGAGAACAACCGCTTGGAATATAGTAAACATAAACAAACGACACACGAGTGACCATTGTTTAAACAAACACCGTCCGACAGTTTGAAAGTTTAATAAATTTGTCAATTTCAATTTTAACTTTCAACACTTGCAAATTTCGACCGTTTATGAAGATTTAGTCGTTTCGGTTTTCAATCAGGTTTCAGGTAACGAAGACTCGAGCTCCAACATCGTACGATCGAAAATAAGATAGAAATAAAATCTTTTTGATATTTTTGAATATTTCAAATTCAAAGACTGAAAGCAGTAAATAAATATATACAAAGATGCAGAAACTGAAAGCATTAAATAAATATTTACAGACATTCTTTTTGCGAGTTTCGAGGGTAAGAGAATCATATCAGTGTACGGTCATGCCAAAACGCTCTTGTTGTTCAATTAGTTAACATTAAGATAAGCATCCTATAACGATTATCGGTATTGTTGTCCACATAAGCTCAACTTATCATTTGTAATCATGGCGAGGGGATACGTTAAGGTATGATTTATACTTACCGACCGGTGTTCATCCACATCACGACACATTCCCGTATCAAGGTATGCACGAGGGTTCATCTTACCGGTGAGTATACCGATTATCATCTGTTTGACCGTATATGATGTGAGATTCTCACTTATTGATTTGAAAACAAGCCCTTTGTGATAGAATCACTTATTGATGAGGAACTTGATTTTCGATGCATGAGGGCACAGGAGCAAGTCCGTGAACAGGTCAGTACTTTCGTACAGCAGAGAGACGAACTTGACTCCCGGAAAGAATTTGTGATATATTATCACTTATTTGTTTTTGGACATGTGATTGTTGATCACTTATTGAGGTCGTATGCAATATGTACACGTATGTATAGTATCATGGAAGATCTAGACTTGCGTCCCCGTTATTTTTCGGTAAAAGATACAACCATGATACCCAGATGATAAGCAGCATAAAGACCGAATATCTCAGAACCTCGGCAATCTCTCAAACGAAATTTCGGTACTAAGACCATATGCCAATGAATGGTTCCCACCCAATCTTCAGTCGATTTAAGTTTATATCACCCTGCACATTTTAAAATGATTGTGAGCCTACCGATACATCTTATATAGAGCTGCTTATCGTTTTTCATTTAAGGTTTAAAGAGGTGTGGACAGACCACTGATGTACTATCATTTTCTCTTTTGCTCGCCAGGAAACTCATTTTTGCTTTTCTATTGTTTTTGTGTTTTTGAAATTTTTCGATGTTTTTGGATTTTCAAATTTTGGATTTACTCCCCCTAAAATCAATAAACTAAGACAAATTTAAAACACAAAGGTATTTACAAAAATGATTTTCCGATGTGGATTACTCTTGCTTGACCTTAATGCCGTTTACCAATAATAAATAGTCAAATCTTGATTTGTCAAAAGCTTTGGTAAAAAGGTCGGCACGTTGGTCATCGGTGTGGACGTAAGCAACATCGATTAGCCTTTTCTCAAAGCAATCACGTATGAAGTGATACTTAATTTCGATGTGCTTAGTCTTTGAATGTTGCACAGGATTTCTAGTGATCTGTAATGCAGCAGAATTATCAACGTAAATAGGAGTAGTTAGGAATTCAAAACCGTAATCACGCATTTGTTGTTGTATCCACAGGACTTGGGAGCAACAACTTGAGGCAGCAATGTATTCAGCTTCGCATGTTGATGTAGCGACGCACGTCTGCTTCTTGCACTGCCATGTGACTAGGCGATTTCCCAAAAACAGACATCCAGCCGTTGTGGATTTGCCGTCGATTTTGCATCCGCCAAAATCAGAATCACTGAATGCGATCAAGTCAAAGTTATTATCCCTAGGGTACCATAGACCGGTGTCAGGGCAACCCTTCAAATAACGAAAAATCCTTTTTACAGCTGCAAGATGTGAGGCCTTCGGATTGACTTGATATCTGGCAAGTAGGCACGTTGGGTACATTATATCTGGTCTTGATGCTGTGAGGTACATAAGAGATCCGATCATCGCGCGGTAGTATGAGGGGCTAACAGCTTCACCCTTCAAGTCTGGAGTAATTCCGTGATTTTGCGGCAATGGGGTACCGATGGGCGTTGCATCAGACATCTGGAACCGGCTCAAGATGTCACCAACATATTTAGTCTGATGGATGAATATCCCAGACTCTGTTTGTTGTACTTGTAGGCCCAAAAAGAAGGTCATTTCCCCCATAGCACTCATCTCGAATTTATCCTGCATAGTGCGCTCGAAATCCCTACACAAAACATCATTAGTAGAACCAAATATAATATCATCAACGTATACCTGTACCAGTAGAAGATCTCCATCTTGTTCTTTGATGAAAAGAGTACAGTCGATAAGACCTCTGCGAAATCCATTCTCCAGCAGATAATTAGATAAGGTTGCGTACCAAGCTCGCGGTGCTTGATGAAAACCATAGAGAGCTTTGTTGAGCAACCAAACCCGATCGGGATGGATAGGATCTTCAAAACCTGGAGGCTGTTCGACGTACACCTCTTCTTCCACCACACCATGTAAGAATGCACTTTTCACGTCCATCTGGTATACCTTGAAACCTTTGAATGAAGCATAAGCCAGAAAAATCCGAATTGCTTCTAGACGTGCAACAGGTGCATACACTTCGTTGTAGTCGATCCCTTCTATCTGACGAAAACCTTGAACGACTAGCCTTGCTTTGTTTCGGATAACAATTCCACGGTCATCCTTTTTGCATTTAAACACCCAACGGGTACCAATCTTCTTATAACCAGCAGGTTTCTCTACGAGTTTCCAGACACCAAGCTTCTGGAATTGTTGCAGTTCTTCCTGCATTGCTTCAACCCATGAGTTATCTTTCAAAGCTTCTTTCCAAGTTCTTGGCTCTTCCTGTGAGACATAACACGCGAAAGACCAATCATTTTGTTGACCAGATTCTCTAATATCTGCATACAAGCCTGCATTGTTGTTGTTACGCAACATGTTTCTTGTTTGAACGCCACTCTGTACATTTCCGATGATGTTTTGTTGAGGATGGGTATTGTGAATCCTTGTTTCTGGATTAGCTTGAACTGGAATATTTGTACCCAGATTGTTGAGATTGAGATCAACAATCAATTCAAGTCCCGGAATTGACGAAGAGGATGATGCAGAAGTTTCAGCTGTTCTAGGGACATCCACTGGAGGTGTACCCTCTGAAGTACCATGAACTGCTGTTGGAGCTTGATCTGCATCGAGAAATTCGTCATCCTCTGAAGATTCGTTCAATTCGGAAGCATCTTGAAAATCCTCATTGTCGAGAGCATTATTGTTCACTGAAGATGGTTCTTGATTGACAATAATGGGACGAACCAACGGTGAATCTGTTGCATTATCACTCTCGAAAAACATCCTTGCCGCAGCATTTTCTTCAACGTCTTCAACATTGATCGAATTGAAAAAGTCATCGTACTCAAACATCCAAGGCTGACCAGGATTTCTGACTGGTAAAGTGTGCCTTTGTACTCTGACTTCAGACCATTCCTCGACCCTTTTAGTCTCTAGATTCCAGACTCTTAAGTTCGGGGTGGAATACCCAAGAAAGTATCCTTCAATGGCTCTTGCCCCAAACTTTCCATTAGGATCGATTATTGTGCACGGAGCTCCAAACGGTTCAAGATATGACAAATCTGGTTTCCGTTTGTTTATAAGCTCAAAGCAGGTCTTGTTGTGCCTTTTGACTGTAAGGACTCGGTTCAACGTGTAACATGCAGAGGACACAGCTTCAGTCCAGAAGGGAATCGGCAGCTGCGACTCTAACAACATAGTCCTAGCAGTCTCGATCAATGTGCGGTTCTTACGTTCAGCGACGCCATTTTGTTGAGGAGTGTAAGCTGCACTAAATTCGTAAAGAATACCTTTTGAAGTGCAAAACTCCGCCATGGCATGATTTTTAAATTCAGTACCATTGTCGCTACGTATCCGCCTAACCTTCAAGTTATAGAGGTTCTCAATCTGAATGATCAAATTTTTGATAATACCGAAGGTTTCACTCTTATGAGCCATGAACGCCACCCAAGAAAATCTTGAATAATCATCAGTTATCACGAGGCAATATTGATAATTCCTAATGCTTTTGTGCTTGACAGGACCGAACAAATCCATGTGCAAACGTTCAAGAGGAACGGCCACCGTGTTGACTTTCTTTGTAGGGTGTCGCTTCTTCGTTTGTTTTCCTTTCTGGCACGAGACACAGACGTCTTGAAGATGGAAGTTTTTAAGAGGAACACCATTCACCAATTCATTTGACACAAAATGATTCATTTTGCGTAAGTGAATGTGACCCATTCGTCTGTGCCAAGAGATTGTGTCTTTTTCTGTGGCTTTGGAAACGAAACAGGTTGCTTGTGCAGACGTTGTGATAGCTTGGCTCATATCAAGGACATACAAATCATTTATCCTAGGAGCCGATAAGAGAATCCATTCTTTTGGAATTTTGAAGCCGGGTTTCAGCACATAACATCCATTAGCATCAAAGTGTACTGAGAACTGCTTATCACAAATTTGAGAAACACTAAGAAGATTGTGATCAAGTTGTTGTACAAAGTTGATCTTATCGAAGCTAACAACCCCGTTGGAGATCATTCCTTCACCCGTAATATATCCTCCCTTATCTCCAGCAAAAGCAACATAACCTCCTCTAATAGATTTGACGTCGTAGAGAAGCTTCATGTCGCCTGTCATGTGCCTGGATGCCCCACTATCAACAATCCAATGACTACTGATAGTTCCTCCTGGAACACCCTGCACATGAACTCACATAATTAGTTGGAGATGGGGACCCAAGCCATTGTGGTCTTGGGTCTTCCATTTTCATCAATGACAATAACTTCTACTCTTTGATGATTTGAAAATTGTGATGGTCCCCCTGAATTTGTGGTTAATTTAGGTTTCCATGTCTGTTGAGTTTTACCAGTTTGATTGTTTGACAATTTAACTTCATGATTGTTCGAAGTTTTTGAAAATTTTGAGTTTACTGGTTTAACTGGAACCGTTTGTTTTTGAACCACTTCATTTTTAAGATACAGAAACAGATCGCTTTTGGTGATTTCGTTCACGGGGATCATCTTCTTTGGCTTTCAACTTATGAAGATACGGGCAATTTCGAACTATATGCCCAATTGTGCCACATTCAAAACATGATCTTCGTTCAACGAACCCCGAAGTATCATGTGATCGTCTTGCCGATGATGAACTTTGTGATCCCGAGGTACTAGGTTTTGAACTATTTGGTTCATTCCTTTTCATTACTGTTACTTTCTGGACAAAATCTAAGTTAGATTGATTTGCAAACTTTTCAATTTTGTCCGTTCCCTTCGATTTCACAAAGTTCACATTCTTCTTCTTCTTCTGATTCGGCTTCTTTTGACCTTGAGTCGGTGCCTTACCTTTGGGTTTGGTATGATTTTGCTGTTTTTCCACTGTTGGTAATTTCTTGTTCCCAAATTGTTTTCTAACTTCAGCCTTTGGGATAGGAGAACACTGTGTGACTGTAACATGTGGTCCTGACTTTCCAAAAAACTTACTTGTAGAATTTTCAAAGACTTTACTGATTAAAGATTGATTAACATTTTTAATAGGAAAATCTTTGTCTGAATAGATTTTATCATCACCAACAAGAGTGTACAGCAAATCCACACTCTCCGACTCTTGTGCAGACGAGGACTCGATTGCAACAGTCTTAGCGGGTTTTGCAGGAGGATCACACAGAATATGATTCTCAAGAGGTATGTCCTCTTCGTTTATCACCGCATCAGACTTTGCTGAATCGGTATCATCAGACTCATCATCAGAAGAATCAGCATCCTCAATCACAACTGGAGGATCCTGATTCTGTTCAGCAGTTACGAATGTATCAGCTGACACATCTGAATCGGATGATACTTCTTTCTTGTATCCGAGCCCCGTTGCAAATTCCTCAACGTCCAAAGGAACAGATGGTTCAAAATGAGTTCTATACTCCTCATCAGGCAGAGCATCAAAATTGTTTCTTACGGGTGGTGGACATTTTTTGTACCCTATGCATGTGACATCCCGTTTCTCTTTCTGAACATCAATGATGTGATCCAACACATAGCTAGAACTCAAATAACTGTCTAACTTAAGTCGGATCGCCTCACTTTCTGTTTTAACACAAGCCATTTCCTTTTGCATTACCTCAAGACGAGTTATATAAAGGTTAATGTCAGTTTGTTTTCTGGAAACCATTTTTGTCAGCTCTGTTTTATCTTTCTTTAACGTTTCAATCATTGACTTAAATTCCTTTTCATGGTTTTCATAAAACATGTTGGCTTCAGTGCATTTTGACAGATCAACGGTCAATTTCTGATTGTGAATGAATGTCACATCATATTTCTCTTGCAAAGCCTCGTGTTTGCTTTGCAATTCACACCACCTATCATTCATAGAAACATGTTTGTCTTGCAAGTCAAACAAACTAGCTTGTAAAGCATCATGTTTGCCTTGCAACTCAGACATGCTTGCCTCTAAATGAGCACATTTAACACGCAAACTATCACAGTTATCACAACTAACAGCATTGGGTTCATCGACACATACCTGACTTGATGAACTGTCGACATTCGCCATAAAGGCTGAATGGAGAGAAGACAAAGAATAAGCAGCTTGATCCACCAAAATAGATCTTCTTTGAATTCCTGCTGTAGCTTCTTCCAATAGTTCATCAACATCAATATATGCATTAACTGACGCAGATGATGTGTCATCTTCCTGATCATTGCCTGAAGTGGAGGTTTCTTCATCTGAGCTTCCACTATAACCAGAACTGTCTTCATCCTCAGAAGAGTCACCACCATTGGCGGAAGATTCTCCACCACTGGTGTGATTAAGATCCTTGACAATCTCAGCAAAACACGCCGTTCCATCCGGAGCATCATTTCCCAACTGTAGTGACCAGTCACAACCTTCATCTACTTGAACCACAAGTGCCTGGTTGGCATTTGATGGTCCTGCTTGGCTTTGGTTGCTGACAGGTACCAGCGTACGAACATTGTTCCTGTTCTGGTTCTGCTGGTTGCCTTGGTTTCTGAAAGGATTCTAGTTTCCATGCTGAGCTGGTCTTGTGCATTCCCTTTTGAAATGACCCCGTTCACCACAGTTAAAGCACTTTACAGCTTGCTTGTCGAACCCATACTTGGTGTCTTTCTTGCTTTCCAAGCTGGTTCTTCCAGTTCTTTACATGAAATCTTTTGCTCTCCTTACAGCACTGGCGAAAGCCCATTTGATGTCCATCAAATCCATCTCATCCTTATCAATCTGCTGATAGTCTTCTTGTGTCAGATTAATGTTCCCAATCTGACCTTCCACTAATCCACAGTATGCGCTCACCACAGTGTTTAGCAGCTCCATGTGTTCCTTTGCTACTTCCACACTGACTTTAGAAAAGCTTGAGGTGTCGAGCCGTACTGTATTTGGCTTTGATTGTTGACCAGCAGATGATGTGCTTCCATAACACGCTTGCTGTTGAGGAGGAAGTGGATTCCCGAACATATCAGTTGCTCTGATTTGCTGTTGCTGTTGTGGTGCTGGTTGAGGAGCTGGATTAAGCGGATTTCCAAACATATCTGTTGTTGGAGGAGGAGTGCCATACAAGCTCGTGCTAGACACAAATGCTGTTTGAATTGGAGCGTGTGAAGAAGGTTTTGTAGAAGTGCTAGAAGTTCCATAATAAATTTCAGGATTTTGTGGCACTGCAACTCTTTTTGCCTTGAGAGTTTCTTCCTGATTCTTGTTTTCCAGGAATTGAGCAAAATCACTGAAGCTTGTAGTATCCAAAGTGCCATTGTACTTCATGATCTCTAAGAAATTACTCCATTGAGGTGGCAGTGCATCTGCAAACTTCTTCACTATCTCTGCTGAAGTTGTTACAACCCCAATATTTGCCAATTCAGTCAGCAAATGAGTAAATCGACTTGTCAAATCTCCTAGAGATTCATTCTGCATACAAACAAAACCATCAAACTCTTTCTTTAGCAGATCTTTTCTTAATTGACGTGTTGCTTCATTTCTTATGCCCCTTATCTTCAATGCGTCCCACAACTTCTTCGTTGTCTTGAAACTGACAAACTGATGATATATGTCTTTGCTTAACGCCTGAGTAAGAATGGCATATGCTTTCTTTTCTAAGTCATAGACCTTCTTCTGATCTTCCGTAAGATCAGCAAACGTAGCAGCAGATGAAGCGGCAACCTCTATCGTTTGATCAAAATCTGTGATGAAGCGCAACCACAGTTCTGTATTTTGACCAAGGACATATGTATGAAATCTGTCAAACCATCCTGGATATTCACTTAAGTGCATCAACTTTGGAGGCCTATTCAAACTTCCTGTTTCACCTTCGCTTAGCAAAATGCTTTGAACACTTGGAGCTTGATTTGATACGAATGCCCATTGACCGGTAGATGTAGCATTAGCATTAGCTCTGATACCAATTGTAGGACCGTGTTTCGTGACCGAAACCGTGATTCTTGTGAGATCGGTTCAAGACGGGAGAGATTAGACATAAACAAACAACTTCTTTGTATTAATCCGGTAGTATAACATTACAAATCGGCCCGATTACAAGATAACCGAACTAATACCAAAGGAGTACACATCCGGGGAGAGACCAAGTGGTGATCTCTCCCGGTGAGGTCTCAAACCTCCTAAACTCTCCAAGTGTTGCAAATGGCAAGGGTTTTCTATTTATAGTCACACCCCTTGTCTTGCAAACACACACGGTCAAACAAATAACCCTCTCGTTTGACCACTTCAAACGAGCGGGTCAATACACGTTCGTTTGACCGCTTCACTAACTATTACAAATTCAGCGTAAAATAATAACTAATCTATTCGACAAGCATCGGACACAAAATCTGCATCAACAATGTGGTTGTATTCTGACTAGCAATACTTATAGTTATGTAACTTGTACGAGTAATGCACTATACGAATAGCCAGAGTGATGGGGGTTAGGAAAGCGTACTTTAATGCATAAATATAAAGTATTCATTTAGTATTATTTTTACTTTTTACTACTAATTTCAGGTTGTATATTGTCCAGGTAATGGAAGTCAGCTTCCCAATTCATAACTAGCTGCGAAACTTTCAAATGAAATGGCTGCTACTTGCTATTGTTAATATGGAGCATAGTTAGGTCTCATTTTCCTTATTGTTTATATTTTTTTGAATGCCGAGTGTCTTTTACAAACCAAGGTCGAAATACAAACTACCAAACAAGAAAATATATATGTTAGATTCACCTTTCAATGTTCTTAGAGCTTTAATTCGATCGGATGAATCCACTAACGACTTTCTTGCTTTGAGATTTTATAATACTCTATTTACTGAACTGATTTACTTCCTCTATCTCTAATAACCGTCCCTTTTTTATCAAAGGATTTCATGATTAATTGTTGGTTAGGATTTATGTTCCTAGGTCAAGAAGATACTTCCACACCGAAAACATGAAGACTTCATCAAACATACGAAACATGAGCACAATATTTCACCTAGAGAGGTACTTTTAAGTTTTCTGTGAATCAAGTTCAGCGGTCATAAAAGACAGTCATAGTAGTTATATGCCCAAGGGGTGTTCACGGTCTGGCTGGTTTTGATGAAAATCTCTGGATGAGACCGATAACTACTTGTAAAATACAAATCGAACCGGCCGGTTGGTTGGGTCAGCCGAACCGACCGGTCTTCACGGTTTTGCAGTTTGACAGTTCTGTTTTGTGGTTTTAGAGAAAAAATAATAATTTTTGTAAAAGCTGAAGATTTTTTTAGAAGAAGCTGAAGATTCTGGTGAAGTTAACAGTCTAAAGAAGGTAGCAGATGAAAACTCAGTTTCGTCTGAAGATGTGGATCTAGAACACAATTTGCACATCTCAGAGATGAAAATCGATGAAGTGTCTGATGTGAAACCAGAATCGGATGGCATCTCAAGCCCATTTGAAGAACTTAACAATCTAAAGGAGGATTTAGAAGATGATTTGAAAACTGATCAAGTATTTGATCTGAAACCAGACTCGGATGACATCCCAAGACCATGTGAGGGTGAGAATTTAGTACAGAATGTCGATTCTAGAGATGATTTAATGAGTGCAATGAAGGAACACAATTCTGTTGTGGTTCAAGAAGAACATTCGGAATGCCTTCTTGAATCAGGTAAGAACTTTACAACACAGAAGTATGTTAGTTTACTGAACCAATATGTTAATATCAAACTGTTGGTGCATTCATCTGTCGTCTTCGTCTTATGTCGAGTCTCGGGTTCGTTGCGGATCTGAACTAGCATGACATCACATATGTGACATCACTTATATGACATCACATAGTGACATCATCATTGCAATATGGACATATGAAGACAAATTAGAAGTATACGGTTTGAAAGTCAAAATTGTAATAGTTTGAGGTTGACCGTTTGAGGTGTCACGTTTGAAGATAGGTTCCGTTTGAATGTAAAGTTTGAAATAGGGTTCCGTTTGAAATGATTATGTCATTTTCAAACGGAAGGGTCTTCCCTATAAATAGCCTTCAAACGAGTTCATTTGTAAGATTCTGAATTCCGACACCGAGGTGCTGTCGAAGTGTCTACGCGCTGTAATCCTTTCAAGATCTATAAACAAGATATTTAATAGTGAATCCAAGCTAAACGAAGACCGAATCAATGAATTCCGCCTCTGATTCGGTCTGAGCACTCTTCTGATCGACTCGTTAGGTCATTTCACGATCCTACAAGTGGTATCAGAGCTCAGGAGGAAGAGTTCTTACCATTTAGCTCGTTTTTGCTGGAATATTCTATCTTCTACACCTTTCTTTTCGAAAATTACAAGTTTTCACGGATAAAATCGGCTAAAATTTTCACAAAATGTGCGTAATGGTGTTTTAACAAACCCTTGAGAATATCGGACCTAAATTCGAAGTTTAACCGGTAAAAAAGGACTGAAATATGGGTTCCGTTTGAACGAAGCATAGGTGTTCTGTTTGAAAATTGCCATCCCGTTTGAAAATGCATACCCTTCTGTTTGAAATCTGATCCCATCGTTTGAAAACTGATGTCAATCGTTTGAATCTGGTCCCATCGTTTGAAAATGATGTAATTTCAAACGTGACAGGTCTGTTACGTTTGAACCTATCGTTTGAAACTGATCGTTTGAACATATAGTTTGAAATTACACCTGGACGTTTGAAACATAACCTGACCGTTTGACACATAATCTAATCGTTTCAGTTTTCACGTGTTTGTACATTGAAAAGTGTGAACCGATTAAAAGTGCATCGATTGTGTGATACTTTAATCAAAGTGATTCAGTAGGTTGTGTGATACGTGTCTTGATCTGATCATTTGCCATCATTTACTTTGATATAATACAATTTGCATGTGATCTTTAATTGAATATATAAGTTGTCAGACATGATTTCATCGAAGTGTGTTAAAGAAGTTAAATAGCATGTGATGTTGTAGACCATATCCAAGACATATAATCGGTTGCATGTGACTATTCTTTTACGGTTCAATCAAATTCATACACATTTCATAGTTGTTGGCTTAGTGGATTTGTGTCAGCCATAAAGCGGCCCAATCTGTGTCAAAATTGTTGTTTGTTTTTACTAATTTGAGGTCAAATTGAAATAATAATATATCAGATTTTACATGTGAAGAGTAATAGTTGTTGCTCATTGTCAGGAAAATTACGTGAATTGCTTTATTGAATTAAACAGTTCTTGGTCCAATCATATATTTGAAGCTGTCAGTAAATTGATTTTATTTGAAGTCGCATGTAAAGAGCAGCCCATGTTATATCGTGAAGGTTCAATATAAGCTGATTAGGGATTGTTGAAAGCCCATGTGAAAAATGATCCGGCCCATGTGATTCATATAGTGTTCCAATCAGATTTAAATTGAAAATCAAGTTTGGGTTCCATTAGATTGCTTGGAAGTTGGTCAAAACACTCGGATTGTTTGTTTTTATCAGACTGTTTGAGATTTCCAGCTTGTTTAAAAACCCTAGCTCGTTTGGAATTCTGATTTGGTGAATTTCATTTGACACCGAAACATGGATAAAGAGTTTTACAGACTTTTTGGTATTGATTTCAGTGTCTTTATTAATGGACAAGTTGCTCCTGTTATTGTTGCCGAAACCGCCGGTATTGAAACTGAAACAGAAATTTTTCAAAAGGATGCAGAAAAAGCGCCTATTTTTGATCACTCGTCTGATGAAGAGAGTGACAATGATGAAGAGGGAATACAAAAGCTTGAGGATTTTCAAAAGAAAATTTCATCTGATAAGAATAATGGGTGTTTTGCAGGTCAACTGAAAGAGACTGATGAGATCAAATCTGAGAAAGATGTAAAAACAACAACAGCTGAAGAACAAATCAAACCTAGTGAGAAAAAACAGGTTGAACAAATTCCAGCGGTCAAGATTGAGAAAGAAGAATCTGAAAAACTTGTATCTGTGAATCCTGAACCAGAGTCAAAGAAAGAGGTTGCAGAAGACGCACCTATTTTTGATCATTCATCAGAAGAAGAGAGTAAGGATGAAAGTGTTCATGAGGAAAATGAACAGGTTGAAAATATCTCATTTTTAAAGGTTGAGACAAAAGTTGATGATAAACATATTCTTGTTTTGCTGAAAAATTGTGAGATGTTGAAATTTGTAAATGACAAACTCTTGAAGGATGTTGAGAGTTTGTCATTAGAAAACAAAAATCTTAAAAAATCAGAAAATGTTTTGAAAAATAAAATACAACATTTGGAAAATGAAAAAGTAATAATTGAGAAAGATTTTCAAAGTCAAATAAAAATTTTAAAAGATGAGAGAGATTTGTTTGGTAAAAACAATCTTGAAAAACAAATTACAATCAATTCTCATCTTGAAAAGATTATTCGACTTGAAATGGAAGCAGAGTGTGCTCAAAAGAAAATCAAGGAATGGGAAGAAAAGTTGAAGGTGTTTGTGAATACTTCAACTATTCCTTGTTCAAAATCTTTAAATTCAGTTCCAATAAGTGACAATGTCACAAACTTTGAAAAAGTCAAAGTTGAAGATTGTGATGAGAAATCTGATGTTGAAAATGAAAAAATGAAGAAAAAGGATTTATTTTTGAAGTTAAAAGAAAAGTTTCAAGAAACTGTTCCACAATCAACTGAAAAGGGAGAATGCTCTAAGCAAAAACCTTTGAAGAAGAAAGTGGAACAAAAACAAAAAGAGAAAATTTTGAAAAATGTTCAAAAAGAAAATAAAAGTTCATCAGATCGATCATCCAATCGCAATGAAAAATTACAAAAAGTAAAAAATGAAAACTCAAAAATTGTTGGTAATAAGTGGTGCAGGTCGGACCACAGTGCTTCAAAGTCAAATCCAGCTTACAAGAGGAGCAAGGAATATCACCAAGCCAAACAGTGCTTTGATTTGAGCATTTGGGCTGAAAATGGTGACTGGTACGATAACAGAGTGTGTTACCGATGTGGTTATCAAGGACACATTGCTGTTAACTGCCAAGGTTGGAGTTATGAGACGAGAAGATGTTTTAACTGCAACATCAGAGGTCATATTGCTAGAGATTGCTCAATGAGATCAATGAGAAGATCGAGGGCTGAATCTCAGAAGCAGGTGAAAAAACCAGTCTATGTCAAGCCCAAAGAACAGAAGGTTCAAGAACCTAAAGTTCAAGAAACGAAAGTGAAGCTTTCACAGGGGCAAAAAGACAGACTGAGGAAGAAGAGGAAGAAGGCCAGAGAGTATCTCGAGAAGATTTTGTCCTCGGGTTCATCTGTTGGTAAAAATAAGAGTTCTGATGAATCGTTTTCCTCGTCTGCAAAGTCAAGCAAGATGAGTTCATCAGATACAAATCTGAGGACAGAAGAGAGAAAGAAGAAGAAGAAGAAAGTTGTTGGCAATGAATCTGATTCTTCAAAGTCAGACAAGCCACATTCAGGCGATGAATCTGGTGTGGTAAAGCCAGAAGAGCCATGTGTTGAGGTAAAAATGGAGAATTCAGGTTTAACAATGGATGATGCAAATTTTCCACCATTGTTGAACAAGAATTCGAAATCACCCAAGAACCGTCAGGCTTGGGTGAATCTGTTTAAATAGAAAAACCTGACTTGCCGGAGTTCCCAGGTTGGTAAGCGTGGAACATGAATCGGCACATTTCTTGAGAAATTCACGAAAGTGATTTCGTCTTACAAGTGGTAAATCAGGGACATTAAGTTGTACTTGATTTTCTACAAGTGATGTTTGAGGATTGATCTTAAAAATGTTAGTTTTTACAAGTGATTGAAGAAAACAAAGTGATGAAACCCCGAATTTGTGAAAAGACACACAAAACTTATTTTCCGGAAAAACCATTTTGATTAAAACAAACTTAAGTGTTTTGAAATCACTATGGGAAAATAGTTTGTTGTCAGGGGGAGTTCTGATTGTTCAAGCCAAGTGAATGGAGAATTGAAGTGATTCTCATCATGTTGTCATTTTATTGTATAGTTTATTTTCAAATTTCCTAAAATGTGTTTGCATTTTAGGGGGAGTAAGAAATTTTAGAAAATCCAAAAACATTTGAAAATTTGAAAATGTCAAAAACATTGAAAAATTTAAAAATGAGTTTTGCTGAAACAAGAGGAAATGATAGAAAATCAGTTGGACTGTCACAGCATGCTAAAGATATGTAAAGCCTAAAAGTGATAAACGGTCTCACTAAAGATGTGACGATAGGCTCAGCTAGACTAGTAGATTTGCGAAAACGATACAAACCTAAAGCAAAAAGCCTAGTTCTAGTGGGAAACACGGTTGAAAGTGTAGTACTTGGTTTTGTCCTTCTTGACTGTGTGCCTACTCAGTAATCGCTGATTGTCGAAAGACATAAAACTGGTTAAGTTTGTGAACTTTCACAACTTTGCTAAAAAGTCGCTGTGATTGTGCATTTCATTTTGCAAAGATTTAAACTTGTTTTATTTCTTTATTTTGTTTAAGCATCGGACATCCTCTGCGTATACGTGAGTATCGACCTGGATGTTGTTGCCTAAACGTTCTGCTTTATTTTCTTTGGTGTTTCGTTTAAGCTTTGGATCACCTCTGCGTATACGGAAGTATCGACCTGGTGGTTAAAGCCTAAACAACTTCAACTTGTTTTATTTTTCTTATTTTGTTTAAACATTGGACTTTCTCTGCGTATACGGAAGTATCGACCTGATTGTTAATGTTTAAACATTCTGCTTTATTTTCGCACAAATCACAGTTGATAAAAGTTTAAAGGCATTACTTGAGTCAGTGTATTGCATGATGAGGGGATATGCTGAGATCGTGGGGTCCATAAGAATTTTAGTGCTATCTTAATATACCTTAAAGTATCGGTAAGCAGATTGAAAGTTTTTAGATTGAGTTTAAGTGGACAAATATATCGTCAATCTATGTGAATCGTTTAGAGCTGAAAATGTTTAAAGCTTAACGGTGCTAGTGATTGGTCACATAAACTGATATGATTCTCTTACACAAGCTCACTAAAATAGTGTTATGTAAATGTTTCTTTACTGCATTTCATTTTGTTATCAAAAATCCAAAAAGATTTTAGTGTGTTTTAGCATAAATTTTGAAAAATACAAAAAGATTTTCGACAACTGATGTTGGAAAGCTGATATTCAAAATTTCAAGTGCTGAACAAGATGAACTGGTTTGGGAGTGTGCATTTAAAAAAGAAATTTTGTTTTGAGAAAGAAAAGTTTGATTAGTTAATTGAGATCATTAATTTGAACTTGATGTAACTATTTTTAGTAAGTATTTCTTATTGATTTAAGTAAAAACTTATGTGTTTGTGAGAAGATTGTGCAGGAGATGAGCTTAAACAGAGATAAAGCCAGGGATTGATCTCAAGGTGATAGCTAATTCCAGACGGCGATCCCATCATGATGAGAGGGAGAGTCTGACGAGGTTGGAGCCAAAGAGAAGATCCTGGTATATGTTAAGAAAGAAAAGAGACATATAAAGACTGAAGATGCAAAGACTCGACACTTAAGACTCGTCAACATCTGAGGGGGAGTCTGTTTGTGCATTCATCTGTCGTCTTCGTCTTATGTCGAGTCTCGGGTTCGTTGCGGATCTGAACTAGCATGACATCACATATGTGACATCACTTATATGACATCACATAGTGACATCATCATTGCAATATGGACATATGAAGACAAATTAGAAGTATACGGTTTGAAAGTCAAATTTGTAATAGTTTGAGGTTGACCGTTTGAGGTGTCACGTTTGAAGATAGGTTCCGTTTGAATGTAAAGTTTGAAATAGGGTTCCGTTTGAAGGGTTCCGTTTGAAATGATTATGTCATTTTCAAACGGAAGGGTCTTCCCTATAAATAGCCTTCAAACGAGTTCATTTGTAAGATTCTGAATTCCGACACCGAGGTGCTGTCGAAGTGTCTACGCGCTGTAATCCTTTCAAGATCTATAAACAAGACATTTAATAGTGAATCCAAGCTAAACGAAGACCGAATCAATGAATTCCGCCTCTGATCCGGTCTGAGCACTCTTCTGATCGACTCGTTAGGTCGTTTCACGATCCTACACAAACTAATGATACAGTTTCTGCAGGGGATGATGCTGATATGTTAGCTACAGCCTTTAAGAACATGACTGAGGAAGTTGAAATGTCTGAGGAAGTTGAAGATAAGAAGCCGATTTGTTGATTTCAGTGCGAATTTGCTACTCGCATGTGTGTTTTAGCGGAACAGGTTAGTTTTAATCGAGTAATTTCTGTTTTTATGTATCTGTTTATAGTATAAACGATCGAATCTTTGTGATTTTGCGTTTAACGTGCTAGATTTGTGTTTAGATTGTGGGAAATAGTGTTTGTTTGCCTAGGGTTTAGATTAGATCGTGGAGTAATGTGAGGTATAGACGGGGATGCTGGATGGCCTTTTGTTGCCTTTGATCTTGATCCATCTGTCGTAAATGTCATATGCTGAAAAAGAGTGATCCAATTTTTAATCTGAAGGAACGTTATACGACCTGACGAGTCGATCAGAAGAGCGCTCAGACTGAATCAGAGGCGGAATTCATTGATTCAGTCTTTGTTTAGCTTGATTTCACTAATTTATCTCAGTTTATTGATCTTCTTAACAAGTTACAAGCTCTGGAGATGATTTGGTAGGGCTTCGCCGTACCGTACAAGACCACACGCACGCACTCTCTAGATCCGCTCATGTCTATTTATAGGTCTGATGGGTTCGCTTATATGGTCATATCCGTAAAAGCGGACCTATCATGATGACATATAAGCGGACCTACTCAATGACACAAAAGCAGACCTACAATGTTGACATATAAACGGACCTATCTAATACAAGATTCACATGCACATGCAACATATTTTGTCCTCTTGTGATCATTCTATTCGAATTCAAGTGCTGATGTAGGAACGATGATGTAAGCACTATGTCACATAGATGATGTCATCATCAAGAATGATGACATCATTCTAGTTCCGAACCACAACGAACCCAAGACTCGAACTCAGATGTAGTCGACAGACAACTGCACCAACAGACTCCCCCTTGAATGTTGACGGAATCTTCAGTGAGAGTCTTCAACCTAACAACTCTTCAATCTTGATCGGTCTTCTTCAGGAACTCTTCCTGGAATCATATACCCGAATCTTTCTCTGGCTCTAACTCTCATCAGACTCCCCCTATCACCAAGCTGGGATCGCCGTCTGGAATTTGTTATCACCATTGAAATCAAATCCTGGTTTTTAAAGTTTAAGCTCTCCTCAGGTTCTGATTAATCTCATGGCTTTCCGTAGCAACAGGATCAGAAACCTACACATCTCAAACACTCTATTACAAACAAAACAATGTTGTGATTCAACTAAATGAATCAACTAAACATTTAAGAATCATTTTCATTTAAAATTGATTTTAAATTTGAAACATTCCAAATTCTGATTCAACTTTTCAAACCAATTATCCAACCCAATTGTTCATCTTGTTTAGCCTTTGAGATTTTGAATATCAGCTTTTCAACATTAGTTGTCGAAAATCTTTTTGAATTTTTCAAACTATGAAACACAAACGCAATAACAGAAATTAAATGCAGAAATGAAATATGTACAAACATATTTTTGTGAGTTTGCGAAAGAGGATCAGATCAGTTTTTAGACAAATCACAAGCACCGTTAAGCTCTTAATCGTTTTAAGCTCTAAACGATTCACGTTGATTGACGATATTCTTGTCCACATAAACTCAATCTAAAAACTTTCAATCTGCTTACCGATACATTAAGGTATATTAAGATTGCACTAAGTTCTTATGGACCCCATGATCTCAGCATATCCCCTCATCATGCAATACACTAACTCAAGTAATGCCTTTAAACTTTTATCGACTGTGAATTGTGCGAAAACAAAGCAGAATGTTTAAACATTAACAATCAGGTCGATACTTCCGTATACGCAGAGAAAGTCCAATGTTTAAACAAAATAAGAAAAATAAAACAAGTTGAAGTTGTTTAGGCTTTAACCACCAGGTCGATACTCCCGTATACGCAGAGGTGATCCAAAGCTTAAACGAAACACCAAAGAAAATAAAGCAGAACGTTTAGGCAACAACATCCAGGTCGATACTCACGTATACGCAGAGGATGTCCGATGCTTAAACAAAATAAAGAAATAAGACAAGTTTAAATCGTTGCAAAATAAAATGCACAATCACAGCGACTTTTTAGCAAAGTTGTGAAAGTTCACAAACTTAACCAGTTTTATGTCTTTCGACAATCAGCGATTACTGAGTAGGTACACAGTCAAGAAGGACAAAACTAAGTACTATGCTTTTGACCATGTTTCCCACTAGAACTAGGCTTTTTCATTTAAGTTTGTATCGTTATCGCAAATCTACTAGTCTAGCTGAGCCTATCGTCACATCTTTAGTGAGACCGTTTATCACATTTAGACTTTTCAATTCTTTAGCATGATGTGATAGTCCACTGATTTTCTATCATTTCCTCTTGTTTCAGCAAAACTCATTTTAAAAAATTTTCTCCCCCTAAAATCAAAATATGTTTCAATTTTGATTTTCTGAGAAAATTTGAATTCAAGATTCACATGCACATGCAACATATTTTGACATATAAACGGACCTATCTAATACAAGATTCACATGCACATGCAACATATTTTGTCCTCTTGTGATCATTCTATTCGAATTCAAGTGCTGATGTAGGAACGATGATGTAAGCACTATGTCACATAGATGATGTCATCATCATCAAGAATGATGACATCATTCTAGTTCTGAACCACAACGAACCCAAGACTCGAACTCAGATGTAGTCGACAGACAACTGCACCAACATAATCGTTTTGTAATAAAAAGATTATCATTATAATACTGAGCAGGCATCTAGCAAACTTGGTTTCCCAATCCTGTATGGAGATGGATCGTGTGCTGCTGTTTTATAGTCTGCTGGTATATCTTCTCCAAAAGCGGTCATGGTTATGTATGAAGGAAGACATAAGGCAGGTGAAGCTGTTGAAAGGATTCGCTTTGCATTCCCTGCTGCAATCGTGATTGAGAGATACTTTACTTGAGTAAGAGGTCTGATATCATTTCCAATTTGTGGTGCAAATTCTGCTCTTTTTGTGTATAGTTTTTTATATATAAATAACTGATTATATGGTACAAAAATCAGTTAGGCTGGTAACCACAAGAATGTTATGTAATTTTCATTGATACCAGACTTTCTTTGTACAAGTTGTGATCTTATGATTTTGCTTAAATAGAAGAGGTCAGATTTAGGTCTCTTTATGTTAGTAATGATCAGTTGAAATGAGAATGAGTAAATTGAAATGATAATGATTAAATTAGTAATTTTTTTTTCTTAAGTAGAAGATGCTAAATTTAGGGTCTCATTATGTTAGTTATGTAAAGTTAGAATCATAATAGTTAGTTCTGAATTTGAGTTATAATAAAGATATAAAAAAAGCTGATGGATGTACAGGTGGTATGTATTTTAAGAAGTAATTGTTCCTCCTGATGGCATCCCTCATGCTTTTTTATTCTAAAGATCAATACTCAGTTGCCATTTACACATGTATATCCTGCACCACGTAGCAGTCACGTTAGCAAGGCGGCGTGGTAAGAAAAACACGTGGTAGAAATGACGTTAAAGTGTTTTTTTTTAAAAAAAAAAAATCAAAAACCAATAAAATGTTAGTATGAAGAGGTTATCCAATTATAAGAAATCATATATATAAAATTCTTTTATAAATATAAATTTTTATAAAACAACCCATAACCCGTGATGCTCACGGGTATATAACCTAGTGTATATATATATATAGGGTCAGGATTTAGGGAAAATGGTGAAAAGTGTGAGAATGGTGAGAACGCTTATGGATCGTCAGATCAAAACAATCTGTGGACTAGATTGGTGCGGTGGTGTTTTCGTAAATAACATCTATTTTATTACTTAAACGTGCTTCATTAAGGGTAAAAGGGTCTTTTTAGTGCTATAATACAAAACGCCAAACTAATGAGCAAGACGCCATTCACAACGACTAAAACACCATTGATGTTTTGGGCAAGACAGTTGATGCTTGTGATGAACAATTTAATAATGTGTCTGATGATGGTTGTTTTTCAATAGTTGATGATGCTTCTAACTTTACAGCTACCGATAGTGTGACAGGGGAGGTCCCTCAGGATGCATTCAGTGAAACCACTCAAACTTCTTCTCAAGAAGATCAACAATGTTCCGAGTCTTCTTCTGAATCGGTCTCAGTGGAAATCTCTAATGTTGAATCTAATGGGACCACATTGAAAACCGAAGTTGAAAGTGAACCACAATTAAACGCACATGATACATGTGTTGATGAAACATGTGTTGATGAAACTTCTACATCTTCTAAAGATAAAACTGAACTAGATTTTGAAAAAGAAGAGGTGGTCACATTAAATGAAAAGTCACAAGAAAATGTTTCTGAAAAGGAAATTAAAACAGAAACTAAATCTTCCTTTCAAAATGATCCTGACAAAATTATGAAAGACGAAAAACATCATCCGGCTGAATCTCATGCATGTGCTAGTTCTAATCAACAGGTACAGAAGAACTCAGAAAAGGCACATGGAACACAGGCAACGTAAGCTCGGTGATCTAGACCCATCAGATCAACTAATGCTGCTCGCTCTCAGAATCTCCATACATTGAAACGACAGACATGTTTCAACTGTGGAATTCCTGGACACATTGCTAGAAATTGTGTTCATCGTCCAAAAGTGCAACAAAATGTCAATACTCACTCTTGTGCTGATGTTTGTGAGTCGGTTCACAACACGCAAAAGGAGCCAAAAACAAGCAGATCAAAATCGAAGTTATAAGAAGTCTGCTCATCAAGGACAAGGCAGCAATAACCCTCATAAGGCTTGTGACAAGGTGAATGAAAGCTCCAATCAGGGAGAAAAGATGAAGAATGCTGCTCAGAGCAACAAGGCTTCTGCAAACAGAAGATACAAGCACTCAAATTCATCTTCGTCTTGAGAGTAATGTGCAGGCGCATCCCACGCAAAAAGGACAGGTTTGTCGTTCAGGACCTGCTAGAGCAAATTAAGCTGCTCAAAATGTCTTTCCTATGAAAAGACAAACTTGCTACAACTGTGGTATTGCGGGTCGTATAGCTAGAAACTACACACGGCGTCCCTATGTGCCCTACTATATTGTAGGATCGAGAATCGATCTGAACGAGTCTTCAGAAGAGCTCTAAACTGATTCAAAGGCGGAATACGATGAATCAGATCTTGTTTCAGCTTGATATTCACTAATAACTGTCTCTTGTATTGATTATAACGCGTTTACAGACTTGGAGACACTTCGGCAGAGCTTCGCTACCGGAATCCAAAAGTTACAAATGAAAATTACAAGTCACCTATTTATACTAACTCCACTTCGTTTGAACAAGCATTTCCAGTTCATACGAACTGGTCCAGTTCGTATGAACTGGCCACTTCGTTTGAATGTCCACTTCGTTTGAACATCCACTTCGTTTGAACATTCACTTCGTTTGAACTGGCTTGTTCACCTTTGTTTCCTGTTTAACTCGAACTGCGTGACTTGATCTTTCATTACTAATCTAAGACTGGAACGAAGATGAAGTCGACAGACAACTGCACTAACAGACTCCCCCTTGAATGTTGACGGAATCTTCAGTGATAGTCTTCAACATGACGACTCTTCAATCTTGATCGATCTTCTTTTTTCCTTAGCATGTACCAAGATATTCTCTTTGGCTCTAACCTCGTCAGACTCCCCCTTTCATCATGCTGGGATCGCTGTCTGGAATTAGTTATCACCTTGAGATCACATCATGGCTTTAACTCTTGTTCAGCACATCTCCTGCACACTTCTCACCAAAACATAAGTTTTTACTTAAATCAATAAGAAAAACTTACTAGAAATAGTTACATCAAGTTCAAATTAATGACCCTGATTAACTAATCTCAACTTCTTTCTTAATTCAAAATTTTCAACTCAGCACTCAAACCCAAACCTGTTCATCATGTTCAGCACTTGGAATTTTGAAAATCAGTTTTCCAACACCAGTTGTCGAAAATCCTTTTGTATTTTTCAAAATTTATGCTAAAACACACTAAAATCTTTTTGGATTTTTGAATAGAAAGAAATGCAGTAAAGAAAATAATATTTACATACAATATTTTTGTGAGCTTGTGTAAGAGGATCATATCAGTTTATGTGACCAATCACTAGCACCGTTAAGCTTTAAACATTTTCAGCTCTAAACGATTCACATTGATTAACGATATTGTTGTCCACTTAAACTCAATCTAAAAACTTTCGAAATACTTACCGATACGTTAAGATATATTTAGATAGCACTAAATTCTTATGGACCCCACGATCTCAGCATATCCCCTCATCATGCAATACACTGACTCAAATAATGCCTTTAAACTTTTATCAACTGTGATTTGTGCGAAAATAAAGCAGAATGTTTAAACATTAACAATCAGGTCGATACTTCCGTATACGCAGAGAAAGTCCAATGTTTAAACAAAATAAGAAAATAAAAATAAGTTGAAGTTGTTTAGGCTTTAACCACCAGGTCGATACTCCCGTATACGCAGAGGAGGTCCCAAGCTTAAACGAAACACCAAAGAAAATAAAGCAGAACGTTTAGGCAACAACATCCAGGTCGATACTCACGTATACGCAGAGGATGTCCGATGCTTAAACAAAATAAAGAAATAAAACAAGTTTAAATCTTTGCAAAATAAAATGCACAATCACAGCGACTTTTTAGCAAAGTTGTGAAAGTTCACAAACTTAACCAGTTTTATGTCTTTCGACAATCAGCGATTACTGAGTAGGTACACAGTCAAGAAGGACAAAACTAAGTACTATGCTTTTGACCATGTTTCCCACTAGAACTAGGCTTTTTCATTTAAGTTTGTATCGTTATCGCAAATCTACTAGTCTAGCTGAGCCTACCGTCACATCTTTAGTGAGACCGTTTATCACATTTAGACTGTACATTTCTTTAGCATGCTGTGATAGTCCACTGATTTTCTATCATTTCCTCTTGTTACAGCAAAACTCATTTTTTTAAATTTTTCAATGTTTTTGACATTTTCAAATTTTCTAATTTTTTTTTTTTAAATTTTCTCCCCCTAAAATCAAAATATGTTTCAATTTTGATTTTCTGAGAAAATTTGAAACAAACTGTACAAACATGACAACATGTTGAGAATCACTTCAATTCTCCATCCACCTGGCATAAACAATCAGAACTCCCCCTCACAACAAACTATTTTCCCATTGTGATCTCAAAACACTTAAGTTTGTTTTAATCAAAATGGTTTTTCCGGAAGATAAGTTTTGTTGATTTTACTACTTGTAAAATTGGGGATCAAATCATCACATTGTTTTTCAACCATATGTAGGAAATCAGATACAACTTAATGTCCCTGATTTACCACTTTTAAGATCAATCCAATTCAACTTCTGAACCACTTGTAAAAATCACAACCATACAACTTAAACCTGCTTTTCAACCAATTTACCATCTTTTGGTTGAATTCTCAAGATGCCGATTCCTACTCCTCGCTTAACAACCTGGGAGTTCCGGCAAGTCCTGCTTTTCAAAAACACTTTTAACATGATAAAGAATGATGCCGATTCATGATCCACGATTACCAACTTGGGATCTCCGGCAAGTCAGGTTTTTCATTTAAACAGATTCACCCAAGCCTGACGGTCCTTGGGTGATTTTGAATTCTTGTTCAACAATGGTGGAAAATTTTCATCATCCATTGTTAAACCTGAATTCTCCAATTTTACCTCAACCAATGGCTCCTCTGGCTTTGACGAACCAGAATCATTGCCTGTACATGGCTTGTCTGACTTCGACATGTCAGATTCATCGCCTGAAGGTGGCTTGTCTGACTTTAACATGTCAGATTCATCGCCGACCATTTTCTTCTTTTTCTTTTCTTCTTTCGTCCTCAAATTTGTATCTGATGAATTCGTCTTGCTTGACTTTGCAATCGAGGGAGTTGATTCATCAGAACTCTTATTCAATCTATCCGGTGAACCCGAGGACAAAATCTTCTCGAGATACTCTCTCGCCTTCTTTCTCTTCTTCCTTAGTCTGTCTTTCTGCCCCTGTGAAAGTTTAACTTTCTTTTCGTGAATTATCTGTTCTTGAACTTTAGGTTCTTTAACCTTCTATTCTTTGGGCTTGACATTGACTGATTTCTTTGCCAACTTCTGAGAATTAGCCCTCAATCTTTCATTTGATCTCCTTGGGCAATCTCTGGCAATGTGGCCAATGATGTTGCAGTTAAAACATCTTCTTGACTCAAACCTCCAACTTTGGCAGTTAACAGCAATGTGTCCTTGATAACCACATCTGTAACACACTCTGTTATCGTACCAATCACCATTTTCACACCAGATGCTCAGATCATAGCATTCTTTGGATTGGTGATATTCCTTCCTCATGTTTGCTGGATTTGGCTTTTGAGCACTATGGTCCGACCTGCACCACTTATTGCCAACAAATTTTGAATTTTGAATTTTTACTTTTTGTAATTTTTCATTGCGATTGGATGATCGATCTGATGAGCTTTTATTATCTTTTTGAACATTTTTCAAAATTTTCTCTTTTTGTTTTTGTTCCACTTTCTTCTTCAAAGGTTTTTGTTTAGAGCATTCTCCCTTTTCAGTTGATTGTGGAACAGTTTCTTGAAACTTTTCTTTTAATTTCAAAAATATTTTTCTTTTTTCATTTTCATCATCAGTTTTCTCATCACAATCTTCAACTTTGACTTTGACTTTGTCAAAGTTTGTGACATTGTCACTTATTGGAACAGAATTGATCGGTTTTGGACATGGATAATCTGGTGTTGATGACGAAGTCTCAAAACCTTTCAATTTCTTTTCAAGCTCTTTGATTTTAACCCGAGCCTTTTCAGCTTCTTTTTCAAGTCGAATAATCTTTTCAAGATGAGAATTGATTGCAATTTGTTTTTCAAGATTATTTTTGCTAAAAACAGATCTCCCATCTTCAAGAATCTTTATTTGACTTTGAAATTCTTTTTCAATTTTTAATTTTTCATTTTCAAACATTTTTATTTTATTTTCAAAATCTTTTTCTTTTTCTTTTTCTTTCAAAATTTTGTTTTCCAATGTCAAACTATCCACATCACTCAACAGTTTGACATTTTCAGATTTTAATTTTTCACAATTTAAGCACATCCCAGATATCTTTTCATCATCAGATGTCTTTTCTTCATCAGCTTTCTTTTCATCCTTGAAAGCTGGAATTACTTCAACCTGTTCTTTTACCTCTTGTACGTTTACTTCAGGTTTGACTTCATCAACCTGTGACAATTCAGTTGTCTCTTTTTGTTCAGATGTTTCTTGATGATTTTTGTCAACCTGTTTCTCCTCAACTTGAACACATTCATCAGGTTTGACTTCATCATTCTGTGACAACTTAATTGTCTCATTTTGTTCAAGTGTTTCTTGATGAAGACTTACAACCTGATTTTCCTCAGATTTTATACTTTCTTTCACAGTAGCTGCCTCATCAAACTTTATCTTTGCAGCTTGTTTATTTTTAAGCTTTTCCAGTGTACCTGCATAAAACATATCAAACAATTGAGGTCCAAACATTCTTTTATAATTTTCAAGTTTTTCAATTTCTTCATTGTCATCGTCACTCTCTTCATCTGATGAGTGATCAAACACTGGAGCTTTTTCTGAAACAACTTCTGTAAGATTATCAGTTTTTTCTGAATCAACTTCTAAACCCTTTTCAATTTTATCTAAAACAGTTTCTGGATCCTCTGTTATTGAAACTGGTTCTTTTGAAATTGATTCTTTCCGAACTGATTCTTCTTCATTCTTAAAATAGCTCTCTTGTTGAGATACATAGTAAAACAATGCAATTTCTTCTTCAGTTTCCATGTTTTCGGTAAACAATTTCACAAACTCAGCTTTCAAATGAACTGGAGTCAAGTTTCAAACAAATTGTCAAACTTTCAAACGAATTGACAAATCACCCTTCGTGCGAACTGATCAAACCTCAAACAAACTGGGAATTGGTGCGAACTGGATTGTTTTCCAACAATCTAAACTGTTCACACGAACTGATCTGAAGTTCAGGTTCACACGAACTGAGGTTCACACGAACTGAGGTTCACACGAACTGAGGTTCACACGAACTGGAAGTTCACTTCGTGTGAACTGTGGGTAATTCCAAACGAACTGAAACTGATCTCTCACACGAACTAATGGTTCAAACGAACTAGTTCACACGAGTTGGGGTTCAAATGACCTGATGTTCACACGAACTAGGATTCAAACGAACTGAACTATCCAAACGAACTGACTTTTCAAACGAACTGATCCTCTAAACGAACTGAACTCTTTGAACACATTCAAACAAACTGTCTACTTCATACGAACTGAACAAGATCTCATACGAACTGAGCCACTTCATACGAACTGAATGTCAATCTCATGCGAACTGAGCCACTTCATACGAACTGGTGGCTTTATTTCAAACGAACTGGATCTTTTCATACGAACTGAAATCCAATTTCAAACGAAGTGAAGCATTTTTTACCAATCTGATGAGTTTTTGTCAAAATTGATATTCTAGGCTTATAATACAACGAATTCCGAGCACAATGAAGTGTTTTCCGTTCAATTTCGTCCACTGAATCTTTGTAGATCTGAGATCGAAGTTCCGGTTCGTGTGAAATGTAACAATCTTCAAACGAACTGATTGATTTTTATACAATTGATTAAGTTTTACCCAGTTTTAAGGTCTAAAACTTTTACCAATTGTTTAAACTACTGTTACGCACAATATACTTCAATTTCAAACCATTTTAACCAGAAAATCTAGGTTAATTTTGAAAATACGTGACAGAAAGGTGTAGAAGTCAGAAATCTTAATGAAATCGAGCTGAAATAACAAGAGCTCTTCCTCCTGAGCTCTGATACCACTTGTAGGATCGAGAATCGATCTGAACGAGTCTTCAGAAGAGCTCTAAACTGATTCAAAGGCGGAATACGATGAATCAGATCTTGTTTCAGCTTGATATTCACTAATAACTGTCTCTTGTATTGATTATAACGCGTTTACAGACTTGGAGACACTTCGGCAGAGCTTCGCTACCGGAATCCAAAAGTTACAAATGAAAATTACAAGTCACCTATTTATACTAACTCCACTTCGTTTGAACAAGCATTTCCAGTTCATACGAACTGGTCCAGTTCGTATGAACTGGCCACTTCGTTTGAATGTCCACTTCGTTTGAACATCCACTTCGTTTGAACATTCACTTCGTTTGAACTGGCTTGTTCACCTTTGTTTCCTGTTTAACTCGAACTGCGTGACTTGATCTTTCATTACTAATCTAAGACTCGAACGAAGATGAAGTCGACAGACAACTGCACTAACATATATGCAAAATCAGAGGGTTACACCAAAGGAGAACTACCATTCTAAACCAATGAAGGTATCTTCACCTAAGGCAATGAAGAATGTGAATCCCAAGGTTAAACCATCTGATGGGATTGGAACGCTGCTAAAAACAAACGTAAAGCTAATAAACCTGAAACAGTTAAAGTTGCTCAACCGAAGGCAACAATGCGTTTGTTAAACCATAATGGATTTGGAAACCCAAATCCAAAGGAGCAATGTCTCCAATCCTTGAAACGAAAGGGGACTTATGTTTAAATGAAGTGTCTTATTTTGATGCTTCTGGAAATCCCAGGACCACGATGGCCTGGGTACCCATGTCTTACTAATCTCCTTTTTTTCAGGAATAACTAAGGAGGAGCTGTTGACAATCTCTGGAATGTTGATAGCGGCTGTTCCAGAGATAAAACGGGTAACATTTCACTGTTGCAAAAAGTTCAATTTTTTTTTACAGATGATATGTTTCCTTTGTTGGAGATAAAAGAAGTAAATAAGATCAGCAAAAGGTACCGTTTAAATTCAGTACTTTGATTTGAAATTGATTAGTCTTCAATCTAATGACAGAACGGTTAAGCAAAAATATTTTTTTTTCTTCTTCCTTAGTTCATTACTTTGTATAGAAAGTGTCCTTTCTCTAGTAAATGGTAAATTTACGCATAAGATTTATGCACAAATTTAGTGGGGAGAGGGACATATAGATAGATATAGAGTTTAGGGGGAGAAAACTCAGAAAAGAAAATTACAAAAAGAGTTTGCTGTATTGCTTTAGGGGGAGAAATTGAGAAAAATACAAAAACATTTGGAAAATGAAAAGTCCAAAAAGATAAATTGCATGATATGGGAAGTGAAATAAATATTGGTGTTAAAGGGTTTGACTAACACATGTACGCAGTGGCGGACTCAGGAATTTTTCTATGGGGGTGCGGAACATTTTTAAAAATTTTAGGCCCAAAGGTATATAAATAAAAAATCGGTTCGTATCGGGTCGAGTTTGGTCATGTAAAACAAAAGAACTAAATTTATATAATCATAAAAAACACGTCAAAGCTTGTTACAAAACATAATTAAAACGTCATCCCACGGGTTTTCATTTTTTGAAATCTATCCAAAACATCATTTAAACCTACTTTCTTAAGCAACTCTTTCTCTATATAACATATACAACCTTCACTTAAATTCTCATCGCCAATCCGATTACGCAAGTATCCACATCAATGAATCCGGAAGACGTATCAACTTTGCTCTTGAGAAATCGCGACATAATGTCGCTGCTCATTGTTCCTATCGGCTATCACAAACAAATTGATCTATAAGTTCATGGCTCCATAACATATTACATAATGTATCAACTATTCAAGCCTGAAATATCATAATGTAACCTAAAAATAATCTAAACAACATATACACTATAAAAAAAAGCCAAACGTTGTTCACTAAAAAAAAGCCAAACATACTGTCGTATGCGGCTATAAAAAAAGGCAAAATATCATCACTAACAAAATATAACCCACCATAACATAATGAAAACAAAACAAAGCACATGTCTACTATGGTTAGTATGCGGCTATAATAGGCTGCTCGAGGTGGATAATATCAACCAAAAATCATCAAAAATAACAAAGAAACTTACCCGTGTTTGATCGGCGGTGGTATGGTGGCAGCTGACTGTTCACTGTTGTCGCTGTTGATGTTCTGATCGCTGGCGTGCAAGGAAGATAAAGAGAGCAGGATAGAATATCTAAGAGTTTTGGGCTTGTTTATTTTATTTTAGTATGAAATATTGTTGATTTGTTGGGTTTGTTTATTGGGCTAAAACTTAGTAGTGGGCTAGTTAAATGTATTGGTTATTTGGGTTTAGTTATTTGGGTATTAAAAGTTATATAATTTAGGTATTATTTTTTATAAAATGAGAGTTCACTAAAGAATATTTTTAAAATATAAGTTGATAACACTTTTTACCTAAGGGGTGCGGACGAAAAATTCCAAGGGGTGCGGACGGAAAATTCCAAGGGGTGCGGAAGGGATTTTCGACGGAACTTAGCACTAAATTTTTTTTTCCTAGGGGTGCGCCCGCCCACCTTGGGCTGGGCTTAGGTCCGCCCATGCATATAAGGTGCCATAGCTGAAAAGACTAAGATATACTGCGATATGTCGATAGGCTTGACGCTCAAATGATAAAAGATACTAAGTGATATAAACATAACGAACCATGTACCATGTGGGTAACATACCAACGGCGTGTGATTTTATGGACATAAATCTTGCGTTGATAGATAGCCAAAATCTGAGGTTTCGGGTCTTTATATTGTTGAATCATCCGGGGATATCTTGGCTGTCCTTCTCTTGCATCCAGATTATATGCAGACCTAGACAGAGTCAGGATATCTTAAAAGATCCCAAGAGGACAAAAAACCTTAAGGAATCAAATCTCAAAATGAGAAAATTCCCAATGCTCAAAGAGCAAAATTCATACCAAAATGGTATTTGCCTCTCCCTCGTTGGACACAATCATTGGTCGCTCTACTGTACGAAAGTACTAACTTGTCACCAATAGTCTAACGTTGTAAATAAAAAAGGATGACATCTGTACACTCACCTGTTACGATGAATCCTTGTGCTTACCTTGATTGCCAGGGTATACCTTGGAATGGGACACACGGGTATAATAGTATAATATTACCTTAAGCATATCACGAAGTTGAAAAATTGAAAGTTGAGCGTTAAAGTTAAAGTGGACAAACATATTGGCAATCACATAGACCAGTTTGATTAGGCTCATACTGAAAAGTGTTCCTTAGTCTGCCTGAGAACGAATTTTGATCCCATTGCAATTGTATTTGTATATTACGGTAGTTGTTTATATTTTGAGTTTTTATTTGTTTTTAATTCTTAAAAATTTAAAAAAATAAAAAAAATAGAAATACAAAAATAGTGTCTTGCTTTTCTATAAAACCAAAAAGCCAAAAATAGAGTGTTTATTGGTTTTCTTAAAATTAAATATATAATCGTTCTTGAAGATTTGACTGACTATCAAAAGTTGAAAGAATTTGAATTGTGAAATCTGAGTACAAGTACTTGGATGTACCTAGTGTTCGTATGGTACTTTCTCTGTTGCATAAGAAATGTTTGTTATGAATTTTTGAGCATCTGCAGAACTTGATTTCAACCAAGAAACAGGGATTGATGAAAAATGAGATGCTGTTAGTTGCTGAAGAACCATGAAGCATCACAACAACAATATGTTCATGAGTCAGAAAACCGGATACGAAACACCGTCTGACAATAAAAGTGCATTTGAAGAAGTACTGTGAACCTGCTTGAAAGACAAAGATTGAAGAAGAAAAGAGCTACTGAGAATCCTCATCTCACATTCTTTTTGACAAAGATATTTCAAGAAAAGCTGATCGAGATCCTGATATGAAGCTAACCACAAGATCCGAAGAAAGAGACCCAGTGTTGAGAGTTCAGAAGTCAAGAACTTCCACAACATCTGTAGCATCCATAGACTTCGTTGAAGACGTTGCTGATTTCATCTTATGAAGACAATTTGATGGCATCAGTCTAGGGGGAGATTGTTAGGCCCTAAAGTGTGAGACTGACGCATCAAATTAATACAGCGGGCTATGGTTACGAACTGGGCCTTACCAGGTTAGTTTTTATTAGGTTTTGGACCTTAATAGGTCACTTGGGCCAAGCTTTAAGCCATGTGGGCAAAGCAGGCCCAAGGGGAGCCCATGTAGGGAAGTGGGCTTTAGTAGGTATATAAACAAGTTTCTAACTTGTTTTTAGGTTTGAATCTCCTTGTTACACAAATTCTAGAGTTTAGAGAGAGGTGATTCGATTTGGTTGTGAATACTTGTACCAGACGGTTTTGCTTATTCAAGTAATAGAATCATGTGCAAGTGTTGAAAGTGATTCGGTATTGTCCTTCGTTTTTCATATTTTCAGGTTTTCTTGAATCTCACCAAGTTTGGATTCCGCTCAAACTTGGTGATTGTTTGATATCATTGAAAGATCCGGTTTACGGGACTTACATTTTTCTGCAGCAGGTTAATGTTAATTTAACTAAATTACAATTAAGCATTGGGGTACACATAAACCCTTCTTAACTTCACCTGAGTGCCATATCACCTATTTCCCCCATTTCACTTTGTCTTACTTCAAGGAAATTGTTTAATCCATTAACTTCATCTAACCCTATTTTAGTGGCTTTTGTTTTAAAAATAAAAGAATAGTTAATTCAATATCTAAACATCCAGTTAACATGTTAACAAATAACCCATTTAATACCTCTTAACATAAAAAGGGAGTGATTTGCAATGTAGGTTAAAATGTCATGTCACACCATTAACACCCCAAATGTTAGAGTACAACCCATGGCCTTGCATATATATAGAAATATTGATACGTATTAAAAATTAAGGGCTAAAATTCCGATGTTTTAATGCCACCTATATTTTTATTAAATGACATGTTTTATCATTCAAACCATCTAACCACTGAAAATTTTAAGAGATAACCTAGAGAAAAACAATTAGTGTCATTATTCTTTCATTTTTATAATATTTTAACAAACATAACTTTGAATTTGGTGATATTTTGAGATTTAAATACAAGTTTTTAATCAACAAAATAACTTTATTTAGAAATTTTATAATTAGTTTCATATGAAATTCACTTGTTAATGAAAATATAACAACTATCAATAATTAAATAATAGTAATTTATAATTAAGCAGGAGAGAGAGATGTGAAAAACCGAAATGTAAATGACTTACAATTGTGACAGATGTCTCTCATCATTTTCTTTTATTATATAGTATAAATATAGATATAGATTTTTTAGTATAAAATTTTAATGAGTAAATTACGCTTTTAGTCCATGTCATTTGTGTCATCCTTTACGTTGACATGTTGCAGTTTTCTTCCTTTTCTACATATTAGTTGTAATGATAAATATAAGATTATATATGTTAAATACCCAAACAAAGTAAGCCCACGATCAACATATGGACCGATCGTGGACCAGCAAAAGGATTCTGCAAATTGAAGAATATGTTTGATATAACGACCGGGTTTTACCAAACCTCCTTGTAGTTTGTTGGTATTCAAGTTTACTTGAAACATGAAGGTTACAAGTTCGAGGCAAGGTGCCCCTTTATCACATAGCCAAACGACCGGATTGTACATTGATCATCCAACCCACTTAAAATTTAGGGGGACAAACACAAACCGTAAGATCACCGTCGGTTCCACAGCCCAACCAGTCTTTAAAAAAACATTTACTGTAAATATTATTACATAACAATATTGTTCAAAAAGGTTTACTTTCACTCTGAAATTAACATGTTTTCATTTAGCCAAGAGTTTTGAGTGATATTTAACCGGTTTGACTTTGCTTGTTTGACCCGAAAAAAAAAAAAAACATAACATGAACCAATTTAGGAAAATAGGACAAAAATGTCACCTCTAAGCTAGTGAAGTGCGAAAAGATATAAAAATACATACTTCTTAGTCGAAATTATCAATCTTGATGGGAACGATTTCATCTACAACCTTAAAGTGTCCCACCAAACGTGCGAAAAACACAATTTGTTGTTCAAGTGTGAATTTAATGTTTTCGGCCTGCACACATATTAGAGTAACCAACTTGCTTTTACCAGAAAATTAAATAAAAATAAAAAAACAAAGACATTTTATATATTTCTAACCTTACGAAAACCATGTTGCTCCCCCTTCATACTCCACTAAAGCAACTGGCAATCCTTTTGCTTTCAGTGCTTGATAATTTTTTCTTGCTTGATCAGGAGGTAAAACATGTAATACAGCATACATCGATTCATTATGATATATACAGGACCTACAACATATAGATATAAAATTTTCCACTTTTTCAATATTTTAGCAACCAGGGGTGTTCATGAGCCAGTTTTGACGAAAATTCTAGGCTGAATCACTTGCTACAAACGACACAAAAAAACCGCCGTGTTGGTTGGTTTAGGGGGGGGGGTTCATTTCGGCAGTTGGAACCAACCTTTTTATTATTTTCTTTTCAAAATCATTTGTTTGTATTAAAAAATTAAAACTATAAAGAATGCTCATGATGGTTATAACTGTGTATTCCAAAAATGAAAAAAAAAACAATAAAAATAATAAACATTAAATGGTCGGTTCATTACTAAAATTTTAAAACTATAAAGAAGGCTAATGATGGTAATAACTGTGATTCCAGAAATAAAATTAAAAAACATAAAAAATAATAAAAGTTAAATGGCCGATTCTAACGGGTTCCAGGCTCCAAATTGCAGAAAGCGAACAGTCAACTGAACCATACCGACTGACTTTCTTCGGTTTAAGCAGTTTGGTCGGTTTCAACTATTTATAAGGCAAAGTTTCACTATCTCTTTCTCCACGGAAATTGTTTAATCCCATTAACTTCATCTAACCCTATTTTTAGTGGTTTTTGGTTTAAAAAAATAAAAGAATAGTTAATTCAATATCTTAACATCTGGTTAACATGTTAACAGATAACCCATTTCATACCCCTTAACACAAAGAATGATCAGTGGTTTGCAATGTCGGTTATCATGTCTTGTCACTATTAACACCCCAAATGTTAAAGTACACCCCATTACCTTATACATATAGAAATAAAGAAAAATTAAGGGCTAACATTTGGATGTTTTAATGCCACCTATTTTTTTATTAAATGACATTTTTATCATTCAAACCATCTAACCACATTAAATACTTCAATTTTTAGAGGTAACCCAGAGAAAAACACTTAGTGCTTTTTCTTTCTTTTTTATAATATTTTAACAAACATAACTTTGAATTTGTTGATATTTATAGATTTAAATATAAGTTTTTAATCAACAAAATAACTTTGTTTGGAAATTTTATAATTACTTTCATATTAAATTCAATTGTTAATGAAAACATAACAACTATCAATATAATTAAATCATAGTAACTTATAATTAAGTAGGAGAGAGATGGGAAACCCAAAATGTAGATGACTTACAATTGTGACAAATGTCTCTCACCATTTCTTTTATTATATAGACTAGCGGTAAGACCCGTGTGCAAACACGGGTCGTTTCTTAGAAAACCATGCATAACACATATTGACATAGACTAAAAAAATAATTAGTGCAGACTTACAAAATTGATATAAACTAATGGTCAATATGTTCATTCAACAGCAATTCCATTATGTTGATAGCAAACCACTGTTGTCTATTAACTGTTAAAAACCTCTGTTGCTTTCCAACAGACTTTCCTAAAAACTGTCATCCATTATCTCCAACAGAGCTTTCCAGATGGATAGATAGTAAGTATTATATCTTAGTCAACCCATCTTAAAAAGGTCAGTCAACAGAAATTACAAAGGTTAGTAAACATATGTTAAGAGAATAATGTTATTAACAAAGAATTTAGTACTCTCATTAAAAATGAGAGCTGCAAACTCGGGTCGTTTGTTAGACAACCATGCATAACACATATTAATAGAACATATAGATATGTGTATATATATTGTACCAAAACGTGTTATCTATTATGGCTAAAAGACAACAATAGACATGCATCATCAGTTGATATATAAGATACATATGAGTATTTCCATTGTGCTATCCACAAAAAAAAGTAGCACCCACCCATTGACAATGAAACCTGTTTATAGACATAACTACATATAGAACATGTCTAAGAAGCAAAATTAGTACCACCAACGAACCAAATATACATCCACAAACAATCATGACATGAAACTAAGTGGAATTTATCTTTGTCACGATATGCATAACTTTTTTTAGCTTCAGCAATTGAGTAGACTTGTGAAACTCTAATGAAAGTTCATCACCAAAAGCAATATTGCAAGATCTCATATTAGAAGTGTTATGGGAGGATTTTGCAATCCTAAGGATCACGGATCCTCAAGCACTGCTAGGATCACGGATCCTCAATTCTGTTTGAATTAAGGATCCTCAGAAGACATTGCAGGATCAGGATTCAGGATCCTTGTTGTTATCCTTATACTAACGGTTGCCTTCATTATGTTTAAGTTTGCTTTGCAGGGGTATACGCCTTGGACTTGGTCTTGCCGATATTCTTGGGGAATATGCCCTCAATATCCCGCATGTGCATGGCTTTGTGAACGTTATGGAGATCGTGGGAAGCTTGCACATTTAGCGGATAGTTAGTTGTTTTAGTTATTTCTAAATTTAAAAGGGGATAACAATCTTGAATTAGAACACTTGGCTAATTTAGCAAACACACACACTCTCGCAAGCTCTCAACAGTTCATTTGGCGATTTCATACGCATTGCACTCTAGTGATCCTTGTAACAAGCTTGTTATCATTCCGAGTTGTAACAATCATTTGTTTAATTGTAGTTGGTGATGGGTAGTTTCCGTCACCCAAGGTTTTTTATGTCGGAGATCAACTCTTGATCGAGGGCTTTTTCCTCGTATAAATCCTTGTGTCATTTGTTCATTTCATTTGCAAGTTATTCATACATTTGTTCAAGCATCGTTCCTCACAACAAAGATTTGGTTGCATTATCCTAGCCTGATTTTTGACCAAAACAAGAAGACCATCCAACAACAGCGTAGTTGAATCCAGTATTTGTTTTTTCCTGGACTTCACATTTGAGATTCTGGATCTTGATGGGCTTAGGATTATCAGTATGCAGATCCAACGCAGAAGAAACATCTGATGGCAGATGCTAAAAAACAGAAAATTGAAGAGTGAATTTTATAAAATATTGATATATAACTGAAATTGTTGAAATAACGAAACAAGGCAACGACTGCGAAAGCTTACAAGTCTGTCTTCAACATGTGTGGTGAAGTGTAAGACTGATTCTGAAGTGGATGATACTTTAGGAACCTTTTGAACTTTACACGGTCTATCAACAGCTTGGTTATCCTGTACAATTGTCTTGCCACGAAGTTTGTGCATCTTTTCCACCTAAGTAAACTAATTTAGAATATAACAACTCTAAATTCTTGAAATTTTATAAGTTTCTTTATCAACACAAACTATCTTCTCAACTCAGCTTTGAAGTTTAAGACTCAATCATACAGAAGAATATGAATATATTCATACAATAATAAAATAGACAGTATAAAACTAATAAACACTTACATTAGATAAAACAATTGAAGAGGAAGAAATGTCACGAACAGGAAAATCTTTAGAATTACCAACCGAAGCTCCAGTATTTTAGAAATGTCATCTAAAGGAACTTCACCGGAATCCAGAACATGTTTGTGTTTAGCCTACAAAATGAGATTTCAAAAGTTATTAGCATAACATAATAAAAGTTACTTATCATCATCATGTTATAAAACAATGTATTTTATCATCAAAATTTTATACCGCAGCCACTAAATCAAACCCATCATCTCCATAAACTGAATCATCCAAAACAACTACATCAGCTTTCTTGAAGGAAACCTCAGTTCCAGTCTCGGAATGGAAAACGGAAAGCTCAAACGTTTTAGATGCAATCATGGTGAAAACCAACCAAGATTCAACTGCTATGGGAACTTCTTCAATCAATTTTAACCATCCATCAGTAAATCCGCATCCATCAATCCATTCTTTCATCATCACATTCCAAAACCTTTCACACTACTAGAAAAATGGGCAATTGCCACCATAATTTGTCACCAAAAAAATGGTAGTGAATTTAGGGACTGATTTCTCACCAAAATGAAAATTAAACACGCTTTCAATAATATGGTGGCTAATCGGTGAAAAAATACAAATTAGGTGGCTAAAAAGTCCCAAATACAGAGAATTAAAAAGGTATGTTTGAATTGCCACCGTATTAGCGGTGACAACACGTGAAAATTAATTGAGCGGGTTACAATTTGAATGGGCGGGCAAATATTTTCGCTCTCCAAATGTTAGGGTTTTGAATAGAATCCCAAAATTAACCATTCATTCATATTCCAACTTGCTCTTCTCCAACACCACCGTTTACTTCCTAAACCCTAAATTTGTTTCCCTCTAATTTCAGTACTCCTGCTGTTAGGTTTCTGGTGTGCTTGTAATGAAGAGTGATGGGAAAAGACATTCATGGCGGAAGCATACGTCGGAGGAACTTTCAAAAGTGGAACCTAGACGATCTTGTTCTTGCTAAGCTGAAAGTATTTCCCGTTTGGCCTGCTACAGTATGTTTGTTGATTATTGTTTATATGAATTTGGTAGTGGTGATGTCTGATGTCTGTTCATTTGCATTTAGTTGGGTTTTGTTTGACTGGTTTATTAGTGTTGAATAGATTATGCACTAGGTTAACTGAATGAGTTGTTGATGACGAACTGCTGTCTATTCTGCACACAGCCATTTCGGCTTCATTTAGAAGATCCATCTTATAGCATGAAATTGCGAATTAGTATCTGGACTGAGGCATTTGTGTTCCTTCATATTAAAATTGAGACAAACATGTTAAAAAACAATTAGAGGTTGCTCTCAGTTTTGAAGTAACACAACAAAAATCCCGAGGATTTCCAGTTTGTATTTAAAGGTTGCTTTGAATCTACCAAATAGTATAATGAAAAAGGTAAACTTACCCTTCATTTTTATATGCACTGGTGTGCACCCAATTGCTTTCTAAAGTTATATTAGAGTTTTTGATATTTCATAGTGAGTATAAAATAGCTCTGTTCAAGTATCAATATGTTAAAATTAAAAAGGTCACCAACACAAATGGGCTAATCAAATTGATACGTGCCTGTTATTAGCATTTTGATAAATTCGGAGAACACCAGGCTAATGATGTTAGAGATTTGCAACAAAAAATGTTGTTTCTTTTTTACAGAGTTTGCTGATTTAGGGTTTCATATCCCAAAACCCCAATTTCCTCACGACAAATCGATTATGACGTGATTTCAAACCATATTTAGATTGATCATCGTGTTGATTATTAATATCCTCCATCTTGGCTCGACATCCAAGCTAAGAGCATTGGAAGAAGATGAATCTCTTTGAATCACATCTAATCTTTCTGTAAGTGAACATGGGTAATTGATGGATATATTATGTGATGGTTTAAGTAGCCAATTTGAATTTGAGCTTGATTGATGCTGAGATTAGTTTTTTTTTTTTTTTTTTTTTTTTGTTGCAGCAAGGTTTGCAAGTGAAAATGGCAACTCCACTTGAGGAGCTTCTGATTTTTGACCAAAACAAGAAGACCATCCAACAACAGCGTAGTTGAATCCAGTATTTGTTTTTTGAGATGTTGTAAACAGTTCCTGGACTTCACATTTGAGATTCTGGATCTTGATGGGCTTAGGATTATCAGTATGCAGATCCAACGCAGAAGAAACATCTGATGGCAGATGCTAAAAAACTGAAAATTGAATAGTGAATTTTATAAAATATTGATATATAACTGAAATTGTTGAAATAACGAAACAAAGCAACGCCTGCAAAAGCTTACAAGTTTGTCTTCAGCATGTGTGGTGAAGTGTAAGACTGATTCTGAACTGGATGATACTTTAGGAACCTTTTGAACTTTACACGGTCTATCAACAGCTTGGTTATCCTGTACAATTGTCTTGCCACGAAGTTTGTGCATCTTTTCCACCTAAGTAAATTAATTTAGAATATAACAACTCTAAATTCTTGAAATTTTATAAGTTTCTTTATCAACACAAACTATCTTCTCAACTCAGCTTTGAAGTTTAAGACTCAATCATACAGAAGAATATGAATATATTCAGACAATAATAAAATAGACAGTATAAAACTAATAAATACTTACATTAAATACAACACTTGAAGAGGCAGAAATGTCACCAACAGGAAAATCTTTAGAATTACCAACCGAAGCTCCAGTATCCTCAAAATCTTTAGAAATGTCATCTAAAGGAACTTCCCCGGAATCCAGAACATGTTTGTGTTTAGCCTACAAAATGAGATTTCAAAAGTTATTAGCATAACATAATAAAAGTTACTTATCATCATCATGTTAAAAAAATGTATTTTATCATCAAAATTTTATACCGCAGCCACTAAATCAAACCCATCATCTCCATAAACTGAATCATCCAAAACAACTACATCAGCTTTCTTGAAGGAAACCTCAGTTCCAGTCTCGGAATGGAAAACGGAAAGCTCAAACGTTTTAGATGCAATCATGGTGAAAACCAACCAAGATTCAACTGCTATGGGAACTTCTTCAATCAATTTTAACCATCCATCAGTAAATCCGCATCCATCAATCCATCCTTTCATCATCACATTCCAAAACCTTTCACCAACATAGATAGTTGCCATCCCATACTCATAATTTTTACCATAGAATTCTTTCCAAAATTTGTCAGCAATTAGCTATGGAAGAAGCAGAAGAATAGTTAGTGTAGACTTACAAATTTGATTTGAACTAATGAGCAACAGAAGTTACAACGGATTAGTCAACAAAAGTTAAAATGAGAATTACTCAACAGGGTTAGTCAACTACTGTTTAGCTATCAACTATTACATACCTTTGTTGCTATCCAACAGAGGTTTCGTAACAACTGCATGTCATCCCTTATCTCCAACAGAGGTTGCAACGTGGACAGATCTTAAATATCAGATATTAGTCAACCGAGGTTGAAAGACTTAGTCAACAGAAGTTAAAAAGGTTAGTCAACAGATGTTATTATTATAAGGAAACAGACGTTAAAAGGGCAAACAGATGTTAGCAAGTTGTTGAGCTGCAGTATTTAGTCAACAAAAGTTAAAATGAGAATTACTCAACAGGGTTAGTCAACAGTAGTTACAGCATTTACACATAACCTAACCACTGTTTAGCTATCAACTATTACATACCTTTGTTGCTATCCAACAGAGGTTTCGTAACAACTGTCATCCATTATGTCCAGCAAAGGTTACAACGTGGACAGATCTTAAATATCAGATGTTAGTCAACTAAGGTTAAAACACTTAGTCAACAGAAGTTAAAAAGGTTAGTCAACAGATGTTAAGATTATAAGGAAACAGACTTTAAAAGGGCAAACAAATGTTAGCAAGTTGTTGAGCTACAGTATTTAGTCAACAAAAGTTAAATGACAATTACTCAACAGGGTTAGTCAACAGTAGTTACAGTATTTACACACAACCTAACAACTGTCATCCATTATGTCCAGCAGAGGTTGCAATGTGGACAAATCTTAAATATCAGATGTTAGTCAACCGAGGTTAAAAGACTTAGTCAACAAAAGTTAAAAAGGTTAGTCAACAGATGTTAAGATTATAAGGAAACGGACGTTAAAAGGGCAAACAGAAGTTAGCAAGTTGTTGAGCTAGCAAAAAATGTTTACAGTAACAAAATAATATATCGTTACTTACATTCATGCCACATTCATGTATAATATTTGCTGAAATGTAAGAGTTCTCGTAGACATTTTCAAATGCACAAACATACTAGAATTTTTGTACAAATAATCTTTATATCGGGGTGTGACACTTTTTACGCTTTATTACCTTTGGGATGCAATACATGTACTTTGAATCAAATGCACAAACATACTAGAATTTTTGTACAAATAATCTTTATATATGCTCATACATGTTATACTTGCAATCATACGTGTTTAAATTCATATGTTCATACTTAGTTATTGCCATGAAAAATCTGTTTAAAACATTTTATACTAATACTCAAACTTGTATGCTTGCTAATACCATTTGTATTGATCTATGCTTTAACATGTATTGCAGGATTTGGATGATGCAAGGAATCTAGTAGGGTTGCCTAGAAACGCGATTAAACTCTAATACTTATTGTTCTGTATTTTATTTTCAAACATGTTGTAATTTGTTTCCAATCTTTGTATGAGACCAGTAATCAATGAAATGAAACCTCATTACTTGAAAACTTGTTGTATTTATTTATTTCAAACTTGCGGTATTGCTAGTTCAAGCAATGTAAAAAGTAACTATTAAATACTTGTCACAATTAGTGTTATGAAGCCTCTTGCAATCTATTTCATCTCATCCCAATGTTTCCGCCATCGGTTGGGGTGTGACACCTGTGACGCAACATCCTCTAGAATAATAGTTGGATATCCATGATCTCCCCTAGTACACGATCTTGCCAGGCAACTAGGCAGTTCTGCCACGGCCATTGCATGGAATCAATGCTCTCGAGCATTCCTGGAAAACCATGTCTCTGTTCGTGTGCTTGATATAATTTTTGAACGTCGTTTGCGTTCGGTCTCCGTAGGTATCTCTTGCTATATAATTTGACAACCCCTTCACAAAACTTGTGCAAACATAGACGTGCGGTTGTTAGGATCTGAGTTTGGTTTTGATTGTGTTTTATGTTTGAATTAAGATAAACAATGAACGAGTAGGGCAGCAGAATATAAATGGAAACAAACTTTTCACAATCAAACAGGAGAATTGCTTTCAACACACATTTTCCACAATGAACCGAATGATTGAATTTATTTCATCAACGATTACAATTGCATGTATGTAACAAACTCCCCCTCAGCCTGAGCTCACAGTGGTTTGTTCGTACAGGAAGAAAGATGGTGAAGAGCCAATAGAACAGTACAGGGTACTGTTCTATTTATAGGCACAGACAAACCACTGAGGCATCTTTGCTGACGTCATTGTGAAAGTGACATCTAACCTCCTAACAAACTCTAACAACTGATCTATACAAATACTGTTATGCTAACAACTTTTATACATTACATTACATAAAGACAAGCTAAACTACTGCTGAATCCTTCACTGATGTGAACCCAGCAGCACTTGATATATCCAGCAGTGCTTGACCCATAGTAGTAGATTGAACAGCAGGGCTTTAGTCTTCATTAGTCTTTGACTTGATCAGCAGTTTTAGGTCAGCAGTTGTACCGATCATTGGATTGGAGGTCATCAGATGTTGAAACCACTTTCAAGGGGAGAGACTTGAATACATAACAACTGCTTATTCTGGATCCACTGCTCTGATCCAGTTTTGGCTTTAATTATCTGTTCCAAAGATAGGGTTCAATCCCAACAATCTCCCCCTGGAACAGATAATGCCAAAACCCGTCATTATTGGTAGATCTTTGTTGCCTCATCAACAGTTCCCTTATTTTCCCTTTGTGTTGTAACTCAAAGTCTAAGGCATCTGTGTCATCTTCATCCCTGCACAGTGGAAGATCAAGGAGATCCTGCAAATCTTCAAGACTTAGGCCAAGTGCTTGTTCCCTTGTTATTTTCTTCACTTCTCCACTAGACTTGATCACTGTGAGTACATGGGTCTGTTTGTTAGTTTTTCACTTTAGTACTTTTGAGTCTGGTGGGTTTCTTGGGAGATTTTTTATTAGATGAGGTGTTTGGTGATGCTGGCCTTGTGAGGACTGACTGAGCAGTGCTTGCAGGTTGATTTAGGCCAAGAGTTTCAGCTATCATCTTCTTAATGCCCTCTATTACAATGTCATCTCCTGCCATTAATTCTTCCACTGTTTTAACATCCAGCTATTTTTGTTGTCTTCTTTTGTAGATGACAGTACCAGTTGGAGCAGTGGATCTCCTGATTTGCAGCTTTGGTGGTCTTGTTGAAACCTCTGCTTCAGGGTAGTCAGGTTTTTGTGGAACTTTAGGATCTTTCTTTCTTAGTTCCTCCAACCTTTTGTAGGTGGTCCTGACTTTATCTTCTTTCCATCTCATCACTTGATTCTTAGATCCATAATCAGCTGCAATTAGTTCCTCTTTCATTCTCTTCAGCTCTAATGTCTTTTCAGGTACATTCTTTTTGTACTTTGACCAATCAGGAGGAGTGTGTTTGACCTTATTCTTGATCATTTCTTGAATCCTTGCTGTCACGGCCCCCGGCCCGGTTTGACCCGGTCCAGGAGCCGCGGGACAGAAATCCCGTGGTATTTACTTAATTTGGCAGCGGAATTATTAATAGGATCGTTAAAACTTGAAAATGCCCAATTATTTTATTTCTTAATTAGGGATAAATCCTGTAATTTACAATAAAGGCGATTTCACTGGGAAACCTCTATTTTACAAAAAAAACATGTTTCTTTATTTAATCAAGCCACTTCTTCAAGCGTGTAGTGCTACACGACACTTTTTCCTTGATCACAACAGATCATCTGAAAAATGTTTTAAAAAGGTTTTATCAGCAGGGAAATACTGGCGAGTCACTCATTTTGCACAAAATGACACATTGTTATAATATACAGTATTAAAGGTGATTACATTGTTTTTATCAACCAATTACCCCAAATCGGTATTTGTCACTTGACTGTATCTGTGACTATGGTCAGATCACCCATTGGCTAACTCGTTGTCCAATGGTGATGGGAAACAATTAATGTATACAAAACCCCACATACTGGCAGTAATTGAAGAATACAAAGACTTAATCCCTGTAATTATAACCTTGAAAACATTTAGGGTTTTGTAAAGCAATTTGATAAAAAGAGAACGACTCACATTGCAGATTTAAACGGGCAGAGTTTAGCCTACTGATTAGTCTTGTAACCTAATTCAAATAATAAAGCACACAAAAACTACGTTAGTAACTTTAATCCAACTCTTACGACAACTCACGAGATCAAAACCTTCACAATGAATGACAAAGTGCGATACTTAAACATCCATCGAATTCATGACGAATGACAAAGTATAACCCAAGTTTGAGTAGCACTTAAACATCCATTGGATTGGTTTCTATCGATCGAACATTAAATCGTTGCAGTGATCGAGTTATTACCGTGTTATCACGGCAGAATTTTGTGATTGTGTGTGCTATGAAGTAAACTGATGATAACTCAATGTACGAAATGAGTTTTTACGTCGAACCAACGCCAGAAATCAAGTGCCAAACTCCCCTATTTATATCTGGAAAACGGCGCCCTCGCGTGGCGCGAGGGGCCGTCACGTGGCATGAGGGGTACCACCCTAGCATAGGGTAGCCCCGTGTCTCAGTAGCTTGGGTGAGTTGACCGTTCGTTCAAATTTGATTTCCACGTAAAACTGTGTTGATAATACCGACTAGGAAACACCCCCCCCTGAGTTTTAGGGCCCTGATCCTTATTACGATTGTTATGAAAATTTTAGGGGTTATGCAGGATTACTTGGGGGTCTCAATTAGGGTTTCCTATTGGGCAAAATAAAATAAGAAATAGAAATTTTGATGAGAGTTGTTACATCCTCCCCACCTTATAAAAATCTCGTCCTCGAGATTTACCGGAACAAATAGGGATTTTTCCGCTTCATCTCTGATTCCAGCTCCCAAGTGTACTCAGGTCCTCTCTTCGAATCCCACTTGACTTTGACCAGTACGAGTCTTTTGTGTTTGAGAAACTTGACCTTTCTGTCTTCTATCTGAAGTGGCATCTCAACAAATTTTAACTTTTCATTTACCTCTCTATCTTGAAGAGGTACTACCAGGGATTCGTCAGTTAGACATTTCTTGAGGTTGGATACATGAAATACGTCATATACCCCAGCTAATTCTTCTGGTAGTTGTAAGCGATAAGCAACTGGTCCTATTCGCTGGATTATTGGGAATGGTCCTACGTACCTTGGATGTAGCTTTCCCTTCTTTCCGAATCAAACTACTCCTTTCCAAGGAGAAACTTTCAAGAGTACCTTATCTCCGACTTGAAATTCCAGTGGCTTGCGTCGATTATCGGCATAACTCTTCTGGCGATCTCGAGCCGTCTTTAGTCTTTCCTTGATTTGAGTGATCTTTTCGGTAGTTTCTTGTACAATTTCGGGTCCTGATAATTGACTTTCTCCTATTTCTTACCAGCAGACTGGAGTTTTGCATTTTCGTCCATGCAATGCTTCGAATGGGGCAGCTTCAATGCTTGAATGATAAATATTGTTATAGGAGAATTCAATTAAGGGTGAGTGGTCATCCCAATTTCCACCAAAATCTATCACACATGCGCTAAGCATGTCTTCCAGGGTTTGGATCGTCCTTTCACTTTGTCCGTCTGTTTGAGGATGATATGCAGTGCTCAAGTTCAGTTTAGTCCCCATGGCTTCTTGGAAACTTCTCCAAAAATGCGAAGTGAAACGACTATCTCTATCCAATACAATGGAGAGTGGAACTCCATGTAAGGATACTACTTCGTCTACGTATAATTTTTGCTAACCTTTCCATGCTAAAGGTTTCTTTCATGCGTAGAAAATGAGCTGATTTGGTTAATCGATCCACAATTACCCAAATCGCATCATTTCCTTTTCTGGTTTTGGGCAACTTAGTAACAAAATCCATTGTTATGAGCTCCCATTTCCAAATATGCATTTCTAATTGTTGAAGTAACCCTGAAGGTTTTTGGTGTTCTGCTTTAACTTGTGAACAAGTTAGACACTTGGATACATATCTAGCCATGTCCTTTTTTATTCCTATCCACCAGAAATTATTTCTTAAATCTTGGTACATTTTATTATTTCCAGGGTGCATGGTATACCTAGATTTATGGGCTTCCTCTAAACTCTTATTTCTTAATTCTCCTTGTTTAGGTGCCCAAATTCTTCTTTTGTGGAATCTCCAAATTCCATCAGCTCCTTGCTCTAATTCCTTTATTCTTCCTTTCATTCCTTCAGCATCATCATTGATTGCTGTTTCCTGAACATTCTTTAATTGTTCTATTAAGTCTAATTGTAAACTTAATCTAAGAGCACGAACTCGTTTTTGCTTTTCATGATACTTACGACTTAAGGCATCGGCAACTACATTTTCCTTTCCTTCGTGATATTGAATATCACAATCGTAGTCACTTAGAATTTCCATCCATCTCCTTTGTCTCATGTTCAATTCTTTTTGCCCAAATATGTACCTTAAACTTTTGTGATCCGTATAGACAGTAAACTTACTTCCATACAGATAATGTCTCCAAACCTTAAGGGCAAAAATTATGGCTCCTAATTCTAAGTCATGAGTCGTATAGTTTTCCTCGTGCTTTTTCAATTTCCTGGAGGCATACGCAATTACCTTCTTGCGTTGCATTAGCACACATCCTAATCCTAGCTTAGAAACATCACAATAAACTTCACAATCTTCTATTCCTTCTGGTAAGGCTAGAATCGGGGTATTGGTTAATCTTTGTTTTAAAATCCTAAAGGCTTCTTCCTGTCTAGGTCCCCATTCAAACTTAACTGACTTACAGGTTAGCTTAGTTAATGGTACAACTATCTTAGAAAAATCCTTAATAAAGCGCCTATAGTACCCAGCTAATCCTAGAAAACTTCTAATTTCCGTAACTGATTGCAGGACCTTCCATTTGGTGATCGCTTCTATCTTAGTAGGATCTACGTGAATACCTTCATGATTCACCATGTGACCTAAAAATTGCACCTCCTGTAGCCAAAATTCACACTTTGAGAATTTGGCATAAAGCTTTTCTTTTCTTAACAAAGTTAAGAGTGCATACAGGTGCTCACAATGCTCGTTCTGACTTTTGGAATAAATAAGTATATTGTCGATGAAGACAATTACAAATTTATCCAAGTATGGTTTACAGACCCTATTCATCATGTCCATAAATGCTGCAGGAGCATTTGTTAGTCCGAAGGGCATGACTGTAAACTCATAATGACCATACCTAGTTCTGAAAGCAGTTTTAGGTATGTCTTCTTCTTACACCTTTAACTGATGGTTTCCGGAGCGTAAATCTATCTTAGAAAAATATCTAGCTCCTTGGAGTTGATCAAAGAGATCATCAATTCTAGGTAATGGGTATCGATTCTTAATTGTAACCTTATTTAGTTCCCTATAATCGAAACACATCCGCATCGAACCATCCTTTTTCTTTACGAACAACACTGGTGCTCCCCAAGGGGATGAACTAGGTTGTATGAATCCTTTACTGAGCAATTCATCTAATTGCTTTTTCAGTTCTAACATTTCGGTGGGTGCTAGAAGATAAGGTGCCTGCCTTTGCTACTGGTGTAGTTGCAGGAATCAAATGAATTCTAAATTCTACCTCCCTATCCGGTGGTAATCCTGGTAACTCTTCTGGGAATACATCTGGGTATTCTGAGACTATAGGAATTTCCTTAAATTCCTTACCCTTAGTGCTAATGATTACCGAAATCATATACACTACTCCTTGCTTTCGTTGCTTAAATGAACTTCATGGATTTACGCGGCTTATCTCCTGTAACCATGATTACTTATCCGGTGGGTGCACGAATTTTTATGGAGTTCTTATCACAAAGGATTCGAGCATGGTTGGCTACTAACCAATCCATTCTTAATACGACATCGAATCCAGCTAAATTCATGGGTAATAGGTTTGCAGAAAATTTATGACCTGAAAGTTCTATATTTTCTTTTTGCAAAATCGGGTCTATTTTAACAGAGTTCCTGTCTGCCGTTTCTACTGTAAAAACTTGCCTAAGTTCTGTTAAGGGTAGCTTAAGAGCTTGGAAGAATGAAGTATTTATAAAACTTTGGTTTGCACCAGAGTCAAATAATACTCTCGCATAAACGTTATGAACTAAGAACGTACCAGCTATTACGTCAGGAATCAATTCAGCTTCCTGCGTAGTCAATTGGAAGGCTCTTACGTTTTTCTTGGTAGTTCCTTCTGCAGGTTTAGCCTTGTTATCCGCTTGTTTGACCAACTTAGGGCATTCTGGTTTGAAATGCCTAGCTTCTCCACAGTTATAGCAGACCCTTGTTTTCTTTCTGCAATCTTCTTAACGATGTCCTATAGCTTTGCAGAAGTTGCAGGGTTCATTACATTTTCCAAAATGTTTCTTTTTGCAATTTCTGCAGAACGGCGGAGTGGAAGATTGCCAAGTTCCTCTTTTCTTGAAATTGATATTATTACCCACACGAAATCCTTGGGTAATTTTCTGAGCCAACTCCTTCTTCCTATTTTCTTCTCGCGTACGCACCAGTCCGTTTGTCAAAGTGTTGGCTAATTCAACCGCATCATCGATCGTGCGGGGTCTCGCAACTTTGACATTATCACGAATTTCGCTAATTAAACCCCAAATGTAGCGGGAAATAAGTACCGGCTCTGGCGAAGCCAAAGTAGACACAATTCGAGCATATTCAAAAAACTTTGAAGTATACCCTCGGCAATCAACATTCACCATTCGGTGGCTCAGGAATTTGTTCGCCATCTGCTCTTTTTCATATTCTGGGCAGAATTTTCTTTCCACCAGATGCTTAAACTCCTCCTAATTCATGGCATAGTCCATGTCGCTTCCTTTAGCTTGTAATACCGTGTTCCACCATTCTAATGCTTCTTCCTTGAAAAGGTGAGAAGCATACATGAACTTATCCTCTGCTGCACATTTACTTATTTTGATTACTGCCTCGGTTTTCTCCAACCAACGCAGCGCCGCAGTCGCCCCTTCATTGCCTGTGAACTCAACAGGTTTATAGGCAAGGAATTCCTTGTAAGTGCAACTAGGCGTTGCAGCTTTCATTCTTTTAAGAATTGGGGCTTGCAGTACATCATTATCATTATTATTAATGTTACCCCCTCCATTTATGCTATTACTGAAATTATCGCTATGAGTGCGTTTGCTGGGAATAATTTGTTGAGGTTAAACTAGATTTCGTGCAGCAGCAAGAATTGCTGGAATAGCATTGGCTATTCTTTGAGCAACGATATTCTCGATATCTTGCCTATTGAGGAAGTGGTCTTCATTATTTTGCTCAGATTGATTAATCTCGTAAACGGGTTCATTACCAGCGTTTTCCATCGGGTAATTAATATATATAAGTTATTAGCACCAACTTAATTAATAACTAAGCATAATAAAATAATTGCACATAATCAAGTTAACAAGTATAGCCAAAATTATCGATTTTTCGACGTTCGATATTTTATATATATCATAGGCATCCGTACACACAAGTTATCATACAAAAGTTTTATTTTTAAGTTATTTCACATAATTATATTTTTATTATTATTATTATATTATTATTATTAAACACGTATTCCCACAACCACATATGATCCCGTCAGCTGGCACTTTTAGACACGACGTGCTCTTTCGTCGTATTTCCAGGATATTCTCTCCCCTACTCCCCGGATTCTATTCCCCGTGTCCACTAGTTCCTCGCCATAGTGGCGGAGTTCTACCAAATTTTCGGAGCTCATAGGTGGGTGTAGTGGAGGCTCAAGGTCGAACTGTGGGAAAAAGGTATTAGGGTTATTGAGGAGATTCTGAAACTGCCAATCGGTGGTCCACCATTCTTCTAGCTCTGCTGGTAGAGGTTGGGACTGGATAATAGGATCTGGGATATCAGGCTCTAAATCGACTGGAAGTTGTGCTTCCGCTGGGTAATTAAAGAGATTTGCATTGGCAGGTCCGATGAGGTCACTAAGTGCTAGTTTATGATCTAGCTCTTCCCAAGATGGCATTTCCTGGTCTTGTCTGGAAATTTCTCCGATTTCTATTCCCTTGCCTTTATCTTTGGGATCCACAGTTTTATAACTTTCCATGTCACTGGTTTCTTCCTGCGCACACACCTCTAACCCACGAATCTTCTTTTCTTTCTCGGTTTGGGTTTTTCTGGAGGTTGGGCTTGAAATTCCATAGGTTCCTCAATGTCGGCACAATAACCGGTAAAATCTATGGAAACTTCCATATTCACAGTATAGAGATTGAGATTCTGAAGAGCTTCAGACAACTCATTCATGCTGTTTAGCATATATGAAGAAAACACACAAAATTCTAGGTTAAAATTTTGTAAGTTAAATTTTCACAGGCTAAGATTTAGTACAACCGTTCAAGTATCATTGTTTAAACAGAAAAATGGCAAACATTGCGACTTTTGTATATATATGTTTATTAGAATTTACAACTAAAATTTAATATATACTAGGGGTTGTGCCTTCATAGTTCAACATGCCTTTATATAAGTTTTATTCTATCTTTTCTTACTAAGTTGTTTATTTAAAGTTTCTTTAAAGTTTCTGGTTTATAAATGATATGGGTGCTAGTACTGGGTCAGGGTGTTGGCAATTTAACTTAATTAAAAGTTAAACGTTTACTGCTGTAGTGGCTAACATATAGAGATTTGCCCATTGTTCATCTAATTCATTTTCCCATGGTGGTTTATTGCCTATTTCCTGAGTTTCCTTATTAACCATCACTCCTTTTGGTTGTGACTTCTTTATTTTCTCTTGACTTTTTCTAATAATTCAACTTCTTTTCTTAATGGTAAGTGGTTTCTGAAACTGTGCCTTACGAACAAGTATTCCTTCCTCAGTATCTGCAAAGTACCTTAAGGAATTTGATTGAAATGAAGTTCCCTTATCTTTTGGTGAACTAACTAATTGACGATAGATGTCTGAAATTCTTTGCTTACCCAAACTGTAAATTAACAAATAGTCAAATAACATAAAAACAAATAATCACAAAATGGCAATCAGAAAAATTAAGTTTTCTAAATACTTAATTGGCTTAAATCAGTGGCTCTGATACCACCTTTTTCTGTCACGGCCCCCGGCCCGGTTTGACCCGGTCCAGGAGCCGCGGGACAGAAATCCCATGTTATTTATTTAATTTGGCAGCGGAATTATTAACAGGATCGTTAAAACTTGAAAATGCCCGATTATTTTATTTCATAATTAGGGATAAACCCTGTAATTTACAATAAAGGCGATTTCACTGGGAAACCCCTATTTACAAAAACGTGTTTCTTTATTTAATCAAGCCACTTCTTCAAGCGTGTAGTGCTACACGACACTTTTTCCTTGTTCACAGCAGATCACTTGAAACATGTTTTAAAAAGGTTTTATCAGCAGGGAAATACTGGCGAGTCACTCATTTTGCACAAAATGACACATTGTTATAATATACAGTATTAAGGGTGATTACATTGTTTTTATCAACCAATTACCCAAAATCGGTATTTGTCACTCGACCGTATCTGTGACTATGGTCAGATCACCCAATGGCTAACTCGTTGTCCAATGGTGACGGGAAACAAGTAATGTATACAAAACGCCACATACCGGCAGTAATTGAAGATTACAAAGACTTAATCCCGGTAATTATAACCTTGAAAACATTTAGGGTTTTGTAAAGCAATTTGATAAAAAGAGAATGACTCACATTGCAGATTTAAACGGGCAGAGTTTAGCCTACTGATTAGCCTTGTAACCTAATTCAAATAACAATGCACATGAAAACTAGGTTAGTAACTTTAATCCAACTCTTACGACAACTCACGAGATCAAAACCTTCACAATGAATGACAAAGTGAGATACTTAAACATCCATCGAATTCACGATGAATGACAAAGTATAACCCAAGTTTGAGCAGCACTTAAACATCCATTGGATTGGTTTCTATCGATCGGACATTAAATCGTAGCAGTGATCGAATTATTACCCTGTTATCGTGGCAGAATTTCGTGATTGTGTGTGTTATGAAGTAAACTGATGATAACTCAATGTACGAAATGAGTTTTTACGTCGAACCAACGTCAGAAATCAAGTGCCAAACTCCCCTATTTATATCTGGAAAACGGCGTCCTCGCGTGGCGCGACGGGCCGTCACGTGGTGGGAGGGGTACCACCCTAACATAGGGTAGCCCCGTGTCTCAGTAGCTTAGGTGAGTTGACGGTTCGTTCAAATTCGATTTCCACGTAAAACTGTGTTGATAATACCAACTAGGAAACACCCCCCCCCTGAGTTTTAGGGGCCCTGATCCTGATTCCGATTGTTCTGAAAAATTTAGGGGTTATGCAGGATTACTTGGGGGTCTCAATTAGGGTTTCCTATTGGGAAAAATAAAATAAGAAATAGAAATTTTGATGAGAGTTGTTACACTTGCTGCTTCTTTTTCAAGCTCAGGAATGGTCCACTCTTTGTACATATGTTTTTCCCCCTTATACTTCTTAGAAGCCATGATGCTTTCAATGTAGTCTTTTCTCAAAGTTTCATCTGCTCTTTCTGAGATTTGCTGACAAACATTTTTTTCAAACTGCTCTAAGGACCTGACTTGAGTGAATAGAAATTGGTAATGCCTTTGAATTTCTTTGTCAGTTTTCCCTTGAGAGTTTCTTTTGGAGATATCCTCTTCCTGTTGAGCCTTAACTTTCAAGTACTCTTCAATGTTGTTTGGCCTAGGATATCATTCAACTGATGGCAACTTCCTTTTAGCAGGATCATCCTCATAGTAGAAGGATTTGATCTCTTCTCTGACTGCTATAAGTTTAAGAGGATACTGAAAACCTGCAGGAGTGATGGTAGTGATTGGTTGTTGTACTTGAGCTGATGAGAGAGGAACAGGGTTTGGGATATTAACAAGTGAAAGAGATTATGAGGATGTTGGTGGTGGTGATGGAGAATCATCATCAGGTATAAAAATCCTTCTCCTTTTTATTGTAGGAGAGGCTGATGATGTTTTGGATGGATCAGTGGTGGTGATTTGAGTGGTAGAAGGTAGCTGACTAACAGTTGTTGAAACAACTGGTGTTTCAACCACTGTTATCATTACAACAGATGTTGTAACATCTGAGGTCTTCTACTTTTTAGCAGGAGGTGATGGTGGTGAGGTTGTTTTTGGTGGTGATGGTAGTTTTGGTGGTAATGTGATTTTTGGTGGTGGTGGTAGGGCAGTGGTTGTGGTGTGTGTTGAAGTGGTGTGTGTTGAAGTGATGGCAGGTGTTTGGCTGGCAGGTGCTGAAACTACTGAAGTATCAGCAGTTGTTGATAAAATAGGAGTTACAACAGCTGTTTGGGTGGTAGTTTGAGGTTTGGAACCTTTAGTAGGTGGTTTGGAGCCATGCTTTGTAGGTCTAGATGGTGTGTGTTTGGGTTGCCTCACTTGTCTAGTGGGCTTCTTCTTTTCATCCTTAGGATTTTCATCATCCATAGGTTCAGAAGGACCCTGTGCATTCAGCTCCATGAAAGCTCTCTTCTCCTATTCCCACCTGGCTTTATCCTTAGCCTCTCTATCCCTTTTTACACTTGCTTCTGCTTCAGCAAGTGCATTTGTGGTGACATCCATCTTATTACTACCATCTGGCAAAGGGATATTTTTAGTCATATTTTCCTTTTCTGGTGCAATATAGAGCCCATCTTCAATTCCCTTCTTCTTCTACTGCTTGATTTTCTCCCCCTTTTTGCCATTATCTGGAGGGGGTTGTCTTTGTTGTTGGAGCAGGGGTTGAAAAAAATTCCATAGCTCATTTGCAGCAGGTGCTTGTGGTGGAGTAGGTGCTTGAGTTGGAACAGCAGTGGGTTGTACTTTTTGAACTTTCAACAACTATTGCAGCATTGCTTTGATTTCTGCAACAGAGGTATCTAGTTTGTCAATTCTATCCGACAATTCTAGGTACTTTAAACCATCACCCAACTTAATGGGATCATCTGATTTCCCACTAACAGTGGTTTGAACAGTGGTTGACTTAGGGATTGTATTCCAATAGTCATCCACTGATGCCCCTTTTTCTTGGTACTGGGGACTTCTTCCTTCAACAAGAGAGACACTTTTTAGCGAACCAGTGAAGACTGGATACACAAATGTTCCCATAAAAGAAATTGCCTCTAAGGAAGTCTTATTGATGTAACCACTGTCCAAATGCAAACCAGTGGGTTCAGCACTTGTAGTGGCTGCTTCACTTGGACTACCACCAAGAGTTACTTGTAACTCAAGGGGTATAACCTCCTCAGGTCTTGTTGGTGGGTTAGCAATGATTGATACATCAGACCCAGTCACCTGTTGAAGTATGTTCTCATTGATAGGTGAGTGAGAAGGACTGGTTTGTGCCTGGTTCAAATCAATAGCATCCAACAATAATGTTGTTGGTGGGGGAATTGTGGTGATGAGGTTGGGTGTAGAAAGAGAATTGGCCCCGGGCATTGGGCTGTGGATGATGGAAGCAAGTGATTCCAGAGCATCATATTGTGGTGTCCCTATTTGTACAACCTGTTCTTTTTTAGAAGAAGCAGGAGGAGTTTCAGGCATAGGTTGAGATATTTCTACCAACCGCTGTGAGGAAGTAGCAGCAGTGGTTTCTTGTGACTTTTGTGCTGTCACTGGCAGTTGCTCTGGTATCTCATCCTCCAGAGTTTCCTTTTTGGTAGGTTTGGGGGGCTTTTGAGTTTTCTTTTGTTTTGGCGTTTTGGTGATTTTAGGTGTGGGTTTCAAAGCAATTGTTTTGCTGCTATGATCACCTTGAGCAGTGGGCTCAGCAGCAGATACCTGAGGAGTAGTGGTAGCTGCTAAAGTCTGCTTAGGCACCTCTGCTTGTGTTTTGCAAGGTGTTGACATTCTTGTAAAAGTTTCAGCAGTTAAGCTATTTATTTGAAAAGATTCACCTTGTTTTATTGTAGAAGCATCATCCTTACCAAATTTCTTTTCAAAATAATAACTTAGAAATCTTGGAAAAAGTAGGAATGGCTTTTTGTCAACATTTTTAACCAAATCATTAAAGATTTCCTGGGAGTAATTGAAATTTTCATCTTGAAGAATAGCATAGCCCAGGTTTTGAATCTTTAATGGTACTACCTCCGTCCCATTAAAAGTGTCATGTTTTGAATTTTCAAAGTCTTTATTTATAAACTTTGACTTTAATTATATATTTTTTGTGTTATATAAAACTTGATGAAAATTAACCTGATAAAAACATTTGTAAAACACACTCAAATCATATAACTTTCATCAAGTATTATCTAACACAAACAAAATTATTTAGGGTCAAAGTTTATAAATAAAGACTTTGAAAATTCAAAATAGGACACTTTTAGTGGGACGGAGGGAGTATCTCATTAAAAGTGGTTTTGTTTGAAACACACATAAGCAGGGTATGGAACAAAATTCTTGTTGCAGGTGGAAAATTACCTTTTTGTAAGGTATCATTTTTTATTTGTTCTGCATAACCCCTTTTAAGGAAATCAGTTTTTAACTCATTTTTTGGGAAAAGAAGTTTTACCTTGCTGATCATTGAGTTCAAAGACTTCCGAGATGGATTGTGGTGTGATTTTGAAAGCTTTACCCATTAGAGAAGAGTTAATGGCTAGGACACCCTCGCCTTGTTTATCAAGGGTAATATTTTTCCAAAACTCTCTTTGGGTTTTCAAGTAAATTGGAGCATCTGCTGTTAACAAAATTTTGTACTTTGATGCAGTCATGATGTCAATGATGGAATCGAAAGCATCGGTGGTGCCGGGTTTTGTAAGGAGACCCAGATAATTGTGAGGAGATTTGTATGGTATTTCGATGGGTGTAGCCTTTTTAGTGGCCTTTTTTGGAGATGATTTTGAAAGGGATTTTGCGGATGACTTTGATTTTGTCATTTTGGAGAAGAAGATCGATGAAGGTTTTGAAGGATTCGAGAGAGGGAAATGGAAATTGTTTTGAGAAAGGAATTTTTGTGAATTCGATTCGACAGTAAAACCCAGTTTGGGGTTTTGAAAAGGGTTTTATAAAGAGAAAAAATGAATGCTGACGTGGCAGCGGTTACAAAAGGTCTGACCACTATGTACTGTCCACGAGCCAACCCCTGATGAAGTGAAGGACAGATGTTTTTATGATAACCACTGATGAAAGAAGATCAGTGGTTGTAACCGTAACAAATGAAGGCAGTGGGTGTTTTTACTATCAGTGGATAGCATATCAGTGAATAAAAACACTGATTTTGAACAACAGTGCTTACCAAGGAAATAAGAGAGTAGGGGTTGACTTTCAACAGTGGACAGACTTTTAAGTAGAACAGACTTTTGAACAAAACAGTGGTTATGGCAGACTTTTAAGGATTTAATGAAAAATTCAGTTTTAGCTATTTTTAAGGATGGATTTTTGATTTTCTGAAAATATTTTAATGCTTTTATTCATAGAAAAACAGGATTTTGCCTGTTATTCCATGTTTAGCATGCCAATCCTAGAGATCAAGCTTTCAAAGGTGGATGTGTCTAATGCTTTGGTTAGCACATCTGCCAGCTGATCCTTAGTTGGAACATGGTGCAGAGAAATCAAACCTTTTTTCATAGCAATCCCTCACAAAGTGATGTCTGATCTCAATGTGCTTGGTGGTTGAGTGGGAAACTGGATTTTTGATGATATTTTTTGTTGCCTGACTATCCAACATGAGTGGTGTGTTTAAGGCAGTGATACCAAAATCCAGCAACTGGTTTTGAAGCCAAAGCAGTTGGGCTGTACAGCTTGCAGCAGCTATATACTTTGCCTCAGCAGTGGATGTGGAAACAGCTGCTTGCTTTTTGCTTTGCCAAGACACTAAACAACTGCCTAGGAATTGGCACCCTCCTGAAGTGGACTTCCTTATCTTGTTACATCCAGCAAAGTCACTATATGAGAAACCTGAAAGCTCAATTTTACCATCAGCTGGATACCAGATACCAAGTGTGAGAGCACCTTTTAGGTATCTGAATATCTTTTTTACAGCAATAAGGTTTGACTTTCTAGGGGCTGATTGGGATCTTGCACAGACACATGTTGCAAACATGATGTCTGGCATGGATGCAGTTAGGTAGAATAAAGACCCAATCATGCTTCTATATAAAGTTTGATCAACCAAATCATCCTTCTCATCAGATATGACTACTTTATTGGTTGCAATGGGTGTACTACATGGCTTACAATCATCCATATCAAATTTCTTTAAAAGTTATTTGGCATATTTGCCTTGATGGATAAAAGTGCCATTGTGCAGTTGCCTTACTTGGAGACCAAGAAAGCATTGAAGTTCACCCATTTCACTCATTTCAAACTCAGTTGTCATGAGTTGCCTAAACTCTTCACACATTTTGTTACATGTGCTCCTAAAGATGATGTCATCCACATAGATTTGGACAATCATCAAATCCTTTCCTAACCATTTTAAAAACAGTGTTTGATCTATTTTACCTCTTGTGAAACCAACGGAAAGTAGAAAGGTGGAAAGAGTTTTATACCAGGCCCTTGGTGCTTGTTTCTGGCCATACAAAGCTTTATTCAGCTTGTAGACATGATTTGGATTAAATGGATCCTCAAAGCCTGGAGGTTGACAAACATAAACCTCCTCTTGAATCTTACCATAGAGGAATGCACATTTGATATCCATTTGGTACACCTTGATGTTGTGGTTGACAGCAAAGGCCAGAAATACTCTGATTGCTTCAAGTCTTGCTACAGGGGCAAATGTTTCATCATAATCAATGCCCTCTTCTTGTCTGAACCCTTGAACCACAAGCCTGGCTTTATTCTTGAGAACAATACCCCTTTCATCAGTTTTATTTTTGAAGACCCATTTTGTGCCAATAGGACTTACACCCTCTGGCAATGGTACAAGCTCCCAAACTTGTTGTCTTCTAAACTATTGGAGCTCCTCTTGCATGGCCTCTACCCAGCTGTTGTCTTTTAGTGCCTCTTGGTACTTGACTGGCTGACGGAGAGATAGAAAACCAGCAAAAAGACTAATGTTTTGGGATTGACTTCTTGTGAGCACCCCTTCATTGATGTTGCCAATGATTTGGTCTGGTAGATGAGATTTCAAGAAGATAAGATCTCCTTGGTATGGAACAATGGCATTGAGTGGGGAGGACTGCAGATGTGAATCATCTGAGCTAACCACTGCTGGTGACTTTGATGATCCAGCAGTGGCTTCAAAAGGTGGTGGAATAGGAGGTAATGGTGTGGACACATGCTGACTTTGATCCACTGTTTGAGGACTTTTATCAACGTTATTTGATGGTGTCGAAGCAGGGGTTAATGGGCTACTTTGATCAACAACTGTTGAGGTAGCAGTGGTTGAGCTTTGACAGCTGTTTTGAACATATGCTGCTCTTCCCATTGTGATAGACTTTTGTTGAGGAATGATGATCTCATACCCATAGTCTAGTGATGATTCCTCTGATGGACCTGCACTGTTAGTCTTGACAGCAGTATTTTCAAAAGTGAATTGATCAAGATCAAACAATTATGCAGGGTTTGCTGGGATTTTCATTGATGAAAGTTCATTGAACTTTACATTCAAAGTCTCTTCCATTGTTTTGGTCTTTGTGTTAAACACTTTGTAGGCCTTAGCAGTGGTTGAGTATCCCAGATGATAACCACAATCAATTTTGGCTGCAAACTTTGAGATGGAATCTTTTAAGTTTAATATGAAGCATGGGTAGCCAAAAACCTTGGAATATGAAATCAATGGCTTTATTTTATACATCAGTTCATAGGCAGTCTTTTGATGCCTGGGGTTGATTAAAACTCTGTTTTGGACATAGCAAGCAGTGTTTACTGCCTCTGCCCAAAAAGTTAATCGCAAACCTGAATCAGCAAGCATGGTTCTGGCAGCCTTAATCAAAGTTCTGTTCTTTCTTTCAACAACCCCATTTTGTTCTGGTGTTCTTGGAATGTTGTATTGCCTCACAATTCCTTTTGACACACAGAAATCATCTAACTCCTTGTTCCTGAACTCTGTGCCATTGTCACTTCTGAAGATTTTTACTGGAAGGTGAAACTGCTTTTCAACCTGTTTCACAAAGTCTTGCAAAATGCCTGCAGTCTCATCTTTTGAGTGTAAAAAATAAGTCCATGTAAACCTAGAAAAGTCATCAATAATAACCAAAAAATACCTCTTTTTCTTAAGAGTCATGACTTTAACTGGGCCAAACAAATCCATATGAAGCATTTGCAAACATTTAGTTGTTTTGGACTCATCAATGGATTTGTAGGAGCTTTTATGTTGTTTTCCTTTTAGGCAGGAAACACAATGCTCAGGACAAGTGAACAATTTTTTAGGTAAACCTCTTTCTAACCCCTATTTTGAAATGGCAGTGATTGTGTTGAGATTTGTGTGCCCCAATCTCCTGTGCCATAATTCTGTTTCTTTGTTTAATGCAGCTGAGAACAGACATGCATCAGTTCTGGGGCTCTCTTTTGACATATCCACCACATAAACATTGCCACTTCTTTGAGCAACAAGTTTGGTTTTTCCAATTTTTATTATTGCTTCAATCTTTTCAACCATTTCTGGTCCAACAATCCTACAACACTCCTTTGTGAAGAATGATCCATACCCCTTATCACTCATTTGTGAAACACTCAGGAGGTTGAATTTTAGATTGTCTATCAGATTGACATTTTCAAATTTTACATTACCAGACTGTACTGTACCAGACCCCAGAACTTTCCCTTTACTATTATTACCAAAGGATATATCACCCCCTCCATGGATTTTGAAATCTTTGAGTAGGGCTTTACATCCTATCATGTTCCTGGAGCCTCCACTATCTACATACCAAAGGCTATCTAAGCATGCATAAGCTCCCTACACATGAACTAAAAGGATTAGTTCATTAGGGTCTCCAAAGCCAATAAGGCCTTGGATGGGGTCACAACAGTGTCTGGGATGAGTTCAGATTGATGGGCAGTGGTTAGGTCAGGGGTTTGGACAGTTTTAGGACTGTTTTTCTCTAACCACTGTTGGGGTTCTTGACCAATCACCTGCTGATAACCAAAAGGATGCATGTTCACTCTTGGTTTAGAGGGCCTTTTGTAGGCCTCATAAACATGTGGGATCCTTTGGTATGGTGGTTGTCCCTTGCCTCTTCTGTATTGGTTGGCAGGGGGTGCATCAGTCACTTGAACATCTCTTTGGACATATGTTTGATTCAGCTGTTTTGTAACAGCTATTTGGACTGGCACAAACAGTGGTTGGTTCTTGGTGAATTTGACAGATGATGTTGATGGACTCAAGGATGTTTTAGCAGTGTACTCATTCTTTTTCACATCAAAGTTCTTGAGATACACACATTCTTGAGTTTTGTGGTTAGTTTTACCATAGATGGTGCAGCTTTCAGCAGGTACAATGATACTTGTTTTGTTTAGATCATATGCTTTTAGATGAAAACAGTCTTTTGTTAGATGATTCCTCTTTTCACAAAAATCACAAAACAGGTTTTTGATCTTTTCTTTTTTCTTCCTTTTCTCAGACTCCTTAGCAATAGAGTTTTGAACCACTGTTGGGATGTCTTTGATAGGAATGACCTTTGCTTTTGGAGCTGTGACACCATCAGTGGTTGTGAAATCCATAGGCTTGAAATTTTCAAGAATGTCACACTCATCACACCATGTGGGTTTAAATTGGTATTTCTCAATTTCCTCAAAAGTTGAGGACCCCTCAGATCTTTCCAAAGTGATCTTGTTACCAAGTTTGTCAGTTATCTTAACTTCTTGGCCTCTCTTGTTGGTTGGTTTTATTTCAGTTGAACCAGCTTGTTTGACAATAGTGTTTTCAAGTTCATCATATTTTCTATATCCTATTCCAAACTTGACATTGCTTTCAAGCTGTTTCTCAAGAATGACCTCATAACCTTTACAAGATTCCACCCATCTTTCACAAGTGATTTGGGTGGACTCCAACTCCTTTTTACAAGCTTGGTATTTTTCTACCATAGTTTGGAGTTGAGTCTTGGTTATGCTCTGCTCTTCTTTGAGACTGCTGATCTCTTTGTCTTTTTCAGCCAATTTGTTTTTAAGTTCTTTCAATGACTTTTCAAATTTGACTTCATCAGTTAAGACTTTATCCCTAAGGTTTTCATTTACCTCTTTAATGCTAGCAAATGCAATAATGCTGTAAGGCCCTATAATGGTGTAGGTTTACGCCTATCTTTATCAAACACAAATATAGGCTATTGGGCTTAGCCTTGTAGTGGGTTAGATAGTAATGAAATAAGCCATGTGGGCTAATTAGTTATTTGGGCTTGTTTGGTTAGTAATATTGAACATGTGGGCCTGGCCCAGTCTGTAACTAGGTCACCCTATGTAACTATAAATAGGGTGAACCTAGTTCATTATTAGGTTAGACATTTTTGAGAGCTTCTTTAGTATTTTTCGATTTCTTTGTTTTGGTGTACCAGACGGTTCCTAGAAACCGTGTGCACTTTGTTATTCAATTGATTGCGTTCTTGTTCTTAACACTTTTCTCAGTATTCCGCGCTTTGATTAGTGTTTGATATCCGATTGTGTAGTGATTCTGGACTTACAAGTGGTATCAGAGCCATTGAAGTCTTTCATAGGCTCGGTTTTGATATCGCTCGAAGAACAAGAAGTTGTTTTTCACAGTGTTGGGGTTGATTGTTCGTCAAAGGTGAGATCTCCGGTTTATGAATTCTGGTTTTTCATTCACAGATCTTCGACAACGCCGTATCCCGGAGACGCCGTATCAGCTGGAGTATGATGTCTCCGGTGAACATGACGTGAAGAAGGTGGTTTTGGGTTGTGACGCTAGGTGTACAGTGGCGGAGTAGGGTGGTTGACGGTGGTTCTGGGCGGAGGCAGAAGGAGGATTGACGGTAACCGATGAACAGTTTACGGAACTGTGGAGCAGGTGACCGGTGAATGGAGGATGGTCGGAAATCGGTTGTTGCAGGTTGTCGGTTATACGGTGAACGGAAGTGATGAGGATGATGAAGAACAGATATGATGATGATGAAGGTTATCGACGGAGATGAAGACCGAAGGCGGTTCGTTGGTGTACGGTGTACGGAACGATAGAGGAGGTGTTGTCGGAGGTAAAGATGCGGTTGTCGGAGGCGGTCGAAGGTTGCAGCAGGTTGTACGGTGTATGTCGGAGATGATGGTCGGATGTACGGTGGTCGTTGATGTTCTTATCTCGAATGGTTGTTGACAGTCTCGGAGCTCCGATGATGAACTGACGCAAAGGATGATGATGAATTGTGTCAACAGATGATGGATTGTGTAAACAAATGTATGTTTCTGACGTAAGAAGTATCTCAGATCAGAAGCTTATGATAGTTATCCGGGATATTTGTTAGAATATGATGGATGTTGATTGATGAAAGATGACCGAAATGGATAGGGGTCGGAGAAGACTGAACGAAAATTGTCCGGTGACTGAACGTGCAGTTGAAGGCTCCGGAGACAGGAAGATGATGGATGACGATTGATGACATCAGCAGGTCAGAGAATGTTGGGTAATGATTGATGGCGGCTGTGTACATGATGTCCCATCATTTTCTCAAAAAACCCTAAGGAATGTGAGCCACTAGATGGAAAGGATCAATGGTAGCGATGAAGAGGTCACAAGTCAGGAGATCGATTTGTTGTTATTGGTGCAGATAGAATGTTCTGAGCTGGGGCCCAATCAGAAGACAATTGCAGATGTGGGAATTGGTGCAAAGATGGGTCCAACTGAGATGTCTTGGAACAATGAAAACCGGGTATCAAGCCCAAATGTTATTGGGCCTTCATCAGTGGTGGGCTTAAATTTGGAACTGGATAGAAATTGAGTCCAGTTAATCAGAGCCCAGGTATGAGATTTGACTCTATATCGGACGAGAATTGACTCATATATGTGATATATTGTTAAGTCCAAGATCAAGTTTATTTTTTAGAGATTATCCGATTTCATTCAAGATCATTATTTCATCATCCGTGATCATCATTCTCCATTCGAGATATCAACATCCTTCATCAGAGACAATCCGTAACACGGCTTTATCATCCGAGATACGCTGCTGGACTCGTTCACTGCTGGGCCACTAACGAAGAAGACCCAAGATTGGAGACTATCTAAACCGTAATAAAGAGAGCATAAAACTAGGGGGAGATTGTTAAGTCCAAAAGTTTTACGCTTATCTTTATTACGTTTATTTATGTTTAATTTGGTTTAGATTAGGTCTTGGGCTTGAGCTTAGACCATGTGGGCCAATGGGGTAGAGGCTCCTATAAATAGTCATGTCTAGCTTATTGTAGTAGAGCTCTCCTATTCTTGTAATCATGTAGCCCCAAATAGAGAGCCTTGTACCCGAGAATCCTAGAGATTGTGTGCAAGGTTCTCGGAGATCGTACCAGACAGTCTTCGAGACTGTGTGCGATCTAAGCAGCGACACTAAGTTCTTCAATGAAATATTTCTTTTTGTTCATTCGGTTTGATCTTATATTCCGCGTTCGATTGAACCGTCGAGTGATATCACGGGTTTTCGGGACTAACAAATGCATTTGTCTGAACCCAGTTTTCAAGAACTTGAGGTGATACCTTAGCAGCAGCCATCATGGCACAATCAGATTGATGATCACCTTCTTCATCAGCTCTAACTTCTTTCTCACCTGCTTTCTTCTCTTCCCTTTATTCTTTGTCTTCTTTGGACCAGGGGTCAGACAGTGGTTCAATCAGGGTTTCTGAATTTTCAACCAGCAGTAGTTCACCAGCAACTGTAGTAACCACTGCTTAAGCCACTTCATTCACTATTTCAGCACTTAGCTGTTCAGCTTCAGTTTCTGCCTCTTCTGGTATAGACTCTAATGTCATCAAGCAAAATTCATCATTAAAAGTATCATTAGAAGCATAGAGTGCAAAATTTTCATCACCAAGCTCATCAGGCATGATGCTCCAGTCAACAAAGCCTTGGGTGAAAAAGCTTTGCTAATCTGGTTGAACCACTGTTGGAGCAGCTTGTTGAGGTGCAACAGGTTGCACTTGTGCCTGAGTGTAACATCTCGCAAAATTTATGTCCAGTAATTTATCAACACGTGTCATGAGCTTAAAACGTGTAAAGAATTACTTTAGAGGGACTAAAGTTGACAAACAAAGAAAGTATGTGAATAAAAGGGTTCAAAGTGTCAACAATGGATAAATATACCTTACAATAACCCTACACAATTTTTATACCTTTAAACGAATGAATCAATGATCATACGAAGCTAATTGTGGAAGAAAGTGAGAGATTACAAACTACAGGGGTTAAATGTGTCAACATGTTTAAAGTATACCTCTGAGTGACCTTTTAGCAAACCCGAAGCTTTGTAATGATTAATTATGCTCACAAGAATAAGTGATAAAAATTTCACAAGGTTTCGATAAAGTATGAGAAAGCTATGATAACATTCGTATACGAGGGGTTAAAACCGTTAACGTTGAAATTTATGACTTTTCGGGTGATCATAAAGTTAACCGAGGACTTAACAAAGTTTGGTTATGTCTTGGAGCCCTTAAAAGTCAATTTGGAGGGTCAAAAATGCAAGAAATAAAGTTAAAACCACGTTTACAAGGACCAGGGACCTAAAGTGCAATAATTGAAACATTTTTAACCTGTAGCCGGGATCCATACCGGCCGCGTAAGACACCCTTAAGTCTTACGCGGGCCGCCTGGGATTGCCAGCGATAGAAAACACCTGCAGGTGTCTGCTTCAGCCTGTTAACCGACTCAAATGCCTGTAAAATGATACCAGGGGCTGTGCAAATGGGAATACATGCAGTAAGGACACTTGGGCATGATCCAACATCAGTAGTAGACCGTCGTAATTAATTAGCCTAAAGTCAAACCGTCGTAATTAAGGTTTGACTTCGTGATTAATTAAAATTTGTCCAGTCAAATCTCGAATTGAAAGTACCTATGAGTTGGTAATTATGTGGGTAATAAACCCTTAAAAGGGCACCATCTGATTCCCACTCTAACTAGGTCAATTGTCGGGTCAAAGTTAATTATAAAAAGCCAACAAAAAGCTTATTTTCAAATAAATGCATAATTAACAATGTAGAAGCCTTGCAATCTGTTTTATCACTAATATAACTTGGTAATTAATGTAAGAACATGTCTAAACATGTTCAACCCGACAATTTTCAGTTTAGGCTCGGTTTGGAACCGAAAGTCGCATAATTAGACTTTTGCTTTGTCTTTCAGTTCTGACCCAATGTAGCATGTTTTAGAAATGCCTTAGAGCTTTGTTAGGACCAGGTTACATGTTAGTATAACCCTCTGTGATTATACAACTTGGTTCATTAGTTATGCGATTCATATGCATGTTTCCGTTATATGCCTAAATGTTGACTATTATTCCCTTTTGACCTTAAAACAAGATTTTTGAAAATGTGAGAGGACAATAACCTTTATTACTGATTTATAAACTTGTCCTAAAAATTTGACATCAGTTTGAGGTTTAGATTAGGAGTTATGCTCAATAGCGTAATTAAGAATCTTTTTATTAATTAAATGGCGTAATTAGCATAAAGCCTATCTAAACCCAATTTTTTGACACCAAACCTTTTACCCACTGATGTAAAATAATATTTTGGGATTTTTGAAGATTTTAATTTATTTTTAAGCTGAGCATAACATAGGGTTCATGTCTTAATTCGGTAATTGTCGGTTTTGCCCTTTTGGCCTATAAAATGAGTTTTACATACTATTTTGACACCAAACCTTTTGCTACTGATTTTATATAATAAATAAAATATTTTGAGTCTTCTGGAATAATAAAAATATCAGCTTTTCTTTAAAAACACGGAAATCGCTTAAAACCGTCTTTTTATGCGTTTAAAACGCATAGTATGTATTAAAACCATTTTTCTCATATAAGACTTAATACCTACTGATGTTTTAAGCAAATTTTTATATCTTAACAGTGAGCAAAAGTTTTAAACTTAGATTCCCTATTTTAACCTTTTAAGCTTCTGTGAAATTACCAAAATGCCCCTACGGTGCATAGTTTGATTATAAAAGGTAAATTTCACATATATGCCATACCCTACTGTTATGACTTATAAAAAATAAGTATTTTTACTGATTATATCAGACCTGAAACTCAGATTTATATTTAAACTCTTTTATAAGCTTTAAAATGACCAAAATGGCCATACGGGGCATAGTTTGAGTTTAACTTCGTTTTGGGCATAATGGAAGGTATCTTACTGATATCACAACATATTTAAGGCATATTGACTTAGGAAACCTATTCATGAATCATTTGGTTACCCGTTACGCACTTTTCGTGTTCGGATCGGTTTATGTAACAAGTTTGCATAAATTAGCAGAAACGGGTCAAACCATATCGTTTTTACCTCAAAATATAGAATGTGGTTAGTTTACCCATATTATACAAGTATACAAACTTGTCGGGTCTAAACCACACTCTAATCCGGTCATCGCTTAATCGTGCGTTTTGAACCGTATATCTTCCTTTAAAACTAACCGGTCTAAGTTTAGACTTATTTAAGACCCATTATGAATCTAATAGGTTATTAAAACCTTCATTCCAGATTAGGAGCCCGGTAAAAGCTACGTGCACTTGCTGTTTGTGAATTATACTTGCTCAGGTAAATACTTTTAACTTATTTTCCCTATACGGGCTTGGGATACGGTATTATAATAATACCGCTTGGTCGGGTATGTAGTCATTTAAATCAGATTGTGATTAATGCATTTACATAACTCATTTTAATCTGTATTATTTGGTGTATGGCCTTTGGGGGTTAAATGACCATGTCCCGGATATCCTTGGTATCATTCAAAGAAATGGCCACGACCTAAGCACGGGGTGTAGGCATACACCTGACAGTTGCATATGTAAAAACTGGTAATCCACTTAAAGGAATCAACCTTGTGGGCATTATACCTGTGGCGTGTTAGTTAATCTTAACCGGCTCTTCTAACCGGCTCTAATGGACGAAAAATAAGTAAAACTGTATACAAGATTATTTTTAAATAATTGTCCCAAGTTATAAAAGTTATTTTGTGCCTTGTGCATTCAAATCAATTTTTAAACTCTTTTCTAAATGAGTCAGTTAATTGTATTTACCAGTGTAAACAGACGTATTTTCCAAAAAAAGGCTAAGTGCAGGTACTAGACGAAATAGGCTGGCTACCCCTGGCATCATTAATCAATTCTTGCAAGCTCTAGATGTTAAAGTCTGTTGAACAATAATCTTTTTATCTTTCGATCCGCCTGTGGATCCATTACAGTCTGTTGTGATACTTTGATATTTCTATTTATTCGGTTTGTAATGTGATTCATCTTTTCCTTCTGATGTGCATTTAAAATTGTGTTGTTTGACTATGATGATATCAACTACATCACGATACTCTCCACCGGGCCCACCGGTAATACGTGGAAATATCGGGGTGTGACAGGTTGGTATCAGAGCCAACATTGAGTGAATTAAACACTAGCGTTTTGTATTTAATCTCAATGACACAGTTTGCACAATTCCTCGACTTTCGAGTCTAGACAAAGAACTTAGGATTAATCCAAATTTGCTTTATTTCTAAATTTGTCTTTTATATTTCTTTGCTGTATCTTTTGTTTGTTTTGACAGGTTCCAAAAGGATGCCACCTAGAATAAGAGGAAGAGGTAGAGGAAAGTGGCCACTCGTCGTCCCTAACGATCATGAAGCCGGGCCGTCACACCGGCGAACACCATCCGACACCCAAAGCAGGAGTCCTCAAGAAAACTGGAGGAACCATATTGAACCCGCAAGGTGCTCAGTCTCGCTGAGCTCCTCGCCTTCTTGCCAAAACTCCTTCGTGCCTCAGTCTGAAAATGAGCCCCATAACTCCCACCATTCTTATATACCTCTCCAAAGCCACAACTCACCCTTCGACGATCCAACACCCTTTTTCCAGAGCCGTTTCAACCCGGCAAACTACATTGAAGAACCAGTGGGTTTTAACCCATTGGGACCTGAAGACCACTTCTCGGGCGACCATGCGATGGACATGGATGAGGACACCGATCCCGCAGAGCCACCGTCCAGAACCCCTACGCACCCCATCTAAATTTCGGATGGGTCACCCTTTATTGAATCACCTTATAATGGTCCCGACAGCTACGAGGCGAGGTTTACCCAATATGACTGGGTGTTTACTCCTTCTTATCACTGGTCTCCGCATCAGCAGCCACAGCAGGATCCCTCCGAGGATTCCCGTTTCATAACGGTCACTCCACAGCCACAACCACCAGTGCAGCAACAGCCTCCGGAGCCACCGAGGCGTAGGAGAACAACCGCACGGATGTCTGTGCGAGGGGGAGTCCACATCAGCACCCCTCAACCATCTAGTGGCAGTCATTATCTGCCACTATATGAAGACCCACAGATGGGTGGGCCTTCGAACCCTGTTTCTGAGGTGCAGTCTGCGTCGGTCGCACCGCTACCAGGGGTTATAACAACCCAATTCCTACATACGCCGGTTCAGCGGCATACAACCCTTTTGAGCAGCCGACCCACACCAACTACAACTACGCTGAAGTTGACCCATAACTGGTAGCTGCGAACTACAATGCTCTCCATCCGAAAGGACCCTATAGAGGTCCCTGGATGACTGGATACCCAACCCATGGGTATCAATACCCGCCGCCTCCTCAACCTCCGGAATATCAGTAGCCGCCACAGCCACAATTGATACCACCAGAGCGACAACAGGAGGTTCTCGAAAGGTTGAGCCAGGTTGAGCGGGAGTTCCAAGAAGAGCGTAGGAACAACCGTGGATTTTTCATGGGTTTGGCAAGCTTAATCAAGGGGAAGAGCAAAAAGGATCATTAAATCCTTTATTTGTTTATTTGTATTTCTGTAATGTTTAATCAAGTCCCTGCGTGGACATCTATTTCTGTATTCAGTCCCTGCGAGGACTTGTAGTTTCTGTTCAGCCCATGCGTGGGCATGTCTTCCTGTTTAACCCCTGCGTGGGTATGTTAGGTTTGTTTAGCCCCTGCGTGGGCATGTTATTTCATTAGAAGTCCCGTTTAGGGCAAACTTGTACTTCTTAATTTGTGGTGGAATGATTAAATTTAAATTTTCATTTTTCATTATATGCATAAACATAAAATATGAAATAAATGAAAAAATAACATTCCTTTTATAGGATCTATCATTATAATAAATTGACAAAATCTAAAAAGGGACAAGACCTAGCCATGTGTCATCTTAAGACAGGGCCAAGATGGTAGCTCCCCAAAATTTGATTCAGATCCTTATTAACATCTCAATTTAGGATTGTTCTGCATTGAATATTAAAAAGAACCCTAAAGGTAAAACCTAGCCACATGTCATTCTAGATATGGCCAAGATGGTAAAACCTATTTAAAAGATTCAAGTCCTTGTTAACATCTAAAAACATGTTAACACTCTTGGCAAAATGTGATTTGATAAAATCGCATAAGTCATTCTTAAATTGGATTATTCCAATTCCCTCTTTACTTATATAATCACCCATTAGGGATGAAGTGCCTACGGGCCATAATTACCGTCCTTTGAGAATAAAGACAGTGGTGGTCCATGACTCCCTGTCAAGAAAAGGTAATGAACTTTGATTCAAGCCTTAATACCTCGATTCTATAAAATCCTGGCTTATAAATTAAATCTGTCCATGGGACTTGCCTTTTTGTGCTATTATTATATTTTAAATATAACTAAGGATTTCTATAATGAAAATCCAGAATGAAATTTCTTAACAAATTAACCAATATGGTTCTTTAATACCATGGTTAATAAATTAATAAGGTGACAAATCTATTATATACCTCTAAGAAACTACTGTCATCCTTTTATGTAGCAATCAAACTATATGGTTGAGTCTGAAGAAGTCAACAGTCATCTAAGGGAGAATCATGATACCACCAGGATCAATGTAACTGGTGCAGAACTGCAAGCATTGATTGATAATGCTGTTACCAAGGCCTTGGATAGGCAGTTTAATGAATCTAGTGGTACTCGAAGCAGGACCCTATATGTACCCTACTCTAAACCTAAGACTCACTCTGAAGCTCATAGTAAGCCACCTCCTAAACCTAAGAGATCAAAGAAAGATGATGATGACCATCACTCCTCCAATCAGCAGAGTTATCCATCGAAGAAGATTAAACTCAAACGTGAACCACGTACCAAGTCCTGTACTTATAAATATTTTGTCTCCTGCAAACCCCGGGATTTCACTGGGGAGAAAGGAGCGATTGACTGTATGACTTGGTTGGATGAAATGGATACCATGGTAGATATCAGCGGTTGTGCTGATAAGGATGTGGTGAAGTATGTATACCAGTTATTCAAAGGAGAGGCACTAGCATGGTGGAAGTCTCTCATTCAAGCTGCTGGAAAGAACCCACTATACAATCTGACCTGGGATCAGTTTGTTGCTCTTATTAAGGAGAATTACTGCCCTCAGCACAAGGTTAAAAGGATTGAATCAGACTTCTTATCATTGGTGATGAAGAATCTAGATTGTCAAGCTTACCTCACCAGTTTCAATACCCTATCTCGACTGTTTCCGTATCTGGTAACACCGGAACCCAAGAGAATAGCTCGATACATTTGGGGTTTAGCCCCAGGCATCAAGGCCAGTGTCAAGGCATCTAGACCTTCTACTTTTAGGTCAGTAGCTGACCTATCTCTATCCCTTACCTTGGATGCGGTCAGGCTAAGATCGCTTAAGAATTCGGAAGAAGGTAAGAGAAAGCGTGAGGACGATAACTCACGGCGATCTGAGAAGAAGCACAAGGGTAACACGGACCACAAGAAGAAGTCTGGGTTCAACAAGGGTAGTCATCAGACAGATGAAAAGCCAAAGTGCAAGACTTGCCAGAAACATCACTTTGGAAAATGCAGATTTGAATCCAAGTCTTAGTCAAAACCATTTGCATGTGGGTTATGCAAATCCAAAGAGCACAAGACGATAGACTGCAAGAAGATAAAGGATGCAACGTGCTATAATTGTAACGAGAAGGGGCACATCAAGTCCAACTGCCCTAAATATGCCAAAAAGCCTGAGGAAGCCAAGAAGACCAATGCAAGGGTCTTTCGAATGGATGCACGAGAAGCTGTTCAGGACGATAAAGTGATAATAAGTACCTTTCTCATAAATGATGTTTATGCAAGGGTATTATTCGATTCAGGTGCTGATAAGTCATTCGTAGATAATAATTTTTGTAAATTACTGAATCTACCTGTTAAAACCCTAAGTGTGAAGTATGAGGTTGAATTAGCTGATGGTACCATAGAAACCGCCTCAACCGTGTTAGATGGATGTTTCATATCCATTAGGAACCACTCTTTTCCGCTATCCTTACTTCCTTTAAAGTTAGCTAGTTTTGACATAGTTATAGGCATGGACTGGTTATCTCATAACCAAGCCCAGATTGTGTGCAACAAGAAACAAGTGGTGATCAAGACTCCTTATGGTGAGGCACTTACCATACAGGGAGATACTCAGTATGGATTGCCTAAGCAAGTGTTTATGCTTAAGGCATCAAAGTGCATGAAGAAGGGTTGTATCATCTACATGGCACAAGTATCTATTGATGAGCCGAAGCCTAAGATTGAAGAAATCCCCATCATTTCTAAATATCCCGAAGTTTTTCCTAAAGAACTACCTGGTTTACCACCAGATAGGCAAGTAGAATTCAGAATCGACATTATTCCTGGAGCAGCACCTATTGCAAGGGCACCTTACAGGTTGGCACCAACAGAGATGAAAGAGTTGAGGACTCAACTAGATGATTTGTTGGCTAAGGGTTTTATACGCCCAAGCTCGTCTCCATGGGGAGCACCAATACTGTTTGTAAAGAAGAAGGATGGATCGATGCGCCTATGCATCGATTATCGCGAGCTTAACAAGGTTACTATCAAGAATAGATATCCATTGCCCAGGATCGATGATCTGTTCGATCAATTGCAAGGGGCAAGTTACTTCTCCAAAATTTACTTAAGGCCAGGCTACCATCAACTGAAGGTTAGAGATGAAGATGTACACAAGACTGCATTTAGGACTCGTTATGGTCACTTCGAGTTCCTAGTGATGCCTTTTGGGCTCACTAATGCACCAGCGGCATTCATGGACCTCATGAACCACGTATGCAAGCCCTACTTGGATAAATTTGTCATCATCTTCATTGACGACATTCTTATTTACTCAAAGAACCAAGCCGACCGTGAGAAACATCTTCGTTGTATTATCAAACTTCTACATCATGAGAAGCTCTACGCTAAGTTTTCAAAGTGTGAATTTTGGCTTCGCGAAGTCCAGTTTCTTGGGCATGTAGTTAGTGAGCGTGGAATCCAAGTGGATCCCGCTAAGGTTGAAGCTGTCATGAATTGGCAAGAGCCAAAGACGCCCACAGAAATCCGTAGCTTTTTGGGTTTGGCAGGATACTATAGGCAATTTATTGAAAACTTCTCAAGGATTGATGCACCCCTAACCTCACTAACTCGCAAGAATATCAAGTTTGATTGGGGTCCTAAGCAGCAAGAGTCTTTTGACATTCTTAAGCAGAAGTTGAGCAATGCTCCTGTATTGATGTTACCTGATGGAATTGAAGAATTTGTGGTTTACTGTGATGCATCACACACCGGTATGGGATGCGTGCTTATGTAGAAAGGAAAGGTTATTGCCTATGCTTCTCGACAGTTAAAGGTGCATGAGAAGAACTACACCACCCATGACTTGGAGTTGGATGCCGTTGTATTTGCACTAAAACTGTGGAGGCATTATTTGTATGGAACCAAATGTGTGATCTATTCTGATCACAAGAGCCTTCAACATTTGTTCAATCAGAAGGACTTGAATATGAGGCAGCGACGATGGATGGAAACTTTGAATGATTATGACTGTGAGATACGATACCATCCGGGCAAGGCGAATGTGGTCGTCGATGCCTTAAGTAGAAAGGAAAGGGTGAAGCCTATAAGAATCAATGCCAAGAGCATTGAATTAAGGAATGGTTTAAATGAAAGGTTGTTAGCCGCTCAAAGAGAAGTTGTATTAGAAGCTAACTATCCTAATGAAAAGCTAGGAGTAACTGCTGAACAGTTATCCTATGGAAAGGATGGAATCCTAAGATTGAATGGAGGATATGGGTTCCAATCTATGGAGGACTTAGGGAAGTGATCCTTCAGGAAGCCCATAGTTCTAAGTATTCCGTTCATCCTGGAAGAGACAAGACGTACCAGGATTTGAAGGCGAATTATTGGTGGATAGGCTTGAAAAAGTCTATAGCTACTTATGTAGCCAAATGTTTGACGTGCGCGTAAGTTAAAGCTGAACAACAGAAGCCATCAGGTTTGCTACAACAGCCTGAACTTCCCACCTGGAAGTGGGAAATGGTGACTATGGATTTTATCACCAAGTTGCCAAAGACAAAGCGAGGAAATGATACATTTGGGTGATAGTGGATAGACTGACTAAGTCAGCCCACTTCCTACCTATTAAAGAAACACACAACTCAGATAAGTTAGCTCAGCTGTACGTGGATGAGATTGTATCACTCCACGAAGTGCCAGTGTCTATCATTTCTGATAGAGATACAAGATACACATCACACTTTTGGAAAAGTTTTCAGCAATCATTAGGTACTCGAGCGAACAATTCGAACACTGGAAGATATGTTAAGGGCTTGTGTTATAGACTTGGGTGGAAGTTGGGATGATAATCTTCCATTAATTGAATTTTCATACAACAATAGTTATCATTCCAGAATTCAAGTTGAACCATTTGAAGCCTTGTATGGAAGGAAGTGCAGAACGCCCGTTTGCTGGGCAGAAGTTGGAGATGTCCAACTAACAGGACCTGATATAGTCCTGGAGACGACAGAAAAGATTGTACAGATAAGAGATCGTCTCAAAGCTGCCAGAGATAAGCAGAAAAGCTACACGGACAAAAGGCGTAAACCTCTAAAGTTCGAGGTAGGTGACAAGGTTCTACTTAAAGTATCACCCTGGAAGGGAGTGATGCGATTTGGTAAGAAAGGTAAGTTAAGCCCAAGGTATATAGAACCATTCGAGATCATCGAATGTGTCGGAACAGTGGGTTATAAGTTAAAACTGCCTGAAGAGCTCAGTGGTATTCATAATGTATTTCACATATGCAATCTGAAGAAATGTGGGAGGTAGAGTCCACAATGAAAGAAAAGTACCCTCATTTGTTTCAGTAAATCTCGAGATCGAGATTTCTTTTAAGGGGGTGAGGATGTAACATCTCAAAAATTTATGTCCAGTAATATATCAACACGTGTCATGAGCTTAAAACATGTAAAGAATTACTTTAGAGGGACTAAAGTTGACAAACAAAGAAAGTATGTGAATAAAAAGGGTTCAAAGTGTCAACAATGGATAAATATACCTTACAATAACCATACATGATGTTTATACCCTTAAACGAATGAATCATGGATCATACGAAGCTAATTGTGGAAGAAAGTGAGAGACTACAAACTACAGGGGTTAAATGTGTCAACATGTTTAAAGTATACCTCTGAGTGACCTTTTAGCGAACCCAAAGCTTTGTAACGATTAATTATGCCCACAAGAATAAGTGATAAAAATTTCACAAGGTTTCGATAAAGTATGAGAAAGTTATGATAACATTCGTATACGAGGGGTTAAAAGTGTCAACATTGAAATTTATGACTTTTCGGGTGGTCATAAAGTTTACCGAGGACTTAACAAAGTTTGGTTATGTCTTGGAGCCCTTAAAAGTCAATTTGGAGGGTCAAAAATGCAAGAAATAAAGTTAAAACCACGTTTACAAGGACCAGGGACCTAAAGTGCAATAATTGAAACATTTTTAACCTGTAGCCGGGAGCCATACCGGCCGCGTAAGACACCCTTAAGTCTTACGCGGGCCACCTGGGACTGCCAGCGACAGAAAACACCTACAGGTGTCTGTTTCAGCCTGTTAACCGACTCAAATGCCTGTAAAATGATACCAGGGTCTGTGCAAATGGAAATACATGCAGTAGGGACACTTGGGCATGATCCAACATCAGTAGTAGACCTATTTGTCATGATCTTGATGAATTAAACCCACTATATAAGCTCCTTAATGTTGCAACCTTTTGTCATTCACTTGCAAACTTCCACAACTTCAATTCTGAAGATTCCTGGAGCTCAAGACCTGTTCCTAGAAGTCATTAGTCGTGCATAGGACTATTGTAAGCTTCCTTAACCTTCTTTAATTCAATTTTACTTAGTTAATTAGCCTAAAGTCAAACCGTCATAATTAAGGTTTGACTTCGTGATTAATTAAAATTTATCCAATCAAATCTCTAATTGAAAGTACCTATGAGTTGGTAATTATGTGGGTAATAAACCCTTAAAAGGGCACCATCTGATTCCCACTCTAACTAGGTCAATTGTCGGGTCAAAGTTAATTATAAAAAGTCAACAGAAAGCTTATTTTCAAATAAATGCATAATTAACAATGTAGAAGCCATGCAATCTGTTTTATCACTAATATAACTTCGTAATTAATGTAAGAACATGTCTAAACATGTTCAACCCGACAATTTTCAGTTTAGGCTCGGTTCGGAACCGAAAGTCGCATAATTAGACTTTTGCTTTAACTTCCAGTTCTGACCCAATGTAGCATGTTTTAGAAATGCCTTAGAGCTTTGTTAAGACCAGGTTACATGTTAGTATAACCCTCTGTGATTATACAACTTGGTTCATTAGTTATTCGATTCATATGCATGTTTCCGTTATATGCCTAAATGTTGACTATTATGCCCTTTTGACCTTAAAACGAGATTTTTTAAAATGTGAGAGGAAAAAAACCTTTATTACTGATTTATAAACTTGTCCTAAAAATTTGACATCAGTTTGAGGTATAGATTAGGAGTTATGCTCAATAGCGTAATTAAGAAGCTTTTTATTAATTAAATGGCGTAATTAGCATAAGCCTATCTAAACCCAATTTTTGACACCAAAACTTTTAACCACTGATGTAAAATAATATTTTGGAATTTTTGAAGATTTTTATTTATTTTTAAGCTGAGCATAACATAGTGTTCATGTCTTAATTCGCTAAATTGTCGGTTTTGCCCTTTTGGCCTATAAAATGAGTTTTACATACTATTTTGATACCAAACCTTTTGCTACTGGTTTTATATAATAAATAAAATATTTTGAGTCTTTTGGAGTAATAAAAATATCAGCTTTTCTTTAAAAACCCAGAAATCGCTTAAAACCGTCTTTTTACGCGTTTAAAATGCATAGTATGTATTAAAACCATTTTTCTCATATAAGACTTAATACCTACTGATGTTTTAAGAAATTTTTTATATCTTAATAGTGAGCAAAAGTTTTAAACTTAGATTCCCTATTTTAACCTTTGAAGCTTATGTGAAATTACCAAAATGCCCATACGGTGCATAGTTTGATTATAAAAGGTAAATTGCACATATATGCCATACCCTATTGTTATGACTTATAAAAAATAAGAATTTTTACTGATTATATCAGACCTGAAACTCAGATTTATATTTAAACTCTTTTATAAGCTTTAAAATGACCAAAATGCCCCTACGAGGCATATTTTGAGTTTAAATTCGTTTTGTGCATAATGGAAGGTATCATACTGATATCACAACATATTTAAGGAATATTGACTTAGGAAACCTGTTCATGAATCATTTGGTTACCCGTTACGCACTTTTCGCGTTCGGATCAGTTTATGTAAGTAGTTTCCATAAATTAGCCGAAACGGGTCGAACCTTATCGTTTTTACCTGAAAATCCAGAATGTGGTTAGTTTACCCGTATTATACAAGTATACAAACTTGTCGGGTCTAAACCACACTCTAATCCGGTCATCGCTTAATCGTGCATTTTGAACCGTATATCTTCCTTTAAAACTAACCGGTCTAAGTTTAGACTTATTTAAGACCCGTTAGGAATCTAATAGGTTATTAAAACCTTCGTTCCAGATTAGGAGCCCGGTAAAAGCTACGTGCACTTGCTGTTTGTGAATTATACTTGCTCAGGTAAATACTTTTAACTTATTTTCCCTATACGGGCTTGGGATACGGTATTATAATAATACCGCTTGGTCGGGTATGTAGTCATTTAAATCGAATTGTGATTAATGCATTTACATAACTCATTTTAATCTATATTATTTGGTGTATGGCCTTTGGGGGTTAAATGACCATGTCCCGGATATCCTTGGCATCATTCAAAGAAATGGCCACGACCTAAGCACGGGGTGTAGGCATACACCTGACAGTTGCATATGTAAAAACTTGTAATCCACTTAAAGGAATCAACCTTGTGGGCGTTATACATGTGGCGTGTCAGTTAATCTTAACCGGCTCTTCTAACCGACTCTAATGGACGACAAATAAGTAAAACTGTATACAAGATTATTTTTAAATAATTGTCCCAACTTGTAAAAGATATTTTGTGCCTTGTGCATTCAAATCAATTTTTAAACTCTTTTCAAAATGAGTCAGTTAATTGTATTTAACAGTGTAAACTGACGTATTTTCCAAAAAAAGGCTAAGTGCAGGTACTAGACGAAATTGGTTGGCTACTCCTGGCATCATTAATCAAGTCTTGCAAGCTCTAGATGTTAAAGTCTGTTGAACAATAATCTTTTTATCTTTTGATCCGCCTGTGGATCCATTACAGTCCGTTGTGATACTTTGATATTACTATTTATTCGGTTTGTAATGTGATTCATCTTTTGCTTCCGCTGTGCATTTAAATGTGTTGTTTGACTATGATGATATCAACTACGTCACGATACTCCCCACCGGGCCCACCGGTAATACGTGGAAATATCAGGGTGTGACACTGAGGGACAGGGGCTTGAACATACTGAATTTGTGAACAGTGGTTTGAACATAATGCACAGACACATGGGTTGTAGCATAGTGAGTAGTGTTAACATGGGCTGCAGGGGTATATTGGGTATAGTGCACAGTGCTTTGATGTTGTGGTCTAGGGTTTGAGCTGGGATGAGTTATTATTGGACCAGTGGTTTGACTCCTGCATTCCCTAGCAAAATGACCTAGCCTATTGCACTTATAACACTTAAGTTTTGATTTATCCAACCCTACTCTTAAATTCCCATGTAACCCTATGAATTTTCTCCCTGTTCTTTTATAGAATTTGCTTGTTCTTACACTAAGCAAAGCCAATTGATGCAAAATGTCCATTTCTTCTAAGTCAGTGGGATCAAAGTGTTGCAAATCAATGAGTTCAAAACACAAGTTATCTGACATCTGGTTTTCACAATTTGCAGTAAAAGCATAATTTGCAGAGTGAGAATCAGAGTTGTTAAAATTTCCACCAGCAGTTATATCAATAAAATGATAATAACTCTGATCCTTACTACTGCTACCAGATTCCTCTTGCCCAAAAAGAGCTGTGCTGCCAAATAACTTTGCCAGACTCTTGCAACTTCTTTTTCTGGTTTAACTCCCTTTCATAGGTCAGGAGTCTACCATGAAGTTGGGTCAGGGTCAGATCTTTGAACTCAGCAGAATTTCTAGTAACAAATGCAATGGTATCCCAGTTTTCTGGTAGTGATCTAAGAAACCTGCTATTTTGTGTAGAATTTGGAAATGTAACTTTAACAAGTCTTAGCTCACTAATGAGACAACTGAATCGCTCAAACTACTAAGTCAATGATTCACCCTTGATGTGAAAGAAGGTTTCATACTACTGATTTAGAATTTCCCTATTGTTTTCAATAACTTCTTCCGTTCCCCCAAACTGTTCCTTCAGTGCATCCCATAGCTCTTTGGCTATGTTACTGTAACAACCCACACTTTCGTGCGTTGTTACTACTCGATATACTCGTTACGCCTAGCACCAGCGATTCGGATCATAATGTAACTATATCTCATACATCGCTATTCGAAGGATAAATCGCATATTTTCGCAATATATTATCACTACATCACCTCGCAAACACTAACACTCACGATGACATTGAGTGAGGACCTATTCTACCCTCCTCGGTGGCCGTGATGTGTCGAAACATAAACAACTAACGCTAACTATAGCTCCAGTCGTCGTGAAAATGATGACAATACGAGTGAATAGTACCCCGTCAGTCTTTGTGGCACAACACGCAATAACGTTCATGATGACATCAAGAAAGGACCTATACTACCCTCCTTGATGGCCGTGAAACGTCACTAATAATCGCATACCGGAAACGAAAACCAACTGTTATATCGAAACTTTGGAATATGGATACGTAAATACGACCCCTAGTGATGTATATATATAAATATATAATAACAATATAAGTTAATTATAGGAACCACGTACTTCGAAAACTATCGAAACGATCAAAATCGGAGAAACTCACTGCGCCGGAGTGGCCATCCGGACGGATGAGCCATCCGAACAGATTGCCATCCGAACGGATGGGCTGTCCGAAAGGATAGCCATTCGAACGAATAGCCATCCGACCCAGTCACTCCCTTCTCCCCTCTTTGCCTATAAATAGCCTGCCACACCACTGTTCAAGTGATGTGACAGCTCCCACTCGACCAAGCACGCTTCAGGACCCCTTTCTCTCGATTCCTCGCGATTCCGGTAAGATTCCAACCTAAAACTTGTACTTCTATGATCTAGACGCAATTCTACATCATTCTGTCTTTCGAAACTCAAATTCTAAATGTGAAATCTACTAATTTGAGGTGTTTTAAGGTGATGTCACCAAGAGTTCATATGAACTTCAAGTTGTGACCTCATCCCACCGTAAACAACTCAGATCTGGGTGATTTCCACATGTTTTTTATAACAAATCTCACCTAAATCTATGCATTTAACCATGGGACTGTGCGATTTCGAGTTAACCATGAAGAACCGTCAAGAACGGCCAGATCTGATGGAACGGGGTGATTCCCGGCCGTTAGAACGGGTCGGAGCTGATGGGATTTCAGTTGTTAATACGAAATTACACTGCCCTAGTAAAACCGCATGTATTCCATCCAAAATCACTCGAAAACAGTTGTTCGGAACGATAAAACAGACCTGTCATCCGAACGGATAACATGTCGTCCGAACGGATAACATGTCGTCCGAACGGATAACATGTCATCCGAACGGATGACAGCAATCAGACCAAGTCAACACGATTATCCGACCGGATGGGTATTCGACCGGATGGGATTATATGCCATCCGACCCACTGAACTGTCATTCGACCGGATGGGCATTCGACCGGATGGGATTATATGCCATCCGACCCATTGAACTGTCATTCGACCGGATGGGCATTCGACCAGATGGGATTATATGTCATCCGACCCATTGTACTGTCATCCGACCGAATGGGTATTCGACCGGATGCGATTATATGTCATCCGATCCATTGAACTGTCATCCGACCGGATGGGTGTTCGACTGGATAACTACCATACAATGCTACTTCCCGCTTAAAACCGTTCACCGTTTAACGCAGACGTACTCCTAACCGATCCAATCAAATTGTGCCATCGCTAAACACGCGCTGTGAGTATACTTGAACCCTTTTTAATCGCATTTTGGGTGTAACATACGTTTCTAACAAATCGAACTTTTCAAACGAATTATTCAATCAACCGAATTATCACTTGCGAATAACTGTTATGCATAGATATATGTGATGCTAGTTGCATATGTGCTATTATACTCGCGACGTCCCACCATGACTAGTATAGTACTATTGCGCCCGACGGGGTCTAGTTTGCCATCGCATATTCGAGCATCGAGGACTTAGTTGGTAGTATCAGCTTTGTGAGTATATATGTCGTGTGTTACGTTTATGCATATGGAATTTCGCTACACTTTTTAATCTATTACGCTATATATCAAACCTGTATACTCGCCAATACTTTTGTATTGACAAATGTTTTAACGTATGTTGCAGGTTAGATCGCAGGCTATATCAAATCAAGCTAGGAAGTCTAGAAACTCAACGAAAATCTAGGTTGTCGGATTTGTATTGTTCGAGAGGACAAGAAATCTGTGATAACTTATGTGATTGTATTATTTGTTAGTATGGGATAACGAATGTATTTAATATTATCGCAATATAGTTGTTATGGATTCTCTTGAGCAATCTGATTCTCCTAGTGCCGTGCCCCGATGATTCCGCCATCGGTTGGGGTGTGACAGATTGGTATCAGAGCCATAACTATAGGGAATTAGGCAAGACTCGAGCTAGTCTGGGTCGATGTCTTAGAAATTGACCTAGTCTATAGTCTAAGTACCAACAGGCCGACTCGTACGAACCCGGTTGGGTTTGTATCGGGCCTACTTGATACTCTCGATCGAAATTGCTAAAAGCTACAACTTTATGTGAACACCGCTTACTACAACATCACACAAAGAAGCCTTTCCTAAGGCTGGAATACTACTTAGCCTTTCCTAAGGCTGATACAACACACATGTTTTCGAAAATACTCACATAACGAAACCAAGCGATCCAGTCGAGATCAGGTGTGAAAACCAAGAACTCTTGATAGGATTGCTCACTCAGCGCATTTTTCTAGCACGAGAACCTTTCATCGAGTTAGGAGTGACATCCACATCTCGACGAAAGTCTCCATTTCGAAATCTAGTGGAACTCACGAATTTATTCGAAGAGCATAACCACAATTGGGAACGAAACTGTTAAGTCAGGGGTGAAACCCGTACCTTAATAAGGCGTCCCACTCTCTAAATTAGTTTTCAAAAGCTCTCACCAAGGACTCGACTATCATGATAACTCGAGCCACGTGATGGCTAGGAAGACGAATGCCATGAGCTGCATCCCAGTGGAAGCATGGAGTCTTCTAGGTTAACGCGCGTGCACGAACTTGTTAAACATAGTTGGGTTACCTTGGGTAGTCGACGCCTAAACACCCAAGGCACTCTATCATGCGAACCGCCGATCTTACCAATGGTTAGAACTTATGTACGTTTTGAAACTTTACGCTTTATCGATTTCTCAATTTAACGATTTTCACTCCCTGCTTTATAAACGCACAAAACGCACAGCCATCGCAATCTAAAACGAAACCCGAATGTTCGCAACAAAACTAATGCTTAATCTATCGCATTCGCGCTCGCTTTCTCACCTCGACGCGTCCCCGCCTATTCTAAATCGACCTGTATGTGTATAGATACAAATCATAATTATATAAATATATATATATATATATACGTATAAACAACAAGTCAACGTGTGAGAAATTAGGAATTTTGTGCCTCCTATGTGGCTCCTATGTGATTCGCATTACTATTATATTATCGCATCAAGTTTTGAACGTGCTCAATCGCATCGCAAACTCAAAAATCATTATGATCGAATCTCATTCCAAGTCTCTTCATGTCTAGATGCCTTCCAACAACTCTGCCTCGGGACGAGTAGCTAGGAGGAGAGCCAAACGAAGGGCCAATAAGAGGATTGCATCACTTGTGACTAAGGAAGTGGTTAAGCTTATTCCTCAAATTGCCGCTCGAGTGCACTCTCTCAGCAACTCTCGAGCCTCGGAAGACTCCAAGACGGAAGCGCCGCAATCTGTTTTTCTTTACAAACACTTCAAAGCATGTGACCCGATGGAGTTCACGGGTGAAGGAGGTGTATCTCAACTACCCCAGTGGTTCGATTCTATCGAAGTTACCCTTCGTCAAAGTGGGTGTCCCAATAGTTTCTGTACTACTTGTGCTACCGGAGTATTACAATCACGAGCACTCGACTGGTGGACCGCCGAACGTAACAAACGTGGAATCTCCGCAGCTTACGCTCTCTCTTGGGAAGAGCTGAAGGAGCTCATGAAGAAGGAGTACTGTCCTCCTTACGAAATACAGAAGCTGGAAGACGAATTCTGGAAAATCAAGCAAGTCGAAAGTGACAACGCTGGCTACACCACAAGGTTCAAGCAGCTTAGCATAATATGCCCAAGTCAAGTCCACACTTCAGAAAAAGCCATTTCGAAGTACATTCGCGGCTTGCCTGAGTGTGTGGGTAATTTTGTCGAAGTTGCAAGACCTGCTACCATCGAAGAAACCTACCGAATCTGCTGACGATTCTTCTGACGAATCTGCTGACGATTCTTCTGACGAATCTGCTGACGATTCTTCTGATGAATCTGCTGATGGATCTTCCGAAAACTCGACCAAAGATTCTGCAAGTGAGTCCTCAGACGAATCCTCCAAAGACGACACCTCTTCGCAAGACACCGACAAACCCAGCCGCAAACGAAAGATTTCAAGCCCGAACTCCTCAACAACCGAGCTGCTACAACCGAAACCTCTTCAAACAGTCCTGGTATTTCCAAAACGAGGTTACACTGGAGCTCATCCTCAGTGTTACTCATGCACCTATCATCACCCAGTTGGGGCTGACTGTCGCTATTGCAATAACTACAATCGTTACGGTCACTTCACCCGCAACTGCCGCATTGAACCGCGAACTTGTGTACAACAACAACAGCTCCAGCAAAAGTCTTCAACATCAAACACATAGCAAGCGTAGGATAAAGCTGTAATGATACGATTTTCGACGTTAATTTCTAAGTTTTGAGCCTACTCTATTACTCGATGTTGCCACTATGCGTAGCATTAACCCTCGTTTTCGTTTTCTCTTCCACTATCTAATCGTCGCACTTAGACTAGATTCACACACATACTATATACTATATCACGAAATAATGTGTTTTACCCTCACTACACTCTTAGGACGAGGTACGATAAACGTGCAAGGAACGATTAATCACGGGTGCACACGAGATTATTTGGGTCAGTGCACGGAGATCGTAGTGAATTCTAAGGTGCCACAAGCATTTCAGCAAAGTATGACACCGAAACACGAGATTTAAGTAATAGGGGTAAGGCAAGGTGTGCCTTACCATACTACTGAAGTTTCGTGTAGAAAGTGCCTGTGGAGTTGAACGTTATTAGACCTATTATACTATTGTGATTATTTTCAACACACTACACTCAACCGCAAGGCGTAACAAACCGTATCATCGCGAGACTTGTCATAAGTCTGCAAACGCAGTGCAATCGCCTCATCGATGGACTCTAGGGACTCTACCTCACAGGGCAATTGCATCGACGCAAGACTGGTCGTAAGTCTGTCGCAGCAAATCTCATCAAGTACATAAACGCTCTCGATATTATTGAGTGAGGACCTATTCTACCCTCCCCAATAGCCGTGATGCGACGCAACGTAACGTAAAGCTTATTCGAAACAAAACTCGACTAGATCGCAAACATGTGTATCCCGCAATCTCTATTGCTTATTATGTGAATCTATATCGTTTGCTGTGGATCAATCTATCGCTATACCGTTATCTGTAATAGTTAGCACGCATGACCTCGCTTCACGGGATGAAGCTCATATGGTTAAAGCAAGGTGTTTTAGTCATATCAGCGGGCTTTCGTGGAAAAAGGCCATGCGGGGTCCGATGTTAGTAAACTCTGTGGTGGTAATCAATCAAATCGAACCGCATAACTCGTGCATACCTCCATCGCTTGCAACGCAACAACTGGCGCTTATCGTAATTCGATTATCATCTCCGTCATTGCTAGTGTGGTGCATTATTCGTTTAATCACCTAATCGTTTATCGCTTATCATGTATAGTCTACTGCTTATTCACTCGTTGGTGTTCGTTACAGTCTGTGTGGTATTAATACGCATGACATCGCTGCACGAGACGAAGCTAACCTGGTTAAACGTGGTGTTTCACCACGTTAGCAAACTCTCGTGGAAATGTGCCATGTGGGTTCAAAGTGGAATCTAATCGAAAACGCGTTATTCGCTTGCCGGTTATCGCTCGACGCCTACCCAGACACGACACATAAATGTTTTGTGTCATTAGGCTACTCGCGCACGCTGTTGTAGCTACGTTCGCAACTCAACTCGCCGGTTTAACCTATTCGATTCTATCTTATACTCGGTCTGACATTCTATCGATTGGACCGAGTGAGCGCAATTCTACCCGTGTCGTATAGGCGCACATGACACCGCCTCACGAAAAGGAAGTAATATGGGAGAAACATCGTGGATACACCGCTGGTACTTCCTATATATAAATGTTTTAATCATATTAACACGAACTTCCGTGGGAAGGTGCCAAGTGGGGCCGATGCTAAATTATCTTTTCCAAACGGTTAAAACTGATTTTTATGAAACTTTTTATTAAAAACCTTGGACAAGTGAAATTCCTCATGATGTGGAGGTAACATCGAATCGGCTTAGCTCCATGACCAAGGGGAGTTTCATAAGTCCAAAATTTTCCTTAAAACCTTTTGCAATATCAAAAAAAAAAAAAAAAACAAGACTTTCTTGAGACGTTGGTTAACATCTAAAACGAACGCTTCTTGTAAGGTTGGTTAACGATCGACTCAGTTAATTCTACGGCATGAGAAACCTTTTCAAGTCCTTTAAAATTGCAAGCGTATCGAACTAACGAATTCTTCGCGACACGAGGTACTGTGGAATGCCAACTCGTGGGATATTACTTTTGTCGTCTACGTCGCCTTCTTGCTATCGCAATCGATCTCTCTTATTCGAAGCACCCTCGTTCGTCAACTATACAGGATCAACTCTCAAAAGTCTACCTATTGGATTAATTTCGGGACGAAATTTCCTAAAGTAGGGGAGACTGTAACAACCCGTACTTTCGTGCGTTGTTACTACTCGATATACTCGTTACGCCTAGCACCAGAGATTCGGATCATAATGTAACTATATCGCATACATCGTTATTCGAAGGATAAATCGCATATTTTCGCAATATATTATCCTACATCACATCGCAAACACTAACACTCACGATGACATTGAGTGAGGACCTATTCTACCCTCCTCGGTGGCCGTGATGTGTCGAAACGTAAACAACTAACGCTAACAAGGACTCTCGGGTGAGTGCTATAGCTCCAGTCGTCGTGACGATGATGACAATACGAGTGAATGGTACCCCGTCCGTCTTTGTGGCACAACACGCAATAACGTTCACGATGACATCAAGAAAGGACCTATACTACCTCCTTGATGGCCGTGAAACGTCACTAATAATCGCATACCCGAAATGAAAACCAATTGTTATATCGAAACTTTGGAATATGGATACGTAAATACGACCCCTAGTGATGTATATATATAAATATATAATAACAATATAAGTTAATTATAGGAACCACGTACTTCGAAAACTATCAAAACGATCAAAAACAGAGAAACTCACTGCGCCGGAGTGGCCATCCGGACGGATGAGCCATCCGAACGGATTGCCATCCGAACGGATGGGCTGTCCGAATGGATAGCCATTCGAACGAATGGCCATCCGACCCAGTCACTCCCTTCTCCCCTTTTTGCCTATAAATAGCCTGCCACACCACTGTTCAAGTGATGTGACAGCTCCCACTCGACCAAGCACGCTCCAGGACCCTTTTCTCTCGATTCCTCATGATTCCGGTAAGATTCCAACCAAAAACTTGTACTTCTATTATCTATACGCAATTCTACATCATTCTGTCCTTCGAAACTCAAATTCTAACCGTGAAATCTACTAATTTGAGATGTTTTAAGGTGATGTCACCAAAAGTTCATATGAACTTCAAGTTGTGACCTCATCCCACCATAAACAACTCAGATCTAGGTGATTTCCACATGTTTTTTATAACAAATCTCACCTAAATCTATGCATTTAACCATGGAACTGTGCGATTTCGAGTTAACCATGAAGAACCGTCAAGAACGGCCAGATCTGATGGAACGGGGTGATTCCCGGCCGTTAGAACGGGTCGGAACTGATGGGATTTCAATTGTTAATACGAAATTACACTGCCCTAGTAAAACCGCATGTATTCCATCAAAAAACACTCGAAAACAGTTGTTCGGAACGATAAAACAGACGTGTCATGCGAACGGATAACATGTCGTCCGAACGGATAATATGTCATCCTAACGGATGACAGCAATCAGACCAAGTCAACACGATTATCCGACCGGATGGGTATTCGACCGGATGGGATTATATGCCATCCGACCCGTTGAACTGTCATTCGACCGGATGGGCATTCGACCGGATGGGATTATATGACATCCGACCCATTGAACTGTCATTCGACCGGATGGGCATTCGACCGGATGGGATTATATGTCATCCGACCCATTGTACTGTCATCTGACCGGATGGGTATTCGACCGGATGGGATTATATGTCATCCGATCCATTGAACTGTCATCCGACCGGATGGGTGTTCGACTAGATAACTACCATACAATGCTACTTCCCGCTTAAAACCGTTCACCGTTTAACGCAGACGTACTCCTAACCAATCCAATCAAATTGTGCCATCGCTAAACACACGCTGTGAGTATACTTGAACCCTTTTTAATTGCATTTTGGGTGTAACATACGTTTCTAACAAATCGAACTTATCAAACGAATTACTCAATCAATCGAATTATCACTTGCGAATAACTGTTATGCATAGATATATGTGATGCTAGTTGCATATGTGCTATTATACTCGCGACGTCCCACCATGACTAGTATAGTACTATTGCGCCTGACGGGGTCTAGTTTGCCATCGCATATTCGAGCATCGAGGACTTAGTTGGTAGTATCAGCTTTGTGAGTATATATGTCGTGTGTTACGTTTATGCATATGGAATTTCGCTACACTTTTTAATCTATTACGCTATATATCAAACCTGTATACTCGCCAATACTTTTGTATTGACAAATGTTTTAACGTATGTTGCAGGTTAGATCGCAGGCTATATCAAATCAAGCTAGGAAGTCTAGAAACTCAACTAAAATCTAGGTTGTCGGATTTGTATTGTTCGAGAGGACAAGAAATCTGTGATAACTTATGTGATTGTATTATTTGTTAGTATGGGATAACGAATGTATTAAATATTATCGCAATATAGTTGTTATGGATTCTCTTGAGCAATCTGATTCGCCTAGTGCCGCGCCCCGATGATTCCGCCATCGGTTGGGGTGTGACAGTTACAATGTAACAGTCCAGCATAGATTTCACTGGGTAATGCAGATGCTATGATGCTAAATGCTTTGGCATCGAGTTCGAACTTTTGAAAGTCAGTTTCAGTAAAGTTTTTAGGTTTTTTAGGTTCGAACTTCTTTGTATCCTCAGCACTTGGAACCATAGGAACATGGGGCCCAAAGACAACAGATCTCCAACATCCAGTGTTCTGTTGAGCAAGGATGTGACCCATCCTTCTCTCCCAGATGTTGTATTCATTACGTTTAAGCATGGGTGGTTTGAAAAGAGAACCAATGCTATTCTTATCATCTTGTGATTGTGACATCATCCTGGTTGTTTTACAGACACTGATTAATCAACTTTGATGGTGATTAAACCTTGCTTTGTTTTTCAACAAAACGAACAAACTATCGGTATCAACGATTTTGAGCTGAACTATTTATGTCAAAATGATTGTTAAATCAAATTTGACTGTCCGAGCTCTGATACCAATTGTTAGGATCTGAGTTTGGTTTTGATTGTGTTTTATGTTTTAATTAAGATAAACAATGAACGAGTAGTGCAGCGGAATATAAATGGAAACAAACTTTTCACAATCAAACAGGAGAATTAATTTCAACACACATTTTCAACAATGAACCGAATGATTGAATTTATTTCATCAATGATTACAATTGCATGTATGTAACAAACTCCCCCTCAGCCTGAGCTTACAGTGGTTTGTTCGTACAGGAAGAAAGATGGTGAAGAGCTAATAGAAAAGTACAGGGTACTGTTCTATTTATTGGCACGGATAAACCACTGAGGCATCTTTGCTGACGTCACCATGAAAGTGACATCTAACCTCCTAACAAACTCTAACAACTGATCTATAAAAATACTGCTATGCTAACAACTGTTATACATTACATTACATAAAGACAAGCTAAACTACTGCTGAATCCTTCACTGATGTGAACCCAACAGCACTTGATATATCCAGCAGTGCTTGACCCATAGCAGTAGATTGAACAGTAGGGCTTTAGTCTTCATTAGTCTTTGACTTGATCAGCAGTTGTAGGTCAGCAGTTGTACCGATCAGTGGATTGGAGGTCATCAGATGTTGAAACCACTTTCAGGGGGAGAGACTTGAATACATAACATCTGCTTATTCTGGATCCACTTCTCTGATCCAGTTTTGGCTTTAATTAGCTGTTCCTCTGATAGGGTTCAATCCCAACAGCGGTTCTTTCGGACATCCTTAAATACTCGTCTAATGCATCAGGTGCGTAACCGTATGTCAGTTGGCGAATGGCCGACGTACATTTTTGTAAATTAGTGAAACCCCTTTGCCCCCTAGCGTCGTATCACAGTTTAAAAAGCGGATCATACTGGGCCATGTCGCCTGCGATACGTAAAAAAAGTCGACGACTCATGCGGAACCGACGTCGAAACATCTCGTCTGTTTACACGGGTTCGTCGGTAAAATAATCGGCTACTAGTTTATCGTGGGCGGCTATATATTTAAAACGAAAAATAAATGAAATTAATTCTAAAATACATTTTCAAATCTATATGAAACATATGGAAAAATTAGTAAAGTACCTTCTTGGTCTCGGTTTAATTTTGCTCGTCTAGTTAGCCGTTGGGACGGCGCTTCATCACCTGCCATGAAGACCTGAGCCGCGTTGATAATCATGTTTTTCATAAATGCGTCATTCTCTTTCGAAGATGATGAATACCATGTAGACTAAGAAGATGAAGAAACGGAAGAAATGGAAGAAGGTGAAGCCATGGTAATTTTTTAGAAAGAGATGGGGTGGTAGTTGGTAAAAAATGGTATAAAAAAATGTTGAGTTTATATAAAAAGGGAAGAAGGTTTATAAAATGTGAGAGAGATATGAGATTGTAGTGGGCGAAAAGTTGTGAAAAATGGTGTAAAAGATGTGAGTATTTATAAAAGTGGGAGTGAATTTGGTATTTATTTTAAAAATAGCCGTTGGTTTTTAAATTAAAAGTTGAATTTTTTTTTTTATTTCAATGGTCATAACACATCCCGGTCCCCACATCTTTTTTGTCTTTTTCTGCCCGTCTCAAACGTCTTCATATCGACGGAGAGGACGGGGGGCGGCGGTCCTCGACGGCTTGGGGTCGTACCCCATACCGCATAGCCTAAGTATACATTGTTATAACAGGCAAACAAATTTTCTACCATCATGTAATATTATCATATGGTTAAATATCACCAAATCGTAGTTGCAATTAAATTAATTGTTTCCTTATTTTATTGATGAAAAAATTGAGAGTTTATATGGGGTTCATCAAGGCCACCTTTTTTTAATTACACGTAACCTAAGAAATGAAAAAGGTGCTTACACCACTAGGTTTTAATTAGAGCACACTAGATCAAAATACTATGGTGTATTAGTGTATGCACCACTACAAACATATTTGAATAAAAACTACGATTATTTATTAGGAATATTGGATTTTAATAATCCTAACTATTTGTTGTTGGTTGCTAACAATCTCAACTTCAAAAATAACAACTGGCAGTCTCAACTATTAACATATTGGTCTTCCATGGACCCTGACTAACAGAACCCTAACGCTGTTAGACTCCGGTCGTCGAAAAAATGTTTTTAGCCAGAAAACTCATTTTTTGCCAGAAAACTCAACCTTTTCGTCTCAAACCTCTTTGTAGCCTTATTACAAACCTTTAGAAACATTTTTCTAGTAAAAGTCCTAACTATTGAGGTCGCTGGGAAATTCCTTTCTCGTCGGAAAACTTCTGTTTGGCCGGAAAACTCAACATTTTCGTCCCAAATCTCTTTGTAACCTTAGATCGGACCTTTAGGAACCTTTTTCTGGCCAAAAACGTTTTTCCGGCGACCAGAGACTAACAGCGTTAGGGTTCTGTAAGTCATGGTCCATTGGAGGCTAATATGCTAATAGTTGTGATTGATGATGGTTATTTTTGAAGTTTGGACTGCTGGCGGCCAATGACGAATAGTTGGACTTATTAAACTCCAATATTCCTATTGATTATCCATACTATGTTTAAAGAATTTGAAGCACAAAACTATGACTTCATAAAACTAGGAATTGTACATGGTTGTTGCACCCAAATATATCACAAGCCCAAGTATTTTGAGCCTTGAGCTTTGGGCCTCCAAATAAACAGGGCATCCAGCTTAAAAAAAAATTAGTAATAATTATATATGATATTTGGGCTGGGTTGCGATGGATAGTATTGATGTATAGCAGATTTGTAGGGGCGCTGCATATGGAGTATTGTATTTGGGCGGTGTTGATACACTCTCTACTTACGACGCGTGAAGACTTTGAAGATCCTCCGACATGAAAGACACAGAAGACGAACCATCACGAGTAGCGTCCAAGGGGGAGTTTGTTGATACACTTTGTGTGGAAGCGACTCGGCTCGGTTCGACTTGGTTTCGAAACGGTTAGGTCCGGCTCAAGCCCGACGTCCGTCGTGCGCCCCAGAGTTCGACACGCGAAGCACGGAGAGCCGCGGACCCATTCCCGTTTACACATTACCATGACATCATCATTGTGATGTCATGGTGATGTCAAATATTTGTCCTATGTTGAAATTGTGAAAACATTTGTCAACAGAAATGAAACTGGGCCGTAATTCACTTACATCTGGGCCGAAGACTTGTGATGGGCTTTGACTTGTTTTGGGCTTCTACACATGACGAAACAGAATGGAATTAATATGTATGTCGATGAAACAAGGTGTGTTTCGTCGACTTTATTGTTTCGCCGAGAGTCCTTTGTGTTTCGTCGTGGTCTATCTCTGTTTAAGTATAAATAGGTCTCTTAGTTTCTGTGTGAAACTTGGACGAGATGAGAGCTGAGACTTTGAGAGAGAGTCTGTAAACATTGTTTGTATATGTTTGTATCGTTCTCATCCCTAATCAATAGATATTGAATCTTTTGGTTACGCGTGTTCTTCTTTTACACTTTGTTTGGTTTGCACCGTCGCGGGGATTCCGCACCCGTTACCGTGTTTGTGATAAACAAGGTTAGGTTTACGTTATCGATCCACCGGAAAAAACGGGACCTACAATTGGTATCAGAGCTTTGGCTCTAATCCTTGTTTAAAACCAAACAAGTTTCGGTTTTTATCAAGTGTTCTTCAAGTTCATATATTTTCTGGAAAAAGTGCTTCAAATCAGTTTGTTTCTTGCTTATTTGCCAAGGTTTTGTTAAAAAAAAAAACTTTGTTACATTGCTTATTCATAAGATAAAACTGGGTTTTCGGTAAAAGTTTGTGCGGATTTGCGTTTCGGAAAATTGTTCAGGTGACCGGAAGTTCATATAATCTGGGTTGTATCTTCAAATCTTCATAAAACCTTCAAAGTGTTCTTGTGAATTTAAAATTAAAAGAAACTGATAAAAGGTTTATTGATTAAATATTGTGTACCTATGCTGGTTGGTAACTGTGTATTTTGAAAAGGTGTGTGAATGGCAGACAAAGCATGGTGTAAGTTTGAAAAGGAGTGTGTTTGTCAGTAGTAGATAAGGGTCCTTTGAAAATATCTCAAAATCTTATCTAAATATCAACCAGTTTCGTCGCCTAGTATTCACATCTGTTTCGTCATAATTGTTCAAACAAACCTGTTTCGTCGTTCAATAACACCATCCTGTTTCGTCGTTTAATCAAAGAAGATTATGTTTCGTCGATCTTGAAACAAAACAAAAAGGAGTTTCGCCGAATTCAATCAAATTTCAAGTGTTTCGTCGATACATCATTCACATTCACTTTCGTCGCAAGTGATTCTCAAAAACTGTTTCGTCGCCAAGTTCAATTCGGTTTCGTCGATCAATCACAGATTCATTCTGTTTCGTCGCCTAGATCATTTCAGTTTCGTCATTTACACATAACAGAATCGAGGAAGAAGATGATGTCACCTGGAAGATAATGATTAGCGGCTGGTAGTATTTTTCTTTGAGGATTAATTTTGAGGTTGTTGGCATTTGGAGGATTGCTGGTTGGTGTGTATTGAAGAGAGAGAAAAGGGCTTTGGATATAGTGTATCGCAGAAAGAAGCTATTGTGAAGCATGTGTTTTGTCAGATATGTGTTTGCTTGATGCGTGGGATGTTTATTGGACCTACAAAGAACAAAGCACATGATTTATTATTATCTTTGGGCCCACTTGTTTGTTTGCAGACAAGTTAATTGCTATAGGTTTTTCTTGGGTCATAATTAATATTGAGCTGCACATGTGTTGGGCCCCATTTTCACTATTAAATTCATATATGGGCTGCACAATCCTAGGTTAAATGTTTTAATTTGAATCATGTGAGCCCATGATATTGTATGAATTTTTAGCAGGCCGTATTTAAGAACTTAGATTATTTCACTTTGCGCCAAGGATTTCAAGTGAGTTGGAAAGTGGGGTCGGGTGTTCATGAAATTTAGTTGAGCCGCGCTTCCAAATATCACGGTTTCATCAAAAAGGAATTTTTCACTTCTATACACCAATCATCAGTTGCACAAGTCCGTGGGATTGGAGTACGGACCCACAACCAGATCAAGATCAAACTTCCGCAGCCGCGTGGGCAAGAAATATGATTCCTCAACCATCCATAAGTGCAAGTCAATGGACTTTGTTGTCGAATCAAAATCAAAACATACAGAATCTTTTGGTAGCGAGAGGAGAAGGATATGCAGCTACTAGAAAGACACGTCATGATCTGTTGAAGAAGAAATTCGAATCATTTCAGTTCTTGGAAAATGAAACCCTAAATGATATGACTACACGTTTTTATCATTTGATGTGTGAAATGTATTATTTTGGTGTTCTTGCATCTCAACAGGAAATGGTAGCACGGTTTGCTGATGCTCTACCTCCAAAGTGGAGCCCATTCATTGAGCTTTTAAAGCATACGGGCATTTTAGATGCTGTCAATGTTAATATCTATGAATTCATTCAGAAGTTGGAGCACAAGAACGAAGAGGAAATTCGGAAAGCTAAAAGGATTGCACCTACTCAAAACACAGAAATGTATTTGCCGGGTTTTGGTCCTTCAGCTAGTTCTAGTTCTGTTCAGCAACCGAAGCTTCAAACGGCGTTTGTATCCAATACAAGCTCTTCTCCATTTCCACAGTTCAATCAAGCCCAACCACAGTGGGATCAAAGTGCTTATCTTTCACAATCCATACCTCCACCTCAAGTTACCACTACTCAACCACAGTTCGATCAAAGTGCCTATCTTTCACAATCAATACCCACACCACAAGCCCAAGTTTCCACAACACAACCTCAATTTGATCCAAGTGTCAATTGTGGTCTGCCCATAGAGTTGGGAAACAGTGATCAAACAGGAACTGTGTTTTATGCTGAAATTGTCAAGAATGTCAATGATGGTGAATCTTCAGGAAAAGATGATAGTTCGGGATACAGTGGCAGTTCGGATGACGAATCGAATTTGAATGAAAGAACTGATTCTGAAGCTGATAATTTGTCGAATGATGCTAACAAGAAATCTGACTTGATCAAGAAAGCTGATGCTACATCAGAAGAAATGGAGAAGATTCTCACTGAAGATGGATCTTTCTCTTCTCAAACTGCCTTTATGGAAAATGTCTCAGCCTCTACGAGTCAGGTAAGATCTGAAACTCATAGCATATGTAGTGATTGTGCTGATATGAAACTTAAATGTGCTGATTTGAAACGTGAATCTGAAACGGTTCATAGTCACAATCAGAGTTTGGTTATTGAACTGTCTAAGTGCAAAGAGGCAAACATGGCTTTAGTTTGAAACGAAAAGGAATTTAAATCTGTAATTGAAACCTTAAAGAAAAGCGTTTCCGAAGTAAACAAAGTTGTTTATCATAAACAAGTTAGCATTAACGATTACATTAACACTGTTGAGGAAACCAAAAAGGAACTAGCCATTGCCAAATGCGAGCATGATGCTATCAAGCAAAAATTGGAGAGTTATTCTAACTCCAGATTTGTGCTCGATCACATCATTGACGTTCAACAACTGAAAGGAAACAAGAAAGGCGTAGGGTATGAAAAGTGTCTGCCCCCTTTAAGACATAATTATACTCATATGCCTGATGAAGAGGATATGCCTCGGTATGAACCCAGTGTGCCTCTTGATTATGAGGAATTTTCTACTGGCCTAGGGTTCAAACCGGACAGTTCTTCAAGTACATCATCTAAGCAACCAGAAACTTCAACATCTACGAAACAAAGTCCTCCGATCATTGAGGACTATGATTCTTCAGATGATGAATCAGATGTAAGTGACCAGGATGAATCACTTGATGAGACGAAAGGAGTAGAAATTCCAATTGAGAATCATATTCTTTGTGATCCTCCTACTCCTGCCGTGCAACCTGTTGCCAAGCAAGTGATAGATCCTGTCAAGGATGTCAAAGATGACAAGGAAAGTGTGTCTGCTGTTAAAAGCAATAACTTGTTGTATACTTTAGTCAGTGATAGTAAAATTTATTCAGACAAAGATTTTCCAATAAAAAATGTCAATCAATCTTTGATTGACAAAGTGTTTGAAGATACTACAAACAAGTTTTTGGGAAAGACAATTCCAGGAGTCATTGTAACTCAATGTGACCCAATTCCAAAAGTTGAAATCAAAAAACAATTTGGAAAACAGAAATCACCGACAAAGCAACAACCAATTGCTTTTAAGGGTAAACAACAACAACGAGTTCCAAAGCCAAAGGCTAAGGTTGAATCAAAAGGAGCTCGTTACAAGAAGAAAGCAAAATATGTTAAATTTGTAGCATCAAATGGTACGGATAAAATTGAGACTTTTGAAAACAAATCAAACACCGATTTTGTTCAACAAGTCAAGATTTTGAAACGTAATAGCGATAACAATTACACCCAACACACAAACGGGTGTGATGAAAGAGCAAGTACCTCAGGTTCTACAGGTTCGACATCTGCTAGTCGATCAAATTCTCCTAAGTTTGTTGAAAGGAGAACGTGTTTTAAATGTGGGAAGTTTGGGCACATCATTAAAGATTGCACAAACTCGCCCAAACCAAATTTTGTTGAAAGAACCCCTTCTGAACAAGGTCACTCACAACGTCGTCCTGTTTCTCCAAAACATGATAAAAGAACTGTTAAGGAACAAGAAACGAAACAACGACGTCATAACATCAAAGCTGTTGAAAAAGCTTTAAAATCTGAAGTCAAAACGGTTAAAAGGAAACCTAGTTTTTCACAACCATTAAAACCCGAAATTATACATATTACACAATCTGGTAAACGGAAACAAGCTTGGAGACCTAAATCGGGTGAAAGTTCAGGGGGAGGTGCTGTATTTGAAAACCATCAGGAAATTGAAATTACATTTCTTGATTCTCAGGGGCAACCCAAGTCTATGAAGGCTTGGGCCCCCCTCTCTAACTAATCTCTGAGTGAGTGTGCAGGATGTTCCAGGAGGAACTTTCGATAGTCATAGGATTATTGATAGTGGAATGTTCATGCACAAGATCGGTGACAAAAGAAATTGTTGCCTTTGATGGAGAGAAAAAGAAAAGAAGACAAAATTGTCTGTCGAAAGAAATTGAAAACCTTCGACAAAATGAAAATCATTCAAAAGTTTGATTGTTCAAGGCTTTAATCGGGTCCCCAGGATAGATTCAATCAAAATGTACGCACCTGCAGCACGTCAGAAGTTCAAAATCAACAAGATGAACGTGCAGTGTACATTTCTTCGCGGTGAAATTGAAGAAAATGTGTTTATTGAACAAACCAACCGGGTGTGCAGATGCCTTGGCATGGATTGAACAATCGCACACTACTTCTTAAAGAGAAAGACAAAGACCTTCGCTGGTGCAATGTGGAAGATCAACCGGACCCAAAGGTTTATGATCTTGTTGCTGTGAAGAGAGTTCTCGGATTAATCGAAGTAGCTGGAAAATCGTCCTTGAAATTCACACCAGGTGGATATCCAGTTTGGGAGAGCGCTCAGATTCCTTGCAATGCACGAAGCAGTTGCAGGATACGGTTTTAAATTTCTAATCTCTCCTATACTTGTCGATATTTAAGCTGCTTTATGAATTATATCATCTCGTACAGCACTCTTTGACCAGACACGTTGATCTAGAATATCACCTCACACGTGATTGTTTCACTATGAAACTCGCCAATGTTGTCATGGTCTGCACCGCTTACCGACATGCCAACTGATTTTTCCAAAATTCGATAAATCATTTCTGATTAACTTATTTTTGGTAAACGCCATTGAAGTAAAACATGAGTTAAAACAGACATCGGAAAATCGTTTTTGTAAATATCTTTGTGTCTTTAAAATTTATCTTAGTTTGTTGATTTTAGGGGGAGTAAATCCAAATTTGAAAAATTCAAAAACAGTGAAAAATTTCAAAACTCAAAAACATTGAAAAACAAAAATGAGTTTCATGGCGAGAAAAAGAGAAAATGATAGTACATCAGTGGTCTGTCTAAACCTCTTTAAACTGAAATGAAAAATGAAAAACGATAAGCAGCTCTATATAAGATGTATCGGTAGGCTCACAATCAGACTAAAATGTGCAGGATGATATAAACCTAACAGACTTCAAGTCAGGTGGGAACCATTCATTGGCATATGGTCTTAGTACCGAAATTTCGTTTGATTGATTGCTGAGGTTCTGAAATATTCGGTCTTTATGCTGTCTTATCATCTGGGTATCATGGTTGTATCAAACCGTAAAAATAACGGAGACGAAGTCTAGATCTTCCATGATACTATACATACGTGTACATATTGCATTCGACCTCAATAAGTGATCAACAATCACATGTCCAATCAAATAAGTGATAATATATCACAGATTCATTGCGGGAGTCAAGTTCGTCTCTCTGCGGTACGAAAGTACTGACCTGTTCACGGACTTGCTCCTGTGCCCTCATGCATGTGAAAATTATGTTACTCATCAATAAGTGATTCTATCACATAGGGCTTGTTTTCAAATCAAAATAAGTGAGTTTCTCACATCTTTTATACGGTCAAACGGATGATAAACGGTATACTCACCGGTAAGATGAACTCTCGTGCATACCTTGATACGGGAATGTGTCGTGTGTGGATGAACACCGGTCGGTAAGTATAAATCATACCTTAACGTATCCCCTCGCCATGATTACATCTGATAAGTTGAGCTTAAGTGGACAACAATACCGATAATTGTTATAGGATGCTTATCTAAATGTTAACTAATTGAACAAAAAGAGCGTTTTGGCGTGACCATACACTGATATGATTCTCTTACCCTCGAAACTCGCAAAAAAAATGTCTGTAAATATTTATTTACTGCTTTCAGTTTCTGCATCTCTGTATATATTTATTTATTGCTTTCCGTCTTTACATTTGAAAAATGAAAAATTTCAAAAAGATTTTATGTGTGTTTTAATATAAACTTTATAAAATCCAAAAAGATTTTGCTTCTAGTTTATTTTTGATTGACCGATATTGGAACTCGAGTCTATCCTACCCAATATCCTGATTTTAAGCCGAAAAACAATTGCATCTTCATAAACAGTCGAAGTAAACAAGTTTTGAAAGTTAAGGGACTAAAATTGATCATTTTCTAAACTTTCAAACTGTTGTCGGTTGGTAGTTAATTGTAAAATGGTCACACATGTGTCGTTTGTTTATAGAAACTATATTCCAAGCGGTTGTTCTCATTATGCGTTTAGATTTCTTGCATGTGCAGATGCTAAAGGCGAGGAGAACATGTTCGATGAGAAGCTTTGGAACGAAGACACGTCGTGAAGGTACTCAAAGGATAAAGATGATCGAGTTGCCGCTGACCCCTCATCAACACCACAAGGATCTAAAGAATTAACGATCAAAAGATTCACGAGCATGACTCAAAGGAAAGTTCATTCTAAGGGGGAGTTTGTTAACACACTTCCTAAAATGAAATGGGGAGTTTGTTGATACACTCTCTACTTACGACGCGTGAAGACTTTGAAGATCCTCCGACATGAAAGACACAGAAGACGAACCATCACAGAAGACGAACCATCACGAGTAGCGTCCAATGGGGAGTTTGTTGATACACTCTCTACTTACGACGCGTGAAGACTTTGAAGATCCTCCGACATGAAAGACACAGAAGACGAACCATCACAGAAGACGAACCATCACGAGTAGCGTCCAAGGGGGAGTTTGTTGATACACTTTGTGTGGACGCGACTCGGCTCGGTTCGACTTGGTTTCGAAACGGTTAGGTCCGGCTCAAGCCCGACGTCACGACATTCCTCCGTCGTGCGCCCCAGAGTTCGACACGCGAAGCACGGAGAGCCGCGGACCCATTCCCGTTTACACATCACCATGACATCATCATTGTGATGTCATGGTGATGTCAAATATTTGTCCTATGTTGAAATTGTGAAAACATTTGTCAACAGAAATGAAACTGGGCCGTAATTCACTTACATCTGGGCCGAAGACTTGTGATGGGCTTTGACTTGTTTTGGGCTTCTACACATGACGAAACAGAATGGAATTAATATGTATGTCGATGAAACAAGGTGTGTTTCGTCGACTTTATTGTTTCGCCGAGAGTCCTTTGTGTTTCGTCGTGGTCTATCTCTGTTTTAGTATAAATAGGTCTCTTAGTTTCTGTGTGAAACTTGGACGAGACGAGAGCTGAGACTTTGAGAGAGAGTCTGTAAACATTGTTTGTATATGTTTGTATCGTTCTCATCCCTAATCAATAGATATTGAATCTTTTGGTTACGTGTGTTCTTCTTTTACACTTTGTTTGGTTTGCACCGTCACGGGGATTCCGCACCCGTTGCCGTGTTTGTGATAAACAAGGTTAGGTTTACGTTATCGATCCACCGGAAAAACGGGACCTACAGGCGGCAATTGCGATTTACTCAATTTTTTTAGGGAAAAGGCCTCTAGTTTTTACTTTGCTTTAGGCCAACAAAATGGTTGAGCCGGCCCTGAAATCTATTTAGAGAAGCGCCAAGAAGAGTCAAACATTTGATCGAGGACAATGACGAGGACCATAGCAATGGCAGGATCGATAGACGGTTGTACCGCCAAAGCAAAAACATCTCCCCCAAGTGCCACCCCTCCTTTGGCTTCTTTCCTCCTAATTTCAGCAACACACCGGTGCTTGTCATCATACACCATGCAGGACTTTTGAGCATATGATCCTTGGATCTCATAGATCACATTTCTTTTGTTCCTGTTCTTTGATGATCCTACTGTGCTCACATATGCTAGTGACTTGGTGTTTAAGACATTCACATGTTTGGTCACTGAAAATCGGGGATTTACACTTTCACCATCATAGACAAGAAAATTGTCTGCTAGACTTAACATCTGGGGATAATAAATCATATCACTAATCAGTTTTTGTACAACTTTAAGATGATTTTTTATGAAAGTTATTACAGGTGTAGAAATAAATATAGCTTGCGACTAACGGTGTGGAGACTGCAGCCAAACGCATCCATGAGAACAATCTCCCGGTTTCCTTTCACAAAATAGTTGTCTACTCGAAATGCAAGATTTCCATTGGAGTTGTACACTGTAAACCCGTCGCAACTGAAGATCAAAGACTTCTTCCACACCGTCAAGACGATAGGATTCTTAGTGTTTACAACTGGAATGATGGTCTCACTCTCAGGATAAACCTTTGCCATGAAGAAGCACTGATTAGAAAGAGAAGGGGAGGACACTTGAGATTGTCTTTGAAATTTTGGATGGTGGAAGTTTAGGGTGGGACTCTACATTTTTTATAGTAAATATACTAAAAGGTACATATCCCATTCAATGAACACTTTTGTAATAAGGGGATGCTTAAAGCACGTCATGCTGCACAGTTATAGCATAGGTTTTATTTATTCATGTTTTCTTCATGCATAAACACGTGAAACATAATAAAGAATTTGGGTACCACTAACTACATAATAAATTGAAACTATTTAACATATTGTTATTGTTTTAATCACTAGCCAAGCTTTTTATTTTCTTATTATGCTATTTTCTTTTTGACGATGGTACATGAGATTGAGTTTGCACTATTGATCTAATATTTTGTAAATAGTTCAAAATTTTCATATAATCATGTTTATATAACTTCCTAGTTTATATAATGTATCCAGATCTTGTACAAGAGTCTTCTCTTGTACGAAGGATAGGTGAGAATCCCAGCCATTTATCTACCAAGATCAATGGCTCAAAACTAAGGATGACATTTTTGTAATTACCATGTTCAAACAATTGAAGAAACAAATGCAGAAAGGGTATTCAGATCCTTTCCCACTTTAACTCCTTTCCCCTTGATTTTCAAGCGACTATAACTTTTTCATACGTTAATATATCTTTTTGAAATTACACCGTATTAAAGAGCATTTCATCCGTTTTAATTTAAGCAGTCTATTGCTATAGTTTTCTTTAAAAAATTACATGATTTTTGAATACCCATTACGTGATTATGAAACCCAGCATGACTACGTGATTTGAATACCTGTTACATGATTTCATTATAGTATGTGAAACCTCACTAAGTGATTACGTAATTACATAAAAATAGCTGACTATGTATTATTATGTGACTACGTGATTTTGAATACTCATTTTGTAATTACGTGATTTCATTATAGAATTTTATGTGATACCACACTGAGTGATTACGTGATTACGTAAAAACAAAAATATGTAATACATAATATTTCATATGTAATACCTAATATTTTAGGTCTAATCATGTATTAAAGATAAATTATATACAAAACATTAGCCAAATCATTCTATAATAACCACATAATGCTGTATATTAGAGATTCAATCACGTAATAAAGCATAAAACAATCAAGTTCTTATTATTGAATATGTAATCACGTAATAGCATAATGGTAATAACATCAGTTATAGCAAATCATATTGAATGTATAATCAAGTAATGGATTTATATTGAATGTATAATCAAGTAATGGATTTATATTGAATGTATATTCACGTAATGTGTATTCAAAATCACGTAGTCATGTGTTGGGTATTCAAAATCACGTAATAAACTAATAAACTAATGGGTTTTCAAACTCTTGTATTTTTTAAGAAAACTATAGCAATATGCCGCTCGAATTAAATAGAATGAAATGCTGGTTAATACAGTGTAATTTTTTTAAAAGAATATTAACGTATGAAAAAGATATAGCCGTTTGAAAATCAAAGTGGGGAAATTGTTTAAGTGAGAAAGGACTAAATTACCCTTCAAGCCAAGAATACTTGTGTAGGTCCCTCGGAGGTTGAGGTTTAACCTATTCCTTGTTATGTCTAACACACTAGCGAGTGCGGAATCCAAGCTAGCATGCAAACCTGGATAGAACAAGCACAATGATAAACACAACACACAATATTCAACGATTAACACCACTTGTATTAATGCGTATGAAAGGTTTGGTTACAAGCACAAGGTTTACAGATGTATTCTATAAACTGTCTCTATCTTTCGTGTGTGTGTATTCTCTGAACAGAATGCTCTCACTTTGTCTGAAATGTCTTACCCTGAAGTGAACACAACACACGGGTATTTATACCCAAAACAGCAGGTCTGGTCGAAGGATCAGATAGGATGATCGAAGGATCATCTATCGATCAGAAACAGCTCGAAGGATCAACATGTACCACGAAAGATGTGATCTTTCGTGGTCCATCCATCGAAGGACATCTTTCGAGCTTATCATCATCGAAGGATAAGCAATCCTTCGTGACACATCTTTCGACACAGACACATTACAACCAAAATGTTGACTGTTTGTCCAAGTCAAACCAGGAGGATGGTTGACTTAGTCAAACTTACAAGACTAACAATGACATCGTTTTACATCGTGACCGAATACAGACAAAGTACAGACATAAGTGCACCAACAAACTCCCCCTTGGCTGTAGCTTTGTCTGGCTGTAGCTTTGTCTCGATCTTCATTCTTGTAAGTTCTCGTGTCTTCAAGTCTTTGACTTCTATTCAAGTCTTCAATGTCGGAGGATCTTCAAAGTCTTCACGTCTTGAAAGCAGAAAGTGTACCAACAAACTCCCCGTTTCATGTAGGAAGTGTGTTGACAAACTCCCCCTTAACATAAGCTCCCCCTTGAGTTATGCTCGTGAAAGTCTTGATCTTTATGAAGTGAGATCCTTGTGGTGTTGATGATGGTCAGCGGCAACTCGATCATCTTCATCATTTGAGTGCCTTCACGTCGTGTCTTCATTCCGAAGCTTGTCATCGACCATGTTCTCCTTGCCTTTAGAATCTGCACATGCAAGAAATCTAAACGCGTAATGAGAACAACTGCTTGGAATATAGTAAACATAAACAAACGACACACATGTGACCATTGTTTAAACAAACACCGTCCGACAGTTTGAAAGTTTAAAGTATTTTATCAATTTCAATTTCAACTTTCAATACTTTGCAAATTTCGACCGTTTATGAAGATTTAGTCGTTTCGGTTTTCAATCAGGTTTCAGGTAACGAAGACTCGAGATCCAACATCGTACGATCGAAAATAAGATAAGAATAAAATCTTTTTGGCTTTTATAAAGTTTAAATTAAAACAGATTTTAGGTGTGTTTTAATATTAGAAATGTAAGGACTGAAAGCAGTAAATAAATATATACAGACATTCTTTTTGCGAGTTTCGAGGGTAAGAGAATCATATCAGTGTATGGTCATGCCAAAACGCTCTTGTTGTTCAATTAGATAACATTAAGATAAGCATCCTATAACAATTATCGGTATTGTTGTCCACATAAGCTCAACTTATCAGATGTAATCATGGCGAGGGGATACGTTAAGGTATGATTTATACTTACCGACCGGTGTTCATCCATATCACGACACATTCCCGTATCAAGGTATGCACGAGGGTTCATCTTACCGGTGAGTATACCGATTATCATCTGTTTGACCGTATATGATGTGAGATTCTCACTTATTTTGATTGAAAACAAGCCCTATGTGATAGAATCACTTATTGATGAGGAACTTGATTTTCGATGCATGAGGGCACTGGAGCAAGTCCGTGAACAGGTCAGTACTTTCGTACAGCAGAGAGACGAACTTGACACCCGGAAAGAATTTGTGATATATTATCACTTATTTTGAGGACATGTGATTGTTGATCACTTATTGAGGTCGTATGCAATATGTACACGTATGTATAGTATCATGGAAGATCTAGACTTGCGTCCCCGTTATATTTCGGTAAAAGATACAACCATGATACCCAGATGATAAGCAGCATAAAGACCGAATATCTCAGAACCTCGGCAATCTCTCAAACGAAATTTCGGTACTAAGACCATATGCCAATGAATGGTTCCCACCTGGTCTTCAGTCGATTTAAGTTTATATCACCCTGCACACTTTAAAATGATTGTGAGCCTACCGATACATCTTATATAGAGCTGCTTATCGTTTTTCATTTAAGGTTTAAAGAGGTTTAGACAGACCACTGATGTACTATCACTTTCTCTTTTGCTCGCCAGGAAACTCATTTTTGTTTTTCTATTGTTTTTGTGTTTTTGAAATTTTTCGATGTTTTTGGATTTTCAAATTTGGATTTACTCCCCCTAAAATCAATAAACTAAGACAAATTTAAAGCACAAAGGTATTTACAAAAATGATTTTCCGATGTTGGTTTTACTCTTGCTTGACCTTAATGCCGTTTACCAATAATAAGTAGTCAAATCTTGATTTGTCAAATGCTTTGGTAAAAAGGTCGGCACGTTGGTCATCGGTGTGGACGTAAGCAACATCGATTAGCCTTTTCTCAAAGCAATCACGTATGAAATGATACTTAATTTCGATGTGCTTAGTCTTTGAATGTTGCACAGGATTTTTAGTGATCTGTAAGGCGGCAGAATTATCAACGTAAATAGGAGTAGTTAGGAATTCAAAACCGTAATCACGCATTTGTTGTTGGATCCATAGGACTTGGGAGCAACAACTTGAGGCAGCAATGTATTCAGCTTCGCATGTTGATGTAGCGACGCACGTCTGCTTCTTGCACTGCCATGTGACTAGGCGATTTCCCAAAAACTGACATCCAGCCGTTGTGGATTTGCCGTCGATTTTGCATCCGCCAAAATCAGAATCACTGAATGCAATCAAGTCAAAGTTATTATCCCTAGGGTACCATAGACCGGTGTCAGGGTAACCCTTCAAATAACGAAAAATCCTTTTTACAGCTGCAAGATGTGAGGCCTTCGGGTTGACTTGATATCTGGCAAGTAGGCACGTTGGGTACATTATATCTGGTCTTGATGCTGTGAGGTACATAAGAGATCCGATCATCGCGCGGTAATATGAGGGGCTAACAGCTTCACCCTTCAATTCTGGAGTAATTCCGTGATTTTGCGGCAATGGGGTACCGATGGGCGTTGCATCAGACATCTGGAACCGGCTCAAGATGTCACCAACATATTTAGTCTGATGGATGAATATCCCAGACTCGGTTTGTTGTACTTGTAGGCCCAAAAAGAAAGTCATTTCCCCCATAGCACTCATCTCGAACTTATCCTGCATCACACGCTCGAAATCCCTACACAAAACATCATTAGTAGAACCAAAAATAATATCATCAACGTATACCTGTACCAGTAGAAGATCTCCATCTTGTTCTTTGATGAAAAGAGTACAGTCGATAAGACCTCTGCGAAATCCATTCTCCAGCAGATAATTAGATAAGGTTGCGTACCAGGCTCGCGGTGCTTGATGAAGACCATAGAGAGCTTTGTTGAGCAACCAAACCCGATCGGGATGGATAGGATCTTCAAAACCTGGAGGCTGTTCGACGTACACCTCTTCTTCTACCACACCATGTAAGAATGCACTTTTCACGTCCATCTGGTATACCTTGAAACCTTTGAATGAAGCATAAGCCAGAAAAATCCGAATTGCTTCTAGACGTGCAACAGGTGCATACACTTCGTTGTAGTCGATCCCTTCAATCTGACGAAAACCTTGAACGACTAGCCTTGCTTTCTTTCGAATAACGATACCACGGTCATCCTTTTTGCATTTAAACACCCAACGGGTACCAATCTTCTTGTAACCAGCGGGTTTCTCTACGAGTTTCCAGACACCAAGCTTCTGGAATTGTTGCAGTTCTTCCTGCATTGCTTCAACCCATGAGTTATCTTTCAAAGCTTCTTTCCAAGTTCTTGGCTCTTCCTGTGAGACATAACACGCGAAAGACCAATCATTTTGTTGACCAGATTCTCGGATAGCTGTATACAAGCCTGCATTGTTGTTGTTTCGCAACATGTTTCTTGTTTGAACGCCACTCTGTACATTTCCGATGATGTTTTGTTGAGGATGGGTATTGTGAATCCTTGTTTCTGGATTATCTGGTACTGGAACATTAATACCCAGGTTGTTGAGATTGAGATCAACAACCAATTCAATACCCGGAATTGGCGAAGAGGATGATGCAGTAGCTTCAGCTGTTCGAGGGACATCCACTGGAGGTGTACCCTCTGAAGTACCATGTACTGCTGTTGCTGGAGCTTCTTGATCTGCATCTAGAAATTCATCATCCTCTGAAGATTCGTTCAATTCGGAAGCATCGTGAAAATCCTCATTGTCGAGAGCATTATTGTTCACCGAAGATGGTTCTTGATTGACAATAATGGGACGAACCAACGGTGAATCTGTTGCATTGTCACTCTCGAAAAACATCCTTGCTGCAGCATTTTCTTCAACTGCTTCAACATTGATCGAATTGAAAAAGTCATCGTACTCAAACATCCAAGGCTGACCAGGATTTCTAACTGGTAAAGTGTGCCTTTGTACTCTGACTTCAGACCATTCCTCGACCCTTTTAGTCTCTAGATTCCAGACTCTTAAGTTCGGGGTGGAATACCCAAGAAAGTATCCCTCAATTGCTCTTGCCCCGAACTTTCCATTAGGATCGATTATTGTGCACGGAGCTCCAAACGGTTCAAGATATGACAAATCTGGTTTCCGTTTGTTAATAAGCTCAAAACAGGTCTTGTTGTGCCTTTTGACTGTAAGGACTCGGTTCAACGTGTAACATGCAGAGGACACAGCTTCAGTCCAGAATGGAATCGGCAATTGTGACTCTACCAACATAGTCCTAGCAGTCTCGATCAATGTGCGGTTCTTACGTTCAGCGACGCCATTCTGTTGAGGAGTGTAAGCTGCACTAAACTCGTGAAGAATACCTTTTGAAGTGCAAAACTCCGCCATGGCATGATTTTTGAATTCAGTACCATTGTCGCTACGTATCCGCCTAACCTTCAAGTTATAAAGATTCTCAATCTGAATGATCAAGTTTTTGATAATACCGAAGGTTTCACTCTTATGTGCCATGAACGCCACCCAAGAAAATCTTGAATAATCATCAGTTATCACGAGGCAATATTGATCATTCCTAATGCTTTTGTGCTTGACAGGACCGAACAAATCCATGTGCAGACGTTCAAGAGGAACACCCACCGTGTTGATCTTCTTTGTAGGGTGTCGGTTCTTCGTTTGTTTTCCTTTCTGGCACGAGACACAGACGTCTTGAAGATGGAAATTTTTAAGAGGAACACCATTCACCAATTCATTTGACACCAAATGATTCATTTTGCGTAAGTGAATGTGACCCATTCGCCTGTGCCAAGAGATTGTGTCTTTTTCTGTGGCTTTGGAAACGAAACATGTTGCTTGTGCAGACGTTGTGATAGCTTGGCTCATATCAAGGACATACAAATCATTTATCCTTGGAGCCGACAAGAGAATCCATTCTTTTGGAATTTTGAAGCCGGGTTTCAGCACATAACATCCATTTGCATCAAAGTGTACTGAGAACTGCTTATCACAAATTTGAGATACACTAAGAAGATTGTGATCAAGTTGTTGTACAAAGTTTATCTTATCAAAGCTAACAACCCCGTTGGAAATCATTCCTTCACCCGTAATGTATCCGCCTTTATCTCCAGCAAAAGCAACATAACCTCCTCTAATAGATTTGACGTCGTAGAGAAGCTTCATGTCGCCTGTCATGTGCCTGGATGCCCCACTATCAACAATCCAATGACTACTGATAGTTCCTCCTGAAACACCCTGCACATGAACTCACATAATTAGTTGGAGATGGGGACCCAAGCCATTGTGGTCTTGGGTCTTCCATTTTCATCAATAACAATAACCTCTATTCTTTGATGATTTGAAAATTGTGATGGTCCCCCTGATTCTTTAACTGTTTTTGGTTTCCAGGTCTGTTTTGTTATACCAGTGTTATTCTTTAAAATTTTAACTTCATGGTTGTCAGAAGTTTTTGAATTTTCTGGTTTGACAGAAACATATGGTTTCTTAACCGCATCAGTTTTAATTGCCTTTTCAATTTTCTTGACCTGTTGGCGTTTCTGTTTCTTTTCCCTTTCTTTTACAAGGCGGGGATCTTGTTTTGATGAAACAGATCGCTTGCGGTCAATGTGGTCACGGGGAACATCAACTATGCCTTTTTGTTTATGAAGATACGGGCAATTTCGAACGATATGCCCGATCGTTCCACATTCAAAACATGATCTTCGTTCAACAAACCCCGAAGTATCATGTGGTCGTCTTGCCGATGATGAACTTTGTGATCCCGAGGTACTAGGTTTTGAACAACTTGGTTCATTCCTTTTCATCACAGTTGCTTTCTGGACAAAATCTAAGTTAGATTGATTTTCAAATGTTGCAATTTTGTCCGTTCCCTTAGATTTCACAAAGTTCACATTCTTCTTCTTCTTCTGATTCGGCTTCTTTTGACCTTGAGCCGGTGTTTTACCTTTTGGTTTGACATGATTTTGCTGTTTTTGCACTGTTGGTAATTTCTGATTGCCAAACTGTTTTCTAACTTCAGCCTTAGGGATAGGAGGGCACTGTGTTACTGTAACACGTGATCCTGTCTTTCCCAAAAACTTAGTTGTTGAATTTTCAAAGACTTTACTGATTAATGATTGATTAACATTCTTAATAGGAAAATCTTTGTCAGAATAGATTTTATCATCACCAACTAGAGTGTACAGCAAATCCACACTCTCCGACTCTTGTGCAGACGAGGACTCGATTGCAACAGTCTTAGCGGGTTTTGCAGGAGGATCACACAGAATATGATTCTCAAGAGGTATGTCCTCTTCGTTTATCACCGCATCAGACTTTGCTGAATCGGTATCATCAGACTCATCATCAGAAGAATCAGCATCCTCAATCACAACTCGAGGATCCTGATTCTGTTCAGCAGTTACAAATGTATCTGCTGACGCATCTGAATCTGATGATACTTCCTTCTTGTATCCGAGTCCTGCAAATTCTTCAACAGCTAAAGGAACAGATGGTTCAAAGAAAACTCTATTTTCCTCATCAGGCATGGCATCATAATTATGTCTCACAGGTGATGGACATTTCTTGTAACCTATGCATGTGACATCCCGTTTCTCTTTCTGAACATCAATGATGTGATCCAACACATAGCTAGAACTCAAATAACTGTCTAACTTAAGTCGGATCGCCTCACTTTCAGTTTTAACACACGCCATCTCTTTTTGCATTACCTCAAGACGAGTTATATACAGGTTAATGTCAGTTTGTTTTCTGGAAACCATTTTTGTCAACTCTGTTTTATCTTTCTTTAACGTTTCAATCATTGACTTAAATTCCTTTTCATGGTTTTCATAAAACATGTTGGCTTCAGTGCACTTTGAAAGATCAACGGTCAATTTCTGATTATGAATGAATGTCACATCATATTTCTCTTGCAAAGCCTCGTGTTTGCTTTGCAATTCACACCACCTATCATTCATAGAAACATGTTTGTCTTGCAAGTCAAACAAACTAGCTTGTAAAGCATCATGTTTGCCTTGCAACTCAGACATGTTTGCCTCTAAATCAGCACATTTAACACGCAAACTATCACAGTTATCACAGCTAACAGAAGTGGGTTCATCGACACATACCTGACTTGATGAACTGTCGACATTCGCCATAAAGGCTGAATGGAGAGAAGACAAAGAATAAGCAGCTTGATCCACCAAAATCGATCTTCTTTGAATTCCTGCTGCAGTTTCTTCCAAGAGTTCATCAATATCTGCATCGATTAACGCATTTGATGTCTCATCCACATGATCATCGCCTGAGCTCGAGGATTCTTCATCCGAACTTCTGCTGTAACCAGAAGAGTCTTCATCTTCAGAAGAGTCACCACCATTGGCGGAAGATTCTCCACCACTGGTGTGATTAAGATCCTTGACAATCTCAGCAAAACACGCCGTTCCATCCGGAGCATCATTTCCGAATTGGATTGACCATTCACAGCCTTCATCTACTTGAACCACAAGTGCCTGGCTGGCATTAGATGGTCTTGCTTGACTCTGGTTGTTGACAGGCACCAATGTGCGAACATTGTTCCTGTTCTGGTTCTGCTGGTTGCCTTGATTTCTGAAGGGATTCTGGTTTCCATCCTGAGATGGTCTTGTCCATTCCCTTTTAAAATGACCCCGTTCACCACAATTGAAACACTTAACAGCCTGTTTATCAAACCCATACTTGGTGTCTTTCTTGCTCTCCAAGCTGGTTCTGCCTGTTCTTTCCATGAAATCCTTTGCTCGCCTAACTGCACTAGCAAAGGCCCACTTAATGTCCATCATCTCCATCTCCTCTTTATCAATCTGCTGATAGTCTTCTTGTGTCAGATTAATATTACCAATCTGACCTTCCACTAATCCACAGTATGCGCTCACCACAGTGTTTAGCAGCTCTATGTGTTCCTTTGCTACTTCCACACTGACTTTAGAAAAGCTTGAGGTGTCGAGCCGTACTGTATTTGGCTTTGATTGCTGACCAGCAGAAGATGATGTGCTTCCATAACACGCTTGCTGTTGAGGAGGAAGTGGATTCCCGAACATATCAGTTGCTCTGATTTGCTGTTGCTGTTGTTGTGCTGGTTGAGGAGCTGGATTAAGCGGATTTCCAAATATATCTGTTGTTGGAGGAGGAGTGCCATACAAGCTCGTGCTAGACACAAATGCTGTTTGAATTGGAGCGTGTGAAGAAGGTTTTGTAGAAGTGCTAGAAGTTCCATAGTAAATTTCAGGATTTTGTGGCACTGCAACTCTTTTTGCCTTGAGAGTTTCTTCCTGATTCTTGTTTTCCAGGAGTTGAGCAAAATCACTGAAGCTTGTTGTATCCAAAGTGCCATTGTACTTCATGATTTCTATGAAATTACTCCATTGAGGTGGCAGTGCATCTGCAAACTTCTTCACTATCTCTGCTGAAGTTGTTACAACCCCAGTATTTGCCAATTCAGTCAGCAAATGAGTAAATCGACTTGTCAAATCTCCTAGAGATTCATTCTGCATACAAACAAAACCATCAAACTCTTTCTTTAGCGGATCTTTTCTTAATTGACGTGTTGCTTCATTTCCTATGCCCCTTATCTTCAATGCGTCCCACAACTTCTTCGTTGTCTTGAAACTGACAAATTGATGATAAATGTCTTTGCTTAACGCCTGAGTAAGAATGGCATATGCTTTCTTTTCTAAGTCATAGACCTTCTTCTGATCTTCCGTAAGATCAGCAAACGTAGCAGCAGATGAAGCGGCAACCTCTATCGTTTGATCAAAATCTGTGATGAAGCGCAACCACAGTTCTGTATTTTGACCAAGGACATATGTATGAAATCTGTCAAACCATCCCGGATATTCACTTAAATGCATCAACTTTGGAGGCCTATTCAAACTTCCCGTTTCACTTTCGCTTAGTAAAATGCTTTGAACACTTGGAGCTTGATTTGATACGAATGCCCATTGACCGGTAGATGTAGCATTAGCTTGCGAACCCGAATCCGGAGCTGGAGTACCAAAATACATCTCTGCATTTACCGGAACACCCCACATCGAATTCATTTTTGATCAAGAAAAATAATACCAGCCGAAGGATCCTGATCGAAAGATGAGAAAAACACAAACTGTTAAACACAAACAGACTGGGATCGAAAGATCAACACTTGTTCGAAGGATCAACAGTGTTCGAAAGATCACTGTTGAGTTTCGAGCAATTGTTTTCGAAAGACTCCCCTATCGAAGGATCCTGGTCTTTCGAAAAAGAACTGTAGACCGAAAGATGTATGCTTCGAAATGATTTCTTGGTTCGAAGGATGATGATCTATCGAACCTCCACTGATCGAAAGATGGTCTTTCGAAATGATTCCTTGGTTCGAATGATGATTGATCTATCGAACCTCCACTGATCGAAAGATGGTCTTTCGAGTTCGAAGGATATCTTTCGAACGGTTCTGACACAGTTGACAAAGGATGACAGGTTGGTGAAAAAGGTGATGGGTTGGTAGAAACTTTCTGCGGAAGATATGGTCAGACCATGCTTTCTGCCAAAACCATGATTTGAAACATAAAATATAATAAACTTATCCAGAAAACCGGTCACCGGAGAAGCCGGAATTTTGGCCGGAAATCACCAAACACCTCAAAAACGAGTTTTTACGTTACCCAACCCGACATGCAACACACCCGGTTAGTATAGAGCACGTTTTAACAACTGGAAAGGCGAGAAAAACAGTGAAAACGAGTTCAAAACCAAGTGAGTTTTTGAGCAAAAACACTCCAAAGTCTTGTAAAAGCCCGGTTTTTAACAAGGAAAAGAGCCACGGCTCTGATACCACTTGTAGGTCCCTCGGAGGTTGAGGTTTAACCTATTCCTTGTTATGTCTAACACACTAGCGAGTGCGGAATCCAAGCTAGCATGCAAAGCTGGATAGAACAAGCACAATGATAAACACAACACACAATATTCAACGATTAACACCACTTGTATTAATGCGTATGAAAGGTTCGGTTACAAGCACAAGGTTTACAGATGTATTCTATAAACTCTCTCTATCTTTCGTGTGTGTGTATTCTCTGAACAGAATGCTCTCACTTTGTCTGAAATGTCTTACCCTGAAGTGAACACAACACACGGGTATTTATACCCAAAACAGCAGGTCTGGTCGAAGGATCAGATAGGATGATCGAAGGATCATCTATGGATCAGAAACAGCTCGAAGGATCAACATGTACCACGAAAGATGTGATCTTTCGTGGTCCATCCATCGAAGGACATCTTTCGAGCTTATCATCATCGAAGGATAAGCAATCCTTCGTGACACATCTTTCGACACAGACACATTACAACCAAAATGTTGACTGTTTGTCCAAGTCAAACCAGGAGGATGGTTGACTTAGTCAAACTTACAAGACTAACAATGACATCGTTTTACATCGTGACCGAATACAGACAAAGTACAGACATAAGTGCACCAACAACTTGTCCTCCTTTCAACCTCGCGTATGCTTCATACGAATCTTCTCTCATGTACAGGATCCATTCTCTTTATATAATATAGCAAAGAGATAAAAATGAGTACGGACCAAAATGTTTTAGGCTTGCAGTCTAAGAAAAAAAAGAATACGTTCAAACCCCATATACTATGGGTATATTTTGTGGGCCACGATGATAAGAAACGGAAAACGTTGAAGACAATACTAGAGGGTTTATAGTTCACTCAAAATCAAATAGGTTTATTAGCTTGTAAATGAATTGGTGGCATGTCGTAAGAACGTGTGGTTCTCGATTTTACTTAGGACCAAGAGGTCTAGTTTGGCTTTCTAAATACAGCCAATTATGATCAGGTACATGATTTTCTATATTATATAAATTTAAAAAAAAATATGTATTATATGGCATGATTTTTTGGTTATTTAAGAGTTTTCCCTTTCACTATCATGTGACTTGGTTTTAACTAGAACACAGATGGAGTTCGTATGGTGGAGTGAAATTGCAATAAAATGGAAACATTGGTATTAAAATTACAAAACATTTCTGATAATAGCAATGGCCTATAAACCACAAGGACCAAAACCGCTATTTACTCAAGTATTTTTATTGATGAAATGACTGAGACTTCCAAATACACAACGTATCCTAGGATTATATTATTTTTCCCATAAATATTATGATTATTTTATTAATATTGAGAAGACAATTGATTCCTCGATTAATGGTACAAATCACGGTTTTTTTAATCGAACTAAAACTAAAAGTCAACGAAAAATTCTGGTTGACCAATTACGTAAAAACAAAAATGTAACACATAATATTTCAGGTATAATCATGTATTAAGGATAAATAATATACAAAACATTAGCCAAGGGTTAGGTTCAAGAGTGAACACTAGTATAGCTTGCGAACTAAGTAAACTAATTCTGACCATACACGTGTGTAGATCAATGGCCGGGATTTGATGTTGAAATACAGTAGTGTATTTTACGATTTGATGATGAGATCCTGGCCATACACGTGTGCAGATCATTGGCCAGGATTTGTTCACTCAATTAGCAAATACACTAGTGTTCACTCTAGAACCCCACCCTATATAGCCATATCAACGTATAATACCCACATAATGCCGTATACAAAAGATTTAATCGCATAATAAAGCATAAACAATCAAGTTTTTATTATTAAATGTGTAATCACGTAAGAAGCATAATTGTAATAACATTAGTTATAACAAATCATATTAAATTTGTAATTATATAATGGATTTATATTGAATATCTAATGATTTATGTTAAATATGTAATCACGCAATGGGTATTTAAAAATCACGTAATCATGTGTTGGGTATTATAATGGGTAGTATTCAAAATCATGTAATCACATAATGAGTATTCAAAATCCTGAATTTTTTTTTAAGAAAACTATAGCAATAGACAAGAAAACTATAGCAATAGACTGATTGAATTAAAGAGAATAAAATACTCGTTAATATTGTGTATTTTTTAAAAATAATTTAACGTAGAAGAAAGTTATAGCCGTTTGAAAATCAAGTGGAAAAGTAATTCACTTAAGAAAAGACTAAATTACCCGGTAATATTTATCACTCCCTCCTACGTATGATTGTATAGAAATTATGTCTTGTTAAAGTTCCTTTTATTGCAACCCAGTCGGAAAAAAACACTTCAAAAACCGATGTCGAAGAAGTCAAATTCAGCAAACCGGCCCAAATTCCTTTTATCGCAACCCAGTTAAAATTCGGTGCATACATACTAAATTAGAGTAAATTAGTGTTTTCGTTATTGCACGAATCATTCTTGAACTACAAAAATTACAGAAATCATCCTTTATGTTGATATGTTGCACTTTTCTTCCTTTTCTGTATATTAGTTGTAATGATAAATATAAGATTATATATATTAAATACCCAAACAAAGTAAGACCACGATCAACATATGGACCGATCGTGGACCAACAAAACGATTTTGTAAATTGAAGAATATGTTTGATATAAATTTTGAGGGACGAACACAAACCATAAGATCACCGTCGGTTCCACAGCACAAACTGTCTTTAAAAAACATTTACTGTAAATATTATAACATAACAATATTGTTCAAAAAGTTTAACTTTCACTCTGAAATTAACATGTTTTCATTTAGCCAAGAGTTTTGAGTGATATTTAACCAGTTTGACTTTGCTTATTTGACCAAAGAAAAAAACGTAACATGAACCAATTTAGGAAAATAGGCCAAAAATGTCACCTCTAAGCTAGTGACGTGCGAAAAGATATAAAAATACATACTTCTTAGTCGAAATTATCAATCTTGATGGGAACGATTTCGTCTACAACCTTAAAGTGTCACACTAAACATGCGAAAAACACCATTTGTTGTTCAAGTGTGAATTTAATGTTTTCGGCCTGCACACATATTAGAGTAACCAACTTACTTTTACCAGAAAATTAAATTAAAAACAAAAAACAAAGACATTTTATATATTTCTAACCTTACGAAAACCATGTTGCTCCCCTTCGTACTACACTAAAGCAACTGGCAATCCTTTTGCTTTCAATGCTTGATAAATTTTTCTTGCTTGATCCGGTGGTACATGTTGATGCATTATTTTGGTGTCTGTAACTTGTCTTTATATTCGTTGTATTTTTTATGGTCTTTTAATGATTATCGAGTCTGTATTCGCCGTCGACCTTAGTTGGATATCCTCCTATCTATCTAAGTGTCCGACAAAGTTTGTCTCGTTTGAAATGTAATGTTTAATGGACAATGCATGTTGCATGTAAGTTTATATGTATGTTTGTATGTTTATCTGTTTTGCTGCAAACTGTCTGTTTGCAGCAAACCAAACAGCTTATGCAGCCTTCGACGAAACCTAGGGTTTCGTCGAGCACTACATGACGAAACCCCCAAATGGTCAAAACTCAATGTTTCGTCATGATGGATGACCAAACTCCTAGAGTTTCGTCGTCCAGGAGGTTTTGTCAGGCCCAAGTCAGGTTTCGTCGGGCCCAATCCAGGTTTCGTCGAAGTTGGGCCTGGGATGCTATATAAACACCACATAGTTTCACTTTGAAACTATGAGAGCATAACCTTCTGAGAGTTTTACTTCAAACTGTGTGTGTATCTGTTTGAACCTTTGTTCTCATCGTGTTAATCAATTGAATGTGATTCATTGGTTATATCGTGTTATTACTATCTATGTTTGGTTTGGCATAGTCATGGGGATTCCGCACTCGTGACCGTGTTTGTGATAAACAAGAGATTTGGTTTCGTTATCTGTGTTTGGTTTGGTTTGGTATAGTCACGGGGATTCCGCACTCGTGACCGTGTTTGTGATAAACAAGTGATTTGGTTTCGTATCAATCCTCTGAGAATCGGGACCAACAAGTGGTATCAGAGCATTGGCTCTTATCCTTGTATAAAATCAAACATAGTTCGGTTTTCATCAAGTGTTAAAACTGGTTATTGTTGTTTTTCTGAAAATTGTTCTTGAAAAGTTCATGTATTTCTGGAAAAGTTTTCATAAAAACTGCTGATCTTGTTGGTTTGCTAAAAAGTTTTATCAAAAACCTTGTTAGTTTGATTGTTCACGTGATAAACCGGGGTTTTAGTGAAAGTTTTAAGCAAATTTCGTGTTTCGGAAAGTTATTCAGTGACCGGAAAGTTCATAAAATCTGGGATTGTTCTTCATATCTTCAACAAACCTTCAAAGTGTTCTTGAGTATTTATTGAATTTAAAATTAAAAGGGAAATTGAAAAAGGATTAAAATGGAATAAATATTGTGACCATACTTGTTTGGTAAAATAGGTATGTTGTGAGTTGATATCGGGTGTACCTTGTCGGTCAAAAGATAAGATTTCAAAGAAAATCTCACCAACTTTCACCAACTGTCTGAGACCTTATCCCGACGAAACCTATACGCGACGAAACCCCTTGAGTTTCGTCACAAGGATTTCCGACGAAACCCCTATAGTTTCGCCATAAGCATCTTCGATGAAACCCCTAGAGTTTCGTCAAAGGCACTTCGACGAAACTTCTGAGTTTCATGGAGAGAGTTTCATCAAGATCATTGTCATTTATAAACAGAGGACTTGCAAAAGTGATTTAGCATTGTGTTTTCAAGTGTGTAATCGGGTATTATCATTCATATATCAAATATGAATAGTACAAGTCCATGGGATTGGAGTACGGACCCACGACCAGGTCAAGATCAAACCTCGGCAGCCGCGTGGTTAAGGAATGTCATGCCTCCACAATCTATAAGTGCAAGTCAATGGGTATTGGTGTCGAATCAAAATCAAAGCATTCAAAATCTATTGCTTAGTGAGAGTGAGACGGGTAGCAACAATCGCCCGCCAAAGTTAAATCACATGAACGACTATCCATCATGGAAGGGTCGTTTCCATGCTTACGTTCTAGGGCAAAACACAGAATTATGGACGTGTTTCACCTCTTCATACAACACAGCCCTCGAAGAAGCAGGTTCAAGTGCGGGAACATTGGCGAATATGCTTGAAGACGACAAGAAAGCATATGATTTAGAAAAGAAGGCATTTTCTATTCTAACACGAGCTCTTCACAAAGACATCTATCATCAATTCTCTTATTGCACAAGCACGAAAGCTTTATGGGATGCATTGGTAGCGAGAGGAGAAGGAAATGCAACTACTAGAAAGACACCCCATGATCTATTGAAGAAAGAGTTTGAATCATTTCAGTTCTTGGAGAATGAAACCCTAAATGATATGACTACACATTTTTATCATTTGATTAGTGAAATGTATTCTTATATGGTTCTTGCAACTCAACATGAAATGGTTGCATGGTTTGCTGATGCTCTACCTCCGATGTGGAGTCCTTTCATTGAACTCTTAAAGCACACGGGCGTCTTGGATGCTGTTAGTATCTACGAGTTCGTTCAAAAGTTGGAGCATTAGAACGAAGAGGAAATTCGGAAAGCTAAAAGGATTCCAGTTCCTCAAAACACAGAAATGTATCTGAATGGTTTTAATCCTTCAGCTAGTTCTAGTTCCGTTCAGCAACCGAAGCTTCAGACGGCGTTTATGTCAAATACAAGCTCTTTTCCGTTTCCACAATCAGCTCCACCTCAGGTTTTTGATCCGATTGCTTATCATCCGCCAACGCATATGATTGCTCAAGCCCATGCTTTTTCTAAACCTCAACTAGATCCGAGTGCATGGCTACCAACACCCGAACCTCCACCTCAAGTTACCACTTCTCAACCTCAGTTCGATCCAAGTGCTTATCTTCCACAGTTTCAACCCCAAGCCCAACCACAACAACAACAACAACAGCAACAGCAACAGCAATAGCAAGCACATTATGCCAACAATCCTCCACCCCAAAACACCAACACAGTCAGAGTTGATACCTCAAACCTCTCGAAAGTTAGCATTGAAGTAGCGAAGGAACATATGGAACTCATCAATACTATGGTCAGTGCATACTGCGGATTGGTCGCAGGTCAAATTGGAAACATCAATATGACCAATGAAGATTATCAACAAATCGACCGTGATGAAATGGAGTTGATGGATATAAAGTGGGCATTCGCAAGTGCTGTTAGAAGGGCAAAGGATTTCATGAGTCGAACGAGAAGACAATCCTTGGAAAGTAAGAAGGATACGAAGTACAGTTTGATAAGGATGAGGTTACATGTTTCAATTGTGGCGAAAAAGGTCACTTCAAACGTGAGTGTACCCGACCGAGCAGACAAGGCAATCAAAACCCATTTAGAAATCAGACGAGTAGTTCTAATGCCAATCAAGACAATCATGAAAGAAGGTTGGTAGCGGTGAACAACAACCAGAACCAGTCTGGACCTTCAAACACTACCAGAGCATTAGTTGTGCAAGCTGATGAAGGGTGTAATTGGTTTGTACAATTTGGGGAAGGTGATCAAGAAGGAGGAGGAATAGCGTGCTATGCAAAGATCATCAATCACTTCAAACACGTTCACAAGGAAGAATTTTCTGAAAGTGACGACAGTTCGGGTTATACCGGGAGTTCTGATGAAGAAACTTCTAATTCGGGTGGTTATAATTCGGAATCTGATGTGAAAGAAGAAGGGAATTCTGATGTTGATGATTTATTGACTGAAGCAGAGGAGTTGAAGAGTTAGAAATCTATTCTCATCAAGAAGGCTGGAGTCGCATCAAAAGAAATGGAGAAGTTCTTCTTAGAAGACGGGTCTTTTTCTTATCAGACTGCCTTTATAGCAAATGTCTCAGCCTCTACGAGTCAGGTAAAATCTGAAACTCCTGCTCCTAGTGTTTGTAATGTTTGTGCAGATTTGAAGCTGGAATCTAAAAAGGTTCATAGTCATAACCAAAGTTTGGTTATTGAGTTGTCAAAGTGCAAAGAGGCAAATATGGCTTTAGCTAGAAACGAAAAGGAATTTAAATCTGTAATTGAAACCTTAAAGAAAAGTGTTTCCGAATTGACCAAGACTGTTTTCAATAAACAAATTGGTATTAACAATTACATTAACATCATCGAGGAAACCAAAAAGGAGCTAGCCATTGCCAAATGCGAGCATGATGCAATCAAGCTCAAATTGGAGAGTTATTCTAGCTCCCGATATGTGCTCTATCACATCATTGACGCTGAACAATTGAAGGGAAACAAGAAAGGCATAGGGTATAGGAAGTGTCCGCACCCGTTGAGACACAACTATACTCATATACCCGACGAAAAAGAAATGCCACGTTTTGAACCCAGTGTGCCTCTTGATTATGAGGAAGTTACTACTGGCCTAGGGTTCAAATCGGACAGTTCCTCGAGTACCTCATCTGATGAAACTAAAACTACAACATCGACGCATCAAAGTGCTACAATTATTGAGGACTATGAGTCGTCGGATGATGAATCAGATGTAAGTGATCAGGATAAATCACTTGAAGAGATGAAAGGAGTAGAAATTCCAATTGAGAATTACATTCTTTGTGATCCTCCTACTCCTGCTGTTCAACCAGTTGTCAAACAAGTGATAGATCCTATCAAAGATGTCAAGAATGACAAGGAATGTATGTCTGCTGTTAAGAGCAATAATTTGTTGTATACTTTGGTCGGGGATGTTAAAATCTATTCAGATAACGATTTTCCAATCAAAAATGTCAATCCATCTTCGATTGATAAAGTTTTTGAAGATAACACAAGCAAGTGTTTTGGAAAGACGATCCCAGGGGTTATTGTAACTCAATGTGATCCAATTCCTAAAGTTGAAATCAAAAAGCAATTTGGAAATCAAAAACAACCGACAAAGCAACAACCTATTGCTTCTAAGGGTAAACAACCAGTTCAACAAGCTCAAAGGCCTAACGTTTCTCAATCAAAATTTGAAACAAAAGGAGCTCGTTACCAGAAGAAAAACAGTAATGTAAAATTTGTAGCATCGAAGGGTACGGATAAAATTGAGACTTTTGAAAACAAATCAAACACCGATTTTGTCCAACAAGTCAAGATTTTAAAGTGTAATAGTCAAAACAATTACACTCAACATACAAACGGGTGTGATGAAAAAGCAAGTACCTCAGGTTCTACGGGTTTGACATCTGTTCGTCGATCGGATTCTCCTAAGTTTGTAGAAAGGAGAACGTGTTTTAAATGTGGGGAGTTTGGTCACATCATTAAAAATTGTACAAACACTCCCAAGGATAAATTTGTTGAGAAAGCACCACCTGAAAAGGTTCACCCTCAACGTCGTCCCGTTTCACCAAAACATGATAAAAGAACTGTTAAGGAACAAGAAACGAAACAACGACGTCAAAGCTATTGAAAAGGCTTTAAAATCTGAAGCCAAATCAATTAATAGAGAACCAAGTTCATCAAAATCGTTAAAACCAGAGGTTTCAAAATCTTTTTTATAAAAACCAAACTGGTAAACAAAATCAAACTTGGAGACCTAAAACGGTGAAAGTTCAGGGGGAGGTGTTGTGTTACAAAATCATCAGGAAATAGAGATCACTTTTCATGATGCTCAGGGACGACCCAAGACCACTAAGGCTTGGGTCCCCATCCTTAACTGATCGTTGGATGATATGTGCAGGATGTTCCAGGAGGAACTGTTAGCAGTCATTGGATTGTTGACAGTGGAGCATCTAGGCACATGACAGGCGACTTACGGCTTCTATATGATGTGAGAAATATTAGAGGAGGCTATGTCGCATTTGCTGGAGACAAAGCCGGATACATCACTGGAGAGGGAATGATCTCCAATGGTGTTGTATGTTTCGATAAGATCAATTATGTTCGTCAAATTGATCATAATCTTCTCAGTGTTTCGCAAATCTACGATAAGAAGTTCACCGTGCATTTTGATGATACCGGTTGTTATGTGCTGAACCCTGGTTTCAAAATTCCAAAGGAATGGATTCTCTTATCGGCTCCAAGAGTTAATGATCTTTATATTCTTGATATGAGCCAAGTGATTACGACATCTGCACAAGTCACATGTTTTGTCTCGAAAGCCACAGAGAAGGAGTCTATATCTTGGCACAGAAGAATTGGGCACATTCACTTAAGAAAAATTATTCATTTAGTGAAAAACAATCTTGTGAATGGTGTGCCTATGAGAAGTTTTCATCTACAAGATATCTGAGTTTCATGCCAGAAAGGGAAGCAAACGAAGAAGTCTCACCCTATGAAGAAAATCAACACTGTTAGCATGCCTCTCGAACGTCTTCATATGGACCTCTTTGGACCTATGAAACACAAGACAACCTTTGGCGATGCTTATTGTCTAGTGGTTACTGATGATTATTATAGATTTTCTTGGGTAACTTTTATGGCACACAAGAGTGATACTCCTGGAATCCTCAAGGATCTTCTCACTATGCTTGAAAATTTATACACGTTGAAAGTGAAGAGGATCAGACGCAACAATGGAACTGAGTTCAAAAACTGTGTGATGGACGAGTTCTGTACTTCTAAGGGCATTTTGTATGAATACAGTTCTCGCTATACTCCACAACAAAATGGTGTCGTGAAGAGGAAGAATCGGACGATAATTGAAACTGCAAGTACGATGTTGGTAGAGTCGGAGCTTCCTATTCAGTTCTGAGGGGAGGCTGTGTCGACTGCTTGCTACACGTTAAACCGAGTTCTTACAGTTAAGAGACATGGCAAGACTTGTTTCGAACTTCTACAGAAAAGGAAACCGGATTTTTCTTATCTAGAACCTTTTGGTGGTCCATGCACTATGATTGAGCCAGATGGAAAGTTTGGCGCCAAAGCTATCAAGGGTTTCTTCCTTGGAAATGCTACTCTGAATTTTCGTGTATGGAATCTGGCCACCAAAAAGATTGAGCTATGGAGTGAAGTAAGGGTTCAAAGGTATACAAATCCTGTTAGAGCTCCGGATTACGATGGGCTATTCGACTCCATTAATCTGCCAACCTTTGACGAAGAATCTGCAGCTGCTAGAATGTTATTTGATAGTGACAACGCTGCTGGATCGCCATTGGTGAGACCTATTATAGTTAACCCCCAAGGTTCTAATTCGGTTAACAATACGGTTCAAAATGAGGTATTTGAAGATGCTACTGATTGCAATGAGTCATCAGAAGATGATGAATATCATGATACGCACGAAGGCACTTCAGCTCTAGTTGCTCCTGTTCAGGGTGCTTCTGTAGAAACTCCTCATGTGCAGAATGTAGATACTGCTGAAGGGAATGCATCCACTTCTATGCCTATTCCCGGTGTGGAGTTGGTTGTTGATCTTAATATTAACAATTTGGGTATTAATGCTCGTGTTCCTGAAAATCCTGAAATGAGAATTCATGATACCCATCCGCAACAGAATATCATAGGAGATGTCCAACGCGGTGTGCATACACGTAATCAGCTGAGAAACAACCAAAATGCTGGGTTGTATTCAGCCATTAGAGAATCTGGTCTTAAAAATGATTGGTCCTTCTCGTGTTACGTTTCACAAGAAGAACCGAAATCTTGGAAAGAAGCCGTAAAGGATAATTCTTGGGTTGAAGCCATGCAGGATGAACTGCAGCAATTTCAAAAGCTTGGTGTTTGGAAGCTTGTTGAAAGGCCGGAAAACTATAAGAAGAATAGCACACGCTGGGTTTACAAATGCAAGGAGGACGATCGTGGAGTAGTCATTCGTAACAAGGCGAGATTGGTTGTTCAGGGATTTCGCGAGATCGAAGGCATTGACTACAATGAAGTTTATGCACCTGTTGCACGTCTGGAAGCTATTCAGATCTTTCTAGCTTATGCTTCATTCAAAGGATTCAAAGTCTACCAGATGGACGTCAAAAGTGCTTTCCTTCACAGTGTGGTTCAGGAAGAGGTGCACGTCGAACAACCTCCGGGTTTTGAAGATCCTATTTGTAACATTCCCATTTTTATCATATAAGAATTGTAGGTTTGTTTAAATTTATTAACCACTATTAACTAGTTTTATTTTTAAAATAATTATTCAACTCATATAGTTTTAAAAACTATCTTATATATATTTGGTTGGAATATTATACTAATTAATTGGCTTATATATGTGTAACATTTCTATTTTCTATAATGAAAAATACATTGTATTTGGACTTACTTCGTCTTTAATGAAACTTGGTTCAAAATGTAGATAAGAATATTCTCGTTTTAATGACATATTCATTGTTTTATAAAACGTTATATTTTAGAAGTTAGAAGCGCCAAATAAGTGAAGCAGCTAAATTAATTATTATAATATATAAATAAAATAATAAAACAAATCAACACTACATATTGTCTACGTGTACCTGTGCATGGCAAATATGAAAACTTCAAATTAGGTGTAACATATGTGCATGTGGATATGTCCTCATAAGATAATAAAGAAAAATAAAAAAATTCAAAACTCAAACTAACACTTTGAGTATATGATAGGTTACGTGTACTCAATAGCTTACTTTCCAAGTAAAAAAATCCATCTATAAATAGAATGTAGTGTCGACATTCTCAGTTGCTCAAAATTTCCTTTCTTTCTACTCTCTCACTAGATATCGCCCCTCTCTCTCTTTGATTCAAAATTTCCTTTTATATTATATCAATAATAATAATATTAATAATAAAGCCCTGCCCTATTTTAAGTGTTTTAACTCCCGATCACCACTACCCTTTCCGATTGATCTGGAACCCCATAACGCATGTCAAGGCTCTGCCCGACTAAGTTCGTTGGGGTTCGGTCTCGTGACATAGGGATAAGGTTGAATTAGGGGTACTATACTTAACACGAGTGCATTATATATTTTTAAAATAGCTCAGAAGTTATACCCAAGATTCTACCAGGATGCTTTCTAGTTGAACCCTAAAGTTACAAAGTGAGTCATTTTCTTTTCTCACAGTTTTATCACCTTTTTGTGATACAATTATTTTTAAAAATGCTTTCCAAAATTCTAAATATTTATCCGTTATACTTACAGTAATTAAATTTTTGTATTTTTGCAATAACTGCCGGTATGGGAGGTTTTATACATTATTTGACCCTCGTTACTACTGGCCTAAAAGTTAGCCAATAGTAGCATGACCACAAGCACGGGGGAAATTGTGCCCCAGTGGCCATAGCCTTTAACTAATATTATTTTTACATTAAATAATTAATAAATTTAATGTATGGTTTAAATAAATCTAAATAGTGTATATATAAAATAGAGCTTTATTAATCATTATTAAAATACTAGTTACATTAAGGAAAATATAAATAATAAGCATTAGTAATATTAAAAAAACATATTTAATAAAGCTAAAGTACTATTAACATTATAAAATAAATATTAAGTCAATAAATGTATATCATGATAAAATATGTCAAACATAATATATTCTACTATACTAAGATTATATTTTATTGTTGTCGTGTGCATGGCTGCGGGTTGTTCCTTTTTGGCGGCCCATTATCTTCACAAAGAATTCCCAGCCAATTATTTCAATTATGATCGTCCATTAGAGTTTTTGTCATCCACATAACAATGTATTCATAATTGTTCAAAGGCCCAATTCCCATAATTCACGAATGTTGTTGGCTGGAATTGAACATGTATGGTTAATAAATTAAATAATAATATTACAATTCTTTAATTAATATATTATATTTGATAAAGTTATAGCTATTAGTTTGACAGAAAATGATATATTTCATTTCCTGGGTTAAGTGGTTTTGTGCCCTAGAAAATATATTTGACAAAGTAATGTCACGGGACACTACTAGGTCCAGAGTCACTGGTTGAGAGAATGATCAACAGTGACATGACCAAAGGCACTAGTTGAGAGAATGATCAACAGTGTTACGACCAGAGTCACTAGTTGAAAGAATGATCAACAGTGATGTGACCACAATTACTAGTTGAGAGAATGATCAACAGTAATATGACCCGAGTCACTAGTTGAAAGAATGATCAACAGCGATATGACCACAATTACTAGTTGAGAGAATGATCAACAGTAATATGAACCGAGTCACTAGTTGAGAGAATGATCAACAGTGATTTAACCACCGTCATAGGAATCGCCTAGTGACCAATATAATAGTAAGATATACTATATATCTATTACTTGATAAATTCACTATTAGACGAAAGTGAGCCAATGAGTGATATGACCACTGTCACATCGGAACTGCCACCATGTGACAAATACTGATTGAGTTTTGACAAATATAAACACTCTTAATGCTGTAAAGTATAACAATATATTTTTATAAAAATGGAATGAACTCGCCAGTATTTATTACTGATAAACTGTTTTCAAACCACGTTTCAGGTAACTTGATGTAAGGATAGTAGAAGCCAGCTATGGAGCACTGAAGGCTTAAATAAAGTGGCAATAATAATAAAAGAAATTATGTTTTATTTATTTGGGTTTATCCCTATAAAAACAATTGAATGAAATACGGGTTTTAGCCTATTTGTTTAATATTAAAAGTTTGGTGTTTTACAAACTCTGAAATTATTTCCTAACTACGATTCTGATGAAAAAAATTTCCGCTGCGTAATTAATAAACACCGATACCATCTGACGGGTTCACGGCTCCCGCACCCAGGGTGGGGTCGGGGGCTGTGACACTATTCACCTCGATTGGGTTTGGTTGCTCAACAAAGCTCTTTATGGTTTACATCAAGCACCTAGGGCTTGGTATGCAACCTTATCCAACTATCTTCTGGAGAATGGATTTCGACGAGGTCTTATTGAATGCACTCTCTTTATCAAGGAACAAGATAGAGATCTTCTGCTGGTGCAGGTATACATTGATGATATAATATTTGGTTCAACTATTGATTCTTTGTGCTGGCAATTCGAGCGTGTGACGCAAGAAAAATTCTAGATAAGCGCAATGGGGGGAATGAATTTCTTTTTGGGCCTTCAAGTTCAACAAACCGAGTCTAGGATATTCATCCATCAGACTAAATATGTTGGTGACATCTTGAGCCGATTCCAGATGTCTGATGCAACGCCCATTGGTACCCCACTTCCGCAGAATCACGGGATTACTCCGGATCTGAAGGGTGAAAGCGTTGACTCTTCATACTATCGCGGTATGATCAGATCTCTCATGTATCTTACAGCCTCGTGGCCCGACATCATGTATCCAACCTGCCTGCCTGCTGGCAAGATATCAAGCCAACCTGAAGGCCTCTCATCTGTCAGCTGTTAAAAGGATTTTTCGCTATTTGAAGGGTTGCCCGGACACCGGTCTTTGGTACCCTAGGGATGATAGCTTCGAATTACATACAGTGATTCTGATTTTGGTGGTTGCAAAATTGATGGCAAATCAACAACAGCTGGATGTCAATTCTTAGGAAATTGCCTGGTCACGTGGCAGTGCAAGAAGCAAACATGTGTTGCTACATCAACTTGTGAAGCAGAATACATTGCTGCCTCTAGTTGTTGCTCCCAAGTTTTGTGGATACAACAACAAAGGCGCGACTACGGTTTTGAATTCCTATCTACTCCTATATTTGTTGATAACAATGCTGCCTTACAGATCACTAGAAATCCTGTGCAGCATTCCAAGACCAAACACATCGAAATTAAATATCACTTCATACGTGATTGTTTTGGCAAAAGATTAATCGATGTTGTTAAAGTTCACACCGATCACCAACGTGCCGACCTGTTCACAAAATCTTTTGATAAATCACGTTTTGATTATCTACTTTTGGTCAATGGCATTAAGGTGATACCCGAGTAACTTCTTTGGCTAATCGTTTTTGTAAATATTTTTTTTTTAAAACTCAAAAAATTCAAAAAGATTTTCGTTTTCGTAACCTTATAGCATTTTAGGGGGAGTAAATTCAAAAAAATACAAAAACATCTGAGAATTTCAAAAATCCAAAAATATGTCTTTACTTTCTGTCTTTTCGTTTGAAAAAAAAATATAGAAAAGAAAAAATTCAAAAAAAATTTAGAAAACCCAAAAATGAGTTTCTTGGATTTAGGAAGATGATGATATTCACTGGTGTGGTCGGTCAACATGTTCAAAATGTAAAACAAAAAAAAATTGGGAAATGATAAGTATCTTTACTAACGATGTATCGATAGGCTCACAATCAGACTAAAATGTGCAGGATGATACAAAACTAATAGACTTCAAGTCAGGTGGGAACCATTCATTGGCATATGGTCTTAGTACCGAAATGTCGTTTGAGAGATTGCCGAGGTTCTGAGATATTCGGTCTTTATGCTGCTTATCATCTGGGTATCATGGTTGTATCTTTTATCGAAAAATAACGGAGACGAAGTCTAGATCTTCCATGATACTATACATACGTGTACATATTGCATTCGACCTCAATAAGTGATCAACAAGCACATGTCCAAACAAAATAAGTGATAATATATCACATTTATCCGGGAGTCAAGTTCATCTCTCTGCTGTACATTGTACTGACCTGTTCACGGACTTGCTCATGTGCCCTCATGCATCGCAAATCAAGTTCCGCATCAATAAGTGATTCTATCACATATGGCTTGTTTTCAATCAAAAATAAGTGAGTATCTCACATTCTTTTATACGGTCAAATAGATGGTCAAATAGATGATAAACGGTATACTCACTAGTAAGATGAACTCTCGTGCATACCTTGATACGGGAATGTGTCGTGAGTGGATGAACATTGACTTGTAAGTATAATCCTTACCATAAATCGTATATCCTTATTGTGATTACATCTGATCAGTTTGAGCTTATGTGGACAACAATACCGATAATCGAGGTAGTACACTTATCCAAAGCTTTAAACAGAACAAAAATCATGTTGACTAAGACCATAAGCTGGTATGATTCCTTTTCCTTGATACTCGCAAAACGATTTCTCTTGTACAGTTGTTTATTGCTTTTTATAGCTTTTCGATTAGTTTACCGCACTTTAAATTCTTGTTTTTAGTATAGATGTAAAGTTCATTTTTGAATTAGCCGAAGTTATGACTTGTTGTTTTCTGCCGGAAGCCTGAAACCTACTTCATAAAATGTCCTTGCATTTGAAAAACTCAATCAAAATGGAAATGTGTTCAAATAAACAAAAACTGTTCAAAAAGTGTGCAAAATTTCAAGTTTCCATGCCTTAGTGAATTTTTGACAAAAGTGTCGACGAAACTCCTTTTGGTCGACGAAACCCTTTTATGTCGACGAAACTCCATGGTCAAAGTCACAAATTTTCAAACTTGGTCAACTTTGGTCAAAACTGTTTGAGTTCACGACGAAACTCATAGTTTCATCGAGGTCACGAAGAAACCCCTCTGGCCCTTTTAAGTTTCGTCATGGGCTAAATGTTCAAGCCCAATCCAAGCCCAACCTAAGGTTTCGTCGAAGCCCACATAAGGTTTCGCCGAGATAGAGTTTCGCCGAAGTCATGTATATATAAAGGGGTCCCAGGTCAAAAAGTTGTATCACTTTTTCAAACCTCTCCACTGTTTATCCTCTTCCACACTCAAAACCCCATACTTTCTTTCACCGACTCCGATCCTCAAAACCTTCCTTTTTCTCTCCATTTTTTTATCAAAATCGAAGGTATTCAAAGGCTCGTTCGAATGTTTTGAACCCGTATAAACCTGTCGGAATTTGTTAACAAACCCTTAGAGACCTCTCTTTTTCGATCTCTGCATATGAACCATTGTTTATTGTTATGTATTTAATGAAATCTGATAATCTTTGTGTTTGTATGTGTAGATTTTAACTGATTTGGGTTGGGTTTTGATTAACAAAAACAGGGGATCGGTTATTCGTTTGAGGTTTAACCATTTGGGTGGGTTTCGGTTAAAACCCTTGTTGGTTTTACAGTCTAGGATGTTTCGGTTTGTTTGGGTAAATACCAAGTGTCATAATATTGTTTTGATGATGAATCTTTCATTGTGTAAACAACAGATCGACGAAACCCTAGTTAATTTTGAAAACCCCCAATGTGACGAAACCTAACCTGGATGAAACCCTAACTGTTGATGACGAAACTCTCTGTGATGACGAAAACTAAGTTTCTTCATGCTGTACACGACGAAACCCCACTATGACGAAACCCTCTTTGAAATGGAACAAGTTTCGTCGGAAGGACTATCGACGAAACCCCACTGGTCAACGGTCAACATTGACTTTGTTTGACCAAGGAGGTTTCGTCGTAATAAGGGAGTTTCGTCGAAGTCTTGGAGTTTCGTCGTCCAGGACTTAGTAAATTTTCATGTTTGGTGCTTTTCACAGAAGATGTGTATTTGTTTGTTCAAAGATCAACATGTATACACATATGTTATTACACATATTATGACATGTTTAACTTGTTGTGGATGTTTTATACATGCAGATGGCACCAAAAGAAAGAAAGTATAAGGCCCCGACTAAGAAGGAAAACAAATATGAAGAGGAAGTGATGTCCGAGAAGCGTCACAGCCAAATTGCCTTTCTGGATCTGGAAGAAAAGATATCCGAATTGAAAGAAATTACTCAATGGATCAGGGAGTCGCGCATCAATAAAGTTGTTACCTTTTCAACGCCTGTTTACAAATCGCTCATTAAATCTTTCTAGAATTCCGCAAGCGTGGTGCAAGTTGATGGAACCGAAGTCATTCAAGGGCAAGTGAATGATCTGATCGTGACTGTCGCTCCGGAAATATTGAACGCTGTATTAGATCTACAAGACGATCTGAATGCTTCGTTCTCTATTCCGATCATGTGTACTCGTGGCTGCCTATTACGGATGAAGTGTACTGGCGACATCTTCAGCAATCAGATTAACAAAGGAGATTTGCCGTTACATTACAACTTTCTCTTGCACGTTCTTATCTAGTGTATCAGCAACAGACTTGCAGGATATGATATGGCAGGCAACGATCTTGTTGGTCTTATGGTGGCTTTGGTGCTGAACAAATCGTTTAGCATATCAAAGTATATCTTCGCCAACATGAAAGAAAACATGACGAGAACTGGCAGTAGAATTACTGGGAACAAATTCTGGATGTATCCTCGTTTTCTACAGATGATCATGAACGTTCAATATCCTAATCTTCCAAAAGCCGTCGACGACATCCTGAAGATAGAACCTATAATCTTGCAATCTTTAAGGATAATCAAGAGTCTTGCAGCCAAGAGATACAAAGAAAGTGATCCTCCTAGGAAGTTGATAGGTGCTCTTAGAAAACTAGACTACGTTGCTCCTGCAGAAGATAAATGGCGTCACAATGATAGCCAATCAGATGATGAAGAGCCGGAATTAAAGAAGAAGATGGCTGAAAAGTTTGGTCCACCGGATACTGATTCGTCTAACAGTGATAGTGTTGATGATGATGCTGGTGATGGTGGTGATGCAGGTGCTGGTGTTGTTGGTATTTCTGATGCTGGTGCATCATCTGCTGGTGCAGCCAGTGGTACATCAGCTGGTGATGACGAGGAGGATTCTGAGTCTGGTGATAATCCACCTAAGCCCGGATACGAAGTTTACTTTGATGAACGTGGTGTTAAAAGGATCAGGAGGATTCGGCAAGAGAATGACCCTGAATACGTTCCTTCGGATACCGAAGCGGAACTTGTGAAGAAGAAGAAGCAAACGGTTGTTCGTAGAAAGAAGAAAGCAAGAAAGTACATTGGTACTTCTTCTGCACAACAATCCGTTCCTCAAGAGCCTTCACAAGAAGCGGCAATGGATCCAAATCTTGGATTCACGGCCACTGAAGCTTCTAAAATGATTCCATCTCCTCCGAGGTCTACAGAACCAACTCCTGCAGTTAGTTCAACACCTAAAACTCCTACAGTAACTCCTCAGGCACCTACTCACTCCATTGCATCAACCATACGTGCAACGACCTCGTAGCCTGCCGTGGAACGCAGACAAAGTATATTTGAATAGATGCAGCAGGATGAGAAGATACATTTCCTATTTTCTCAACTTCAAGCTGCTGCAGGTCAGATCACCAGGCATACGGATGTGATCAAAGCTACAAGAGCTGATTCGATCAAGCAACAGTTGGAAATTAACACGTTGAATGCCACTGTTGGGCGACAACAAGCAGAGATCACTCGTCAACAGGCTGAAATAGAGCAATTAAATGCTGAAAACGATAGTTTGAAAGCTGCAGATGAAGTTAGAGAGCGTCAACTGCAACAAATGCGTGCGGCGGATAATACACGCGGTATTGAAATGAACCGCATGAAAGAAAGCAACTCTATACTTCAGAAGTTGGCTGAAGGTCTAAAAGAAAGACATGACTTTATGAAGCAGTGGTACGTTTCTCGAAACACCACGATAGTTGATGGGGTCAAGAAGATAAATGAAGGCTATGAGTGTCTTAGAAAGTGCATCAATACTCTGTGGAACGAACGATGTAAACCGCAAGAAGTAATGAAGAAAAGGGATGATGATCCTGAAGATCAAGGGAACCCTAACCCTTCTGCTACATCAGAGCAACCTCCTGCAGCTACCTCTTCTCATATTGTTGTTTTCAAACCTTCGGAGCTCGAATCTGCTCAAGGAACCTCCAGTGGAACAGCTGAAGATATACAACAGCTTGAATCTTTGCCTGGTACATCTTCTGTTCCTAGCACTGCTGATCTTGCATTGCAGGTTGTTCATCCGATTACTGGAGAATTTCTTGAAGAAGGAGAAATCATCTCGGATCTTTCACATGAACAATTACTTGCTCTGAACGCCATGAAAGAGATTGATGATGCTGAGATTAATAAAATGCCAAGTGAGCTTGAAACTGCCGATGTTGAAAATATTGAAGAGATTGTGTTTGAAGGAAATGAGAAGAAATAAACTTATGTTCGTGCTGACGGAACGGAGTTTGATCCATTTGATGAAGAATGGATGAAAGAGAATCAGGAAGACATTGATGAACAGTTGAAGAATCGTACGTCTTCTGATAATCCGATTGATGCATTCCAAGAATGGAGAAAACGTTTCTTGTCAAGAGTTGCAAAGCCTACACCTCTGGAAGCACAGGTTGATTTTCTTCAGTTTGAGAAAGTGAAGCAGCATGGAAGAATTCTCTGCTAGATGTTCATAAAGGAAATACATTGCGTCACCATCAAACAGGAATTCGGTATTCAATATTTCCGATCATTGCTGAGCATACTGTCTTTACCTTTTTACGATGTTGCAACTTTGACGAAGCTTGAGCTCATTAATCGCTCAAACTTCGAAGGAGCTACATTGTTCGCATGAAGGTTAAAGTTTAACAAAAGGTCAGGATGGAAAGATGAGGCGTACAAGCCTCAGTTCCCCATTTATCAACAGATCAAGTTCACTTTAGATCCAGCGACCAACATGGCGCGTTACAAGCTTGTGTATCAGCCTGCTAAGGGCATGGACAAGATCCCTTTAATGCTAATGAAACAGAACTTTCTTGATAATATGACGTTGTGGTGTTACGACTCAGATACTCATGAGGCGGTGATCGTGTTTCAAGGTGATAGTGATAACTTTCGGATGTTGGATCTGATGTGGATTGTTAATATGTCAGCAAACGACATCAGCAAGCTATTTCGGCATGATATATTTTACGAAGACAAGGGCGCTCATCAAGCGCTTCGATTTCAACGCATCGCTTGTTATTGCTTTTATCGAGGAATTCATGCTGGAAGCACCTGGACGCTAAAACAATGAAGACGGAAGATTGAAGACCGAAGACAGTAACAGACAAGGGGGAGTTTGTTGATGCATTATTTTGGTGTCTGTAACTTGTCTTTATTATCGTTGTATTTTTTACGGTCTTTTAATGATTATCGAGTCTGTATTTGCCGTCGACCTTAGTTGGATATCCTCCTATCTATCTAAGTGTCCGACAAAGTTTGTCTCGTTTGAAATGTAATGTTTAATGGACAATGCATGTTGCATGTAAGTTTATATGTATGTTTGTATGTTTATCTGTTTTGCTGCAAACTGTCTGTTTGCAGCAAACCAAACAGCTTATGCAGCCTTCAACGAAACCCTAGGTTTCGTCGAGTACTACATGACGAAACCCCCAAATGGTCAAAACTCAATGTTTCGTCGTGATGGATGACGAAACTCTAGGAGTTTCGTCGTCCAGGAGGTTCCGTCAGGCCCAAGTCAGGTTTCGTCGGGCCCAATCCAGGTTTCGTCGAAGTTAGGCCTGGGCTGCTATATAAACACCACATAGTTTCACTTTGAAACTATGAGAGCATATCCTTCTGAGAGTTTTACTTCAAACTGTGTGTGTATCTGTTTGAACGTTTGTTCTCATCCTGTTAATCAATTGACTGTGATTCATTGGTTATATCGTGTTATTACTATCTATGTTTTGGTTTGGCATAGTCACAGGGATTCTGCACTCGTGACGTGTTTTTGATAAACAAGAGATTTGGTTTCGTTATCTGTGTTTGGTTTGGCATAGTCATGGGGATTCCGCACTCGTGACCGTGTTTGTGATAAACAAGTGATTTGGTTTCGTATCGATCCTCCGAGAATCGGGACCTACAGTACAACCTGTAACAGAGCATAGCAACCAGGAGTGTTCATGAGCCGGTTTTGACGGAAATCCTAGGCTGAATCACTTGCTACAAACGACACAAAAATCCTGCCGCGTTGGTTGATTTGGGGGGGGGGGGGGTTTCATTTCGGCAGTTGGAACCAACCTTTTTATTATTTTCTTTTCAAAATAATTCGTTTGTATTAAAAAAAGGGGAATTGGACTCTAATAATCCCACCTATACCTTATTGGCCATTAATAATCCCACCTTAGAATATTCCCCCCACCAGTCCCACCTTTCACATATTTTTCTTACAATGGTCCCCCGTTAGAAAAACTTAACGGAGTTAAGGTTTTTTCCAAATTACAAACAGATTTTTTAGGGCTTTTGATCAGAACGATGATACGAGTCCATTGATGTAAAACTTACTTCGAAATGGTGCTCCAAGTGACTTGATTTTGGTTAATTGGAAATTTAAACACCCGAACTGAAGCGCCGTTTTCATCGTTTGGAGCACCGTTTCGAGGCAAGTTTTACATCAATGGACTCGTATCGTCGTTCTAATCAAAAGCCCTAAAAAATCTGTTTGTAATTTGAAAAAAGCTTAACTCCGTTAAGTTGAAAAATAAGTGGGACTGGTGAAAAGTAGGAAAAATAGGTGAAAAGTGGGACTGGTGGGGGGAATATTCTGAGGTGGGATTATTAATGGCCAACAAGGTATAGGTGAGATTATTACAGGCTAATTTCCCTTAAAAAAATTAAAACTATAAAGAAGGCTCATGATGGTTATACCTGTGTATTCCAAAAAATGAAAAAAAAAATAATAAGCATTAAATGGTCGGTTCATTACTAAAATAATTAAAACTATAAAGAAGGCTCATGATGGTAATAACCGTGATTCCAGAAATAAAATTAAAAAAACATAAAAAATAATAAACGTTAAATGGTCGGTTCTAACAGGTTCGGTTCCAAACTGCCAAAAGCGAACAATCAACCGAACCAACCGACTGACTTGCTTCGGTTTAAACAGTTCGGTCGGTTTCAAATGTTTATAAGGCAAAGTTTCACTATCTCTTACTCCACTGAAATTGTTTAATCCCGTTAACTTCATCTAACCCTATTTTTAGTGGTTTTTGGTTTAAAAAATAAAAGAATAGTTAATTGAATATCTTAACATATGTAACAGATAACCCATTTCATACCCCTTAACACAAAGAAGGGGTGGTTTGCAATGTCGGTTAACATGTCTTGTCACCATTAACACCCCAAATGTTAAAGTACACCCATGACCTTATATATAGAAATACTGATACGTATAAAAAAAATTAAGGGCTAACATTGGATGTTTTAATGCCGCCTATTTTTTTTATTAAATGACATTATTATCATTCAAACCATCTAACCACATTAAATGCTTCAAATTTTTAGAGGTAACCCAGAGAAAAACACTTAGTGTCATTATTCTTTCTTTTTTATAATATTTTAACAAACATAACTTTGAATTGTTGATATTTATAGATTTAAATATAAGTTTTTAATCAACAAAATAACATTATTTAGAAATTTTATAATTACTTTCATATTAAATTCACTTGTTAATGAAAATATAACAACTATCAATATAATTAAATAATTGTAATTCATAATTAAGTAGGAGAGAGATGGGAAAACCAAAATGTAGATGACTTACAATTGTGACAAATGTCTCTCACCATTTTCTTTTATTATATAGTATAGAAATAGATATAGATATAGATTTTTTTAGTATAAAATTCTAATGAGTAAATTACACCTTTGGTCCATGCATTTGTGCCAGAATGCAAATTCATTTTGACTACAATTTTAATGGATTCAATATCAATGACATTGTTTGCTTTCACAAATAGTCCCTGCACTTACAAAGTTAGCTTTTTATCTTAAAAAATATTTCTAAAGTCATTTTTTTAGTTTTATGTCATATGAACTTCACGAATATATGCTACATGGTAGGTGACACAAAGACCAAAAGTCCAAAACCCACCTAAATAATGTGATAGATAATTTTCTCTTCTCTTTTGGTCTTCTTCTTTATAATTCGCTCAATACTTTGATCCATAACAGTTTGAAAATTTGGTTTTTAATAAACCAACCTTTGTCTCGTTGGTAAATAATAATCTTACCTACGTAATTGGTATACAATAATCCTACCTATCAACATGTTGGTTCTTAATGAACTTCCGTTAATTATTTTTAACTGAAGTTAGTTTTTAAGTTTTATTTATTACACAAACAGTCCCTGTAGTTGTAATTTACTAGTTTTAACTATTTTGTAAAATAAAAAAACGTCAAGGGCCATGTAATTAAATTTTATATATACATATGTGTACTAGTTCCAGATTTATCACAAACAACACTCAAAAATCCTCCTTTTCCTCGATTTTGATTTCCAATGTAAACAACTACCATCGCCACCGCCACCGCCATGGGAGTTCTCCGACGGATCAAGTAAACGACCACCAAAATTGGAATTTCAGGTGTCAAACTACCCGGTTTTGGTCAGTGATTAAAAGCCCCAAACAAATTTCTATCACTCTTGATTCTTTCGACCGATTTGGGGGCGGGTTCCAATCTAGGGCTCATATGGGGAATCAAAGTGTTGACAACTTAAAACTAGTAATTGTTCTTGATGTTTTTTCGTTTTATAAAATAGTTAAAACTAGTAAATTACAACTACAGGGACTGTTTGTGTAATAAACAAAACTTAAAAACTAACTTCAGTTAAAAAAATTAACGAAAGTTCATTAGCACCAACATGTTGATAGGTATGATTATTACATGTCAATTACGTAGGTAAGATTATTATTTACCAACGAGACAAATTTTGGTTTATTAAAAACCAATTTTCCTAACAGTTTATATCAACCTGATTGCGTTCGAATCGAAACCCTTACTTTATGTTATTTTTTTATGTTCACATGGGGCATTGGAAATGAATATTGCACCCCGTGTTTATAAGTCACTTCAACCGTTCCTTCTTCTTCATGCATCACCAAACTACTAAGTGTTGGTAGAGGAGTATCGTCAATATCATTATCATCTTCTGCCAGAAATTTTCTCTTCGGTCTTTTTATTACAGTTCAGGTTCTTTCACAATCATTGGCCATTGGAACCCCAAGGGCCAGGATATCCCTCTGAACCCCTTCATTCATACCAAGCATGGCTTTGATTGTCTTTACCTTCACCCTTCTCCTATCAGAGAACTTTATGATGAATCATTTCTCTTTCCTTTCAAACCTCCATGCAATAACCTAAGCCAGTTTTCAAGTTATTGGCGTTTTGGACAATATGTGGCGTTTTTAGTCAATGTTTTTGGCGTGTTTGAGCTTGTGTTCTCATGGTCTTCTTTTATATTGACTTTTTCCCGCGCATGACAAGTAATTATGGCGTTTTGAAAAAGATAAATATATTCAATTCCCCAAGTATTTGACTTTCAATATAATAAATGTTAGTAATTATGTTTCCGTCGTTTCATTTTACTGTTTTTGCAGTTACCGTGTTTTGTTTTCAGATTAATCTGTTTTTATGGTATAACAGGTCTAATCTTGACGGCTGTAATTATGGCATTTTGTTTTCCAATGGCGTTTAGATAACAATGGGACTTTTTTGTTTTATTTTCTTTGCACATTGTTTTAAGCTTTTTTTTTAGAAATATTATAATAGTACTTATTCAAAGCAATTTTATTATATTTTGGTAGTTTTTGGGGCGTTTTATGGCATGATGGCGTTTTACAAGCACTTGCTCGTTTGGCGTTTTATTATATTTTTCATTATAGTATTAATGTACTTTGTTGTTTCTTAGCTGAAATTACATAACAAACAACACATAAAGAAAATTAAAAAAAAAACAAATAGAAGCAACTTATGATATAAATCATCAGTGTCATCAGTCTCTTTCTTCTTTTGAAACTACAAGAACTGTCACAAATAAATGGCGTTTTGGGTTTGGCGTGGTTTATTTTCTTTGTTCATGTGTTGAAGTGTCTTTGTGGATGTTGGAGACATAGATCGACCCCGTGTGGGTGGATGCTCTCTGCCCGTCATCTTCATTATAATCATCGAGGCCAAAGTAGCATTTACACTGGGATAGGTCTCTTCAAATCATACAAACCTTCTTTAAGAACAAAGACGACAAAATGACATATGGATGTCATCAGTCCCTCTTTCTTGAATTTTGTCCATCTCATGCAGCAAAATGTTACTACACTCACCTAACAAATCATTCAGCGAAACTTCATGCAGAATACTGAGTATCAAAGAAAAGATGTTTGCCATCATTGTATTTTTTGGCGTTTTACATTGAGTTGTATTTTTTAGAAACCACTGTGTTTTTTGTGTGTTTTTTTGGTGTGATAAACGGAAGGTGGTGATACGTTTCTATTTATAGGATTTTTTTTGGCGCGTAGTTTAGGCAGGATATTATTTTTATAACAAAAAATGTAATTAACATTTATCCGGATGTAAGGTTTGGCGTTATATATTATGGCGTTTCACATTTTGTGGCGTTTTTGTAGCCTGAGAGCTTAAATAAAAACACAGAAAAAAGTACGCAGTGATAAAATTGGCTTTTTGTATTTATTTGTTTATATTTCAACGGAGTTTTATGTGAGAAATTATGTTTTTACCTTTTTTACCCTTAATGAAGCGTGTCCACGTAATAAAATTGATGTTATTTACGAAAACGGCCCCGCGCCAATCTAGTCCATAGATTGTTTTCAATGGACAATCCATAACCGTTCTCACACTTTTCACCATTTTCTCTAAATCGTGACCCTATATATACATATATATATATATATATATATATATATATATATATGTATGTGTGTGTGTATGCCTGTGCGTGTGATGTGGATATTAATATGAAATTTAACTATATGACAGATAATCTTGTTGTAGTTTAGCGGCAAGTATTTCATTTTTGGCTATAGAGATATAGGTTACAAATCACAACAATCTCACTTTTGAATTTTTGCGTGTTTTTTTATCCTTTTCAAATTGGACAGGCCTTGTAGGCCAAAAAAAAGTCCAAAGTCCAATTGTATTTAGTGGTCCAATACTATAAATAAGAAGTTATCAAACCCTACACAATGCACAATCATAAAACCTAATTCTCTTGTTGCGGCCGCCGTTGTCAACAACCCTAATTGGTAACTTCATTGCCAATGTTAGGAAAACAAGTGAGGTCATCTCAGGTAAGCATTTTAATCTTTGTTTCGTCACTTCTATTTTCTTCTATTTTTGTTTTGAGTTATTATTCTGGCGAGAACCCTTTAATTTTATCACCATTATTGATTTTGTTACAAATGTAGCATAATTACATACTTATAGGATTATCTTGACTGTACATGGTAATGTTAAACATTTACGATTTTAAAATTTAAATTCAACCTTACACTAGGGGTTAGTTAGTTTGTCTATACTCAATCTGGGTTCTTGTTTGATACATGTAGTTTTATGATTTGTTATAAAGATTTTCAAGTCATATTTTCAAGTATTACTTTTTATGTAATGAAATTTATGGTATATGATTTTTCCTTGCATCAAATGTTCAGCTAAAGATTATTGCATATAAATTGTTTTCCTTTTTTTACAAGGATTATAGAAACTAAGTAGTATTCTTACAATATTTGCTATTGTCATATGTGAAATTGTGGTTAAATTGTGTGTTCCAATATTCAAATGTTGCCTTTTGGTATTAGATCATCAATTAAGAGTTGAAACTTTATCCTTGATGGAGGAGAATATCTACCACATTAAAACACTTCTCATATTTAAATGTTTTATTCTATTTTTTAATCTTTTATCATTATTATCTATTGTTTTATTTGACCTACTTCACTAAGGGTGGAGAATTTTACTCCGCTTTTGGTCAAAAAAATGTGTGAGCCGCCTCTACATCTACCAGAACCATACCTATAAACATTTCCTTTTTTCTTTTAACTTTTTTGTCATTTATATCTATATTATATATAAACTACTATTTTTTGTTTCTTGGCCTCTCTCTATCCTAACTAATTATGGATGCTTATTTTTTTAATCAAAAATAGTTATTATATCATTAAACAAATGAATTCAATATGAATTTAATTATTAGTTAAAAAATATATATTTTTTACTTTGAATATATTATGTTGGTTAAAATATTTAAAAAACTCTAATGTTGTTTCTTTTTTTAATGACGTGGACGCTGACTGGGCAATGACATGGCATATATGATATCCTTTTTAAACCCCTTTACCCTTTTAGCCCAAAATTAAATAACAAAGCCCTAAATATCATTGTCTTCATCATCTACAGGGAAATCCAAACACAAAAGGGGCAAAATAGATGAGTTCTTCTTCATCAACAACATCCGTTCCAAAAAGAAGCCCACACAATGTTGTACTTCTACTTTATTCTTCTCTTGAAAAAGGATGTCGCCCTTACATTAGTGACACGAGTTCCCACCACTCAAATTGTCTTGACCAGTTTGATAAGTCAAATATAAATAAAGGGAGAGAACAAACTAAGCTTGTTTGCCCTTTATGTTGAGATCAACAGGTGGACTGTAGTCAACCTTGCTCGCTAATTCATGAACTCCAAACCAAGAAATTGCTCACTTGGTACCTGTGATTTTGTTGGAAATTATCCTCAATTAAGAAGATTGGAGCAATGTAGACCCTAAACGTGAACTTGAGTGGAGAAGTTTGGAAGAAGATATGGAGCAACAAGACATGCTCAGCATGTAGTTTGATGACGATGATCCTGCTTAATTCATGGATGGTGTGTCTGATCTCGCTAGCCCGATTCGAGATTCTGATTACCAGATCTTTTTTGGTACTTTAGAATCAAATCTTGCATTTTTTTATTTGAATCTGATTTAGATGACACTAGTATATTTTTGGATGATTGAGATAACATATTTGACTGTGTGTTTCCTTATGGATGGTGTGTCTGATCTCGCTCGCCCGATTTGGGATTCTGATTACGAGATCTTTTTTGGTATTTTAGAATCAAATCTTGATTTTTTATTTGAATCTGATTTAGACGACACTAGTCTATTTTTGGATGATTGTCACTGTGTGTTTCCTTATATAGCTCACTAGGTTAGAATCCCGGCCGTGTGGGTTGAAAAATTTGTAAAAAAAGTAATGTTATATACCGAGTATTAAAAAAAGGCAAATTGGAAAATAATAATCCCACCATTGTGAAATTGGCCAATAATAATCCCAAGTCAGGAATTAGCCAATAATAATCCCACCTCGTCCATTTTTGGAAAATAATAATCCACAGTCACTAAACGACAAAAGTGCCACGTCAGCATTTGGAGTATTATTTTCCAAAAATGGACGAGGTGGGATTATTGGTGGCTAATTCCTGACTTGGGATTATTATTGGCCAATTTCACAATGGTGGGATTATTATTTTCCAATTTGCCTTAAAAAAATGAAATTATGTATTAAAAAACTTGTGTATTTCACGGGTTGAATAAAATACATTGTTATCTATTCACATATATGGTTGTCATATATCTTTACAAAAATGAAATTTGGTGTGGCATTTGTAAATCATGTTACATTAACTTTTAAAACATTTTTTTCTACTATGTATTAACTTTTTTTGTAGCTGATTAATGTTAATTAAACTAAATTACTGTTAGAAATATATAAAAATGAAATTTGGTGTGGCATTTATAAATTATGTTACGTTAATTTTTAAAACATTTTTTTATATTATGTATTAACTTTTTCTGTAGCAGATTAATGTTAATTTTACTAAATTACAATTAAGCATTGGAGTATACATTAACCCTCCTTAACTTCACCTAAGTGCCATATCACCTATCCCCCCCCCCCCATTTCACTATGTCTTACTTCAAGGAAATGGTTTAATCCCACTAACTTTATCTAACCCTAATTTTAGTGGTTTTTGTTTTAAAAAAATAAAAGAATAGTTAATTCAATATCTTAACATCCGGTAACATGTTAACAAATAACCCATTTAATACCTCTTAACACAAGGAGGGAGTGGTTTGCAATGCCAGTTAAAATGTCATGTCACACCATTAACACCCCAAATGTTAGAGTACGCCCCATGGCCTTACATATATATAGAAATATTGATACATATTAAAAATTAAGGGCTAAAATTTGGATGTTTTAATGCCACCTATATTTTTATTAATGACATATTTTATCATTCAAACCATCTAACCACTGAAAATTTTAAGAGATAACCCAGAGAAAAACAATTAGTATCATTATTCTTTCATTTTTATAATATTTTAACAAACATAACTTTGAATTTGGTGATATTTAAAGATTTAAAGACAAGTTTTTAATCAACAAAATAACTTTATTTAGAGATTTTATAATTAGTTTCATATTAAATTTACTTGTTAATGAAAATCTAACAAATATCAATAATTAAATAATAGTAATTCATAATTAAGAAGGAAAGAGAGATGAAAAAAAAAAAACCAAAATGTAAATGACTTACAATTGTGACAAATGTCTCTTATAATTTTCTTTTATTATATAGTATAAATATATATTGGGGAATTGGCTGTAATAATCTCAACTAGAGGTCATTGGCCATTGACAGTTCCACCTTTAAATATTCCCCACAATAGTTTTTTTACGGCTTTTGATCAGAACGACGATACGAGTCCATTAATGTAAAACTTACCTCGAAACGGTGCTCCAAACGATGAAAACAACGCTTCAATTCGAGTGTTTAAATTTCCAATTAACAAAAATCAAGTCATTTGGAGCACCATTTCGAGGTAAGTTTTACATCAATGGACTTTTATTGTTGTTCCGATCAAAAGCCATAAAAAATTTGTTTGTAATTTGTAAAAAAGCTTAACTCGGTTAAGGTTTTTTTAACTGGGACCGGGGTAGGAAAAATAGGTGAAAGACGGGACTGGTGGGGGAATATTCAAAGGTGGGACTGTCAATTGTGAGCACGTTGTAGGACCGTAAACGACTCCCGAACAATTGTGTAACGACACGTGTGATGTGCGGAATCCGTACACATGCGTGGACCGAACACAAGAACGAATAAAATCTGTGATTCTATTGAATGTATAACAATGTACAAGCACCGTGAATCACCTTGATGACTTTCTCTCTCTAGGCTCCAAACTCCAAAAGATGCAAAAGTTCCAAAAGTCTCTAAAGACTAGCCTTAGCCTCCTATTTATAGTCAAGGCTCTAAGAGAAAGTTCCAAGTAATTACAATAATGCCACCTTGACTATCTCCTATATATTACACTATAAAACCATGTTTTCTTCTAATTTCTGCTACGATCTGATTGACGGAGGCGATAGACATTCCTGCACTCACAGACTCCCCTTGGATATTACCGCCGTCAATCTGGTAGCGTCTTGTCTTTTCTCTCTCTGAGTCTTCTTGAAGGTTTGACATCTTCAGCAACCACAGACTCCCCGTGGATCTGTCTTCAGCTTCAGTTGCTCCCCCATTCATTTAGACTATTCCTTCAGGCTCCCCCTTTCGTTAAGCTTCCGTGCTTTTGGGATCGACACCTGGCTTTCCGATTACAAGCTCCCCCTTGCGATGAGCTCGTCTTCAAACTCCCCCTTAGTCTCGGCTATTGGGATCGTAATCTGGTACAACATCTGCAAATCTCAAGAATTTAACAGTGAAAGCATTTTGAACATCCAGGATTGAAAACCTGGCTCTGAAAATCTTCTAATCAAGAACCTGGCTCTATTACACAAATATAACAATATGAATATATCCAAGATTAACTTTGACTCTCTCCCCCTATCAAATTGCTTTATAGATTTGACAATTTTAAGAATCCAAAACCTTCACGGTTTATCATCCAAGTCCAATGTAATGACCTTGGAGATATCACAAACTGTTTTTGATTTTTGATTAAAAACTTCAAGTTTCAAATTAATGAACTTGTTTTATTCTCAGAAAACACGTTCAGCATACTTAGATTTTGAAACTCAACATTCAGACATCGGTTGTCGAAACTAAAGTGAAAACAAAATCTTTTTGTATTTTTCTGAAACATAAAGCAGTAAAGAAATATTTACAGACAATATTTTTGTTTGAGTTCGCGTTAGAGGATCATATCAGTTTATGACAATTCACTAGCACTGTTGAGCTTTTAACACTTTAAGTTCTAAATGATTCACATAAATTGTCAGTATACTGATCCTCTTAAATTTCACACAAATTTCAACTGTTTCAAGATACGAATTTAGTGTTTTAAGAACTTAAACTTATTCGCGTGTCCCACTTCAAAATATACTCCCATATCAAAATTCCCTAGATCCAGTCTTACAGGTGAATATACTAATTTGATATATGTTCTTTGGGTTAGTGCGAGACCTTGAGAGCTCAGGTATGAACTTTCGTTCAGTCAAAGAGATGAATGCTTGACTTGAGGTGTGTTCCCCTTGGGGATCTTCTTTACAACTGCACTTGATTCATATCTTTTGATATTTTATCAAATTTTATGCAGAGGGTAAGCTTTTAAGCACGTAAAGTATTATATGAGGTCTAGGCCATTGCTTCAGCAGTATCAGAAGACCAGGTATAATACCCCAGATATCAAACAGTATAAAGACCTAGTATCTCAGAATCAGGCAATCTCTCAAACAAGATTTCGGGGGTTACCCATATATCCGAGAGATGTTCCCCACGAGATAAGCAAGTATTGATATTTAGGTTTATATCTAGAAAACAATCTACTAAACGTGTAAAAATCTACTGGCATATCATTAGTGAGACCGTTTATCATATTTGACTTTCCATTTCTTTAGCGTACTGTGATTGTCTACTGATGTACTATCATTTCCTCTTTTTACACAAAACTCACTTTTGAATTTTATCATGTTTTTGGCTTTTTCAAATTTTCAAAAGTTTTTTGTATTTTCTGACAAACGCTTACTCCCCCTAAAATTCAAAACATTTAAAGAAAATTTGACAACCTAATACTGATAGCTTTTGTCTCGCCATCAACTTTCTGCTTTACATGCTCTGTTTTGCAGAAAATATAACATGCATAAAGTACCTCCATGATTTACAATACATCGATATTTGAGAGTTTGAAAACCGTTTTTCATTCTTGTGAAATTAATCATGTTTGTTCAGCCGTGAGGGTTTGGGCATATTCAATCAACATTTTTTTTAATTTTTTAATTTTTGACAAATTTAAAAACAAACAACAATTTTTTTTCATTTTTCAATTTTTGACAATAGTAAAAACAAATTTTTGGTTTTTAAATTTTTAGGGTTTTTTAAAATATGGTTTATTTATGTACAGAATGAACAAACTCCCTATTTCAGTTTCAGGGTTCAGCAGCCTCCTTCTCTTGTGTCAGGCTGCTTCGATACTCCTCTTGTTGACATTCAATTGTCTTCGGGAGCACCTGCATATTCAACTATTTTTGATCATTTGAACAATGCAACCCAGGCCTGTTTGACCTTGGGTATTGTTACACAATAAGAATCATTCAACTTCGGAAAATCTTTATCATTTTTCACAAATGTATTTTCATTCCGATTATCACTCACTGAAACCTTTTGTTTCTTTTCCACCCAAGCTTGTCCTTTTGAAACATTTCTTTTGTAAAATCTTGATTCATTTTGATTATTTTGATTTTGACAAAAACTTTTGGTTTCCAAAACTAGTTTGGTTTTGTTGCATCAACAGTTGTTTTCCATCTTTGTGTTGTTCTAAATCTGGGTGTCACCGGTTTCCATGTTTGTTGTGAGTCAACCTTTGACATTTTCGGCTTCCAGGTTTGCTTTGAGTCAAACGGCAAACTTGGTTGATTTCTGATTCACAACATCAGACTTCTTTTTCTCAACACCAACAGGTTTTGAATTTGGACACTTGCGAGCAAGATGTTCTGTTTGATCACATTTAAAACATGTTCTTTTTGAAACATCTTTAACCTTTTGTTGTTGCTTTTTCTTTTGAGCATAGAACTCTTCATTAGACTGTCGTCTAAATTGGAGTTCTTTCTTTTCTACGGAACTTGTTCCATGAACAAAGTTCATCCTTTTCAGATAATTTGGCTTTTCATTTCTTTTCCAGTTCTGTTTCTTTTTATAACCCAACCCAGCCTTCATGTTTTTCTTTTTGTAACCAGGTTTGTTATAAAAAGTTTTGTGACATTTTCCAACAAACTTTGCAATTTCAGATTTTTCAATTTCAATCAATTTGAACACTTTGTCAATCTTTTCTGAAATCACATTCTGGATTGGGAATTCAATATCTGAGAATAATTTGTCTGACCCAATCATGGTATAAACCAATCCTTTTGAATCATCATTCGTATATTTCTCATATTTTGAGTTTTTGAGATAACCTTCATGAAAACTACCTTCATTTTCATCCTTTGATTCAAATTTACCTGTTTCAACTTACTCTTCTTTTAACCTACCACCTCTGAATCACTAGAATCATCAGATTTGGAATAGGTTACGTCAATATTATCTGGCAATTGATCAACCATGTTGAAAGCTTTTTCTACATTCTCGTTATCATAGAATGTGAATTTTTCCTCAAACGGTGGTGGAACTTACGATGAAGCTTTACCATCTGGTTTTAGATTGAAAATGCGTTCAAGAACTTACGATGAAGCGTGATAACTGTGTAACTTGTTGTTATCTTGTTCTAAATCAGCTATTTTACGCTTTAGCTTAGCAACATCTTCAATTTAAGAATTTACAACTTGTTGTTTTATTTCATATTGTCGCTTAAGCATATTAGATGTTTCAAAACAATATTTCAATCTCGATTGAACAAGTTTCATTTAACTCTTCACGTCTTCATATGATTCTTTTGTGATATGATATGCAAGTTTTATTGAATCATATTCTTTTTTCATTTCTTGAAATATATTTTCTTTTTGAAGACACTCTTCGGTCATTTTTGAAACCTTTTCTTTCAAACTCTCATTTTCCTTTTCTAAACTCTTGCATTTTTGTTTCAACTTTTCATCATTTTCTTTCAAAACTTTTTCTTTTCTAACATTTCTTTGCATTTCTCTTTGAAAACTTTTTCAATTTTGGTGAATTCTAAATCTCTTGTTCTGATTTTTTCATCTTTTTCAGTAAAATCACTAGTAAAATCACTGCATGTTCCCATGCATTTCTTGCATTGTTCAACATTATTATTTAAAACTTCAGGAGATTCAATTGAAGTATTTACCTCAGTCATTGGCACCTTGGCTTTTTCTGTTGTCTGAATCTGGTCACATTCCTTCTCTTTCTATTCATCGGCAACAGCTTTACCAGCATCATCTGCTTCAACCGATCTTTTCAACTTCACATCATCCTCTTATATCTTCTTCAGATCATCTACATTTTGATGTTCTTCAATAACAGCTTCTTTTTCACTAATTGCTTCTTCTTCTTTTTCACCTTCACTCTTCTGTTCCTCAGCCGCCTTCTTCAAATCCTCAACCAACTCATCAACATTCTTCTTCATCCTCTCTCCATCTCTCTGTCTTAGACTCGCTGTCATGACATCTCTGATGGTTTTATCCAACTTTTTCACATAATCTTTATCTTTCGCGACATTTGAATACTACTCGTCGGATAGAGGGATTACTGCAAGAACGTCATTAAACACCACTTCTTTTCGATGGACAATTGGTTCACCTTTGCTGTTGACATAACATTCTCGTTTCTTGTCATACCTTCCATAATTCTTTGCTTCTTCATATTCTTTCTCCATTTCTTCGATTCGATACCCAACAATACATCTCTCTCTGTAAGTCTTCTCTTTTAGAATCTCTTCTTTTGTTTTTCTGACTTGTGATGTGAACGCGTAACCAACAACATCCTCTTCTGGAAGAACTTTACTCCAGTCAAACCCTTCATCATCTTGGATCACTATAAAAGCTCTTGAATTCTCTTTCTCAGAATTGTTTTCAATTAGTTTCATCCTTGATCATTCCTCTTTGCTCCTGTGATAAATCACTTTACGATAGTAATCGTCTTTAAAGGATTAGCGGTTTCTTCAACAGCAGAGTTTCTGCATTCTCTTTTGAAATGACCCTTTTGCTTGCATTTGAAGCAGGTCACTATTGATTTGTCGAAGCCTAGCTTTGTTGATGGTCCATCGAGTGTTTGTCTTTCAGTTATTTCCATGAACCGCTGTGCTCTTCGAATGCAGCTAGCCAAACGCCATCTCAGATCAATCAGTTCCATCTCTTCCGGATCTATCTGGTCGTAATCTTCCTGTGGCAGCTCAGAATTTCCAATTTTCCCAGCCACTAGACTTTCGTATGATTCCAGAATCGATGCTAGAAAACTCATTTGCTGTTTAGCAGCACTCATGCTCATTGCTCATTGCTGGAGAATTTTTCAGCTTTAATGCAATATTGCAGAGAATTTCTTCAGATTCTTCAGAGTTTGATGTTGTTGACGATGAATGATATCCTGGATTGTAGCTTGATGAGCTTTTCTGTGAGTCTTTCGTCTTTTCAACACTGTATGCAGTCTTTGGTGATTCACTAACTTTCACCGAAGGTACACTGCCTTTGTAGTAAAGACCGACATTCTGTTGATATGACGAGCTGCTCATCTTGCTTTGTTTTTGCAACTCAAGCTCATGACTCTCTATCTTTTCTATCAAAGCATCAAGAGTAATCGTATCATACAACACATCATTTTTCAAGATAAACACAAACGTTTGCCACTGATGAGCTCGTGGTAATGCTTCAATGATTTTATCAATGATTTCCTCACGGGTTTTTGTTATTCCAAACCAATCGAGTTCAATTTTAAGGTGACAAAATGTTTCAATCATTTGTCTTACAGATTCACCTTTTATACCATCGAACAAATCAAATTCCTTTTTAAGTAAAGCTATTTTGTTCTTTTTAATTTGTTTCCCACCCTCGGCTTTTACCCGTAAATCTTCCCACACTGATCTAGATGAGCCATCATGATTAAGCAATGCGAATATGTCATCTCTAATCGACTGTTGGATTAAAGCAATCATTCGTTGTTCATACGAGAAATTCTTTTTATCGTCAACTGATAACCTTTTAAGTGGGATCTCTTCGTTTTTATCATCAACTGGCCTGCTATAACTGAATTCCATACAAAACCAGCTTTCGTGCGCATAAGCTTTGGCCCAGTTAATGAATCGTTCTTTCCACCATGTATAATCTTCAATACTGTCAAGTTTTGGTGGTTTTGAATTAGTTCCGTAAAAATTATCATGATTAATGTTTTCAGTTATTGCTTTCGAAATGCTTTTTGGTGTGACAGACGATGTTTCGGAAGATTCGGAAGTGAAGGCCTTCTAGAACGTGTTGTAAAACTCTTCAGCCATGACGTTTAATTCTTTGATTTTCTTTTTCGTGTAACGCACCTTGATTTTTTGAATCATTTATCACCTGCAAACACAACAAATAAACTATCAGTTTTAGATGAACTGAATGCGTGAAAGTCCGTGAAATGTGTGACGATAGACTCGTGCCGAAGACTCGCAGACTTGTTCCAATGATGTTCGGGTGAATTCTCGATCGGATGAACCTGATCGGATGAGGTCAAAGTTATTCGATCGGATGGCTTTTGACCGGATGACTTTGATCGAATGAAGTTACTTGGAACTTATTTGTATGAGATCACTGATCGAATGAATCTTCGATTGGATGAATTCAACAATTTTCATCAACTATCAAAAGTATAGGATGGGTTCAACAGGTTTGGATAGAACGAATATCCGGTCGGATCACTTTTTCATTTCATACGGATCTTCATTCGGTCGAACAACTGTTCGTCAAATGTAATGACCTTTGATTAGATGACAATCCGAGACCTGACAACGAATTAATGGGCTGCTCAAATGACACTAATGGACCGACTCACAATAATGGATTCAACCTTATTGGACCTTTAAACCCACTGAAATTGATAACTATTGGACCTCCATTCTTGACAATAAGTTTCATTATCTCAAAACATCACATGAGTTATCTTTTGAACTCATCGAATTATGTGAACTGGTCATATTACAATATGTTGAAATGATATTCGACCAACCTCTGTTACTGGGCTACACACATTAAATGAACCGACAACTTTTTCATTGTTTCAATTTAATTGGGCCACCAAATCAACGAACAGTGTAATCACATGGGCCGCTGTTGTCACACCCCCAAAATACCACCTAGGGAATGTCCCTGCTAGGCATGTGATGTACCAACAACGAGCCACATACAAGTTTATAAATAAAATCCTCAATTATTAATGAAACATACCATCAACAAGTTTTAAATGAAAACCAACATGTTCAGCGGAAGCAAATAGTAAACCAAAGTTAAACTGTTTCAAAACCAATGTATAGTATCAAGAATCCAATCACATGAATCCCTCCGGTCGACCCATGACCACTCCAGCTACTCCAGACAGCAAGTTCCAAATCCAAGACATATAACGACCTGCGAGCATGCAACAAGTGTATCAGACAACGCTGGTGAGTTCATAGTTTTATGAAAACGTTGGTTACCAAGTGTTTAGTTAATCCATTGAATTTAATGTTGATAATATCCCGAATACAAGAAGGCTCCTGATTTACATTGCCCTTTCTCCAATGCTCCTATCAAAGCATTGGTCATGACTAGGTCATTAGTTCACACCCGTCCTCTCAGGTACAGGGTGAGGGTGCCAAACCTAAGTAGCGCTACCAACTATTACCTTGCTACCTCTAAGGTAACCAAACAACATGAAGGGACTATAATGGTGATAGGATGAGTATATTATCCAACATTCCAGATTTACTCAAAAGACTTATTCCTCTTAGGAATACCCATGATTTACCCAAAACCAATCCCTCTCAGGGATACCCAAAGACTGTCCCAACCACCGGGACGCATGCTCAAGAGAAACGAACTCACGTTAGGTTTGCTCGGTAAGATTAAAGTATGTGTTCCCAATTGGTCAATTTATCCCTATTGGGGTTACCAAGTTAGTCAGTTTCATGCAAACATAACACATGTGATCTTTGCATTCAATACACAGGTTGCAAATAAGCAAACATATTTCATTACGCAAGTCATAGTAAGCATTCGAGTCCCACTTTCAATCACAATCACAACACAGGTACATATCATAATATGGCACATATTATCACATGAGTTATAACGAGTATTCGAGTTATATGTATCTTCACATCATAAACCATATATCATAATGTCACACATTAACAGCTCACACCCCATTCACATAAATATGCATGTAATAACATTACCTCATAACGCTTTACGATCATTTTGGTTACAAGGATCTTGTATCGAAACCACATAAAACCCAACCAAAGTACCTAACCCGTTCCTCCTAACGCGCGACCCACTTGATATCGGCCCAAAACAACCCAGCGGCCCACAAGATGTGCAGCCCGGTGAGTATACGCAGCCCCTAACACAGCTCTGGCCCAACCGGCTACAAGTATGATTTAATTTGCTTACATTGACCCAGTTACATCTAAGGCCCAATTAAAAACAAAACTGATGTGATTGTTGTTGGGCCCGAGGTCCAAACAGAACCCAATTACCCTTCTGTTCAACAATTAAAGCCAATTACCATTTACATTGCATAAGTCATTCGATCCTGTTTTACATCTTTGTTTACCCAATCATTGATTCATTATTTACCCTAACCAATTATTATGCAATAAACATCACCAGTTTATACATGAATTCCGAACATAATGATATCAGGATCGACTACATGGTACCTTATTCACATCATCAGATTATCATCTAATTTACTAACCAAAAATCCTAGAATTCATGCACATGGTTATAATTCAAACAATCTAAACTCACACATATGTATTTACATGTCATCGAACATCAACAGGGCCAACATCTAATCCCAAAACCTTATTGCATATAATTCTTTCAAAAGATTAAAGTTTATAGGATTTCACATAACCAAGAACACAAAATCAACATGCATCCATAATTTGTTAAATCAAGATTACACATAAACAGGATCATCAAGTAGGGATCAATATGAATATGGCTTCACTAACCGAATTACTCAATCCAAAGGAGAAAGCCTCGGGGGGGGGGGGGTTTCCTGCCGCACGTACGAATTGAGAGAAGTAGGGTTTGAATATGTGTTGCTAACAAGTTACGTAATTCCTTGTGTGTGTATATATTCTACACTAACCAGCCCCCAAACAAAACAATTGGTTCACTTGGGCTTCACCCGGCCCAACCATGATTTTGGTGTGTGTGGATGTATAAAATCCAACTAATCGGCCCACTATGACTCGATTGGACTTGTATGACTTTGGCCTAAGATAACTTATATGCGTGGGCCGAAGAAAGTTATAACTAGGAAGAGTGCGGCCCAAACGTATGCTTGACCCAATCACACAATCAATCAAATTCGTTTACGTTAGATTTAACCAGTACAAGTAACAAGCATTCAACGCAACGTGGGGTAAAACGTAGCGTGAAAGGAATAGTAACACGCGATTAAAAGTTATGAAGCTAGGCGACACTAACCTTGAAAGTTCAGGTTATCACATCATCCGTAACTTGAAAAAAATTTTGTCCTGAAATTTGATAAGTATCCCAAACAACAAGGTGTTAGATCGGGATGACTGTGGATTTTCCTCAGGTACCACATCATCCCCAACTTGAAAGTGAATTTCGTCCCGAAATTCGTCAATGACGTCCAAGGTTGAAACCACTGTTTGAACAATTGAAGATACTAGAGCTTCATCCGATCATGGCGTTTCTACGTGAACTCCGGTCCACGTCTTGAGTTCCAACGAACACTCACGATTGGATTTCGACTAGGTTAACGAAACTTGACTTCCTGGTCCATGTGTTCGAGAAATTCCTCCAGTAGAGGTATCGCACGTGTTTCTCAGACAACCATTGCCTTAGATCTGAAACATAAATGACATCGCATACGTTACCCAATTCGTCGGGTAACACGAGTTTGTAGGTTACGCTACCGATTCTTCCCAGACTGTTGAATGGTCCATCGTGACGTCAGTTAAGCTCGCCATGCTTCCCAAGCATTCCACACCCTCCCAGGGTGAGACTTTCAACATGATACGATCGCCTACAGCGATCTTACAGCGTTTCCCAAGTTTATCAGCTTTCCTGACGGTCACGCGTTGCCGCCAATCAATTCCCAATCCAAACAACCTTCCCAAGAGTTTCAAGTACCAATCCTGGACCAGTAATTAAGTTGTCAACCATCTCAGTCTAACAAGAAGGTTGGCATTATTGTCTATGTAATGCCTCAACAGAGTTGTCTGGTTACCAAACTGATAACTGCCTCAGTAGTACTCAACCATAGGTAAGAGTCCTTCAAATTTGCACCAAAGCCAGTCACACACATGCTCGCAGCATGTCTTCGAGTGCCAGGAGAGTTTGTTTTCTCTGATCGTTTGTCCAATGGCGATAAGCAATGCTATGGTCCTGACGTGAGCCAAGGGTGTTGTGTATTGCCTGACATAAATCATGCATAGATCAAATTCAGAGGTAACAGAAGTTGGCACCTAGTGCCTAAAAGCCGCCTCTCTCAGAGGAACATCCACAACTGTAAAGACTCGTCAGTTTTCTTGATTGCAAGAAAGTGTGCTGGTAACTTGAGTCCATCAACGATCACCCAGGTGATAATGTTTCCGTTTCGAGTTGTAAGTAGACCAGTGACAAAATCCATGGCAGTCTGTTCTCATTTCCATATGGGTGTTTCTGGTTGCTGATACTTCACCTTGACTTTCCCACGAGTCAAACATCACTGGCATACATAGCTAGGTGGGCCTTCATGCCCGATCACCAGTGCAAGATTTATAGATCCTAGTATCTCTCATCAAAACCCAGATGACTAGAATATCGAGGCCGATGTGCTTTGCTCAACACGAGTTCGCTACAGTAGTCGTATAGTGAGACCCACATTTGTTCCATGAGGTAGCGAATATCGTCCGCTTATTGAGATTCCTATCGTTGAGATTTCATATGATCATTTTGGCCCTGATTCATTCGAGTTTGTGTCATCTACTACTTTGCATGCACTGGGATTGCAGCGTTATCCCACTGATTCTGATTCTGACACAGCTATGTCTGCCGCACCTGTTCCTCCACAAGACTTCGAGTTTGATGATGACTTCGATCCTGACATTGATCCTGAGCATGAGATTGACTTCGTTCCCAACGATCAGCTTTTTGATGTACCCGCTGATCTCGAGCCGGTACCCGCTGATCTTCAGCTGGCACCAGCCGACCCTGAGCCTATGCTTGCACCCGAGCCTATACCTGCTCACGATCCTCTGCCTGAGCATGACCGTGTACCTATTGAAATACCTGTTGTTGCACCCCTTGTACCCGATCCGATCCCTACAGCCGCTGACCATGCTCCTTTTGCTGATCAGAAAGATCCCCGTTATGCATTCACCCGTAATGGGTGGATAGAGGATGATGATGATATGCCCCCTTTCGTTGAGCATGTTACTCCCCCACCTGCACTTACACATGCCCCTGTTGACGTTGCCTCATTTCACCATCATGTGTCTGATATACACCGCACTGACCTGCCAATCACATTCTTACAGGATATCCCTCCACCCCGTCTAGGGAAAGGCTCGTCCAGTCAGCAGCCTGGTCATATTCCTCACGTGTCAGCCGCATTTCCTTTATGCCACAGTTCACACATGCTACTCATTTTGCTTCTGCACCATCAGGCGAGCCACTCATTTGGTTTCCGCCCAACACTATGCCAGTCTCTGATCCATACCATCCCTTCCACTACACTGGTTACACGAGGGATGAACTACTCCTGTCCTTGCAGCTTCAGCAGGAGATGTTATGTCGTAGAGTCATGGAGCTAGAGAGGATTCTACGTCCTCCACCTTGTAATTTACTAGTTTTAACTATTTTAAAACTAGTAAATTACAGTGCGTTGAGGTTTTTTTGCTTTATAAAATAGTTAAAACTAGTAAATTACAACTACAGGGACTTTTTGTGTAATAAATAAAACTTAAAAATTAACTTCAGTTAATAAAAATTAACGGAAGTTCATTGAGTACCAACATGTTGATAGGTAGGATTATTGTATACCAATTACGTAGGTAAGATTATTATTTACCAACGGGACAAAGGTTGGTTTATTAAAAACCAATTTTCCTGGATATTTATTCTGGAATAATTAATCAGAAGTTAGGTATAAGTATACTTAACAAATACAAGAATATGAATATACATGTATGAGATACCCCCATCCTTGGGAAGGAAATATAAGTATAAATACTTGAGAAGTATTATTACAAAAATGTTGGTTAACAATTATTCCAAAATTATAAATATAATTTAAGTTGAAATATTAATTATTTTGACAATAATTATATTGGAATGATATCAGAAACGTAACTCAAAAACATTAATACTAAGACAAGGCACGACCCGTTCGTCTAATAGACGTTAGTACATTGTAGGTAGTCGTGTTTGCTGAAGGGATTTGAGTTACGAGTACCGAAGACGCAAGACTGTGAGGTCATGTCCCCCTTTTCTTTAAATTGTTTTGTTTATTAACTACGGGGTGAAATACATGTTACGAAAGGATTACATACAAATACAATTGGTATGGTTAGCCTAGGAAAGTACCATAGATCATGTGAATGGGTAGGCGCATACTTGAGACCATTAATCCTCGTTGTAGGACCGAAGGGCATGAGTGATAGATCTATTTGGGTGTAGCGAGCCCACACCCATGAGGACCAGGGTGGCCCATAGGGTGACTATGTCTTCCAGCCGGAAGCCCGGTACAAATTTGCTAGGTTTGTGCCTTCCTATGCCGTCACACATATCAGTGGCCTTGCAAACCATTGGTGATCTTTTCCTTGTTTGCTTTCATACTGGGATTTACAAACATACATATACTGTTTACAAAGGTTTTATACATACATATACACAAACACATGAACTCGCTCAACTTTTGTTGATGTTTTTAAACTACATGTATTTCAGGAAATTAAGTGGATCTGGCGGGTGTTTGCATGTTCAAGCTGCGTTATGAATAAAAAGATGTCATCCGAGGTCGTAGGGTTTAGGAGATGTATCTTAATCCTGGACGAGATACATGGTTCTAAACTCGGTTTTATTTAAGGTCTTTTGTTGAGTCTTCGTGAACTCATTTAAACATGTTGTGGTTGTAACTTAAATTTGGAGTCTACGTTTCAGACAAGTATGTTGTGGTATTTTCAAACTAAATTTTATGGATGAACATCTTTTGGTTTTTATCATATAGCGTTGTTATGATTGAAACCGTAAAACTTGTGTCTGGACCTATTCCCGCCACTACATCGTCAAATATCTGTGACTGGTATATGATGTTAAGGTCATTGGGCGAACCAGGTAGACCAAAAAAAGCATGCCAGATCCAGAGATCCTGTGACGCAACAGCCTCTAGAATAATAGTTGGATGTCCATGATCTCCCCTAGTATACTGACCTTGCCTGGCAACTGGGCAGTTCTACCATGGCCAGTGCATGCAATCAATGCTCTCGAGCATTCCTGGAAAACCATGTCTCTGTTCGTGTGCTTGATATAATTTTTCAACGTCGTTTGCGTTCGGTCTCCGAAGGTATCTCTTGATATATAATTTGACAACCCATTCGAAAAACTTGTGCAAACATAGACATGCGGTTCTTTCGGACATCCTTAAATACTCATCTAATGCATCGGGTGCGTAACCGTATGCCAGTTGGTGAATGGCCGACGTACATTTTTGTAAATTAGTGAAACCCATTTGCCCCCTAGCGTTGTATCACAGTGTAAAAAACGGATCAGACTGGGCCATGTCGCCTGCGATACTTAAAAAAATTCGACGACTCATGCGGAACCGACGTCAAAACATCTCGTCTGTGTACACGGGTTCGTCGGCAAAATAATCGGCTACTAGTTTATCGTGGGTGGCTATATATTTAAAACGAAAAATAAATGAAATTAATTATAAAATACATTTTCAAATCTATATAAAACATATGGAAAAAATAGTAAAGTACCTTCTTGGTCTCGGTTTAATTTTGCTCCTCTAGTTAGCCGTTGGGACGACGCTTCATCACCTGCCATGAAGACCTGAGCCGCGTTCATAATCATGTTTTCCATAAATGCGTCATTCTCTTCCGAAGATGATGAATACCACGTAGACGAAGAAGATGAAGAAATGGAAAAATGGAAGAAGGTGAAGCCATGGTAATTTTTGAGAGAGAGATGGGGTGGTAGTTGGTAAAAAATGGTATAAAAAAATGTTGAGTTTTTATAAAAAGGGAAGAAGGTTTATAAAATGTGAGAGAGATATGAGATTGTAGTGGATGAAAAGTTGTGAAAAATGGTGTAAAAGAGGTGAGTATTTATAAAAGTGGGAGTGAATTTGGTATTTATTTTAAAAATAGCCGTTGGTTTTTAAATTAAAAGTTGAATTTAATTTTTTTTATTTCAATGGTCATAACACATCTCGGTCCCCACATCTTTTTTGTCTTTTTCTGCTCGTCTCAAACGTCTTCATATCAACGGAGAGGACGGGGGCGGCGCTGGTCCTCGACGGATTGGGGACGTACCCCATACCGCATAGCCTAAGTATACATTGTTATAACAGGCAAACAATTTTTTTACCATCATGTAATGTTATCATATGGTTAAATATCACCAAATCGTAGTTGCAATTAAATTAATTGTTTTCTTATTTGATTGATGAAAAAATTGAGAGTTTATATGGGGTTCATCATGGCCACCTTTTTTTAATTACACGTAACCTAAGAAATGAAAAAGGTGCTTACACCACTAGGTTTTAATTAGAGCACACTAGATCAAAATACTATGGTGTATTAGTGTATGCACCACTACAAACATATTTGAATTAAAACTACAATTATTTATTAGGAATATTGGATTTTAATAATCCTAACTATTTGTTGTTGGTTGCTAACAATCTCAACTTCAAAAAAAACAACTGGCAGTCTCAACTATTAACATATTGGTCTTCCATGGACCCTGACTAACAGAACCCTAACGCTATTAGACTCCGGCCGTCGAAAAAACGTTTTTAGCCAGAAAACTCATTTTTTTGCCAGAAAACTCAACCTTTTCGTCTCAAACCTCTTTGTAGCCTTATTACAGACCTTTAGAAACCTTTTTCTAGTAAAAGTCCTAACTATTGAGGTCGCTGGAAAATTCCTTTCTCGTCGGAAAACTTCTCTTTGACCGGAAAACTCAACATTTTCGTCCCAAATCTCTTTGTAACCTTAGATCGGACCTTTAGGAACCTTTTTCTGGCCAAAAACGTTTTTTCGGCGACCAGAGACTAACAACGTTAGGGTTCACTAAGTCATGGTCCATTGGAGGCTAATATGCTAATAGTTGTGATTGCTGATGGTTATTTTTGATGTTGGGACTGTTGGCGGCCAATGACAAATAGTTGGACTTATTAAACTCCAATATTCCTATTGATTATCCATACTATGTTTAAAGAATTTGAAGCACAAAACTATGACTTCATAAAACTAGGAATTGTACATGGTTGTTGCACCCAAATCTACCAGGGACGGCCCAAGCCCAAGTATTTTGAGCCTTGAGCTTTGGGCCTCCAAATAAACAGGGCATCAAACTTTAAAAAAATTAGTAATAATTATATATGATATTTGGGTTGGGTCGGGTTGCGATGGATAGTATTGATGTATAGCAGATTTGTAGGGGCGCTGCATATGGAGTATTGTATTTGGGCGGCAATTGCGATTTAGGTGGTGTTTGTTTTTCCAGATGCAAAAGGTCTGTAGTCTGCGGACCACATCTGCAGGCATCTGCAGTAGAAGATGTGGACCAAAGGTCTGCAGTCTGCAAGGAGAAGAGGGTTTTTTTTTACTACTACAAAACCCTTCACAACACACACAACACACAGAACAGCACTCTCTCTCTCTCTACCTTCACCACCACCACCACAATCATCCGCCCCCACTCCTCCACCGTCCACCTGCCACCACCACAACCAACAACCACCGTCAAGCACCACTGCCCCTGTCTCCTGCCGCGAAGCCAAGCACCACCGCAAACCCTAGCCCCCATTCCAAGAACCCACCCCCGTCGCAACCACCACCACCGCCTTCGTCGTTCCACCACCGCCAAGAACATCATATCAAACCACCGCCGTCGTCGTTCGATTTGGGGGTTTTGTTTGAAGATGAAGAACATCAAACCCACCACCGCCGATCTCTCTCTTCTTTCCCTCTCTCTCTCCTGCCGCTCCATCTCTCTCTCTCTCTAGGGTCTCTCTGTCTTCTTTCCCTCTTATGCAGGTCTGTGGGGGTGGAGGTGGTGTTGGAGATGTGGTGGAGGAGGTGGTGGCGGGTGGAGGTGGTGGCGGAGGTGAAGGTGGTGTTGGAGGAGGTGATGTATCAGAACCGGTTTGTGAAGATGTTTTGTGAAGATGTGTGAAGCAAATGTTCTTAGCTTTTTTTTAAGAAGAAAGAAGGTATTTGTAGATCTGTTAAAAAAAATAAAACAAACAGTCTTCAACGTCTTATGTCTGCCCGCCTGCAGACATAAGCAATTTGCAGATGTTTGAAGCAAAAACAAACAGAACCTTACTCAATTTTTTTAGGGAAAAGGCCTCTAGTTTTTACTTCGCTTTAGGCCACCAAAATGGTTGAGCCGGCCCTGAAATCTATTTAGAGAAGCGCCTAGAAGAATCAAACATTTGATGGAGGACAATGACCAGAACCATAGCAATTGCAGGATCGATAGATGGTTGTACCACCAAAGCAAAAACATCTCCCCCAAGTGCCACCCCTCCTTTGGCTTCTTTCCTCCTAATTTCAGCAACACACCGGTGCTTGTCATCATACACCATGCAGGACTTTTGAGCATATGATCCTTGGATCTCATAGATCACATTTCTTTTGTTCCTGTTCTTTGATGATCCTACTGTGCTCACATATGCTAGTGACTTGGTGTTTAAGACATTCACATGTTTGGTCACTGAAAATCGGGGATTTACACTTTAACCATCATAGACAAGAAAATTGTCTGCTAGGCTTAACATCTGGGGATAATAAATCATATCACTAATCAGTTTGTGTACAACTTTAAGATGATTTTTTTATGAAAGTTATTACAGGTGTAGAAATAAATATACCTTGCGCCTAACGGTGTGGAGACTGCAGCCTAACGCATCCATGAGAACAATCTCCCGGTTTCCTTTCACGAAATAGTTGTCTACTCGAAATGCAAGATTTCCATTGGAGTTGTACCCTGTAAACCCGTCGCAACTGAAGATCAAAGACTTCTTCCACACCGTCAAGACGATAGGATTCTTAGTGTTTACAACTGGAATGATGGTCTCACTCTCAGGATAAACCTTTGCCATGAAGAAGCACTGATTAGAAAGAGAAGGGGAGGACACTTGAGAATGTCTTTGAAATTTTGGATGGTGGAAGTTTAGGGTGGGACTCTACATTTTTTATAGTCACTATACTAAAAGGTATATATCCCATTCAATGAACACTTTTGTAATAAGGGGATGCTTAAAGCACGTCATGCTGCATAGTTATAGCATAGGTTTTATTTATTTATGTTTTCTTCATGCATAAACACGTGAAACATAATAAAGAACTAGTGGGGAACCCGCGCGTTGCTGCGGGAGCGACAATTTACATCAAGATAGACAAAACATAGGCCAAACCAACTGGTATCCATTCTACCCGTTAGTTAGTCGGTTACCCGTCTGCTCTTTTGCCACTCCTAAAAGAAATTTAAATAATAAGAGCCTTAAAACTCTTTAAATGAAGTTGACCATCTTTGAGTGTCAGCACAGCCAATGTACAGCAAACCATGGAGATGTGAACATCACATCAAGTCATCACAGCCAATTTACAGCAAACCATGGAGTTTACCATCTTTGAGTGTCAAATTTATTAATCTTTTTAAAACTGTAGATGTGATAACTGATAAGAACTGTTTCTTCTTAGAGGTGGCCATTTCATACTTTCAACCCATCTAGTTATGCTTACAATCATCAAAAATTCACAAACTGGTGGAAATATAACAAGGTTATTATAGCATATATAAACGCCCATTAGCTTCCGATATCAACATTTCCATTTGAGCAATCAAGATTAGATGGTCTTTGATACAAACACATTATCTTGCTGCTAAGTTTTCGTAACTGGAACTGGATCGCATACTATACTCGGTAACAAGCTTTGCAAATGAAGATGATTTATCTTCCAGCAACTTTGTTAGAGAATCATATTCTTCAATCAGACCTGCATACAAGAAAAAAATTAGCTTAGATCAAGACTTAATTTAACTCAATAGACGGCGTAAAGGACACCAATGTTTCTTAACAAACCTTGTTATAGAACCAAAACCATGTCACTATCAAGCACAGAGGTGATACGATGCGCGATCATTATCACAGTTGAGTCGGTAAAGTGCTTCGCGAGTGTTTGCTGAATCATTCCATCAGTTGCAGATATTGTTCTTAATCAAATAAGAATTCGGTGCGGTTACAATTCGATTTGGTTTTCGACAAGCAACTCGCATGGAACTTTAATATTTTTTTATTGTTGTTGTAAGTCAACCAGGTCAGAAGAATTTTTATGTAAAACGGTAACTCGACTGTACATAGAAAAAAAAAAGAATCTGTATTCACCACCAGCAAGCACATGTCTCCTTCATTGTCCTCATACACTAAGCTATGGTAACATACGAATAACTGAAGGGCTGCCGCCAAGCTTTCTAGAAGAATTTACAGCCTCTGTCTTGCCTGAGAACCGATATCTTGTGGCTGAGTTGACTGCAAGAGACAGTCAGTGTCATCTACATCAAGTAGCACACAAAGGCCATCTTCAATCATGATTCTAGCTGCGAGCATCTGTTCCCATTCCAACGGTTTCTCAGATCTTTCGGTTCAGACCTGTTATTACCCGAACCGTGTTGCAAAAGTACGCGCCAAAGCATTCACACCATATACAGATGGTTGAGCTCTCGGAGATACGACCAAGATCACACGTCCCTGCATCTCATAACTATTAACATAGTTACATATATATGAGTGTAAAAATAACTAATAAGAAAAGTATATTCTTTATACATAACCATATGTCTGGTTAATGACTTTTAAACTAATAAGCTTCATATCATTACCTGTAATCAAGAAGTCACACATGCCAATTATAAAAATTGAAATCACTCACGTAGCAGCGTATCAGATCTGCAGAACTGCAAAAATTAACAAGAACAAAGCAAATTATTAAAACCACATTACAAAATCTATAAGGAACAAATCAAGAAATTCTAAGATCAAAACTTTAATTATAGGCCAAAACTTTGTTATGCCGAGGAACTAAATAAACCAGATGCATGAAAATGACTAAAGAAATCATAATGGGATCAGCTCGAGCTTTTAGCAAGCATGTAATCATCACCTCTGTCAAATCATAATAAATTTGCTTCGGTCCAGTGATCCAACCCAGCTGCGCAATGGCACACGCCAGTGACAAAACGCCAGAGTTGATGGCTACAGTTATGATATGTGCACTACAGTCCAAACATTCCCTAAAATCCAGAGAAAAGAAATAAGAAACCCCTTACAACTGTGACATTTAACTTTGACTAAAAAAGTGAACATAGAGGATAAAAATACACCGGTTCTTTTAAAACTACTGTTGTCATCAAAGCGCTTTGACAAAGTGAATCCTCCGGCACGCTCGAACGCTTGTTCATGCTTCCCGACAAAGCGAATCCTCCGGCACGCTCGAATGCTTGAACTTGAAGCGATAACTATGCCAATATCAGCTTCTAGAAAGCAAAGCAAGTCGCCAACCGAGTCACCAATGTAAATCGTCAGATTTGTTTCGTCACTTTCGTCGCTATTTTTAAGAATATTGTTAAAAGCTTGAAGCTTGTCGATAGGGGCTCGATCTTTTTGATGATTTCGCTAGTGTATAGAGAGTTTTCGTACAAGAACTCATTCGCGTGTACATTCATTGTGGGTATGCCCCCTGTTCATTTGATGACAAATAATGAATTTTTATTGATAGGTTTGATGTATAAGTAATTAAGTAGAAAAGTTATCTATTACAAGATAACTTAGGGGTTACAATGATCATATACCTGAAGAGAAAGAAGACCGAATAAGATCAGCACACCAACAGTATGATAAAACGTGGCATTCAAATTTAAATGTTGGTTGTTGGTGATGCTTTGAAAGAAACTCATTCAACCATCATGAAGAATAAGGTGTTCACCAGCACGTCTAATATCTTCAAGATTCAAACCCTTGAGTACATTCGATTTAATCACTTTCTTGTTCGCCCTTCTCTCAAATTCTTGTTCAAGTGCCATGTTCAGTCCCTCGTAATCAAACTCCTCAACTGCAAAACCACCATAAAAAAATTAAAAAAAAATCATATAAAACCATCCAACCCGCAAATTATTTTTGTCCAACTTTTACAATAGTTAATGTCACGTACAATTGCATAAATGAACTTAGAGCAACTTTTAACCTATTTGACCCGTTTGACCCATTTGACGTGTTACGTTTTTTAGCAAAAGTTTTGAGATAAAACACAACCCGATTAAACATTTAACACCATCACATACAACCAGACACCCCTATAAGAATACCAAACAATTGCTTACAATAAACGATTTTACATTTACAATAGCAAATGTAAAATCATATACATAAACACAAATTTTTCATCATTATTACCAGAAATCTTGGACCAAGAAAAGATTGCAAGTCACATAAGTCCAGATCAAGCTTGGTTGTTGTATCTTCAGTTTGCTTACACTGGAAAGCACTCAATAAATCATAAATCTGGAACAAGATTATTATAAATCTAAACGATTAATATAAACCCTAACTAAAATCAGGGACGGAACCTGTAACAAACGCCAGTCGTGAATTAAGGCTTCAATAATAGATATGATAAGCAAAAAAAATTAAAAACTTACCTTTGAAACTCGGATCGAAACCCAGTTCTTCACATCACTTTATTCACACCCCTGTTGTTCACCACAAGATCTGGATGAACGGAGGAGGGTGATAGAACCGGATTTTAACCCTGAAGTTTGGACTGTAACTCCAACTCGGCAGAAGCGGGTGCACGTGGTTTGGTTTACCGGTTGTCTTCTTCACCCGGTTACCCTGAAAGGGGGAGGCGATTTGATCTGTGATTTATCAACATCAGAGAACACCAAGCATCCTCTTCAGTCGGACGGTTTTGATCATTGGAATTCTCCATCTTAAATGCTAGAGGATGATTAATTGTTCCCACAGTTACATTCTGTCTTCAATTACACAGGTTTGTTCTAGATGGGAAAAAAAAGGGAGGCCGGTGTGTTAGGGGAGGGGCAATAATGGTAGAAAATGGCAAAAAAATTAGGGATTTCAATTGACTTTTCACATGCCATCTTAAAATTTGTGGGTGAAATGACAATTATAGGACAAGGAAATGCTTATATATAGTATATAGATATATAGATTTGGGTACCACTAACCACATAATAAATTGAAACTATTTAACATATTGTTATTGTTTTAATCACTAGCCAAGCTTTTTATTTTCTTATTATGCTATTTTCTTTTTGACGATGGTACATGAGATTGAGTTTGCACTATTGATCGAATATTTTGTAAATAGTTCAAAATTTTCATATAATCATATTTATATAACTTCCTAGTTTATATAATGTATCCAGATCTTGTACAAGAGTCTTCTCTTGTACGAAGGATAGGTGAGAATCCCAGCCATTGATCTACCAAGATCAATGGCTCAAAACTAGGGATGACATTTTTGTAATTACGATGTCCAAACAATTGAAGAAACAAATGGAGAAAGTGTGTATTCTGATCCTTTCCCACTTTAACTCCTTTCCCCTTGATTTTCAAGCGACTATAACTTTTTCATACGGTTAATATATCCTTTTGAAATTACACCGTATTAAAGAGCATTTCATCTGTTTTAATTTAAGCATTCTATTGCTATAGTTTTCTTTAAAAAATTACATGATTTTTGAATACCCGTTACGTGATTATGAAACCCAGCATGACTACGTGATTTGAATACCTGTTAAAAAGTTATTTGCCGATGCCTTAAGTAGTAAGTATCATGAAAAGCAAAAGCTAGTTCGTGCTCTTAGATTAAGTTTACAATTAGACTTAATGGAACAATTAAAGAATGTTCAGGAAACAACAATCAATGATGATGCTGAAGGAATGAAAGGAAGAATAAAGGAATTAGAGAGCAAGGAGCTGGTGGAATTTGAAGATTCCACAAAAGAAGAATTTGGGTACCTAAACAAGGATAATTAAGAAATAAGATTTTAGAGGAAGCCCATAAATCTAGGTATACCATGCACCCTGGAAACAATAAAATGTACCAAGATTTAAGAAAATAATTTCTGGTGGATAGGAATGAAAAATGACATAGCTAGATATGTATCTAACTGTCTAACTTGTTCACAAGTTAAGGCAGAACACCAGAAACCCTCAGGGTTACTTCAACAATTAGAAATGCCTATTTGGAAATGGGAGATCATAACAATGGATTTTGTTACTAAGTTGCCCAAAACTATAAAAGGAAATGATGCGATTTGGGTAATTGTGGATCGATTAACCAAATCAGCTCATTTTCTACCCATGAAAGAAACCTTTAGCATGGAAAGGTTAGCAAAATTATAGGTAGACGAAGTAGCATCCTTACATGGAGTTCCACTCTCCATTGTATCGGATAGAGATAGTCGTTTCACTTCGCATTTTTGGACAAGTTTCCAAGAAGCCATGGGGACTAAACTGAACTTGAGCACTGCATATCATCCTCAAACAGACGGACAAAGTGAAAGGACGATCCAAACCCTGGAAGACATGCTTAGGGCATGTGTGATAGATTTTGGTGGAAATTGGGATGACCACCTACCCTTAATTGAATTCTCCTTTAATAATAGTTATCATTCAAGCATTGAAGTTGCCCCATTCGAAGCACTGTATGGACGAAAATGCAGAACTCCAGTCTGCTGGGCAGAAATAGGAGAAAGTCAATTATGAGGACCCGAAATTGTACAAGAAACTACCGACAATATCACTTAAATCAAGGAAAGACGAAAGACGGCTCGATATCGCCAAAAGAGTTATGCCGATAATCGACGCAAGCCACTGGAATTTCATGTCGGAGATAAGGTACTCTTGAAAGTTTATCCTTGGAAAGGAGTAGCTCGGTTCGGAAAGAAGGGAAAGCTAAGTCCAAGGTACGTAGGACCATTCCCAATAATCCAGCGAATAGGACCAGTTGCTTATCGCTTACAATTACCAGAAGAATTAGCCGGGGTACATGACGTATTTCATGTATTGAACCTCAAGAAATGTCTATCTGACGAATCCCTGGTAGTACCTCTTCAAGATATAGAGGTAAATGAAAAATTAAAATTTATTGAGAAGCCGCTGCAGATAGAAGACAGAAAGGTTAAGTTTGTCAAACACAAAAGACTCGTACTGGTCAAAGTCAAGTGGGATTCGAAGAGAGGACCTGAGTACACTTGCGAGCTGGAATCAGGGATGAAGCGGAAATATCCCTACTTGTTCCAGTAAATCTCGAGGACGAGATTTTTATAAGGTGGGGAGGATGTAACAACTCTCATCAAAATTTCTATTTCTTATTCTATTTTGCCCAATAGGAAACCCTAATTGAGACCCCCAAGTAATCCTGCATAACCCCTAAAATTTTCAGAACAATCGGAATCAGGATCAGGGCCCCTAAAACTCAGGGGGGTGTTTCCTAGTCGGTATTTTCAACACAGTTTTACGTGGAAATGGAATTTGAATGGACCGTTAACTCACCCAAGCTACTGAGACACAGGGCTACCCTATGCTAGGGTGGTACCCCTCACGCCACGCGACAGCCCCTCGCGCCACGCGAGGGCGCCGTTTTCCAGATATAAATAGGGGAATTTGGCACTTGATTTCTGGCGTTGGTTCGACGTAAAAACTCATTTCGTACGTTGAATTATCATGAGTTTACTTCATAACACACACAATCACGAAATTTTACCATTTGGTTGTACGTTTATCCTAGTCGCAGTACAAAGCTCCACATTCCTAGGCTTCGGATGGGGAGGATTTCTATTACGGCTCCTTTTCTTGGCGACATATTAAAAGTATAGAATTGAAGGCAATAATTCTCCGAATAGAGCTGAGAGTATTCCTATGTTAAGTCTAGACTCAGAAGGTTAAGGAATGTGCTACTGTATCATTGAGATTAAACACAAAAGACTAGTGTTTAATTCACTCAATGTTGGCTCTGATACCAACCTGTCACACCCCGATATTTCCACGTATTACCGGTGGGCCCGGTGGGGATATCGTGACGTAGTTGATATCATCAAAGTCAAACAACACAATTTTAAATGCACAGCGGAAGCAAAATATAAATATATTACAAACCGATATAAAGTAATATCCAAATATTACAAACGGAATGTAAAAAGATCCACAGGCGGATCATATATAAAGGAAACATAGTTCATCAGATTTAAATGCATCCAAGCTTGCGAGACTCTTATTGATGCTAAGGAGAGGCCAGCCTATTACGAGTAGTACCTGCACTTAACCTTTTTTGGGAAAATACGTCAGTTTACACTGGTAAATACAATTAACTGACTCATTTTGAAAAGATTTAATAAAATTGATTTGAATGCACGTGGCACAAACTTTTTATAACTTGGGATAATTATTTGAATATAATACTTGTAAAAGAATTACATGTTTCTTATGCGTTCAGTAGCCCGATCCGCAGACCGGGTTAAAGATCAATAGACACACCACATGATATAGTCCCGTGGCGGGTTATTCCCGAAGGCGGCGATTATACCATATTATTTATTTATGCACTGACTGGTGTACGCCTACACCTCGTGCCTAGGTCGTGGCCATTTCGTAAAATGATGCCAAGGATATCCGGGACATGGTCATTAACCCCCAAAGGCTTTAAGCAAACAAAACAATTTAAACGGGACACTTCAATGATTTAACCTTCATACGATTAAAGATTCAATGCCCGACCAAGCGGTATTTGTATATACCGTACCCCAAGCCCGTATATGGGAAAATAAGTTAAAAGTATTTACCTGAGCTAAATATAAATTCAATCCCAGCCGTATCAAATCAGCAAGTACAGATAGTTTTTACTGGGCTCCTAAATCTGGAACGAAGGTTTTTAATAACCTATTAGAATCCTAACGGGTCTTTAATTAAGCCTAAACTTAGACCGGTTAGTTTTAAATAAAGATACGGTTCGTACGTACGATTAAGCGAAGACCGGAATAGAATGTGATTTATACCCGACAAGTTTGAAGGCTTGTATAATATGGGTAATCTAGACACATTCTGGATTTTGAGATAAAAACGATAAGGTTTGACCTGTTTCGGCTGATTTATGCAAACTAGTTACATAAACCGAACCGGATGCGCAAGAAGCGTAACGGGTAACCATATGAGTCATATACAGGTTTCCTAAGTTAATATGCCTTAAATATGTTGTGATATCAGTAGGATACCTTCCATTATGCCCAAAACGAGTTTAATCTCAATTTAAGCCCTGCAGGGGTATTTTGGTCATTTAAAAGATTATAAAAGAGATTAATTTTAATTCTGAGACTCGGGTCTGAAATAATCAGTAAAACAACTTAATTTAATAGGTTATATCAGTTGGTGATAAGTCTTATATGCCAAAATGGTTTTAAACCCATACTAGGTGTTTAATACGCGTAAAAAGCCGTTTTAAGCGATTCCCGGGTTATACAGGAAATTTGAGTTTTCTAATTAGGTTATAAAGTTCAAAATACTTCATTTATTATATAAAATCAGTAGCAATTGGATTGGTGTTAAAATACTATGTAAAACTCATTTTATACACAAAAAGGTATAATCGGTATTTACCGAATCAAGGCCATAACCTTAGGTTATGATCAGGTTAAAAATAATTAAAAATTTTCAAAAATCTCAAAATATTATATTACATCAGTGGGTAAAAGGTTTGGTGTCAAAAATTGGGTTTAGATAGGCTTTACGCTAATTATGCCTTTTAATTAACAAAAAACTTTCAAATTACGCTATTGAGCATAACTCCTAATCTAGACCTCCAACTGATGTGAAATTTTAGGGACATGTTTATGTAATAAAGGTTATTGTCCTTTCACATTTCCAAAATTCTCGTTTAATGGTCAAAAGGGCATTATGGTCAACATTAGGCAATTAACAGAAACGTGTAAACGAATTGGACAATCAACGAACCAATCACAGAGGGTTATACCATCATGTAACCTGGTCCTAAGGAAGCTCTAAGGCATATCCAAACCCACCTAAATTGGGTCAGAACTGAAGTCAAAGCAAAAGTCAAAGTTTTGCGACTTTCGGTTCTGAACCGGGTCTAAACAGAAAATTGTCGGATCAAACAAGCTTAGACCAGTTCTTATACTTATTACCAAGTTATATGAGTGATAAAATAGGTTACACACCTTCTACATTGCTAATTATGCGTTAATTCAAAAATTATGCTTCTGTTGACTTTTTATAAACAACTTTGACCCGACAAATGATCTAGTTAGAGCAGGAATCAGAGGGTACTCTTTTAAGGGTTTATTGCCCACATAATTACCAACTTATAACTACCTTTAGTTTGACTAAACACTGAACCTTAATTACGAAGGTTTGACTTCTAAGCTAATAACTAAGCAAAACTCAATTAAGGAAGGTCAAGGTTACTTACTAAGGTCTAATGCACGATTAGAGATGCTTGGGGACTGATCATATGCTCCAGGAAGTTCCACAAGTGCAGATGGAAAGCATGATCAAAATGTTGCAACATGAGGGGCTTTATATAGTGAGTTTGATCCATCAAGATCATGACAAACAAGCCTACATTGGATCCCTGATGTTAAACATGTGTCCCTAATGCCTAAGAATTAGTTTAGGCAGCCCCTGGTTGTGATAAAGGGCCATATATGTCGTTTACATGGGCTGAACAGCCAACAGACGATTTTCTGCATCTGGGAGTCTCTTACAGACCGTAAGAGTCCTGGCATACGGTCCGTAAGGACCAGGCCAGCATGACAGAATTTTTCAAAAGTTGACAGTTTGGCCCCTGAACTTCCAAATTTTGATTTTTAACATGGTTTCTTGCACTTGTAACCCCCAAACTTGACTTTTAAGGACTCCAAGTCATAAACCAACATTGTTAAGTCCCCGGTAATTCATATGATCACCAAAAAGTCTTAAATTTCAACGTTGATGCTTTTAACCCCTCGTATACGAATTCTATCATAACTTTCTCATACGATAACGAAACTTGATGAAATTTTTATCACGCATTCTAGTGAGCATAATTAATCGTTACAAAGCTTCGGGTTTGCTAAAAGGTCACTCAGAGGTACACTTTAAACATGTTGACACATTTAACCCATATAGTTTGAAATCTCTCACTTTCTTTCACAATTAGCTTCGTATGATCCATGAACGTTTAAGGGTATAAACATCATGTATGGTTATTCTAAAGTATATTTATCCATTGTTGACATTTTGAACCCTTATATTCACATACTTTTCTTGTTTGTCAACTTTAGTCCCACTTAAGTAATCATTTACACGTTCCAAGCTTATGACACGTGTCAACACATTATAGGACGTGAATATTTGAGGTGTTACACAAGTCCATCTTCTCACCTTCTGTGCCACATCCTAATGTGCTACTCACTGTGTCGGTAGTCTCACCTTCCACATTATAATTAGTTGTCATTGCTTATGTCATGTTTGATTCGTAAGAGTCGACTCCCCTAAGTTGCTGACTAAGGTTAAAAATTCAATTGGAGTCATTTCGCTGGTGTTCGTTTCCAATAATCAGGGTCGTCCAAATACTGAGGTCGGTAAAGTATTACGCTCCTCCTCTTGTCTATCGATGTTGCAAGTTGTTTGAGTAATACACGGTCTGTTATGGGAGTGTTGCGGAAGTGATCGCACGTTGGAGTCTAAGACGTCAATACATATAGTTCCAACAAACAAAGAGGAGTGAGAAAGGTATCGACCAATCATCCGACGCTGCGACATCCAATTCAGGGATGTTCGTACAAGCACCTAACACTCTACCCAGTTTGCTAGGCGTTCAGATGGGTGTACAGGTAATACTCGATAACATCGAGATTCGTAAGAATTCAGAGAGTAGTGAGAAGATCACGTTCAAGTAGGAGACAATCACTGCTATGACTCCTAAAGATTTGTTACGTTTCACACTGTTCGAATAACGGGACAGAACCCCTTTTCAACTTGTTAAGGCTCATTGGGACTCGCATGCACCCTACATTATTATTATGTGTGCACCTACAATAATATTGTGATTTGCATGCTCATCTCAGTTCCTCCTAAATCATGTCAAATGGTTCCTCAAACTCAAATGTCAAACGTAGGTTGTCAAGGTAATAAAATCACAGATATCCAAAGACTATGACATTGTCCGCTTTGGCAGCCAGCACGCTCCCAGCATCTGCCCCTCACGGTTTTACAAAACGCGTCGTAAAGTAAGTAAGCAATTCACGCAATCATGCTATAGTGATGAGTGTGTGTTCGTATGTTACATCATAAACAAACGTGTACTAGTCATGTAATGTATGCAACAAGTGAGAAAGATGAACCTTGCAATCTGGAGCTGAGTGTCATAGTCGTATTCACGTATTCAGAACTATTCGGTTATAGTCTGGTTTTACAAAAACGTTTTAAAACCAAGTTCACTATAACCAGTGGCTCTGATACCAAACTGTCACACCCCCAAAATACCACCTAGGGAATGTCCCTGCTAGGCGTGTGATGTACCAACAACGAGCCACTAATTACATTGAACCCATACAAGTTTATAAATAAAATCCTCAATTATTAATGAACATACCATCAACAAGTTTTAAATGAAAACCAACATGTTCAGCGGAAGCAAATAGTAAACCAAAGTTAAACTGTTTCAAAACCAATGTATAGTATCAAGAATCCAATCACATGAATCCCTCCAGTCGACCCATGACCACTCCAGCTACTCCTGACAGCAAGTTCCAAATCCAAGACATCTAACGACCTGCGAGCATGCAACAAGTGTATCAGACAACGCTGGTGTATTCATAGTTTTATGAAAACGTTGGTTACCAAGTGTTTAGTTAATCCATTGAATTTAATGTTGATAATATCCTGAATACAAGACGGCTCCTGATTTACATTGCCCTTTTCTCCAATGCTCCTATCAAAGCATTGGTCATGACTAGGTCATTAGTTCACACCCGTCCTCTCAGGTACGGGGTGAGGGTGCCAAACCTAAGTAGCACTACCAACTAATACCTTGTTACCTCTCAGGTAACCAAACAACACGGAGGGACTTTAATGGTGATAGGATGAGCATATTATCCAACATTCCAGATTTACTCAAAAGACATATTCCTCTCAGGAATACCCATGATTTACCCAAAACCAATCCCTCTCAGGGATACCCAAAGACTGTCTCAACCATCGGGACGCATGCTCAAGAGAAACGAACTCACCTTAGGTTTGCTCGGTAAGATTAAAGTATGTGTTCCCAATTGGTCAATTTATCCCTATTGGGGTTACCAAGTTAGTCAGTTTTGTGCAAACATAACACATGTTATCTTTGCATTCATTACACAGGTTGCAAATAAGCAAACATATTTCATTACGCAAGTCATAGTAAGTATTCGAGTCCCACTTTCAATCACAACACAGGTACATATCATAACATGGCACATATTATCACACGAGTTATAACGAGTATTCGAGTTATATATATCTTCACATCACAAACCCATATATCATAATGTCACACATTAACAGCTCACACCCCATTCACATAAATATGCATGTAATAACATTACCTCATAATGCTTTACGATCATTTTGGTTACAAGGATCTTGTATCGAAACAACATAAAACCCAACCAAAGTACCTAACCCATTCCCCTAATGCGTGGCCCACTTGATATCGGCCCAAAACAACCCAGCGGCCCATAAGATGTGCAGCCCGCTGAGTATACGCAGCCCCTAACACAGCTGTGGCCCAACCGGCTACAAGTAGGATTTAATTTGCTTACATTGACCCAGTTACATCTAAGGCCCAATTAAAAACAAAACTGATGTGATTGTTGTTGGGCCCGAGGTCCAAACAGAACCCAATTACCCTTTTGTTCAACAATTAAAGCCAATTACCATTTACATTGCATAAGTCATTCGATCCTGTTTTACATCTTTGTTTACCCAATCATTGATTCATTATTTACCCTAACCAATTATTATGCAATAAACATCACCAGTTTATACATGAAGTCCGAACATAATGATATCAGGAACGACTACATGGTACCTTATTCACATTATCAGATTATCATCTAATTTACTAACCAAAAATCCTAGAATTCATGCACATGGTTATAATTCAAACAATCTAAACTCACACATATGTATTTACATGTCATCGAGCATCAACAGTGCCAACATCTAATCCCAAAACCTTATTGCATATAATTCATACAAAAGATTAAAGTTTATAGGATTTCACATAACCAAGAACACAAAATCAACATGCATCCGTAATTTGTTAAATCAAGATTACACATAAACAGGATCATCAAGTAGGGATCAATATGAATATGATTTCACTAACCGAATTACTCGATCCAAATTAGAAAGCCTCGAGGGGGGGGGGTTCCTGCCGCACGTACGAATTGAGAAAAGTAGGGTTTGAATATGTGTTGCTAACAAGTTACGTAATTCCTTGTGTGTATATATATTCTACACTAACCAGCCCCCAAACAAAACAATTGGTTCACTTGGGCTTCACCCGGCCTAACCATGATTTCGGTGTGTGTGGATGTATAAAATCCAACTAATCGGCCCACTATGACTCGATTGGACTTGTGTGACTTTGGGCCTAAGATAACCTATATGCGTGGGCCGAAGAAAGTTATTACTAGGAAGAGTGCGGCCCAAACGTATGCATGACCCAATCACACAATCAATCCAATTCGTTTACATTAGATTTAACAAGTACAAGTAACAAGCATTCAACGCAACGTGTGGTAAAACGTAGCGTGAAAGGAATAGTAATACGCGATTAAAAGTTATGAGGCTAGGCGACACTAACCTTGAAAGTTCGGTTTGTGACAGCTGTAATGATCACATGCAACTGTCGACATTCAATTTCACCGATTTATTCTATTGGACCGCATATAAAAGAATCTGATTACTATTTAATTGATATTAGATCACATGGACCGCCAAACTTGACATTAAAAATTGATTGGGCCGCTGCTTAGTAGTTCAGATGTGTTATCAGATAGCTTTCGAATGAGTATTTACAAGTGACGAGTGAGTATCCGTTCGGATTGTCGTTCGGTCGAATGACCGCCCGAGAGTTATTATGTTACTTTATGTGATCCAATCGGATCACCTTTTCTCTTGATCGGATGATAATCCAAGAGATGTTAATATCATGTTATCCGAAAGGATCACTTCTCAAACAATCGAATGACTTATGTCCGGATGGTCATCTGAACGGATGGCCATCCGGGTGAACAATATGAACAGTAACAGCAACAAATTTCATACTTTTTCGGCCCGAAAAACCTCGATTTTTCACAAACTGCTTGGAATTAATTTCTGAAAATTTATAAGGTTGTAGAGTGATGATTTTCGCACAATATGTCAAAATTTCAGCAAATTTTAACCGTGAAAACCTCGTTAATTTTGCTTTTTTTTGTCAAAAAGTGAAGAAAATGAGTAGAGGAAGAATTTAAACAAATCTGATGCGAGAATGGATCTAAATCTGATGAAATCACATCGATTCTTGTGAATTTGATCCGTGCAATCGAGCTCCTACTCTGATACCACTAGTGAGCGCGTTGTAGGACCGTAAACGGCTCCCGAACGTTTGCGTAACGACACGTGTGACGTGCGGAATCCGTACACGTGCGTGGACCGAACACAAGAACGAATAAAATCTGTGATTCTATTAAATGTATAACAACGTACAAGCACCTTGAATCACCTTGATGAGTTTCTCTCTCTAGACTCTCTCTCTCTCTCTAGGCTCCAAACTCCAAAAGATGCAAAAGTTCCAAAAGTCTCTAAAGGCTAGCCTTAGCCTCCTATTTATAGGCAAGGCTCTAAGAGAAAGTTCCAAGTAATTACAATAATGCCACCTTGACTATCTCCTATATATTACCCCATAAAACCATGTTTTCTTCTAATTTCTGCTACGATCCGAATTGACGGAGGCGATAGACATTCCTGCTGTCACACCCCCAAAATCTACAAGCGGAGTATCACCACAGGGAGCGTGACTGACCAGGATCAAGCCACCAATCATATTGAAAGATATAAGTAAGCAAATAAAACCCAACACAAACAATATAATTGGTGTCAAACAATTTAGCAAAGTCTAAGTTAACAGCGGAAGCATTAAGTTCAAAACCAAAATATAAGTTTAAAGTTTCATAAAGTTTCTCATGAACACACGGCGGTTCATGTCCCACAACGACTCCTTCTCCAATGCAAGCTCCAGCAAATAACCTAATGACCTGCACAGCATGTAGTACCATGTCAACAAAAATGTTGGCGAGTTCACAGTTGGTTGTCCGTTTTAATGTTGTTCCAAAAACCATAAGTTGTTAACTTGTTTCGAAAACCAAAAGTTATCCAGTTCCATGTTCCCATAACCATATACCGTAGGGGCTACCCCATGTTGTAAACCACTAGACCCGTTACCATATACACTAATGACTTAAGTCATGTGTGAGTGCCCTGCGTCAATGTCTATCATCATTGACTAAGTGCCCAAGTACATTAGTTGTAACAAATCTCATCAAAATTTATATTTCTTATTTTATTTTGCCCAATAGGAAACCCTAATTGAGACCCCCAAGTAATCCTGCATAACCCCTAAAATTTTCAGAACAATCAGAATCAGGATCAGGGCTCCAAAAACTCAGGGGGGGGGTGTTTCCTAGTCGGTATTATCAACACAGTTTTACATGGAAATTGAATTTGAACGAACCGTCAACTCACCCAAGCTACTGAGACACGGGGCTACCCTATGCTAGGGTGGTACCCCTCGCGCCACGCGAGGGTGCCGTTTTCCAGATATAAATAGGGGAGTTTGGCACTTGATTTCTGGCGTTGGTTCGACGTAAAAACTCATTTCGTACGTTGAGTTATCATCAGTTTACTTCATAACACACACAATCACGAAATTCTGCCGCGTTAACAGGGTAATAACTCGATCACTGCTACGATTTAATGTCCGATCGATATAAACCAATCCAATGGATGTTTAAGTGCTGCTCAAACTTGGGTTATACTTTGGCATTCGTCGTGAATTCGATGGATGTTAAGTATCGCACTTTGTCATTCATTGTGAAGGTTTTGATCTTGTGAGTTATCGTAAGAGTTGGATTAAAGTTACTAACCTAGTTTTCGTGTGCATTGTTATTTGAATTAGGTTACAAGGCTAATCAGTAGGCTAAACTCTGCCCGTTTAAATACGCAATGTGAGTCATTCTCTTTTTATCAAATTGTTTTACAAAACCCTAAATGTTTTCAAGGTTATAATTACAGGGATTAAGTCTTTGTAATCTTTAATTACTGCCGGTATGTGGGGTTTTGTATACATTACATGTTTCCCGTCACCATTGGATAACGAGTTAGCCAATGGGTGATCTGCCCTTAGTCACAGATACAGTCAAGTGACAAATACCGATTTGGGGTAATTGGTTGATAAAAACAATGTAATCACCCTTAATACTGTATATTATAACAATGTGTCATTTTGTGCAAAACGAGTGACTCGCCAGTATTTCCCTGCTGATAAACCTTTTTAAAACATGTTTCAGGTGATCTGCTGTGATCAAGGAAAAAGTGCCGTGTAGCACTACACGCTTGAAGAAGTGGCTTGATTAAATAAAGAAACATGTTTTTTTGTAAAATACGGGTTTCCCAGTGAAATCGCCTTTATTGTAAATTACAGGGTTTATCCCTAATTATGAAATAAAATAATCGGGCATTTTCAAGTTTTAACGATCCTGTTAATAATTCCGCTGCCAAATTAAATAAATACAACGGGATTTCTGTACTGCGGCTCCTGGACCGGGTCAAACCGGGCCGGGGGCCGTGACAGAAAAAGGTGGTATCAGAGCCACTGATTTAAGCCAATTAAGTATTTAGAAATACTTAATTTTTCTAATTGCCATTCTGTGATTATGTGTTTTTATGTTATTTGACTATTTGTTAATTTACAGTATGGGTAAGCAAAGAATTTCGGACATCTATCGTCAATTAGATAGTTCACCGAAAGATAAGGGAACTTCATTTCAAACAAATTCCTCAAGATACTTAGCAGATACTGAGGAAGGAATATTTGTTCGTAAGGCACAGTTTGAGAAACCACTTACCATTACCAAAAGAAGTTGGATTATTGGAAAAAGTCAAGAGAAAATAAAGAAGTCACAACCAAAAGGAGTGATGGTTAATAAGGAAACTCAGGAAATAGGCAATAAACCACCATGGGAAAATGAATTAGATGAACAACGGACAAATCTATATATGTTAGCCACTACAGCAGTAAATGTTAACTTTTAATTAAGTTAAACTGCCAACACCCTGACCCAGTACTAGCACACATATCATCAATAAACCAGAAACTTTAAAGAAACTTTAAATAAACAACTTAGTAAGAAAAGATAGAATAAACCTTATATAAAGGCATGTTGAACTATGAAGGCACAACCCCTAGTATATATTAAATTTTAGTTGCAAATTGTAATAAACATATATATACAAAAGTCGTAATTGTTAGGGGTCATTTTCTTAACGTATATATCCTGACCAATATCCTGCCTATGTTTGTTCATTTGTGACCAGGATGCTGGAAGAGGATATTGCTAACATCTTGGGCGATATCCTGAGGCTTATTGAATTAACCACGTGCAGGTTAAGGGCTGAGACTTGCTAACGGTCAAGAGGACTTCTTCTCCTCAAGACTCGGACGAATTTGTTGAGGAAGAGACGTTGAGCCCGAAAGACCAGGTCTACAACGTTCGAAGAAGGAATATTCGGTGGATCCCGCAAGTTTAGGCTAGTTTGTTATTTTATCTTTACTATAAATAGATGGGGGCGGATCAGCTTAGAACACACGATTTTTCACTAACACTCTCATACACTTACACTCTCTAGCTCATCGCAAACACCACACTTGTATTCAAGTTTCGTTGTAACACTTAGTCGATCCGTACCACATCTTGCACTGTATCCTGATTTTTGAAGCAATAGAAGAACTAGGCAGCTGCGATTGTCAACTCCCGAGGTTTTATGCCGGCGATCTAGATTGATCAAGGGCTTTCCTCGTACATCTCGTGTCGTTTACTTTACTTTTGCTCATTGTTTGATCATAGATACAGCTCTATATCCTGAGCCGTATCATGAAACTGTTTTTACAAATTAATTTGATTAACCTATTTTCGACACTCATTTCTAGCACACTACCTCACTTAACTAATTTGATCACTTAATTACTTCGGTAATTTTTTACCAAAACAATTTGGCGCCCACCGTGGGGCAAGTGGTGCTCTCTTTACTAAAACTTTTTGTCAAATCGCTAATCGGTTTTCTATTTTCAAAACTTTTTGCCACATTATCCATAATGGCCTCAAGATCAAACATGAGTTCCTCTACTGTGTCTGCTATGACTTCTGCTACTACCGGTTCGGTGCTTCCACCACCTCCTCCAAGGATGCCAGCCTCTACACAATCTCAAGATGTTATCCCAACTCGGAGTGTCCAGGGATCTGCTCCCATTTTAGCTTCTAATGATGAAATTTTAACCTTATTTGGAAGTGTGCAGGAACAAATGAGGCAGCAACAGGAAACAAACCAAATGCTTTTGAGGGAAATACAACTCCTGAAGGCTGGCTCGAGCAGATCTGTTGAGGACAATGTCACTCCGTTACACCCCAGAGCGTTGAACTTTAGTTCAGCTGTATATACCGAGGATAATAGGGGGAATATCGTGCCTAGTCTTCCTCAGAATCATACTCCTGAAATACCCTCCTCGATTAGGATGTCAACCATGAGGAGCTCAGGATATGGGCAAAATCCTCCAACGGGTAACGTGTCGAATAATAACAATACTCATGCTACTAACAGTGGTGGATCTTTGCAGGATACAGGTGTAACATCAGCACTTACCAGGGAACTTCAGAAGTTGAAGGACATGATATCTAGTGTACCTGGGGTGGTCCAGCCGATCCCGGAAGTATCTCAAGACAGCCACAAGATATCTCATTTTGCATATCCTATCTGTGATGCTGAGATCCCAAAGAGATTCCAAACTCCCAACATGAAGCTTTATGATGGGAGTACGCATATTGCTCAGTATAGGGAAAGAATGGAGATTAACCCTATCCCTCCGGAGCTCAAGGAAGCGTGCTTGTGCAAGGGATTTGGTTCTACTCTAACAGGATCGACCTTAAAATGGCTATTAAACGTTCCTCCTCACTCAATTACTTCATTTGCTCATTTGGTTAATTTATTTAACAGTCAATTTTCTTGTAGTCGGAGTTTTGAGAAACTAACCAGTGATCTTTACAGGATAACTCAACGGCCTCAGGAATCCTTGAGGGATTATGTGAACAAATTCAGCCGAGAATCCTTGGATATCCCACATCTTGATGTTGCAACAGCTGTGCAAGCTTTCAAGATGGGATTACAAAAGGATTCTCAGTTTTATCAGGATCTTGTAATGAATCCCTGCAGGAATCTCGACGAAGCTCGTAACAGGGCTTTGAGATATATCCGTCTGGAAGATGACAGAAAGATGCAAGAAAGGATGAACTCATCCAACACTTATGAGTCAACTAATAGGAAGTCAGAATCCTCGTTCAAGTCATATCGGCCTAAGCCGTATAATAGAAATGAAAACAAAAGAGTGAACGCTGTTGAAGATGAGGATCCTGAAGAGTATCCTGAGTTGTCCGAATATTGCTTTTCTGTTAATATTCCTGAATTGATGTATGCTATGCAGGGTCTAGGAGACAAGGCTAGGTGGCCTCGAAAGAATCAACAAAAGGCTGACTGGAAAGATAAGTCAAAATGGTGTGCTTTCCACGAAGATTTCGGACATATGACTGAGGATTGCATTGCTCTAAGGAAAGAAATAAGCTATCTTCTAAGCAAGGGATATCTGAAAGATCTCTTAGGAAGAAATAAGAATAAGGGTCAGGATACTGAGAAGGATCCTGAACGAGCAGCATCACCTCCCGCGGATGCCAAGATAATCAACTTCATTTCGGGAGGATCCGACATTTGCGGAACATCGTATTCGGCGGCAAAGAGACATGCAAAGGAATCCAAGGCCGAAAGGGGAGGCAAACCTGTCAGGATGACTACCCTCACAGCTGATAAAGTGATCACTTTTGATGCTGATGACAGGGATACTGTCCAAGATCCTCACCATGATGCTCTGGTAATAACATTATATGTGGCTAACCATTTTGTACGCAGGATACTGGTTGATAATGGCAGCTCCGTCAACATAATCCAACTAGAAACTCTGAAGAGAATGAACGTATCTCCAATGGATATCACTTCAAAGTCTACCGTGCTTGTTGGATTCAGTGGGGAGGCTAGAAACACAGTGGGAGAGATAAAGTTGCCAGTATACGTTGAAGGAGTCAATTCGATACAACGTTTCTGTGTGATGGATTCTCTATCCTGCTATAACATCATACTGGGAAGACCGTGGATTCACGATATGAAGGCCGTACCATCAACATATCACCAATGCATCAAGATACCTACCCCTTGGGGAGTGGTCAAAGTGGATAGTGATCAGCAGGAGGCGAAAGAATGCTACTCATCCTCAATGAAATCCTCAACCAAACCTAGTGCAGCATAGCAATTAAAGACACGGGTCCAGGATATCGTGGAGGATCCGGAGCAGGATGTGAAGAAAATTATCCTAGACCACGATAATCCCGATATTTCGGTGCTCATAGGGACCAATATCCCTCAGGATATTGAAGAACAATTAATTAACTTTTTGAAATGCAGGATGTCTACGTTTGCATGGAAGCATGAGAATATGACAGGCATATCCAAAGATATTATCACTCACAAGCTTGGAATTGATAAATCATTCAAGCCTGTGCAACAAAAAAGAAGGAAGTTTGCTCCTGAGCGGAACGCGATTATCCAGGAGGAAGTTGAAAGATTATTAAAGTCCAGAATGATCAGAGAGGTTAAGTTCCCAAGGTGGCTAGCAAACGTGGTTGTAGTACATAAGAAGAATGGGAAATGGAGAGTTTGTGTAGACTACACGGACTTGAACAAAGCTTGTCCTAAAGACCCATTTCCTCTTCCCCACATTGATGCAATGGTAGATGCCACTGCCGGGCATGAAATGCTGACTTTTATGGATGCATCCTCAGGATTTCAACAGATCCAAATGGAGCCTTCTGACCAGGAGGATTCTGCCTTCATGACACCAACAGGTATTTATTGTTATACAGCTATGCCTTTTGGTTTGAAGAATGCAGGTGCAACATACCAAAGATTGGTAAACATGATGTTCAAAGACAAACTGGGGGACACCATGGAGGTATATATCGATGATATGGTGGTGAAATCTAAAAAGGCTGAGGATCACCTCCAGGATATCAAGGGAGCGTTTGATATCCTGGATCAATACAACATGAAGCTGAATCCTGCTAAATGCCATTTCGGAGTGGGGGCAGGAAAGTTTCTTGGGTATATGGTGACGAAAAGGGGGATAGAGGCAAGCCCGGAGCAGATTAAAGCTATCCTGGATATAAAATCATCCTCGAATATGAAGGACGTACAAAGATTAACAGGCCGAGTAGCTGCTCTAAACAGATTTATCTCAAGATCCTCAGAGAAATGCAAAGACTTCTATGATATCCTAAAGAAGAACAAAAGATTCGAATGGGGGGAAAGCATGAAGCAGCCCTGCAGGATTTGAAACGGTATCTCTCAACCGCACCTCTATTGATGAAGCCGGAAAATGGTGAACCACTATCCCTGTACCTTGCTGTATCAGGGAATGCTGTAAGTGCCGTTCTTATAAAAGACCATGAAGGTCAGCAGTATCCTGTTTATTATGTTAGTAAAAGTTTGTTAGATGCTGAAACTAGGTATTCTCATTTAGAAAAATTGATACTAGCATTAGTCATGGCATCAACGAAACTTAGGCATTATTTCGAGACACATAGGATACATGTTAAAACAAATTATCCTATCAAAAATGTGCTTAGGAAACCAGAGATGCCAGGCAGGATGGCCAAGTGGTCAGTAAAGTTGAGTGCTTATGATTTAGTATATGAACCTAGGAATGCCATAAAGTCTCAGGCTTTAGCTGACTTTGTGGCTGATTTTAATAGTGGCTGATTTTAATAGTGACATTCAGGACGAGGTAGATCTAGAAGTTCAATAGCTAGGAGAATCCTCAGGATCCTGGACATTATATACTGATGGTGCATCTAATGTAAGAGGAGTAGGATTAGGAATACTACTAAAATCGCCACAGGGGGACATATTACCCCAGGCTATTAGGTGTGAATTTCCTGCTACTAATAATGAAGCAGAGTATGAGGCTTTAATTGCAGGATTAGAGTTGGCTAAGAGCATGAGTATCAAAAATTTGCAAGTATATGTTGACTCTTTATTAATTACTAACCATTTTAATGGATCCTATGCAGTTAAGGGTGAGAAATTAATCGAATATCTCGATATTCTCAAAAAATTAGCAGGATATTTCGATGTTTTTATACTTGAACATGTACCAAGGGAGGATAATGCTGAAGCGGATGCCTTAGCAAATTTGGGATCATCGATCAAGATACCTGAAGGGATGCAAATACCAATATTACATGTCCTATATCCTGCAACGAATCCTCAGGATAAAGAAGTAGCTGGTATTCAGGATCCTGGAGTAGAACATCCTGAAGAGGATCCTAAATCCTGGACGGCTCCAATCATGAAATATCTCAAAGAAGGACACATCCCTGGAAATGAAAATCCTAAGGCATTTAGGATGAAGGTATCACGATTCACTATTATAGATAATATTTTATACAAGAAATCTCTTGCAGGACCGTATTTGAGGTGCTTGGAGGATCCTGAAGCCAAGGAAGTACTTCAGGATATACATGAAGGGGATTGTGGTAACCATGCTGGGGGCAGGTCGTTATTCTCAAAAGTATTAAGGACAGGATATTATTGGCCAACAATGAGAAAAGATGCCGCAGAATATGCTCGAAGATGTGACGCATGTCAAAGACATAGTAACATACTGCATCAACCTGCTGAACCATTGTATCCTATTGTTTCCCCTTGGCCATTTATGAAGTGGGGTATGGATATAGTGGGAAAGCTACCGAAAGCTTCGGGAGGAAAAGTCTTTATGCTAGCAATGACGGATTATTTCTCTAAGTGGGTTGAAGCTGAAGCATTTGTTCAAGTTAGAGACCAAGAAGTAGTATCCTTCATAAAGAGGAATATCCTGACCAGATTCGGAGTACCAGCTGAGATAATCTGTGATAATGGTTCTCAGTTCATAAGCAGGAGGACTACGGACTTTTGCAAGAGTTGGGGAATCAAAATGATCACATCTACTCCGGTACATCCTCAAGCAAATGGACAAGCAGAATCCTCAAACAAGATAATTGTCAATAACTTAAAGAAAAGGCTTGGAGCCAAAAAAGGAAGATGGGCAGAAGAATTACCCTTTGTTTTATGGGCCGATAGGACAACGGTAAAGAATGCAATAGGCCAAACCCCATTTTCCTTGGTATTTGGAGCAGAAGCAATGATTCCAACGGAAATGACAATACCTACTGCAAGATCTACCCTAAGTGATCCTGAGCAGAATCCTGAAGCCTTGAGTCAGGATTTAGACACTATAGATGAGAAGAGAGATGCGGCAAGGCTAAGGATGGCAGCATATCAACAGAGAATATCCAGGGCATATAACAAGAATATTAGGACCAGAAGATTTAAGATTGGAGATTGGGTGTTAAGAAAGGCTTTTCAGAATACTACTAATCCTGCCGATGGCAAGTTAGCTCCAAAATGGGAAGGACCATATGAAGTTGAATCAGAAGCAGGGAAAGGAGCATACAGACTCAAGAATATGGAGGGGGATATGCTACCGAGATCTTGGAATGCTATACACCTTAAGCTCTATTTCAAGTGAGTTTAGAATTCAATTTTTAACTCAGAATGGTATGAATTCTATCTTTTTTAAATATATTTTGGTTTAATTTATTCTTTGAAACTCAATACTGACTTAAGCATCGGAGGGGTGTTAGCCAAGCTAACACCCACCTTAGTTTACAATTGTTTTGCAAGATATGTTTCAGGATATAGCTCTAGGATATGCACTCAGGATAACTCAGAAGATTAGAGGATTGGCCCCCTCTCTTACGTTTAAGGGATACTGATTCCTTCACAGGTTTAAAGGTATTCACCTTTCTTTGGAATTGGGTTTAAACACCCCGCCTGGAGCGCAAGTTATCCAGGGATAGTTCAAGGTGGCGGGACCAGTTCATGTAAAAGTGGCTGACAATTTCGTTACTGTTGGCTATACCGTGGATCCTTAAGGTATATGAGGATTGATCACCCTCTCTCACGAAAGGGTATTTTCATACTCTCTAAGGTTTAAAGGTTTTCACCTTTCTAAGTCTTGGAGTTTATACACTCCCGCCTGTAGCGCGTGAAAAATTGGGATTTTCCCCAGGATACAAGGGATTTATCTCCAGTACATCCTTGGGTTTTACCCTTGGGACGTAAAAAAATCTCTTATGCAATGGAATCTGACATTAAGTAGATTTCTAAGATACTTGAAGGCATTGTATACAGGGGACATTCCCTCCAAGGTGGTGGTGTAAAGCTAAAAGGATGAAGTTTGCGACTAATGCACTAAGTACCTTGCACAGGGGACATCTTCACTGGAAGAGTTGCAAAGGGATTGAAGTTTGGTAATAGGTTTATGTCCTATTTCTGGTATGATCTTTCCTTTATAAGCCTCGTTTAGATTTTTGGTGACATTATATTAAGTATCCTGATATATATCCTCAAAGTCCTTTTAAGGATATTTGATTAGGATGTTTGAAACTAGTATTGGTTTGGAACTTTGATCATTTAAATATTATCAAAACTTGGTTTTGAAAAGATAAACTATTTTTTACTTTCTAAAGAAATTTTTACAAAGTTGAAGGAACGTTTGGAAGATCTATCTAATAAAAGGCTTTTGCAGTATGTTCTGAGCATACTGATCAGGATGTTTTATAAGATACCAATACAAAATCTTTACAAAAATAAGACTCACACTAAGTAATGCAAAGTAATGCAAGGTAACAGAAAATAAGTCAAAAGATATTTATATTATTAACAAGTCAAAAGTTGTGCTTTTGGTTTCACCTAAAACCAAGGCCCATCCGCCAAAAGCACAGTTAGTTTTTACCATACTTGTGTAACGGTTGCAGGATCTATCTCAAAACAGGACCCGTCCACCTACAACCGTTACTACGTTCAAAACAAGTTATACTAATTGATGACCAAGGGCTTCGTCCTAAAACCTAGGACCCATCCACCTTTGGTCATCACATTGTTCTAGTGCAGGAAAAGTAAATTGTTCAAAGACAGGAAAAGTAAATTGTTTATGCAACCACAACCATGAATTTAAAAAAAAATGGGCTCCGGCCTTGGCACATATATCCATCATCGCCCATTTCGCCGCCTAAGATGCGGCACCTTCTTGATCAGCAACCTCCTTGCCAGCATTCGCCCCAGCATCAACCTCGGGATTCTTCTCAGCATCATCACTAGCATTGGCCACCTCCTCTGCCGCCTTAGAAGGCTCCTCACCATTATGTTTTGCAGGATGAGCAACGGGATGACCTCTGAGGCCCTGTAGTTTCTCCTCCCAAGCCTTTACATTCCAGGAGGGGCATTCAAAACCCAGATCCATGGCCTCATAAGCCATCCTTATCCTGGCTTGGAGAAGAGAGACGACCACAGAAGCTTTTAGGCTATCCCGGTATGAGCTCATATTCTGCTGATATTGGAGAAGAGCGGCATCTAGCTTGGCTTGAGCATCCTCATTAGCTTTGTGGAGGGCGGCTTGATGTTCCTGAGTCATTGCCTTGTATTTGTCTTCATAATGCTGGGATTTGGCAGCCGCGATGGTTCCTTGGTCAGCTATGGTGGCTTGAGCTTTCTCCAGCTGGATCTTTAACATCTTGTTAAGCCCGCAAGCGTCTTCATGCAAGTGCATAAGACGATCCAGACCCTATTGATAAAAACACAGGTATTAATGTGAAAAATAAGCAGGATAAAAACTAACATACTTGTACAGGATATCGAAAAGGAAATTCTACCTGTTTGAGGAATGAGGTGGCTTCATTGAACCTATGATTCTCAAGAGAGAATGTTTCAGAAACAGCTGGGGAATCAGTCTCCTTTCTTTTACGAGAGCTGGATGCCCGGGTCCTGGATGCCGGAGGGCCTTTGGGAGCAGAAACAGTTTTCGAGGAGGTAGGCTTTGGTGTAGCGGACGACTTTGGCTTGGATTCTTGTTTGGTGGGTTCAAGGCTGGAGTAGCAATCCAATTCGTCAAGTTCAAAACCTTCAAGGTTGACGACTGGTACTACAAAAGGGAAGATATTCTTAAACTCATCGTATTTTTGAAAAATAATTAATATATATAAGAATGTGCTTACCAGACATTTCTGAGCTTGATTTTTGATGAGAACCTGTAAGAGACAGGGAAAAAGTTCTTTCACTGGCAGGAAGACGGTAGATTTCCTTGATCTTGGATTCAGATTCTGCACTGGGAGGCACTAAATCTCTGAAATTCGCTGCATAAAAACATCAGAGTATAAGTCCGGGATACAGTTTGAGGATATAATTGGGGATATTCCTAAAACCCTAAATCCTACCGTTGGTTAACCATTTAACTGGTAGATCGAAACCCTTATCAATAGAGTCTCTTTTTACGAAAAAGAATTTTCGTCGCCATCGATCCTCATTCTTGGTGGCTTTAAGGACCAAAGGGTTCTTGATGGAAAACAGAAGATAACGGTGATTGCCATGGGATCTCAACCGGTATGCTACGGGAAGGTCCTCAACAAGTAGGTTAGGAAAATGATGAGATTTGATTTGATCCAACACTATCAAGACTCGCCAGACCATTGGCATAACTTGGGCATAGCTAAGGCCGGTGAGGTCGAAAAAGCTAGAGATAAAGGGTGGAAATGGGTACCGGAGTCCAAGAGAGAAAGGATAAGCGAAAAAACAAACCCACTCTTCGGATGATGCGTCCGATCGGGCTTCCTTGTCGAAGGGGCGAAAGACCGTTCCGGTGGGAAAGGCACCGGAGTCTTTGAGAGCAGCAATGTCAGCATTATTGAAGCAGCAAATCTCCTTTGCTGGATCGGTGATAAAGTTTTGACTTATGAGGGTTGAGGCTGGTCGGTCTGATCGGGATTTCGTTTGTGGTGCCATGAAGAGTATTGAGCAAATTAATAAAAATTCAAGAAAGGAGATTAGAAAAGAAGATACCTGATGTTTGCTTGCAGATAAGGATAACCAAGACAAGGAGTCCCTCGGTTAATATAGGATGAATATAGGGGGGTAAAAAGTAAATAATGCCTTGGAAGTTGCACCGCTGTCATTTCAAGAGTCTAGTCATATTAATTGCCTTAAGTTATGAGGTGAAACTTTTGAAATATATCCGTTGGATTGGTATCCCAACCGATATATTTGGGGACAATTGTTAGGGGTCATTTTCTTAACGTATATATCCTGACCAATATCCTGCCTATGTTTGTTCATTTGTGACCAGGATGCTGGAAGAGGATATTGCTAACATCTTGGGCGATATCCTGAGGCTTATTGAATTAACCACGTGCAGGTTAAGGGCTGAGACTTGCTAACGGTCAAGAGGACTTCTTCTCCTCAAGACTCGGACGAATTTGTTGAGGAAGAGACGTTGAGCCCGAAAGACCAGGTCTACAACGTTCGAAGAAGGAATATTCGGTGGATCCCGCAAGTTTAGGCTAGTTTGTTATTTTATCTTTACTATAAATAGATGGGGGCGGATCAGCTTAGAACACACGATTTTTCACTAACACTCTCATACACTTACACTCTCTAGCTCATCGCAAACACCACACTTGTATTCAAGTTTCGTTGTAACACTTAGTCGATCCGTACCACATCTTGCACTGTATCCTGATTTTTGAAGCAATAGAAGAACTAGGCAGCTGCGATTGTCATCTCCCGAGGTTTTATGCCGGCGATCTAGATTGATCAAGGGCTTTCCTCGTACATCTCGTGTCGTTTACTTTACTTTTGCTCATTGTTTGATCATAGATACAGCTCTATATCCTGAGCCGTATCCTGAAACTGTTTTTACAAATTAATTTGATTAACATATTTTCGACACTCATTTCTAGCACACTACCTCACGTAACTAATTTGATCACTTAATTACTTCGGTAATTTTTGACCAAAACAGTAATGTTTGCCATTTTTCTGTTTAAACAATGACACTTGAACGGTTGTACTAAATATTAGCCTGTGAAAATTTAACTTACAAAATTTTAACCTAGAATTTTGTGGGTTTTCTTCATATATGCTAAACAACATGAATGAGTTGTCTGAAGCTCTTCAGAATCTCAATCTCTATACTGTGAATGTGGAAGTTTCCATAGATTTTACCGGTTATTGTGCCGACACTGAGGAACCTATGGAATTTCAAGCCCAACCTCTGGAAAAACCCAAACCAAGAAAGAAAAGAAGATTCGTGGGTTGGAGGCGTGTGCGCAGGAAGAAACCAGTGACACAGAAAGTTATAAAGACTGTAGATCCCAAAGATAAAGGCAAGGGAATAGAAATCGGAGAAAGTTCCAGACAAGACCAGGAAATGCCATCTTGGGAAGAGCTGGATCATAAACTAGCACTTAGTGACCTCATCGGACCTGCCAATGCAAATCTCTTTAATTACCCAGCGGAAGCACAACTTCCAGTCGATTTAGAGCCTGATATCCCAGATCCTATTATCCACTCCCAACCTCTACCAGCGGAGCTAGAAGAATGGTGGACCACCGATTGGCAGTTTCAGAATCTCCTCAATAACCCTAATACCTTTTTCCCCAGTTCGACCTAGAGCCTCCACTACACCCACCTATGAGCTCCGAAAATTTGGCAGAACTCTGCCACTATGGCGAGGAACTAGTGGACGCGGGGAATAGAATCCGGAAAGTAGGGGATAGAATATCCTGGAAATACGACGAAAGAGCACGTCGTTTCTAAAAGTGCCAGCTGACGGGATCATATGTGGTTGTGGGAATACGAGTTTAATAATAGTAATATAATAATAATAAAAATATAATTATGTGAAATAACTTAAAAATAAAACTTTTGTAAGATAACTTGTGTGTACGGATGCCTATGATATATATAAAATATTGAACGTCGAAAAATCGATAATTTTGGCTATACTTGTTAACTTGATTATGTGCAATTATTTTATTATGCTTAGTTATTAATTAAGTTGGTGCTAATAACTTATATATATTAATTACCAGATGGAAAACGCTGGTAATGAACCCGTTAACGAGATTAATCAATCTGAGCAAAATAATGAAGACCACTTCCTCAATAGGCAAGATATCGAGAACATCATTGCTCAAGGAATAGCCAATGTTATTCCAGCAATTCTTGCTGCTGTACGAAATCCAGTTGAACCTCAACAAATTATTCCCAGCAAACGCACTCACAGCGATAATTTCAGTAATAGCATAAATGGAGGCGGTAACATTAATAATAATGATAATGATGTACTGCAAGCCCCAATTCTTAAAAGAATGAAAGCTGCAACGCCTGGTTGCACTTACAAGGAATTCCTTGCCTGTAAACCTGTTGAGTTCGCAGGCAATGAAGGTTCGACTGCGGCACTGCGTTGGTTGGAGAAAACCAAGGCAATAATCAAAATAAGTAAATGTGCAGCAGAGGATAAGGTCATGTATGCTTCTCACCTTTTCAAGGAAGAAGCATTAGAATGGTGGAACACGGTATTACAAGCTAAAGGAAGCGACATGGCCTATGCCATGAATTGGGAGGAGTTTAAGCGTCTGGTGGAAAGAAAATTCTGCCCAGAATATGAAAAAGAGCAGATGGCGAACAAATTCCTGAGCCACCGAATGGTGAATGTTGATTGCCGAGGGTATACTTCGAATTTTTTCGAATATGCTCGAATTGTGCCTACTTTGGCTTCGCCAGAGCCGGTACTTATTTCTCGCTACATTTGGGGTTTAATTAGCGAAATCCGTGATATTGTCAAAGTTGCGAGACCCCGCATGATCGATGATGCGGTGGAATTAGCCAACACTTTGACAAACGGACTGGTGCGTACGCGAGAAGAAAATAGGAAGAAGGAATTGGCTCAGAAAATTACCCAAGGATTTCGTGTGGGTAATAATAGCAATTTAAAGAAAAGAGGAACTGGGCAATCTTCCACTCCGCCGTTCTGCAGAAACTGCAAAAAGAAATATTTTGGAAAATGTAATGAACCCTGCAACTTCTGCAAAGCTATAGGACATCGTGAAGAAGATTGCAGAAAGAAAACAAGGGTCTGCTATAATTGTGGAGAAGCTGGGCATTTCAAACCAGAATGCCCTAAGTTGGTCAAACCAGCGGATAACAAGGCTAAACCTGCAGAAGGAACTACCAAGAAAAACGTAAGAGCATTCCAATTGACTATGCAGGAAGCTGAATTGATTCTTGACGTAATAGCTGGTACATTCTTAGTTCATAACGTTTATGCGAGAGTATTATTTGAATCTGGTGCAAACCAAAGTTTTATAAATACTTCATTCTGCCAAGCTCTTAAGCTACCCTTAACAAAACTTAGGCAAGTTTTTATTGTAGAAACGGCAGACGGGAACTCTGTTAAAATAGACACGATTTTGCAAAAAAAAAAATATAGAACTTTCAGGTCAAAAAATTTCTGCAAACCTATTACCCATGAATTTAGTTGGATTCGATGTCGTATTAGGAATGGATTGGTTAGTAGCCAACCATGCTCGAATCCTTTGTGATAAGAACTCCATAAAAATTTATTCACCCACCGGAGAAGTAATCATGGTTACAGGAGATAAGCCACGTAAATCCATGAAGTTCATTTCAGTAATGAAAGTGGCTAGTTATGAACGAAAGCAAGGAGTAGTGTAAATGATTTCGGTAATCATTAGCACTAAGGGTAAGGAATTTAAGGAAATTCCTATAGTCTCAGAATACCCAGATGTATTCCCAGAAGAGTTACCAGGATTACCACCGGATAGGAAGGTAGAATTTAGAATTCATTTGATTCCTTCAGTAGCAAAGGCACCTTATCGTCTAGCACCCACCGAAATGTTAGAACTGAAAAAGCAATTAGATGAATTGCTCAGTAAAGGATTCATACAACCTTGTTCATCCCCTTGGGGAACACCAGTGTTGTTCGTAAAGAAAAAGGATGGTTCGATGAGGATGTGTATCGATTATAGGGAACTAAATAAGGTTACAATTAAGAATCGATACCCATTACCTAGAATTGATGATCTCTTTGATCAACTCCAAGGAGCTAGATATTTTTCTAAGATACATTTACGCTCCGGATATCATCAGTTAAAGGTGCAAGAAGAAGACATACCTAAAACTGCTTTCAAAACTAGGTATGGTCATTACGAGTTTATAGTTATGCCCTTCGGACTAACAAATGCTCCTGCAGCATTTATGGACATGATGAATAGGGTTTGTAAACCATACTTGGATAAATTTGTAATTGTCTTCATCGACGATATACTTATTTATTCCAAAAGTCAGAACGAGCATTGTGAGCACCTGCATGCACTCTTAACTTTGTTAAGAAAAGAAAAGCTTTATGCCAAATTCTCGAAGTGTGAATTTTGGCTACAGGGGGTGCAATTTTTAGGTCACATGGTGAATCATGAAGGTATTCACGTAGATCCTGCTAAGATAGAAGCAATCACCAAATGGAAGGTCCCGCAATCAGTTACGGAAGTTAGAAGTTTTCTAGGATTAGCTGGGTACTATAGGCGCTTTATTAAGGATTTTTCTAAGATAGTTGTACCATTAACTAAGCTAACCTGTAAGTCAGTTAAGTTTGAATGGGGACCTAGACAGGAAGAAGCCTTTAGGATTTTAAAACAAAGATTAACCAACACCCTGATTCTAGCCTTACCAGAAGGAATAGAAGATTTTGAAGTTTATTGTGATGCTTCTAAGCTAGGATTAGGATGTGTGCTAATGCAACGCAAGAAGGTAATTGCGTATGCCTCCAGGCAATTGAAAAAGCACGAGGAAAACTATACGACTCATGACTTAGAATTAGGAGCCATAATTTTTGCCCTTAAGATTTGGAGACATTATCTGTGTGGAAGTAAGTTTACTGTCTATACGGATCACAAAAGTTTAAGGTACATATTTGGGCAAAAAGAATTGAACATGAGACAAAGGAGATGGATGGAAATTCTAAGTGACTACGATTGTGATATTCAATATCACGAAGGAAAGGCAAATGTAGTTGCCGATGCCTTAAGTCATAAGTATCATGAAAAGCAAAAGCGAGTTCGTGCTCTTAGATTAAGTTTACAATTAGACTTAATAGAACAATTAAATAATGTTCAGGAAACAGCAATCAATGATGATGCTGAAGGAATGAAAGTAAGAATAAAGGAATTAGAGCAAGGAGCTGATGGAATTTGGAAATTCCACAAAAGAAGAATTTGGGTACCTAAACAAGGAGAATTAAGAAATAAGATTTTAGAGGAAGCCCATAAATCTAGGTATACCATGCACCCTGGAAACAATAAAATGTACCAAGATTTAAGAAATAATTTCTGGTGGATAGGAATGAAAAAAGACATAGCTAGATATGTATCTAAGTGTCTAACTTGTTTACAAATTAAGGCATAACACTAGAAATCTTCAGGGTTACTTCAACAATTACAAATGCCTATTTGGAAATGAGAGCTCATAACAATGGATTTTGTTACTAAGTTGCCCAAACCCAGAAAAGGAAATGATGCGATTTGGGTAATTGTGGATCGATTAACCAAATCAGCTCATTTTCTACACATGAAAGAAACCTTTAGCATGGAAAGGTTAGCAAAATTATACGTAGACGAAGTAGTATCCTTACATGGAGTTCCACTCTCCATTGTATCGGATAGAGATAGTCGTTTCACTTCGCATTTTTGGACAAGTTTCCAAGAAGCCATGGGGACTAATCTGAACTTGAGCACTGCATATCATCCTCAAACAGACGGACAAAGTGAAAGGACGATCCAAACCCTGGAAGACATGCTTAGGCCATGTGTGATAGATTTTGGTGGAAATTGGGATGACCACCTACCCTTAATTGAATTTTCCTATAATAATAGTTATGATTCAAGCATTGAAGCTGCCCCATTCGAAGCACTGTATGGACAAAAATGCAGAACTCCAGTCTGTTGGGCAGAAATAGGAGAAAGTCAATTATGAGGACCCGAAATTGTACAAGAAACTACCGACAAGATCACTCAAATCAAGGGAAGACTAAAGACGGCTCGAGATCGCCAGAAGATTTATACCGATAATCGAAGCAAGCCACTGGAATTTCAAGTCGGAGATAAGGTACTCTTGAAAGTTTCTCCTTGGAAAGGAGTAGTTCGGTTCAGAAAGAAGGGAAAGCTAAGTCCAAGGTACATAGGACCATTCCCAATAATCCAGCGAATAGGACCAGTTGCTTATCGCTTACAACTACCAGAAGAATTAGCCGGGGTACATGACGTATTTCATGTATCCAACCTCAAGAAATGTCTATCTGACGAATACCTCTTCAAGATATAGAGGTAAATGAAAAGTTAAAATTTGTTGAGAAGACACTGCAGATAGAAGACAGAAAGGTCAAGTTTCTCAAACACAAAAGACTCATACTGGTCAAAGTCAAGTGGGATTCGAAGAGAGGACCTGAGTACACTTGGGAGCTGGAATCAGAGATGAAGCGGATATATCCCTACTTGTTCCAGTAAATCTCGAGGACGAGATTTTTATAAGGTGGGGAGGATGTAACAACTCTCATCAAAATTTCTATTTCTTATTTTATTTTGCCCAATAAGAAACCCTAATTAAGACCCCCAAGTAATCCTGCATAACCCCTAAAATTTGTAGAATAATCGGAATCAGGATCAGGGCCCCTAAAACTCAGGGGGGGGGGGGTGTTTCCTAGTCGGTATTATCAACACAGATTTACGTGGAAATCGAATTTGAACGAACCATCAACTCACCCAAGCTACTGAGACACGGGGCTACCCTATGCTAGGGTGGTACCCCTCGCGCCACGCGAGGGCGCCGTTTTCCAGATATAAATAGGGGAGTTTGGCACTTGATTTCTGGCGTTGGTTCGACGTAAAAACTCATTTCGTACGTTGAGTTATCATCAGTTTACTTCATAACACACACAATCACGAAATTCTGCCGTGATAACAGGGTAATAACTCGAGCACTGCTACGATTTAATGTCCGATCGATAGAAACCAATCCAATGGATGTTTAAGTGTTGCTCAAACTTGCGTTATACTTTGTCATTCGTCGTGAATTCGATGGATGTTTAAGTATCGCATTTTGTCATTCATTGTGAAGGTTTTGATCTCGTGAGTTGTCGTAAGAGTTGGATTAAACTTACTAACCTAGTTTTCGTGTGCATTGTTATTTGAATTAGGTTACAAGGCTAATCAGTAGGCTAAACTCTGCCCGTTTAAATCTGCAATGTGAGTCATTCTCTTTTTATCAAATTGCTTTACAAAACCCTAAATGTTTTCAAGGTTATAATTAGAGGGATTAAGTCTTTGTAATCTTCAATTACTGCCGGTATGTGGGGTTTTGTATACATTACTTGTTTCCCGTCACCATTGGACAACGAGTTAGCCAATGGGTGATCTGACCATAGTCACATATACAGCCGAGTGACAAATACCGATTTGGGGTAATTGGTTGATAAAAACAATGTAATCACCCTTAATACTGTATATTATAACAATGTGTCGTTTTGTGCAAAATGAGTGACTCGCCAGTATTTCCCTGTTGATAAAACCTTTTTAAAACATGTATCAGGTGATCTGCTGTGATCAAGGAAAAAGTGTCGTGTAGCACTACACGCTTGAAGAAGTGGCTTGATTAAATAAAGAAACATGTTTTTGTAAAATAGGGGCTTCCTAGTGAAATCGCCTTTATTGTAAATTACAGGGTTTATCCCTAATTATGAAATAAAATAATCGGGCATTTTCATGTTTTAACGATCCTGTTAATAATTTCGCTGCCAAATTAAATAAATACCACGGGATTTCTGTCCCGCGGCTCCTGGACCGGGTCAAACCAGGTCGGGGGCCGTGACATTAGTCCACTCCCGTCCTCTGTGGCACGGTGTGAGACTTGTCAGACCTAATAGCGCTATTTAACTAATGACCCGTTCGCTAATGGCCTGGAGATTAATTGATATAAAAATGAGGGACTTCATGATAGAGTTGTTGTCTAGTAAGTTTAAGGTTGTCCTACGCAAGGAGGACTGAGGTACGTATTCTACCCAAGGAGAATACGCAGGTTGCATCCCACCAAATGGGGATAGTTGTTGTTCCTTAACCCATTCCCAAACCACCGGGAATCTCATGCTTTGTAGAAAAGTGTGAACCCACCTTTGGTTGCTCGGTTTGACTCTTAAAAATTGTTGGTGCACACATCTGTCGTCTTCGTCTTACATCGAGTCTCAGTCTCGTTGCGGATTTGAAAGAGGGTGATGTCATCATTTTAGATGATGACATCATAATGATGAAGTCATCATGGCATCATCTCACAAAGAGACAAATGCATTTATGATGAGAAGTGGCTGATTTTGTTTATCATTGTATTAAATAGGTCTGCTTATTAGTCAACTAGTGAGGTTCGCTTTTATGTCACAATGTCTGGTTCGCTCATATGTCATAGGATGAGATTCGCTTATTTGTCATGTATGTTGGAGCGAACCAGCCATGTCTATATATAGGTGATAAGAGCGAATCTCACACATAGTTCTAGGTGATTGTCTTCCGGTGAGCCACGAAGTGCTGCCGAAGTGTCGACAGGTTGTACACGTCTTCAAGATCAATAAAATCGACAGTTATAAGTGTATACGTGCTGAATTACTTCGTTACATTTGTTTCCGCCACTTGTTTCGGTGAAAAACTCTTCTACGCGACTCGTTTAGGTCGAAATCCGATCCTACAATTGGTATCAGAGCCAGTGGAGAAGAGTTTTCTACAATTCAGCAGCGATTTCTGTTTCTACACCTTTCTTTTCCGAAAAACAAAACTTTTTACGGTCAAAATCGGCCAAATTTCACATATATTGTGCGTAAACATGTTTTAATCAATCCTTGAAAGTTTCAAAGCTTGAATCGACCTAAAACCTTGGATTTTTGATGTTTCGCTCATACGGACTCGTAACATTGATGATGTCATCAGCTGAATCGCTCATCTGGTCCGCTTATTCGGACATCATCTGATTCGCTTTTCTGGTCCGCTTATCTGACAGTTGTGGTCCGCTCTTAGTAACATTTGAGGTCCGCTTTTAGTGACAGTTGTGGTCCGCTCGTAGTGACAGTCATTTGAGATCCGCTCTTGTGGTTCGCTTATACAGACAACATTCTGGTCCGCTTATTCGAACTTTCTGGTCCGCTCATTTGAACAAATAAAGTCTGGTTCTTGTTATACTAAGTCATCGAACAGGATAATCACGTGATTTCATATGGTTATGTTAAACAATTAATCAGATGTCAGTTCATGCATTGTTGTCATTTACTAAAATTTGAGAGGTGATCAGAACTTCACGTGTTTCATAGTTGCGGTTCAGTTAAATTGGATTGAAATTTAAAGTTGTCGGATATTGGGAAAAGATAAATTCTACAATCGGTGTGTCAGTTAGCATGTGAAACATATCACTGAACCATGTGCTTTGATTAATTAAGTTGTGCAAATCAATAAGAAGTTCATGTGGGATATAATCATCAGCCTATCATTACACGTGTTTTTTTTTTGGTTCGGTTGAAAATTATAGAATATTGGTTGTTTGTGGTAAATGGTTTACACGTGAATTTAAGGTTTACATGTGAAAGATAGATAAGTGTTGTCTTGTTTGCATGAAGATCAGTGTATTGATGTCATTGGTTTAAGTGAAGGTCAAATAGAATTGTGACTAATTGTTTTGTTATTTGCTCAAAGTTCATCAGTGTTAAGCCCAAGTTTAGTGTTACTCATTTTGATTTTTCGGCCCATTATTACATGTGAAACAAGGGACGGCCCAAGTTCATCGGTTGATTTTAATTGTTGAAATGTTATTGTGCGGCCCAGTTTTGTACTAATTCATAGTTCACTTCGTGTGTATTGTTCACGAGTTTGTGACAAGGGTCCATTTTGCACTAAAATCCAGTTCGTGTTAAAGTTCATCAGGTCGTTTGAAAGTTCGTCAGTGTGATTGTGAAAGAGTCGTCATTTGAATTGGATCCGGTTCATAGTTGTCCGCACAGTTGGTCAATTTTCAGTTCGCACAGAAAATCACTAGTCTGGGTATCAGTCGTATTCAATTAATCGATAAATTGTTAAACTGATTGTTTTTTGTTTGTCGACAGGTGATAAAGGTGTGTTACAAGGAGAAACAGTTTGTTTGAAAGTCATCATGGATACCGAGTTCTATAATGCGTTTGCAACACCATCTGGTCCAGGTGCTATTGCTCAAGCTATGAGTTTAGAAAATGAAACGGGAACCACCCAAAAGCCCCCTAAATTGATGAGTATTGAAGAATACTACGGGTGGAAAGACAGATTCGAAAACTGGGTTCAGGCAAACCATCTTAGGTCATGGGAATGCATATTGAAGAAATATGTGTTGCCTCGAACAGAGTTGCAGGTTCTCAAAGAGTTATCAGAGTTTACGGATCAGGAACGTGTTATGTACAAAGCCGAAAAAATGATGATTAGTCTGTTGCAACAAGCCATCAAAGAAGACATTTTCATTCTGTTACAGCATGACAAAACTGCAAAGTCAATTTGGGATGCACTTAAAGTCAAATTTGAGGGTAGCGAGAACATGATAAAGAGCAAAAAGGCGTTACTAAAGAAAGAGTTTGATCTGTTCAGTAGTTTACCAGGTGAAGACACAAAGAAGCTGATTGAGAGATACTGTCACCTAGTGCGATCAATGTCGATGTTGAGCATTACCAAAGATCGTGAAGAGTGGGTAGACAAGCTTGCTGATGCATTACCTCAGAAAGAGTGGGGAACTTATTTGATGATTCTGAAAAACACGGGTGTTTATGATGGGTTGACAATATCTCAGTTTATTGAAAAGATCGAAAGCCAGGATCTGGAGCAACAGAAGATAGCTAGGATGAACAGTCCGAGTGGTCAACAGGATATTAAAATGTACTACAAAGGTAGCATTCCGGTTTCAGAATCTGAGAGAAGTCCGAAAATTCAGACTGCATTCAGTGCTGGGGATTCATCAGAAAAAGCTGATCAGGGTTCAGGCAAAAGCACCAGTGGATTCTCATCGTTTCCGAGTGTTAATCCTAAAGAATCAAATTCAAGTTTTCAGTCACAAAGCACAAAAACAGGAAATGGCTACGTGATTCAATGTAACATCGCTCTAAATCTTCCAGAAGGTCAAAGCTTCTCAGAAGACACTGCTAAAGACCACATGGCTCTACTTGGTTCCGTATTGTTATCTTATGAAGGTCTAGTTGCTAGTCGGATCGGAAATCCCATGCTCACCAAAGAGGATTACGATCAAATAGACGCAGAAGAGATGGAACTGATGGATATCAAATGGTGTCTTGCAAGTGTTCTTAGACGTGCTGAAAAGTTCAAAGCAATTACCGGGAGAAATGACTTTCTTGATGCTTGTGTATCTACTTTAGGTTTTGATAAATCTAAAGTTACTTGTTTCAGATGCAGGGAAAAAGGCCATTTCAAGCGGGAGTGCAAGAACAGGGAAGCTAGTGGTGCTCAGAATCCGTTTAGAAAAGATGATTACTACCGGAAAGCCATTTATCAGCAAGTTGGTCAATCACAAGATTCACAGACAGCTCATGGTAGAAAGATTGAGGATTCCAAGAGAGCGTGTGCGGTAGATTTCAACTGGAGCAACTATATATCTTCTGATAGCAAAGCATGCATAGTCGATCAAGATGATGAGAAACTACCAGAAGGTTTCAGTTGGGATATGTTTGTGGATGAAAAGGGAGAGTTCAAAGCGTTCATTGCCAAGATCGTCCGAGAGCCAGATTTGTTTGCTACTTGGATGAGATCTATCGGGGAAAATGTGAAAAGTGAAGATGAAAAGTCTGTGTCAACCGATGAAGGATCAGATAGTACTGATAAACTTTCAGAGAGATCTGGAGAAATTTCAGAAGGTTTAGATGAAAGTTTACAGAGTTCAGATGAAGAAGTACAGAATGAGTTTGTTTCAGAAAAGGAAGTTGTATTTGATAAAACACCGTCTGATTTTAGTAAATTAGATGATGATTCTGATAAATCTTTAAAATTTGATCAATCACCAGATCATAGCAGTAGTGATGATGAGGAAGAAAAACATATAAATGTTGCCAAATCTCATCTTTCTCCTGAAAGTTTTCATTTCTATTTTGCAGATCGAGTAGAGAAACTAAAGGAGAAAAGAGCTGCTAAAGAACAACAAACTGAATCTGATGGTGATGTTCAGAATGCTGAAAGTGTTGTTGAGAAGATTACCGAGGTTGAAAAAGAAGAAGAAAAGGTGATTGAAGTAGAAAAGGTGATTGAGGTAGTTAAAACAATCGAAGTTGAGAAGATTGTTGAAGTCGTCAAGCCTTGCGAGAAGTGTTTAGAAGCATGCAAGGAATGTGTTGCAAAAGACGACATAATCGCTGAGTATGAGAAGAAGAAAGAGCAGTTACTGTTCAATCTCAATTATGTGAAAGAATCTTATGATGTCTTGAACAAAACAGTAACTGGTCTTCAAAAGACAAATTCAGAAAGAGAACAAGCACTAACAATGATGAATGCTGTGATGATGACAAAGCAAAAAGCTATCAACTTTTACATCGAAGAGAGTGCTAAATGGAAGCAAGAGTTGGAAACAGAGAAGATTGAAAATGAGAGAATTAGACGTTTATTACAAAGTTATTCTAGTTCTGATTATCTTATTGATCGTATTTACCCAACTGTTGCAGGTATGGAAGTTTTTCAAGACGAGAAGCCAATGAAAAAGAAAGATAGTGGTAAGAAACCGACTGTTAGCTATAACAAGTGTCCGCCTCCAATTTGGGAAGGGTACTCTCCTAGAAAACCAAATGAGGAGCAACTTGAAAAAGCAGTCAATATAAAGCTAAAAACCGACACAACTGACGTTTTACCAGATAACATTGATGTCACGTTTACTTCGTCCGATACTGATCATGAGTCTGAGTTAATCAAAAAGGTGGTCGATCAGGTGTTGGATACTAAGGAGGAGTCTGAGTCAAAGTCTGAGTCTGAGTCTGGAGGGTCAAATTCGTCAGTCAACAGTCAAAAGTCGTCGGTTAAACGATCTTATAGTTTAGAATTTTTGTTATCAAAAGCAAATTTGGATGATGAAACATTTGAAGTTGCATACACTTTAAATGATTCGGACAAATTATACTCTGACAAAGAGTTTCCAATAAGAAGTGTTCGTTTTGACATGATCAAAAAGGTTTTCAAAATGACAGAAATTAATATTTCTGAAATAAAAGATTTAAATCTTACTGAAAAACCTAAAAAATACACTTCAATAGTTCAACAACGTCTAAACAAGAAAAAGGGTTACAATTCTGGTTCTGGTTTTCAAAAGAAATCAAACCAAAATCGTAGCTACAAAAAGAAAGGTCTTGGATTTATTCCACCAGAAAATCATAAAAATTTGAAAAATTCTAAAACAAAAACAGAATTTGTGTCAGGTGGACTTGCAGAAGAGGAACAGAAGAAACCATTCTGGAGACAGTCAAATCAAGAATTTCTTGCTGAAAAAAAAAGAATGGAACTGAAGTGTTTTATCAAAGAGAGACTCGTACCTGTTACAAATGCAATGAAGCTGGTCATATTGCATGGAACTGTCCGAAAAATGCCAAGACAAAACAGGGAGTTTCTAGGAAACTAAAAGAAATAGTTGTTGATATTGAATCACCAACTGAAAAATTTAAAATTTTTGAAAACTCAACTTATGAGGTTGGTGAGTGTTCTAAAAAGAATTTTTATAAAAAGAAAGAGAATGACAATCAAGTGTGGGTTGTTAAGAAAGTTGATGAGAAAGTCGGCGATGAATCTGGTTCAACAAAGCCAGAAGAGCCACAGGTTGAGGTGAAAATTTCAGTGAATGATGATGAGTTTCCATCACTGAAATTTGAAGAAGTTAAACAGAAAGTTGGTAAGGTTGATATCTCGAATCAGTTTTACACAGAGAAAACTAAGTTTGATGTCGAGAAAACATTCAATGGAAGTGTTAAGAAAATTTTTGGGAAAATGTTGAATGGGAAAGTTAAGGGGGTTAAAGAATTTTATGCAACTAAAAAGGCAACTTACAACCCTACTGTGCAAGAACTGAAAGCCATCAAGTCTGAGAAGACTTGGATGGAAGTATGTTTCCCTTGAAGTCTTAGGACTTTGCCGGAGATCCCAAGTTTGTAATCGTGGATCAGGAATCGGCATTTTTTTTTAAAATTGATTGTTTGATTGAATTTTAAAATTAGTTAAATTTTTTCAGGATAAGTGTGACTTGCCGGAGCTTCCAGGTTGGTAAGTGCGAAGCAGGAATCGGCATCTTGATTGGTAAAATGGTTTGTGTAGAGGTTTATTCCTACATAGGCTTGAATGTTGTGAATATGTTTGCAAGAGGTACAAAGTGATTCGTCAAGGTCATTAGTTTGAACTTGATGTAATCCTCATATATGTGATTGAATGAACAATGTGATGTACCACACCCCGAAACTACAAATGGTTTAAAATCAACAAAACGTATTTTCCGGACAAATCATTTTGGTTAAAACAAACTTAAGTGTTTTGAAATCATAATGAGAAAATAGTTTTGTGAAAGGGGGAGTTCTGATTGTTTATGCCAAGTGGATGGCGAATTGAGGTGATTTGATATCAGTTGTCACTTTCTGTATAGTTTGTTTTCAAATTTCCTAAAATGTGTTTGCATTTTAGGGGGAGTAAGAAATTTTAGAAAATCCAAAAACATTTGAAAATTTGAAAAAGGCAAAAACATGATAAAATCAAAAATGAGTTTTGGTGTCTAAGAAGAGGAAATGATAGTACATCAGTAGACAGTCACAGTATGCTAAAGAATTGTATTGTTTAAATAGCGTTAAACAGTCTCACTGATGATATGCCGATAGGTTTTTACACATTTAGTAAACTTTTTCGGGATATAAACTAAATTTCAAACTTGCTTATTTCGTGGGGAACACTACTTGGATATATAGGTAACCCCTGAAATCTCGTTTGAAAGGTCCCTTATTCTGAGATACTAGGTCTTTATGCTCAGTGATATCTGGGGTATTATCCCGGGACTTCTGATTTTGCGGAAGCAATGGCCTAGTCCCCGGAGAATACTTTCCGCATGCTTGAAATATAGCGCAGCCCTCAGCAAATTGATGAAACAATAAAATTGATAGTCATTGCTGTTGTAATCAAAAGATCCTCTAAAGGGGACCCACCAAAAGTCGAAGCCGTCATCTCTCTGCGTATCGAAAGATCGACCTGAGCTCTCACGGCCCTCGTACTATAATTTATTCCCCTGACAGATATCATCTGTGGTATACTCACCTGTAAGACTGAATATTGGGATCTGGATACGGGAGTATATTCAAGAGGTGGGACACATGAGTGAGTTTAAGTCTTTAAAACACCTAACTCATATCCTGAATTAGTTGAAATTTGTGTGAGAATTTAAGTGGATCAGTATATCGGCAATCTAAGTGAATTGTTTAATTCTTAATGTGTAATTAAGCTCAACGGTACTCGTGACTTGTCATAAACTGATATGATCCTCTTACACAAAACTTACAAAACATTGTCTGTAAATATTTCTTTATTGCATTTCTTTTCACTCAAAATTACAAAAAGATTTTCGGTGTGTTTTAGCATAAACTTTTGAAAAAGTCAAAAAGATTTTCGACAACTGATGTTGGAAAGCTGATTTTCAAAATTCCGAGTGCTAAACTTGATGACATTGTTGTGAGGGGGAGTGTATCTTAAATGTCAAAATATGTTTTTAAATCAAATATGATGGAGAGTGATTGGTTATGTTTATGAGAGGGAGTTGTCTGATTATTTCAGAGTGTTTACATTGAATTGTTAAATACGTAAAATTTACTTTTAGGTAGAGTGTGTTTGTGCAGGTTTAAGTTTGAGCTGGATTGATGATCCTGAGATGGATGGTAGTCAGGTTGCAATCTTGGAACAACATCAGAAAGAATCAGCCAGATTATGATCCTGAAGCAGATGATGCTGAAGAACTAACGGAATGCCAGCACATTGCAAGGGGGAGTCTGTTAATTTTGAGAGAAAGAATGAAGCTCAAAGACTGGTCAAGACTGAAGATGCAAAGACTCAACATGTAAGACTCGTCAACATCTGAGGGGGAGTCTGTTGGTGCACACATCTGTCGTCTTCGTCTTACATCGAGTCTCAGTCTCGTTGCGGATTTGAAAGAGGGTGATGTCATCATTTTAGATGATGACATCATAATGATGAAGTCATCATGGTATCATCTCACAAAGAGACAAATGCATTTATGATGAGAAGTGGCTGATTTTGTTTATCATTGTATTAAATAGGTCTGCTTATTAGTCAACTAGTGAGGTTCGCTTTTATGTCACAATGTCTGGTTCGCTCATATGTCATAGGATGAGATTCGCTTATTTGTCATGTATGTTGGAGCGAACCAGCCATGTCTATATATAGGTGATAAGAGCGAATCTCACACATAGTTCTAGGTGATTGTCTTCCGGTGAGCCACGAAGTGCTGCCGAAGTGTCGACAGGTTGTACACGTCTTCAAGATCAATAAAATCGACAGTTATAAGTGTATACGTGCTGAATTACTTCGTTACATTTGTTTCTGCCACTTGTTTCGGTGAAAAACTCTTCTACGCGACTCGTTTAGGTCGAAATCCGATCCTACAAAAATAGCTAACAGTCAAGGTCGGTCAATCTCGTCCTAGTATGATTTCCAGTTAGTCCATTAGTGGTTTAATATAGGGCACAAAGTTCCTACTCGCATCTACCACATAACGATACCATTATGAATCCTCTGGATTAATTATACTAACTATCTAGATTCTTTTTTTTTCCTACAACATACTTAGATATTTAATAAATACATATAAAAACAGAAAGAATCAGAATCTTAGTCAATAAAATAGAATGAATTGGGTTCTCATATTCTAAACTTTTTAAGAAAATCCACATGCGTAGATTTGTTTATGTTTTTTATTGTGTTAAAAACGTTTATCAAATCTACAATATTTAACATTTAGTTTCACATGGTAAATAGATGATTGAGTATGCATGAATTATATCATGTTTAGTAACACTATTTATAACGTTTTGAATTTTAATATCCATCTAAACTTATTATATGTAGAAAGAATATGGTGTTCCGATTTCTTAATCAATGAAATGACGTTGATGGTTACATAGACTCACGACAATAAGGCTACATGGTATGGTGCCCATCCCCCCTTGGAGGATGATCCGCCACCTAGGCGCCACATCATAGTCCTCCCAAGGATGGTCCATCCCACAAAACTAGTGGAAATGGGAGGATGGTCCTAGATGATCCTACCCCACCACTTTTATATTTTTTATATTTTTTATTTTTTTAATCTTCTACTTTTTTTAACATTTAACAAATAAATTAACAAAATATTTTCATTAATATTAAAAAACATTACATAAACTTAAAAAGAAAATATAAACTTAAAAAAAACTTAGACTTAAAAAAACATAGACTAAAAAAAACATAAACTTAAAAAAAAACATAAACATAAAAAAAATCCTAATATATTAAAAAAAGCTACTAGTCTTCGTCCTACATGTGGTCGTCTGGTTTGTTTTGAGCGTTGTTCCAAATGTACTCCACCAAGTCCACTTGTAGGTTATGATGTGTGTACTCGTTACGTAGAGCGAACATGTTCAAATCTTGTTGTTCCCCACTAACTGGAACATAATTTCCGGTAGACGCGTTTTCGTCGTACTCGCATATCGCTCTACCTTCATCTTCAATGACCATGTTATGAAGGATGATACAAGCGTACATAATGTGTCATAACCTCTTTGGTGTAGCCGAACGTGCTAGATGTTCAATGATATGCCATTTTTTGTAGAACACCAAAAGCCGGTTCAATATCTTTTCTCGCACCCTCTTGATACTTCGCAAATTTTTTTCTTTTTTCGTCTGTCGGGTGCGGAATAGTTTTAACGATTGTCGAGTACGTTGGGTATATTCCATCTGCTAGGTAGTAACTGCGACAACCGTCAAAAATCCAAGTATCCGTACAATTAATTAGTGCTTAATGACTGTGCTGAATTACAATTAATTACTTTCTGATTACTGTATCATACTTACATGTGCATCACATATTGCATGATGTCACTTCATTATTACATGCAAACCATACTAACATAAATGATGCACAAAGCACAGTTAGCACGGTTAGCGGATAACTCAGAAAAATGCTGACGAGGTTCAGTACATAGACAAACGTTGTTTTGAGACACAGTGTGAGCCAGAGACTAAGTACTACACTAATATGGTGTGTAAGGAAGTAAGGACCACAAAACTGCATTCCTAAGTGATAGTTTAAGTGCCGGGAAGTACCTAAAACCCACATAAAGTGCAGAATTCTGCATAATTCAGCAAAAATCAGCTTTTTTTAACAAGCTAGTAACATGCAAAAATACGACTAAATGGTCCTGAATGCTTTCCTAAGTGTCGGGAATTAAAAGTTTCACAAAAGGGTACATAAAGATCACTAAACGGTATAGTTTAGCACTTTAACGAACCGGTATCTAACCGAACAACCGGACACTACCCGAAACACCAAAATTATACTAGAAGCATTGTTTTATTATTTCTGAGCTAGTTATGATCCCCGAACACCCTAACACACTATATAACACCTAATACACTTAAACACTAATCATTACACCTAGAATCTAACTAAGTAACCTAACCATCCATTAAACCACAACTAATACCCCCCCCCATGGTGGACGATCACCAATGTGGCCCCACCCCATGATCTTCCTTGATACCATTAGATTTGCTAATAAGATATGTTTAGTACTTTGGGGACATATTATCCAATGGGTTAACCTCTAAAATGGATATAAGAGAAGTATGAAGGAACTTGATTCATTAACTTACACACACAACACACACTCCTCTCCTCCCTCTTCTCTCCCTCTCGGCCGTAAACAACAACAACATCATCATCATTCATCAATTTCCATCCATTCCAAGTTTGATCACAAAGTGCTAGAAGTAAGATAAGGAGGTTTGGTGGTCTTGGAGATTGAAGGACCTCTTCCATTTGCTTTTATCCAACACATTTATCATCTTCAACTTCTTGTGTTCATCCCTAGCCATAGAGCTAGTAGTAAGGCCCTTATAATCTCTTGTTACTTCTAATTTTGTTGATTAAAAGATGATGAACATTGTTAATATTGAAGAACAGTAAAGAAACATAATCAAGAAACATGAACATAAGCTTGACATATTATGAGATCTTGATGAAACTATGTTGTTTAGTGTATGTATGATACTTGATTGTTATTTTCTTGAGATTATGATGTTGATCATCATAAGGAGCTTGCTAGATCGTGATTAAACACATGATCTAGCAAGTAAGAGGATGATTATGTGATAAAACAAGATGATCATCCTTATGTCTGAGCATGAACTTGAAGAATAAAGTGATTTCTTGAAAAATAATAATCAAAGTGAGTTAATAATCTTATGGATCTAAGATTTATGAATGGTTTTCCAAAAGAACCAAGTTCAAAATATTATTTTTAGAAGATCTTGGTTCTTACTTAAAACATACACTATTTTTGGTGGTAAAACAAGTGTAGAAACACTTGTGTAACAAAAAGACTACATAAAGAAGCATTTGTAGAAAATGTGTTCGGAAGTTGTAAACACCCAACTTCTTTAAAGATGAATTTTTTAAAGAAGTAAATACATTTCAAAGGGTTACTAAAACTACTAAACACACTACCAAGTTACTACAAGATTTTATGAAAGTTCAAGTTCATGATTGTTATGTAAATAGCATTGTTTTGGCACTTGGTAAGTGTAGGTTGATTGTTGATTGTTTGTGATGATTTTGAAAAGAAAATGATATGCTTTCATAGCATGGACACCTCCATTTTTAAGGGAAACTATGGCAAAATTTTCTAAAAATATAAACACTTAGAAAAATATTTTCAAACCAATATTTACAAGTGTATTTTGATCATGAGTTTTCAATATAAACTTTGCCATAATTTTTGTTACAAAAATACAAATATTGGAGGTTGGTTTTTATAAATAAAAATGGATAAATATGTATTTAGAATATATATTTACATTAAAGACATGATGTGTGTGAATATTTGTATGCTTTGAGTAGTAGTTATATTATTTTAGGGTTAAAATAATATAACCGGACAAAATACCAAGAAATTACAATCCAAAATGTTACCAAAAATTACAAGGAATAAATATATAAGTTACCAACATAATATTGAGAAACCGAACTAAGAAATGTAACTTAGCAAAATATTCAGGAAAATGTGCTTATAAACATATTTTTGGTAAATGATATTCTGGATACAAAGAAGTAAAAATATGATTTTTATTATTATTACAAAGTATATCATATTTTCGACAAGGAGAAAATATATTATTTTCGGGAAGTAAAAATATATTCTCTTGGAATTACTAGGAAGTATAATATTTTTGGGAAAAATATATATTTTCTTGGAATACATTGTTTTTGGATAACATAAGTTTATATATATTTTCTGAAACGAGACTTGAAAATATATTAGTTTGGAACTACAAATAAGTTTTGGCCAAAAGAAAAATTATGAATAATTTTTCTAAGTAATAAAACATATATTTAGGAAATATGCATTGGATATTTATTCCGGAATAATTAATCAGAAGTTAAGTATAAGTATTCTTAGCAAATACAAGAATATGAATATACATGTATGAGATACCCCAATCCTTGGGAAGGAAATATAAGTATAAATACTTGAGAAGTATTATTACAAAAATGTTGTTTAACAATTATTCCAAAATTATAAATATAATTTAAGTTGAAATTCTAATTATTTTGACAATAATTATATTGGAATGATATCAGAAACGTAACTCAAAAACATTAATACTAAGACAAGGCATAACCCGTTCGTCTAATAGACGTTAGTACATTGTAGGTAGTCGTGTTTGCAGAAGGGGATTTGAGCTACGAGTACCGAAGATGCAAGACTGTGAGTTCATATCCCCCTTTTCTTTAAACTGTTTTGTTTATTAACTACGGGGGTGAAATACATGTTATGAAAGGATTACATACAAATACAATTGGTATGGTTAGCCTAGGAAAGTACCATGGATCATGTGAATGGGTAGGCGCATACTTGAGACCATTAATCCTCGTTGTAGGACCGAGGGGCATGAGTGATAGATCTATTTGGGTGTAGCGAGCCCACACCCATGAGGACCAGGGAGGCCCATAGGGTGACTATGTCTTCCAGCCAGAAGCCCGGTACAAATTTGCTAGGTTTGAGCCTTCCTACGCCGTCACACATATCAGTGGCCTTGCAAACCATTGGTGATCTTTTCCTTGTTTGCTTTCATACCGGGATTTACAAACATACATATACTGTTTACAAAGGTTTTATACATACATATACACAAACACATGAACTTGCTCAACTTTTGTTGATGTTTTTAAACTACATGTATTTCAGGAAGTTAAGTGAATCTGGCGGGTGTTTGCATGTTCAAGCTGCGTTATGAATAAAAAGATGTCATCCGAGGTCGTAGGGTTTAGGGGATGTATCTTAATCCTGGATGAGATACATGGTTCTAAACTCGGTTTTATTTAAGGTTTTTTGTTGAGTCTTCATGAACTCATTTAAACATGTTGTGGTTGTAACTTAAATTTGGAGTCTACGTTTTAGACAAGTATGTTGTGGTATTTTCAAACTAAATTTTATGGATGAACATCTTATGGTTTTTATCATATAGCGTTGTTATGATTGAATGCTATGGTATTAAGAAGATCACACCATAACCACGCTTCCACAAAAGTCAGGGTGTGACAGCTTGGTATCAGAGCTTCGATCGTAGCGAACTAGGATTCTTTCTCGAGTCTAGACTACGATCATTAGGGCTCTCATGAAAATGTTTTCATAACATATTTTCATTGCATACACGAAATGTCCAGATCCAGGAAACAAACATTTTTACAAATAAAAGACACAAAATACATTTCAAGGAATTCGTTTATAGTATAGTCTGAGAGACTGGGGAGTTAGTCTGAGAGACTGGGTAGTTCAGTCTGAGAGACTGGGTAGTTCAGTCTGAGAGGCTGGGTAGTCTGAGAGACTAGTTGGGACAGTTTGAGAAACTGGGAGGTTTAGTCTGAGAGACTAGGTGGTTCAGTCTGAGAGGCTGGGTGGGATAGTCTGGGAAGACTAGGATGCATACATGCTTACATTGTTACTACTTACATGCTTATTTGATGATTGTTGATGTATGTGCATATGTTGTGATTGTTTTGTTACAGACATCATGTCCTCATCTGAGAGTGAGCTGTCAGATACTATAGACCCTATGGCCATAGTTTCAAACGATGAGATTGTCCCGGACCCTGAGATTTTCACCTCTGACACTGAGAGCCATTTGCTTTACCTGATTTTGGTGACGACATACCGCATGCTAATGGTCTACCTGACGAAGATCCATTTTTCATTCCTATTCCTGACCAGGATCTTATCATCCTCGGACATCCCGATGATGAGCAGGTCGTGGTCCCGATCCTCGCCCCTCTTCCTCTTGCAGCTTTTCCTCTCGAGGATCTGCCTTTTGATGCCATGTCTGACGATGATATCGATCTTTCTATTGAGGGTCCCCCTGAGGAGGCCCAGGTTGATGGAGCTCCAGTCGACGATGTCATTGTTGTTCCGCTTATTGAGATTCCTATCATTGAGGTTTCATCTGATCATTCTGGCCCTGATTCATTCGAGTCTGTGTCATCTACTACTTTGCATGCACTGGGATTGCAGCGTTATCCCACTGATTCTGATTCTGACACAGCTATGTCTGTCGCACATGTTCCTCCACAGGACTTCAAGTTTGATGATGACTTCGATCCTGACATTGATCCCGAGCATGAGATTGACTTTGTTCCCGACAATCAGCTTTTTGATGTACCCGCTGATCTCGAGCCGGTACCCGCTGATCTTGAGCTGGCACCAGCCGACCCTGAGCCTATGCTTGCACCCGAGCCTATACCTGCTCACGATCCTCTACCTGAGCATGACCCTGTACCTGTTGACATACCTGTTGTTGCTCCCCTTGTACTCGATCCGATCCCTGCAGCCGCTGACCATGCTCCTTTTGCTGATCAGATAGATCCCCGTTACGCATTCACCCGCAATGGGTGGATAGAGGAAGATGATGATATGCCCCCTTTCGTTGAACCTGTTACTCCCCCACCTCCACCTACACATTCACATGTTGATGTTGTCCCGTTTCACCCTCATGTGTCTGATATACACCGCACTGACCTGCCGATCACATTCTTACAGGATATCCCTCCACCCTGTCCAGGGGAAGGCTCGTCCAGTAGGCAGCTTGGTCATATTCCTCACGTGTCAGTCGCATTTCCTTTCGTGCCACCGTTCACACCTGCTACTCATTTTGCTTCTGCACCATCAGGCGAGCCACTCATTTGGTTTCCGCCCAACACTATGCCAGTCTCTGATCCATGCCATCCCTTCCACTACACTGGTTACACGAGGGATGAACTACTCCTGTCCTTGCAGCTTCAGCAGGAGATATTATGTCGAAGAGTCATGGAGCTAGAGAGGATTCCACGTCCTCCACCTTGTACTTGTCAGTCACCTTTCGTGACTCCACCTGCTCCTCTTCTGCCATACCCAGATTTTGACGTTTGTTTTCTTACTATGGAGCAGCAGATTAGTTATTTGTTGCATCGCGTTCATGCTCTTGATGAGGAGTTAGCGCATGTGTGCAGTTTGCTATTCGTTCCTCCACCTCCTCCTCCACCATCAGCATAGCAGGTTTTTGGTTTTATGCAGGTCGCTTACTTTTGATGAGAGTGTCGCTATTGAGCCCAGGTTACATAGCCTTTTGAGGACCACTTTTTGATTTTATGATTGTTGTAGTTTGATGGATATTTTGGACAAGGGTAGTGTGACCCTATAGTCCCTTTTGATGTGATATGGTACATTTGTGAAACATGTAAAACTGTAATTGTAATCGATGATTTATACAAGCTGAATCGCAATATTCTCATTATACACATTGTTGAATTACTTGTTTACATTATGATTGGGATGTTATGTGTTTACTTGCATTGATAAATGTTATTACATACACGTACTACATACTTATATACATAAAGACCTGACCTATACAATCTTCTTTAGAAGATGCCTCCTCGAAGAGACAATCAACTGCCCACAACAGAGGCTGAGTTACAGGAACGGATTTCACGAGCGATAGCACAACATGAGGCCTTACGCTCTGAGCATAGCGGGGGTACCTCGGGAAGCAACCCACCTCTTGGTAATGTTTAAGTCACTAAAGACACATTACGTTACATTTGGATATTCCATGTGTGATCGCTAATGCTTTATGTGAATGATGTTGCTTGTACAGGCTGTACCTATAAGCAATCCTAAGACTGTAAGCCTCTGAATTTCGACGGCACCAGGGGTGCTGTTGCTTTTGTCAGATGGACGGAGAAAACTGATTCTGTGATAAGAATGAGCAAATGTGCGCCGGAGCACCAGGTCACCTACATCTCTGGATTGTTCTTAGATGGAGCGTTATCATGGTCGAATCTCCAAGTCCAGACCTTGGGAGAAGAGGCTGCATATGCCATGACATGGGATGAAATGAAGGAACTCATACGCAAGAAATATTGTTCAAGGGCCGAGATCCAGAAATTGGAAACTGAGTTCTGGAACCTCAAGATGGATGGTCTGAAGATTGCTGAATACGTGCAGAGATTTCACGACTTATCTCACGTTGTACCATACATGGTTGATCCGGAATTCAAGCGCATCGAGCGTTTTATTTTGGGGTTGGCACCTCAAATCATGAGTATGGTGACGACGTCAAAGCCTGCTACGATCACCGAGGCTATTAATCTGAGTGTAGCATTAACTGAAGAGGTAATCAGGTTGAACAAGTTCTTGATCACTGACCAGAAGAAGAAGGAGACTCATGTTGAGTCATCCGGTGAGAACAAAAGGAAGTTCTCAAATTTTAAGAAGGGTACCAGCAGTGCTAACAAGAAGGAAGAGGCAAACGCACCAGCCAAGGTTAAAACTGGTGTTGAAAACAAAGGAAAAGGGTATATGGGCACCTTGCCCAAATGCGATGCGTGTCAGTTGCATCACACTGGACGATGCCGAGCCGGAAAGTGTGAGACATGCGGAAAGGTTGGTCATGCCAAAGAGACATGCTGGTATGGTGCCGGTCGTTGTAATGGTGGTCAGAGAGGTTATGGCAGCGGGAATGGAAACAGTAACCGTGGTGATAATGGGTATGGAAACCGCAATCAAGGAGGAAATGGCGGTAATGGTAATCGTGGTAATTTTGGAAACCAAGCTGGAAGTGGAAACCGCAACCAAAACAACAACCAGGGTGGAATTGGAAATGGAAATGGTCGGGGACCAGGTTGCTTTAACTGTGGAGATGTTGGGCATTTCAAGAGAGAGTGCCCGAAAATCAACCAAGCTCGGGGAAGGGTTTTCAACATAGGAGCGAGGGAAGCTCACCAAGATCCGAACGTAGTCACTGGTACGTTCCCTATCAACCAACGTTTTGCATCTGTATTGTTTGATACCTGTGCCGATTATAGTTTTGTATCCCTATAATTTAAGAATATACTTGGGTTGGTAGCTAGTAAGCTAGATATTCCGTACTCGATAGAAATAGCTAATGGAAAGCTAGTAGAAGCGAATGAAGTCATTAGAGGTTGCGTAATAGAACTCGGGGAGCATGAGTTTACGCTTGATCTTCTTCCAGTCGAGTTGAGAAGCTTTGACATGGTAGTTGGAATGGATTGGTTATCAAGTAACCGAGCGGAGATCGTATATCATGAGAAGATCATTCGCATTCCGATGGCGAATGGAGAGACAATTGTGGTGCATGGAGAGAAACATGATACGCCTCTAAGGATCATCAGTTGTTTAAAAGCCCGAAGATGTTTGAAGAAAGGATGTGCTGCCTTCTTGGCACACATTGTGGACAAAGAAGCCGCTGAGCCAAAGCTAGAAGACATCCCAGTTGTGAAGGAATATCCTGAAGTCTTTCCCAAAGACTTGCCAGGATTGCCGCCGCAAAGACAAGTCGAGTTTCCTATTGACCTAGTTCCAGGTGCTGCACCTGTAGCTAAGGCACCCTATCGACTTACGCCTTCCGAGATGCAAGAGTTGTCAACACAACTTCAGGAACTTCTGGACAAGGGATTTATCAGACCAAGCTTCTCGCCTTGGGGAGCTCCAGTTCTGTTCGTTAAGAAGAAAGACGGTAGTTTCCGCATGTGTATCGACTACCGAGAGCTAAACAAGTTGACCATTAAGAATCGGTATCCTTTCCCAAGGATTGATGACCTGTTTGATCAACTACAAGGTTTGAGTTTCTACTCCAAGATCGATCTTCGATCAGGTTATCACCAGTTGAGAATTCAAGAGAAGAGTATTCCAAAGACGGCCTTTTGGACTCGATATGGACACTATGAGTTTCTAGTTATGCCGTTTGGGTTGACAAACGCGCCAGCAGTATTTATGGATTTGATGAATAGAGTCTGCAAGCCATATCTCGATAAATTCGTGATTATGTTTATCGATGATATTTTGATTTATTCAAAGACGAAGGAAGAACATGAGCAACATCTAAGAGCTATCTTAGAGCTGCTCAAGGAAGAGAAATTGTACGCTAAGTTCTCCAAGTGCGAGTTCTGGTTGCGTGAGGTTCAGTTCCTCGGTCATGTAGTGAACGGAGATGGAATTCATGTGGATCCCACAAAGATCGAGGCAATCAAGAATTGGGAAACTCCGAAGACGCCAACGGAGATCCGTCAGTTTCTAGGTTTGGCAGGGTATTACCGCATATTCATTGAGGATTATTCAAAAATCGCTCAACCATTGACCTCCCTTACTCAAAAGGACAAGAAGTATGAATGGGGAGACAAGCAAGAAGAAGCTTTTTAGTTGCTGAAAAACAAGCTTTGCGATGCACCAATTTTGTCCCTACCCGAAGACACCGACGACTTCGTGGTATATTGCGATGCCTCACGTCAGGGATTAGGCTGTGTGTTGATGCAGCGACTGAAGGTTATAGCTTATGCTTCACGCCAGTTGAAGATCCACGAGAAGAACTACACCACACATGATTTGGAACTAGGCGTTGTGGTGTTTGCTTTGAAGATCTGGCGACATTACTTGTATGGTATGCGTTGTACGATCTTTACTAATCACAAGAGCCTGCAGCACATATTTGATCAAAAGGAGCTTAATATGAGATAGCGCCGGTGGGTGGAGCTGTTAAACGATTATGATTGTGAAATCAAGTATCACCCAGAGAAGGCGAACGTGGTCGCAGACGCCTTGTGTCGAAAAGAGAGGATTAAGCCCATAAGGGTTCGAGCGTTGGAAATGATTATACAAACGGACCTCTCATTGTGCATTCATGCTACACAGAGAAAAGCTCTTAAGAAGGAGAATCTGGTGAACAAATACCTTCGTGGGATGGAGAAACAGTTAGTACCCAATGAGGAAGGAACGTTGTGCTTCATGAAATGAATTTGGGTTCCCCTCTTTGGTGGTCTTAGAAACGTTATTTTTGATGAACCTCATAAGTCAAGGTACTCGATCCATCCAGGATCGGATAAGATATACCAAGATTTGAAAGATTTCTACTGGTGGCCGAGATTAAAAGGTAATGTTGCAACGTATTTTGGCAAATGTTTGACTTGTGCCAAGGTAAAGGCCGAATATCAGAAGCCTTCAGGTCTTCTACAACAACCCGAAATACCCATGTGGAAATGGGAGCAGATTTCAATGGATTTTATAACGAAGTTACCAAGGACACCCAGAGGTCATGATACAATTTGGGTAATCGTAGACCGTCTGACGAAATATGCACACTTTTTGCCAATCAAGGAAAAGGATAACGTTAACTAGCAAGCTTGCTGAGCTGTACCTCAGAGAGATAGTTGCACGACACGGAGTGCCTATCTCGATTATATCTGATAGAGACGGGAGATTCGTGTCAAGGATTTGGCAATCCTTCCAAGAAGCATTTGGTTCTCAACTGAATCTGAGTACTTCTTTCCATCCACAGACAGATGGCCAGAGCGAACGAACAATTCAAACATTGGAAGATATGTTACGAGCTTGCGTGATGGATTTGGGTGGAAGTTGGGACACACATCTACCTTTGGTAGAATTCTCGTATAACAACAGCTACCATGCAAGTATTCAAGCTGCACCATTTGAAGCTCTCTACGGACGCAAGTGTCGATCACCGTTATGCTGGGCAGATGCGGGTGATAGACAGCTTGTTGGTCCTGAATTGGTTCAAGAGACGACGGATAAGATTATACAGATCCGAGAGCGCATTAAGGCGGCTCGTGATCGACAAAAGAGCTATGCAGACCAAAGAAGGAAACCGTTGGAGTTTGAAGTGGGAGATATGGTTCTACTAAAAGTCTCACCCTGGAATGGTGTAGCACGCTTTAGGAAGCGTGGAAAGTTGAACCGCGATACATTGGACCATTCAAAATCCAGGAGGGGATTGGTCTTGTAGCTTACAAGTTGGATCTACCCGCAGAACTAAATGGCGTTCATGATACATTCCATGTATCTAATCTGAAAAAGAGTCCAACTCAAGAAACAGTTGTCGTTCCTGCCGATGAAATGACGACACGCTCCACTTTACCGAAGAACCCGTTGAGGTTATTGATTGGAAGTTTAACAAGAAGCGTAGGAGCAGTGTTAAACTCGTCAAGGTTCGTTGGAACGCGCGTCATGGCCCAGATTTCACCTGTGTCACACCCCGACTTTCCACGTGTCACCGGTGGGCCCGGTGGGGGAGTATCGTGACGTGGTTGGCAACATAATAGTCAAACAACACAATATATATGAATGCACAGCGGAAGCAAAAGATATTTATTATTACATTCCGAATATGAAGTAATATTCAGTATTACAACGGAAGTAAAGGATCCACAGGCGGATCTTAAAACATATCATTTATTCAACAGACTTTAGGCGCCTAGAACTTGCAAGATTTCTTATTAGCGCCCTGAGCTTCCAGCCAATTACGTTCAGTACCTGTCACTTAACCTTTTTGGAAAATACGTCAGTTTTCACTGGTAAATACACTCAACCTACTCATTTGAAAAGAGTTTAAGAAAATTGATTTAGATGCACCAGGCACAAAACCTTTTGACACTTTGATTAAAATGCACAGAGGCAAAATTAATCTTTTATAACTTGGGAAAATTATTTGTATATAATCTTGTATACAGTTTTACTTATTTGTCATCCATTCAGGGCCGGTTTGTAGGGCCGGACTAGATTAACTGACACGCCACAGGTATAATGCCCACAGGCTATCATCCCCTAAGTGGATTACCAGTTCCGGTATAATGCCCACAGGGATGATACCTTCGAGTGGATTACCAGTTTTTACATAATGCATCTGTCAGGTGTATGCCTACACCCCGTGCTTAGGTCGTGGCCATCTCGTAAAATGATGCCAAGGATATCCGGGACATGGTCATTAACCCCCAAAGGCCATACACCAAATAATAGTAAAATAATACATATTAAACAGGTTATGTAAGTACATCAATCACAATCCGATTTAAATGACTACATACACCCGACCAAGCGGTACTCTTATAGTACCGTATCCCAAGCCCGTATAGGGAAATAAGTTAAGAGTATTTACCTGAGCTAGCTCCTGTCTTAAATAGCAGAAATTTATAACTCAGCCGTATTCACTTAAGTAAGCGTAGGTACAATTTACCGGAAAGCTCTAGTCTGGAATGATGGTATAAATAATTAATTAGAATGCTAACGGGTCTTTCATTAAGCCTAAGCTTAGACCGGTTAGTCTTACAGGAAGATACGGTTCGTATGCACGATTAAGCGAAGACCGGAATAGAATGTGATTTAAACCCGACATGTTCAGAGACTTGTCTTATATGGGTATTTCATACACATTCTGGATTTTGAGATAAAAATGATATCGTTTGACCCGTTTCGGCTAGTTTATGCAAACTAGTTACATAAACCGAACCGAACGCGTATAATGCATAACGGGTAACCGAAAGGGTCGCGAACAGGTTTCCTAAGTTAATGCACTTTAAATATATTGTGATATCATTATGATATCTTCCATATTGCCCATAACGAGTTTATTCCCTAATTATGCCCCGTAGGGGTATTTTGGTCATTTTAACGACCATAAAAGGGATTTATTAAGTTTCTGTGATCCGGGGTCTGAATAAGTCAGGAAAACAACTTAATTTAACAGGTTATGTCTATCGGTATTAAGTCTTACGTGGTAAAATGGTTTTAATACCAAACTACGCGTTTAATACGCGTATAAAGCCGTTTTAAGCGACGTACGGTTTAAAAATATGTTTCTGAGTTTTCTGATCAGCAAAACAGGCTCAAAACACTACATTTATTATTTTAAATCAGTGGCAATTGGATTGGTATCAAACGGATTCGTAAAACTCGTTTTATGGCCTAAAAGGGCATATTCGGTATTAACCGAATCAATGCGACAAGCCTAGCTTAAGATCAGTTTAAAATAATTAAAAATCTTCAAAATTCCCAAAATATTATTTAACATCAGTGGGTAAAAGTTTTTGTACCGGAAATCGGGTTTAGATAGGTTATGCGCTAATCGCGCCGTTTAATTAATAAAAAGCTTATTATTTACGCTAATGCGCATATCTCCTAATCTAGACTTCCGATTGACGTGAAAATTTACGTACATGTTTAATAATCAGTAATTAAGATTATTTTACTTCCACATTTTCAAAATTCTCGTTGTATGGTCATAAGGGCATTATGGTCCAATTTATGCGATTAACGGAAACGTGTGCATGCATCGGATAATCAACGAAACAAGTACAGAGACTTATACTATCATGCAACCCAACTCTAATGAAGCACTAAGGCGTCTTCGAATCAAACTAAAACGGGTCAGAACCGAAGTCAAAGCAAAAGTCAAGGTTTTGCGCCTTTCGGTTCCGAACCGGGTTTAAACAGAAATTTGTCGAGTCGGGCAAGCGTAGACAAGTTTTTATACTTATTACCATGTTATATTAAGGTTAAAACAGGTTACACTCCTCTCGGATCATTAATCGTGCATTAAATCATATTTTGTATTTCTGTTGACTTTTTCGGTCAACGTTTGACCCGACAAACGACCTAGTTAGGTCTGGAATTGGTACTTGCCCTTATAAGGGTTTAATACCCATATAATTACCTATCTAATGGTACTTTTAATTCATGATACGACTGGGTTATCGTTACTTAATCACGAAGTCAACCGTTTATTACGATATGTTGACTTTTAAGCTAATTACTAAGCTATAATTAATTTAGAAAGGTTAGGCAACTTACCAAGTGATTAATGGTTGCTTAGGAAGGCCCTTGATCTGCTTGTAAGCTCCTCCAATGATCAGATTGCTTGAAAATGGTGTGAGGAAAGGTTATGACTTGAAGGCCCTTTATATAGTGGATTAAGACACCATAAGGTGTTTGACAACCAAGTCTAGCACCCATCCACAATTGATTGACACATGCCCTAGTGTTCTAGGGGTGTTTTAGGGGCCAAGGGATGAGTTATGATCGATCAAAGTGCATCCAAGTTCAATGTGCAGACAAAGAATCAACAAAATCAAAGTTCTGTCCAGATATGGCAGTCGCGTAGCGCGACTGCCTGAGCCCATAAGCTCGCGCTACGCGAGCCCCTAAGGTCTTCCAACAAAACTTTGATAAATTGCAGTTTTAGTCCTTGGCTCTTCAAACTTTGTACAGACACTTGTTTCTTGCATTTTGAACCCTCGTTATTGATCTATAAGGGCTTCAAGACATATACCCACTTTGTTAAGTCCCCGAGTAACTTTATTGTTACCCGAAAAGGCCTAACTTTCAACGTTGACGCTTTAACCCCTCGCACACGAATTTGATCACAACTTTCTCATACGTTGACGAAACTTTACGAAATTTTAATCGTGTATTCTAGTGAGCATAATTAACCATTACAAAGCTTCGGGTTTGTCAAAAGGTCACTCAGAGGTATATCTTTAAACATGTTGACACATTTAACCCCTGTAGTTTGTAATCTCTCACCTTTAGCTTCGTATGATCCATGATTTATTCGTTTGAAGGTATGAGCATCGTGTAGGGTTAATGTACATTATATTTATTCACGGTTGACACTTAGAATACGTAATCTCACATACTTTCCATGTTTGTCAACTTTAGTCCTTCTATAATATTTCTTTCACACGTTTAACATTTGACACGTGTCTACACATTATAGGACGTGAATTTTCGAGGTGTTACAACCTGGGAGCGTGAGGATCGCATGAAAACAAAGTACCCGCATTTGTTCCTTAACTCCCCTGCAGCTAGTAGCAGAACTAAAATTTCGGGACGAAATTTTCTTAACAGGGTGAGAATGTGACAACTGTCAAAAATCCAGGTATTCGTACAATTAATTAGTGCTTAATGACTGTGCTAAATTACAGTTAATTACTTTCTGATTACTGTATCATACTTACATGTGCATCACATATTGCATGATGTCACTTTATTATTACTTGCAAACCATATTAACATAAATGATACACAAAGCACAGTTAGCACAGTTAGCGAATAACTCAGAAAGATGCTGACGAGGTTTAATACATAGACATACGTTATTTTGAGACATAGTGTGAGCCAGAGACTAAGTACTACACTAGTATGGTGTGTAGGAAAGTAAGGACCACAAAACTGCATTCCTAAGTGATAGTTTAAGTGTCGGGAAGTGCCTAAAACCCACATAAAGTGCAGAATTCTGCATAATTCAGCAAAAATCAGCTTTTTTAACAAGCTAGTAACATGCAAAAATACGACTAAATGGTCTTGAATGCTTTCCTAAGTGTCGGGAATTAAAAGTGTCACAAAAGGGTACATAAAGATCACTAAACCATATAGTTTAGCACTTTAACGAACCGGTATCTAACCGAACAACCGGACACTACCCGAAACACCAAAATTATACTAGAAGCATCGTTTTATTATTTCTGAGCTAGTTATGATCCCCGAACACCCTAACACACTATATAACACCTAATACACTTAAACACTAATCATTACACCTAGAATCTAACTAAGTAACCTAACTATCCATTAAACCACAACTAATACCCCCCCCCCCCATGGTGGACGGTCACCAATGTGGCCCCACCCCATGATCTTCCTTGATCCCATTAGATTTGCTAATAAGATATGTTTAGTACTTTGGGGACATATTATCCAATGGGTTAACCTCTAAAATGGATATAAGAGAAGTATGAAGGAACTTGATTCATTAACTTTCACACACAACACACACTCCTCTCCTCCCTCTTCTCTCCCTCTCGGCCGTAAACAACAACAACAACATCATCATTCATCAATTTCCATCCATTCCAAGTTGATCACAAGGTGCTAGAAGCAAGATAAGGAGGTTTGGTGGTCTTGGAGATTGAAGGACCTCTTCCATTTGCTTTTATCCAACACATTTATCATCTTCAACTTCTTGTGTTCATCCCTAGCTATAGAGCTAGTAGTAAGGCCCTTATAATCTCTTGTTACTTCTAATTTTGTTGATTAAAAGATGATGAACATTGTTAATCTTGAAGAACACTAAAGAAACATAATCAAGAAACATGAACATAAGCTTGACATATGATGAGATCTTGATGAAACTATGTTGTTTAGTGTATGTATGATACTTGATTGTTATTTTCTTGAGATTATGATGTTGATCATCATAAGGAGCTTGCTAGATCGTTATTAAACACATGATCTAGCAAGTAAGAGGATGATTATGTGATAAAACAAGATGATCATCCTCATGTGTAAGCATGAACTTGAAGAATAAAGTGATTTCTTGAAAAATAATAATCAAAGTGAGTTAATAATCTTATGGATCTAAGATTTATGAATGGTTTTCCAAAAGAACCAAGTTCAAAATATGATTTTTAAAAGATCTTGGTTCTTACTTAAAACATACACTATTTTTGGTGGTAAAACAAGTGTAGAAACACTTGTGTAACAAAAAGACTACATAAAGAAGCATTTTTAGAAAATGTGTTCGGAAGTTGTAAACACCCAACTTCTTTAAAGATGAAGTTTTTAAAGAAGTAAATACATATCAAAGGGTAACTAAACCTACTAGACACACTACCAAGTTACTACAAGATTTTATGAAAGTTCAAGTTCATGATTGTTAGGTAAATAGCATTGTTTTGTCACTTGGTAAGTGTAGGTTGATTGTTGATTGTTTGTGGTGATTTTGAAAAGAAAATGATATGCTTTCATAGCATGGACACCTCCATTTTTAAGGGAAACTATGGCAAAATTTTCTAAAAATATAAACACTTAGAAAAATATTTTCAAACCAATATTTACAAGTGTATTTTGATCATGAGTTTTCAATATAAACTTTGCCATAATTTTTGTTACAAAAATACAAATATTGGAGGTTGGTTTTTATAAATAAAAATGGATAAATATGTATTTAGAATATATATTTACATTAAAGACATGATGTGTGTGAATATTTGTATGCTTTGAGTAGTAGTTATATTATTTTAGGGTTAAAATAATATAACTGGACAAAATACCAAGAAATTACAATCCAAAATGTTACCAAAAATCACAAGGAATAAATATATAAGTTACCCACATAATATTGAGAAACCGAACTAAGAAATGTAACTTAGCAAAATATTCCGGAAAATGTGCTTATAAACATATTTTTGGTAAATGATATTCTGGATACAAAGAAATAAAAAAATGATTTTTATTATTATTACAAAGTATATCATATTTTCCACAAGGAGAAAATATATTATTTTCGGGAAGTAAAAATATATTCTCTTGGAATTACTAGGAAGTGTAATATTTTTGGGAAAAATATATATTTTCTTGGAATACATTGTTTTTTGGATAACATAAGTTTATATATATTTTCTAGAATGAGACTTGAAAATATATTAGTTTGGAACTACAAATAAGTTTTGGCCAAAAGAAAAATTATGAATAATTTTTCTAAGTAATAAAACATATATTTAGGAAATATGCATTGGATATTTATTCCGGAATAATTAATTAGAAGTTAAGTATAAGTATACTTAACAAATACAAGAATATGAATATACATGTATGAGATACCCCCATCCTTGGGAAGGAAATATAAGTATAAATACTTGAGAAGTATTATTACAAAAATGTTCACTACAAAAAAAATGTCATTTAGTGGCACACACTTTTAGTGGTATTTAACTTTTGTGCCACTAATATAGATTTTTAGTGGCAATTAATGTATGCCAAATATGCTTAGCAACCATTTTTAGTGTCATTTATATTTGTGCCACTAATTTTATGTTTTAATGGCAATTTACATATGTCACTAAAAAGTTTCCCTCCTTGAAACCCATGAAATATTCTAATTTCCCTCTAATTGTTTTCACCTCTAAATTTCTTTTCCCTCCCTAACTTGATTCTAAGCCCTAACCGTGTCTCCCACTCCCCTCAAATCCCCCACGACTCCACCCCCAAATCTAATGGTTTTCTTCTCATGCTCCTTCTGTCAATCTTGATAATTCCAAATCTTTAAACCACCACCACACCACATATTGAGAAGGCTATTTCATTCTTGTTCAGTAGCCCCTTCATATTCGTTCAACAACCTGTAACGATGTTAGGTTCAAGAGGTAATATTGAAATGAACAACCCTTATATTGTTATATCTTATTTGGTGCCCTAATTTGGAAAGTTTCTTTTGTGTGTAGGATAGAAGCACTTGAAATCATCATCATCATCATCATCAAAAGCGATGTCTCTTGGCACACTAAATCGACCCCTATTCTATCAATGGCTTCTATTATCGAATCTGTTTGGATGGTACAATTATCTTTCTTTTCTGTCTATATATGATGAACAACTATGTTTTTCTTGTTAGTTTTCTCAATATTTGGTCGAATTCATAATTTCTTGTACTGATTTTACCATGTATGGGAACAGTTATTGTTCGATTTGAATTTCATGATTAATAGTTTTTTCATCTAAAAGGAGAGTCTAGTTGAACCGAGCTTGAGCTTAATAGGAATTCGACTTAAATCTGACTTAACGTTATATGCAGAGTTACGACGCCAGCGGCACTTAATGCACATACACATCTCTTAGTTTATGTAAGGAAGAAAATGTGAAATCTATACACGTAATTATCCTACAATTTGATATTTTGATTCATGATCAACGAGATTTCACTAGGTTTAAAGGGGGTGTGAACCAGCCATTCTAAATAAATAAAATTGTTATGTTAATAATACTTGTTTTTATCATCTTGATCATCACACATAATATTGTATTTTTTTTTATTTTTGTTCTGATTTAATGCCATATCAATTAGAAGTACTTAATTAATTGAGAAGATGATGGTCAAAGTCAAAATATGTGGTTCTTGCGGATGAAATAGATCTAGATAAAACAATATATGCTTCTGCATTTTTGTCATTTTTATATTATGAATTTAAGTGCAATATCTAGGTTGAAGCTTTTATTTTAAAGTTGCTAGACCGGTCAAGGATTGACTTTGTTTTAACTGAAAATGTTAAAGGACTTTGGAAAAAAGTATGCTTAGCCCAGTTAAAGTATGATATAATCACTTTGTTAAGTATACACAGTTTAAAGTTTTATAAAACAAGGATGCTTTAGACCAAAACTAATTCCATTGGTATTACAATAAACAGAAGTGTTTTATTTACCTTGGAGACGGGGAGTATAGTGTTACCAAGGGTTATGGAATAGTAGATGCCTCTCTGTTGGTTAGTTTTTGTGTTTATCGTTTATTTAGTCGATAGCTTATTTTCACCTACATTCATTCCTCCATGACATTATACTTAACAATTTTGAGCCTTTTACTTATTTCTGGGCTAGTTTGGATCATGGTGGAAATCCACTTCTTGTTTTACAAAAAATGAAAGGATGTAAAAAAGGTTGTAGGAAAACAGGCTCAGATGTGTTTAGAAAACGGAGCACGGGGATTATCTGCCATGGCTGCTTATCTAGACGATTAGTTATGACCTGAACCATGATGCTGACATGTGCATAGAAAGAGGAGTTCTGTAAGTTTTTTTTCGGTATTTCTACCATTGTGTATATTTCTGTTTTGTTGAGTATTTAATCTGATGTGTGTGTTCTCATAGATGGTCATACAATATTTTTGTATTCTACAACATGAAGGTTAAGCGTGTCGTCACTTTTCGTTTTAGTTGTTTAAGGTGATTAGGCAAACACACTTTTATGAAATGTTGTAGATAATTTCAGGTGCTAGTATGTTAGAAATTTATAACTTAGAGATGGCTTCATGGGCGGATTCGTTAATGGGTCAAAACTGGTCAAATTTGACATCGTTTATTTTTTTAGTACAGGTTGAAGGGACCAGCTTGGTTTGACACATGAACACTTGTTCTCTATTTTGTATATATTTTATAAGAAAATGATGCCTTGATACTAACTAGAAAAACATTATTTTTACAACATAATCTATATCTTAAGTAAAAATGTGTTGTTTGACCCAGATGAGATTCTACATCAAAGGACATAACATTGGGACTTCTTTATTAAGAGTGTTGATTCTGGACACGAAATTAAAATAAAATCGTTTGCAAAAGTTATTTCACGCACTAACATGTTTAATAGACAAAACGTGTTTGGTTGGGTTGTCATTAAATAGGTCAGTTTACGGCTGCAAACGCAACCGCAAACGGCAGCGATTTCGCAGCCATTTAATGGCGCATTTTCAGCCGTTTAAAGGGTCGTTTACGGCTGCAAATGGTAGCGAAATCGCTGCCGTTTGTGGCTGCATTTGCAGCAGTTTAAATGCCCGTTTACGATGATTTTGCAGCTGCAAACGGCTGCGAAATCGCTGCCGTTTAACGGCGCATTTGCAGCCGTAAACGGGCCTTTAAACGGCTACAAACGCAGCCGCAAACGGCAGCGATTTCGCAGCCGTTTGCAGCCGTTTAAAGGCTGCAAATGCGCCGTTAAACGGCTGCGAAATCGCAGCCGTAAACGGGCCTTTAAACGGCTGCAAACGCGCCGTTAAATGGCTGCGAAATTGCTGCCGTTTGCAGCCGTTTAAAGGCCCATTTACGGCTGCAAACGCAACCCCAAACGGCAGTGATTTTGCAGCCAATATAGAGTTTTGATCCTAGCTTGTTATCCGCTGTGCAACCTCGCAATATAATGCAACATTTTGCCTACTGCATTTTATGTCTATTGTTGACTGTTGATAGTTTAGATTATGAAAAGTTAAAACAATATACAGTTATGATCCTAGCTTGTTATTCACTGTACTGATACCCTAGGCTTTACTACTAAACTATTATCACTTCAACTGTAACCTTCCAACGTGATTTCCATTTGCAGAAAAAAATCATTAATATCTCAATAAATGACTTAGATTTTAGACTGTTGTCCATAGGAGCCTGCTATATGTTAAGGCTGAGGAATGGCTGGCAAAATTAGCTTGCTTCAATTAGCTGCAACTGTCATTTATGCAAAAAGTGTTTGGCAGGAACTGTGTAAAGTATAGTATGATACAAAAAAGCTTATCCATGAAAATATATTAGACCATCTTCAATGTAAAAGGTTAAAAACACTCACAAAGCTCCTAATGCAGTTGTCACATCATGTTTTCACAAATCGTTCAACACCCTTTTTCTCTTCAACCCTACTAATATCCTCACAAATTGTTATACATTATTACTATTTTGCATCATTTTGTTTTTTTAATACCAAATCAATTCATTTATAAAAAATGCTTTAGCTTATTGTTAATTATTATTTTGTCAGTAAAATAATGTATATAATATAAAGTCTATATGAAAGAGATAAAACAGAGTAGAAAACTATATATATCAGTTCTTTTAGTATTAAAACAATACATTTTTTGTTGTTTTTACCCAATTGTTACATTTAAAATGAAAATTAGAATAAAAAACACTTGCGAAATCGCAGCCGTTTAACGGCGCATTTGCAGCCGTAAACGGGCCTTTAAACGGCGGCAAACGCAGCTGCAAACGGCTGCGAAATCGCTGCCGTTTAACAGCGCATTTGCAGTCGTAAACGGGCCTTTAAACGGCTGCAAACGCAGCTGCAAAACGGCAGCGATTTCGCAGCCCTTTAACGGTGTGTTAAAAGTCTAAAGGCAGCGATTTCGCAGCCCTTTAACGGCGCGTTTAACTGCAAACGCAGCCGCAAACGGCAGCGATTTCGTCGCCGCTATTGATCCTTAACCATTACCGACCAACTTAATACCGGCGACCCTTTAGCGACGACATGTTGTCGCTAAAAGTCTAAAGGCAATAGCGGCGAGGGTGTCATTAGCGGCGACAAAACAGGCAATACCGGTCGATCTATACCGGCGACACTTTAGCGGCGACATGTCGCCGCTAATACCAATAGCGGACAAACAGTGCTTGTAGCGTGACACCTGGCACCGCTAAAGGTGCCCGTTTCTTGTAGTGGTTGCTGTCAGGTTAGGTTTAAATTTTCAAGTGGCTCTCTTATATATTACACGTAATATTGTTGTTTCTTTAAGAATCCCAAATCGGACGATTCACATGCTTCTTTGTTATATATGTTTTGATTATAAATGGAAAGATGGACGGTTTGGGGCAGTTTGGGTAACAAGTCAAAATGAGTTTTGGTTGGAGCGGGTCATTTGGATGACCCGCCAACACTTTTTGTGCATATTTTTTAAATGTATTAATAAGGATTTAGTGTTTTTTTATTAAAAGAAATCAATATATTAAATGACGACACAGTCTTGGTTGGATCTCCTAAAGTCAATAATAGGAGGTTACTTGGATTACAAATTTCGGTCATATGAGGTAATTTATTTGCAATCACAATTTTTCATTAACTACATTATACATATATTATACATATATTCAAAAACAAAGCTAATGAATAGTAGCTGTCACATCATAATGAATAGTAAACTTTCCTTATTGGTTGTCTTAATTTCAAATCATCTTTTGTTGACTTTTTTCCCCTATACCCTTTTTAAGTGTGTATATATATCCATTTTCTTCAAAGTTAGTTAGATTATTCATCATGGTGGAGTGGTTTTGTGGTTGTATGTGTTTTAAAGAGACTCAAATTCAAATCATGGGTTTTTTTTCTTTTTTTTCCATTTTATGCTTACATAACTTCACGTCATCTTCCTTTTTCTCCTCTTTCACACTTTTTTTTGATTGTATTTATACAATTCTTATTCCTTATTTGTTGGGTTAGTGGATGCTTAGACATCGCAATAGTCGCCATCGCCAGGAGTTACTAACTCGCTTGCTGCCAACGGCTCTGTTGTATGAAAACTCCACTTGTCAACTTAAAAATAAGACACTAAATAGCACAGCTTTAATAACAACCAAGTATTTAGTCGCAATAAATAGTTTTACAATGACTTAGTTTTGTCGCGCAGCATTAAAACCTAGTTTGAATTAATATTAGACTTTGCCAATCCAGATTGGAGTACTTATTGAAGATAAAGAGCTGGTGGAATCTTTCATGGGAGGCTATCATTGGAAAGCTGGAAAATTTGCCTCAAGTCTTCGCCTTTCACTTTGGTATGAGCACCATGACTTCATGATGCATAGGTTTGTTTATTTTGTTACAGCTAAATAAATAAAATGGATGATGGTTTAAATCATATGTTTCTCTTTCACTTTGCCCATAAAAAAATGACTGATCTAGGGTTTCACTCACCTTGGCCTACGCCCCTGTCACTTGTTAGTGAATATGCCCGGCTGATCATTGACTTGGATAAACATAATCCCAGATGAAATAACCAAAGAAATAGTGTAATTAAATAATAATTCATGTCCTCTTGGAATCAACTGAACATATATTCTATATTAAGCTCTTGTGTGAGAACTAATGTAAATTTATCAATCAATATATTCATAACATAATTGGAACATAATCCTCAAAGATTAAACCTCAAAACTCATATAATTGTTCTATAACAGTTTAGTACAGAAAGGAGACCGAAAGCATGATGTTATTTAGTTTATCTCACCATATAATATCTGATTTATATAATTATAGCTTAAAGCTTGCAACTTTTTTTTTGTAGTTGTGTATGTTGTACATTACTGATACTTATATGGTTGATGATGGCAGATTTGACAGCATGTGAAACATAAAGGAATAGAGATAACCATATTCATGGCTTGCATGGAGCTAAGTCTTTGATAGTAAAATTTCTAACGGAAAGAACTTGTAAACATTTGAAATATGTTTGACACTTATTACACAATTGTTTACTAACATTTAGATTATGTATCTGATTGAACTTATAAATGAAGTTATGGTATTATGATTCCTACGTTCTATAGTTTATTTTTATATTATATTGTAAACTAACTATTGTAAATTGATTTAATGTAATAAGATAAACATATGTAATGGCATTTAATTTAGTGTATATTTAACTAAAAATGGTTTTTATTGACACAATTCGTGCCCTGAAAAAAAGTGCCACTAAAAGTAATATGGATATGTAATTAAGTTTAGCTTTACTGGCACAAAATTTGTACCACAAAAACTCTTTTTTTATATTGTGGCAGAAAAAAAGTGCCACTAAAATGCTTTAGTGGCACTGCTTCTAGTGGCACTTTTTTTGTGTGCCGCTCATTCTTATATGGGTATTTAGTGGCACTTTTTGGACTTTTAATGGCATTTTTTGTATGCCACTATATGGCAATTTATTTGTAGTGGTTGTTTAACAATTATTCCAAAATTATAAATATAATTTAAGTTGAAATATTAATTATTTTGGCAATAATTATATTTGAATGATATCAGAAACGTAACTCAAAAACATTAATACTAAGACAAGGCATGACCCGTTCGTCTAATAGACGTTAGTACATACGGTTTGGACTTAGTTCAGACGGGTTCAACCCTTTTGGAAACATGAGTAGTCATCATAGTACATGGCCAGTTCTTCTATGCATCTACAATCTTCCACCGCGGTTATGCATGAAACAAAAATTCATAATGATGTCTCTGTTGATTCAAGGTCCAAAACAACCTGGTAATAACATTGATGTTTATTTGTCTCCTTTAATTGATGACTTAAAAACTCTATGAAATACAGGTGTAGAAGTATATGATGCTCATAAGAAAGAATATTTTAAATTACGAGCCATGATTTTTTGCACCATAAGTGATTTTCCAGCATCCGGTAATTTGTCAGGATACAAGACGAAAGGTAAGTCAGCTTGTCCTGTTTGTGAAGATGATACAAGTTCGATGTGGTTAAATAATTGCAAAAAATCTGTATACATGGGACATCGAAGATTCCTTCCCCAAGGTCATAATTATCGAAATAAAAAAGAGGAGTTTCACGGAACTGTTGAGGACCGTCCAGTGAGGAAAAGATTTAATGCATTTTCACGAGTTGAAAAACTAAATGTTGTGTTGGGAAAAAGAAATCGTGTTGAGAAAGACGCCATTTGGAAAAAAAAGTCAATCTTTTGGGGATTTGCCGACATTGTCTAGATGTTATGCATATATAGAAAAATGTATGTGAGAGCTTGATAGGCTTATTGTTAAACATACCCCAGAAAACTAAAGATGGGATTAATGTCCGTAAAGACATGGAAGAAATGGGAATACGTAAAAAGCTTGCTCCTGTCGCGACACCCGGAGGAAAATTTTATCTGCCACCTGCGTGCTATACTATGTCAAAAGATGAAAAAAAAAAGTTTTGTAAATGTTTAAAAGATATTAAAGTTCCATCCAGCTATTCTGCAAACATTAAAAAGCTGGTGTCGATGAAAGACTTAAAATTGCTTGGTATGAAGTCTCATGATTGTCATATTTTGATGACACATATGATTCCAATTGCAGTACGTGGATTGTTACCGGATTACCTCCGACATACAATTACAAAACTTTGTTTGTTTTTTAACAAGATACACTCAAAAGTTATTGAGCCCGAGTCACTTAATGAGTGGCAAAAAGAAATTATCATCACGCTTTGTGAACTTGAGATGTACTTTCCTCCATTTTTTTTGATGTGATGGTTCACCTTGTAATCCATATCGTAGGAGAAATCCAGACATGTGGCCCTGTATTTCTATGCTACATGTACCCTTTTGAAAGATATATGGGTTTCTTAAAAGGTTATGTATGAAACCCTAATCGACCTGAGGGTAGCATTGTTGAAGGATATACTTCTGAAGAGGTGGCTGAGTTTTGCATAGGTAGTGATTTCATAACATTTGTAGTATATTATAGTAATATATATATATATAAGTTTCATTAATTATAATTTCCAACGTAATAACTGGTTTATTCACAGGTTATTTGGATGGAGTCAAAAGTATTGGTGTTCCTCAATCTCGTCACTCGGGTAGACTTGCAGGGAAAGGAGGTGTTGGTATGAAAACAATCCTCCCAAACCACGATGATTTACAACTTGCACATTTTGAGGTCCTAAAACACATGGCTTGTATTGCTCCATACATTTCCGAACACAAAGGAACATTACGGTCAACATACCCAGGTAAGAGCGAAATGTTTTTTGGATAACATAAGTTTATATATACTTTCTGAAATGAGACTTGAAAATATATTAGTTTGGAACTACAAATAAGTTTTGGCCAAAAGAAAAATTATGAATAATTTTTCTAAGTAATAAAACATATATTTAGGAAATATGCATTGGATATTTATTCCGGAATAATTAATTAGAAGTTAAGTATAAGTATACTTAACAAATACAAGAATATGAATATACATGTATGAGATACCCCCATCCTTGGGAAGGAAATATAAGTATAAATACTAGAGAAGTATTATTACAAAAATGTTGTTTAACAATTATTCCAAAATTATAAATATAATTTAAGTTGAAATATTAATTATTTTGGCAATAATTATATTGGAATGATATCAGAAACGTAACTCAAAAACATTAATACTAAGACAAGGCATGACCCGTTCGTCTAATAGACGTTAGTACATTGTAGGTAGTCATGTTTGCTGAAGGGATTTGAGTTACGAGTACCGAAGACGCAAGACTGTGAGTTCATGTCCCTCTTTTCTTTAAATTGTTTTGTTTATTTACTACGGGGGTGAAATACATGTTACGAAAGGATTATATACAAATACAATTGGTATGGTTAGCCTAGGAAAGTACCATAGATCATGTGAATGGGTAGGCACATACTTGAGACCATTAATCCTCGTTGTAGGACCGAGGGGCATGAGTGATAGATCTATTTGGGTGTAGCGAGCCCACACCCATGAGGACCAGGGTGGCCCATAGGGTGACAATGTCTTCCAACCGGAAGCCCGGTACAAATTTGCAAGGTTTGAGCCTTCCTACGCCGTCACACGTATCAGTGGCCTTGCAAACCATTGGTGATCTTTTCCTTGTTTGCTTTCATACCAGGATTTACAAACATACATATACTGTTTACAAAGGTTTTATACATACATATACACAAACACATGAACTCGCTCAACTTTTGTTGGTGTTTTTAAACTACATGTATTTCAGGAAATTAAGTGGATCTAGTGGGTGTTTGCATGTTCAAGCTGCGTTATGAATAAAAAGATGTCATCCGAGGTCGTAGGGTTTAGGAGATGTATCTTAATCCTGGACGAGATACATGGTTCTAAACTCGGTTTTATTTAAGGTCTTTTGTTGAGTCTTCGTGAACTCATTTAAACATGTTGTGGTTGTAACTTAAATTTGGAGTCTACGTTTCAGACAAGTTTGTTGTGGTATTTTCAAACTAAATTTTATGGATGAACATCTTATGGTTTTTATCATATAGCGTTGTTATGATTGAATGCTATGGTATTAAGAAGGCACACCATAACCACGCTTCCGCAAAAGTCAGGGTGTGACAGTAACCTCGCGTGTAATCCACCCCCGAAACCGTAAAACTTGTGTCTGGACCTGTTCCCGCCACTAGATCATCAAATATATGTGACTGGTATATGATGTTAAGGTCAATGGGTGAACCAGGCAGACCAAAAAAAGCATGCCAGATCCAGAGATCCTGTGACACAACAGCCTCTAGAATAATAGTTGGATGTCCATGATCTCCCCTAGTATACCGACCTTGCCAGGCAACTGGGCAGTTCTGCCACGGCCAGTGCATGCAATCAATGCTCTCGAGCATTCCTGGAAAACCATGTCTCTGTTCGTGTGCTTGATATAATTTTTCAACGTCATTTGCGTTCGGTCTCCGCAGGTATCTCTTGCTATATAATTTGACAACCCATTCGCAAAACTTGTGCAAACATAGACGTGCGGTTCTTTCGGACATCCTTAAATACTCGTCTAATGCATCGGGTGCGTAACCCTATGCCAGTTGGTGAATGGCCGACGTACATTTTTGTAAATTAGTGAAACCCCTTTGCCCCCTAGCGTCGTATCACAGTGTAAAAAATGGATCAGACTGGGCCATGTCGTCTGCGATACGTAAAAAAAAGTCAATGACTCATGCGGAACCGACGTCGAAACATCTCGTCTGTGTACACGGGTTCGTCGGCAAAATAATCGGCTACTAGTTTATCTTGGTCTCGGTTTAATTTTGCTCGTCTAGTTAGCCGTTGGGACGACGCTTCATCACCTGCCATGAAGACCTGAGCCGCGTTCATAATCGTGTTTTCCATAAATGCGTCATTCTCTTCCGAAGATGATGAATACCACGTAGACGAAGAAGATGAAGAAATGGAAGAAGGTGAAGCCATGGTAATTTTTGAGAGAGAGATGGGGTGGTAGTTGGTAAAAAATGGCATAAAAAATGTTGAGTTTTTATTAAAAGGGAAGAAGGTTTATAAAATGTGAGAGATATGAGATTGTAGTGGGTGAAAAGTTGTGAAAAATGGTGTAAAAGAGGTGAGTATTTATAAAAGTGGAGTGAATTTGGTATTTATTTTAAAAATAGCCGTTGGTTTTTAAATTAAAAGTTGAATTTAATTTTTTTTATTTCAACGGTCATAACACATCTCGGTCCCCACATCTTTTTTGTCTTTTTTTGCCCGTCTCAAACGTCTTCATATCGACGGAGAGGACGGTGGGCGGCGCCGGTCCTCGACGGATTGGGGACGTACCCCATACCGCATAGCCTAAGTATACATTGTTATAACAGGCAAACAAATTTTTTACCATCATGTAATGTTATCATATGGTTAAATATCACCAAATCGTAGTTGCAATTGAATTAATTATTTCCTTATTTGATTGATGAAAAAATTGAGAGTTTATATGGGGTTCATCATGGCCACCTTTTTTTAATTACACGTAACCTAAGAAATGAAAAAGGTGCTTACACCACTAGGTTTTAATTAGAGCACATTAGATCAAAATACTATGGTGTATTAGTGTATGCACCACTACAAACATATTTGAATTAAAACTACCATTATTTATTAGGAATATTGGATTTTAATAATCCTAACTATTTGTTGTTGGTTGCTAACAATCTCAACTTCAAAAATAACAACGGGCAGTCTCAACTATTAACATATTGGTCTTCCATGGACCCTGACTAACAGAACCCTAACGATGTTAGACTCCGGCCGTCGAAAAAACATTTTTAGCCAGAAAACTCATTTTTTGCCAAAAAAACTCAACCTTTTCGTCTCAAACCTCTTTGTAGCCTTATTACAGACCTTTAGAAACATTTTTCTAGTAAAAGTCCTAACTATTGAGGTCGCTGGAAAATTCCTTTCTCGTCGGAAAACTTCTGTTTGGCCGGAAAACTCAACATTTTCGTCCCAAATCTCTTTGTAACCTTAGATCGGACCTTTAGGAACCTTTTTCTGGCCAAAAACGTTTTTTCGGTGACCAGAGACTAACAGCGTTAGGGTTCTGTAAGTCATGGTCCATTGGAGGCTAATATGCTAATAGTTGGGATTGCTGATGTTTATTTTTGAAGTTCGGACTGTTGGCGGCCAATGACGAATAGTTGGACTTATTAAACACCAATATTCCTATTGATTATCCATACTATGTTTAAAGAATTTGAAGCACAAAACTATGACTTCATAAAACTAGGAATTGTACATGGTTGTTGCACCCAAATCTATCAGGGACGGCCCAAGCCCAAGTATTTTGAGCCTTGAGCTTTGAGCCTCCAAATAAAGAGGGCATCCAGCTTTAAAAAAAATTAGTAATAATTATATATGATATTTGGGTTCGGTTGCGATGGATAGTATTGATGTATAGCAGATTTGTAGGGGCGCTGCATATGGAGTATTGTATTTGGGCGGCAATTGCGATTTACTCAATTTTTTTGTGGAAAAGGCCTCTAGTTTTTACTTCGATTTAGGCCACCAAAATGGTTGAGCCGGCCCTGAAATCTATTTAGAGAAGCGCCTAGAAGAATCAAACATTTGATCGAGGACAATGACGAGAACCATAGCAATGGCAGGATCGATAGATGGTTGTACCACCAAAGCAAAAACATCTCCCCCAAGTGCCACCCCTCCTTTGGCTTCTTTCCTCCTAATTTCAGCAACACACCGGTGCTTGTCATCATACACCATGCAGGACTTTTGAGCATATGATCCTTGGATCTCATAGATCACATTTCTTTTGTTCCTGTTCTTTGATGATCCTACTGTGCTCACATATGCTAGTGACTTGGTGTTTAAGACATTCACATGTTTGGTCACTGAAAATCGGGGATTTACACTTTCACCATCATAGACAAGAAAATTGTCTGCTAGGCTTGTAGGTCCCTCGGAGGTTGAGGTTAAACCTATTCCTTGTTATGTCTAACACACTAGCGAGTGCGGAATCCAAGCTAGCATGCAAACCGAGATAGAACAAGCACAAACACAACACACAAGTCTTCACCGATTAACACCACTTATATTAATGCGTATGAAAGGTTCGGTTACAAGCACAAGGTTTACAGATGTATTCTATAAACTCTCTCTAACTCTCGTGTGTGTGTTCTAAACAGAATGCTCTCTATGTGTCTGAAATGAAGCTCTCACTTCTCTATCTGTCTAACTTTCGAACTCTTGCCGAAGTGAACACACAACATGGGTATATATACCCGAACACAGCATGTTTGGTCGAAGGATCAGACAGACTGATCGTAAGATCATCTGTCGACCAGGAACCCATCAAAGGATCACATACACCAAGAAGGATGATATCCTTCGTGGTCTATCCTTCGAAGGTTATCTTTCGAGCTCATCGAAGGATATAAACTATCCTTCGATGACACATCCTTCGACCCAAACATCTTTCAACCATTGTCTAACTGTTTGGTCAAGTCAAACCGGAGGATGGTTGACTTGGTCAAACTTACATCAAAGACATCGTTTTGTATCAAGACTAAATACAGACAAAGTACAGACACAAGTGCACCAACAAACTCCCCCTTGACTGTAGCTTTGTCTTGATCTTGATCTTAAATCTTGTAGGTCCTTCGGGTCTTCAAGTCTTTGACGTCCTTTCAAATCTTCAATGTCGGAGGATCTTTAAAGTCTTCAACCTTGAAAGCAGAAAGTGTACCAACAAACTCCCCGTTTTATGTAGAAAGTGTGTTGACAAACTCCCCCTTAACATAAACTCCCCCTTGAGGTATGCTCGTGAAATACTTGTTCTTTATGGGTTGAGATCCTTGTGGTGTTGATGATGGTCAGCGGCAACTCGATCATCTTCATCACTTGAGTGCCTTCACGTCGTGTCTTCATTCCGAAGCTTGTCATCGGCCATGTTCTCCTTGCCTTTAGAATCTGCACATGCAAGAAATCTAAACACGTAATGAGAACAACTGCTTGGAATATCATACGCAAACGACACACATGTGACCATTTTTCAAACAAACACCGTCCGACAGTTTGAAAGTTTAGAAAATTTGTCAATTTTAGTCTTTAACTTTCAAAACTTGCAAATTTTGACCGTTTATGAAGATTCAGTCGTTTCGGTTTTCAATCAGGTTTCAGGTAACGAAGACTCGAGATCCAACATCGTACGATCGAAAATAAGATAGAAATAAAATCTTTTTGGCTTTTAGAAAGTTTATATTAAAACACACCTAAAATCTTTTTGGTATTTTTGAATATTTCAAATGTAAAGACTGAACGCAGTAAATAAATATATACAAAGAATCTTTTGAAGTGCAAAACTCCGCCATGGCATGATTTTTGAATTCAGTACCATTGTCGCTACGTATCCGCCTAACCTTCAAGTTATAAAGATTCTCAATCTGAATGATCAAGTTTTTGATAATACCGAAGGTTTCGCTCTTGTGTGCCATGAACGCCACCCAAGAAAATCTTGAATAATCATCAGTTATCACGAGGCAATATTGATCATTCCTAATACTTTTGTGCTTGACAGGACCGAACAAATCCATGTGCAAACGTTCAAGAGGAACAGCCACCGTGTTGATTTTCTTTGTAGGGTGTCGCTTCTTTGTTTGTTTTCCTTTCTGGCACGAGACACAGACGTCTTGAAGATGGAAGTTTTTAAGAGGAACACCATTCACTAATTCATTTGACACCAAATGATTCATTTTGCGTAAGTGAATGTGACCCATTCGTCTGTGCCAAGAGATTGTGTCTTTTTCTGTGGCTTTGGAAACGAAACAAGTTGCTTGTGCAGACGTTGTGATAGCTTGGCTCATATCAAGGACGTACAAATCATTTATCCTTGGAGCCGACAAGAGAATCCATTCTTTTGGAATTTTGAAGCCGGGTTTCAGCACATAACATCCATTTGCATCAAAGTGTACTGAAAACTGCTTATCACAAATTTGAGAAACACTAAGAAGATTGTGATCAAGTTGTTGTACAAAGTTGATCTTATCCAAGCTAACAACCCCGTTGGAAATCATTCCTTCGCCCGTAATATATCCGCCTTTATCTCCAGCAAAAGCAACATAACCTCCTCTAATAGATTTGACGTCGTAGAGAAGCTTCATGTCGCCTGTCATGTGCCTGGATGCCCCACTATCAACAATCCAATGACTACTGATAGTTCCTCCTGGAACACCCTTCACATTAACTCACATAATTAGTTGGAGATGGGGACCCAAGCCATTGTGGTCTTGGGTCTTCCATTTTCATCAACAACAATAACCTCTATTCTTTGATGATTCGAAAATTGTGATGGTCCCCCTGAATTTGTGGTTATTTTAGGTTTCCATGTCTGTTGAAATTTACCAGTTTGATTGTTTGCAAATTTAACTTCGTGATTGTTTGAAGTTTTTGAAAATTTTGAACTTTCTGGTTTAACTGGAACCGATTGTTTTTGAACCACTTCATTTTTAAGTGCCTTTTCAACCACCTTGACTTGTTGGCGTTTCTGTTTCTTTTCCCTTTCTCTTACAAGTCGGGGATCTTGTTATACAGACACAGATCGCTTTTGGTGATTGCGTTCACGGGGATCATCTTCTTTGGCTTTTAATTTATGAAGATACGGGCAATTTCTGACAATGTGCCCAATTGTACCACATTCAAAACATGATCTTCGTTCAACAAACCCCGAAGTATCATGTGGTCGTCTTGCCGATGATGAACTTTGTGATCCCGAGGTACTAGGTTTTGAACTATTTTGTTCATTTCTTTTCATCACAGTTGCTTTCTTGACAAAATCTAAGTTAGATTGGTTCTCAAACGTTGCAATTTTGTCCGTTCCCTTTGATTTCACAAAGTTCACATTCTTTTTCTTCTTTTGATTCGGCTTCCTTTGACTTTGAGTCGGTGTTTTACCTCTTGGTTTGGTATGATTTTGCTGTTTTTGCACTGTTGGTAATTTCTGATTTCCATATTGTTTTCGAACTTCGGCCTTTGGGATAGGAGGGCACTGTGTTACCACAACGTGTGATCCTTTCTTACCCAAAAACTTACTTGTTGAATTCTCAAAAACTTTACTGATTAATGATTGATTAACATTCTTAATAGGAAAATCTTTGTCAGAATAAATTTTATCATCACCAACAAGAGTGTACAGCAAATCCACACTCTCCGACCCTTTTTCAGACGAGGACTCGATTGCAACAGTCTTAGTGGGTTTTGCAGGAGGATCACACAGAATATGATTCTCAAGAGGTATGTCCTCTTCGTTTATCACCGCATCAGACTTTGCTGAATCAGTATCATCAGACTCATCATCAGAAGAATCAGCATCCTCAATCACAACTGGAGGATCCTGATTTTGTTTAGCAGTTACAAATGTATCTGCTGACACATCTGAATCTGACGATACTTCTTTCTGGTATCTGAGTCCTGCTGCAAATTCATTAACATCTAGAGGAACAGATGGTTCAAAGTGAGTTCTATATTCCTCATCAGGCATGGCATCATAATTGTTTCTCACGGGTGGTGGACATTTCTTGTAACCTATGCATGTGACATCCCGTTTCTCTTTCTGAACATCAATGATGTGATCCAACACATAGCTAGAGCTCAAATAACTGTCTAACTTGAGTCGGATCGCCTCACTTTCTGTTTTAACACAAGCCATTTCCTTTTGCATTACCTCAAGACGAGTTATATAAAGGTTAATGTCAGTTTGTTTTCTGGAAACCATTTTTGTCAGCTCTGTTTTATCTTTCTTTAACGTTTCAATCATTGACTTAAATTCCTTTTCATGGTTTTCATAAAACATGTTGGCTTCTGTGCACTTGGAAAGATCAACGGTCAACTTTTGATTGTGGATGAATGTCACATCATATTTCTCTTGCAAAGCCTCGTGTTTGCTTTGCAATTCACACCACTTATCATTAAAAGAAACATGTTTGTCTTGCAAGTCAAGCAAACTAGCTTGTAAAGCATCATGTTTGCCTTGCAACTCAGACATGTTTGCATCCAAATCAGCACATTTAACATGCAATCTATCACAATTATCACAGATATCAGCAGTGGGTTCATCGACACATACCTGACTTGATGAACTGTCGACATTAGCCATAAAGGCTGAATGGAGAGAAGACAAAGAATAAGCAGCTTGATCCACCAAAATAGATCTTCTTTGAATTCCTGCTGCAGCTTCTTCCAATAGCTCATCAATATCTGCATTAACTGACGCACTTGATGTGTCATCTTCCTGATCATTCCCTGAACTCGAGGACTCTTCATCTGAACTTCCACTGTAACCGGAGCTGTCTTCATCTTCAGAAGATTCACTACCATTGGTGGAAGATTCTCCACCACTAGCGTGTTTAAGATCCCTGACAACTTCAGCAAAGCAAGCTGTTCCATCTGGTGCATCATTTCCCAACTGGATTGACCAATCACAACCTTCATCTACTTGAACCACAAGTGCCTGGTTGGCATTTGATGGTCCTGCTTGGCTTTGGTTGTTGACAGGTACCAACGTACGAACATTGTTCCTGTTCTGGTTCTGCTGGTTGCCTTGACCTCTGAAAGGATTTTGGTTTCCATGCTGAGATGGCCTTGTACATTCCCTTTTAAAATGACCACGTTCACCACAATTGAAACACTTAACCGCCTGCTTATCAAACCCATACTTGGTGTCTTTCTTGCTCTCCAAGCTGGTTCTGCCTGTTCTTTCCATGAAATCCTTTGCTCGCCTAACAGCACTGGCAAAGGCCCACTTGATGTCCATCATTTCCATCTCCTCTTTATCGATCTGCTGATAGTCTTCTTGTGTCAGATTAATGTTGCCAATTTGACCTTCCACTAATCCACAGTATGCGCTCACCAAAGTGTTTAGCAGCTCCATGTGTTCCTTTGCTACTTCCACACTGACTTTAGAAAAACTTGAGGTGTCGAGCCGTACTGTATTTGGCTTTGATTGCTGACCAGCAGATGATGTGCTTCCATAACAAGCTTGCTGTTGAGGAGGAAGTGGATTCCCATACATGTCGGTTGGGCCGGTAGATTGAGGAGGAAGAGGATTCCCATACATGTCTGTTGATCCGGTAGAGCGAACAGGTAATGGATTTCCGAACATATCAGTTGGTCTGAGAGGTCGTTGGCTTTGTTGTTGTGGTACTGATTGAGGGACTGGTTCCAGCAGATTTCCATACATGTCTGTCTTTGGAGGAACCGGAACTTGGATAGTATTGCCATACATGTCAGTGCTAGACACAAACGCTGTTTGAATTGGAGCATGTGAAGAAGGTTTTGTAGAAGTGCTAGAAGTTCCATAGTACATTTCAGGATTTTGTGGCACTGGAACTCTTTTTGCCTTGAGAGTTTCTTCCTGATTCTTGTTTTCCAGGATTTGAACAAAGTCATTGAAGCTTGTTGTAGCTAACGTGCCATTGTACTTCATGATTTCCAAGAAAGTATTCCATTGAGGTGGCAACGCATCGGCAAACTTTTTAACAATCTCTGCTGAAGCTGTAACAACCTCAAAATTTGACAATTCAGTCAGCAGATGATTAAATCGACTTGTCAAATCTCCTAAAGATTCATTCTCCATACAAGTAAAACCATCAAACTCTTTCTTTAGCAGTTCTTTTCTCAATTGACGTGTCGCTTCATTTCCTACGCCCCTTGTCTTCAATGCGTCCCACAATCTCTTTGTCGTCTTGTAACTGACAAATTGATGATAAATATCTTTACTTAACGCCTGAGTAAGAATGGCATATGCCTTCTTTTCCAAATCATAGACCTTCTTCTGATCTTCTGTAAGATCTGCAAACGTAGCAGCAGATGATGCGGCAACCTCTATTGTTTAATCGAAATCTGTAATGAACCGCAACCACAATTCTGTATTTTGACCAAGAACGTATGTATGAAATCTATCAATCCATCCTGGATATTCATATAAGTGCATCAACTTTGGAGGCCGATTCAAACTTCCGGTTTCGCTCTCGCTTAAGAGAATGCTTTGAATACTTGGAGTTTGATTTGATACGAATGCCCATTGACCGGTAGAAGTTGCATTAGAAGATACCGGTGCGGGAGACGGAGTACCAAAATACATGTCTGTATTTACCGGAGTATTCCATCTTGGATTCATTTTTGATCAAAAATAATAAAACCTGAAAATCACAAACTTGTTAAACAAAAACAGACTAAGTTCGAAAGATCAACACTTGTTCGAAGGATCAACAGTGTTCGAAAGATTACTGTTGAGTTTCGAACAATTGTTTTCGAAAGACTCCCCAATCGAAGGATCCTGGTCTTTCGAATAAGAGCAGTAAAACGAAAGATGTATCCTTCGAAAATATTCCTTGGATCGAAGGATAAGTCACAGACTTCGAAGGATGTCCGAAGGATGATTATCTATCGATCCTCCTTTGATCGAAAAATGATCTTTCGACTTCGAAGGATATCTTTCGAACTGCTCTGACACAGTTGACAAAGAGTGACAGGTTGGTGAAAAAGGTGATGGGTTGGTAAATCTTTCGGCAGAAAGTATGGTTCAGGCCATCATTTTCTGCAAAAACAGATTTGAACAAATAAAATATACCCCAAAAATGACAAACTTTATCCAGAAACCGGTCACCGGAGAAGCCGGAATTTTGGCCGGAAATTACCAAACACCTCAAAAACAAGTTTTTAAGTTATCTAACCCGTTCCTTAACACACCCGGTTAGTTTAGAACACGTTTTAACAACTGGAAAAGCGAGAAAATCAGTAAAAACGAGTTCAAAACCAAGTGAGTTTTTGTCCAAAACACTCCAAAGACTTGTATAAAACCCGGTTTTTAACAAGGAAAAGAGCCACGGCTCTGATACCACTTGTAGGTCCCTCGGAGGTTGAGGTTAAACCTATTCCTTGTTATGTCTAACACACTAGCGAGTGCGGAATCCAAGCTAGCATGCAAACCGAGATAGAACAAGCACAAACACAACACACAAGTCTTCACCGATTAACACCACTTGTATTAATGCGTATGAAAGGTTCGGTTACAAGCACAAGGTTTACAGATGTATTCTATAAACTCTCTCTAACTCTCGTGTGTGTGTTCTAAACAGAATGCTCTCTATGTGTCTGAAATGAAGCTCTCACTTCTCTATCTGTCTAACTTTCGAACTCTTGCCGAAGTGAACACACAACATGGGTATATATACCCGAACACAGCATGTCTGGTCGAAGGATCAGACAGACTGATCGTAAGATCATCTGTCGACCAGGAACCCATCAAAGGATCACATACACCACGAAGGATGATATCCTTCGTGGTCTATCCTTCGAAGGTTATCTTTCGAGCTCATCGAAGGATATAAACTATCCTTCGATGACACATCCTTCGACCCAAACATCTTTCAACCATTGTCTAACTGTTTGGTCAAGTCAAACCGGAGGATGGTTGACTTGGTCAAACTTACATCAAACTTACATCAAAGACATCGTTTTGTATCAAGACTAAATACAGACAAAGTACAGACACAAGTGCACCAACAAGGCTTAACATCTGGGGATAATAAATCATATCACTAATCAGTTTGTGTACAACTTTAAGATGATTTTTTTATGAAAGTTATTACAGGTGTAGAAATAAATATACCTTGCGCCTAACGGTGTGGAGATTGCAGCCTAACGCATCCATGAGAACAATCTCCCGGTTTCCTTTCACGAAATAGTTGTCTACTCGAAATGCAAGATTTCCATTGGAGTTGTACACTGTAAACCCGTCGCAACTGAAGATCAAAGACTTCTTCCACACCGTCAAGACGATAGGATTCTTAGTGTTTACAACTGGAATGATGGTCTCACTCTCAGGATAAACCTTTGCCATGAAGAAGCACTGATTAGAAAGAGAAGGGGAGGACACTGGAGAATGTCTTTGAAATTTTGGATGGTGGAAGTTTAGGGTGGGACTCTACATTTTTTATAGTAACTATACTAAAAGGTATATATCCCATTCAATGAACACTTTTGTAATAAGGGGATGCTTAAAGCACGTCATGCTGCATAGTTATAGCATAGGTTTTATTTATTTATGTTTTCTTCATGCATAAACACGTGAAACATAATAAAGAATTTGGGTACCACTAACTACATAATAAATTGAAACTATTTAACATATTGTTATTGTTTTAATCACTAGCCAAGCTTTTTATTTTCTTATTATGCTATTTTCTTTTTGACGATGGTACATGAGATTGAGTTTGCACTATTGATCGAATATTTTGTAAATAGTTCAAAATTTTCATATAATCATGTTTATATAACTTTCTAGTTTATATAATGTATCCAGATCTTGTACAAGAGTCTTCTCTTGTACGAAGGATAGGTGAGAATCCCAGCCATTGATCTACCAAGATCAATGGCTCAAAACTAGGGATGACATTTTTGTAATTACGATGTTCAAACAATTGAAAAAACAAATGGAGAAAGTGTATTCTGATCCTTTCCCACTTTAACTCCTTTCCCCTTGATTTTCAAGCCACTATAACTTTTTCATACGGTTAATATATCTTTTTGAAATTACACCGTATTAAAGAGCATTTCATCCGTTTTAATTTAAGCAGTCTATTGCTATAGTTTTCTTTAAAAAATTACATGATTTTTTAATAGCCATTACGTGATTATGAAACCCAGCATGACTACGTGATTTGAATACCTGTTACGTGATTTCATTATAGTATGTGAAACCTCACTAAGTGATTACGTAATTACATAAAAATTGTTGACTATGTATTATTACGTGACTACGTGATTTTGAATACTCATTTCGTAATTACGTGATTTCATTATAGAATTTTATGTGATACCACACTGAGTGATTACGTGATTACGTAAAAACAAAAATATGTAATACATAATATTTCATATGTACACTAGTACAAAACTTGTTTTTTGCAGCGCTTGTATACTTTTTTTTTTTGAAGTGTTTTCTCATAAACCGCTGCAAAAAGTTGTGTTTCAAAATGAATTTTTCAATAATACTTTTTAGAAGCGTTTAGTAATTTTCATTTAATATTTTATTTTATAAATGTTAAAGAATCAACCTTTAGAAGCGTTTTGTATCTATTTTATTTTATGTAACATGAAAATAATTCAAGTTTAAAACGAAAAATAATAATACTTTAATTTAAAATTAGTGTGCGCCAAGTTCAATGAGATAAGTACGTACAAAATCATGTTATGTATTAATTGATTTTGTTTTAAATAAATTATTATAAATCTCAAACGTATTGTTATATAGTTATTATCAAAACCTTCTTTTTCTCAACTAATTCCTGTTCATTCAACTCATCAACAAAAAGGTCATCTTCAACCTAATATCGTTTCATATGCAATTCCTCAACAATCACATTGAATTCCTCTCATTCATCATCACAATTAAAGGTTTAGAAAGTTTGATTAGATTACATTTGTTTTTATATATAGTTATTGATTAATCCATTTATTTATGTATAGGCTTTTCCAATTTGTTGATAGCATCATATATCAAGCATCAACTGTATGTAATTATAGCATCCGAAAGAGCCATCGTGAAAAACACCAAAAATACAAGTACAAACCATCATCATTTAAGTGGATACAGGTTAGAAAATTTTGGTTATATTACGTTAATTTTTTTATAAGTGAATATAAAATATTGGGGCTCAAGTAATTTTAATTTCTCTTTCATATAAAATGGAGAGAGACTGGTTTTTGCAAATTTAGGAGTGAAAGGTTCTTTTTTATAAATTTAAAGGGAAAATTTTAAAGAAAAGTGAGAAGCTCGGGTTTCCAATGTTTGTAAATATTTAACATTTTACTCCTAAATTTGTTAAATTTTGAACTTTCACTCCCATTGATGAAACTCCTAAATAGGGGTGCTAAACGGGTCGGGTTCGTGGGTTGGCGAGTTCAACCCAACCTGAACCTGAAAATTTTAGATGAACCTGAACCCAACACGAACCCGAAAATCTTGTCATATATATGAACCCGAACACGACCAGAATATTAGCGGGTTGACCCCAACAAGACCCGTACAAGCCGAATTTTCAAATTTTTAATTTTTTTTCGCAAATTAATATATTAATATTAAAATTTTATTAAAAAACACAAATATTTATAATAAAATTATTTTTTAAATTATAAAAATGCATTAAATATACACCCAAATAAATTTATGACAAAATATATTGTAAAAAATAAAATATCATATCAATGGGTTAAACGGGTCAACCCGTCAACCTGACCGGTTCACCTGAACCCGACCCGTTTAGTTAAATGGGTTCACGGATTCAACCTGAAACTGACCCGAACCTGTTTAGACTAAACCTAAACCCGCAAATTTCGTGTTAGGTTCGTGTCGTGTTTTCGGGTCGTGTCAGAAATTCACACCCCTACTCCTAAATTTGTAAAAATTTGAACACTCACTCCCATTGATGAGAAACAAAATTTAGCTGAATCTTTATCATTTAGAAATATGTAGACTAGAAAAATACCAAGAAAGGTAATTGGCTTGGGTTTCTTGAAAATTTAGTTGAAGTTATTTGACATAATTTAGGTTCTAATTTGATTATATTATTTTATTATATGTATTTACCTATTAGTTATTTAGTTTATTTATAGTTTGAGCGACACAAAAGTTAATCTGGTTGAAAGTCATTAAAAACCACCATTTAATTCCATTTAGGTTATAAGTTTCTTATTATATTACATTTATTTTTATATATATGGTTAATACTCCATTTATTTTCGTTGTTTATTGATAGCTTGAAATACAATTAATTTCATTTATCGTTTTTTTTCACACACACATTTATATCATTTATTTATTTATTTTATTTTTTAGATGGATCGTAAAAAATGGATGTACGATAGTGCACGTACTAGCTCAGCATATATGGTTGGCATAGAAAGTTTTCTTAAAGTTGCCGAAGCTAATAGATTGAATGTTGGAAGTCAAATGATTTGGTGTCCTTGTATGATTTGTAAAAATTTCCAACAATATGATGATGTCAAAGATATAGAGTTTCATTTGATGAAAAATGGTTTTATGCCTAAATACACTTGTTGGTCAATGCATGGGGAATCACGCGTTGAACATGGCACGTCGTCAATTGGTTTAGGCAATCACGACAATGATAATTTAAATGTCCCCAGTGACAATTTAAATGTCCCTAATGAAAATGTAAGTGAAATGCTTAATGATTTAGAGACTAATGTTGATATCGATCAAGAAAAGTTAAAGCAGCTAATTGATGATTCAGAAAAACCATTATATACCGGTTCTGAGATTAGTAAAGTTTCACAGATCTATTAGTGCTTTTACATGACATTCTTCCGAAAGGTAATGAGCTACCAATTTCGTTATACCAAGCAAAAAAAATGGCGTGTCCGACGGGATTAGAAGTTCAAAGAATACATGCATGTCCAAATGACTGTATGTTGTATGTAAAGAATACACCACTATCCATGTGTCTCATCATCTCCGACAATATCTCTGAGTTCCGATCTCGTTTTGTGAACACTACAAGAAATTAGGGTGTTTACCCACACATAATTTACCTACACATGTAAATGTGTGGGTATTTACCTACACATGTTTGTATATGTGTGGGTAATGGTTGATAATATATTTTCATAATAATTAACACTTAATATGTGTTGGTAATGGATTTTAGCCACACTTGGTGTAATGGATAAGCACAACTGATACGAAATTGTGGAGTCGTAATGGTGGTGTGACGGGTGCATGATGATCAAGTAGTAACAACATCAGTGACAGCTTGCTGCCTTGCTCTGGCAGCGGTGGTAGGCACTGTCATGCTGACCATAGACGACAACGAGTGATTCGGCAACTCAGATTCGACGAATTGACGACATCCACTACAAGAAATCTCTCATTTAGGGATGACTTCTTTAGAGGGGACAAGAGCAATTAGGGGTGATAAATTCAGTCGCGACCAAAAAACATGACACGAACCTAAAACGAAATTTGCGTGTTAAGTTTAATATAAACGGGTTCTGGTCAATTTCAAGTTGAACCCGTTTAGGTTACTATACGATACCATACCATACCATACTATATCGTACCGTACCGTACCGTACCATACCGTACCGTACCGTACCATACCATACCATACCGCACCGTACAATACCATATCGTACCATACTATACCATACCATGCCATATCGTATTGTACCATACCATACCCTATCGTACCATACCTTACCATACCATCCGTACCATACAGTACCGTACCTTACCTTACCGTACCATATTGGGCCTTAATGGATCAAAATGGAAAATTGTAGATCACACATGTCTTAATGGACCATATTGGGCCTTAATGGATCACAATGAGCAATAGTAGATCATACATGTTGTCTTAATGGACCATATTGGGCCATAATACATCACAATGGCCAATAATAGATCATACATCTCTTAATGCACCATATTGAACCTTAATGGGTCAAAATGAGGAATAGTAGATCATACATGTTGTCTTAAATAGACCATATTGGGCCTCAATGGATCACAATGACCAATAGTAGATCATATATGTCTTAATGGCCCATATTGGGCCTTAATGGGTCACAATGAGCAATAGTAGATCATACATGTTGTCTTAATGGACCATAATGGGCCTTAATGGATCCCGATGGCCAACAGTAGATTATACAAGTCTCAATGGACCATATTGGGCCTTAATGGATCACAATGGAAAATAGTAGATCATATATGTCTTAATGCACCATATTGGGCCTTTATGGATCAGAATGGACAGTCGTATATCATATATGTCTTAATGGACCATGTTAGGCCTTGATAGATCAGAATGTACTATGTGAGTATGTATATGCGTTAGTGTATATATATGTGTGTGTGTGTGTGTGTGAATGTATATGTGTTTGTGTACATGTGTATATGTATGCACGTATGTACCTATGTGTGTGTGTGTATGTGTGTATGTATATGGAAACGTGTGTGTATGTATGTGTGTTAGCGTCGTTATACATGTGTATATGTATGAGCATATGTGTGTGTATCTATATGTGTTAGTGTATATGTATATGTGTTAGCGTCGTTATACATGTGTATATGTATGAGCATATGTGTGTGTATCTATATGTGTTAGTGTATATGTGTTAGCGTTGGCAGTGTTAGTGTATATGTATATGTGTTAGCGTTGGCAATGTTAGTGTACATGTATATGTGTTAGAGTTGGCAATGTTAGTGTATATGTATATGTGTTAACATTGGTGTACATGTGTATATGCATGTACCTTTGATTATAAAGCTTGAACTCGGCCCATAGGTAGTTTGTGAAGCTAGATCTTGGCTTAGGCTCGGGCTCAGCACGTCTGTTATTTATATTAATTATAATTATTGGTTTATATATAATGTAGTTATATCTTCATAATTTTTAAACAGTAATTATTATTATTATTATTATTATTATTATTATTATTATTATTTAATTATATATATTTAATATATTACATTAAAGAAAATATATTAACAGTGGGGCTCACGAGCTAGCTCGAGCAAGTGAAATTCAGGCTCGTTTAAGCTCAACTAATTTGAGTTTTGAAGCCGAACTCGAGTAGCTTGTGAGTAGCTCGGCTCGTTCGCCCCAAAACAAATATAATTCTTCAATTTAATTACCCACATGAAAATTTTAACTTCCCCCTCATATTTTTAAAATTTCCGCCTAAATTTCCCATAATTCGATTCCCCCCAAAATCTATTTCGATTCTTTTCATTTCCCTCAATTGAAAACCCTTTACCCCTAATTTGATTCCCTCCCAAGATCCATTTTGTTACTTTCGTTTCCCTCAATTGAAGACCCTAGTGCCTCTTTTACATCTTCAATCCAAGCTCAAACCACTAACATCTTCACATCTTGTCTGTTATACCACCCCCCCTCTTGGATCTCCTGTAACCCGACAGCCAAACAACTCCCAACCACACCCACAACCGACAGTTTTCAGTGAATCGAAGAGAGAGAAGCTTGGAATAAGAGAGAGGAAGACGAGGAGGCTGATGACGGCGGCAGCACCGCCGTACACGACGGCGGCCGGTGTTTCAGGCGACAACCGGGGGTAGAGCCGGCGGCAGCGGCGGCGGTGACTGTGGGGATGGTTATGTTGGTTTGTTCGACAGTTGCAGCAATGGTGTTTCCGGTTTGTAAGTGCAGTATCCGGTGACTGAAGATTATCGATGCCACACAGAACTGATGCAACAGTTAAGGGGGAGACTGTAAGTGCAGTTCCTGCCGGGTAATTGTCGCTTATCAGTTCTGGTCAACCAAAACACAAGTTCAAGTTAAAGTCAACGATAATGAAGAATTCAAGACCACATAAAGACCATGCACTGATCAAGGGGGAGTTTGTTAGTGCACTTTGGATGATAAGTGCATGCTTTCCAATTGTGAGGGTCTTTATTGTACAAGTCTTGAAACTTAGTCCCAACTTTATCCTAGGGACACTTTGTCCAAGTTTTGTGGCTAGGAAAATTGTCTGAGGTTTATGTTAGGGACAAGAGTCAGGGTTTTGTGTAGATTTGTTTGTCCGAGTTTTTGTCCCTATTCTATATATATGTGTTGTATAGGATTAGGGCATTAATCCATCCATGGATGAGGGATCGACAAGAAGAAGCTTTGTGCACCTCTCCAACTTCTTGTTCCTCCTGGTGTGCACATCCTAGAGAGAGAGACTATGTGTTAGTGAGAGAAAGCTAGGGTTTAGATCTTTGTGATCTAAATCCAGCTTGTAGATGATGTATACTCCTTTGGTATGTAATCTGTGATGACTGATTCATAATAAAGGATTCATCTTCTACATATTTCTATCTTGTTCATCTTATGTTTGTTCTTCATGTCTTGAATCAAGTGCAATGTTTGATGTTCGTCATCGATCCGGGTGTTTTCACAGTGGTATCAGAGCGTGGTTACCGATTCGGAATGGTCTAACCGCCATCCGAATCACCATTGCTCTTGATTTGATGTTTGTTTCCGCCAAACATCTTGAAGACGTGAAGATTTTGGAGAAAACTTGAAGAAAATGAAGCTGTTCATCGGCTGTGTTGTTTTTGGAGATCTAGGGTTTTGATCCAAAAAAAAAAAAAAAGGTTTGTCTGAGTTTTAAAACTCTGTGTTTGTTGTTTCCGGGGTTTTAGTGAACTAGTGTGAAGTCACACTAGGGAGAAAGTCCAGAGACTTGTTTCTGAGCTTCACCATGTCCGAGTATTATCGTTGTGATAGTGTTTCTGAGTTTTTAGATAACAGAGGCTCCGTGTTTTAAGTGTCAATATATTTCCAAGTTTCAGATCAATCTAAGTCTTATGTGTGTCCGAGTTTCAGATATTGAATCTTTTGTTTTCCGAGGTTTACAAGACATCTCAACTTCCGAGTTTTAAAATTCTCATAGTCCGAGTTTTACAAGACTCCGAGTTATGTTAACATGAGTGTCTCCGAGTTTTGATATGCGAGTTGTGCAGTTTCAAACAAGAGTTTTGAGAACCAGACATGTGATCCGAGTTTTACTTGAATGGTCCCTTTGAGTCCGAGTTTTTACAGTTCATTGCTCTTGATTTGTTCAAAGGTTGAACAGTTCATTCTCCGAGATTTGTTACACTGGACCAATAGGGACATAAGTCAGAGGTTTGTGGACAAAGTTCATTCTCCGAGTTTTGTTCAAAAGATAAACAGTTCCGAGGACATAAGTCAGTTCCGAGTTTTGTTTAACTGATCCGAGTTTTAACCCTTGAAACAGCTTATCCGAGTTTTGGCATATATATGATGGTCCTAGTTTTTGTAATGGTTCAACAGTAACAGTCTTATTTTAGTTCCGAGTTTTCTTAATATTTCCGAGTTTGTTAACTGTTCCGACTTTTAACAGTTTTGAACCTGTCCGACTTTTGTTCAAGTTTTTGAACCTGTCCGAGGTTTTTAAACATGTCCGGGTTTTAAACGTGTCCGAGTCTTAAACGAGTTTAGTAGGTCCGAATTTTTAAATCCCTAGAATTTTTAATCAGGTCCGAGATTTGAACTCTGTCTGAAACCGAGTTTAAACTTTCCTTGGTCGGAGTTTAAGTCTACCTGTTGGTCCGAGTTTCCTTCTCTCCTTGAGTCCGAGTTTTATAGACTCTAAGTTCCGAGTTTTGAAACTCAGACATTAACTGTTCAGTGAGTTTTGCTGTGTCCGAGTTTCATTGAATCTTCTGTTTCTTCCGAGTTTTTAATTAATGAAGCTGGTCCGAGTTTGCTGCATTTTCAGTCCGAGTTTGGCTTTTGGCTTTATGTTAACTGTTCTGGCTTCTGGCTTTATGTTAACTGCTCCAACAGTCCGAGCTTTGGCTTTTGTCAACTGCTCCAAATTTTTTAAAACAGTTCAGTTAAGTTATTCCGAGCCTGAATCAACAAACACAGTTAAGCTGTCAGGTCCGAGTTTTGGCTTGGTTAATTGTTCCGACGTTTCAGTTCCGAGTTTGTTTCAAGTTATTCCGAGTATTAGAAACTCCGAGTTTTGAAAGAATTCAGAGTTTTTAAAAGATTGTTCATTTGTGTCCGTTCCGAGTTTCAAAGTCTGTTCTCCGAGGTTTATCATGAGTTGTAACGGTCCGAGTTTGTCATCCGAAAGTTAACAACCAGATCAGTTAACAATTCGCTTCTATGTGAAAGTCGGACAAGGTGTTAATGCACTTTGATCTGAAGTTTAGTCCGAGTTTTTATTCAAAACTTTCCGAGTTTTGTTAAACTCTTTCAGCTCCGAGTTTTATTCAAACACTCGTTTGTTCCGAGTTTTATCGACTATAAGTTCGGAGCTTTACAGTTTTGGTCAAACAGTGCTCATCTGAGTTTTATGAGTTTTATGCTCCGAGTTTTGACTCTTGTTTGTTCCGAGTTTCTTTGTGAAACTTTAAGTTAGTTTCGGGTCATTGAACTTATGTTGTCCGGATTAAATGAGGGGACGAGACGCGGTAACGGTGGTCCACGGTATTCTTTTCAAGATTCTCAGAGTTCGGATTCGGTACTTACTAGAGTTTTGGGACAATCTTGGATATTATCGTGACTTGGCTTGAACGTTGACAGTTTACAAAGAAAAAGGGGGAGTAAAAATTTTGAAGTTCCTGTTTTCTTTGTAAAGATAAAGCTTGTGCGTGAAATAGCTCGTGTGTGATGGAGTTTTTGTCACGTGTGTTTATGTTATTAATCAAGTGTTGACATGATGAAGCTGAATTCTCGGTTGATGACTAGTTGAAGATTGAGCCTTATTAAGTTGCTATTTAGAGTAGAGAAGATTAGTTCTGGTCTCGAAATAATGTGGGGCTTCTTGATTTGAGGGGAAGGTCGGAGATGAAAGCCATCGGGGATTCAGGGGATTCGTGAAGATAGGAGATTGATTCATGAAGATTCGTGACGAGATGAGATTATACATGAAGGGTTGAAGACTTTTGATCAAGATGGTGGATGTACTTTTACAAAGTTCAGTTTGTTATTAACTTATCGAACTGAGCTTCATGTCTTTGCGAAATTTGAAGTGTACAAGGTTGGGCATTGGAAATCCAATGTTTCTTTCTGCTGTTGGTTAGGTTTGAAGATTAATGTATCGAGCGATATTCCTACATGTGGTTGTAGGTCAGTTCGCATTAACTTGATTCGGGAGTAGTTTGAGGGGGAGGATCTACAGTGTTTGATGATTGGATTCTTCGGGTTTCTCAAAGCGGCCTTAAGTGATCGTCAGCAAGTCTTTTATTAGAAGGGTTGAAGTTCGCTGTGCTCTGCCAGAAAGATCAAGTCTCAGCTAAAGTTGGAAGCATGCATGATATCATCAGTCAAGGGGGAGTATGTAAGTGCAGTATCCGGTGACTGAAGATTATCGATGCCACACAGAACTGATGCAACAGTTAAGGGGGAGACTGTAAGTGCAGTTCCTGCCGGGTAACTGTCACTTATCAGTTCTGGTCAACCAAAACACAAGTTCAAGTTCAAGTTAAAGTCAACGATAATGAAGAATTCAAGACCACATAAAGACCATGCACTGATCAAGGGGGAGTTTGTTAGTGCACTTTGGATGATAAGTGCATGCTTTCCAATTGTGAGGGTCTTTATTGTACAAGTCTTGAAACTTAGTCCCAACTTTATCCTAGGGACACTTTGTCCAAGTTTTGTGGCTAGGAAAATTGTCTGAGGTTTATGTTAGGGACAAGAGTCAGGGTTTTGTGTAGATTTGTTTGTCCGAGTTTTTGTCCCTATTCTATATATATGTGTTGTATAGGATTAGGGCATTAATCCATCCATGGATGAGGGATCGACAAGAAGAAGCTTTGTGCACCTCTCCAACTTCTTGTTCCTCCTGGTGTGCACATCCTAGAGAGAGAGACTATGTGTTAGTGAGAGAAAGCTAGGGTTTAGATCTTTGTGATCTAAATCCAGCTTGTAGATGATGTATACTCCTTTGGTATGTAATCTGTGATGACTGATTCATAATAAAGGATTCATCTTCTACATATTTCTATCTTGTTCATCTTATGTTTGTTCTTCATGTCTTGAATCAAGTGCAATGTTTGATGTTCGTCATCGATCCGGGTGTTTTCACACGGTTCAGTTTCGAATCGAGTTTGGTTCATTCCGTTCGGTTTCCTGTTCGAGTTCCAGCCAACGTCAATCATTTCCGGTCGACAACGTTATCGGTATCCCTTCTTCTCGTTGACTCATCAAATTCCTTGTTACATTTTCTTTGTGTTTAATACACACTGTTGATGTCCTTTATTAGAAAACAAGAACAAAACAAGAAAGACAGTTCGAGTAAGCTACCGGAGCCGTATGTAGATCGGGACAGGAATCCGTTTCCTTTTTGTTTCGGTACACTCTGTTGATTTCTTTCTCATTACTTTCTATATAGTGAACGACTGAAGTGACTAAACCAAACACGGTTCATCGAAGGAACCCGCAAATGTCGGAGACGTTCGAAGTCACCGGAAGGCATCGGGTGTTCACGTTGCGTTTTCGGTATATCTTTCTTCGACCTTGTTTCTTTCGTTTTTGCTCGTTTAATGTTTTTTGGATGATTAAACATCACTTCAAATCTGGTGTTACAGGGCTTTGTCATCTATAGATTTTTTATTTTAAGGAACTTTAGGACAAAATGTCATTTGCTTGTGATGTGAGAAGTATTCTGATTTCTGTCCAAAGTCTTCTCGGAGGTATGATTAACAAACTATGAGTTGGGGTTGTTTTTAACTTCTTACTTATCTATTTATTATTGCAGTTTTTTTTCCTAACTGTAGAACGAAGCACAAGTTCACAAGAACCTTTTCTATGATTTCTACTTGTATGTCGAACGGTATGTTTTCCAACATTGATTGATTTTATTTTTTACCACAGCAGTCAAAATTTGGGATAACCTATTTAGAATCAAAACAATGGTGTATTGAGAGGCCAAGTCAGAAATTAAAATTTTTGGGGATAATCTGTATTTGTAAGCGTATGAAATTAACATATATCTATCCTGGTGTTACCTTGGTGGGTTTTTGCGAGGGTCTATACAACAAGTGAATGTAAGTATATGAAACTAACATTTATCTAGCCTGGTCAACATATCGCATACGCAATCAATTATAACCATGTAAGAGTGAATTTAGCAACTTGAGCAGACTACATGCACAATCAAAATTAAGTTACCTTATGGATGAAATGCATCATAAGAGTTTGTGACTAGGATAAAATTAGGGGGTGCAATCGAGCCGAGCCAAGCCCCGAGCTCATTCAACTTATGACAGCTCCAGCTCGGCTCGGTTCATGATTTGTTAATAAAGTACGAGCGTGGCTCGTAGCTCAAGCTCATCTCGGGCTCGACTTGTTTATTATTTGTTAATTAATTTATAATAATTATGATTATTATTTTATATATAATTTAGTTATTTTTTCATAACTTTTATAAATAATAATAATTATTATTTAAATATATATCTAATATTTTCATGCAGTGATATGTTTCTTTATTATTATAGTTCAGACCACTTGGTCAGCTTGAAACCTATTTGAAGTTGAACTTGGTCTAGAAGCCCTACGTTCGTCCCTTCATCATTTTTTTTAAATGAATATTTGTGAACATATGTTATATAACACAAGATAATGAACAGATCTATGAATCTATATAATGACCGACGACTTTCCAGTGGTGGTGGAAATGAATCGCAGTCAATGCCAACTTTGGATCCGCTACTTCAGGAGCTTACGGAAGGAATAGCAGTTCCAGGGTACATATGTCTTTACTCTTTAATGCCTTCTTTTCTTTACTTTGGTTATTGTTTAACTAATCACATAAAATGGTTTTCATTTATTTTAATTATTTTGTTTGTGTGTAGGCAGGTTCCTCTTCCAACTTATCGTGGTGGTCCGTAGCCTTACGTTATACCAACCATGGAGTACATGGGCCTGTTGGTGGCGTTTCTCAGCATTTGTATGTGTTTGTATTTTGTTATAAGGAATTTTTACGTTGTTAGTTAGATTTTTGTAGGGTTGTGTTGATCGACCTGTTCGGGTTGATATGTGATGATTATGGTTTTATAATTTTCAGCTTCAAAAAGTTCAGGCGGAACTAGAAATAGAGCGTGACGCTCGACAAAACATAGAAGCCCGTTTCGAACTATTTCAACAAAAGCGTGAAAAAGAGCGGGCCGACCGAGACGCATGGCGAAAAAATATGGAAGAAATGGTGAAAAACATCGGAAAGAAGTAAACAAAGCTCTTGTTTTGTTAAGTATTGGAATGTTTGATTAGTTTTGAATCAAAAAACTTGCTCTTGATTAGGATTTTTTTGTGTGTTTTGGAACTTTTGGAATGTTTTAGAATCTTGCTTGTTGCAAATGTTTTGAAATGTTTTATAATTTGGTTGCTGCAATTTTTTTGGAATATTTTATATTTTGTTGCATTTTTTATACAAAAAATGGTTTTTTAAAATTCAGATTTGTTATTTTGTCACAAATCTTTGTCACAAATCTATCACAGAAGAGTTTTATAGTTTGTAGGAATTTTGTCGCAGAAGAGTTTTATAATTTGTAGGAATTTTGTCGCAAGAATGTTTTTAACTGTTTGTAGGAAATTTGTAGCTACATTAAAAAATATATTTTTTAGTTGTAGGAAATTTGTCGCAAACTGTTTTGATAACTTTGTAGGAAATTTGTTGGAAACCGTTAATTTTGTAGATAATTTGTCGCAAATTGTTTAGAGAAAATTTATAAATTTGTAGGAAACTTGTGGAAAGTTTTATGATTTGTAGGAATTTTTGTCGCAAGAAAGTTTTATAGTTTGTAGGAATTTTGTCGCAGAAACGTTTTATAATTTGTAGAAATTTTGTGGCAAGAACGTTTTATAATTATAATCTGTAGGAATTTTGTGGCAAGAATGTTTTATAATCCGTAGGAATTTTGTCGCAGAAAAGTTTTATAATTTCTAGGAATTTTGTCGCAAAAACATTTTATAATTTGTAGGAATTTTGTCGGGAAAATAAAAAATTATGAATATTTTTTTTAATAATGTTATTAATTTTAAAAATAAAATATCATAAAGTAATATACAAAAAAGGCAAAAACGTGGAAGAATTGTCGGAATTTTGCAAGAAGAGCGTTTTGTCAGTATTTTGTAGCAAATTTTGCGACCAGAGATTTTGTAGGAATTTTGTAGCAGATTTTGTCGTATTTTTGTAGCTAATCCGGTTACCCACAAGTTTATATCCTACGAATTTTTTTTGTAGGAAATTTGTGGGTAAGACCAATTTCAGACAAATTTGCTACAAATTTGGTTGTCACAAACTGGACAATTTTCTAGTAGTGAATACATGCATGTCCAAATGACTGTATGTTGTATGTAAAGGATTTCAAGCAAGATCATAAATGTTTTTATTGTGGTGTGTCAAGGTATAAGCGTAAACTTGAAACACATGAAGTTAACGATGATGTGACAAAAAATGGACCACCAGCTAAATTGTTGTGGTACCTCCCAATTATACCTAGAGTGAAACGGTTATTTTCAGATGAGAAAGAAGCAAAGTTATTGCGTTAGCATTCAGATAGTCGTGTAAACGATGAAAAATTAAGACATGTAGCGGATTCACCCCAGTGGAGAAATATTGATAATATGTTTCCTGAGTTTGGTAACGAGACAAGAAACATACGGTTTGGACTTAGTTCAGACGGGTTCAACCCTTTTGGAAACATGAGTAGTCGTCATAGTACATGGCCAGTTCTTCTATGCATCTACAATCTTCCACCGTGGTTATGCATGAAACAAAAATACATAATGATGTCTCTGTTGATTCAAGGTCCAAAACAACCTGGTAATAACATTGATGTTTATTTGTCTCCTTTAATTGATGACTTAAAAACTCTATGAAATACAGGTGTAGAAGTATATGATGCTTATAAGAAAGAATATTTTAAATTACGGGCCATGATTTTTTGCACCATAAGTGATTTTCCAGCATCCGGTAATTTGTCAGGATACAAGACGAAAGGTAAGTCAGCTTGTCCTGTTTGTGAAGATGATACAAGTTCGATGTGGTTAAATAATTGCAAAAAAAATCTGTATACATGGGACATCGAAGATTCCTTCCCCAAGGTCATAATTATCGAAATAAAAAAGAGGAGTTTCACGGAACTGTTGAGGACCGTCCAGTGAGGAAAAGATTTAATGCATTTTCACGAGTTGAAAAACTAAATGTTGTGTTGGGAAAAAGAAATCGTGTTGAGAAAGACGCCATTTGGAAAAAAAAAAGAAGTCAATCTTTTGGGATTTGCCTTACTGGAAGAATTTACAAGTTCGACATTGTCTAGATGTTATGCATATATAGAAAAATGTATGTGAGAGCTTGATAGGCTTATTGTTAAACATACCCCAGAAAACTAAAGATGGGATTAATGTCCGTAAAGACATGGAAGAAATGGGAATACGTAAAAAGCTTGCTCCTGTCACGAGACCCAGAGGAAAATTTTATCTGCCACCTGCGTGCTATACTATGTCAAAAGATGAAAAAAAAAAGTTTTGTAAATGTTTAAAAGATATTAAAGTTCCATCCAGCTATTCTGCAAACATTAAAAAGCTGGTGTCGATGAAAGACTTAAAATTGCTTGGTATGAAGTCTCATGATTGTCATGTTTTGATGACACATATGATTCCAATTGCAGTACGTGGATTGTTACCGGATTACCTCCGACATACAATTACAAAACTTTGTTTGTTTTTTAACAAGATACACTCAAAAGTTATTGAGCCCGAGTCACTTAATGAGTGGCAAAAAGAAATTATCATCACGCTTTGTGAACTTGAGATGTACTTTCCTCCATCTTTTTTTGATGTGATGGTTCACCTTGTAATCCATATCGTAGGAGAAATCCAGACATGTGGCCCTGTATTTCTATGCTACATGTACCCTTTTGAAAGATATATGGGTTTCTTAAAAGGTTATGTATGAAACCCTAATCGACCTGAGGGTAGCATTGTTGAAGGATATACTTCTGAAGAGGTGGCTGAGTTTTGCACAGGTAGTGATTTCATAACATTTGTAGTATATTATAGTAATATATATATATATATATATATATATATATATATATAAGTTTCATTAATTATAATTTCCAACGTAATAACTGGTTTATTCACAGGTTATTTGGATGGAGTCAAAAGTATTGGTGTTCCTCAATCTCGTCACTCGGGTAGACTTGTAGGGAAAGGAGGTGTTGGTATGAAAACAATCCTCCCAAACCACGATGATTTACAACTTGCACATTTTGAGGTCCTAAAACACATGGCTTGTATTGCTCCATACATTTCCGAACACAAAGGAACATTACGGTCAACATACCCAGGTAAGAGCGAAATGTGGTATGAAAAGAAGCATAACAAAGAGTTTGCTGATTGGATTGAAATTAAGGTAATGAGATCTTCTGGCCAAAAAAAATTTGATAAAACCGTGGAAAGGTTGGGGCGGGGCCCAGATGTTAGAGTAACAACTTATCAAGGGTACGACATTAACGGCTATACGTTTTACACAAAAGATCAAGATGAAAAAAGTACAATGCAGAATAGTGGAGTTACAGTGATAGCATCAAGGGCGGAGTTCCGACAAGAATAATCATTCTACAAGGATAGGAATTGCCAAGGATTCTTATTACAGTGTCATACAAGAAATTTGGGAATTGAATTGCCATGCCTTCGAGATACCTATGTTCAAATGTAAGTGGGTAAATAACCATACAGGTGTAATAGTTGACAAATATGATTTTACACAAGTCGACCTCACAACAAATTCATATGCATCCAAACCATTCATCCTCACAAAACAAGTCACACCTGAGCAAACGAAGATACCACATTGTATTGCAAGGTAAACAATGTATCCTTGGTGTTGATGATGTTGTCGATGAGGAAGAATACAACCAGTTTGACGACCTACCACCATTTTCTGTCGATGTTCAACCAGTGAAGGATGCAAATAATCACACCACTGCATACTTACGATCTGACCACACCGATGGGATATATGTTTGATGCACCGTTTAAACTAATTGATAAAGGTTTGATACTCTCTCTCTCTCTCTCTATATATATATATATATATACTCTTTCCAAATCTATTTTTTTTATAATTGTTAATTTATTAATAATGGTTTTCTTTTTTATAGGAATCATTGGAAATTATAGCTCTAGCTCCTTGAATTCGTTTGGTTTGATGATGTTTCATTAATTATGCATTAGCACTCACTATTTTATTTTATTTGATTTTGATTTTGTATGAATTTTGGCTTCTTAAGTTTGAACCTCCATTTATATGTCATTTCGTAAATTAGTATATTTAAATTTATGATGTTGAATAGACTATATAATTTATGCCCGGTCCAAATATTATAAATAATACGATCGTACATGCTTGTGAACCGGCTTGAGGTCAATAAGTGAAGTTTAGCTTCGGGCTAATTTTTAGTTTTTTTCAAATCGATCATAAATATCTTGACTCGTTTACACTCATACCACCGCCACTGACTAATAGACAGAGGTTAATAAAAAAATATAAATTAAAAAATTCAGGTATATGATCGGGTATATAGTTCGGGTAAACGGATATGTGGTTTCGGGTAATCGGGTCGGGTATCACCTAATCCCATACCCGTGAAAATTTTTAAAACTAATTATCCCATACCCGGCCCAATACCCGAGGCATACCCGTCCTATTTTTGTCGGGTTTCGGGTATACCCTTTGGGCTTGGGTATTTTTGAAACCATGAATTATTCGATTATTATATGAGCTGATAATTATATAAATTGGCCAAATATCGTAGACATTAATTAACTGATTAATTAAATATTAAACATTAATTAAAAGCTTATATAAAATAGCCTAATCCTTTCTGAATACAATACACCATCAATTAATTGATTAATTAAATATTAAACATCAAAAGCTTATATAAAATAGCCTAATCCTTTCTGAATACACATACACCATCAAAAATTCCCAAATATCATAGAGCGGTAGTCGAACCGCCAAAGTTTCCCAAATAGCGCGACTTCACTTTCATCTCCCGCTCGTTCACAGTTATTAGGATTGCGGTTTCTTCATTGCTTTTGCTCTAAATCTCAGTTATTTATTCCAAATCGCAGTTAGGTGTTTTTGTTTTCAGTCGAATTTTTATCCAAGAACGAAGTTCACCCACAAATCCACTTGAAAATTGGTGATGTTATTCTCTCCTTTATTATATATATTTTGTATTTGATGTCAGTAATTTGAGGATAATTTCATGTTATGGCAAGTCTGTTATGGTTTTTTAGGCTTAATTCTTAATCGTCAACCCCCCGTTTATGATTTATGATGATGATTTCACGTTGCCATGAGTGTTATTTTTGCTCTATTAGTGTTGGTTTAGGAATGTGGTCCCTAATTTTTAAATAGTTATTGTATATTCTATTGTGTATGATTGATGGTCCTTAGTTCGTGTTCAATTTGTAGGTCCCTCGGAGGTTGAGGTTAAACCTATTCCTTGTTATGTCTAACACACTAGCAAGTGCGGAATCCAAGCTAGCATGCAAACCGAGGTAGAACAAGCACAAAATACAACACACAATCTTCACCGATTAACACCACTTGTATTAATACTATGAAAGGTCTGTTACAAAGCAATGTTTACAAATCAGTTTTGCAAACTCTCTCAGTGTGTGTGTTCCTTGTATTTTCTGCACTCTTTCTCTCTTTGTGTCTATCTATGTCTAACTCTACAGAAGTGAACACAACACATGGGTATTTATACCCAACACAGATCGTCTGGTCGAAGGATCAGACAGACTGATCGTAAGATCATCTGTCGACCAGGAACCCATCGAAGGATCACATATACCACGAAGGATGATATCCTTCGTGGTCTATCCTTCGAAGGTTATCTTTCGAGCTCATCGAAGGATATAAACAATCCTTCGATGACACACCCTTCGACACACACATCTTACAACCATTTTCAAACTGTTTGGCTAAGTCAAACCAGGAGGATGATTGACTTGGTCAAACTTACAAGACTAACAAAGACATCGTTTGGTATCAAGACGAAATACAGACAAAGTACAGACACAAGTGCACCAACAAACTCCCCCTTGGCTGTAGCTTTGTCTCGATTTTAATTCTTGTAGGTCCCTCGTGTCTTCAAGTCTTTGACGTCCATTCAAGTCTTCAATGTCGGAGGATCTTTAAAGTCTTCACGTCTTGAAAGCAGAAAGTGTACCAACAAACTCCCCGTTTCATGTAGGAAGTGTGTTGACAAACTCCCCCTTAACATAAGCTCCCCCTTGAGTTATGCTCGTGAAAGTCTTGATCTTTATGAATTGAGATCCTTGTGGTGTTGATGATGGTCAGTGGCAACTCGATCATCTTCATCATTTGAGTGCCTTCACGTCGTGTCTTCATTCCGAAGCTTGTCATCGACCATGTTCTCCTTGCCTTTAGAATCTGCACATGCAAGAAATCTAAACGCGTAATGAGAACAACTGCTTGGAATATAGTAAACATAAACAAACGACACACGTGTGACCATTGTTTAAACAAACACCGTCCGACAGTTTGAAAGTTTTAACAAATTTTATCAATTGTAGGTTTTTAATTTTCAAAACTTGCAAATTTCGACCGTTTATGAAGAATTTGTCATTTCGGTTTCAATCAGGTTTCAGGTATCGAAGACTCGAGATCCAACATCGTACGATCGAAAATAAAATAGAAATCAAATCTTTTTGGCTTATATAAATTTTATATTAAAACACACCTAAAATCTTTTTGGAATTTTTGAATATTTCGAATGTAAAGACTGAAAGCAGTAAATAAATATTTACAGAGTTGCAGAAACTAAGAAAAGTAAATATATACAAACATTCTTTTTGCGAGTTTCGAGGGTAAGAGAATCATATCAGTGTATGGTCATGTCAAAACACTCTTGTTTTTCAATAGGTTAACATTAAGATAAGCATCCTATAACGATTATCGGTATTGTTGTCCACATAAGCTCAACTTATCAGATGTAATCATGGCGAGGGGATACTTTAAGGTATGATTTATACTTACCGACCGGTGTTCATCCACATCACGACACATTCCCGTATCAAGGTATGCACGAGGGTTCATCTTACCGGTGAGTATACCGATTATCATCTGTTTGACCGTATATGATGTGAGAAACTCACTTATTTTGATTGAAAACAAGCCCTATGTGATATAATCACTTATGGATGAGGAACTTGATTTTCGATGCATGAGGGCACAGGAGCAAGTCCGTGAACAGGTCAGTACTTTCGTACAGCAGAGAGACGAACTTGACTCCCGGATAAATGTGATATATTATCACTTATTTGTTTGGACATGTGATTGTTGATCACTTATTGAGGTCGAATGCAATATGTACACGTATGTATGGTATCATGGAAGATCTAGACTTGCGTCCCCGTTATTTTTCGGTAAAAGATACAACCATGATACCCAGATGATAAGCAGCATAAAGACCGAATATTTCAGAACCTCGGAAATCTCTCAAACGAAATTTCGGTACTAAGACCATATGCCAATGAATGGTTCCCACCTGGTCTTCAGTCGGATTAAGTTTATATCACCCTGCACACTTTAAAATGATTGTGAGCCTACCGATACATCTTATATAGAGCTGCTTATCATTTTTCATTTAAGGTTTAAAGAGGTTTAGACAGACCACTGATGTACTATCATTTTCTCTTTTGCTCGCCAGGAAACTCATTTTTGTTTTTCTATTGTTTTTGTGTTTTTGAAATTTTTCGATGTTTTTGGATTTTCAAATTTTGGATTTACTCCCCCTAAAATCAATAAACTAAGACAAATTTAAAACACAAAGGTATTTACAAAAATGATTTTCCGATGTTGGTGTTACTCTTGCTTGACCTTAATGTCGTTTACCAATAATAAATAGTCAAATCTTGATTTGTCAAATGCTTTGGTAAAAAGGTCGGCACGTTGGTCATCGGTGTGGACGTAAGCGACATCGATTAGCCTTTTCTCAAAGCAATCACGTATGAAGTGATACTTAATTTCGATGTGCTTAGTCTTTGAATGCTGCACAGGATTTCTAGTGATCTGTAAGGCAGCAGAATTGTCAACGTAAATAGGAGTAGTTAGGAATTCAAAACCGTAGTCACGCATTTGTTGTTGGATCCACCGGACTTGGGAGCAACAACTTGAGGCAGCAATGTATTCAGCTTCGCATGTTGATGTAGCGACGCACGTCTGCTTCTTGCACTGCCATGCGACTAGGCGATTTCCCAAAAACTGACATCCAGCCGTTGTGGATTTGCCGTCGATTTTGCATCCGCCAAAATCAGAATCACTGAATGCGATCAAGTCAAAGTTATTATCCCTAGGGTACCATAGACCGGTGTCAGGGTAACCCTTCAAATAACGAAAAATCCTTTTTACAGCTGCAAGATGTGAGGCCTTCGGGTTGACTTGATATCTGGCAAGCAGACACGTTGGGTACATTATATCTGGTCTTGATGCTGTGAGGTACATAAGAGATCCGATCATCGCGCGGTAGTATGAGGGGCTAACAGCTTCACCCTTCAAGTCTGGAGTATTTCCGTGATTTTGCGGCAATGGGGTACCAATGGGCGTTGCATCAGACATCTGGAACCGGCTCAAGATGTCTCCAACATATTTAGTCTGATGGATGAATATCCCAGACTCAGTTTGTAGTACTTGTAGGCCCAAAAAGAGAGTCATTTCCCCAATAGCACTCATCTCAAATTTATCCTGCATAATGCGCTCGAAATTCCTACACAAAACGTCATTAGTAGAACCAAATATAATATCATCAACGTATACCTGTACCAGTAGAAGATCTCCATCTTGTTCTTTGATGAAAAGAGTACAATCGATAAGACCTCTGCGAAATCCATTTTCCAGCAGATAATTAGATAAGGTTGCGTACCAAGCCCGTGGTGCTTGATGAAGACCATAGAGAGCTTTGTTGAGCAACCAAACCCGATCGGGATGGATAGGATCTTCAAAACCTGGAGGCTGTTCGACGTACACCTCTTCTTCCACCACACCATGTAAGAATGCACTTTTGACGTCCATCTGGTATACCTTGAAACCTTTGAATGAGGCATAAGCCAGAAAGATCCGAATTGCTTCTAGACGTGCAACAGGTGCATACACTTCGTTGTAGTCGATCCCTTCTATCTGACGAAAACCTTGAACGACTAGCCTTGCTTTGTTTCGAATAACGATTCCACGGTCATCCTTTTTGCATTTAAACACCCAACGGGTACCAATCTTCTTGTAACCAGCAGGTTTCTCTACGAGTTTCCAGACACCAAGCTTCTGGAATTGTTGCAGTTTTTCCTGCATTGCTTCAACCCAAGAGTTATCTTTCAAAGCATCTTTCCAAGTTTTTGGCTCTTCCTGTGAAACATAACACGCGAAAGACCAATCATTTTGTTGACCAGATTCTCGGATAGTTGCATACAAGCCTGCATTGTTGTTGTTTCGCAACATGTTTCTTGTTTGAACGCCACTTTGTACATTTCCGATGATGTTTTGTTGAGGATGGGTATTGTGAATCCTTGTCTCTGGATTATCTTGAACTGGAATATTTGTACCCAGATTGTTGAGATTGAGATCAACAATCAATTCAAGGCCCGGAATTGACGAAGAGGACGATGCAGTAGCTTCAGCTGTTCTAGGAACATCCACTGGAGGTGTACCTTCTGAAGTACCATGTACTGCTGTTGTTGGAGCTTCTTGATCTGCATCGAGAAATTCATCATCCTCTGAAGATTCGTTCAATTCGGTAGCATCGTGAAAATCCTCATTATCGAGAGCATTATTATTCACTGAAGATGGTTCTTGATTAACAATAATTGGACGAACCAACGGTGAATCTGTTGCATTGTCACTCTCGAAAAACATCCTTGCTGCAGCATTTTCTTCAACTGCTTCAACATTGATCGAATTGAAAAAGTCATCGTACTCAAACATCCAAGGCTGACCAGGGCATTTGACTGGCAATGTGTGCCTTTGAACTCTGACTTCAGACCATTCCTCAACCCTTTTAGTCTCTAGATTCCAGACTCTTAAGTTAGGGGTGGAATACCCAAGAAAGTATCCATCAATTGCTCTTGCCCCAAACTTTCCATTAGGATCGATTATTGTGCACGGAGCTCCAAACGGTTCAAGATATGACAAATCTGGTTTCCGTTTGTTAAGAAGCTCAAAGCAGGTCTTGTTGTGCCTTTTGACTGTAAGGACTCGGTTCAACGTGTAGCATGCAGAGGACACAGCTTCAGTCCAGAAAGGAATGGGCAACTGCGATTCTACCAACATCGTCCTAGCAGTCTCGATCAATGTGCGGTTCTTACGTTCAGCGACGCCATTCTGTTGAGGAGTATAAGCCGCACTAAATTCATGAAGAATACCTTTTGAAGTGCAAAACTCCGCCATGGCATGATTTTTGAATTCAGTACCATTGTCGCTACGTATCCGCCTAACCTTCAAATTATAGAGATTCTCAATCTGAATGATCAAGTTTTTGATAATACCGAAGGTTTCACTCTTATGTGCCATGAACGCCACCCAAGAAAATCTTGAATAATCATCAGTTATCACGAGGCAATATTGATCATTCCTAATACTTTTGTGCTTGACAGGACCGAACAAATCCATGTGCAAACGTTCAAGAGGAACAGCCACCGTGTTGATCTTCTTTGTAGGGTGTCGCTTCTTCGTTTGTTTTCCTTTTTGGTACGAAACACAGACGTCTTGAAGATGAAAGTTTTTAAGAGGAACACCATTCACCAATTCATTTGACACCAAATGATTCATTTTGCGTAAGTGAATGTGTCCCATTCGTCTGTGCCAAGAGATTGTGTCTTTTTCTGTGGCTTTGGAAACGAAACAAGTTGCTTGTGCAGACGTTGTGATAGCTTGGCTCATATCAAGGACATACAAATCATTTATCCTTGGAGCCGACAAGAGAATCCATTCTTTCGGAATTTTGAAGCCGGGTTTCAGCACATGACATCCATTTGCATCAAAGTGTACTGAGAACTGCTTATCACAAATTTGAGAAACACTAAGAAGATTGTGATCAAGTTGTTGTACGAAGTTGATCTTATCAAAACTAACAACCCCGTTGGAAATCATTCCTTCACCCGTAATATATCCGCCTTTATCTCCAGCAAAAGCAACATAACCTCCTCTAATAGATTTGACATCGTAGAGAAGCTTCATGTCGCCTGTCATGTGCCTGGATGCCCCACTATCAACAATCCAATGACTACTGATAGTTCCTCCTGGAACACCCTGCACATGAACTCCCATAATTAGTTGGAGATGGGGACCCAAGCCATTGTGGTCTTGGGTCTTCCATTTTCATCAACAACAATAACCTCTATTCTTTGATGATTCGAAAATTGTGATGGTACCCCTGAATTTGTGGTTATTTTAGGTTTCCATGTCTGTTGAAATTTACCAGTTTGATTGTTTGCAAATTTAACTTCGTGATTGTTTGAAGTTTTTGAAAATTTTGAGTTTTCTAGTTTAACTGAAACAGATTGTTTTTGAACCACATCAGTTTTAAGTGCCTTTTCAATCACTTTGACTTGCTGGCGTTTCTGTTTCTTTTCCCTTTCTCTTACAAGTCGGGGATCTTGTTTTACAGAAACAGATCGCTTTTGGTGATTGTGTTCACGGGGATCATCTTCTTTGGCTTTCAACTTATGAAGATACGGACAGTTTCGAATTATGTGTCCAATGGTACCACATTCAAAACATGATCTTCGTTCAACAAACCCCGAAGTATCATGTGGTCGTCTTGCCGATGATGAACTTTGTGATCCCGAGGTACTAGGTTTTGAACTATTTTGTTCATTTCTTTTCATCACAGTTGCTTTCTTGACAAAATCTAAGTTAGATTGGTTCTCAAACGTTGCAATTTTGTCCGTTCCCTTTGATTTCACAAAGTTCACATTCTTTTTCTTCTTTTGATTCGGCTTCCTTGGACTTTGAGTCGGTGTTTTACCTCTTGGTTTGGTATGATTTTGCTGTTTTTGCACTGTTGGTAATTTCTGATTTCCATATTGTTTTCGAACTTCGGCCTTTGGGATAGGAGGGCACTGTGTTATTGTAACACGTGATCCTGTCTTTCCCAAAAACTTACTTGTTGAATTTTCAAAGACTTTACTGATTAATGATTGATTAACATTCTTAATAGGAAAATCTTTGTCTGAATAAATTTTATTATCACCAACAAGAGTGTAAAGCAAATCCACACTCTCCGACTCTTTTTCAGACGAGGACTCGATTGCAACAGTCTTAGCGGGTTTTGCAGGAGGATCACACAGAATATGATTCTCAAGAGGTATGTCCTCTTCGTTTATCACCGCATCAGACTTTGCTGAATCAGTATCATCGGATTCATCATCCGAAGAATCAGCATCCTCAATCACAACTGGAGGATCCTGATTCTGTTCAGCAGTTACAAAAGTATCTGATGATACTTCTTTCTTGTATCCAAGCCCTGTGGCAAATTCCTCAACGTCAAAGGAACAGATGGTTCAAAGTGAGTTCTATACTCCTCATCAGGCATGGCATCATAATTGTTTCTCACGGGTGGTGGACATTTCTTGTAACCTATGCATGTGACATCTCGTTTCTCTTTCTGTACGTCAATGATGTGATCCAACACATAGCTAGAGCTCAAATAACTGTCTAACTTGAGTCGGATCGCCTCACTTTCAGTTTTAACACAAGCCATTTCCTTTTGCATTACCTCAAGACGAGTTATATACAAATTAATGTCAGTTTGTTTTCTGGAAACCATTTTTGTCAGCTCTGTTTTATCTTTCTTTAATGTTTCAATCATCGATTTAAAATCCTTTTCATGGTTTTCATAAAACATGTTGGCTTCTGTGCACTTGGAAAGATCAACGGTCAACTTCTGGTTGTGAATGAATGTCACATCATATTTCTCTTGCAAAGCCTCGTGTTTGCTTTGCAATTCACACCACTTATCATTCAACGAAACATGTTTGTCTTGCAAGTCAAACAAACTAGCTTGTAAAGCATCATGTTTGCCTTGCAACTCAGACATGTTTGCATCCAAATCAGCACATCTAATATGCAATCTATCACAATTATCACAAATAGCAGCAGTGGGTTCATCGACACATACCTGACTTGATGAACTGTCGACATTAGCCATAAAGGCTGAATGGAGAGAAGACGAAGAATAGGCAGCTTGATCCACCAAAATAGATCTTCTTTGAATTCCTGCTGTAGCTTCTTCCAATAGTTCATCAATATCTGCATTGACTGTTGCAGTTGATGTGTCATCTTCCTGATCATTGCCTGAAGTGGAGGATTCTTCATCTGAGCTTCCACTATAGCCAGAACTGTCTTCATCTTCAGAAGATTCAACACCATTGGTGGAAGATTCTCCACCACTGGCGTGTTTAAGATCATTAACCACTTCAGCAAAACATGCTGTTCCATCTGGAGCATCATTTCCCAACTGGATTGACCAATCACAGCCTTCATCTACTTGAACCACAAGTGCCTGGTTGGCATTAGATGGTCCTGCTTGACTCTGGTTGTTGACAGGCACCAGTGTGCGCTCGTTGTTCCTTGCTTGGTTCTGATTTGCCCTGTTGCCTTGACTTCTGAAAGGATTTTGGTTCCCATGTTGAGATGGCCTCGTACATTCACGCTTGAAATGACCACGTTCACCACAATTGAAACACTTGACAGCCTGCTTATCAAACCCATACTTGGTGTCTTTCTTGCTTTCCAAGCTGGTTCTGCCTGTTCTTTCCATGAAATCCTTTGCTCGCCTAACAGCACTGGCAAAGGCCCACTTGATGTCCATCATCTCCATCTCCTCTTTATCGATCTGCTGATAGTCTTCTTGTGTCAGATTAATGTTACCAATCTGACCTTCCACTAATCCACAGTATGCGCTCACCAAAGTGTTTAGCAGCTCCATGTGTTCCTTTGCTACTTCCACACTGACTTTAGAAAAGCTTGAGGTGTCGAGCCGTACTGTATTTGGCTTTGATTGTTGACCAGCAGATGATGTGCTTCCATAACACGCTTGCTGTTGAGGAGGAAGTGGATTCCCATACATGTCTGTTGGTCCGGTAGATTGAGGAGGAAGTGGATTCCCATACATGTCTGTTGTTCCGGTAGATCGAACAGGTAATGGATTTCCGAACATATCAGTTAGTTGGTCTGAGAGGTCGTTGGATTTGTTGTTGTGGTACTGATTGAGGGACTGGTTCAAGCAGATTTCCATACATGTCTGTCTTTGGAGGGACCGGAACTTGGATAGTATTGCCATACATGTCAGTGCTAGACACAAACGCTGTTTGAATTGGAGCATGTGAAGAAGGTTTTGTAGAAGTGCTAGAAGTTCCATAATACATTTCAGGATTTTGTGGCACTGGAACTCTTTTTGCCTTGAGAGTTTCTTCCTGATTCTTGTTTTCCAGGATTTGAACAAAGTCATTGAAGCTTGTTGTAGCTAAAGTGCCATTGTACTTCATGATCTCCAAGAAAGTATTCCATTGAGGTGGCAACGCATCAGCAAACTTTTTCACAATCTCTGCTGAAGCTGTAACAACCTCAAAATTTGACAATTCAGTCAGCAGATGATTAAATCGACTTGTCAAATCTCCTAAAGATTCATTCTCCATACAAGTAAAACCATCAAACTCTTTCTTTAGCAGTTCTTTTCTCAATTGACGTGTCGCTTCATTTCCTACGCCCCTTGTCTTCAATGCGTCCCACAACCTTTTCGTTGTCTTGTAACTGACAAATTGATGATAAATATCTTTACTCAACGCCTGAGTAAGAATGGCATATGCTTTCTTTTCCAAATCATAGACCTTCTTCTGATCTTCCGTAAGATCTGCAAACGTAGCAGCAGATGATGCGGCAACCTCTATTGTTTGATCGAAATCTGTAATGAACCGCAACCACAATTCTGTATTTTGACCAAGAACGTATGTATGAAATCTATCAATCCATCCTGGATATTCATATAAGTGCATCAACTTTGGAGGCCGATTCAAACTTCCGGTTTCGCTCTCGCTTAAGAGAATGCTTTGAATACTTGGAGTTTGATTTGATACGAATGCCCATTGACCGGTAGAAGTTGCATTAGAAGATACCGGTGCGGGAGACGGAGTACCAAAATACATGTCTGTATTTACCGGAGTATTCCATCTTGGATTCATTTTTGATCAAAAATAATAAAACCTGAAAATCACAAACTTGTTAAACAAAAACAGACTAAGTTCGAAAGATCAACACTTGTTCGAAGGATCAACAGTGTTCGAAGGATTACTGTTGAGTTTCGAACAATTGTTTTCGAAAGACTCCCCAATCGTAGGATCCTGGTCTTTCGAATAAGAGCAGTAAAACGAAAGATGTATCCTTCGAAAATATTCCTTGGATCGAATGATAAGTCACAGACTTCGAAGGATGTTCGAAGGATATGATTATCTATCGATCCTCCTTTGATCGAAAGATGATCTTTCGTCTTCGAAGGATATCTTTCGAACTGCTCTGACACAGTTGACAAATGAGACAGGTTGGTGAAAAAGTTGATGGGTTGGTAGAAACTTTCGGCAGAAGGTATGTTCAGACCATACTTTCTGCCAAAGCAGATTTTGAACCAATAAAATATTACCGAAAATCGAAGAAACAACCCAGAAACCGGTCACCGGAGTAGCCGGAATTTTGGCCGGAAATTGCCAAACACCTCAAAAATAAGTTTTTAAGTTATCCAACCCGTTCCTTAACACACCCGGTTAGTTTAGAACACGTTTTAACGTAAAGATATGCGAGAAAAACAGTAAAAACGGTTGCAAAAACCAAGTGAGTTTTGTCCAAAACACTCCAAAGTCTTGTAAAAACTCGGTTTTTAACAAGGAAAAGAGTCACGGCTCTGATACCACTTGTAGGTCCCTCGGAGGTTGAGGTTAAACCTATTCCTTGTTATGTCTAACACACTAGCAAGTGCGGAATCCAAGCTAGCATGCAAACCGAGGTAGAACAAGCACAAAATACAACACACAATCTTCACCGATTAACACCACTTGTATTAATACTATGAAAGGTCTGTTACAAAGCAATGTTTACAAATCAGTTTTGCAAACTCTCTCAGTGTGTGTGTTCCTTGTATTTTCTGCACTCTTTCTCTCTTTGTGTCTATCTATGTCTAACTCTACAGAAGTGAACACAACACATGGGTATTTATACCCAACACAGATCGTCTGGTCGAAGGATTAGACAGACTGATCGTAAGATCATCTGTCGACCAGGAACCCATCGAAGGATCACATATACCACGAAGGATGATATCCTTCGTGGTCTATCCTTCGAAGGTTATCTTTCGAGCTCATCGAAGGATATAAACAATCCTTCGATGACACACCCTTCGACACACACATCTTACAACCATTTTCAAACTGTTTGGCTAAGTCAAACCAGGAGGATGATTGACTTGGTCAAACTTACAAGACTAACAAAGACATCGTTTGGTATCAAGACGAAGTACAGACAAAGTACAGACACAAGTGCACCAACACAATTTTTCTTTTTACATGTTTAAGGTGTCCACATTTGCATGTATACTCCTGTATCAGAATAAAACATAGAAGACCTTGACTTTTTGTTTGAGTCTGAGCTAAATTTCAGAATATTACATGCTATTAGGGTGGTCGGGGCGCCCGGATCAGTGGCGGATTCACCCTTTGTGTTGGGTGGGCCTATGCCCACCGTACATCCAGACTGCATGTGTATACATATATATATATATGGCGGATACTATAGTCTGTAACTATGGTGGTGTTTGTGTTTGGAGGTGAAGAAGATGACTTTTTAATTTATTTTAGGTTAATAAATTATTGGGGTTGCTGCATTGTAATTGAGATAATCAGTATGTAGTATGTATGAGTTGCACATCAAATAAGCAATAGATGATATTTTACCTTTTATTTTCGTTTCAACAATAAATGATTTATTGTTTTTTTGGTTTTCATTTTGATTAACTGTAATATTCAATTATTACCTTATTCAATATAAAATTATTTTTTATTTTAGAAGTACTCTCTCTTTTAAAAATGTAATTAAGGTATGAAATATTTTAGTAAGAAGATAAATAGAAATGTTTTAGAAAGAGTATTAACCGACAATAATTCCTATATATGTATATATTGGCAAAGAAAAAGTTAATCTGTATGGGGTTGCAAAATGAAAAGTTGCAATGATATCATTAATTTGATAAGTATGAAGTGGTTTTACCTGACTCGTTTTTAAACGATTTGTTTTGACCCACCTTCTTATAAACTAACTATTTTGTGCCCCCGTCAAAAAAAAATTCTGGATCCGTCACTGCCCATGATAACACAAGTATCACGCTTTGATCCACGTAAGACACAGCCGCCGGCCAAGATCTTCACGCGTGGACTTTGTAACGCGTTGCCATAATCTCGCGTTGAAACTTGAATTTTGTTACCATGATGCATGCATCAGATCATATATATAGAAATTAACTTACATGGAACCAAGATGAGGAGAAGGATTAGAAAGTTTTGTTGCTAAACTGGTGTTTTATGCTTTTTATGTGACTTTTGCACTGTTTTTTAGGCTTCGGCATCTGTAGTGAAAGTTTTGGAGATGACCACATTATATACCACATTTGTAAAGCCCTTTTGAAATAGTGTTGACCCTCATAATTTGGATAACTATTCTTCTAAATATATATATTTTTGTTTAACAGAAATATGTCTAAAAGAGGTAGAGGTAAAAGAGGTGTTGCTTCTTGTTCAAAGAAAATGAGAGAAGATGAATTGCACGTTGATTTTGATGACGATATGCTAGCGATGGGTAAACAAAAAAGTAAATTTGCTTCATGGTTAGGATTAACATTGAGAGCAAGGTTTCCATATCATATTCCTACAAATAAATTTGACAAGCAAAGGTGGGAAAACCTTTGGCTGGAAGCTAAGGTATTTTATTCGATGTTTTGTAAAATGTTAGACATGCGATATTTGTTAATTATTACATTTAACTTTTGTTTTGTTTTGTAATTACTTAGGATTATTGGAATATTCTAGACGATAAACCAAAGCACGTTTTCCTCAAAAAAGCCAAGAAAAATTGTACTGATTGGAGAAGTAAGTTGTATAGAGAATACGTAAAAGTAAATGAAGAACCTTTTGACAAGTATAAGTATCTCTATGGATCAAAGTGGCCCGTGTTCGTTGCGTCAAAGAAGGAAGAAAAATTTTTGGTATGTTTATTATTATTATTATTATTATTATTATTATTATTATCTATGCAGTTAATATCGGTGATATATCGGTTATATCAGTCCCCTGGTATAATATCGGTCAAAATATCGGTACCGGTAATATCGGCGATATTGACCGATATTTGGCCGATATATCCTATATATCACCGATATTTGAATGATATTTCACCGATATTTGACGGATAAAACTGATATATGAATTATCAGTTTTAAATTGCTATATATATAAATTCTGCATTATATTAAAATTACCGATATCCCATCGATATCTCACTATCTCAAATATCGGTCCTTGACCGATATCCGATATTTTACCGCATTAACTGCATAGATTATTATTATTATTATCATCATCATCATCATTATACTTATTTTTGCTCTATTTTTTGTAACTATTAACAATTATTTGTTGGTTTATGCATAGAAAAAAAGTGAAAAAGCAAGAGCAAGTGCACTAAAGAACGAAGACTTTCACCGCACAGGACGCACCGGGTATAGGGGTTTAAAGGACAACTTTCATGGTAGATGGAAACAACTTTCGGAAAGAAATTCTTCTGTTAAAAAGTTACAACATCAACGTTCTCAACTGTATATCGCGGGTAGAGCAAGTCGAAACAAACAAAATGGCTTCTATGAAGTCAATCATATACAACCAAAAGTCAATTCTTAGGAAAATATATACATATAATTAGTAGAATGTTTTACATTTTTTATTTAAATATACACACACGTGTAGAATTAGTCGAACGTTATACACTTATATTTTTTTACAGGGTGGTGCTGAGAGTGAAATGAAAGCTGATGGTACGTATTATCAAGGGCGTGAAGATCCATTAACTATATGTTTTGGGCCTGAACACGGGGGCCGATCAAGGACAATTTCATATGTCATAGGTAATGATGTGTGTGTGTGTATATATATATATCCAAATGTGAATAGTTGAGAATTGTATCATATATATTATTCCTGCATCTTCTAATATCTACTTTATAGGTTCAACCAAAGTTCGCGGAGGATTGTATAAATGTGATAGGCAACCAAATCAGAATGGTGTGCCTACCACTCAAACAAGAAGTGATGAGATGATTGTGAACCAAGATAGACAAAGGGTGGATGGAAGCATGGGTTTTCATAGTTATGCATCGCGTGGATCATATATAGACTATCCAGACATTCAAGTAATATCCACGCACGCACACATTTGCATTCATATTTTAATTAAATTTTTGGGTAACTGGTACAACACTTTGATAAAATTTATAAATTTGTTATATGATTTTGCAGGATATATGTAAGTGTGAGCTATTATCGGTCGATGATTTACCGAGAGAGATAACGATAGCCAAGGGGCAGGCGTATCCTACTAGAATTAGGACATTACATAAGAAACACATGAAACACGGTTGTGTGAAAGTACAAGTGGATACCGTCATACCAGGATATGAGGACAAGGATGTCCTTTCAGAGACTTTAGACGATGAAGTTAAATATATGGATGATACACTTGCTGGTTTTATCCAATGGCCAAGAAGCGCACCGAAGGTATTTGTAGTTAATTAAAGTGTATATATATATATATATATATATATATATATGTTACTTTATCTTTTCTTATATTTATGTAGCACCACCTATCTAAATAGGAAAACTGAAATGTGGTGTTTAAACTTTAAATAGACTTTCCATCCTTGATTTCGTCCTCAATATTCTGATATTCTAAATCGCTGCTTCCCAACTCCAATGTCATTTCAGTAAATTTCATGTTTAGTTTTTTCTGTTAATTGTAGATTGTGAACATCGAGGCACCCCACAAATCAAATAGTGCCTCGAGAAAGGCCTCAACTTGTGAAATTGAAACGAGCACTTCGGTCTATATGCCTAAGGTAGTTTATACCCTTTAGTTTGAGTTGTTTTAATATGTTATAATATTGTTTGTTATTTTAGTTTGTGTCGCCTGAAGTTAATGAAGATCAACAACAAATGCCGATCGATACGGTTGATTTTGACGATTCGGATGATTTTGTGGAGTCTCTGGTAATTAATAACTTCACCATATTCAAACCAACTGTTATTTTAGTGTGTGTTATAACTAGGTGTCTTGCTATTTTAGTGGGCGATACCCATAGTCAATCAAATTCTACGACCACAAAATGAAGAATCTGATCAAGAAAAACAAGGCCGAAAAATAAAGAGTGCTTTGAATGCAATAAAAGAAAGACCTACATGGGTTCAAGACATTGTTAGTGAATTAGAAAAGCACGTTGGTAATTATCATTTGAATCCTGTTCCAATCGAGTTTTCTATCCCTGACGGGATGTATCCCTACATCTTAAAAGAACTCATTGAAATTGAGGTGTTGTTACAAGTATTCGCTAACGGCTGGGTTGATAGCATGATCATACATTGGTTTGCAGCGTAAGTTGTTTTGAATTATCTATTTAGTAAATAACATTTGTAGATAACTTAATTTATTAACTGATATTTTTTTATACAAGGCTCTTCTATACGGTGTCAAATGATGGTGAAAGATACAACCCATGCGCTTTCTTCGGTCCAAACTCGATCAGCGGTGAGATGTGCCAACGTAATCCCGAAGAAGTTAAAAGTCACATTCTTGGTGTACACGAGCTTCACATGGACAAACGATACTTTCTTGCACCGTATTTAGCCAAGTAATAATATATATATATATATATATATATATATATATATATTCTTTTTGCATCTTAGTCTATTGTAATTAGCTTTCCTTTATTTTATTAATTATATTTTACTTAACTGGTTTGTAACTTTCTTTTTCCAGTGATCATTGGTCCTTGTTTATCATTTCCCCTGCAAGGAAAGAAGTATTCATCTTGGATTCGTTAAAGGGCAACAAGGACAAAAACAGCTATCTTCTTTCGAAAGTAATTGAAGATGTTTTTAAGGGAACCAAGTTCACATGGAGTATGATCGAGGTATACATTTCTCTATCTTATTTACTTGTTACTGAACATTCAACGCAACCATTTCATTAAAAATGACAACTCCCTTAGCAGAGTGTACAATTACTAGGGCCGAGCATCGCGTTAGAACATACTTGAACCAACCTGAACCTGGATTGAATTATGAATAAAGCGACGAACTGAAACTGACCCTTTAAATATACATATGGGTCGGGTTTTAAGCGGGTGTAACGGGTTCTGTACATTCACACTTTCTCCAATTGCATCTGATAAACCAATTGTATGCATGCTCCAGCTCGTGTTTATAGTTTTTTATAGTCTCTCCACGAGAGTTACCAATTGGGATAATTGCATGACATATGGCATGTTCTAGTTAATTGATTTTTGTAAGTTCTTACATAATCAATTGTTAATTTATTGTAGTGTAAACAACAAAAAGGCGGATGGGAGTGCGGATTCATGGTGTTGGGATATATGATGGAGTTTATCTATACTTACCGAGAAAATTTTCCCACAAACGTAAGTAATTTATATATACCTTGTCTATTAGTGTGTATGTATATGTATACACAATTGTATGTGTGTGTGTGTATGTCTACGTGCTTGTATGTACATGTGTATGGATATGTATATATGGTTGTATGCATATGGTTATGTGTGTACTTATGTGATTGTATGTATGTGTAGCTGTTTTATTTAAATCTAACTTTTATTTATTCATTTCTTTTTAGATTTGGCGAACAACACGAGTTGCTACACAAAAGGATATCAACCAGTTACTAAGGATCATAATGCCTTAGCTTTTAGTGAGAATGTTTCCAAATTGGAGCCATGCATTTAAATAGATTTGTTGTTAGTACTCTTTAGTTTCTTATGGGTTTATATCATGCTAGAAACTTTTGTTTTGTCAGGATTTGTTAAATCAGTGTTGGTACTCTTTATTGTCTTAGAGATTTATATCCTTGTGTTTTGTTGGATTTGTTAAATCAATGTTATCAAATTTGAAGTTTTCTTTGAATATTTAAATTCATGAATTGGTTTCTGGATTGGTGTATTCATAGATTGATATGGAATTTTGGATTATTAAATTCAGGTTATAAGCTTTTGCTGGAAATATAAATAAAAGCAGAATAAATGGGGGTTGAATTTTGGAATTTTGCTGGAAATATAATTAAATACAGAATAAATGCAGGGTTTAATACTTGAAATTTGGATCGCTTCAAAAGATTTAATTCTCCTTATTTTATTTTTAAAGGCTCTCACTATCTGCACACTCAGTTTGCCTATCTGCACACTTAGGGTTTACATACGCTGCGTAGAGGTCAATACGCAGCGTATGTAAGGGGCAGGTACACGACCAGACAGTCAAACCTAGTACCTTGTCAAATCAGTCTGACATACGCTGCATATTGATCAATACGCAGCGTATACTGGTAACCCTATACGCTGCGTATTGATCAATACGCAGCGTATGTCAGACTGATTTGACACTGATACGATGTTGTCTAGGCACGTGAATAAAGTAATATGGGGAGTAGAGAGCTATACGCTGCGTATTGAAGTAAATTTGAAAGTCTACTTAGCTCTCCTTCTGTGTTTCATCTTCGCACAAAAACTTCATCTATTCTTCTCTTCTGAGTTTCATATTATTCTTCAGTAGAGAATTTACATCCCAAACCAAAATCGTTTGTTCCGTTTTTTGTTCAATCTTGTTAAAATGTCATCATTTTGGAACGAGAATTTTTTTGGTAATCGCTATTCTAACGACACATGGGGAGCAAATGCTGCCAATGAGGAGGAGGAGGTTGTGTCTGGAGTCCCTGTTGATCAAAAAACACAGTTGCCAGACTTGAACAGGACTCCCACTCCACCTATTGATGAACCAAATTACCCGGCGCATCAAGTGTATCCAGATTACGGATACGGGTATGAATCTCCGTACGTGCAACAAAGTGGATACGGTGCTGAGAATGCACCTGTTGATGAACCATATTACCCGACGCAGCAATCATATCCGGGTTACGGGGTATACGGGGATGAAGGTGGATACGGAAGTTACAGTGGATACGGTGGTGAAGGTGGATACGGGGGTGAAGGTGGTTACAGTGGATACGGGGGTGAAGGTGGATACAGTGGATACGATAGATATGGGGTGAAGGTGGTTACAGTGGATACGTGGTGAAGGTGGATACAGTGGATACGATACATCACTTTATGAACCATCTACCCTGGGCAATCCGTTTCAAATAAATGAGGTATCACATTAAAATAATAATAATAATAATAATAATAATAATAATTATTATTATTATTATTATTATTATTATTATTATTATTATTATTGTTGTTGTTATTATTGTTATTATTGTTATTATTGTTATTATTGTTATTATTATTATTATTATTATTATTATTATTGTTATTATTATTATTATTATTATTATTATTGTTATTATTGTTATTATTATTATTGTTATTATTATTATTATTATTGTTATTATTGTTATTATTATTATTATTATTATTATTGTAATTATTGTTATTATTATTATTATTATTACCGATTATTATTATTATTATTGTTATTATTGTTATTGTTATTGTTATTATTATTATTATTATTATTATTATTATTATTATTATTATTGTTATTATTGTTATTACTGTTATTATTATTATTGTTATTATTATTATTATTGTTATTATTGTTATTATTGTTATTATTATTATTATTTTTCTTATTGTTATTATTATTATTATTATTATTATTACCGATTATTATTATTATTATTGTTATTATTATTATTATTATTATTGTTATTATTATTATTATTATTGTTATTATTGTTATTATTATTATTAGTATGAGTTTCATTTATATTATAATTAAAATAATTATTATTATTATTATTATTAACGTAACTTTTTTTTAGCGTTTCATGTCTCTAACTGATTTGAAGAATTGGGTACAAGAAACGGGAAAGGAGTATGGTTACGTAATTGTTACCCGCCGATCAAAAAATATTGGTGGTACTACTGGGATGGTATGGCTTGTGTGCGACCGTAGTGGTGAGCACCGTAGTAAAGCAACAGTTAGGAAAGCAGGTAGCAAAAAAATCGGTTGCCCATTTTCATTACTCGCCATCCGGGACGTGACGAATGACACGTGGGAGTTAAAAGTGGACTGTGTGAATCATAACCACGAACCTACGACGAGACTGTTGGGCCACGCTTTTGTGCGAAGATTTACTAAAGCCGAATACAAGCTAGTGGAGCAGCTAACTGCTCAAAACATGGAGCCACGTATCATATTTCAAACCCTAAGAAAGCAGTTCCCTGACAGCCTGCACGTTCAGAAAGACGTGCAAAATGCGGTACAAAAAATTAGAGCGACAATAATGGACGGAAAGAATCCTATTCAGGCACTGGAAAGCCTGCTGCATGACCACCGATTCATTTACGACACCCGACAGGATCCCAAAACAGAAGTCGTAACAGAGATTTTCTTTGTTCATCCTTATTCGATCACTATGTGGCGTGCATTCCCACACGTGATGTTGATCGACGCGACCTACAAAACAAACCTCTACAACATGCCATTTGTCCAGGTTGTGGGTATGACGTCGACCAGCAAGTCTTTTTGTATCGCACATGCCGTTATTTGTAAAGAACGAAGGGGTAACTACGTGTGGGTGCTTGAGCGGATCAAGTCAATATTGCATGAATGTATGATGCCGCGTGTGATAGTCACGGATAGGGAGCTTGCCTTAATTAACGCGTGTTCTAAAGTATTCCCGAACGCAACCAGGCTTCTATGCCACTTTCACATCCAACAAAATATAGCTAGACAGTGCAAGAAAGGGTTCGATAAAGAAGATTGGGGGAATTTATGTCGTACTGGCGGAGATTGTGCGAATCTTCATCAGAGCCCATGTACAAGTACAACTTGGAGAAAATGTATAACCGACTCGTGGTTGCCAACCGAGAAAGTAAGTGTTCCTTCAACAATCTATTATATTTTACACACGCTTTTACATTTCATTATTTTATTTTTGCAGGTGTCTATGATTACGTCTACGAAAACTGGCTCAAAGACTATAAAGAAATGTTCGTTTATGCGTGGACCGATAAGTGTCGCAACTTTGGTCAGTGCACCACCAACAGAGTTGAGAGCCAGCACGCAAATTTAAAAAGATACATTACGCGCGGGAGTTCATTGGAGCGAATAGCAAGATGCGTCATTGATATAGTTGAAACTCAGTACGATGAAATACAAAAAACTTTCACTGAGAGCATCGAAAAAACGATGAACCACCATAGACACCGAATGTTGGACAACCTACGTGGAAAGGTTTCCCATGAAGCACTTGATTTGCTGGCAAAAGAGCTACTGAGGAAGATGGAGGTGTTGTGGAAACTTAACGCGTCATGTGGTTGCCATATGTGGCTTAGCAATGGATTGCCGTGTGCTTGTAGGATGGAAAACTACAAACATACAGGTAAAAAATATTAAAACTACCAACCTTTTGTTATTTTGTACGATTTAGCTGTTTCTCACACCGTATTAACTTAACTGTGCAGGGCGTATGATACAACTCGACGACATAGATGTATTCTGGCGTAAGCTTGACTTGCTCCCGTGTAAACTGGTAGACGAGGAGGTCGATGTTGTAGCAGAGCTAAATAATGTGCGGCAACATTTAGAGGCGCAGTCCCCCGTTCAGCAAAAGAGTTTGCTTTCAAAGATAAAAGCGGTCTTCACCCCGAAATCGTCAACCAAGAAACCAACGATCGTCCAGCAAAATACTCGCGGTCGGCCTACATCAAAGAAAGTACAAGAAAGGCTAGATGAAGCTGCGAGGTTAGACGAAGCTGCGAGATACAGCTCCTATGGCGAGGACAGCAACGTATATACCGCTTCCCCCAAACGTAGGTACGATTTACCCTGACACAGCTCATACGTACCGTCAGAGGGCTCTCGTGGAACTGGTTCGGTTATAAAGTCTGAAAAACCTAAAATGCAACGAAACAGTTCAACGAGTTATAAAAAGAAGGAGACGCGGGATGATAAGGGTTTTCCATTAATGAAGGGGGACGAGCACTTGCTAAGCATTGAGAGGTTTAAGGATCAAATTCCATCAGAGTTTCACTCTTACATATCGCGTATACAAGATGTGACCCCAGACGGTCATTGTGGGTACAGGTCTGTGGCTGTCGGATTAGGTTTTCTGGAACACGCATGGCCCAATATTCGAAGAGATTTACTACTGGAGATTGACCATAACGAGGCGCGTTGGAAGCATGTATTCGAAACATATAACAAAGGAGACTTTAAACGAATACGTAAGAGCATCGAATGGCATTCATTGAAAGCGTGCGGTCCAAGTCACTGGATGGAAATGCCCCAGGTAGGGCTTCTCGTAGCGCAAAGGTATAATATTGTCGTCCACGTGCTAAGCATCGAATGGAGCACTACCATCTTCCCATTAACGGATGCCCCACTAGATCCACGACCTCATGCGATCCACGACGAACTTAGTTTCGACGCTTGTTAGGCCCGTACGCGCCTTACGGATGACGTAGACTAAATAATAAAAAAAATATAATTTAACGACGATCTTAGTCGATGTCGTCTGATTATTATTTACTGACTGGTTTCCTTTTGTGCAGGTATTTGCACAAAATGATTTCCACTTCGATCACTGCTCGAAACAAAAGCCGGGAGTGGTGCACCAGTGGTGATTTATTTTTCTTATATTGCCTCTTATTCAAGAGGTCGTGCGCTCTAGCCCACGGGTTGGCGCAATACTTCGCCTCCGCGCATCATCGACAGGAGCGCGGAGAGTTATTCGGCGGCGCCTACGTGACTAGGATAGCCCTTTCGTTGGGCTATCATCCGGAGACTGACCGCGACAATGTAGGCCCGCCGGCACAGCCGAAGCGGATGGGGAAGAACGTTATATCCGGAATGCACGTTACCAAAGACTTCCCAGACGAGAAGCGGTTTAAGAATCCGAACGGCATGCAATATCAGCTTGAACAGCTGCCGGAACAGTTCCCTCCGTATTATCCCCCGCACGATCCGAAGCCACCGGAGCCGCATGAGCCGGCCGTCGTCATTCCGCAGCCACCACCGCCGCGTGGACCACCAGGGGCGCCTCAGTTCCCACGCCATGTTTGGCCCGGTCCTGACCCATCACATCAGCGGCAGCTTCGGTTAGCTGAAAGGAACAATTATCTATTGGAGTGGGTGGTTGCGGCGCTGCAGCAGCAGCGACAGCATGACGGGTTACCTCCACTACCCTTCATTACGGATGCGGACTGGGATCAGCATCAGCAGCAGCAGGAGCAGCAGCAGCAGGAGCAGCAGCAGCAGGAGCAGCAGCAGCAGTATTTTATCATTTTTATCATTTTGTTATGTATGCACAAACTTTTCTTGTATATATCAAACTCTTGTATATTCTGAAAGGTTATATATATATTGTGGTGTACATATAAAATTATGGCAGGTTATATAACATGTTCTGTTGTATAGATAACAGGTTATTTAACAGGTTATTTAACATATTCTGTGATCATATAAAATTCAGAAGGTTATATACGCTGCGTATTGGTCAATACGCAGCGTATAACCTAACTAGTGTATATAAGAATTAAGTTTCATATTCTAACAGCTCTGGACAGAGGATAAACTGGTTAAGACGTTGCGGTTATAAACGATAGGTCACGAGTTCGATCCTTGCAAGGGCCGGTTCTTTAAAGAAGACCCCCTTTTTTACATATGTTTGATATATTTACACTTTGGTCCCTGAAGTTTCAATATTTACACAAATGGTCCCTGAAGTTTCAAAAATTGACATAAACGGTCCCTGAAGTTTCATAAATTTACAAAAATGGTCCCTGATGTTTCCAGGATTTACAAAAATGGTCCCTGAAGTTTTGAAAATTGACAAAAATGGTCCCTGTACTGTTCAGTTAAGTATGCTAACTGAGTTAGTGTTTAAAGAAAAAATCTTTATATGAAAGTTAACCTGGCTAAAACATTCAGTTAAAATAGTTTCAATAATGACCATTTAGTCCCTGAAGTATGAGTTTCATAAAATGACCAAATATTAACGTAACTTTTTTTTAGCGTTTCATGTCTCTAACTGATTTGAAGAATTGGGTACAAGAAACGGGAAAGAAGTATGGTTACGTAATTGTTACCCCCTACGCAGCATATATAAAACAGCTGCAAATTTGGGGTCATTTTCGTATGTTTGAAGTGACAAAGTTTTGCCAGGTTTGTATACGCTGCGTATCTGGCAAAAATTTGACACTTCAAACCTACCAAAATGACCCCAAATAAGCAGCTGTTTTATATACGCTGCGTATTGACCAATACGCAGCGTATTTGAACATTGTTTTCTGTGCAATGATTGGTTATCAGGCACTGAGATCTATGGTCTATCTACGCTGCGTATTGATCTATACGCAGCGTATAGGGTTTAGGGTTAACCCTATACGCTGCGTATTGATCAATACGCAGCGTAGATAAACCCTAATTTTGCTAGGGTTTGGTGTGCCAATAGGCACTTTAGTGTGCCAATAGGCACACTCTTTTTAAATTAATAATTTATATCACCGCTTCTAAAGATATCCCTATTTTTTGAGGCGCTATCTTTTGAAGCGTTTCCGAAACGCTTCTAAAAATAGTTTTCACCGCTTCTAAAAACAACTTTTGTACTAGTGGTAATACCTAATATTTCAGGTCTAATCATGTATTAAAGATAAATTATATACAAAACATTAGCCAAATCAATCTATAATAACCACATAATGCTGTATATTAGAGATTCAATCACATAATAAAGCATAAAACAATCAAGTTCTTATTATTGAATATGTAATCACGTAATAGCATAATCGTAATAACATCAGTTATAGCAAATCATATTGAATGTATAATCAAGTAATGGATTTATATCGAATGTATAATCAAGTAATGGATTTATATTGAATGTATATTCACGTAATGTGTATTCAAAATCACGTAGTCATGTGTTGGGTATTCAAAATCACGTAATAAACTAATGGGTATTCAAACTCTTGTATTTTTTAAGAAAACTATAGCAATATGCTGCTCCAATTAAATAGAATGAAAGTTAATACGGTGTAATTTTTTTTAAAAGAATATTAACGTATGAAAAAGATATAGCCGTTTGAAAATCAAAGTGGGGAAATTGTTTAAGTGAGAAAGGACTAAATTACCCTTCAAGCCAAGAATACTTGTCCTCCTTTCAACCTCGCGTATGCTTCGTACAAATCTTCTCTCATGTACAGGATCCATTCCCTTTATATAATATAGCAAAGAGATAAAAATGAGTACGGACCAAAATGTTTTAGGCTTGCAGTCTAAGAAAAAAAAAGCATATGTTCAAACCCCATATACTATGGGTATATTTTGAGGGTCACGACGATAAGAAACGGAAAACGTTGAAGACAATACTAGAGGGTTTATAGTTCACTCAAAATCAAATAGGTTTATTAGCTCGTAAATGAATTGATGGCATGTCGTAAGAACGTGTGGTTCTCGATTTTACTTAGGACCAAGAGGTCTAGTTTGGTTTTCTAAATACAGCCAATTATGATCAGGTACATGATTTTCTATATTATATAAATTTAAAAAAAAATATGTAGTATGGTGGAGTGAAATTGCAATAAAATGGAAACATTGGTATTAAAATTACAAAACATTTCTGATAATAGCAATGGCCTATAAACCACAAGGACCAAAACCGCTATTTACTCAAGTATTTTTATTGATGAAATGACTGAGACTTCCAAATACACAACGTATCCTAGGATTAGATTATTTGTCCCATAAATATTATGATTATTTTATTAATATTGAGAAGACAATTGATTCCTCGATTAATGGTACAAATCACGCGAACTAAAACTAAAAGTCAACGAAAAATTCTGGCTGACCAATTACGTAAAAACAAAACATGTAATACATAATATTTCAGGTATGATCATGTATTAAGGATAAATAATATACAAAACATTAGCCAAGGGTTAGGTTCAAGAGTGAACACTAGTATAGCTTGCGAACTGAGTGAACTAATTCTGACCATACACGTGTGTAGATCAATGGCCAGGATTTGATGTTGAAATACACTAGTGTATTTTACGATTTGATGATGAGATCCTGGCCATACACGTGTGTAGATCATTGGCCAGGATTTGTTCACTCAGTTCGCAAATACACTAGTGTTCACTCTAGAACCCCACCCTATATAGCCAAATCAACGTATAATACCCACATAATGTCGTATACAAAAGATTTAATCGTATAATAAAGCATAAACAATCAAGTTTTTATTATTAAATGTGCAATCACGTAAGAAGCATAATTGTAATAACATTAATTATAACAAATCATATTAAATTTGTAATTATATAATGGATTTATATTGAATGTCTAATGATTTATGTTGAATATGTAATCACGCAATGGGTATTCAAAAATCACGTAATCATGTGTTGGGTATTATAATGGGTACTATGCAATGTTTTAAAAACCGGTTTAAACTGGATGTTGGAAGCTTGGCTGGCTCGAATCATACCGGTAAATTGAGAGAACGGCAAAGAAGTTGTACCGCCGATAAATTGGGTTATACCGGTATCGGGCCAAAGGTTAAAATTTGTACTTTTAATCTTTTATGCGCCCAAAAGATAAAGATTTACCTTTTTAGTAAAACCTAGCACCTAAAAAGGTACCAATAGTGAATTTTTGGATTTTTTTTATGAATTACCTTTTGGAATATTTTTATTATTGAATGATGTAGTTTTGAATTATTTTTTTGAGTTGAAATTGTATTTTATGGATTTGTAACCGGTTGAACCATTTTTAAGCATAACCCAGTATGATTTAAAAACCGGTTTTTAAAACATTGGTACTATGTATTCAAAATCATATAATCACATAATAAGTATTCAAAATCCTGAAAAAAAAAATTTAAGAAAACTATAGCAATAGACTGATTGAATTAAAGAGAATAAAATACTCGTTAATATGGTGTATTTTTTAAAAATAATTTAACGTAGAAGAAAGTTATAGCCGTTTGAAAATCAAGTGGAAAAGTAATTCACTTAAGAAAAGACTAAATTACCCGGTAACATTTATCACTCCCTCCTACGTATGATTGTATAGAAATTATGTCTTGTTAAAATTCCTTTTATCGCAACCCAGTCGGAAAAAACACTTCAAAAACCGATGTCGAAAAAGTCAAATTCAGCAAACCGGCCCAAATTCCTTTTATCGCAACCCAGTTAAAATTCGGTGCATGCATACTAAATTAGAGTAAATTAGTGTTTTCGTTATTGCATGAATCATTCTTGAACTACAAAAATTACAGAAATCATCCTTTACGTTGATATGTTGCACTTTTCTTCCTTTTCTGTATATTAGTTGTAATGATAAATATAAGATTATATATATTGAATACCCAAACAAAGTAAGACCACGATAAACATATGGACCGATCATGGACCAACAAAACGATTCTGTAAATTGAAGAATATGTTTGATATAACGACCGGGTTGTACACTGATCGTCCAACCCACTTAAAATTTTGAGGGACGAACACAAACCATAAGATCACCGTCGGTTCCACAGCACAACCTGTCTTTAAAAAACATTTACTGTAAATATTATAACATAACAATATTGTTCAAAAAGTTTAACTTTCACTCTGAAATTAACACGTTTTCATTTAGCCAAGAGTTTTGAGTGATATTTAACCAGTTTGACTTTGTTTGTTTGACCAAAGAAAAGAACGTAACATGAACCAACTTAGGAAAATAGGCCAAAAATGTCACCTCTAAGCTAGTGAAGTGCAAAAAGATATAAAAATACATACTTCTTAGTCGAAATTATCAATCTTGATGGGAACGATTTCGTCTACAACCTTAAAGTGTCCCACTAAACATGCGAAAAACACCATTTGTTGTTCAATGCTTGATAAATTTTTCTTGCTTGATCCGGAGGTACAACCTATAACACAGCATAGCAACCAGGAGTGTTCATGAGCCGGTTTTGACGGAAATCCTAGGCTGAATCACTTGCTACAAACGACACAAAAACCCTGCCGCGTTGGTTGGTTTGGGGGGGGGGGGTTGTTTCATTTCGGCAGTTGGAACCAACCTTTTTATTATTTTCTTTTCAAAATAATTTGTTTGTATTAAAAAAATTTAAAACTATAAAGAAGGCTCATGATGGTTATACCTGTGTATTCCAAAAAATGAAAAAAAAAAACATAAAAAATAATAAGCATTAAATGTTTGGTGCATTACTAAAATAATTAAAACTATAAAGAAGGCTCATGATGGTAATAACTGTGATTCCAGAAATAAATTTTTAATGCCGCCTATTTTTTTATTAAATGACATTTTTATCATTCAAACCATCTAACCACATTAAATGCTTCAAATTTTTAGAGGTAACCCAGAGAAAAACACTTAGTGTCATTCTTCTTTCTTTTTTATAATATTTTAACAAACATAACTTTGAATTTGTTGATATTTATAGATTTAAATATAAGTTTTTAATCAACAAAATAACGTTATTTAGAAATTTTATAATTACTTTCATATTAAATTCACTTGTTAATGAAAATATAACAACTATCAATATAATTAAATAATAGTAATTCATAATTAAGTAGGAGAGGGATGGGAAAACCAAAATGTAGATTACTTACAATTGTGACAAATGTCTCTCACCATTTTCTTTTATTATATAGTACTAGTGGGGAACATGCGCGTTGCAGCGGAGTCGACAATGTGGGGCGGAAACATAACTCAAACCTTAAACCTTAAAATGATGAAAAAAATCATATAGAAGTTGTATATTTTTGTAACTACAACCGCTCATATCCTTATCAACGAGCTAATCAACCATACTATCTTTCATATCTTCCGACGCAATCTCTCGGTACACTTCTTGAGCTAACCACTGCGGATTTCTAACCGTTGCTAATCGTTTAGCCCACACCCTGCACCGCGTCTCCATACACTCACTCACACAATTGAACACAAGCTCGTGTCTTAACTTAGCCGGTTCTTCGTTGGGTCTACCGAACTCTAACCGGACAAACACACGTGGGTTCACGATCTTTCGAGTCTTCCCTATGGTGAAGTCGACAAACATTGTTTCGATATTTGCAAGCACTTCGGTTAGGTACTCAGGTTCCCATTTGGTAACAATTGTGATGGAAGAAGCCGAGTCTAGTAGATCGGTATCGACATCCATCGGGCTCGGGGTTGTTGAAAATTTTCGATCCATCTATTTCAATTTTGAAAACGAAAGTATGTCAGTTTTCTTTGTATTTCTCAGTTTTCTTTGTATTTCTGTATCCATCTATTTCAATTTTGAAAACGAAAGTATACCTGATACCTTGTGTTGCAACAGAAGCCACTTGGGTATATTTTGACAAAATCCCATTGTGTTAGTATTTTTATAATTTCTTTTCGAAAGTTGGGTCATCTTGGGCAAACTAACAGGAGTTTTGGTTGGAAATAAGCGTATAAAGGAACCGAATGCACTCGAATGGAAGTTTATTCGTCTTCTTTTGTTCAACTTTAACTGAACAAACACAAACACTTGTATCATTTCCGTGTTCATGTTGGTTTATATTTGTTCATGTTAGTTTATATTCTAAACGAATAAAGAAAAGTAAAAAAAACACAAACCTGCTGGAAGATTAAACAAACCGAAATCAAAATTGATACACTTTTCGTGATATTTAATTATAAATATTAAAATATTTATTTATCGGTTAAAGTAAGTCATGATTTGGACCTAGATTGATCTCTTCCGGGCCGAGTTAGCTAAACACAGTCGTTTCTTGAAAGATAATACAACCTTGCAATCATCGATTTTCAAAGCTGGGTACATCATGTTAGTTTATATTCTAAACGAATAAAGAAAAGTAAAAAAAACACAAACCTGCTGGAAGATTAAACAAACCGAAATCAAAATCGATACACTTTTCGTGATATTTAATTATAAATATTAAAATATCAACTCACGAGTCTTATTTATCGGTTAAAGTAAGTCATGATTTGGACCTAGATTGATCTCTTCCGGGGCCGAGTTAGCTAAACACAGTCGTTTCTTGAAAGATAATACAACCTTGCAATCATCGATTTTCAAAGCTGGGTACATGTGTCTCCAATTAAGCATTCACTGCATGATCAACTACAGATCTTGCTGCCATTGACCTGTTGTTCATTGACCCAACAATCTTTACCACCTCATCATTTTTAAGCACATCCCACACCTACATCAAAGCCAAAACAAACTTAAAACATTAATGTTTCAATAGCATCTTCCATCTCTAAAACTTAACTCAACTAAAAAATCTTACTCCGTTAGTTGCTAAGACCACAAATTCATGTTGGTCTGTAAGTTTAGGATAATATACATTCTGAACGGATATAAGTCCATAGTCTTTCAAACAAAAATCCCCGAAAGCTCGTGTCATTGCAAGTCCAGGTCAATCTTGATCCGTCGACCATACTCGATATATATGCTTAGTTCGTGTCCCAATTGCCCGTACTCTCCTACCACGTCTTTATTCTTTCATATTCACCTATTTATGATAATTGTTAAATGTAATTTACTCTTAAAAGTAACCATTACTAACAATAAACACAACATGAGCAGGCTGGATAGCATAAAAACAGATCTTAAAGCCTTCAACTGAAACGACTTTTGAGGTTGTATGCTTCAAAAAAGTGACTCAAGTAGTTTGATAGTTTGACCATCTGACCCATTCGACTTTTAGCTAAACTTTTGAATTTAACAAATCTGTCCCGTTTGACTAAAAACACAACCCAACCCAACCCAACCCAACCCAAAACCAAACTTAATAAGTAAATCGGCAAAGCTGCCACCTCTTAACATGGCAAATTATCATTACCTCAAAGGCGAAGAATCCACCAGGTTTAAGTATAAAAGAGCAACATAGTTGTGAAATCGGGCCAGCTGGGTAAAAAATCAGCAATTTTATGTTCTAAAACGAGTATAGGCTAAAGTTAGCATTAACGCAGATGTGTTTATAGTCTGACACTTTTATAGGCTATAATGAAATCAGGTCACCTGGGAAGAAAAAATCATATCTCTTATGTGCTAGAATGAGTGTAAATGCAGCTAGGCTACCAGGGGTTACCCGGGCTAATGTTGGTTCAGGTCCCTCACTAAATACACACTCAAACTCACTCTCGTATGTATGTAGTATTAATGTATAAAGGAAAAGTAAACAAGAAACAGTTGTTCGATAATCACAGAACAGGAGTACATATATCAATAGAGCACCTGGCTATATATAGCCTTACAAACACACACGTGAGAAAACAAATAACAATAAGTCCAACTAAGTAGGAACAAGACCCACTACCTAACTAAACTATCAACGTAAACCTGCATGCAATTCGGTCACCCACAATACCAGGTCAATCTCAACCAGTCCACTATAAAGAAAACGTGCAGCTACACATGGCTATAATCCCTTTTAAAATGCAGCCTATTGTTGACTGTTTCATGACCCGTAAATGAACCCGTGACCCGATAACGCACCGACCCGTGACCCGTAAACAGAACCCGATTAACCCAACATTCACCCCCTTAATCGGTTTGTTCACACCACTCGTTCACGACACCTGAATCACCGTCTCCTCTCTCGAATCATCTCGAACTATACCGGACACTCGACCTCCTCCTCGGTCACGTCCAAATTCGATATCAACTCGACCCCTACCGGACACTTGACCTCCACCTCGGTCACATCTGATTTTTTTCAACTCGACTTATCCCGGACATTCTGGTTACCCCAGCCCCGTCCAAAGCCGTTCACCCCCTGATCGTGATTTCACTATTCTGTCAAGCTCTTCCTTGATAAGCACACCTTGCGTTTCAACCACCAACTAGACGCCTACCACCTGCACCGTCTTCGAGTCGCTAAACGAATATCTCAGCCACCTGCTGTTTCGTTTCTACCGCGCTACACCCGTTGGTTTTTCTACCCAAAGAATTCTGCACCCCTTGCAATTCTTCTCCTAGGCTAGAAAGAGTATCCGACAATTAAAATACACGATCTCTTCTCCGTTCTTCGATCAACAAACTGGGTTGACAAGCCCGCTGATTTGGCCTGAATCTCGACTCGTCTCCGCTACCCTCTTGACCCGCTAGAACGGTAACCCTCGAAACCACCTGCGATCACCTAGGTTTTTCCAATCACTGCTGATCTAAAATATTCTGATCACTGCACACCGGTTACCTTCAATCGCTGCAGCCCTTTTCTTACTCTTTAATCACAACTAACAGCCACGAGACACACCGATGTTCACCCGTCACCCCCGTCGTCCAAACCGGTACTCTCCGCACGACAACGATTGACACGAACCACCTCCCGGTCTCCGTCTTCTGCTGTTACTAGCCTCCTGTGATTTGTGTGTAGCAACACCCCCTAGTTGTGACCCGAACCGGCAGCCAAACACGCTGCGATTGTCGACCCAACTTGCTCCTGCTGCTCTTGCAGCCCGCACCCGAAGGCTACTCCTATCTTCGAAAGTCGACTCTCAAAACAGCCCTTGTTTAACCTTTGCTCTCCTGCTGCGTTTGCCCCGCAGCGACGGGCTAAACCGTTTTCACGAGACCGACTCTCAAAACGTCTACACCGTCTTCTTCACGAGCACTCGGCTCTGATACCAAATGTTGGTTCAGGTCCCTCACTAAATACACACTCAAACTCACTCTCGTATGTATGTAGTATTAATGTATAAAGGAAAAGTGAACAAGAAACAGTTGTTCGATAATCACAGAAAAGGAGTACATATATCAATAGAGCACCTGGCTATATATAGCCTTACAAACACACACGTGAGAAAACAAATAACAATAAGTCCAACTAAGTAGGAACAAGACCCACTACCTAACTAAACTATCAACGTAAACCTGCATGCAATTCGGTCACCCACAATACCAGGTCAATCTCAACCAGTCCACTATAAAGAAAACGTGCAGCTACACATGGCTATAATCCCTTTTAAAATGCAGCCTATTGTTGACTGTTTCATGACCCGTAAATGAACCCGTGACCCGATAACGCACCGACCCGTGACCCGTAAACAGAACCCGATTAACCCAACAGCTAAAAGGTTAGCAGTTACATGTGTTAGAATGAGTATAAGTGTGCGCAGCTGCAAGACTGAGCATTCATGGTTTAAAATGTAAAGAATAAAAATCAGTAAGTAAAAATCAATCAATGAGATGACCCATGTTTGTCAAGACTTGGGAATGACTAAAAAGGTTTACAGTAGAGGCCAGAATTTAATCCATTTAATGTAAATATTTTCATATACTTACTTCAGCTGTAATGTAAGAAAGATAAGGCATGAGTATCATGAGAGCTACTTCACGGTCAGTTGAATGCCTGAAAATTGACAAAACATTCATTAGAACATTCATAAATAAACACGTTTAGTGATACATAGTAACTGTGTACCTTCCAAAATATAATGTTCTAATGATGAGCAGCCCAACCTACAAGTTAGAAATCTGCTCCAGTTTACGTGATTGAAAAAAATTGCATCGACCTTTACTGCTTGATTCGATATCTTCACTTTTCCTCTTCATCCCAGTGAACCCTAAATTACTCAGCTTTGTTTGTCGTTTCACCATCTTTTTTGAGGACCCATCATCATCTGCTTCGTCTGCTTCCCTGTAAAAACAAGAATGTAGCAATCACATGAACCCATTTGGCTTAACCAGAACCCACTTTGACCCGTTAACCAACCCACCCGTCACGTCATTATTAAAAAAATTCAGTGAGGACTTACCATAACACTTCAACACCACCTTTGAAGTAGGATTCACATGTACCCCAACTGAAGCGAACCAATGATGGGAAACCAAATACCGAGTGCTTGTGATGTTCTAACCAACCTTTAGTGCTGGGATCTACATAAATATTCGTTGTTGTTAACCATTCGACAAGTAGGTTAATATAAAGACTAATGAGACCAAATAAACAAAAAAGCTTGTCGATATTAAGAGGTTTTTCAAAGTAAAGAAACCGATGAATTCTCACCTCCGGGATACCCAAATCCAAAGTTTCTATGCATATTTTTAGCAGTTTCATCAAAGTTCCAGTTTTGCAATGCATGGTCCCTTGTAACCTGAATTAACGAATAAAAGGGTCAGGATGGGCATCCCAGAAAAACACTTCTTATCCTTTATTTATTGAGTTTTATAAACAACTAATTTCTTAGATAACATTGGAAATAATCAAATTAATTTCACTGAAACCATTTATGAGGTTTCATACATTTTGCAAACACTTTGGGTGACTTAGTTTCAACCATTATCATTGTAGCCAGATCTTCTAAGTTTACCATTTGACCTGTTAAAGAAAAAATATACCCCAAATCGACCCATTTATCCATAAAACAGTCGAAATTGGCACCCTCTAGTACAGAGTTTGTTCAGAGACAGGATATGTGACTTTATTTATAGATTGAAAAAAAATGAAACTGAAAATATAGAAACAATTAATCTGAAGTTCACCTTGGCGACTATGCTTGCTCCACTAACAACTGGATAAACCTGCGGAAAGGGATTCCAAGACAAAATCAAACGTTAACTGATTTGGAGAAACTATAACAAAATAATCGGTGGATGAGGAACCGATTAAAGCCTTGAGACCTCAAGCGATTTCAAATAAGTGGTGGGTTGATTGCTAAGAGCACCTGATGCATGAGACTGGGAGCTATTAAACTTCTGAGCAATCGCATGATCATATACACGTGCCACGTCCAGCCATCCAATCCACTCTTCCAGTCAATACGAAACCCTAGAAAACCTAGATCCCCAGATTTCACAACATTCGAAACCCTAAAAACCTGAACAAGATCCAATCGCTTTCACAACCACCGAATGGACATCATCATCTAGGAGAGGCTATGTCGTTAGGATTCGATAGAGAGAGACAGAGAAAGAGAGAGATGATGAGAAATGGAATAGTCCCTTAATGTTGATTAAAAACCATTCAGTAGTTGAGAAGTTGAGAAGAATCGAATTAATTGCCAGGGAGTTATTGAGACAAGGGTAAAGTTGGGATTTATGATTAAATTGTATATATAAATTTACCATTATAACCTTGGAGTGTCTTAAAATATTAAGCCCTTTCCCATTCTACCCCTCTAAAACTTGTTGTATTTCTTTGTACATATTGTTTCAAAACTTGTACGCATTGTAAAATTACGTTTGTGTACGTCACTTTTCCTTTATAATATATATATTATAGATAGATATAGATATAGATATAGATTTTTTTAGTATAAAATTCTAATGAGTAAATTACACCTTTGGTCCATGCATTTGTGTCAGAATACAAATTTATTTTGACTACAATTTTAATTTAATGGATTCAATATCAATGACATTGTTTGCTTTCACAAATAGTCCCTGCACTTACAAAGTTAGCTTTTTATCTTAAAAAATATTTCTAAAGTCAATTTTTTAGTTTTATGTCATATGAACTTCACGAATATATGCTACATGGTAGGTGATGATTCCAGATGAAACTAATGTAATTACTTATGTAATCTACGACACAAAGACCAAAAGTTCAAAACCCACCTAAATAATGTGATAGATAATTTTCTCTTCTCTTTTGGTCTTCTTCTTTATAATTCGCTCAATACTTTGATCCATAACAGTTTGAAAAATTGGTTTTTAATAAACCAACCTTTGTCTGGTTGGTAAATAATAATCTTACCTACGTAATTGGTATACAATAATCCTACCTATCAACATGTTGGTTCTTAATGAACTTCCGTTAATTATTTTTAACTGAAGTTAGTTTTTAAGTTTTATTTATTACACAAACAGTCTCTGTAGTTGTAATTTACTAGTTTTAACTATTTTGTAAAACAAAAAAAACGTCAAGGGCCATGTAATTAACTTTTATATATACATATGTGTACTAGTTCCAGATTTATCACAAACAACACTCGAAAATCCTCCTTTTCCTCGATTTTGATTTCCGATGTAAACAACTACCATCGCCACCGCCACCGCCATGGGAGTTCTCCGACGGATCAAGTAAACGACCACCAAAATTGGAATTTCAGGTATCAAACTACCCGGTTTTGGTCAGTGATTAAAAGCCCCAAACAAATTTCTATCACTCTTGATTCTTTCGACCGATTTGGGGGGTGGGTTCCAATCTAGGGTTCATATGGGGAATCAAAGTGTTGACAACTTAAAACTAGTAATTGTTCTTGAGGTTTTTTTGTTTTATAAAATAGTTAAAACTAGTAAATTACAACTACATGGACTGTTTGTGTAATAAATAAAACTTAAAAACTAACTTCAGTTAAAAAAATTAACGAAAGTTCGTTGAGTACCAACATGTTGATAGGTAGGATTATTGTATATCAATTACGTAGGTAAGATTATTATTTACCAACGGGACAAAGGTTGGTTTATTAAAAACCAATTTTCCTAACAGTTTATATCAACCTGATTGCGTTCGAATCGAAACCCTTACTTTATGTTTTTTTTTATGTTCACATGGGGCATGATGAAATCGAGATAACATATGGGAATGTTGCTTGGATCAGTGCCCACCCACGGCAATTTTGAGTTTGGAGGAAAGGACTCAGTCAGCAGAGAAAGAAAAGGGGCCTTTGGTTAACTTTATGTATGTCGCTAATGCGAAGCCGCTAAGGATCTAAATTAACACTAGCCCTCGTAAGTGCAGAGGCCGGATTCATAAAAAAAAATTGTAAATCAACTATCAAATCGGTAATTTGCCCCAAACCAAATAAAAAAGTAACTTGGTAACTAACTCAAGGGCCAACCGTTGTGCGAAAAGTATTGACAACTAATGCTAAAAGAATTGTCAACATTATAAAACAAAGTAACCAAATTTATTAAAAAAAAAACTATATTGTCTAAGAAAAGAGGAAATTTCGATATTTTACATTTAGCTAAGTTTCAACCCTTTTGACTTGCTTATTTGACACAGTGGAAATAAAATAAATAGGCCGAAAATGTCGCCTCTAAGACGGTTAAACATCAAAGAGGTACAAAAATACAAACTTTTTAGTCGAAGTTTTCAATCTTGACGGGAACGATTGCGTCTACAACCTTAAAGTGTCCACTAAACGTGTGAAAAACACCATTTGTTGTTCGAGTGTGAATTTAATGTTTTCGGCCAGCATACATTACGCATCCAAAGTAATTAATCTCTTTACCTGAAAAAATAAACATAAAAATCAAGACGTTAAATATATTTCTAACCTTGCAAAAACCATGTTGCTCCCCTTCGTACTCAACCAACGCAACAGGTAATCCTTTTGCTTTAATGCTTGATATATTTTTCTTGCTTGATCAAGGGGTACAACCTGCAACACAACATACATCAATCCATTACAATGTATAAAAAAATATGTTATGTAGAAATAAATCTTTACACTTTTTCAATATTTTAGCAAGGAGTGTTCATGGCCCATTAGCCGCTTTTTACAAAAAATGTGGGCTGAACCGCTAACTACGGTTTCAGAGAAAGACAAATCAAATGGCCAGGTTGCATCCGGTTTAGCGGTTTAACAGTTCGGTTTGGCGCTTTAAACTGTTTTTTATTTTAAGAATCATTAGTTTGTATCATAAAAAAGGAACGATAAAGGGTGAGCAAACTAATTCAAAAAATAGTTCCAGTTCAGAAAACGCCATGAAAAATGCCAAGAAATACCCATTTGAAAACGCCATAAAACACCCGGTTCAATAAAAACACCATGAAAAAACCAGTTGAAAATGCCATAAATACACCAAGTTCAGAAAAAACGCCATAAAAACCCAGTTGAAAAAGTCATAAAAAAGCAAAGTCGGAAACGCCATAAAAAACAAATTTGAAAAACGCCATAAAAACCCAGTTCATTTTTTTTTTTTTTTGAAAAGTATATCAATAGTATAGTCATTGGAAAGATTAAAACGCTGGATTTTATGGTTTATGTTTTTTTTAAATAATCACGTTTAAAAAAAATTATGGACGGTTAAATGTGATGGGGAAATGGCATGTGATTAGCATGTGCAACCTTGTTTGGGTCATCCCATTTTACCCTCTTGATAGTTCTAAGGTTCCTAGTATCTACAAAAATGGCCCGCATCAAACTTAGCCACAAAGCACAAAGATCTTGTGGCTGAGAATCGTTCTCACCGTTTTCACACTTTAAGGCATTTTCTTCGGATCCTCTTGTTTCTATATATATATATATAGAAACGGGATCAGGAGAAAACACCCAAAAGTGTGAAAACGGTAAGAACGCATCCTGGCCCAACACGTGGCGCACGCAGGACATGATCAGGGTCCAAGGGGTTTTTTGTATTTTCAATATTCTTCTTCTTTCCCGATTTTCGCGTTTGACATGCTGCTTCATTTTTTGCGTGCAAGATAATTTTGGCGTTATCTAGAATCATAAATTACTTGGCGTTTTACTGTTTTTCCCATATTTCTTCTCGTTGACTTAATTCTTTTTGTGTCACATAGTTAATTTTTTTGGTGTTACGGCGTTCTCCATGTCATTTTTTTGGCATTCTGGGTCTTCTTGTTAATAATTGATTACCACAGATTAATATTTTATAAAATTGCAATAATACGAAATCAAAATAAACTAATAGTCTTCCGTGGATGGGATTACATCAGAAATGTACCCATCGCTTTGTTCATCACTTTCTTCAAATTCATCATCATCAAATTTTAGATTGGCGTTTAACGCCATTAGCTCATCTTCTTTGCTGCAACCTATTCTTGAATATCATTGCATCGTTGGATTTTGAATCGTTCGAAGGTGCTAAATCACATAGTTGTTCAATGAGAGATAGCCTCCCTATCTTCAACATTTCCTCTATTGGCAATGAATATTGCACCCCGTGTTTATAAGTCACTTCAACCGTTCCTTCTTCTTCATGCATCACCAAACTGCTAAGTGTTGGTAGAGGAGTATCGTCAATATCATCATCATCTTCTGCCGGAAATTTTCTCTTCAGTCTTTTTATTACAGTTCAGGTTCTTTCACAATCATTGGTCATTGGAACCCTAAGGGCCAGGATATCCCTCTGAACCCCTTCATTCATACCAAGCATGGCTTTGATTGTCTTTACCTTCACCCTTCTCCTATCAGAGAACTTTATGATGAATCGTTTCTCTTTCCTTTCAAACCTCCATGTAATAACCTAAGCCAGTTTTGAAGTTATTGGCGTTTTGGACAATGTTTTTGGCGTGTTTGAGCTTGTGTTCTCATGGTCTTCTTTTATATTGACTTTTTTTCCCGCGCATGACAGGTAATTATGGTGTTTTGAAAAAGATAAATAAATTCAATTCCCCAAGTATTTGGCTTTCAATATAATAAATGTTAGTAATTATGTTTCCGTCGTTTCATTTTACTGTTTTTGCAGTTACCGTGTTTTGTTTTCAGATTAATCTATTTTTATGGTATAACACGTCTAATCTTGACGGCTGTAATTATGGCGTTTTGTTTTCCAATGGCGTTTAGATAACGATGGGACTTTTTTGTTTTATTTTCTTTGCACATTGTTTTAAGCTTTTTTTTAGAAATATTATAATAGTACTTATTCAAAGCAATTTTATTATATATTGGTAGTTTTTGGGGCGTTTTATGGCATGATGGCGTTTTACAAGCATTTGCTCGTTTGGCGTTTTATTATATTTTTCATTATAGTATTAATGTACTTTGTTGTTTCTTAGCTAAAATTACATAACAAACAACAGATAAAGAAAATTAAAAAAAACAAATAGAAGCAACTTATGATATAAATCTTCAGTGTCATCAGTCTCTTTCTTCTTTTGAAACTACAAGAACTGTCACAAATAAATGGCGTTTTGGGTTTGGCGTGGTTTATTTTCTTTGTTCATGTGTTGAAGTGTCTTTGTGTATGTTGGAGACATAGATCAACCCCGTGTGGGTGGATGCTATCTGCCCGTCGTCTTCATTATAATCATCGAGGCCAAAGTAGCATTTACACTGGGACAGGTCTCTTCTAATCATCTAAACCTTCTTCAAGAACAAAGAAGACAAAATGACATATGGGTGTCATCAGTCCCTCTTTCTTGAATTTTGTCCATCTCATGCAGCAAAATCTTACTACACTCACCTAACAAATCATTCAGCGAAACTTCATGCAGAATATTACTATTACTGAGTATCAAAGAAAAGATGTTTGCCATCGTTGTATTTTTTGGCGTTTTACATTGAGTTGTATTTTTTTAGAAACCACTGTGTTTTTTGTGTGTTTTTTTGGTGTGATAAACGGAAGGTGGTGAGACATTTCTATTTATAGGATTTTTTTGGCGCGTAGTTTAGGCAGGATATTATTTTTATAACAAAAAATGTAATTAACATTTATCCGGATGTAAGGTTTGGCGTTATATATTATGGCGTTTCACATTTTGTGGCGTTTTTGTAGCCTGGGAGCTTAAATAAAAACACAGAAAAAAGTACGCAGTGATAAAATTGGCGTTTTGTATTTATTTGTTTATATTTGAACGGAGTTTTATGTGAGAAATGATGTTTTACCTTTTTTACCCTTAATGAAGCGTGTCCACGTAATAAAATTGATGTTATTTACGAAAACGGCACCGCGCCAATCTAGTCCATAGATTGTTTTCATCGGACGATCCATAACCGTTCTCACACTTTCCACCATTTTCTCTAAATCCTGACCCTATATATATATGTGTGTGTGTGTGTGTGCCTGTGTGTGTGATGTGGATATTAATATGTAATTTAACTATATGACAGATAATCTTGTTGTAGTTTAGCGGTAAGTATTTCATTTTTGGCTATAGAGATATAGGTTACAAATCACAACAATCTCACTTTTGAATTTTTGCGTGTTTTTTTATCCTTTTCAAATTGGACAGGCCTTGTAGGCCCAAAAAAAGTCCAAAGTCCAATTTTATTTAGTGGTCCAATACTATAAATAAGAAGTTATCAAACCCTACACAATGCACAATCATAAAACCTAATTCTCTTGTTGCGGCCGCCGTTGTCAACAACCCTAATTGGTAACTTCATTGCCAATGTTAGGAAAACAAGCGAGGTCATCTCGGGTAAGCATTTTAATCTTTGTTTCATCACTTCTATTTTCTTCTATTTTTGTTTTGAGTTATTATTCTGGCGAGAACCCTTTAATTTTATCGCCATTATTGATTTTGTTACAAATGTAGCATACTTACATGTTATCGTTTTCATCGTGCAGGGATCTGAAGAACATATATCAATCCTTCATAACATGTTGATTGCTTATAGGATTATCTTGACTGCACATGGTAATGTTAAACATTTACGATTTTAAAATTTAAATTCAACCTTACACTGGGGTTAGTTAGTTCGTCTATACTCAATCTGGGTTCTTGTTTGATACATGTAGTTTTATGATTTGTTATGAAGATTTTCAAGTCATATTTTCAAGTATTACTTTTTATGTAATGAAATTTATGGTATATGATTTTTCCTTGCATCATGTTCAGCTAAAGATTATTGCATATAAATTGTTTTCCTTTTTTTACAAGGATTATAGAAACTAAGTAGTATTCTTACTATATATGCTATTGTCATATGTGAAATTGTGGTTAAATTGTGTGTTCCAATATTCAAATGTTGCCTTTTGGTATTAGATCATCAATTAAGAGTTGAAACTTTATCCTTGATGGAGGAGAATATATACCACAATAAAACACTTCTCATATTTAAATGTTTTATTCTATTTCTTAATCTTTTATCATTATTATCTATTGTTTTGTTTGACCTACTTCACTAAGGGTGGAAAATTTTACTCCGCTTTTGGTCTAAAAAATGTGTGAGCCGCCTCTACATCTACCAGAACCATACCTATAAACATTTCATTTTTTCTTTTAACTTTTTTGTCATTTATATCTATATTATCTATAAACTACTATTTTTTTGTTTCTTCGCCTCTCTCTCTCCTAACTAATTATGGATGCTTATTTTTTTAATCAAAAATAGTTATTATATCATTAAACAAATGAATTCAATATGAATTTAATTATTAGTTAAAAAATATATATTTTTTACTTTAAATATATTATGTTGGTTAAAATATTTAAAAAACTCTAATGTTGTTTCTTTTTTTAATGACGTGGACGCTGACTGAGCAATGACATGGCATATATGATATCCTTTTTAAACCCCTTTACCCTTTTAGCCCAAAATTAAATAACAAAGCCCTAAATATCATTGTCTTCATCATCTACAGGGAAATCCAAACACAAAAGGGGCAAAATAGATGAGTTCTTCTTCATCAACAACATCCGTTCCAAAAAGAAGCCCACACAATGTTGTACTTCTACTTTGTTCTTCTCTTGAAAAAGGATGTCGCCCTTACATTAGTGACACGAGTTCCCACCACTCAAATTGTCTTGACCAGTTTGATAAGTCAAATATAAATAAAGGGAGAGAACAAACTAAGCTTGTTTGCCCTTTATGTTGAGATCAACAGGTGGACTGTAGTCAACCTTGCTCGCTAATTCATGAACTCCAAACCAAGAAATTGCTCACTTGGTACCTGTAATTTTGTTGGAAATTATCCTCAATTAAGAAGATTGGAGCAATGTAGACCCTAAACGTGAACTTGAGTGGAGAAGTTTGGAAGAAGATATGGAGCAACAAGACATGCTCAGCATGTAGTTTGATGACGATGATCCTGCTTAATTCATGGATGGTGTGTCTGATCTCGCTATCCCGATTTGAGATTCTAATTACGAGATCTTTTTGGTACATTAGAATCAAATCTTACATTTTTTTATTTAAATCTGATTTAGATGACACTAGTATATTTTTGGATGATTGAGATAAAATATTTGACTGTGTGTTTCCTTATGGATGGTGTGTCTGATCTCGCTCGCCCGATTTGGGATTCTGATTACGAGATCTTTTTTGGTACTTTAGAATCAAATCTTGATTTTTTATTTGAATCTGATTTAGACGACACTAGTCTATTTTTGGATGATTGTCACTGTGTGTTTCCTTATATATAGCTCACTAGGTTAGAATCCCGCGTGAGTTGAAAAATTTGTAAAAAAAGTAATGTTATATACCGAGTATTAAAAAAATGAAATTATGTATTAAAAAAACTTGTGTATTTCACGGGTTGAATAAAATACATTGTTATCTATTAACATATATGGTTGTCACAAGATATATCTTTACAAAAATGAAATTTGGTGTGGCTGTTGGTACACTTTATGTGGACGCGACTCGACTCGGTTCGATTCGGTTCGGGTCGACTCGGTTAGGTCCGGCTCCAGCCCGACGTCACGACATTCCTCCGTCGTGTGCCCCAGAGTTCGACACGCGAGGCACGGAAAGCCGCAAGCAAATTCCCGCAAACACATCACCATGACATCACCTTTGTGATGTCATGATGATGTCAACATTTGTCTCATGTGGTGAAAATGGAAGAATTACAACAGAAACATGTTCTGGGCCGTGATTATTAAACATTGGGCCGAATACTTGTGCTGGACTTTGACCTTCTACTTGGGCTTATACATGTCGACGAAACAAGATTAGAATATATGTTTGTCGACGAAACAGAATGTGTTTCGTCGACTTTGATTTGATTCGCCGAGTTCCTTTTCAGTTTCGTCAAGTCTGTGTCTCTGTTTTAGTATAAATAGGTCTCATAGTTTCTGTGTGAAATAGGGATGAGACGAGAGCTGAGAGATGAGAGAATACCCTGTAAGTCTGTAAACTGTGTTTGTATCAGTTGTGCATTCTCATCCAGTTAATCAAACGATTGTGTTTCTTTGGTTAACCATTGTGTCTACTTTGTTCTATGTTTGATTTGGCTTAGTTAAGTGGATTCCGCACACTTAACTTTGTTTGTTATAAACAAGGCTTTGGTAGTGAAAATCGATCCTCCGATTTCGGGACCTACAAGTGGTATCAGAGCCGTGGCTCCTATCCTTGTTTAAAATCAAACATAGTTCGGTTGTTTTAATCAGTGTTTGTGTGTTTTTCTCAGAAAGTTGTTCTTAAAACTTAGTGTTTTCTGGATAAAGGATTCTTAAAATCAGAGAATGTTGATTGTTTGCTAGAAGTTTTACTAAAAACCTTACTTGTTTAAATGGTTGCATGTTAACAGTTGGTTTTTGTTGAAAGTTTTAGTCAAAATATTGTGTTCGAAAGTTTAAAGTTAACCAGAAAACTCATAGTGTTCTTGCCATATTCAAAGTGTTCTTCAAGTTTTCATTTTTTGATCTTTGAAAAATTGCTTGGAAAGTTGTTTGTGTATTGGAAATTGAACAAGATTAAAATATTGTAAAGCCTTACTGGTTGGTAGAATAGAAAATTGTGTAGCCGAAAGCATACTGATTGTGTCAGAAGGATAAGGTCAAGTTTGAAAAGTTTACCAACCCCTGAACCACTTTTTGACGAATCAAAACTCGGTGAAACAGATCTCCATTTCGTCGACACATTGGGCTGTTACTCCTCATTGGGCTATTTATTTACTTTTGGGCCAGTAGACGTGTTTCATGGAAGCCCAAAAGGACTGTTTTTGTTTCGTCATTCAAGATCATAGTTCATTGGGCCTCTAATTATTTTTGGGCCAGTTTCGTGGAACATTTGTTGTGAGCCGTTTCGCCGATTATAAAGCCCAAAAAGGATTTCTTTTGTTTCGCCAAACAAGCTTATCATATCCTGTTTCGTCATAAAACTTGTTTCGCCGAAATAAATTGAATTTTGTTTCGTCAAGGAATTTGTAAATTTAAACAGAAGGTTTGCAAGTCTATCATAACATTGTGTTTCCAAGTGTTTGATCAGGTATTCTACTTATATACATCAAAGATGAGTTGCACAAGTCCGTGGGACTGGAGTGCGGACCCACAACCCGGTCAAGATCAAACTTCCGCAGCCGCGTGGGCAAGAAGTATGTTTCCTCAACCAGATATCAGTGCAAGTCAATGGGCGTTGGTATCCAATCAGAACCAAAGTATTCAAAATCTTCTGCTTAGCGAAAGTGAAACTGGCAGCAACAATCGCCCACCAAAGTTGAATCACATGAACGATTTTCCATCATGGAAAGGCCGCTTTCACACATATGTTCAAGGACAAAGCACCGAACTTTGGACATGTTTCATTAATGCATTCAACCCTAATCTCGAAGTAGCAGCATCCACTTCAGCAGGTTATGCTAATATGCTTGAAGATGACAAGAAAGCCTATGACTTAGAGAAAAAGGCGTTTGCTATCCTTACACAAGCACTCAACAAAGAAATCTATCATCAGTTCTCTTACTGCAAAGACACGAAAACATTATGGGATGCCTTGGTAGCAAGAGGAGAAGGCAATGCAGCTACTCGAAAGTCTCATCATGATCTGTTAAAGAAAGAGTTTGAATCATTTCAGTTTTTGGAAAATGAAACCCTAAATGATATGACTACACATTTTTATCACTTGATTAGTGAAATGTTTGCTTATGGGGTTTTGGCAACTCAACAGGAAATGGTGGCTAGGTTTGCTGATGCTTTACCTCCAAAGTGGAGTTCGTTTATTGAGCTGTTGAAGCATACGGGTACTCTAGATACAGTCAACATCTATGAGTTCATTCAGAAGCTGGAACACAAGAATGATGAAGAAATCCGGAAAGCTAAACGAGTTCCTGCTCCTCAAAATACAGAAATGTACCTTCCAGGTTTCGACTCTTTGGCCAGATCCAGTGCAGCTCAGCAACCAAAATTGCAAACGGCATTAGTGTCCAATACAAGTTCCTTTCCGTTTCCTCAGTCAGCTCCTACTCCGGCTTTCGATCCAAGGGCTTATATTCCAACACCTCAACCTCCACCTCAAGTTAATCCTGCTCAACCTCAATTCGATCCGAGGGCTTACATTCCTGTTCCATTACAACCACAAGTCCAACCACAGCAACAAGCTCATTATACCAACAATCCTCAACCTCAAAACCCTAACACAGTCCGAGTCGACACTTCAAACCTTTCACAAGTTAGCATTGAAGTAGCAAAGGAGCATATGGAACTTATCAATACCATGGTCAGTGCTTACTGTGGTTTGGTCGCAGGTCATATTGGAAACATCAATATGACCCATGAAGATTATCAACAGATCGACAAGGATGAAATGGAGTTGATGGACATCAAATGGGCTTTTGCTAGTGCAGTTAGAAGGGCAAAAGACTTCATGGCTCGAACTGGAAGAACTTCGTTGGAAGGAAAGAAAGATACGAAGTACGGGTTTGATATAAATGCTGTCACATGCTTCAATTGTGGGGAGAAGGGGCATTTCAAACGTGAGTGCACCCGACCAACCAAACAAGGCAATCATAACCCATTCAGAAACCAGACGAGTACTTCAAATGTCAATGCCCAGCAAGAGAATCGTGAAAGGAGGATTGTAGCAGTGAATAACAATCAGAACCAGTCTGGACCATCAAATTCCAATCGAGCATTGACAGTTCAAGCTGACGAAGGGTGTGACTGGTCTGTACAGTTTGGAGGAACAGCTTGTTATGCAAAGATCATCAATCACATCAAGCACGTTCATAAGGAGGAATTTTCTGAAAGTGACGACAGTTCGGCTTATACCGGGAGTTCTGATGAAGAAAGTTCTATTTCGGGAGATGATCATTCTGATTCTGATGTGAAGGAAGAAGCAAGTTCTGATGTTGAAGACTTGTTAAATGAAGCTGAGGAGTTAAAATGTCAGAGATCAGTTCTGATCAAGAAGGCTGCTGCTGCATCTAAGGAAATGGAGAAGTTCTTCTTTGAAGATGGATCTTTTTCTTTTCATACTGCCTTTATGGCAAATGTCTCAGCCTCTTCGAGTCAGGTAAATTCTAAAACTCCTGCTCCTAGTGTTTGTAAATCTTGTGCAGATATGAAGCTTGAATCCGAAAAGCTTCATAGTCATAATCAAAGTTTGGTTATTGAACTATCTAAGTGCAAAGAAGCGAACATGGCTCTAGTTCGAAATGAAAAGGAATTTAAATCTGTAATTGAAACTTTAAAGAAAAGTGTTTCCGAAGTAAACAAAGTCGTTTATCATAAACAAGTGAGCATTAACTAATATATTAACATTGTTGAGGAAACTAAAAGGGAACTAGCCATAGCCAAATGCGAGCATGATGCTATCAAGCAAAAGTTGGAAAGTTATTCTAACTCCCGATTTGTGCTTGATCACATCATTGACGTTCAACAACTGAAAGGAAATCAGAAAGGCATAGGATATAAGAAGTGTCCACCCCCTTTGAGACACAACTATACCAAAATGCCTGATGAAGAGGATATGCCTCGGTATGAACCCAGTGTGCCTCTTGATTATGAGGAATTTTCTACTGGCCTAGGGTTCAAACTGGACAGTTCTTCAAACACATCATCTGAGCAACCAGAAACCTCGACATGTACGAAACAAAGTCCTCCAATCATTGAGGACTATGAGTCGTCAGATGATGAATCAGAATCAGATGTGAATGACCAGGATGAATCACTTGATGAGACGAAAGGAGTAGAAATGCCAATTGAGAATCATATTCTTTGTGATCCTCCTACTCCTGTCGTGCAACCTGTTGCCAAGCAAGTGATAGATCCTGTCAAGAATGTCAAGGATGACAAAGAATGTGTGTCTGCTGTTAAGAGCAATAACGTGTTGTATACTTTGGTCGGTGATGCTAAAATTTATTCGGACAATGATTTTCCAATTAAAAATGTCAATCCGTCTTTGATTGATAAAGTGTTTGAAGACAACACGAATAAATTTTTGGGAAAGAGCATTCCCGGAGTTGTGGTAACACAATGTGATCCTGTTCCAAAATCAGAAATCAGAAAACAATTTGGAAAACAGAAATCACCGACAAAGCAACAACCTATTGCCTCTAAGGGTAAACAACCAAAAAGGCGAGCTCAAAAGCCTAACATTTCTCAATCAAAATTTGAAACAAAAGGAGCTCGTTATCAGAAGAAAAGCAAGGATGTTAAATTTGTAGCATCAAAGGGTACGGATAAAATCGAGACTTTTGAAAACAAATCAAACACCGATTTTGTACAACAAGTCAAGATTTTGAAACGTAATAGTGATAACAATTACACCCAACACACAAACGGGTGTGATGAAAGAGCAAGTACCTCAGGTTCTACAGGTTCGACATCTGCCAGTCGATCAAATTCTCCTAAGTTTGTTGAAAGGAGAACGTGTTTCAAATGTGGGAAGTTTGGGCACATCATTAAAGACTGCACAAACTCGCCTAAACCAAATTTTGTCGAAAGAACCCCTTCTGAACAAGGTCACTCACAACGTCGTCCTGTTTCTCCAAAACATGATAAAAGAACTGTTAAGGAACAAGAAACGAAACAACGACGTCATAACATCAAAGCTGTTGAAAAGGCTTTAAAATCTGAAGTCAAAACGGTTAAAAGGAAACCTAGTTTGTCACAACCATTAAAACCAGAAACTGTACATAATACACAATCTGGTAAACAAAAACAAACTTGGAAACCTAAAACGGGTGAAAGTTCAGGGGGAGGTGCTGTGTTTGAAAATCATCAGGAAATTGAAATTACATTTCTTGATTCTCAGGGGCAACCTAAGTCTATGAAGGCTTGGGTCCCCCTCTCCAACTAATCTCTGAGTGAGTGTGTAGGATGTTCCAGGAGGAACTTTCGATAGTCGTAAGATTGTTGATAGTGGAGCGTCCTTGCAAAAAAAATAGGCGACAGAAGAAATTGTTGCCTTTGATGGAGAGAAAATGAAAAGGGAAACAAAGTTGTCTGTTGAAAGAAATTGATAACTTCGACAAAATGCAAATCATTTCAAAGTGTGGTTGTTAAAGGCTTTGATCGGGTCCCCAGGGTAGATTCAAATCAAAATGTACGCACCTGCAGCACGTCTGAAGTTCACAATCGACAAGATGAACGTGCAGTGTACATTTCTTCGCCGTGTCATTGAAGAAAATGTGTTGTTGAACAAACCAACCGGGTGTGCGTATGCCTTGGCGTGGATTGAACAACCGCACACTACTTCTGAAGGAGAAAGACAAAGACCTTCGCTGGTGCAATGTGGAAGACCAGCCGGAACCAAAGGTTTCTGATCTTGTTGCTGTGAAGAGATTTCTCGGTAAATTGAAGTAGCTACAAGGAATCGACCTTGAAATCCACACCGGGTGGATATCCAGTTTGGGAGAGCACTCAAATTCCTGGCAATGCACGAAGCAGTTGCAAAATACGGTTTTAAATTTCTAATCTCTCCTATACTTTGTCGATATTTAAGCTGCTTTATGAATTATTATCTCGTACAGCACTCTTTGGCCTGACACGTTGAACTCAAATATCACCTCACACGTGATTGTTTCACTATGAAACTCATCAATGTTGTCATGGTCCGCACCGCTTACCGGCATGCCAACTGATTTTTCCAAAATTCGATTAAATCATTTCTGATTCAAATTAATTTTGGTAAACGGCATTGAGTTAAAACATGAGTTAACCGACATCGGGAAATCGTTTTTGTAAATATCTTCGTGTCTTTTAAATTTTATCTTAGTTTGTTGATTTTAGGGGGAGTAAATCCAAATTTGAAAAATCCAAAAACATCGAAAAATTTAAAAACACAAAAACAATAGAAAAACAAAAATGAGTTTCCTGGCGAGAAAAAGAGAATATGATAGTACATCAGTGGTCTGTCTAAACCTCTTTAAACCTAAAATGAAAAACGATAAGCAGCTCTATATAAGATGTATCGGTAGGCTCACAATCATTTTAAAGTGTGCAGGGTGATATAAACTTTAATCGACTGAAGACTAGGTGGGAACCACTCATTGGCATATGGTCTTAGTACCGAAATTTCGTTTGAGAGATTGTCGAGGTTCTGAGATATTCGGTCTTTATGCTGCTTATCATCTGGGTATCATGGTTGTATCTTTTACCGAAAAATAACGGGGACGCAAGTCTAGATCTTCCATGATACTATACATATGTGTACATATTGCATTTGACCTCAATAAGTGATCAACAATCACATGTCCAAATCAAATAAGTGATAATGTATCACATTTATCCGGGAGTCAAGTTCGTCTCTCTGCTGTACGAAAGTACTGACCTGTTCACGGACTTGCTCTTGTGCCCTTCATGCATATGAAAATCAAGTTCCTCATCAATAAGTGATTCTATCACATAGGGCTTGTTTTCATTCAAAATAAGTGAGTTTCTCACATCATATACGGTCAAACAGATGATAATCGGTATACTCACCGGTAAGATGAACTCTCGTGCATACCTTGATACGGGAATGTGTTGTGATGTGGATGAACACCGGTCGGTAAGTATAAATCATACCTTAACGTATCCCCTCGTCATGATTACATCTGATAAGTTGAGCTTATGTGGACAACAATACCGATAATTGTTATAGGATGCTTATCTAATTGTTAACTAATTGAACAACAAGAGCGTTTTGACGTGACCGTTCACTGATATGATTCTCTTACCCTCGAAACTCGCAAAAAGAATGTCTGTAAATATTTGTTTACTGCTTTTCGTTTCTGCATTTCTGTATATATTTATTTATTGCTTTCCGTCTTTACATTTGAAAAATGAAAAATTCCAAAAAGATTTTAGGTGTGTTTTAATATAAATTTTATAAAAGCCAAAAAGATTTTGCTTCTAGTTTATTTTTGATTGACCGATGTTGGAACTCGAGTCTATCCTATCCAAAATCCTGATCGTAAGCCGGAAAACAATTGCACCTTCATAAACTGTCGAAGTTAACAAGTTTTGAAACTTAAGAACTAAAATTTGAACAAATTTGTTTAAACTTTCAAACTTTTGTCGGTCGGTGTTTGATTGAGATTTGATCTCATGTGTGTCATTTGTTTAAATGTTAACTATTTTCCAAGCGGTTGTTCTCATTATGCGTTTAGCTTTCTTGCATGTGCAGATGCTAAAGGCGAGGAGAACATGTTCGATGACAAGCTTTGGAATGAAGACACGAAGTGGAGGCACTCAAAGGATAAAATGATCGAGTTGCCGCTGACCCTTCATCAACACCACAAGGATCTAAAGAATTGACAAATCAAAAGATTCACGAGCATGACTCAATAGAGAGTTCATTCCAAGGGGGAGTTTATTAACACACTACCTAAATAAAAGGGGAGTTTGTTGATACACTTTCTACTTATGACGCGTGAAGACTTTGAAGATCCTCCGACATGAAAGACACAGAAGACGAACCATCACAGAAGACGAACCTCACGAGTAGCGTCCAAGGGGGAGTTTGTTGGTACATTTTATGTGGACGCGACTCGACTCGGTTCGATTCGGTTCGGGTCGACTCGGTTAGGTCCGGCTCCAGCCCGACGTCACGACATTCCTCCGTCGTGTGCCCCAGAGTTCGACACGCGAGGCACGGAAAGCCGCAAGCAAATTCCCGCAAACACATCACCATGACATCACCTTTGTGATGTCATGATGATGTCAACATTTGTCTCATGTGGTGAAAATGGAAGAATTACAACAGAAACATGTTCTGGGCCGTGATTATTAAACATTGGGCCGAATACTTGTGCTGGACTTTGACCTTCTACTTGGGCTTATACATGTCGACGAAACAAGATTAGAATATATGTTTGTCGACGAAACAGAATGTGTTTCGTCGACTTTGATTTGATTCGCCGAGTTCCTTTTCAGTTTCGTCAAGTCTGTGTCTCTGTTTTAGTATAAATAGGTCTCATAGTTTCTGTGTGAAATAGGGATGAGACGAGAACTGAGAGATGAGAGAATACCCTGTAAGTCTGTAAACTGTGTTTGTATCAGTTGTGCATTCTCATCCAGTTAATCAAACGATTGTGTTTCTTTGGTTAACCATTGTGTCTACTTTGTTCTATGTTTGATTTGGCTTAGTTAAGTGGATTCCGCACACTTAACTTTGTTTGTTATAAACAAGGCTTTGGTAGTGAAAATCGATCCTCCGATTTCGGGACCTACAGTGGCATTTATAAATCATGTTACATTAACTTTTAAAACATTTTTTTCTACTATGTATTAACTTTTTTTGTAGCTGATTAATGTTAATTAAACTAAATTACTGTTAGAAATATATAAAAATGAAATTTGGTGTGGCATTTATAAATTATGTTACGTTAATTTTTAAAACATTTTTTTATATTATGTATTAACTTTTTTCTGTAGCAGATTAATGTTAATTTTACTAAATTACAATTAAGCATTCGAGTATACATTAACCCTCCTTAATTTCACCTAAGTGCCATATCACCTATCCCCCCCCCCCTGATTTCACTATGTCTTACTTCAAGGAAATGGTTTAATCCCACTAACTTTATCTAACCCTAATTTTAGTGGTTTTTGTTTTTAAAAAAAATAAAAGAATAGTTAATTCAATATCTTAACATCTGGTAACATGTTAACAAATAACCCATTTAATACCTCTTAACACAAGGAGGGAGTGGTTTGCAATGCCAGTTAAAATGTCATGTCACACCATTAACACCCCAAATGTTAGAGTACACCCCATGGCCTTACATATATATAGAAATATTGATACATATTAAAAATTAAGGGCTAAAATTCGGATGTTTTAATGCCACCTATATTTTTATTAATGACATATTTTATCATTCAAACCATCTAACCACTGAAAATTTTAAGAGATAACCCAGAGAAAAACAATTACTGTCATTATTCTTTCATTTTTATAATATTTTAACAAACATAACTTTGAATTTGGTGATATTTAGAGATTTAAAGACAAGTTTTTAATCAACAAAATAACTTTATTTAGAGATTTTATAATTAGTTTCATATTAAATTTACTTGTTAATGAAAATATAACAAATATCAATAATTAAATAGTAGTAATTCATAATTAAGAAGGAAAGAGAGATGCAAAAAAACCCAAAATGTAAAAGACTTACAATTGTGACAAATGTCTCTTATAATTTTCTTTTATTATATAGTATAAATATATATATATATATATATATATATATATTGGGGAATTGGCCTGTAATAATCTCAACTAGAGGTCATTGGCCATTGACAGTTCCACCTTTAAATATTCCCCACAACAGTTTTTTACGGCTTTTGATCAGAACGACGATACGAGTCCATTAATGTAAAACTTACCTCGAAACGGTGCTCCAAACGATGAAAACGACGCTTCAATTCGAGTGTTTAAATTTCCAATTAACAAAAATCAAGTCATTTGGAGCACCATTTCGAGGTAAGTTTTACATCAATGGACTTGTATTGTCGTTCTGATCAAAAGCCATAAAAAAATTGTTTGTAATTTGTAAAAAAGCTTAACTCCGTTAAGGTTTTTTTTAACTGGGACCGGTGTAGGAAAAATAGGTGAAAGACGGGACTGGTGGGGGGAATATTCAAAGGTGGGACTGTCAATTGTGAGCACGTTGTAGGACCGTAAACGACTCCCGAACGATTGTGTAACGACACATGTGATGTGCGGAATCCGTACACATGCATGGACCGAACACAAGAATGAATAAAATCTGTGATTCTATTGAATGTATAACAACGTACAAACACCGTGAATCACCTTGATGACTTTCTCTCTCTAGACACTCTCTCTAGGCTCCAAACTCCAAAAGATGCAAAAGTTCCAAAAGATGCAAAAGTTCCAAAAGTCTCTAAAGACTAGCCTTAGCCGCCTATTTATAGGCAAGGCTCTTAGAGAAAGTTCCAAGTAATTACAATAATGCCACCTTGACTATCTCCTATATGTTACACTATAAAACCATGTTTTCTTCTAATTTCTGCTATGATCAGATTGACGGAGGCGATAGACATTCCTGCACTCACAGACTCCCCTTGGATATTACCGCCGTCAATCTCGTAGCGTCTTGTCTTTTCTCTCTCTCTGAGTCTTCTTGAAGGATTGACATCTTCAGCAACCACAGACTCCCTCTTTCTCGAACAGACTCCCCGTGGATCTGTCTTCAGCTTCAGTTGCTCCCCCTTTCGTTTAGACTCTTCCTTCAGGCTCCCCCTTTCGTTAAGCTTCCATGCTTTTGGGATCGATACCTGGCTTTCCGATTACAAGCTCCCCCTTGCGATGAGCTCGTCTTCAGACTCCCCCTTAGACTTGGCTATTGGGATCGTAATCTGGTACAACATCTGCAAATCTCAAGAATTTAATAGTGAAAGTATTTTGAACATCCAGGATTGAAAACCTGGCTCTAAAAATCTTCTAATCAAGAACCTGGCTCTATTACACAAATATAACAATATGAATATATCCAGGATTAACTTGACTCTCTCCCCCCTATCAAATTGCTTTATAGATTTGACAATTTTAAGAATCCAAAACCTTCACGATTTATCATCCAAGTCCAATTTAATGACCTTGGAGATATCACAAACTGTTTTTGATTTTTGATTAAAAACTTCAAGTTTTAAATTAATGAACTTGTTTATTCTCAGAAACATGTTCAGCATACTTAGATTTTGAAACTCAGCATTCAGACATCGGTTATTGAAACTAAAGTGAAAATAAAATCTTTTTGTATTTTTTTGAAACATAAAGCAGTAAAGAAATATTTACAGACAATATTTTTGTTTGAGTTCGCGTTAGAGGATCATATCAGTTTATGACAAATCACTAGCACCGTTGAGCTTTTAACACTTTAAGTTCTAAACGATTCACATAAATTGTCTGATCCTCTTAAATTTCACACAAATTTTAACTGTTTCAAGATACGAATTTAGTGTTTTAAGAACTTAAACTTATTCGCGTGTCCCACTTTAGAATATACTCCCATATCAAAATTCCCTAGATTCAGTCTTACAGGTGAATATACTAATTTGATATCTGTTCTCTGGGTTAGTGCGAGACCTTGAGAGCTCAGGTATGAACTTTCGTTCAGTCAAAGAGATGAAGGCTCGACTTGAGGTGTGTTCCCCTTGGGGATCTTCTTTACAACTGCACTTGATTCGTATCTTTCGATATTTTATCAAATTTTATGCAGAGGGTAAGCTTTTAAGTGCGTAAAGTATTATACGAGGTCTAGGCCATTGCTTCAGCAGTATCAGAAGACCAGGTATAATACCCCAGATATCAAACAGTATAAAGACCTAGTATCTCAGAATCAAGCAATCTCTCAAACAAGATTTCGGAGGTTACCCATATATCCGAGAGATGTTCCCCACGAGATAAGCAAGTATTGATATTTAGGTTTATATCTCGAAAACAATCTACTAAACGTGTAAAAACCTACTGTCAGTGAGACTATTTATCACATTTGACTTTCCATTTCTTTAGCGTACTGTGATTGTCTACTGATGTACTATCATTTCCTCTTTTTACACAAAACTCACTTTTGAATTTTATCATGTTTTTGGCTTTTTCAAATTTTCAAATGTTTTTGTATTTTCTGACAAACGCTTACTCCCCCTAAAATTCAAAACATTTAAAGAAAATTTGACAACCTGATACTGATAGCTTTTGTCTTGCCATCAACTTTCTGCTCTACATGCTCTGTTTTGCAGAAAATATAACATGCATAAAGTACCCCCATGATTTACAACACATTGATATTTGACAGTTTGTAAACCGTTTTTCAGTCTTGTGAAATTAATCATGTTTGTTCAGCCGTGAGGGTTTCGGCATATTCAATCAACATTTTTTTTAATTTTTTAATTTTTGACAAATTTAAAAACAAACAACAATTTTTTTCATTTTTCAATTTTTGGCAATAGTAAAAACATATTTTTGGTTTTTAAATTTTTCAAATTTTAGGGTTTTTTAAAATATGGTTTATTTATGTACAGAATGAACAAACTCCCTGTTTCAGTTTCAGGGTTCAGCAGCCTCCTTCTCTTGTGTCAGGTTGCTCCGATACTCCCCTTGCTGACATTCAATTGTCTTCGGGAGCACCTGCATATTCAATTATTTTTGATCATTTGAACAATGCAACCCAGGCCTGTTTGACCTTGGGTATTGTCACACAATAAGAATCATTCAACTTCGGAAAATCTTTATCATTTTTCACAAATGTATTTTCATTCCGATTATCACTCACTGAAACCTTTTGTTTCTTTTCCACCCAAGCTTGTCCTTTTGAAACATTTCTTTTGTAAAATCTTGATTCATTTTGATTATTTTGATTTTGAACAACAACTTTTGGTTTCCAACTTTGTGTTGTTCTAAATCTGGGTGTCACCGGTTTCCATGTTTGTTGTGAGTCAGCCTTTGACATTTTCGGCTTCCAAGTTTGCTTTGAGTCAAATGGCAAACTTGGGTGATTTCTGATTCACAACATCAGACTTCTTTTTCTCAACACCAACAGGTTTTGAATTTGGACACTTGCGAGCAAGATGTCCAGTTTGATCACATTTAAAACATGTTCTTTTTGAAACATCTTTAACCTGTTGTTGTTGTTGTTTTTTATTTTGAGCATAGAACTCTTCATTAGACTGTCGTCTAAATTGGAGTTCTTTCTCTTCTTCGGAACTTGTTCCATGAACAAAGTTCATCCTTTTCAGATAATTTGGCGTTTCATTTCTTTTCCAATTCTGTTTCTTTTTATAACCCAACACAACCTTCATGTTTTTCTTTTTGTAACCAGGTTTGTTATAAAAAGTTTTGTGACATTTTCCAGCAAACTTTGCAATTTCGTATTTTTCAATTTCAATCAATTTGAACACTTTGTCAATCTTTTCTGAAATCACATTCTTGATTGGGAATTCAATACCTGAGAATAATTTGTCCGATCCAATCATGGTATAAACCAATCCTTTTGAATCATCATTCGTATTTTTCTCAGATTTTGAGTTTTTCAGATAACCTTCATGAAAACTACCTTCATTTTCATCCTTTGATTCAAATTTACCTGTTTCAACCGACTCTTCTTTTAAAACACTTTCAACGACCTTACCTACCACCTCTGAATCACTAGAATCATCAGATTTGGAATAGGTTACGTCAATATTATCTGGCAATTGATCAACCATGTTGAAAGCTTTTTCCACCTTCTCGTCATCAAAGAATGTGAATTTTTCCTCAAACGGTGGTGGAACCTGATGATACTCTGAGCCAATTCCTTTCTTGTTTTGCTCAGAAACTTTACCATCTGGTTTTAGATTGAAAATGCATTCAAGAACTTATGATGAAGCGTGATAACTGTGTAACTTGTTGTTATCTTGTTCTAAATCAGCTATTTTACGCTTTAGCTTAGCAACATCTTCAATGTAAGAATTTACAACTTGTTATTTTATTTCATATTGTCGCTTAAGTGTATCAGATGTTTCAGAACAATATTTCAATCTCGATTAAACAAGTTTCATTTAACTCTTCACGTCTTCATATGATTCTTTTGTGATATGATATGCAAGTTTTATTGAATCATATTCTTTTTTCATTTCTTGAAATATATTTTCTTTTTGAAGACACTCTTCATTCATTTTTGAAACCTTTTCTTTCAAACTCTCATTTTCCTTTTCTAAACTCTTGCATTTTTGTGTTAGCTTTTCATCATTTTCTTTCAAAACTTTTTCTTTTCTAACATTTCTTTGCATTTCTCTTTGAAAACTTTTTCAATTTTGGTAAATTCTAAATCTCTTGTTCTGAATTTTTCATCTTTTTCAGTACAATCACTGCATGTTTCCATGCATTTCTTGCACTGTTCAGCATTATTATTTAAAACTTCAGGAGATTCAATTGAAGTATTTACCTCAGTCGTTGGCACCCTGGCTTTTTCTGTCGTCTGAATCTGGTCACATTCCTTCTCTTTTTATTCCTCGGCAACAGCTTTACCAGCATCATCTGCTTCAACCGATCTTTTCAACTTCACATCATCCTCTTATGTGTTCTTCAGATCATCTTCATTTTGATGTTCTTCAGTAACAGCTTCTTTTTCACTAATTGCTTCTTCTTCTTTTTCACCTTCACTCTTCTGTTCCTCAGCAGACTTCTTCAAATCCTCAACCAACTCATCAACATTCTTCTTCATCCTCTCTCCATCTCTCTGTCTTAGACTCACTATCATGACATTTCTGATGATTTTATCCAACTTTTTCACATAATCTTTATATTTCGCGACATTTGAATACTACTCGTCGGATAGAGGGATTACTGCAAGAACGTCGTTAAACACCACTTCTTTTCGATGGACAACTGGTTCACCTTTGCTGTTGACATAACATTCTCGTTTCTTGTCATACCTTCCATAATTCTTTGCTTCTTCATATTCTTTCTCCATTTCTTCGATTTGATACCCAACAATACATCTCTCTCTGTAAGTCTTCTCTTTTAGAATCTCTTCTTTTGTTTTCCTGACTTGTGCTGTGAACGCGTAACCAACAGCATCCTCTTCTGGAAGAACTTTACTCCAATCAAACCCTTCATCATCTTGGATCACTATAAAAGCTCTTGAATTCTCTTTCTCAGAATTGTTTTTAATTAGTTTCATCCTTGATCGTTCCTCTTTGCTCCTGTGATAAATCGCTTTATGATAGTAATCGTCTTTAAAGGATTAGCGGTTTCTTCAACAGCAGAGTTTCTGCATTCTTTTTTGAAATGACCCTTTTGCTTGCATTTGAAGAAGGTCACTATTGATTTGTCGAAGCCTAGCTTTGTTGATGGTCCACCGAGTGTTTGTCTTTCGGTTATTTCCATGAACCGCTGTGCTCTTCGAATGCAGCTAGCCAAACACCATCTCAGATCAATCAGTTCCATCTCTTCCGGATCTATCTGGTCGTAATCTTCCTGTGTCAGCTCAGAATTTCCAATTTTCCCAGCCACCAGACTTTCGTATGATTCCAGAATCGATGCTAGAAAACTCATTTGCTGTTTAGAAGCATTCATGCTCATTGCTAGAGAATTTTTCAGCTTTAATGCAATATTGCAGAGAATTTCTTTAGATTCTTAAGAGTTTGATGTTGTTGACGATGAATGATATCCTGGATCGTAGCTTGATGAGCTTTTATGTGAGTCTTTCGTCTTTTCAACACTGTATGCAGTCTTTGGCGATTCACTGACTTTCACCGAAGGTACACTGCCTTTGTAGTAAAGACCGACATTCTGTTAATATGACGAGCTGCTCATCTTGCTTTGTTTTTGCAACTCAAGCTCATGACTCTCTATCTTTTCTATCAGAGCATCAAGAGTAATCGTATCATACAACACATCATTTTTCAAGATAAACACAAACGTTTGCCACTGATCAGCTCGTGGTAATGCTTCAATGATTTTATCAATGATTTCCTCACGGGTTGTTGTTATTCCAAACCTATCGAGTTCAATTTTAAGGTGACAAAATCTTTCAATCATTTGTCTTACAGGTTCACCTTTTATACCATGGAACAAATCAAATTCCTTTTTAAGTAAAGCTATTTTGTTCTTTTTAATTTGTTTCCCACCCTCGGCTTTTACCCGTAAATCTTCCCACACTGATCTAGATGAGCCATCATGATTAAGCAATGCGAATATGTCCTCTTTAATCGACTGTTGGATTAAAGCAATCATTCGTTGTTCATACGAGAAATTCTTTTTATCGTCAACTGATAAGCTTTTAAGTGGGATCTCTTCGTTTTTATCATCAACTGGCCTGCTATAACTGAATTCCATACAAAACCAGCTTCCGTGCGCATAAGCTTTGGCCCAGTTAATGAATCGTTCTTTCCACCATGTATAATCTTCAATACTGTCAAGTTTTGGTGGTTTTGAATTAGTTCCGTAAAAATTATCATGATTAATGTTTTCAGTTATTGCTTTCGAAATGCTTTTCAGTGTGACAGTCGATGTTTCGGAAGATTCGGAAGTGAAGGCCTTGTAGAACGTGTTGTAAAACTCTTCAGCCATGACGTTTAATTCTTTGATTTTCTTTTTCGTGTAACGCACCTTGATTTTTCAACTCGTTTATCACCTGCAAACAAAACAAATAAACAATCAGTTTTAGATGAAATGAATGCATGAAAGTCCGTGAAACGTGTGACGATAAACTCGTGCCGAAGACTCGCGGACTTGTTCCAATGATGTTCGGATGAATTCTCAATCGGATGAACCTGATCGGATGAGGTCAAAGTTATTCGATCGGATGGCTTTTGACCGGATGACTTTGATCGAATAAAGTCACTTGGAACTTATTTGTATGAGATCACTGATCGAATGAATCTTCGATTGGATGAATTCAACAATTTTCATCAACTATCAAAAGTATAGGATGGGTTCAATAGGTTTGGATCGAACGAATATCCGGTCGGATCACTTTTTCATTTCATACGGATCTTCATTCGGTCGAACGACCGTTCGTCAAATGTAATGACCTTTGATCAGATGACAATCCGAGACCTGACAACGAATTAATGGGCTGCTTTAATGACACTAATGGACCGAATCACAATAATGGATTCAACCTTATTGGACCTTTAAACCCACTGAAATTGAAAACTATTGGACCTCCATTCTTGACAATAAGTTTCATTATCTCAAAACATCAAATGAATTATCTTTTGAACTCATCGAATCATGTGAACTGGTCATATTACAATATGTTGAAATGATATTGGACCAACCTCTGTTACTGGGCTACACACATTAAATGAACCGACAACTTTTTCATTGTTTCAATTTAATTGGGCCACCAAATCAACGAACAGTGTAATCACATGGGCCGCTGTTGTCACACCCCCAAAATACCACCTAGGGAATGTCCCTGCTAGGCATGTGATGTACCAACAACGAGCCACTAATTACATTGAACCCATACAAGTTTATAAATAAAATCCTCAATTATTAATGAAACATACCATCAACAAGTTTTAAATGAAAACCAACATGTTCAGTGGAAGCAAATAGTAAACCAAAGTTAAACTGTTTCAAAACCAATGTATAGTATCAAGAATCCAATCACATGAATCCCTCCAGTCGACCCATGACCACTCCAGCTACTCCAGACAGCAAGTTCCAAATCCAAGACGTATAACGACCTGCGAGCATGCAACAAGTGTATCAGACAACGCTGGTGAGTTCATAGTTTTACGAAAACGTTGGTTACCAAGTGTTTAGTTAATCCATTGAATTTAATGTTGATAATATCCCGAATACAAGACGGCCCCTGATTTACATTGCCCTTTCTCCAATGCTCCTATCAAAGCATTGGTCATGACTAGGTCATTAGTTCACACCTGTCCTCTCAGGTACGTGGTGAGGGTGCCAAACCTAAGTAGCGCTACCAACTAACACCTTGTTACCTCTCAGTTAACCAAACCACACGGAGGGACTTTAATGGTGATCGAATGAGTATATTATCCAACATTCCAGATTTACTCAAAAGACATATTCCTCTCAGGAATACCCATGATTTACCCAAAACCAATCCCTCTCAGGGATACCCAAAGACTGTCCCAACCACCGGGACGCATGCTCAAGAGAAACGAACTCACCTTAGGTTTGCTCGGTAAAATTAAAGTATGTGTTCCCAATTGGTCAATTTAACCCTATTAGGGTTACCAAGTTAGTCAGTTTCGTGCAAACATAACACATGTGATCTTTGCATTCAATACACAGGTTGCAAATAAGCAAACATATTTCATTACGCAAGTCATAGTAAGTATTCGAGTCCCACTTTCAATCATAACACAGGTACATATCATAACATGGCACATATTATCACACGACTTATAACGTGTATTCGAGTTATATGTATCTTCACATCACAAACCCATATATCATAATGTCACACATTAACAGCTCACACCCTATTCACATAAATATGCATGTAATAACATTACCTCATAACGCTTTATGATCATTTTGGTTGCAAGGATCTTGTATCGAAACCACATAAAACCCAACCAAAGTACCTAACCCATTCCTCCTAATGCGCGGCCCACTTGATATCGGCCCAAAACAACCTAGCGGCCCACAAGATGTGCAGCCCGCTGAGTATACGCAACCCCTAACACAGCTCTGGCCCAACCGGCTACAAGTATGATTTAATTTGCTTACATTGACCCAGTTACATCTAAGGCCCAATTAAAAACAAAACTGGTGTGATTGTTGTTGGGCCCGAGGTCCAAACAGAACCCAATTGCCCTTTTGTTCAACAATTAAAGCCAATTACCATTTACATTGCATAAGTCATTCGATCCTGTTTTACAACTTTGTTTACCCAATCATTGATTCATTATTTACCCTAACCAATTATTATGCAATAAACATCACCAGTTTATACATAAAGTCCGAACATAATGATATCAGGATCAACTACATGGTACCTTATTCACATCATCAGATTATCATCTAATTTACTAACCAAAAATCCTAGAATTCATGCACATGGTTATAATTCAAACAATCTAAACTCACACATATGTATTTACATGTCATCGAGCATCAACAAGGCCAACATCTGATCCCAAAATCTTGTTGCATATAATTCATACAAAAGATTAAAGTTTATAGGATTTCACATAACCAAGAACACAAAATCAACATGCATCCATAATTTATTAAATCAAGATTACCCATAAACAGGATCATCAAGTAGGGATCAATATGAATATGGTTTCACTAACCGAATTACTCAATCCAAAGGAGAAAGCCTCGAGGGGGGGGGGGTTTCCTGCCGCACGTATGAATTGAGAGAAGTAGGGTTTGAATATGTGTTGCTAACAAGTTACGTAATTTTTTATGTGTGTATATCTTCTACACTAACCAGCCCCCAAACAAAACAATTGGTTCACTTGGGCGTCACTGGCCCAACCATGATTTCGGTGTGTGTGGATGTATAAAATCCAACTAATTGGCCCACTATAACTCGATTGGACTTGTGTGACTTTGGGCCTAAGATAACCTATATGCGTGGGCCGAAGAAAGTTATAACTAGGAAGAGTGCGGCCCAAACGTATGCATGACCCAATCACAAAATCAATCCAATTCGTTTATGTTAGATTTAACAAGTACAAGTAACAAGCATTCAACGCAGCGTGTGGTAAAACGTAGCGTGAAAGGAATAGTAACACGCAATTAAAAGTTATGAGGCTAGGCGACACTAACCTTGAAAGTTCAGGTTATCACATCATCCCCAACTTCAAAGAAATTTCGTCCTGAAATTTGATAAGTATCCCAAACAACAAGGTGTTAGATCAGGATGACTGTGGATTTTCCTCGGGTACCACATCATCCCCAACTTGAAAGTGAATTTCGTCCCGAAATTAATCAATGACGTCCAAGGTTGAAACCACTATTTGAACAATTGAAGATACTAGAGCTTCATCTGATCATGGCGTTTCTACGTGAACTCCGGTCCACGTCTTGAGTTCCAACGAACACTCACGATTGGAATTCGACTAGGTTAACGAACCTTAACTTCCTGGTCCATGTGTTAGATAAATTCCTCTAGTAAAGGTATCGCATGTGTTTCATCAGACAACCATTGCCTTAGATCCGAAACATAAATGATATCGCATACGTTACCCAATTCATCGGGTAACTCGAGTTTGTAGGTTACGCTGCCGATTCTTCCCAGACTGTTGAATGGTCCATCGTGACGTCAGTTAAGCTTGCCATGCTTACCAAGCATTCCACACCCTCCCAGGGTGAGACTTTCAACATGATACGATCGCCTACAGCGATCTTCTAGCGCTTCCCAAGTTTATCAGCTTTCCTGACGGTCACGCGTTGTCGCCAATCGACTCCCGATCCAAACAACCTTCCCAAGAGTTTCGAGTACCAGTCCTAGACCAGTAATTAAGTTTTCAACCATCTCAGTCTAACAAGAAGGTTGGCATTATTGTCTATGTAATGCCTCAACAGAGTTGTATGGTTACCAAACTGATAACTGCCGCAGTAGTACTCAACCATAGGTAAGAGTCCTTCAAATTTGCACCAAAGCCAGTCACACACATGCTCGCAGCATTTCTTCGAGTGCCAGGAGAGTTTGTTTTCTCTGATCGTTTGTCCAATGGCGATAAGCAATGCTATGGTCATGACGTGAGCCAAGGGTGTTGTGTATTGCCTGACATAAATCATGCATAGATCAAATTCAGAGGTAACAGGATTTGGCACCTCGTGCCTAAAAGCCACCTCTCTCAGAGGAACATTCACAACTGTGAAGACTCGCCAGTTTTCTTGATTGCAAGAAAGTGTGCTGGTAACTTGAGTCCATCAACGATCGCCCAGGTGATAATGTTTCCGTTTCGAGTTGTAAGTAGACCAGTGACAAAATCCATGGAAGTCTGTTCTCATTTCCATATGGGTGTTTCTGGTTGCTGATACTTCACCTTGACTTTCCCACGAGTCAAACATCATTGGCATACATAGCTAGGTGGGCCTTCATGTCCGATCACCAGTGCAAGATTTATAGATCCTAGTATCTCTCATCAAAACCCAGATGACTAGAATATTGAGGCCGGTGTTCTTTGCTCAACACGGGTTCCCTACAGTAGTCGTATAGTGAGACCCACATTTGTTCCATGAGGTAGCGAATATCGTCCGACCTGCCAATGGTTGTTCCTCTATGCCCAGCATGGGTTTAACCTAAAAATTCTCTTCCTTCAGTTCTCCAGTTTGAACATAGCGAGTCTGATCAGGTAGATTAGAATCGATAGTGAACTGCAAAGCTCGTGCATGTTCAGGTTTCACAGTCGTAAACATTCAAAAGTTTCATCCAGCGATGCCATCACATAATTAGCTCTCTCAAAACAAGGGTACACAGGAGGCCCTTGTGATCGGTCTAAATGGTGCAATTGGTACCGTCCAAGTAATGCCTCCATCTTAATTCCAAGGTCCATGGCTTCTACCGTAGGTTATGACTCGTGAAATTCTTCCTGTAAATCCACTACATAAACCATCACCTTCTCGTGCCGCATTGGCATGTAACTGGGTCTCAGCTTTGAATCGTCATGATATACCACTAGATCATTCGTACCCTCAGGTAAAGATAATACTCAGTACATTGTAGTGTTGAGTTTCAAAAGCTTGAAGAGACGTTCTCCTGTTCCGTCTCCCACGGATACACAGGACACTGCTATATTAAAGAGGTTAGAGCTGCAAAATCCTTGAAAATCCTGCGATGAATCTGCGATTATATCTTGCGAAACCAAAGGTTTGCCGTACCTCCAAAGGGATCTTTGGTGTCGATCAGTTTCTAACAGAATGGATATTAGCGAGATCCGCGTGTATTCCCTCTTCGTAGGCTAAGTGACCAAGAAAAGTATGTACCTCTCGAATCCAGAAGTTTCTCCTAACGAGACTTCGCGTGTAGTGGTCCCTCCCTCGGGATCTCTAAGATAGGATACAAATGCCGCCCATGGTGTTCCTTTCTCCTGGAAGTGATTCAGGACGTCCTTAATAAATACAGTCGATTCATATGATCCGTAGAGCTGCTGGTGTGTTGTTTGTCCCAAAAGGTCATGGAATAATTTTCCTGTGTCTCCTGACAGTGGCCGCATTGTGTTCGATATGTCGTTTCAGGAACGTCCTCCCCTTGGACTTCCATCTGATGATAGTTTGCTCATTCGTCAATCCTCGAATGGAAGCTTGTCCTTCACAACTGGTCAGCAGGTTGCCAATACAATGGTCGAGGCAAACAGTTCTGGACTGTCACCTTGATGAGTTCTCAATAGTCAGTACACATATGAAAAGGCCCATTTTCCCTAATATAACTGGGGCTTCCCCAAAGCGAAGAACTAGGTCCAAAAAGACTCCTGACCAACGGTTCCTGTAATTGATTTTGACAGTTCTTGCGACCCTCCTGGTGCAAAACGGTGGAGAGTACGAGTAATCAGGGCTGCCTCTGGTGTGAGATCAAACTTAGATTCTGCCTAGCAGTTGTGAAAGTAAACCTGAAAGTTCCTTGGGTAGTACACCGGGAGAAATCTCGAACAATTGATGGATCCTCGATCCCCTTTTCCTTAGCTTTACGTCAGTAACGGTTGTTATCGTAGCAGGGTAATCCCTCCGTAGACACTTTTGGGCCTTCATTGCTGACATGATGGTAATCTTTACACTACTCTGACACCTTAGGTCAGGCAACGATTCTCCACTAGGGAGAGGGATACGCAAAATTTTCTCCTTATTAGGTGTATCTGCGAGATATCTGGATAACCAATCCACACTAACTACTAAGTCGAAAACATCAAGGATAGTAGAAGGAAGGTCGATGTCGTACACTTGTCCCACAAGGTCGAGTTTGCATTCCAACGAACATATAAGGTTTCAATTGACTTGCCATCAGTCGATTCCACAATAGGTTGGTTTCAAGAAGTATCAGGGTTAAACAGAATAGGAACGAGGCGTTTAGTTACCAAGGACGTGCAGGCCACCGCGTTGCTATAATCCTGGCATCGCTCATCCCAATCCTAAATGCCCTTCCACGAACATCATTTCCAGTGTTGTTGTTTTTGTTACAAGAATTTCCAGTACTACCATCGTTCCCTCGGTTGTTGTCGTCTTGATTTAGCAGCAGCCAATCCACGTCGTAGGCACCTTCATCTCTATACTGTAGGCTAGAATTACAAGCTCCTTGATGTTGCCATGACTGTTGCCTCTGATGTCGTTACTTGAAACGGAGCCCTACGATCCTTCACCAACCAAGTCCATCTTCTCACCTTCTGTGCCACGTCCTAACGTGCTACTCACTGTGCCGGTAGTCTCACCTTCCACACTATAATTAGTTGTCATTGCTTATGTCCTGTTTGATTCGTAAGAGTCGACTCCCCTAAGTTGCTGACTAAGGTTAAGAATTCAATTGGAGCCATTTCACTGGTGTTCGTTTCCGGTAATCAAGGTCGTCCAAATACTGAGGTCGGTAAAGTACTACGCCCCTCCTCTTGTCTATCGATGTTGCAAGTTGTTTGAGTAATACACGATCTGTTGCGGGAGTGTTGCAGAAGTGATCGCACTTCGGAGTCTAAGACGTCAATACATAGAGTTCCAACAAACAAAGAGGAGTGAGAAAGGTATCGACCAATCATTCGACGCTGCGACATCCAATTCAGGGACGTTCGTACAAGCACCTAACCCTCTACCCAGTTTGCTAGGCGTTCAGATGGGTGTACAGGTAATACTCGATAACATCGAGATTCGTAAGAATTCAGAGAGCAGTGAGAAGATCACGTACAAGTAGGAGACAATCACTGCTATGACTCCTAAAGATTTGTTACGTTTCACACTGTTCGAATAACGGGACAGAACCCCTTTTCCACTTGTTAAGGCTCACTAGGACTCGCATGCACCCCACATTATTATTATGTGTGCACCCACAATAATATTGTGATTTGCATACTCATCTCAGTTTCTCCTAACTCATGTCAAATGGTTCCTCAAACTCAAATGTCAAACAGAGGTTGTCAAGGTAATAAAATCACAGAATTCCAAAGACTATGACATTGTCCGCTTTGGCAGCCAGCACGCTCCCAGCGTCTGCCCCTCACGGTTTTACAAAACACGTCGTAAAGTAAGTAAGCAATTCACGCAATCATGTTATAGTGATGAGTGTGTGTTCGTATGTTACATCATAAACAAACGTGTACTAGTCATGTAATGTATGCAACAAGTCAGAAAGACGAACCATGCAATCTGGAGCTGAGTGTCATGGTCGTATTCACGTATTCAAATCTGTTCAGTTATAGTTTGGTTTTACAAAAACGTTTTAAAACCAAGTTCACTATAACCAGTGGATCTGATACCAAATTGTCACACACCCAAAATACCACCTAGGGAATGTCCCTGCTAGGCGTGTGACGTACCAACAACGAGCCACAAATTACATTGAACCCATACAAGTTTATAAATAAATTCCTCAATTATTAATGAAAGATACCATCAACAAGTTTTAAATGAAAACCAACATGTTCAGCGGAAGCAAATAGTAAACCAAAGTTAAACTGTTTCAAAACCAATGTATATTATCAAGATTCCAATCACATGAATCCCTCAAGTCAACCCATGACCACTCCAGCTACTCCAGACAGCAAGTTCCAAATCCAAGACATCTAATGACCTACGAGCATGCAACAAGTGAGTTCATAGTTTTACGAAAACGTTGGTTACCAAGTGTTTAGTTAATCCATTGAATTTAATGTTTATAATATCCCGAATACAAGATGGCACCTGATTTACATTGCCCTTTCTCCAATGCTCCTATCAAAGCATTGGTCATGACTAGGTCATTAGTTCACACACGTCCTCTCAGGTACGGGGTGAGGGTGCCAAACCTAAGTAGCGCTACCAACTAATACCTTGTTACCTCTCAGGTAACCAAACAACACGGAGGGACTTTAACGGTGATAGGATGTGTATATTATCCAATATTCCAGATTTACTCAAAAGACATATTCCTCTCAGGAATACCCATGATTTACCTAAAACCAATCCCTCCCAGGGATACCCAAAGACTGTCCCAACCACCGGGATGCATGCTCAAGAGAAACGAACTCACCTTAGGTTTGCTCGGTAAGATTAAAGTATGCGTTCCCAATTGATCAAATTATCCCTATTGGGGTTACCAAGTTAGTCAATTTCGTGCAACCATAACACATGTGATCTTTGCATTCATTACACAGGTTGCAAATAAGCAAACATATTTCATTACGCAAGTCATAGTAAGCATTCGAGTCCCACTTTCAATCACAACACAGGTACATATCATAACATGGCACATATTATCACACGAGTTATAACGAGTATTCGAGTTATATGTGTCTTCACATCACAAACCCATATATCATAATGTCACACATTAGCAGCTCACACCCCATTCACATAAATATGCATGTAATAACATTACCTCATAACGCTTTACGATCATTTTGGTTACAAGGATCTTGTATCGAAACCACATAAAACCTAACCAAAGTACCTAACCTGTTCCCCCTAATGCGCAGCCCACTTGATATCGGCCCAAAACAACCCAGCGGCCCACAAGATGTGCAGCCCGCTGAGTATACGCAGCCCCTAACACAGCTGTGGCCCAACCGGCTACAAGTAGGATTTAATTTGCTTACATTGACCCAGTTACATCTAAGGCCCAATTAAAAACAAAACTGATGTGATTGTTGTTGGGCCTGAGGTCCAAACAGAACCCAATTACCCTTTTGTTCAACAATTAAAGCCAATTACCATTTACATTGCATAAGTCATTCGATCCTGTTTTACATCTTTGTTTACCCAATCATTGATTCATTATTTACCCTAACCAATTATTATGCAATAAACATCACCAGTTTATACATGAAGTCCGAACATAATGATATCAGGATCGACTACATGGTACCTTATTCACATCATCAGATTATCATCTAATTTACTAACCAAAAATCCTAGAATTCATGCACATGGTTATAATTCAAACAATCTAAACTCACACATATGTATTTACATGTCATCGAGCATCAACAGGGCCAACATCTAATCCCAAAACCTTATTGCATATAATTCATACAAAAGATAAAGTTTATAGGATTTCACATAACCAAGAACACAAAATCAACATGCATCCATAATTTGTTAAATCAAGATTACACATAAACAGGATCATCAAGTGGGGATCAATATGAATATGGTTTCACTAACCGAATTACTCGATCCAAAGGAGAAAGCCTCGAGGGGGGGAGGGTTTCCTGCCACACGTATGAATTGAGAGAAGTAGGGTTTGAATATGTGTTGCTAACAAGTTACGTAATTCCTTGTGTGTGTATATATTCTACACTAACCAGCCCCCAAACAAAACAATTGGTTCACTTGGGCTTCACCCGCCCCAACCATGATTTCGGTGTGTGTGGATGTATAAAATCCAACTAATCGGCCCACTATGACTCGATTGGACTTGTGTGACTTTGGGCCTAAGATAACCTATATGCGTGGGCCGAATAAAGTTATAACTAGGAAGAGTGTGGCCCAAACGTATGCATGACCCAATCACACAATCAATCCAATTCGTTTACATTAGATTTAACAAGTACAAGTAACAAGCATTCAACGCAACGTGTGGTAAAACATAGCATGAAAGGAATAGTAATACGCGATTAAAAGTTATGAGGCTAGGCGACACTAACCTTGAAAGTTCGGGTTGTCACAGCTGTAATGATCACATGCAATTGCCGACATTTAATTTCACCGATTTATTCTATTGGACCGCATATAAAAGAATCTGATTACTATTTAATTGATATTAGATCACATGGGCCGCCAAACTTGACATTAAAAATTGATTGGGCCGCTGCTTAGAAGTTCAAATGTGTTATCAGATAGCTGTCGAATGAGTATTAACAAGTGACGAGTGAGTATTCATTCAGATTGTCGTTCGGTCAAATGACCGTCCGAGAGTTATTATGTTACTTTATGTGATCCAATCGGATCACCTTTTCTCTTGATCGGATGATAATCCGAGAGATGTTAATATCATGTTATCCGAACGGATCACTTCTCAAACAATCGAATGACTTATGTCCGGATGGTCATCCGAACGGATGGCCATCCGGGTGAACAATATGAACAGTAACAGCAACAAATTTCATACTTTTCATGCCCGAAAAACCTCGATTTTTCACAAACTACTTGGAATTAATTTCTGAAAATTTGTAAGGTTGTAAAGTGATGATTTTCGCATAATATGTCAAAATTTCAGCAAATTTTAACCGTGAAAACCTCGTTAATTTTGCGTTTTTGTGTCAAAAAGTGAAGAAAATGAGTAGAGGGAGAATTTAAACAAATCTGATGCGAAAATGGATCTAAATCTGATGAAATCACGTCGATTCTTGTGAATTTAATCCGTGCAATCGAGCTCCTACTCTGATACCACTTGTGAGCGCGTTGTAGGACCGTAAACGCCTACCGAACGATTGCGTAACGACACGTGTGACGTGCGGAATCCGTACACGTGCGTGGACCGAACACAAGAACGAATAAAATCTGTGATTCTATTGAATGTATAACAACGTACAAGCACCGTGAATCACCTTGATGAGTTTCTCTCTCTAGACTCTCTCTCTAGGCTCCAAACTCCAAAAGATGCAAAAGTTCCAAAAGTCTCTAAAGACTAGCCTTAGCCTCCTATTTATAGGCAAGGCTCTAAGAGAAAGTTCCAAGTAATTACAATAATGCCACCTTGACTATCTCCTATATATTACACCATAAAACCATGTTTTCTTCTAATTTCTGCTACGATCTGAATTGACGGAGGCGATAGACATTCCTGCTGTCACACCCCTAAAATCCACAAGCAGAGTATCACCGCAGGGAGCGTGACTGACCAGGATCAAGCCACCAATCATATTGAAAGATATAAGTAAGTAAATAAAACCCAACACAAACAATATAATTGGTGTCAAACAATTTAGCAAAGTCTAAGTTAACAGCGGAAGCATTAAGTTCAAAACCAAAATATAAGTTTAAAGTTTCATATAGTTTCTCATGAACACACAGCGGTTCATGTCCCACAACGACTCCTTCTCCAATGCAAGCTCCAGCAAATAACCTAACGACCTGCACAGCATGTAGTACCGTATCAACAAAAATGTTGGCGAGTTCAGAGTTGGTTGTATGTTTTAATGTTGTTCCAAAAACCATAAGTTGTTAAGTTGTTTCGAAAACCAAAAGTTATCTAGTTCCATGTTCCCATAACCATATACCGTAGGGGCTACCCCATGTTGTAAACCACTAGACCCGTTACCATATAGACTACTGACTTAAGTCATGTTTGAGTGCCCTGCGTCAATGTCTATCATCATTGACTAAGTGCCCAAGTACATTAATCCACTCCCGTCCTCTGCGGCAAGGTGTGAGACTTGTCAGACCTAATAGCGCTATTTAACTAATGACCCGTTCGCTAATGGCCTGGCGATTAATTGATATAAAAATGAGGGACTTCATGATAGAGTTGTTGTCTAGTAAGTTTAAGGTTGTCCTATGCAAGGAGGACCGAGGTACGTATTCTACCCAAGGAGAATACGCAGGTTGCATCCCACCCAAGGGGGATAGTTGTTGTTCCTTAACCCATTCCCAAACCACCGGGAATCCCATGCTTTGTAGAAAAGTGTGAACCCACCTTTGGTTGCTCGGTTTGACTCTTAAAAATAGCTAACAGTCAAGGTCGGTCAATCACGTCCTAGTATGATTTCCAGTTAGTCCATTAGTGGTTTCAAATAGGGCACAAAGTTCCTACACGCATCTACCACATAACAAGCACTCGCTTTGACAATTCACGCCCATATATACATTCCACCTATAACTACTCAAGAGCAAGCACACGATACTTCACATAACACTTTCGTTGACATATAACAAGTTGGATCATTATCAGATAACATAACCGACATTTAGACACGCAAATCACTACTTATATTGTTTCAACTTTAACATCCAAAACTGGGTTGTTTTCGGGTATTTTAATAAAATAGTTAACTTGTTCTAAAAAATTCCAAAATTTTACAGAATGTTCTAAACGGTCCACCTCACATTGTGTAAAAATCTCGGGACTCAATTTGTTACCAATTATTTTATAAAAATCATTTACCGGGCTGCAGTCAGATTCGTCACTTTCTGACTGCAGTCCACCGAAAAATACATTTAAAATTAATCGTAAGTCCGATCAACAAAATTCCAGTTGGAGATTTACTATGACACCCGTGGGCATCTACTGTACGAATTTATTGACCTAACTCTATCCAGATTTCAAGTTATGATGAAAAAGATAACACACATGTTCTGCAGAAAAAACGCAGCTTTTGCTCCTGTACAAAACGGACCTTAAAAAATAGCAAACGACCTCAGAAAAATATGATTCCAGCGCCATTTGAAGCGTTTTTCGAAAACGTATAATTTAGACTTCAGAAAATCAATTTTTCGATTTATAATGGTCCGTTTACAGCCAACTGAAGTTGGCTGTTTTCATCAATCAGCATTCTGTTTTGCAAACACCAAAACGCGTGTAAACGATCCCAACCCTTCCTAATAACAACCAACAGCAAGCTAATCATCAATTACCATTTAACCATGTCAATAATCACAAACCCTAGATGTAACACATCATGATTTTTCACAAAAACGTAGCCAATGATCATTTATGCATACATATCATCGATTAATTCAACAAATCGCATACCCAATCGAAATAAATCATGCAACAACAAAACCCTAGCATGTCAACTAAAAATTACAGCCATGTTTCCACAAAAATAACACCATGAATCAAAATCCAAACAAGAATACTAACCTTAGATCGGAGAAAAGGATTAACGAGGAATAGAGAGGCGACAAGAAGCTGATTGCGAACAGGGGGAGCTGCTACTGCCGTCGCACGACCAATGGGGAGGTTAGGGTTTCAATATTTTTTTTAACTCATGCATATACGTATATACAAATAGAAGGGTGTTTGGGTCTTGTGGGCCGAAAAGGGAAGGAGTGGGTTGGGCTCATGTTTCACGCAAGGGGGTATGGGTGGCGGGTTAGGCCGGTTATAGTGCAAGGGGGAAGGGGTCGGTTTGGGTTGGGTTTACTAAGTGGCGGTCTTGCGAGTTACACGAAATAATTAATTAAAATGTTTCGTTTCGCAAAGTATCATACTAAAATGTTTCGTTTCGTAGAAAGACGCGTAACACAATACTTCGGTTTCGGATTTCGGTTTCATGTAATTCACATCACACATTACCAAGTTCGTAATCATTCAAGAAAATAATCCAACAACACATTCAATTCATATACGTACGTTTAATTACAAAGTAAAGCAAAACGTAACAAGGATTTATACGAGTTGTCACACCTGCACTCACATCAATGACCAATGACCTCTAGTTGGGATTATTACAGGCCAATTCCCCTATATTTTAGTGTAAATTCTAATGAGTAAATTACGCTTTTAGTCCATGTCATTTATGTCATAATACAAATTCATTCTTATTACAATTTTAACGGATTCAATATCAATGACACTGTTTACTTTCAGAAATAGTCCCTACACTCACAAAGTTATTTTTTTATCTTAAAAAATATTTCAAAATTCAAATTTTTGGTTTTATGTTATATGAACTTCCCCAATATATGCTACACGGTAGGTGATGATTCCATATGAAACTAGTGTAATTGCTTATGTAATCTACGACACGGTGACCAAAAGTCCAAAACCCATCTAAATAATGTGATTAGCGACATCCTAACCATACGGCGTTTAAAAATAAATAAATAAGGTGTGATTAGCGAAGTCAGAGACTGTTGTGGATGATCATGTTTGGACTTACCATCCAGCGGCTCCAAAACAGAAATGGCCTGAATTACAAGCTGTCGTTTGGACTATTTATATCAACCTGATTTCGTTTGAAATTCAAAACCCTGACTTTATTTTTTTTTCCTTGATGTTCACATGGTGCATGATGAAATCGAGGTAACATATGGGGATGTGGCTCAGATCGGTGCCCACGGTAATTTTGAGTTCGGAGGAAAGGACTTGGTCAGCAGAGAAAGAAAAGGGGCCTTTGGTTAACTTTATGTATGTTGCTAACGCAAAGTCGCTAAGGATCTAAATGAACACTAGCCCTTGTAGCTGCAGAGGCCGGATTCATAAAAAACTGTAAATCAATTATCAAATTCGTAATTTGCCCCAAACCAAATAAAAAAAGTACATTGGTAACTAACTCAAGGGCCAACTCTTGTGTAGGGATGTCAAAAATACCCGAGCCCGACGGGTATCCCCGAAACCCGACACAAATAGGACGGGTATATCGAATACCCGATGAGTATTGGGTCGGGTATGGGATTAGTTTTAAAAATTTTCGCGGGTATGGGTCAGGTACGGGATTAGGTGATATCCGACCCAATTATCTGAAACCACCTACCCGTTTACCCGAACTATATACCCGATCTTATACCTGAATTTTTTTAATTTATATTTTTATTTTTCATTAACCTTTGTCTATTAGTGATTTATTTTAGTATTCATAATGTGAAAAAATAATTTTTCTTTTAGTATATATATTTGATATAATATTTATATTTTGTATGTTGTGAAGTATATACATTACATATAAGTTATAAGTATTGTAAAGTTATTATTAATTTATGATAAAACTATATGTATGTAATGTACATTTTTAATTTATAATAGTTGTTGTATAAACAAAATTATATAATAATTATAATAGTAAAAAATGGATTCGGAAATAAAACTTTACACTTTTTCAATATTTTGGCAAGGGGTGTTCATGGCCCCGTTAGCCACTTTTTACGATAATTGTGGGTTGAACTGCTAACGACGGTTCAGAAAAAGACAAATCTAACCGGCCAGGTTGCATCCGGTTTAGCGGTTTAACAGCTCGGTTTGACACTTTAAACAGTTTTTTTTTTCAGAATCATTAGTTTGTATCATAAAAAAAAGTACCGATAAAGGGTGAGGAAAATAATTCAAAAAATAGTTCTAGTACCTTGTCTTCCAATCCTTGAAAGAGGATTATAGGGAAAGAAAAGTGATCAACAAAATTGATAGGTGATCTCACAAGAATTCTTTTTCACCCCATGTTGCAATGTTAATAAAAAAAATTCAGCTAATAATTCATGTACACAAGTTGAGATACGTAAAAGCCATTGCAATACAGGAGTGAAAGTAAATAATAAATAATAATTACCAACAATACTATCCAAGTCATGGGACTCAAATTTGTGAGTTTCTTCTTTCAGCAACTTCAAGTCCGCTATTTGTTTAAGACCGTTACCATATGTTAAATGCAGTGGTGACAAGTTGAGCGGGTTAGATAACGGGGCAAATTATAAAACAAATGAGCACATACACCATATAGAGAAGCTCTAGCCTTAAAAGTATTCTTAAATGCAAGTGCAGCCAATGTTGTGTAACCACCAGCAGAGCCTTCAAAACAATTGGCGCGGGTGACGCCAGGAATGATGACAACTGTATGACTGTTACGTTTTATGTAAACAATTTCACTTCTGTTTTATTCGATTCTAGTGCCGATTGGAGTCTCGTGACTTTGAAGTTCACTAGACAGTTAGGATTGACGCCAACCCCCTTTTGGAAACCAAACACATTGAGGAATTGGCTGACGCTCAGTCGATTGAAGCATCCCATATTTATGTTGGGTGCAAACTCGATTTTCTAGGTCAAGTGTTTGACACTGATATCTTTCCTGTTAACCTTGGTAGCTTTAATGTAGTCATTGGTATGAACTGGTTGACCAAACATCGAGCTGAACCTAACACTCATTTATTCAAAACTGCTAAACCTAACACTGATACGACTAGTGAATTTCGGGACGAAATTCCCTTTCAAGTTGGGTATGATGTGGTACCCGAGGAAAATCCACAGTCATCTTAACTCACCATTTCATTTTTCTGAGACTACTTATCAAATTTCAGGACGAAAATTCTTTCAAGTTGGGGATGATGTGACAACCCACAACTTCAAGTCTCACTAATTTAACCTAACCACAGTTAACTTAAGTTATACATTCATAGCACTGCATTTAACTAGGGTTAGTTAAATGAGTCTATGTTGGTAATTCGGGGAATTACCGGAACACACACATGATAATTCTCGAACATTGACAACCGCCGCAAATAATAATTATAAACGGATGGCTTATACGAAATTTATGTGTTGCATGACAAATACGTGAACTGTATGCTTTAATTGTAAATTACATGATAGTATGTGGTTTTTGTGTAAAAGTTATATTATTAGGGGATGTTTAGAGTAATTGTGAAACTATAATAAACTACTCAAAACCCTAAGTTCTCCATAACTTCTCTGTACGCATTTTTACACTCTCTAATCATCTCCAATCCTCCTTCAATCACTCTTGGCTTCACAAGTTCACACATCAATTCTTGACCTTCAATTCATCTAGATTTAACCAGAGGTAAGTGTTTATGATTGCATGATATATTGTTAATCATGTTCCTTTGATTTATACAAACCCTAGATATCCAAACAACTGATTGTGTGTGATTGTTTACGGCAATGAATACGTAATTGTTAGACAAATGCTTGTGCAATGATTGTTTGTTGTTTGTGGTATGATATCACTGTTAGATTGTTTGATTTGATGCCTGACATGGTAGATTTCTATGCATTTGGGGGGTTTCTGTTCATAGAAATCTTGAAGAATGAAAATTCTGATTGTTGTCAGACTTTGTGAAGTCACAAAGTTATAATGTCCGCACTTGTAGTTTCTTTGAAACTGTCCGCACTTGTTATCCCAAGATGTGTGCGCATTTGTTAAAAAGGAATAGATGTTCGTACTTGTTTATAAAAGAAGTCCGCACTTAGAGTATAATGTTGGGTCCGAATTTGTGTATCTTATACACTTCCAAACTGGTGCAATATGTGAGGTCCGAACTTACAAGCCTTGTTGATGTCCGCACATAACTTAGTTGAAAAACATCCACATATGTGTTGCCCTAATGTCCGCACCTAATGTTCTCTTCATGTCCGCACTTATGAAATTACTTATGGTCGTACATAAGATATCATAACAGTCCGTACTTGTGGCTTATTTAGGTCCGCACATAACAATCATTTATTTATTTAATTAAGGCCGCAAATGTGATGTTGGTTTAAGGTCAGTACATGTTTAACTTTGAAGGGAGTCCGCACATATTTGCTTTGAAAGGTTGTCCGAATTTACATTGAGGAATGTGATCAAAATTTACATTATAGTGTCCGTATATATGCATCTAAGGGTCCGAAATGGTCAGGGTTATAGTGTCCGCATATATGCATCACTCGGTATAAACTCAAGTTGATTTACACTTCGGCGTAAATTCTGTCGAGTCAAATATAATATGTTTTTGTGCTTTTTTATGTGCGTTTTCAGTTGGCGTACGTTTTTGACGTAAATTTTGTTCGGAAACGAGTGCAGTCAAATATAATATGTTTTCGTTAGACATTATAAATTCGAGTTACTTTACGTTTCGACGCCGCGACAACGCGTGGGAGAAATTTACTAGTTAACTCTATTACAAAACCATATATCCTAGCTATAGATAAATACGTAAGGTCGTATCATTGCAAGTTGTAATAACGATACCATTATGAATCCTCTGGATTAATTATACTATCTAGATTCTTTTTGTTTTCCTACAACATACTTAGATATTTAATAAATACATATAAAAACAAAAAGAATCTGAATATTAGTCAATAAAATAGAATGAATGGGGTTCTCATATTCTAAACTTTTTAAGAAAATCCACATGCGTAGATTTGTTTACGTTTTTTATTGTGTTAAAAACGTTTATCAAATCTACAATATTTAACATTTAGTTTCACATGGTAAATAGATGATTGAGTATGCATGAATTATATCATGTTTAGTAACACTATTTATAACGTTTTGAATTTTAATATCCATCTAAACTTATTATATGTAGAAAGAATATGGTGTTCCGATTTCTTAATCAATGAAATGACGTTGATGGTTACATAGACTCACGACACTAAGGCTACATGGTATGGTGCCCATCCTCCCTTGGAGGATGATCCGACACCTAGGCGCCACATCATAGTCCTCCCAAGGATGGTCCACCCCACCACTTTTATATTTTTTATTTTTTTAAGCTTCTACTTTTTTTAACATTTAACAAATAAATTAACAAAATATTTTCATTAATATTAAAAAACATTACATAAACTTAAAAAAAACGTAAACTTAAAAAAAACATACACTTAAAAAAACATAGACTAAAAAAACATAAACTTCAAAAAAATCCTAATATATTAAAAAAAGAGTTAAATGCTTGGTTGGTCCCTGTGGTTTTCAAAAATTGCAGACTTGGTCCCAGTGGTTTACTAATTACACGCGTGGTCCCTGTGGTTTTCAAAAATGCACTCGGTTGGTCCCTAGCCCTAACATCAGTTAAATTTCTCAGTTAACTATGTGTGAAATGACTATATTACCCCTGAACAATCACCATCAGTAAAAACCCACCACCCACCTTTATATTCAACAATCACCATCAGTTGTGATCTTGAAGTCTTGAATCAATCAAATCAAATGGTATTAGTCGCAAGAAGAAAGAGCACCGGAGACGAGGGAATGCAACTGCAATTGGAGTCTTTTGAGCACGCATTAGTGTTGTTAGAAGACTCTATCTTAGCAGCATTCGGGCTGCTTGACAAAACATTTGCCTTTGGTAGTTGCTGCTCAAAGAAATTGCTACTAGATTGCAGGAAACATATGTGCCCATATTTACAGACTTGTTTATTCGACTAATCTGTTGGCTTGAACTTCTAGACCTTGTAATTCTACCACAATAAGGTTTGTTTTGGCTTTGTGTACACTGTGTCTTCCCGGTTCTATATTTTTTGCTAGCGTAACTTCCCAAACAGAAATTAGGAAGACTGTCCCCATGACCATTCTGTTGCAATGAATCACCTGTTGGCTGAATAATGATACCACCATCTAATTTATCTTTATCAAAAGATGACCTTTTTTAGTAAGATCGTTCTCTAATCTTGTTTTTTCATACGAACTACTCAATTTTGCAAGTGTAACGCTGTGACTGGTTCTATCATTTGCTTTGTCACCCTTCTCTTCTAATATCATAGAAGTAGATCCAGTGATATCATCGCATTTGTCCACTTCTGAAGGGTGTTTATCTTGAGTGGCTTGAAGTAAATCCTTTTACGGTGAAGGTGGAGGCGGTGGGTTGAAGGTGACGGCGGAGGTGGTGGGTTGAAGGTGACGGCGGTGGTGGTGGGTCGAAGGGAAGGTGGAGGCGGTGGGTTGCAGGATGTGTGGATGAAGATGAAACCCTAAATTGCAGGTTTGTTTGGGGAAGATGCCGTGAATCGACGGTTAGACGGTTGAAGATGACGGCGGAGGTGGTGGGTTGAAGGTGACGGCGGTGGTGGTGGGTTTATGGTGGAGATGGAGGCGGTGGGTTGAAGGTGTCGATGGAGGTGGCTGGTGGGTTTTAAAGAGAGGGAGAAGAACAGGGTATGGAGGTTGAAGAAGATCTGGTGGGTTTTGTTAATAAGCAAGGGTATTTGGGTCATTTAACATGGACTTAACTGAGAAATTTAACTGATGTTAGGGCTAGGGACCAACCGAGTGCATTTTTGAAAACCACAGGGACCACGCGTGTAATTAGTAAACCACTGGGACCAAGTCTGCAATTTTTGAAAACCACAGGGACCAACCAAGCATTTAACTCTTAAAAAAAAAGCTACTAGTCTTCGTCCTGCACGTGGTCGTCTGGTTCATTTTGAGCGTTGTTCCAAATGTACTCCACCAAGTCCGCTTGTAGGTTATGATGTGTGTACTCGTTACGTAGAGCGAACATGTTCAAATCTTGTTGTTCCCCACTAACCAGAACATAATTTCTGGTAGACGTGTTTTCGTCGTACTCGCATATCGCTCTACCTTCGTCTTCAATGACCATGTTATGAAGGATGATACAAGCGTACATAATGTGTCGTAACCTCTTTGGTTTAGCCGAACGTGCTGGATGTTCAATTATATGCCATTTTTTTGTAGAACACCAAAAGCCCGTTCAATATCTTTTCTTGAACCCTCTTGATACTTCGCAATTTTTTTTCTTTTTTCGTCTGTCTATCGGGTGCGGAATAGTTTTAACGATTGTCGAGTACGTTGGGTATATTCCATCTGCTAGGTAGTAACCTCGCCTGTATTCCACCCCCGAAACAGTAAAACTTGTGTCTGGACCTGTTCCCGCCACTACATCGTCAAATATCTATGACTGGTATATGATGTTAAAGTCATTGAGCGAACCAGGTAGACCAAAAAAAGCATGCCAGATCCAGAGATTCTGTGACACAACAGCCTCTAGAATAATAATCGGATGTCCATGATCTCCCATAGTATAGTGACCTTGCCAGGCAACTGGGCAATTCTGCCACGGCCAGTGAATGCAATCAATGCTCTCGATCATTCCTGGGAAACCATGTCTCTGTTCGTGTGCTTGATATAATTTTTGAACGTCGTTTGCGTTCGGTCTCCGCAGGTATCTCTTGCTATATAATTTGACAACCCATTCGCAAAACTTGTGCAAACATAGACGTGCGGTTCTTTCGGACATCCTTAAATACTCGTCTAATGCATCGGGTGCGTAACCGTATGCAAGTTGGCGAATGGCCGACGTACATTTTTGTAAATTAGTAAATCCCCTTTGCCCCCTAGCGTCGTATCACATTGTAAAAAACGGATCAGACTGAGCCATGTCGCCTGCGATACGTAAAAAAAAGTCGACGACTCATGCGGAACCGACGTCGAAACATCTCGTCTGTGTACACGGGTTCGTCGGCAAAATAATCGGCTACTAGTTTATCGTGGGCGGCTATATATTTAAAACGAAAAATAAATGAAATTAATTATAAAATACATTTTCAAATCTATATAAAACATATGGAAAAAATAGTAAAGTACCTTCTTGGTCTTGGTTTAATTTTGCTCGTCTAGTTAGCCATTGGGACGACGCTTCATCACCTGCCATGAAGACCTTAGCCGCGTTCATAATCATGTTTTCCATAAATGCGTCATTCTCTTCCGAAGATGATGAATACCACGTAGACGAAGAAGATGAAGAAATGGAAGAAGGTGAAGCCATGGTAATTTTTGAGAGAGAGATGGGGTGGTAGTTGCTAAAAATGATATAAAAATGTTGAGTTTTTATAAAAAGGGAAGAAGGTTTATAAAATGTGAGAGAGATATGAGATTGTAGTGGGTGAAAAGTTGTGAAAAATGGTGTAAAAGATGTGAGTATTTATAAAAGTGGGAGTGAATTTGGTATTTATTTTAAAAATAGCCGTTGGTTTTGAAATTAAAAGTTGAATTTAATTTATTTTTTTTTATTTCAACGGTCATAACACATCTCGGTCCCCACATCTTTTTTGTCTTTTTCTGCCCGTCTCAAACGTCTTCATATCGACGGAGAGGATGGTGTATTAGTGTATGCACCACTACAAACATATTTGAATAAAACTACGAGGAATATTGGATTTTAATAATCCTAACTATTTGTTGTTGGTTGCTAACAATCTCAACTTCAAAAATAACAACTGGCAGTCTCAACTACTAACATATTGGTCTTCCATGGACCCTGACTAATAGAACCCTAACGCTGTTAGACTCCGGTCGTCGAAAAAACGTTTTTAGCCAGAAAACTCAATCTTTTCGTCTCAAACCTCTTTGTAGCCTTATTACAGACCTTTAGAAACATTTTTCTAGTAAAAGTCATAACTATTGAGGTCGCTGGAAAATTCCTTTCTCGTCGGAAAACTTCTGTTTGGCCAGAAAACTCAACATTTTCGTCCCAAACCTCTTTGTAACCTTAGATCGGACCTTTAGGAACCTTTTTCTGGCCAAAAACGTTTTTCCGGCGACCAGAGACTAACAGCGTTAGGGTTCTGTAAGTCATGGTCCATTGGAGGCTAATATGCTAATAGTTGGGATTGCTGATGGTTATTTTTGAAGTTGGGACTGTTAGCGGCCAATGGCGAATAGTTGGACTTCTTAAACTCCAATATTCCTATTTATTATCCATATTATGTTTAAAGAATTTGAAGCACAAAACTATGACTTCATAAAACTAGGAATTGTACATGGTTGTTGCACCCAAATCTATCAGGGACGGCCCAAGCCCAAGTATTTTGAGGCTTGTGCTTTGGGCCTCCAAATAAAAGGGCCTCCAGCTTTAAAAAAAAATTTAGTAATAATTATATATGATATTTGGGCTGGGTTGCGATGGATAGTATTGATGTATAGCATATTTGTGGGGGCGCTGCATATGGAGTATTGTATTTGGGCGGCAATTGCGATTTACTCAATTTTTTTTGAGGGAAAAGGCATCTAGTTTTTACTTCGCTTTAGGCCACCAAAATGGTTGAGCCGGCCCTGAAATCTATTTAGAGAAGCGCCTAGAAGAATCAAACATTTGATCGAGGACAATGACGAGGACCATAGCAATGGCAGGATCGATAGATGGTTGTACCACCAAAGCAAAAACATCTCCCCCAAGTGCCACCCCTCCTTTGGCTTCTTTCCTCCTAATTTCAGCAACACACCGGTGCTTGTCATCATACACCATGCAGGACTTTTGAGCATATGATCCTTGGATCTCATAGATCACATTTCTTTTGTTCCTGTTCTTTGATGATCCTACTGTGCTCACATATGCTAGTGACTTGGTGTTTAAGACATTCACATGTTTGGTCACTGAAAATCGGGGATTTACACTTTCACCATCATAGACAAGAAAATTGTATGCTAGGCTTAACATCTGGGGATAATAAATCATATCACTAATCAGTTTGTGTACAACTTTAAGATGATTTTTTTATGAAAGTTATTACAGGTGTAGAAATAAATATACCTTGCGCCTAACGGTGTGGAGACTGCAGCCTAACGCATCCATGAGAACAATCTCCCGGTTTCCTTTCACGAAATAGTTGTCTACTCGAAATGCAAGATTTCCATTGGAGTTGTACACTGTAAACCCGTCGCAACTGAAGATCAAAGACTTCTTCCACACCGTCAAGACGATAGGATTCTTAGTGTTTACAACTGGAATGAGGGTCTCACTCTCAGGATAAACCTTTGCCATGAAGAAGCACTTGAGAATGCCTTTGAAATTTTGGACGATGGAAGTTTAGGGTGGGACTCGAGAGATGTTTTATAGCAACTATACTACAAGGTATATATCCCATTCAATGAACACTTTTAAGGGGATGCTTAAAGCACGTGATGCGGCATAGTTATAGCATAGGTTTTATTATTTTTTTTTATTTTTTCTTCATGCATGAACACGTGAAACATAATAAAGAATTTGGGTACCACGAACTACATAATAAATTGAAACTATTTAACATATTATTAATGTTTTAAGAGTTAATTACTGTTTCCGTCCCTGAGGTTTGTCAAAAATAACGGTTTCAGTCCATTAGTTTAAAAATTGCCATTTCAGTCCATTAGTTTCATTTTCGTAACCATTTCAGTCCACTAACTTAACTCCATCCATTTATTTTGTTAACTTTGAGTTAACTAACTGATTCAGGGACGGTTTGCGTCAGTTTTAGAAACACAGGGACTTAAGTGTAAACTCTAAAACATTAAAACAAAAAAAATAGTAAATTCCAAAAAATCAAAAAAATTCCAAAAAACCAAACAAATTCCAAAAAATTCTAAAAAATAATAAAATTCTTAAAAATCATAAAAATTCTAAAAAATTCTAAAAAATCCAAAAAATCCGTTTCGGCGCGAACTGTTTCGAACCCGAACCGTTTCGAGCTGAACCGTTTCGACGCGGACCGTTTCGACCCGTACCGTTTCGACCCGAGCTGAACCGTTCGTACGTACCGTTTCGAGCTGAACCGTTTCGACGCGAACCGTTTCGACCCGTACCGTTTCGAGCCGAACCGTTTCGACCCGTACCGTTTTGAAGCCGAACCGTTTCGAGCTGAACCGTTTCCAACCGAACCGTTTCGACCCGTACCGTTTCGAAGCCGAACCGTTTCAAGCCGTACCGTTTCGAACCGAACCCTTTCGAGCTGAACCGTTTCGAACCGAACCGTACCGTATCGAACCGAACCGTTTCGAGCTGAACCGTTTCGAACCGAACCGTTTCGAGCTGTACCGTTTCGAATCGTACCGTTTCGATGCGAACCGTTTCGAACCGAACCCTTTGGACCCAAACCGTTTCGACCCGAACCGTTTCGACGCGATCCGTTTCGAAGCCGAACTGGTACGGTTCGATACGGCACGGTTCAGTTCGAAACGGTACGGCTTGAAACGATACGGCTTCGAAACGGTACGGGTCGAAACGGTTCGGTTCGAAACGGTTCAGCTTGAAACGGTTCGGCTTCAAAACGGTACGGGTCGAAACGGTTCGGCTCGAAACGGTTCGCGTCGAAACGGTTCAGCTCGAAACGGTTCGGGTCGAAACAGTTCACGCCGAAACGGATTTTTTGGATTTTTTAGAATTTTTTAGAATTTTTATGATTTTTTAGAATTTTTTGGAATTTGTTTGGTTTTTTGGAATTTTTTTGATTTTTTTGAATTTACTATTTTTTTGTTTTATTGTTTTAGAGTTTACACTTAAGTCCCTGTGTTTCTAAAACTGACGCAAACCGTCCCTGAATTAGTTAGTTAACAAAATAAATGGATGGAGTTAAGTTAGTGGACTGAAATGGTTACGAAAATGAAACTAATGGACTGAAATGGCAATTTTTAAACTATTGGACTGAAACCGTTATTTTTGACAAACCTCAGGGACGAAAACAGTAATTAACTCATGTTTTAATCACTAGCCAAGTTTTTTTTTTCTTATTATTATGCTATTTTCTTTTTGACGATGGTACATGAGATTGAGTTTGCACTATTGATCGAATATTTTGTAAATAGTTCAAAATTTTCATATAATCATGTTTATATAACTTCCTAGTTTATATAATGTATCCAGATCTTGTACAAGATTTTGTAAATAGTTCAAAATTTTCATATAATCATGTTTATATAACTTCCTAGTAGGGATGGCAATGGGTCGGGTTCGGGTCGGGTATTGGCAATCCCATACCCGTACCCAGTTATAAAATCGCGTCCCATACCCGACCCAATACCCGTCGGGTAGTTGTCGGGTTATTACCCGTCGTGTATCGGGTAAACCCACGGGTATTGGGTTTACCCATTAGTTTGTTAAAAGATATACATTGGGATTTCTAAATACATTTTCTACTATTATAATTATTATATTATTTTATTTATAAAACAACTATTATAAATTAAAAATATACATTACATACATTTAAGTGTTATCATAAATTAATAATAACTTTATAATACCTATACACTCATATGCATATACTTCACACCATACAAAATATAAATACTATTATCAAATGCATATACTAAAAGAAAATATATTTTTTCACATTATGAACATACTAAAATAAATTACTAATAGACAAGGGTTAATAGTAAATAAAAGTATAAATCAAAAAAATCAGGTAGATGATCGGGTATATAGTTCGGGTAAACGGGTATGTGGTTTCGGGTAATCGGGTCAGGTATCACCTAATCCCATACCCGACCCATACCCGCGAAAATTTTTAAAACTAATCTCATACCCGGCCCAATACTCGTCGGGTATCGGGTATACCCGTCCCATTTGTGTCGGGTTCCGGGTATACCCGTCGGGCATGGATATTTTTGCCATCCCTACTTCCTAGTTTATATAATGTATCTAGATCTTGTACAAGAGTCTTCTCTTGTACGAAGGATATATAGGTGAGAATCCCAGCCATTGATCTACCAAGATCAATGGCTCAAAACTAGGGATGACATTTTTGTAATTACGATGTTCAAACAATTGAAGAAACAAATGCAGAAATGGTATTCTGATCCTTTCCCGCTTTAACTCATTTCCCCTTGATTTTCAAGCTACTATAACTTTTTCATACGTTAATATATTTTTTTGAAATTACACCGTATTAACGAGCATTTCATCCGTTTTAATTCGAGCAGTCTGTTGCTATAGTTTTCTTTAAAAAAATTACATGCTAATAGTTGGGATTGCTGATGGTTATTTTTTAAGTTGGGACTGTTAGCGGCCAATGGCGAATAGTTGGACTTATTAAACTCCAATATTCCTATTTATTATCCATGCTATGTTTAAAGAATTTGAAGCACAAAACTATGACTTCATAAAACTAGGAATAGTACATGGTTGTTGCACCCAAATCTATCAGGGACGGCCCAAGCCCAAGTATTTTGAGCCTTGAGCTTTGGGCCTCCAAATAAACAGGGCCTCCAGCTTTAAAAAAAAATAGTAATAATTATATATGATATTTGGGCTGGGTTGCGATGGATAGTATTGATGTATAGCAGATTTGTGGGGGCACTGCATATGAAGTATTGTATTTGGGCGGCAATTGCGATTTACTCAATTTTTTTGAGGGAAAAGGCCTCTAGTTTTACTTCGCTTTATGCCACCAAAATGGTTGAGCCGGCCCGGAAATCTATTTAGAGAAGCGCCTAGAAGAATCAAACATTTGATCGAGGACAATGACGAGGACCATAGCAATGGCAGGATCGATAGATGGTTGTACCACCAAAGCAAAAACATCTCCCCCAAGTGCCACCCCTCCTTTGGCTTCTTTCCTCCTGATTTCAGCAACACACCGGTGCTTGTCATCATACACCATGCAGGACTTTTGAGCATATGATCCTTGGATCTCATAGATCACATTTCTTTTGTTCCTGTTCTTTGATGATCCTACTGTGCTCACATATGCTAGTGACTTGGTGTTTAAGACATTCACATGTTTGGTCACTGAAAATCGGGGATTTACACTTTCACCATCATAGACAAGAAAATTGTATGCTAGGCTTAACATCTGGGGATAATAAATCATATCACTAATCAGTTTGTGTACAACTTTAAGATGATTTTTTTATGAAAGTTATTACAGGTGTAGAAATAAATATACCTTGCGCCTAACGGTGTGGAGACTGCAGCCTAACGCATCCATGAGAACAATCTCCCGGTTTCCTTTCACGAAATAGTTGTCTACTCGAAATGCAAGATTTCCATTGGAGTTGTACACTGTAAACCCGTCGCAACTGAAGATCAAAGACTTCTTCCACACCGTCAAAACGATAGGATTCTTAGTGTTTACAACTGGAATGATGGTCTCACTCTCAGGATAAACCTTTGCCATGAAGAAGCACTGATTAGAAAGAGAAGGAGAGGACACTTGAGAATGTCTTTGAAATTTTGGATGGTGGAAGTTTAGGGTGGGACTCTACATTTTTTATAGTAACTATACTAAAAGGTATATATCCCATTCAATGAACACTTTTGTAATAAGGGGATGCTTAAAGCACGTCATGCTGCATAGTTATAGCATAGGTTTTATTTATTTATGTTTTCTTCATGCATAAACACGTGAAACATAATAAAGAATTTGGGTACCACTAACTACATAATAAATTGAAACTATTTAACATATTGTTATTGTTTTAATCACTAGCCAAGCTTTTTATTTTCTTATTATGCTATTTTCTTTTTGACGATGGTACATGAGATTGAGTTTGCACTATTGATCGAATATTTTGTAAATAGTTCAAAATTTTCATATAATCATGTTTATATAACTTCCTAGTTTATAATGTATCCAGATCTTGTACAAGATTTTGTAAATAGTTCAACATTTTCATATAATCATGTTTATATAACTTCCTAGTTTATATAATGTATCCAGATCTTGTACAAGAGTCTTCTCTTGTACGAAGGATAGGTGAGAATCCCAGCCATTTATCTACCAAGATCAATGGCTCAAAACTAAGGATGACATTTTTGTAATTACCATGTTCAAACAATTGAAGAAACAAATGCAGAAAGGGTATTCAGATCCTTTCCCACTTTAACTCCTTTCCCCTTGATTTTCAAGCGACTATAACTTTTTCATACGTTAATATATTTTTTTGAAATTACACCGTATTAACGAGCATTTCATCCATTTTAATTCGAGCAGTCTATTGCTATAGTTTTCTTTAAAAAAATTACATGATTTTTGAATACATATTACGTGATTATGAAACCCAGCATGACTACGTGATTTGAATACCTATTACGTGATTTCATTAGAGTATGTGAAACCTCGCTAAGTGATTACGTAATTACATAAAAATAGCTGACTATGTATTACTACGTGACTACGTAATTTTGAATACTCATTTCGTAATTACGTGAATTCAGTATAGAATTTTATGTGATACCACACTGAGTGTTTACGTAAAAACAAAAATATGTAATACACAATATTTCATATGTAATACCTAATATTTCAGGCCTAATTATGTATTAAAGATATATTATATACAAAGCATTAGCCAAATAAATCTATAATAACCACATAATGCTGTATATTAGAGATTCAATCACGTAATAAAGCATAAAACAATCAAGTTCTTATTATTGAATATGTAATCATGTAAAAGCATAATCGTATTAACATCAGTTATAGCAAATCATATTGAATGTATAATCAAGTAATGGATTTATATTGAATCTATAATCACGTAATGCTTTATGTTGAATGTGTAATCACGTAATGTGGATTCAAAATCATGTAGTCATGTGTTGGGTATTCAAAATCGCGTAATCACGTAATAAACTAATGGGTATTCAAACTCTTGTATTTTTTTAAGAAAACTATAGCAATATGCTACTCGAATTAAAGAGAATGAAATGCTTGTTAATACGGTGTATTTTTTTTTAATATTAACGTATGAAAAAAGATATAGCGGTTTGAAAATCAAAGTGGGGAAATTGTTTAAGTGAGAAAGGTCTAAATTACCCTTCAAGCCAAGAATACGTGTCCTCCTTTCAACCTCGCGTATGCTTCGTACGAATCTTCTCTCATGTACAGGATCCATTCTCTTTATATAATATAGCAAAGAGATAAAAATGAGTACAGACCAAAATGTTTTAGGCTTACTGTCTAAGAAAAGAAAAAAGCGTATGTTCAAACCCCATATACTACGGGTATATTTTGAGGGTCACGGTGATAAGAAACGGAAAACGTTGAAGACAATACTAGAGGGTTTATAGTTCACTTAAAATCAAATAGGTTTATTAGCTCGTAAATGAATTTGTGGCATGTCGTATGAACATGTGGTTCTCGATTTTACTTAGGACCAAGAGGTCTGGTTTGGCTTTCTAAATACAACCAATTATGATCACGTACATGATTTTTGATATTATATAAATTTAAAAAAAACTTTATTATATGGCATAAATTTTTGGTTATTTACGAGTTTTCCCTTTCACTATCATGTGACTTGGTTTTAACTAGAATACAAATGGAGTTAGTATGGTGGAGTGAAATTACAATAAAATAAAAACATTGGTATTAAAATTATAAAACATTTTTGATAATAGCAATGGCCTATAAACCACAAGGACCAAAACCGCCATTTACTCAAGTATTTTTATTGATGAAATGACTGAGACTTCCAAATACACAACATATCCTAGGATTAGATTATTTGTCCCATAAATATTATGATTATTTTATTAATATTGAGAAGATAATTGATTCCGCGATTAATGGTACAAATCACGGCTTTTTTAATCTAACTAAAACTAAAAGTCAACGAAAAATTCTTCTGGTTTACCAATTACGTAAAAACAAAACATGTAATACATAATATTTCATATGGAATACCTAATATTTCAGGTATAATCATGTATTAAGGATAAATAATATACAAAACATTAGCCAAATCAACGTATAATACCCACATAATGTCGTATACAAAAGATTTAATCGCGTAATAAAGCATAAACAATCAAGTTTTTATTATTAAATGTGTAATCACGTAAGAAGCATAATTGTAATAACATTAGTTATAACAAATCATATTAAATTTGTAATCATATAATATAATGGATTTATATTGAATGTGTAATGATTTATGTTGAATATGTAATCACGTAATGGGTATTCAAAAATCAAGTAATCATGTGTTGGGTATTATAATGGGTACTATGTATTTAAATCATGTAATCACATAATGGGCCGGGTATTCAAAATCGTGTAATTTTTTTTAAGAAAACTATAGCAATAGACTGCTTTAATTAAAGATAATAAAATACTCGTTAATATGGTGTATATTTTTTTAAGGGTGAGGATCAAATAGGAAGTTTATTTTGGCTAGAAAGTATAGGAAGCAATAGGAATAGGACATGTGGCAAAATTTAAAATAAAAAGAAAGGGTATTTTAGTCAATCTTATCCTTTTCTTCTTCCTTCTTCTTCCCAGTAACATCAAAACCCACCAACTTCAATCATTTCTTCACTTTCTATCTTAATAATCACTACATTATAGTGCGATTTTCGTCACCAATCAATGATTCAAACACCCGATCAACGTGTTCTTCAGCTTTTTTAAGAAAACGCAGTTTAATTTCATACAAAATCTCGTTTTTTCCGGTGATTTTGAAGATAATCACTTGATCCGTTCGGTTCGATTCGATCTCTGATAAGTGTTTCAATCATTCAAATTTCGTCAATCGTTAAAGAAACCGACTTCGATCCATGTAAGAAATTCTTTAATTTCATTTTTATTATCTGGATTTTTGATTTAGTCACTGCGTTTTACGATCTTGGCGGGGTCCGGGGGCAGCGCCCCTGGTAGCAGGGGCGGCAGCCCCTGGCGGGGTCCAAGTTCAATGCGTTTTAAATTGCTTTAATAAAAAGTCCTATTTATTTTATTATTTTATCCAATAGGAAACCCTAATTGAGACACCCAAGTGATTCTGCACAAACCCTAAAATTTTCAGAATCATTAGAATCAGGATCAGGGCCCCTAAAACTCAGGGGGGTAAAACCCTAGTTACAATTATCTACATAAAACGCTGTCAAAATTGAAATTTACGAATCTGTCAACTCAGCAAGCCTACAAACACACGTAGCTACCCTATGGAAATAGGTGTCCCTTACGGACCGTAAGGGATGAGGCTTACGGTCCGTAAGCCGGGGTCAATTTTGTGTATAAATAGAGGGCCTTGGGACTTGAATTCTGGAGTTGAAACGACGTAAAATCTCGTTACGTACACTGAGTTATATCAGAAATAGTCTAAAAACACACACGAATCACAAATCGTCGCCGCAATACAGGGTAATAACTCGATCGCTGATACGATTCAATGTCCGATCGATTAAACTATCCAATGGATGTTTAAGTGCTGCCCACATTAGGGTTATGCTTTGTCATTCGTCGTTAATTCGATGGATGTTTAAGTATCGCACTTTGTCATTCGTTGTGAGGGTTGATCTCGTGAGTTATCGTAAATGCTGTATTGATTACTAACCCAGTTTTGTGTGCATTGTTATTTAAATTAGGTTAACAAGGCTAATCAGTAGACTAGACTATGTCCGTGTTAAATCTGCAATGTGAGTCATTCTCTTTTTATCAAATTACTTTCAAAATCATGTTTATTTTCAATGGTTATAATTACAGGGATTAAGTCTATGTAATCTCCATATTACAGCCGGTATGTGGGGTTTTGTATACATTACTTGATAATCTTCACCATTGGACAACGAGTTAGCCAATGGGTGATATGACCATAGTCACAGAAACAAGTCGAGTGACAAATACCGAGGGTAGTTGGTTGATATCAGAAACATTGTAATCGCTCTTAATACTGTAGATTATAACAAAAGTGTCGTTTTAGCAAAATGAATGATTCACTCAGTATTTCCCGCTGATAAAACCTTTTTCAAACATGTTTCAGGTAATTACAGTAGATTGGAGTAAGAGTTGGATACTGGAGTAAGAGTTGGATACAGCACTGAAAGGCTTCAAGAAGTGGCTTATTTTATTAATTATATCAAATTAAGGAAATATTGTTTTATGTAATCAAATTATCTTTACTAAAGCTACCATTGTAAAACATGGGTTTATTCCATCTATTTAATAAATAAAATCCGGTGTTTTCTAAACTCTGATATTTTTCCTAACTCACGGTCCTGATGAAATTTCCGCTGCAAAATTTTCAAAATAATCACCGGTACCACGCGGCTGTTCGCGGCTCCCGATTCCGTCCAGGGTGGGTCGGGGGTCGTGACAGTGTTCATGGCCCCGTTAGCCACTTTTTACGATAATTGTGGGTTGAACTGCTAACGACGGTTTCAGAAAAAGACAAATCTAACCGGCCAGGTTGCATCCGGTTTAGCGGTTTAACAGTTCGGTTTGACACTTTAAACAGTTTTTTTTTCAGAATCATTAATTTGTATCATAAAAAAAAGTACGGATAAAGGGTGAGGAAAATAATTCAAAAAATAGTTCTAGTACCTTGTCTTCCAATCCTTGAAAGAGGATTATAGGGCAAGAAAAGTGATCAACAAAATTGATAGGTGATCTCACAAGAATTCTTTTTCACCCCATGTTGCAATGTTAATAAAAAAAATTCAGCTAATAATTCATGTACACAATGAGATACGTAAAAGCCATTGCAATACAGGAGTGAAAGTAAATAATAAATAATAATTACCAACAATACTATCCAAGTCATGGGACTCAAATTTGTGAGTTTCTTCTTTCAGCAACTTCAGGTCCGCTATCTGTTTAAGACCGTTACCATATGTTAAATGCAGTGGTGACAAGTTGAGCGGGTTAGATAACGGGGCAAATTATAAAACAAATGAGCACTTACACCATATAGAGAAGCTCTAGCCTTAAAAGTATTCTTGAATGCAAGTGCAACCAATGTTGTGTAACCACCAGCAGAGCCTTCAAAACAATTGGCGCGGGTGATGCCAGGAATGATGACAACTGTATGACTGTTACGTTTTCTATAAACAATTTCACTTCTGTTTTATTCGATTCTAGTGCGGATTGGAGTCTCGTGACTTTGAAGTTCACTAGATAGTTAGGATTGACGCCAACCCCCTTTTGGAAACCAAATACATTGAGGAATTGGCTGACGCTCAGCCGATTGAAGCATCCCATATTTATGTTGGGTGCAAACTTCCTAGTAGGGATGGCAATGGGTCGGGTTCGGGTCGGGTATTGGCAATCCCATACCCGTACCCAGTTATAAAATCGCGTCCCATACCCGACCCAATACCCGTCGGGTAGTTATCGGGTTATTACCCGTCGTGTATCGGGTAAACCCACGGGTATTGGGTTTACCCATTAGTTTGTTAAAAGATATACATTGGGATTTCTAAATACATTTTCTACTATTATAATTATTATATTATTTTATTTATACAACAACTATTATAAATTAAAAATATACATTACATACATTTAAGTGTTATCATAAATTAATAATAACTTTATAATACCTATACACTCATATGCATATACTTCACACCATACAAAATATAAATACTATTATCAAATGCATATACTAAAAGAAAATATATTTTTTCACATTATGAACATACTAAAATAAATTACTAATAGACAAGGGTTAATAGAAAATAAAAGTATAAATCAAAAAAATCAGGTAGATGATCGGGTATATAGTTCGGGTAAACGGGTATGTGGTTTCGGGTAATCGGGTCGGGTATCACCTAATCCCATACCCGACCCATACCCGCGAAAATTTTTAAAACTAATCTCATACCCGGCCCAATACTCGTCGGGTATCGGGTATACCCGTCCCATTTGTGTCGGGTTCCGGGTATACCCGTCGGGCATGGGTATTTTTGCCATCCCTACTTCCTAGTTTATATAATGTATCTAGATCTTGTACAAGAGTCTTCTCTTGTACGAAGGATATATAGGTGAGAATCCCAGCCATTGATCTACCAAGATCAATGGCTCAAAACTAGGGATGACATTTTTGTAATTACGATGTTCAAACAATTGATGAAACAAATGCAGAAATGGTATTCTGATCCTTTCCCGCTTTAACTCATTTCCCCTTGATTTTCAAGCTACTATAACTTTTTCATACGTTAATATATTTTTTTGAAATTACACCGTATTAACGAGCATTTCATCCGTTTTAATTCGAGCAGTCTGTTGCTATAGTTTTCTTTAAAAAAATTACATGCTAATAGTTGGGATTGCTGATGGTTATTTTTTAAGTTGGGACTGTTAGCGGCCAATGGCGAATAGTTGGACTTATTAAACTCCAATATTCCTATTTATTATCCATACTATGTTTAAAGAATTTGAAGCACAAAACTATGACTTCATAAAACTAGGAATAGTACATGGTTGTTGCACCCAAATCTATCAGGGACGGCCCAAGCCCAAGTATTTTGAGCCTTGAGCTTTGGGCCTCCAAATAAACAGGGCCTCCATGTAGGATCGAGAATCGATCTGAACGAGTCTTCAGAAGAGCTCTAAACTGATTCAAAGGCGGAATACGATGAATCAGAGTTTGTTTCAGCTTGATATTCACTATTAACTGTCTCTTATATTGATTCTAGAACGTTTACAGACTTGGAGACACTTCGGCAGCACCTCACTACCGGAATCTAAAAGTTACAAATGAAAATTACAAGTCACCTATTTATACTAACTCCACTTCGTTTGAACAAGCACCTCCAGTTCATACGAACTGGTCCAGTTCGTATGAACTGGCCACTTCGTTTGAATGTCCACTTCGTTTGAACATCCACTTCGTTTGAACATTCACTTCGTTTGAACTGGCTTGTTCACCTTTGTTTCCTGTTTAACTCGAACTGCGTGACTTGATCTTTCATTACTAATCTAAGACTCGAACGAAGATGAAGTCGACAGACAACTGCACTAACAGACTCCCCCTTGAATGTTGACGGAATCTTCAGTGAGAGTCTTCATCATGACGACTCTTCAATCTTGATCGGTCTTCTTCAGGAATTTCTCCCGGAATCATGTAACCGGATCTTTTCTCTAGCTCTAACCTCGTCAGACTCCCCCTTTCATCAAGCTGGGATTTTCAGTCTGGAATTAGTTATCGCCTTTGAAATAAAATCCTGGCTTTTTCAATTTAAGCTCTCTTCAGGTTCTGATGCATCTCCTAGCTTTCCATAGCAATAGGATCAGAAACCTACATATCTCAAACACACAATTTACAAACCAACAATGTTGTGATTCAACTTAATGAATCAACTAAACATTTGAGAATCACTTTCATTTAAAATTGATCAAGAATTTAAAACATTCAAAATTCTGATTCAAATTAATGAATCATTTTAAACATTTCAAACCAATTAACCAACCCAACTGTTCATCTTGTTTAGCCTTTGAGATTTTGAATATCAGCTTTTCAACATCAGTTGTCGAAAATCTTTTTGGATTTTTCAAAAACATAAATGCAATAACAGAAATAAAATGCAGAAATGAAATATCTACAAACATATTTTTTTGTGAGTTTGTGAAAGAGGATCATATCAGTTTTTAGACAAAACACAAGCACCGTTAAGCTTTTAATCGTTTTAAGTTCTAAACGATTCACATTGATTGACGATATATTTGTCCTCTTAAGCTCAATCTAAAAACTTTCGACATGCTTACCGATACGTTAAGGTATATTAAGATAGCACTAAATTCTTATGGACCCCACGATCTCAGCATATCCCCTCATCATGCAATACACTGACTCAAGTAATGCCTTTAAACTTTATCAACTGTGATTTGTGCAAAAAACAAAGCAGAATGTTTAAACATTAACAATCAGGTCGATACTTCCGTATACGCAGAGAAAGTCCAATGTTTAAACAAAATAAGAAAATAAAAATAAGTTGAAGTTGTTTAGGCTTTAACCACCAGGTCGATACTCCCGTATACGCAGAGGTGATCCAAAGCTTAAACGAAACACCAAAGAAAATAAAGCAGAACGTTTAGGCAACAACATCCAGGTCGATACTCACGTATACGCAGAGGATGTCCGATGCTTAAACAAAATAAAGAAATAAGACAAGTTTAAATCTTTGCAAAATAAAATGCACAATCACAGCGACTTTTTAGCAAAGTTGTGAAAGTTCACAAACTTAACCAGTTTTATGTCTTTCGACAATCAGCGATTACTGAGTAGGCACACAGTCAAGAAGGACAAAACCAAGTACTACACTTTCAACCGTGTTTCCCACTAGAACTAGGCTTTTTGCTTTAGGTTTGTATCGTTTTCGCAAATCTACTAGTCTAGCTAAGCCTATCGTCACATCTTTAGTGAGACCGTTTATCACATTTGACATTTACATTTCTTTAGCATGCTGTGACAGTCCAACTGATCTACTATCATTTCCTCTTTTTGACAACAAAACTCATTTTTGCATTTTTATCATGTTTTTGGCTTTTTCAAATTTTCAAATGTTTTTGGATTTTCTAAAAATTTACTCCCCCTAAAATGCAAACACATTTTAGGAAATTTGAAAACAAACTGTACAAGAACATGACAACTGATATCGAATTGCCTCAATTCTCCATCCACTTGGCATAAACAATCAGAACTCCCCCTCACAACAAACTATTTTCCCATCGATTTCAAAGCACTTAAGTTTGTTTTAATCAAATGGTTTTTCCGGAAAATAAGTTTTGTTGATTTTACCACTTGTAAAATTGGGGATTAAATCATCACATTGTTTTTCAACCACTTGTAGAAAATCAGATACAACTTAATGTCCCTGATTTACCACTTTTAAGATCCATCCAATCAAACATTTTCAACCAAACATCATCTGTTGGTTGAATTCTCAAGGTGCCGATTCCTACTCCTCGCTTACCAACCTGGGAGTTCCGGCAAGTCCTGCAAAAACTTATCAAACATTTTATACAAACATGATAAAGAATGATGCCGATTCATGATCCACAATTACCAACTTGGGATCTCCGGCAAGTCAGGTTTTTCTATTTAAACAGATTCACCCAAGCCTGACGGTCCTTGGGTGATTTCGAATTCTTGTTCAACAATGGTGGAAAATTTTCATCATCCATTGTTAGACCAGAATTCTCAATTTTTACCTCAACAACTGGCTCTTCTGGCTTTACCGTACCAGAATCATTGCCTGCACATGGCTTGTCTGACTTTGAAAAATCAGATTCATCGCCTGAAGGTGGCTTGTCTGATTTCGACATGTCAGATTCATCGCCGACCATTTTCTTCTTCTTCTTTTCGTCTTTCATCCTCAGATTTGTATCCGATGAATTCGTCTTGCTTGACTTTGCCATCGAGGAAGTCGATTCATCAGAACTCTTATTTTTACCAGATGAACCCGAGGACAAGATCTTCTCTAGATACTCTCTAGCCTTCTTTCTCTTCTTCCTCAGTCTGTCTTTCTGCCCTTGAGAAAGTTTCACTTTCGTTTCTTGAACTTTAGGTTCTTGAACCTTCTGTTCTTTGGGCTTGACATTGACTGATTTCTTTGCCATCTTCTGAGAATTAACCCTCAATCTTTCATTTGATCTCCTTGGGCAATTTCTGGCAATGTGACCTCTAATATTGCAGTTAAAGCATCTTCTCGTCTCATAATTCCAACTTTGGCAGTTAACAGCAATGTGTCCTTGATAACCACATCGGTAACACACTCTGTTATCGTACCAATCACCATTTTCAGCCCAAATGCTCAAATCAAAGCACTGTTTGGCTTGGTGATAATCTTTGCTCCTCTTGTTTGCTGAATTTGGCTTTTGAGCACTGTGGTCCGACCTGCACCACTTATTGCCAACAATTTTAGATTTTTGATTTTTCGATTTTTGTAATTTTTCATTGCGATTGGATGATCGATCTGATGAGCTGTTATTCTCTTTTTGAATATTTTTCAAATTTTTCTCTTCTTGTTTTTGTTCCACTTTCTTCTTCAAAGGTTTTTGCTTAGAGCATTCTCCCTTTTCAGTTGATTGTGGAACGGTTTCTTGAAATTTTTCTTTTAATTTAAAAACAATTTTTGTTTTTCACTTTTATCCTTTTTATCATCAGATTTCTCATCACAATCTTCAACTTTGACATTATCAAAGTTTGTGACATTGTCACTTATTGGAACAGAATTTAAAGGTTTTGGACAAGGAATAGTTGAAGTATTCACAAACACCTTCAACTTTTGTTCCCATTCCTTGATTTTCTTTTGAGCACATTCTGCCTCTTTTTCAAGTCGAATAATCTTTTCAAGATGAGAATTGATTGCAATTTGTTTTTCAAGATTGTTTTTACCAAACAAATCTCTCTCATCTTCTAAAATTTTTAGTTGACTTTGAAAATCTTTTTCAATCTTTGATTTTTCATTTTCAAAACTTTTCATTTTCTCTTCAAAAACTTTTGCTTTTTCTTTCAACTTCTTGTTTTCTGATGTCAAACTGTTCAAATCATTTAACAGTTTAACATTTTCAGCTTTTAGCTTTTCACAATTTCCCTGTAAATCCAGAATCTGTTTTACATCAGTTTGCTTCTTATCATTCAGCACATCAGTTTGCTTCTTATCATTCAGCTCTTTGACTTCCAAAGTCAAACTTTCCGCATCTTTCACAAGTTTGTCATTTTCCGTCTTTAAGCTGTCACATGTAAAACACACTGATGCAGAATTCGAAGATTCATTCTTCACTGATTCTTCATTCTTTTGAACTTGCTCTGTCTCCATCTTGTATGTTCCTGCACGAAAGAGTTTAACAAAATCAAAAGGATTCATACTATCATCAATATAACATTTCCTTTTGATATCATATTTCAGAGTACTCTTTGTTGCAAGAAATCCACAAATTCTTTTATCAATTTCAATAAGTACATCCAACTCCAATTTATTTAAATTCTTTTCCATCTCGGACAAAAAATCCCTCCTTTTCTTTTCTTCTTTATAATACTCTGCATTAACCTCATTAAAGAACTGATATGGAAAAAGCTCTGGAAAAAAATCTTTCTGTTTTAGCTCAACCATGAACTCATCCCATTTAGCAGGTAATGCAGTTGTCAATTTCGATATATGTTCATCATTTGTCATTCTAATACCCGTTCTCCACAAATTGTCCGTTAAAATTTTAAACCGTGTTTCTATCTCATTCAAAGTTTCATCCTTTTGACATATGAAAAATTCAAAACTTTTAATCCAAATGTCCGCACTAACATTTCTATAATTGCTATCCACAGTTCTCATGTACCAATTATTAAAACTTTCAAGATCATTGTTTTCCTTCTCATCAAAAATCATTTTCGTCATTTTTCAAATCAACCCCAACAAATTTCAAACACTTCAAACGAACTGAATGAATTAACTTCGCGTGAACTGAAAAAAAACTTGTCAAACGATCTGTCCTCTCAAATGAACTAGAACCACTTTAAATGAACTGAATCTTGATGCGAACTTTCAAGTGAACTGAGGTCCAAACGAACTGAGTTCTATGCGATCTGAAAAAAATTCAAACCACCTAAGGTTCACACGAACTAGTTCAGAGGAACTGGACTTTTATGCGAACTGGAGGATTCAAACGAACTAAGTTCAATTCAAACGAACTGCACTCAAACGAACTGAGATCTTCACACGATCTGAATGACTTTCAAACGAACTGAATGCCTTTCAAACGAACTGAGCTTCAAACAAAACTAACCTTCATACGAACTGAACCCTTTGAACACATTCAAACGAACTGTCTACTTCATACGAACTGAACAAGATCTCATACGAACTGAGCCACTTCATACGAACTGAACATTAATTTCATGCGAACTGAGCCACTTCATACGAACTGGTGAACTTTTCAAACGAACTGAGATCCAATTTCAAACGAAGTGAAGCATTTTTGAACAATTTTGATGAATTTTTGTCAAAATTGATATCCAAGGCTTGTTCTACAACAAATTCCGATCACAATGAAGTGTTTTCCGTTCAATTTCGTCCACTGAATCTTCGTAGATCTGAGTTCGAAATTCTGGTTCGTGTGATTTGAACAAGTCTCAAACGAACTGATTTATTTTTGATAAAATTGATCAATTTTAGGTCGATTTTACCATTTATTTTGTTAACCTATTGATTAAAGCACAATTTTAGGTGATATATGTCAAAATCAGACCATATTAATCAACTTTTTTCGAAAAAAATTTAAAAAATGTGAAAGAATAGAGTAGAAATCAGAATATCTCCGTGAAAACGAGCTGAAATATCAAGAGCTCTTCCTCCTGAGCTCTGATACCACTTGTAGGATCGAGAATCGATCTGAACGAGTCTTCAGAAGAGCTCTAAACTGATTCAAAGGCGGAATACGATGAATCAGAGTTTGTTTCAGCTTGATATTCACTATTAACTGTCTCTTATATTGATTCTAGAACGTTTACAGACTTGGAGACACTTCGGCAGCACCTCACTACCGGAATCTAAAAGTTACAAATGAAAATTACAAGTCACCTATTTATACTAACTCCACTTCGTTTGAACAAGCACCTCCAGTTCATACGAACTGGTCCAGTTCGTATGAACTGGCCACTTCGTTTGAATGTCCACTTCGTTTGAACATCCACTTCGTTTGAACATTCACTTCGTTTGAACTGGCTTGTTCACCTTTGTTTCCTGTTTAACTCGAACTGCGTGACTTGATCTTTCATTACTAATCTAAGACTCGAACGAAGATGAAGTCGACAGACAACTGCACTAACACTCCAGCTTTAAAAAAAATAGTAATAATTATATATGATATTTGGGCTGGGTTGCGATGGATAGTATTGATGTATAGCAGATTTGTGGGGGCACTGCATATGAAGTATTGTATTTGGGCGGCAATTGCGATTTACTCAATTTTTTTGAGGGAAAAGGCCTCTAGTTTTACTTCGCTTTATGCCACCAAAATGGTTGAGCCGGCCCGGAAATCTATTTAGAGAAGCGCCTAGAAGAATCAAACATTTGATCGAGGACAATGACGAGGACCATAGCAATGGCAGGATCGATAGATGGTTGTACCACCAAAGCAAAAACATCTCCCCCAAGTGCCACCCCTCCTTTGGCTTCTTTCCTCCTGATTTCAGCAACACACCGGTGCTTGTCATCATACACCATGCAGGACTTTTGAGCATATGATCCTTGGATCTCATAGATCACATTTCTTTTGTTCCTGTTCTTTGATGATCCTACTGTGCTCACATATGCTAGTGACTTGGTGTTTAAGACATTCACATGTTTGGTCACTGAAAATCGGGGATTTACACTTTCACCATCATAGACAAGAAAATTGTATTCTAGGCTTAACATCTGGGGATAATAAATCATATCACTAATCAGTTTGTGTACAACTTTAAGATGATTTTTTTATGAAAGTTATTACAGGTGTAGAAATAAATATACCTTGCGCCTAACGGTGTGGAGACTGCAGCCTAACGCATCCATGAGAACAATCTCCCGGTTTCCTTTCACGAAATAGGTTTCTACTCGAAATGCAAGATTTCCATTGGAGTTGTACACTGTAAACCCGTCGCAACTGAAGATCAAAGACTTCTTCCACACCGTCAAAACGATAGGATTCTTAGTGTTTACAACTGGAATGATGGTCTCACTCTCAGGATAAACCTTTGCCATGAAGAAGCACTGATTAGAAAGAGAAGGAGAGGACACTTGAGAATGTCTTTGAAATTTTGGATGGTGGAAGTTTAGGGTGGGACTCTACATTTTTTATAGTAACTATACTAAAAGGTATATATCCCATTCAATGAACACTTTTGTAATAAGGGGATGCTTAAAGCACGTCATGCTGCATAGTTATAGCATAGGTTTTATTTATTTATGTTTTCTTCATGCATAAACACGTGAAACATAATAAAGAATTTGGGTACCACTAACTACATAATAAATTGAAACTATTTAACATATTGTTATTGTTTTAATCACTAGCCAAGCTTTTTATTTTCTTATTATGCTATTTTCTTTTTGACGATGGTACATGAGATTGAGTTTGCACTATTGATCGAATATTTTGTAAATAGTTCAAAATTTTCATATAATCATGTTTATATAACTTCCTAGTTTATAATGTATCCAGATCTTGTACAAGATTTTGTAAATAGTTCAACATTTTCATATAATCATGTTTATATAACTTCCTAGTTTATATAATGTATCCAGATCTTGTACAAGAGTCTTCTCTTGTACGAAGGATAGGTGAGAATCCCAGCCATTTATCTACCAAGATCAATGGCTCAAAACTAAGGATGACATTTTTGTAATTACCATGTTCAAACAATTGAAGAAACAAATGCAGAAAGGGTATTCAGATCCTTTCCCACTTTAACTCCTTTCCCCTTGATTTTCAAGCGACTATAACTTTTTCATACGTTAATATATTTTTTTGAAATTACACCGTATTAACGAGCATTTCATCCATTTTAATTCGAGCAGTCTATTGCTATAGTTTTCTTTAAAAAAATTACATGATTTTTGAATACATATTACGTGATTATGAAACCCAGCATGACTACGTGATTTGAATACCTATTACGTGATTTCATTAGAGTATGTGAAACCTCGCTAAGTGATTACGTAATTACATAAAAATAGCTGACTTTGTATTACTACGTGACTACGTAATTTTGAATACTCATTTCGTAATTACGTGAATTCAGTATAGAATTTTATGTGATACCACACTGAGTGTTTACGTAAAAACAAAAATATGTAATACACAATATTTCATATGTAATACCTAATATTTCAGGCCTAATTATGTATTAAAGATATATTATATACAAAGCATTAGCCAAATAAATCTATAATAACCACATAATGCTGTATATTAGAGATTCAATCACGTAATAAAGCATAAAACAATCAAGTTCTTATTATTGAATATGTAATCATGTAAAAGCATAATCGTAATAACATCAGTTATAGCAAATCATATTGAATGTATAATCAAGTAATGGATTTATATTGAATCTATAATCACGTAATGCTTTATGTTGAATGTGTAATCACGTAATGTGGATTCAAAATCATGTAGTCATGTGTTGGGTATTCAAAATCGCGTAATCACGTAATAAACTAATTGGTATTCAAACTCTTGTATTTTTTTAAGAAAACTATAGCAATATGCTACTCGAATTAAAGAGAATGAAATGCTTGTTAATACGGTGTATTTTTTTTTAATATCAACGTATGAAAAAAGATATAGCGGTTTGAAAATCAAAGTGGGGAAATTGTTTAAGTGAGAAAGGTCTAAATTACCCTTCAAGCCAAGAATACGTGTCCTCCTTTCAACCTCGCGTATGCTTCGTACGAATCTTCTCTCATGTACAGGATCCATTCTCTTTATATAATATAGCAAAGAGATAAAAATGAGTACAGACCAAAATGTTTTAGGCTTACTGTCTAAGAAAAGAAAAAAGCGTATGTTCAAACCCCATATACTACGGGTATATTTTGAGGGTCACGGTGATAAGAAACGGAAAACGTTGAAGACAATACTAGAGGGTTTATAGTTCACTTAAAATCAAATAGGTTTATTAGCTCGTAAATGAATTTGTGGCATGTCGTATGAACATGTGGTTCTCGATTTTACTTAGGACCAAGAGGTCTGGTTTGGCTTTCTAAATACAACCAATTATGATCACGTACATGATTTTTGATATTATATAAATTTAAAAAAAAACTTTATTATATGGCATAAATTTTTGGTTATTTACGAGTTTTCCCTTTCACTATCATGTGACTTGGTTTTAACTAGAATACAAATGGAGTTAGTATGGTGGAGTGAAATTACAATAAAATAAAAACATTGGTATTAAAATTATAAAACATTTTTGATAATAGCAATGGCCTATAAACCACAAGGACCAAAACCGCCATTTACTCAAGTATTTTTATTGATGAAATGACTGAGACTTCCAAATACACAACATATCCTAGGATTAGATTATTTGTCCCATAAATATTATGATTATTTTATTAATATTGAGAAGATAATTGATTCCGCGATTAATGGTACAAATCACTGCTTTTTTAATCTAACTAAAACTAAAAGTCAACGAAAAATTCTTCTGGTTTACCAATTACGTAAAAACAAAACATGTAATACATAATATTTCATATGGAATACCTAATATTTCAGGTATAATCATGTATTAAGGATAAATAATATACAAAACATTAGCCAAATCAATGTATAATACCCACATAATGTCGTATACAAAAGATTTAATCGCGTAATAAAGCATAAACAATCAAGTTTTTATTATTAAATGTGTAATCACGTAAGAAGCATAATTGTAATAACATTAGTTATAACAAATCATATTAAATTTGTAATCATATAATATAATGGATTTATATTGAATGTGTAATGATTTATGTTGAATATGTAATCACGTAATGGGTATTCAAAAATCACGTAATCATGTGTTGGGTATTATAATGGGTACTATGTATTTAAATCATGTAATCACATAATGGGCCGGGTATTCAAAATCGTGTAATTTTTTTTAAGAAAACTATAGCAATAGACTGCTTTAATTAAAGATAATAAAATACTCGTTAATATGGTGTATATTTTTTTAAGGGTGAGGATCAAATAGGAAGTTTATTTTGGCTAGAAAGTATAGGAAGCAATAGGATTAGGAGATGTGGCAAAATTTAAAATAAAAAGAAAGGGTATTTTAGTCAATCTTATCCTTTTCTTCTTCCTTCTTCTTCCCAGTAACATCAAAACCCACCATTTTCAAAACCCACCAACTTCAACCATTTCTTCACTTTCTATCTCAATAATCACTACATTATAGTGCGATTTTCGTCACCAATCAATGATTCAAACACCCGATCAACGTGTTCTTCAGCTTTTTTAAGAAAACCCAGTTTAATTTCATACAAAATCTCGTTTTTTCCGGTGATTTTGAAGATAATCACTTGATCCGTTCGGTTCGATTCGATCTCTGATAAGTGTTTCAATCATTCAAATTTCGTCAATCGTTAAAGAAACCGACTTCGATCCATGTAAGAAATTCTTTAATTTCATTTTTATTATCTGGATTTTTGATTTAGTCACTGCGTTTTACGATCTTGGCGGGGTCCGGGGGCAGCGCCCCTGGTAGCAGGGGCGGCAGCCCCTGGCGGGGTCCAAGTTCAATGCGTTTTAAATTGCTTTAATAAAAAGTCCTATTTATTTTATTATTTTATCCAATAGGAAACCCTAATTGAGACACCCAAGTGATTCTCCACAAACCCTAAAATTTTCAGAATCATTAGAATCAGGATCAGGGCCCCTAAAACTCAGGGGGGTAAAACCCTAGTTACGATTATCTACATAAAACGCTGTCAAAATTGAAATTTACGAATCTGTCAACTCAGCAAGCCTACAAACACACGTAGCTACCCTATGGAAATAGGTGTCCCTTACGGACCGTAAGGGATGAGGCTTACGGTCCGTAAGCCGGGGTCAATTTTGTGTATAAATAGAGGGCCTTGGGACTTGAATTCTGGAGTTGAAACGACGTAAAATCTCGTTACGTACACTGAGTTATATCAGAAATAGTCTAAAAACACACACGAATCACAAATCGTCGCCGCAATACAGGGTAATAACTCGATCGCTGATACGATTCAATGTCCGATCGATTAAACTATCCAATGGATGTTTAAGTGCTGCCCACATTAGGGTTATGCTTTGTCATTCGTCGTTAATTCGATGGATGTTTAAGTATCGCACTTTGTCATTCGTTGTGAGGGTTGATCTCGTGAGTTATCGTAAATGTTGTATTGATTACTAACCCAGTTTTGTGTGCATTGTTATTTAAATTAGGTTAACAAGGCTAATCAGTAGACTAGACTCTGTCCGTGTTAAATCTGCAATGTGAGTCATTCTCTTTTTATCAAATTACTTTCAAAATCATGTTTATTTTCAATGGTTATAATTACAGGGATTAAGTCTATGTAATCTCCATATTACAGCCGGTATGTGGGGTTTTGTATACATTACTTGATAATCTTCACCATTGGACAACGAGTTAGCCAATGGGTGATATGACCATAGTCACAGAAACAAGTCGAGTGACAAATACCGAGGGTAGTTGGTTGATATCAGAAACATTGTAATCGCTCTTAATACTGTAGATTATAACAAAAGTGTCGTTTTAGCAAAATGAATGATTCACTCAGTATTTCCCGCTGATAAAACCTTTTTCAAACATGTTTCAGGTAATTACAGTAGATTGGAGTAAGAGTTGGATACAGCACTGAAAGGCTTCAAGAAGTGGCTTATTTTATTAATTATATCAAATTAAGGAAATATTGTTTTATGTAATCAAATTTATCTTTATTAAAGCTACCATTGTAAAACATGGGTTTATTCCATCTATTTAATAAATAAAATCCGGTGTTTTCTAAACTCTGATATTTTTCCTAACTCACGGTCCTGATGAAATTTCCGCTGCAAAATTTTCAAAATAATCACCGGTACCACGCGGCTGTTCGCGGCTCCCGATTCCGTCCAGGGTGGGTCGGGGGTCGTGACAGTGTTCATGGCCCCGTTAGCCACTTTTTACGATAATTGTGGGTTGAACTGCTAACGACGGTTTCAGAAAAAGACAAATCTAACCGGCCAGGTTGCATCCGGTTTAGCGGTTTAACAGTTCGGTTTGACACTTTAAACAGTTTTTTTTTTCAGAATCATTAATTTGTATCATAAAAAAAAGTACGGATAAAGGGTGAGGAAAATAATTCAAAAAATAGTTCTAGTACCTTGTCTTCCAATCCTTGAAAGAGGATTATAGGGCAAGAAAAGTGATCAACAAAATTGATAGGTGATCTCACAAGAATTCTTTTTCACCCCATGTTGCAATGTTAATAAAAAAAATTCAGCTAATAATTCATGTACACAATGAGATACGTAAAAGCCATTGCAATACAGGAGTGAAAGTAAATAATAAATAATAATTACCAACAATACTATCCAAGTCATGGGACTCAAATTTGTGAGTTTCTTCTTTCAGCAACTTCAGGTCCGCTATATGTTTAAGACCGTTACCATATGTTAAATGCAGTGGTGACAAGTTGAGCGGGTTAGATAACGGGGCAAATTATAAAACAAATGAGCACTTACACCATATAGAGAAGCTCTAGCCTTAAAAGTATTCTTGAATGCAAGTGCAACCAATGTTGTGTAACCACCAGCAGAGCCTTCAAAACAATTGGCGCGGGTGATGCCAGGAATGATGACAACTGTATGACTGTTACGTTTTCTGTAAACAATTTCACTTCTGTTTTATTCGATTCTAGTGCCGATTGGAGTCTCGTGACTTTGAAGTTCACTAGATAGTTAGGATTGACGCCAACCCCCTTTTGGAAACCAAATACATTGAGGAATTGGCTGACGCTCAGCCGATTGAAGCATCCCATATTTATGTTGGGTGCAAACTCGATTTTCTAGGTCAAGTGTTTGACACTGATCTCTTTCCTGTTAATCTTGGTAGCTTTAATGTAGTCATTGGTATGGACTGGTTGACCAAACATCGAGCTGAACCTAACACTCATTTATTCAAAACTGCTAAACCTAACACTGATACGACTAGTGAATTTCGGGATGAAATTCCCTTTCAAGTTGGGTATGATGTGGTACCCGAGGAAAATCCACAGTCATCTTAACTCACCATTTCATTTTTCTGAGACTACTTATCAAATTTCGGGACGAAATTTCTTTCAAGTTGGGGATGATGTGACAACCCACAACTTCAAGTCACTAATTTAACCTAACCACAGTTAACTTAAGTTATACATTCATAGCACTGCATTTAACTAGGGTTAGTTAAATGAGTCTACGTTGGTAATTCGGGGAATTACCGGAACACACACATGATAATTCTCGAACATTGACAACCACCGCAAATAATAATTATAAACGGATGGCTTATACGAAATTTATGTGTTGCATGACAAATACGTGAACTGCATGCTTTAATTGTAAATTACATGATAGTATGTGGTTTTTGTGTAAAAGTTATATTATTAGGGGGTGTTTAGAGTAATTGTGAAACTATAATAAACTACTCAAAACCCTAAGTTCTCCATAACTTCTCTGTACGCATTTTTACACTCTCTAATCATCTCCAATCCTCCTTCAATCACTCTTGGCTTCACAAGTTCACACATCAATTCTTGACCTTCAATTCATCTAGATTTAACCAGAGGTAAGTGTTTATGATTGCATGATATGTTGTTAATCTTGTTCCTTTGATTTATACAAACCCTAGATATCCAAACAACTGATTGTGTGTGATTGTTTATGGCAATGAATACGTAATTGTTAGACAAATGATTGTGCAATGATTGTTTGTTGTTTGTGGTATGATATCACTATTAGATTGTTTGATTTGATGCCTGACATGGTAGATTTCTATGCATTTGGGGGGTTTCTGTTCATAGAAATCTTGAAGAATGAAAATTCTGATTGTTGTCAGACTTTGTGAAGTCACAAAGTTATAATGTCTGCACTTGTAGTTTCTTTGAAACTGTCCGCACTTGTTATCCCAAGATGTGTCCGCATTTGTTAAAAAGGAATAGATGTTCGTACTTGTTTATAAAAGAAATCCGCACTTAGTGTATAATGTTGGGTCCGAATTTGTGTATCGTATACACTCCCAAACTGGTGCAATATGTGAGGTCCGAACTTACAAGCCTTGTTGATGTCCGCACATAACTTAGTTGAAAAACATCCGCATATGTGTTGCCTCAATGTCCGCACTTAATGTTCTCTTCATGTCCGCACTTATGAAAAAATCTATGGTCGTACATAAGATATCATAGCAGTCCGTACTTGTGTCTTATTTAGGTCCGCACATAACAATCATGTATTTATTTAATTAAGGCCGCAAATGTGATGTTGGTTTAAGGTCAGTACATGTTTAACTTCGAAGGGAGTCCGCACATATTTGCTTTGAAAGGTTGTCCGTATTTACATTTAGGAATGTGATCAGAATTTACATTATAGTGTCTGTATATATGCATCTAAGGGTCCGAACTTGTTAGCATGGTCAGGGTTATAGTGTCCGCATATATGCATCACTCGGTATAAACTCAAGTTGATTTACACTTCGGCGTAAATTCTGTCGAGTCAAATATAATATGTTTTTGTGCTTTTTATGTGCGTTTTCAGTTGGCGTACGTTTTTGACGTAAATTTTGTTCGGAAACGAGTGCAGTCAAATATAATATGTTTTCGTTAGACATTATAAATTCGAGTTACTTTACGTTTCGACGCCGCGACAACGCGTGGGAGAAATTTACTAGTTAACTCTATTACAAAACTCATATATCCTAGCTACAGATAAATACGTAAGCTCGTATCATTGCAAGTTGTAATAACGATACCATTATGAATCCTCTGGATCAATTATACTATCTAGATTCTTTTTGTTTTCCTACAACATACTTAGATATTTAATAAATACATATAAAAACAAAAAGAATCTGAATCTTAGTCAATAAAATAGAATGAATGGGGTTCTCATATTCTAAACTGTTTAAGAAAATCCACATGCGTAGATTTGTTTATGTTTTTTATTGTGTTAAAAACGTTTATCAAATCTACAATATTTAACATTTAGTTTCACATGGTAAATAGATGATTGAGTATGCATGAATTATATCATGTTTAGTAACACTATTTATAACGTTTTGAATTTTAATATCCATCTAAACTTATTATATGTAGAAAGAATATGGTGTTCCGATTTCTTAATCAATGAAATGACGTTGATGGTTACATAGACTCACGACACTAAGGCTACATGGTATGGTGCCCATGATCCAACACCTAGGCGACACATCATAGTCCTTCCAAGGATGATCCATCCCACAAAACTAGTGGAAATGGGAGGATGGTCCTAGATGATCCTACCCCACCACTTTTATATTTTTTATTTTTTAATCTTCTACTTTTTTTAACATTTAACAAATAAATTAACAAAATATTTTCAATAATATTAAAAAACATTAAATAAACTTAAAAAAACGTAAACTTAAAAAAAAAACATAGACTTAAAAATAACATAGACTAAAAAAAACATAAACTTAAAAAAATCCTAATATATTAAAAAAAGCTACTAGTCTTTGTCCTGCACGTGGTCGTCTGGTTCGTTTTGAGCGTTGTTCCAAATATACTCCACCAAGTCCGCTTGTAGGTTATGATGTGTGTACTCGTTACGTAGAGCGAACATGTTCAAATCTTGTTGTTCCCCACTAACTAACTGGAACATAATTTCCGGTAGACGTGTTTTCGTCGTACTCACATATCGCTCTACCTTCGTCTTCTTCGATGACCATGTTATGGAGGATGATACAAGCGTACATAATGTGTCGTAACCTCTTTGGTGTAGCTGAACCTGCTGGATGTTCAATGATATGCCATTTTTTTGTAGAACACCAAAAGCCCGTTCAATATCTTTTCTCGCACCCTCTTGATACTTCGCAATTTTTTTTCTTTTTTCGTCTGTCGGGTGCGGAATAGTTTTAACGATTGTTGAGTACGTTGGGTATATTCCATCTGCTAGGTAGTAACCTCGCCTGTATTCCACCCCCGAAACCGTAAAACTTGTGTCTGGACCTGTTCCCGCCACTATATCGTCAAATATCTGTGACTGGTCTTGGTTTAATTTTGCTCATCTAGTTAGCCGTTGGGACGACGCTTCATCACCTGCCATGAAGACCTTAGCCGCGTTCATAATCATGTTTTCCATAAATGCGTCATTCTCTTCCGAAGATGATGAATACCACGTAGACGAAGAAGATGAAGAAATGGAAGAAGGTGAAGCCATGGTAATTTTTGAGAGAGAGATGGGGTGGTAGTTGGTAAAAAATGAAATAAAAAATGTTGAGTTTTTATAAAAAGGGAAGAAGGTTTATAAAATGTGAGAGAGATAAGAGATTGTAGTGGGTGAAAAGTTGTAAAAAATGGTGTAAAAGAGGTGATTATTTATAAAAGTGGGAGTGAATTTGGTATTTATTTTAAAAATAGCCGTTGGTTTTTAAATTAAAAGTTGAATTTAATTTTTTTTTATTTCAACAGTCATAACACATCTCGGTCCCCACATCTTTTTTGTCTTTTTCTGCCCGTCTCAAACGTCTTCTTATCGACGGAGAGTATGGTGTATTAGTGTATGCACCACTACAAACATATTTGAATTAAAACTACCATTATTTATTAGGAATATTGGATTTTAATAATCCTAACTATTTGTTGTTGGTTGCTAACAATCTCAACTTCAAAAATAACAACCGGCAATCTCAACTATTAACATATTGGTCTTCCATTGACCCTGACTAACAGAACCCTAACGCTGTTAGACTCCGGTCGTCGAAAAACGTTTTTAGCCAGAAAACTCAATTTTTGCCAGAAAACTCAACCTTTTCGTCTCAAACCTCTTTGTAGCCTTATTACAGACCTTTAGAAACCTTTTTCTAGTAAAAGTCATAACTATTGAGGTCGCTGGAAAATTCCTTTCTTGTTGGAAAACTTCTGTTTGGCCGGAAAACTCAACATTTTCGTCCCAAACCTCTTTGTAACCTTAGATCGGACCTTTAGGAACCTTTTCTGGCCAAAAACGTTTTTCCGGCGACCAGAGACTAACAGCGTTAGGGTTCTGTAAGTCATGGTCCATTGGAGGCTAATATGCTAATAGTTGGGATTGCTGATGGTTATTTTTGAAGTTGGGACTGTTAGCGGCCAATGGAGAATAGTTACTTATTAAACTCCAATATTCCTATTTATTATCCATACTATGTTTAAAGAATTTGAAGCACAAAACTATGACTTCATAAAACTAGGAATTGTACATGGTTGTTGAACCCAAATCTATCAGGGAGGGCCCAAGCCCAAGTACTTTGAGGCTTGAGCTTTGGGCCTCCAAATAAACAGGGTCTCCAGCTTTAAAAAAAATTAGTAATAATTATATATGATATTTGGGCTGGGTTGCGATGGATAGTATTGATGTATAGCAGAATTGTGGGGGCAATGCATATGGAATATTGTATTTGGGCGGCAATTGCGATTTACTCAATTTTTTTTGAGGGAAAAGGCCTCTAGTTTTACTTCGCTTTAGGCCACCAAAATGGTTGAGCCGGCCCTGAAATCTATTTAGAGAAACGCCTAGAAGAATCAAACATTTGATCGAGGACAATGACGAGGACCATAGCAATGGCAGGATCGATAGATGGTTGTACCACCAAAGCAAAAACATCTCCCCCAAGTGCCACCTCTCCTTTGGCTTCTTTCCTCCTAATTTCAGCAACACACCGGTGCTTGTCATCATACACCATGCACGACTTTTGAGCATATGATCCTTGGATCTCATAGATCACATTTCTTTTGTTCCTGTTCTTTGATGATCCTACTGTGCTCACATATGCTAGTGACTTGGTGTTTAAGACATTCACATGTTTGGTCACTGAAAATCGGGGATTTACACTTTCACCATCATAGACAAGAAAATTGTCTGCTAGGCTTAACATCTGGGGATAATAAATCATATCACTAATCAGTTTGTGTACAACTTTAAGATGATTTTTTTATGAAAGTTATTACAGGTGTAGAAATAAATATACCTTGCGCCTAACGGTGTGGAGACTGCAGCCTAACGCATCCATGAGAACAATCTCCCGGTTTCCTTTCACGAAATAGTTGTCTACTCGAAATGCAAGATTTCCATTGGAGTTGTACACTGTAAACCCGTCGCAACTGAAGATCAAAGACTTCTTCCACACCGTCAAGACGATTGGATTATTAGTGTTTACAACTGGAATGATGGTCTCACTCTCAGAATAAACTTTTGCCATGAAGAAGCACTTGAGAATGCCTTTGAAATTTTGGAGCAACTATACTACAAGGTATATATCCCATATTCAACGAACACTTTTAAGGGGATGCTTAAAGCAAGTGATGCTGCATAGTTATAGCATAGGTTTTATTTATTTATGTTTTCTTCATGCATAAACACGTGAAACATAATAAAGAATTTGGGTACCACTAACTACATAATAAATTGAAACTATTTAACATATTGTTAATGTTTTAATCACTAGCCAAGCTTTTTTTTTTTCTTATTATTATGCTATTTTCTTTTTGACGATGGTACATGAGATTGAGTTTGCACTATTGATCGAATATTTTGTAAATAGTTCAAAATTTTCATATAATCATGTTTATATAACTTCCTAGTTTATATAATGTATCCAGATCTTGTACAAGATTTTGTAAATAGTTCAAAATTTTCATATAATCATGTTTATATAACTTCCTAGTAGGGATGGCAATGGGTCGGGTTCGGGTCGGGTATTGGCAATCCCATACCCGTACCCAGTTATAAAATCGCGTCCCATACCCGACCCAATACCCGTCGGGTAGTTGTCGGGTTATTACCCGTCGTGTATCGGGTAAACCCACGGGTATTGGGTTTACCCATTAGTTTGTTAAAAGATATACATTGGGATTTCTAAATACATTTTCTACTATTATAATTATTATATTATTTTATTTATACAACAACTATTATAAATTAAAAATATACATTACATACATTTAAGTGTTATCATAAATTAATAATAACTTTATAATACCTATACACTCATATGCATATACTTCACACCATACAAAATATAAATACTATTATCAAATGCATATACTAAAAGAAAATATATTTTTTCACATTATGAACATACTAAAATAAATTACTAATAGACAAGGGTTAATAGAAAATAAAAGTATAAATCAAAAAAATCAGGTAGATGATCGGGTATATAGTTCGGGTAAACGGGTATGTGGTTTCGGGTAATCGGGTCGGGTATCACCTAATCCCATACCCGACCCATACCCGCGAAAATTTTTAAAACTAATCTCATACCCGGCCCAATACTCGTCGGGTATCGGGTATACCCGTCCCATTTGTGTCGGGTTCCGGGTATACTGGGCATGGGTATTTTTGCCATCCCTACTTCCTAGTTTATATAATGTATCTAGATCTTGTACAAGAGTCTTCTCTTGTACGAAGGATATATAGGTGAGAATCCCAGCCATTGATCTACCAAGATCAATGGCTCAAAACTAGGGATGACATTTTTGTAATTACGATGTTCAAACAATTGAAGAAACAAATGCAGAAATGGTATTCTGATCCTTTCCCGCTTTAACTCATTTCCCCTTGATTTTCAAGCTACTATAACTTTTTCATACGTTAATATACTTTTTTGAAATTACACCGTATTAACGAGCATTTCATCCGTTTTAATTCGAGCAGTCTGTTGCTATAGTTTTCTTTAAAAAAATTACATGCTAATAGTTGGGATTGCTGATAGTTATTTTTTAAGTTGGGACTGTTAGCGGCCAATGGCGAATAGTTGGACTTATTAAACTCCAATATTCCTATTTATTATCCATACTATGTTTAAAGAATTTGAAGCACAAAACTATGACTTCATAAAACTAGGAATAGTACATGGTTGTTGCACCCAAATCTATCAGGGACGGCCCAAGCCCAAGTATTTTGAGCCTTGAGCTTTGGGCCTCCAAATAAACAGGGCCTCCAGCTTTAAAAAAAAATAGTAATAATTATATATGATATTTGGGCTGGGTTGCGATGGATAGTATTGATGTATAGCAGATTTGTGGGGGCACTGCATATGAAGTATTGTATTTGGGCGGCAATTGCGATTTACTCAATTTTTTTGAGGGAAAAGGCCTCTAGTTTTACTTCGCTTTATGCCACCAAAATGGTTGAGCCGGCCCGGAAATCTATTTAGAGAAGCGCCTAGAAGAATCAAACATTTGATCGAGGACAATGACGAGGACCATAGCAATGGCAGGATCGATAGATGGTTGTACCACCAAAGCAAAAACATCTCCCCCAAGTGCCACCCCTCCTTTGGCTTCTTTCCTCCTGATTTCAGCAACACACCGGTGCTTGTCATCATACACCATGCAGGACTTTTGAGCATATGATCCTTGGATCTCATAGATCACATTTCTTTTGTTCCTGTTCTTTGATGATCCTACTGTGCTCACATATGCTAGTGACTTGGTGTTTAAGACATTCACATGTTTGGTCACTGAAAATCGGGGATTTACACTTTCACCATCATAGACAAGAAAATTGTATGCTAGGCTTAACATCTGGGGATAATAAATCATATCACTAATCAGTTTGTGTACAACTTTAAGATGATTTTTTTATGAAAGTTATTACAGGTGTAGAAATAAATATACCTTGCGCCTAACGGTGTGGAGACTGCAGCCTAACGCATCCATGAGAACAATCTCCCGGTTTCCTTTCACGAAATAGTTGTCTACTCGAAATGCAAGATTTCCATTGGAGTTGTACACTGTAAACCCGTCGCAACTGAAGATCAAAGACTTCTTCCACACCGTCAAAACGATAGGATTCTTAGTGTTTACAACTGGAATGATGGTCTCACTCTCAGGATAAACCTTTGCCATGAAGAAGCACTGATTAGAAAGAGAAGGAGAGGACACTTGAGAATGTCTTTGAAATTTTGGATGGTGGAAGTTTAGGGTGGGACTCTACATTTTTTATAGTAACTATACTAAAAGGTATATATCCCATTCAATGAACACTTTTGTAATAAGGGGATGCTTAAAGCACGTCATGCTGCATAGTTATAGCATAGGTTTTATTTATTTATGTTTTCTTCATGCATAAACACGTGAAACATAATAAAGAATTTGGGTACCACTAACTACATAATAAATTGAAACTATTTAACATATTGTTATTGTTTTAATCACTAGCCAAGCTTTTTATTTTCTTATTATGCTATTTTCTTTTTGACGATGGTACATGAGATTGAGTTTGCACTATTGATCGAATATTTTGTAAATAGTTCAAAATTTTCATATAATCATGTTTATATAACTTCCTAGTTTATAATGTATCCAGATCTTGTACAAGATTTTGTAAATAGTTCAACATTTTCATATAATCATGTTTATATAACTTCCTAGTTTATATAATGTATCCAGATCTTGTACAAGAGTCTTCTCTTGTACGAAGGATAGGTGAGAATCCCAGCCATTTATCTACCAAGATCAATGGCTCAAAACTAAGGATGACATTTTTGTAATTACCATGTTCAAACAATTGAAGAAACAAATGCAGAAAGGGTATTCAGATCCTTTCCCACTTTAACTCCTTTCCCCTTGATTTTCAAGCGACTATAACTTTTTCATACGTTAATATATTTTTTTGAAATTACACCGTATTAACGAGCATTTCATCCATTTTAATTCGAGCAGTCTATTGCTATAGTTTTCTTTAAAAAAATTACATGATTTTTGAATACATATTACGTGATTATGAAACCCAGCATGACTACGTGATTTGAATACCTATTACGTGATTTCATTAGAGTATGTGAAACCTCGCTAAGTGATTACGTAATTACATAAAAATAGCTGACTATGTATTACTACGTGACTACGTAATTTTGAATACTCATTTCGTAATTACGTGAATTCAGTATAGAATTTTATGTGATACCACACTGAGTGTTTACGTAAAAACAAAAATATGTAATACACAATATTTCATATGTAATACCTAATATTTCAGGCCTAATTATGTATTAAAGATATATTATATACAAAGCATTAGCCAAATAAATCTATAATAACCACATAATGCTGTATATTAGAGATTCAATCACGTAATAAAGCATAAAACAATCAAGTTCTTATTATTGAATATGTAATCATGTAAAAGCATAATCGTAATAACATCAGTTATAGCAAATCATATTGAATGTATAATCAAGTAATGGATTTATATTGAATCTATAATCACGTAATGCTTTATGTTGAATGTGTAATCACGTAATGTGGATTCAAAATCATGTAGTCATGTGTTGGGTATTCAAAATCGCGTAATCACGTAATAAACTAATGGGTATTCAAACTCTTGTATTTTTTTAAGAAAACTATAGCAATATGCTACTCGAATTAAAGAGAATGAAATGCTTGTTAATACGGTGTATTTTTTATTAATATTAACGTATGAAAAAAGATATAGCGGTTTGAAAATCAAAGTGGGGAAATTGTTTAAGTGAGAAAGGTCTAAATTACCCTTCAAGCCAAGAATACGTGTCCTCCTTTCAACCTCGCGTATGCTTCGTACGAATCTTCTCTCATGTACAGGATCCATTCTCTTTATATAATATAGCAAAGAGATAAAAATGAGTACAGACCAAAATGTTTTAGGCTTACTGTCTAAGAAAAGAAAAAAGCGTATGTTCAAACCCCATATACTACGGGTATATTTTGAGGGTCACGGTGATAAGAAACGGAAAACGTTGAAGACAATACTAGAGGGTTTATAGTTCACTTAAAATCAAATAGGTTTATTAGCTCGTAAATGAATTTGTGGCATGTCGTATGAACATGTGGTTCTCGATTTTACTTAGGACCAAGAGGTCTGGTTTGGCTTTCTAAATACAACCAATTATGATCACGTACATGATTTTTGATATTATATAAATTTAAAAAAAAAAACTTTATTATATGGCATAAATTTTTGGTTATTTACGAGTTTTCCCTTTCACTATCATGTGACTTGGTTTTAACTAGAATACAAATGGAGTTAGTATGGTGGAGTGAAATTACAATAAAATAAAAACATTGGTATTAAATTATAAAACATTTTTGATAATAGCAATGGCCTATAAACCACAAGGACCAAAACCGCCATTTACTCAAGTATTTTTATTGATGAAATGACTGAGACTTCCAAATACACAACATATCCTAGGATTAGATTATTTGTCCCATAAATATTATGATTATTTTATTAATATTGAGAAGATAATTGATTCCGCGATTAATGGTACAAATCACGGCTTTTTTAATCTAACTAAAACTAAAAGTCAACGAAAAATTCTTCTGGTTTACCAATTACGTAAAAACAAAACATGTAATACATAATATTTCATATGGAATACCTAATATTTCAGGTATAATCATGTATTAAGGATAAATAATATACAAAACATTAGCCAAATCAACGTATAATACCCACATAATGTCGTATACAAAAGATTTAATCGCGTAATAAAGCATAAACAATCAAGTTTTTATTATTAAATGTGTAATCACGTAAGAAGCATAATTGTAATAACATTAGTTATAACAAATCATATTAAATTTGTAATCATATAATATAATGGATTTATATTGAATGTGTAATGATTTATGTTGAATATGTAATCACGTAATGGGTATTCAAAAATCACGTAATCATGTGTTGGGTATTATAATGGGTACTATGTATTTAAATCATGTAATCACATAATGGGCCGGGTATTCAAAATCGTGTAATTTTTTTTAAGAAAACTATAGCAATAGACTGCTTTAATTAAAGATAATAAAATACTCGTTAATATGGTGTATATTTTTTTAAGGGTGAGGATCAAATAGGAAGTTTATTTTGGCTAGAAAGTATAGAAAGCAATAGGATTAGGACATGTGGCAAAATTTAAAATAAAAAGAAAGGGTATTTTAGTCAATCTTATCCTTTTCTTCTTCCTTCTTCTTCCCAGTAACATCAAAACCCACCATTTTCAAAACCCACCAACTTCAACCATTTCTTCACTTTCTATCTCAATAATCACTACATTATAGTGCGATTTTCGTCACCAATCAATGATTCAAACACCCGATCAACGTGTTCTTCAGCTTTTTTAAGAAAACCCAGTTTAATTTCATACAAAATCTCGTTTTTTCCGGTGATTTTGAAGATAATCACTTGATCCGTTCGGTTCGATTCGATCTCTGATAAGTGTTTCAATCATTCAAATTTCGTCAATCGTTAAAGAAACCGACTTCGATCCATGTAAGAAATTCTTTAATTTCATTTTTATTATCTGGATTTTTGATTTAGTCACTGCGTTTTACGATCTTGGCGGGGTCCGGGGGCAGCGCCCCTGGTAGCAGGGGTGGCAGCCCCTGGCGGGGTCCAAGTTCAATGCGTTTTAAATTGCTTTAATAAAAAGTCCTATTTATTTTATTATTTTATCCAATAGGAAACCCTAATTGAGACACCCAAGTGATTCTCCACAAACCCTAAAATTTTCAGAATCATTAGAATCAGGATCAGGGCCCCTAAAACTCAGGGGGGTAAAACCCTAGTTACGATTATCTACATAAAACGCTGTCAAAATTGAAATTTACGAATCTGTCAACTCAGCAAGCCTACAAACACACGTAGCTACCCTATGGAAATAGGTGTCCCTTACGGACCGTAAGGGATGAGGCTTACGGTCCGTAAGCCGGGGTCAATTTTGTGTATAAATAGAGGGCCTTGGGACTTGAATTCTGGAGTTGAAACGACGTAAAATCTCGTTACGTACACTGAGTTATATCAGAAATAGTCTAAAAACACACACGAATCACAAATCGTCGCCGCAATACAGGGTAATAACTCGATCGCTGATACGATTCAATGTCCGATCGATTAAACTATCCAATGGATGTTTAAGTGCTGCCCACATTAGGGTTATGCTTTGTCATTCGTCGTTAATTCGATGGATGTTTAAGTATCGCACTTTGTCATTCGTTGTGAGGGTTGATCTCGTGAGTTATCGTAAATGTTGTATTGATTACTAACCCAGTTTTGTGTGCATTGTTATTTAAATTAGGTTAACAAGGCTAATCAGTAGACTAGACTCTGTCCGTGTTAAATCTGCAATGTGAGTCATTCTCTTTTTATCAAATTACTTTCAAAATCATGTTTATTTTCAATGGTTATAATTACAGGGATTAAGTCTATGTAATCTCCATATTACAGCCGGTATGTGGGGTTTTGTATACATTACTTGATAATCTTCACCATTGGACAACGAGTTAGCTAATGGGTGATATGACCATAGTCACAGAAACAAGTCGAGTGACAAATACCGAGGGTAGTTGGTTGATATCAGAAACATTGTAATCGCTCTTAATACTGTAGATTATAACAAAAGTGTCGTTTTAGCAAAATGAATGATTCACTCAGATTGGAGTAAGAGTTGGATACAGCACTGAAAGGCTTCAAGAAGTGGCTTATTTTATTAATTATATCAAATTAAGGAAATATTGTTTTATGTAATCAAATTTATCTTTATTAAAGCTACCATTGTAAAACATGGGTTTATTCCATCTATTTAATAAATAAAATCCGGTGTTTTCTAAACTCTGATATTTTTCCTAACTCACGGTCCTGATGAAATTTCCGCTGCAAAATTTTCAAAATAATCACCGGTACCACGCGGCTGTTCGCGGCTCCCGATTCCGTCCAGGGTGGGTCGGGGGTCGTGACAGTGTTCATGGCCCCGTTAGCCACTTTTTACGATAATTGTGGGTTGAACTACTAACGACGGTTTCAGAAAAAGACAAATCTAACCGGCCAGGTTGCATCCGGTTTAGCGGTTTAACAGTTCGGTTTGACACTTTAAACAGTTTTTTTTTTCAGAATCATTAATTTGTATCATAAAAAAAGTACGGATAAAGGGTGAGGAAAATAATTCAAAAAATAGTTCTAGTACCTTGTCTTCCAATCCTTGAAAGAGGATTATAGGGCAAGAAAAGTGATCAACAAAATTGATAGGTGATCTCACAAGAATTCTTTTTCACCCCATGTTGCAATGTTAATAAAAAAAAATTCAGCTAATAATTCATGTACACAATGAGATACGTAAAAGCCATTGCAATACAGGAGTGAAAGTAAATAATAAATAATAATTACCAACAATACTATCCAAGTCATGGGACTCAAATTTGTGAGTTTCTTCTTTCAGCAACTTCAGGTCCGCTATATGTTTAAGACCGTTACCATATGTTAAATGCAGTGGTGACAAGTTGAGCGGGTTAGATAACGGGGCAAATTATAAAACAAATGAGCACTTACACCATATAGAGAAGCTCTAGCCTTAAAAGTATTCTTGAATGCAAGTGCAACCAATGTTGTGTAACCACCAGCAGAGCCTTCAAAACAATTGGCGCGGGTGATGCCAGGAATGATGACAACTGTATGACTGTTACGTTTTCTGTAAACAATTTCACTTCTGTTTTATTCGATTCTAGTGCCGATTGGAGTCTCGTGACTTTGAAGTTCACTAGATAGTTAGGATTGACGCCAACCCCCTTTTGGAAACCAAATACATTGAGGAATTGGCTGACGCTCAGCCGATTGAAGCATCCCATATTTATGTTGGGTGCAAACTCGATTTTCTAGGTCAAGTGTTTGACACTGATCTCTTTCCTGTTAATCTTGGTAGCTTTAATGTAGTCATTGGTATGGACTGGTTGACCAAACATCGAGCTGAACCTAACACTCATTTATTCAAAACTGCTAAACCTAACACTGATACGACTAGTGAATTTCGGGATGAAATTCCCTTTCAAGTTGGGTATGATGTGGTACCCGAGGAAAATCCACAGTCATCTTAACTCACCATTTCATTTTTCTGAGACTACTTATCAAATTTCGGGACGAAATTTCTTTCAAGTTGGGGATGATGTGACAACCCACAACTTCAAGTCACTAATTTAACCTAACCACAGTTAACTTAAGTTATACATTCATAGCACTGCATTTAACTAGGGTTAGTTAAATGAGTCTACGTTGGTAATTCGGGGAATTACCGGAACACACACATGATAATTCTCGAACATTGACAACCACCGCAAATAATAATTATAAACGGATGGCTTATACGAAATTTATGTGTTGCATGACAAATACGTGAACTGCATGCTTTAATTGTAAATTACATGATAGTATGTGGTTTTTGTGTAAAAGTTATATTATTAGGGGGTGTTTAGAGTAATTGTGAAACTATAATAAACTACTCAAAACCCTAAGTTCTCCATAACTTCTCTGTACGCATTTTTACACTCTCTAATCATCTCCAATCCTCCTTCAATCACTCTTGGCTTCACAAGTTCACACATCAATTCTTGACCTTCAATTCATCTAGATTTAACCAGAGGTAAGTGTTTATGATTGCATGATATGTTGTTAATCTTGTTCCTTTGATTTATACAAACCCTAGATATCCAAACAACTGATTGTGTGTGATTGTTTTTGGCAATGAATACGTAATTGTTAGACAAATGATTGTGCAATGATTGTTTGTTGTTTGTGGTATGATATCACTATTAGATTGTTTGATTTGATGCCTGACATGGTAGATTTCTATGCATTTGGGGGGTTTCTGTTCATAGAAATCTTGAAGAATGAAAATTCTGATTGTTGTCAGACTTTGTGAAGTCAGACTTTGTGAAGTCAGACTTTGTGAAGTCACAAAGTTATAATGTCTGCACTTGTAGTTTCTTTGAAACTGTCCGCACTTGTTATCCCAAGATGTGTCCGCATTTGTTAAAAAGGAATAGATGTTCGTACTTGTTTATAAAAGAAATCCGCACTTAGTGTATAATGTTGGGTCCGAATTTGTGTATCGTATACACTCCCAAACTGGTGCAATATGTGAGGTCCGAACTTACAAGCCTTGTTGATGTCCGCACATAACTTAGTTGAAAAACATCCGCATATGTGTTGCCTCAATGTCCGCACTTAATGTTCTCTTCATGTCCGCACTTATGAAAAAATCTATGGTCGTACATAAGATATCATAGCAGTCCGTACTTGTGTCTTATTTAGGTCCGCACATAACAATCATGTATTTATTTAATTAAGGCCGCAAATGTGATGTTGGTTTAAGGTCAGTACATGTTTAACTTCGAAGGGAGTCCGCACATATTTGCTTTGAAAGGTTGTCCGTATTTACATTTAGGAATGTGATCAGAATTTACATTATAGTGTCTGTATATATGCATCTAAGGGTCCGAACTTGTTAGCATGGTCAGGGTTATAGTGTCCGCATATATGCATCACTCGGTATAAACTCAAGTTGATTTACACTTCGGCGTAAATTCTGTCGAGTCAAATATAATATGTTTTTGTGCTTTTTATGTGCGTTTTCAGTTGGCGTACGTTTTTGACGTAAATTTTGTTCGGAAACGAGTGCAGTCAAATATAATATGTTTTCGTTAGACATTATAAATTCGAGTTACTTTACGTTTCGACGCCGCGACAACGCGTGGGAGAAATTTACTAGTTAACTCTATTACAAAACTCATATATCCTAGCTACAGATAAATACGTAAGCTCGTATCATTGCAAGTTGTAATAACGATACCATTATGAATCCTCTGGATCAATTATACTATCTAGATTCTTTTTGTTTTCCTACAACATACTTAGATATTTAATAAATACATATAAAAACAAAAAGAATCTGAATCTTAGTCAATAAAATAGAATGAATGGGGTTCTCATATTCTAAACTGTTTAAGAAAATCCACATGCGTAGATTTGTTTATGTTTTTTATTGTGTTAAAAACGTTTATCAAATCTACAATATTTAACATTTAGTTTCACATGGTAAATAGATGATTGAGTATGCATGAATTATATCATGTTTAGTAACACTATTTATAACGTTTTGAATTTTAATATCCATCTAAACTTATTATATGTAGAAAGAATATGGTGTTCCGATTTCTTAATCAATGAAATGACGTTGATGGTTACATAGACTCACGACACTAAGGCTACATGGTATGGTGCCCATGATCCAACACCTAGGCGACACATCATAGTCCTTCCAAGGATGATCCATCCCACAAAACTAGTGGAAATGGGAGGATGGTCCTAGATGATCCTACCCCACCACTTTTATATTTTTTATTTTTTAATCTTCTACTTTTTTTAACATTTAACAAATAAATTAACAAAATATTTTCAATAATATTAAAAAACATTACATAAACTTAAAAAAACGTAAACTTAAAAAAAACATAGACTTAAAAATAACATAGACTAAAAAAAACATAAACTTAAAAAAATCCTAATATAATAAAAAAAGCTACTAGTCTTCGTCCTGCACGTGGTCGTCTGGTTCGTTTTGAGCGTTGTTCCAAATATACTCCACCAAGTCCGCTTGTAGGTTATGATGTGTGTACTCGTTACGTAGAGCGAACATGTTCAAATCTTGTTGTTCCCCACTAACTAACTGGAACATAATTTCCGGTAGACGCGTGTAGACGCGTTTTCGTCGTACTCACATATCGCTCTACCTTCGTCTTCGATGACCATGTTATGGAGGATGATACAAGAGTACATAATGTGTCGTAACCTCTTTGGTGTAGCTGAACCTGCTGGATGTTCAATGATATGCCATTTTTTTGTAGAACACCAAAAGCCCGTTCAATATCTTTTCTCGCACCCTCTTGATACTTCGCAAATTTTTTTCTTTTTTCGTCTGTCGGGTGCGGAATAGTTTTAACGATTGTTGAGTACGTTGGGTATATTCCATCTGCTAGGTAGTAACCTCGCCTGTATTCCACCCCCGAAACCGTAAAACTTGTGTCTGGACCTGTTCCCGCCACTATATCGTCAAATATCTGTGACTGGTCTTGGTTTAATTTTGCTCATCTAGTTAGCCGTTGGGACGACGCTTCATCACCTGCCATGAAGACCTTAGCCGCGTTCATAATCATGTTTTCCATAAATGCGTCATTCTCTTCCGAAGATGATGAATACCACGTAGACGAAGAAGATGAAGAAATGGAAGAAGGTGAAGCCATGGTAATTTTTGAGAGAGAGATGGGGTGGTAGTTGGTAAAAAATGAAATAAAAAATGTTGAGTTTTTATAAAAAGGGAAGAAGGTTTATAAAATGTGAGAGAGATAAGAGATTGTAGTGGGTGAAAAGTTGTAAAAAATGGTGTAAAAGAGGTGATTATTTATAAAAGTGGGAGTGAATTTGGTATTTATTTTAAAAATAGACGTTGGTTTTTAAATTAAAAGTTGAATTTAATTTTTTTTTTATTTCAACAGTCATAACACATCTCGGTCCCCACATCTTTTTTGTCTTTTTCTGCCCGTCTCAAACGTCTTCTTATCGACGGAGAGTATGGTGTATTAGTGTATGCACCACTACAAACATATTTGAATTAAAACTACGATTATTTATTAGGAATATTGGATTTTAATAATCCTAACTATTTGTTGTTGGTTGCTAACAATCTCAACTTCAAAAATAACAACCGGCAATCTCAACTATTAACATATTGGTCTTCCATTGACCCTGACTAACAGAACCCTAACGCTGTTAGACTCCGGTCGTCGAAAAACGTTTTTAGCCAGAAAACTCAACCTTTTCGTCTCAAACCTCTTTGTAGCCTTATTACAGACCTTTAGAAACCTTTTTCTAGTAAAAGTCATAACTATTGAGGTCGCAGGAAAATTCCTTTCTTGTTGGAAAACTTCTGTTTGGCCGGAAAACTCAACATTTTCGTCCCAAACCTCTTTGTAACCTTAGATCGGACCTTTAGGAACCTTTTCTGGCCAAAAACGTTTTTCCGGCGACCAGAGACTAACAGCGTTAGGGTTCTGTAAGTCATGGTCCATTGGAGGCTAATATGCTAATAGTTGGGATTGCTGATGGTTATTTTTGAAGTTGGGACTGTTAGCGGCCAATGGAGAATAGTTACTTATTAAACTCCAATATTCCTATTTATTATCCATACTATGTTTAAAGAATTTGAAGCACAAAACTATGACTTCATAAAACTAGGAATTGTACATGGTTGTTGAACCCAAATCTATCAGGGAGGGCCCAAGCCCAAGTACTTTGAGGCTTGAGCTTTGGGCCTCCAAATAAACAGGGTCTCCAGCTTTAAAAAAAATTAGTAATAATTATATATGATATTTGGGCTGGGTTGCGATGGATAGTATTGATGTATAGCAGATTTGTGGGGGCAATGCATATGGAATATTGTATTTGGGCGGCAATTGCGATTTACTCAATTTTTTTTGAGGGAAAAGGTCTCTAGTTTTACTTCGCTTTAGGCCACCAAAATGGTTGAGCCGGCCCTGAAATCTATTTAGAGAAACGCCTAGAAGAATCAAACATTTGATCGAGGACAATGACGAGGACCATAGCAATGGCAGGATCGATAGATGGTTGTACCACCAAAGCAAAAACATCTCCCCCAAGTGCCACCTCTCCTTTGGCTTCTTTCCTCCTAATTTCAGCAACACACCGGTGCTTGTCATCATACACCATGCAGGACTTTTGAGCATATGATCCTTGGATCTCATAGATCACATTTCTTTTGTTCCTGTTCTTTGATGATCCTACTGTGCTCACATATGCTAGTGACTTGGTGTTTAAGACATTCACATGTTTGGTCACTGAAAATCGGGGATTTACACTTTCACCATCATAGACAAGAAAATTGTCTGCTAGGCTTAACATCTGGGGATAATAAATCATATCACTAATCAGTTTGTGTACAACTTTAAGATGATTTTTTTATGAAAGTTATTACAGGTGTAGAAATAAATATACCTTGCGCCTAACGGTGTGGAGACTGCAGCCTAACGCATCCATGAGAACAATCTCCCGGTTTCCTTTCACGAAATAGTTGTCTACTCGAAATGCAAGATTTCCATTGGAGTTGTACACTGTAAACCCGTCGCAACTGAAGATCAAAGACTTCTTCCACACCGTCAAGACGATTGGATTATTAGTGTTTACAACTGGAATGATGGTCTCACTCTCAGAATAAACTTTTGCCATGAAGAAGCACTTGAGAATGCCTTTGAAATTTTGGAGCAACTATACTACAAGGTATATATCCCATATTCAATGAACACTTTTAAGGGGATGCTTAAAGCAAGTGATGCTGCATAGTTATAGCATAGGTTTTATTTATTTATGTTTTCTTCATGCATAAACACGTGAAACATAATAAAGAATTTGGGTACCACTAACTACATAATAAATTGAAACTATTTAACATATTGTTAATGTTTTAATCACTAGCCAAGCTTTTTTTTTTTCTTATTATTATGCTATTTTCTTTTTGACGATGGTACATGAGATTGAGTTTGCACTATTGATCGAATATTTTGTAAATAGTTCAAAATTTTCATATAATCATGTTTATATAACTTCCTAGTTTATATAATGTATCCAGATCTTGTACAAGATTTTGTAAATAGTTCAAAATTTTCATATAATCATGTTTATTTAACTTCCTAGTTTATATAATGTATCCAGATCTTGTACAAGAGTCTTCTCTTGTACGAAGGATAGGTGAGAATCCCAGCCATTGATCTACCAAGATCAATGGCTCAAAACTAGGGATGACATTTTTGTAATTACGATGTTCAAACAATTGAAGAAACAAATGCAGAAAGGGTATTATGATCCTTTCCCACTTTAACTCCTTTCCCCTTGATTTTCAAGCCACTATAACTTTTTCATACGTTAATATATTTTTTTGAAATTACACCGTATTAACGAGCATTTCATCCGTTTTAATTCGAGCAGTCTATTGCTATAGTTTTCTTTAAAAAAATTACATGATTTTTTAATACACATTACGTGATTATGAAACCCAGCATGACTACGTGATTTGAATACCTATTACGTGATTTCATTAGAGTATGTGAAACCTCGCTAAGTGATTACGTAATTACATAAAAATAGTTGACTATGTATTATTACGTGACTACGTGATTTTGAATACTCATTTCGTAATTACGTGAATTCAGTATAGAATTTTATGTGATACCACACTGAGTGTTTACGTAAAAACAAAAATATGTAATATGTAATACACAATATTTCATATGTAATTACCTAATATTTCAGGCCTAATCATGTATAAGAGATATATTATATACAAAGCATTAGCCAAATCAATCTATAATAACCACATAATGTTGTATATTAGAGATTCAATCACGTAATAAAGCATAAAACAATCAAGTTCTTATTATTGAATATGTAATCACCTAATAGCATAATCGTAATAGCATCAGTTATAGCAAATCATATTGAATGTTGTTGGATCTGAGTTTGTTTCTGATTGTATTTTCGTTTGAAATTAAGATGGAAATGAAAGAGTTGTGCAGCGGAATTAAGATGAAAACAAACTTTGCATACAATCAAAAGAGAGTAATACTTTAATCAAACATCTTTACACAATGAATCGAAAGATTGAATTTGTTTCAACAACGATTACAATGATTGATGAATGAATGCAAACTCCCCCTCAGCCAGAGCTCAGTAGTTTGTTCGTGCAAAGAAGACGATGTTGCAAAAGAGCTAATAGAACAGTACAAAGTACTGAACTATTTATAGGCACTTGCAAACCACTGAGCATCTTAGCTGACGTCACCATGAAAGTGACATCTAACCTCCTAACAAACTCTAACCTCTGATCTATACAAACACTGATGTACTAACTACTGCTATTACATTTCATTACATAAAAGACACTTAAACAGCTGCTGCATCCTTCCACTGCTGTGAACCCAGCAGTGCTTGTCCGGATCAGCAGTACTTGACTCAAGGCAGTAGATTGAATCAGCAGAGCTTTGGTCTTCCATTAGTCTTTGACATTGGTCAGCAGATGCAAGGCAGCAGTTGTAGGTCAGCACTTAGTAAGATCAGCAGATAGGAGGTCAGCAGATATGAAACCACTTTCAAGGGGAGAGATTTGTATGAACCAACTGTAATCGTCTGCTTATTCTGGATCCACTGCTCTGATCCAGTTTTGGCTTTAATTATCTGTTCCTCTGATAGGGTTCAATCCCAACAATCTCCCCCTGGAACAGATAATGCCAAAACTCTTCATTATTTGTGGAAATCTTTATTGCCTCATCAACAGTTCCCTTATCTGACCTTTAAATTGTAATTCAAAGTCTAGGGCGTCTGTATCTTCATCATCCCTGCTAAGTGGAAGATCAAGGAGATCCTGCAAATCTTCAAGACTCAGGCCAAGAGCTTGTTCCCTTGATATTTTCTCCACTACTCCACCAGACCTGAGCAAAGTCAATACGCAGGTCTGTTTGTCAGTTTCCCACTTTAGTATTTTTGAGTCTGGTGGGTTTCTTGGGAGATGTTTATTTGCAGAAGTATTTGGTGAGGCTGGCCTATTCATAGCTGGCTGAGCAGCACTTGCAGATTGTTCCAATTCAAGATCTTCTTTTATCATTACTTTCGTGCCTGCTTTTACAATGGCATCTCCAGCTAATAGATCTTGAATTGTTTCCATACTCAACTGGTTTTTGTTCCTTCTTTTGTAGATGGCAGCACCAGCTGGAGCAGTGGTTCTTTTGATTTGCAGCTTTGGTGGTCTTTTTGAGACCTCTGCTTTGGAGTAGTCAGGCTTTTGTGGAACTCTTGGATCTTTCATTCTAAGTTCCTCTAAGCTTTTATAGGTTGCCCTGACTCTATCTTCTCCCCACTTTGTCACTGAATTCTTTGGCCCATAATCAGCTGCAATCAGCTCCTCTTTCATTCTCTTCAACTCTAACATCTTCTCAGCTTCAAATTATTTAAACTTTTCAGGAGGAGTCTGTTTGACCTTATTTTTAATCATTCCTTGAATCCTGGCTGCTTCTTTTTCAAGCTCAGGGATGGTCCAGTTTTTGTACATGTGTTTCTCCCCCTTGTATTTCTTGTAGGTCATGATGTTCTCAATGTAGTCTTTTCTCAAGGACTCATCTGCCCTTTCTAAAATTTGCTGACATACATTTTTAGCAAATCGCTCCATAGCATTGACCTGTGAGAGTAAAAACTGATAGTTTTGTTGAAATTCTCTATCAGATTTCCCTTTTCTGTTTTTGATTGCAATATCCTCTGCTTGTTTGACCTTGAGTTTCAAGTATTCTTCAATATTATTAGGCCTGGGATATCCTGCAATGGATGGCAAACTCCTTTTGGCTGGGTCGTCCTCATAATAAAAGGATTTGATTTCTTCCCTAACTGCAATGAGTTCTAGAGGGAATGAGACACCAGCAGGAGGTAGTGTTTGTGTAATTTGAGCTGAAGAGAGAGGTATAGGTTTTGGAATAGTGACAAGTGACAGGGATTTTGAAGATGTTGGTGGTGGTGAAGTGTCATCATCTTTGAGAATTAGCCTTCTCCTCTTTGTTTGAGGAGGGGCTGATGATGTTTTGGATGGAACAGTGATGGTGGATGTAGTGACAGTGGTTTGTGATTGACTAACAGTTGATGAACCAACTGGTGTTTCAACCACCATTGTCATTACAACAGATGTTATAACATCTGTTGTCTTCTGCTGTTTATCAGCAGGTGAAAGTGATGGTTGGATTGTTTTTGGTGGTGACAGTGGTGGTAATGAAGTAGTGGTGTGTGTTGAGGTGAGAATAGATGTTGAAACCACTGAAGTACCAGCAGTAGTTGATACAGCAGGAGTTACAACAGCTGTTTGAGTGGAGGTTTGATGCTGATGGCTTTTGGATGGTGGTTTTGGAGGCTTTGGAAATCTGGATGGGATGGACTTAGGTTTCCTTTTTGTCTTTGGATTTTTGGAATCCTTTGATCCAGAATAACCTTGCTCATACAGTTCCATGAAAGCCCTTTTCTCCTCATTCCACCTTGAAACATCCTTTGCCATTCTATCTCTTTTTACACTTGCTACTCCTTCATCAAGTGCTTCTTGAGTAGCATCAACCTTCTTACTACCATCTGGCACAGGAATTTTTCTGGTCATGGCATCCTTTTCAGGTTCAATGTAGAGACCATCATCTATTCCTTTCTTCTTCCACTCCTGAATTTTCTCCCCCTTTTTGGCATTATCGTCTGGGAGTTGATCAATGAAAAGTACTGTTGGAGGAGCAGTGCCAGTGGTTTGCAAGATCTGAGTTTTGAGAGCCTTCAGATCAGCCTGAGTGTTCTTGAACCTTGACTCCATTGCATTTCTCAGCTGTTGGACATGTTTTTCATGTTGCTGATCTGCCAGTTGTGCTTGTTGATGAAGAAAATGTTGAAATAAATCCCAGAGCTCATTTGTAGCAGGTGCCCTTTGTGGAGCAGGTGCTTGAGGTGGAACAGCAGTTGATTGTACCTTTTGTACTTGTAACACCTGTTGTAGCATATCTTTGAGTTCTGCAACAGAGTTATCAAGTTTTTCAATGCGATCCGTCAATTTCTGGTACTTTAAATCATCACCCAAGTTAATGGGATCATCTGATTTCCCACTAGCAGTGGTTTTATCAGTGGTAGATGTAGGGAGTATACTCCAAACATTAACCACTGATGCCCCTTTTTCTTGGTACTGGGGTCTTCTTCCTTCAACACTTGACAACCTTTTGATGTTGCCAGTAGGATAAATAAATCCACTGGTGGTTGGCAGAGGTGCTATAAAAGGAATTGCCTAACTCAAGGGGTCTAACCTCCTCAGGTTGTGTTGGTGGGTTAGCAAAGATTGATACATCAGACCCAGTCAGTTGTTGAGGTATATTCTCATTGATAGGTGATTGAGAATGACTGGTTAATGCCTGGTTCAAATCAATTGCATCCAACAGCAGTTTAGTTGGTGGGGGAATTATGGATGTGAAGGGTGGTGTAGAAGATGGATTTGCCCCGGGTATTGAGCTGTGGATGATAGAAACAAGTGTTTCCAGAGCATCATGATGTGGAGACCCTATTTGTACAACCTGTTCTTTTTGTGAAGAAGCAGGAGGAGTTTCGGTTATGGATTGAGATATTTGTACCAACTGCTGTGAGGAAGTAGCAGCAGTGGTTTCTTGTGACGTTTGTGTTGTCACTGGCAGAAGCTCTGGTATCTCATCCTCCAGAGATGCCTTTTTGAAGGTTTTGGGGGGTTTTTGTGTTTTTCTTTTTGTTGGCTTTTTGGTGAGTTTAGGTGTGGGTTTCAAAACAGTTGTGCTGCTGATTTGATCACCTTGAGCAGTGGGCTCAGCAGCAGATACCTGAGGAGCAGTTGTAACTGCTAAAATCTGCTCAGGCACCTCTGCTTGTGTTTTGCAAGGTGCTAACATTCTTGAAAAAGTTTCAGTTGTTAAACTGTTTATTTGAGTAGAATCACCTTGGTTTATTACAACTAAATCATCCTTACTGAATTTCTTTGCAAAATAGTAACTTAAAAACCTTGGAAACAGTAAGAATGATTTTGTTTCAACATTATTAACCAAATCTTTGAAAATTTCCCGAGAATAGTTAAAATTTTCTTCTTGAAGAATTGCATATCCCAGATTTTGAATCTTTAAAGGGATTTCATTGAAAGAAGTGGTTTTGTTTGAAACACATAGTAGGAGGGTATGAAATAAAAATCTGGTTGCAGACGGAAAATAACCTTTTTCTAAGGTAATTTTCTTCATCATTGTGGCTTCATACCCTCTCTCAATGAAGTCAGTTTGTAACTCGTTTTTAGTGAAAGAAATTTTACCTTCCTGATCACCGAGTTGAAAGACCTCTGAAATGGATTGTGGCGTGATTTGGACAGCTTTACCCTTTATAGAAGAGTTTATGGTGGTTGCAGTGTCTCCTTGTTTTTCAAGGGTTGCATTCTTCCAGAACTCTCTTTGGGTCGCCAAATAGATTGGTGCATCAGCAGTGATCAAAGTTTTGTACTTTGATTTTGCCATGAGGTCAATGATGGAATCGAAAACATTTGTGGTTCCTGGTTTTGTGAGAAGACCCAGGAGATTGTGAGATGGTTTATGTGGAATTTCAGTGGAGATTGCCTTTTGAGAGGCTGTTTTCGATGATGATTTGGATGAGGGTTTTGAAGATGACTTCGATTTTGTCATTTTGAAGATGAATGATCGAAGAAATTTGTGAGAGATGAGAAGAAAAACTGTTTTGAGAAGAGAATTTTTAAGAATTCAATTCGACGGTAAAACCCTATTTTGGTGATGAATGGGGGATTTTATAGGGAAGAAAGTGAATGCTGAGGTGGCAGCCGTTACAAAAGGTCTGACCAATATGTACTGCCCACGTGACAACCCCTGTGAAAGTGAAGGACAGTACTTGTGTGATAGGGACTGATGAAGGCAGTGGTATGAAAGCAGTGGATGATTTTCACTATCAGTGGATAGCATATCAGTGGATAAGACACTGCTTTTGAACAACAGAGTTTATCAAAGGAATGAGAGAACAGGGGTTGACTTTCAGCAGTGGACAGACTTTTGAAGTAGAGCAGACTTTTGAACAATCAGTGGTTAATGGCATACTTTTAAGGATTTTAATGAAAAATATCATTTTTAGCTATTTTTAAGGATGGAGTTTTGATTTTCTGAAAACATTTTGTTGCTTTTATTCATAGAAAAACAAGATGAAGCTTGTTATTCCATGTTCAGCATCCCAATTCTAGAGACCAAGCTTTCAAAAGTGGCTGTATCAAGTGCTTTTGTGAGCACATCTGCCAGCTGATCTTTAGTTGGGACATGATGCAGAGAAATCAAACCTTTTTCATAGCAATCCCTCACAAAGTGATGTCTGATGTCGATGTGTTTGGTGGTTGAATGGGAAACTGGATTTTTGATGATATTTTCTGCTGCCTGGCTGTCCAACATGAGCGGTGTCTTTAAGGCAGTGATACCAAAATCCAGCAACTGATTTTGAAGCCACAAGAGTTGGGCTGTACAGCTTGCAGCAGCAATGTATTCAGCTTCAGCAGTGGATGTTGAAACAGCTGCTTGCTTTTTGCTTTGCCATGAAACTAAGCAATCACCTAGAAACTGGCACCATTCTGATGTGGACTTCCTTGTTGTGTTGCATCCAGCAAAGTCACTGTCTGAGAAACCTGAAAGCTTGATGTTCCCATTAGCTGGATACCAGATACCAAGTGTGGGAGCACCTTTTATGTATCTGAAGATCCTTTTTACAGCAATGAGATTTGATTTTCTGGGAGCTGATTGACTTCTTGCACAGACACATGTTGCAAACATGATGTCTGGTCTAGATGCAGTTAGGTACAATAAAGACCCAATCATGCTTCTATAAAGTGTTTGGTCAATCAGCTCATCCTTTTCATCAGACATGACTAGCTTATTTGTTGCCATGGGTGTGCTGCATGGTTTACAATCATTCATATCAAATTTGGTTAAAAGTTCTTTAGCATATTTGCTTTGATGAATGAAAGTTCCATTTTGCAATTGCTGTACTTGGAGACCAAGAAAGCATTGTAGCTCACCCATTGCACTCATTTCAAACTCAGCTGTCATGAGTTCTCTAAACTCTTCACACATTGAGTTACATGTGCTTCCAAAAATAATGTCATCCACATAAATCTGGACAATCATTAAATCCTTCCCTCTCCATTTTAAAAATAGTGTTTTATCAATGGTACCTCTTTTGAAACCATTTGAGAGTAGGAAGTTGGAAAGAGTTTCATACCAGGCCCTTAGTGCTTGTTTCAAGCCATACAAGGCTTTGTTTAGCCTGTAGACATGATCTGGATAAAATGGATCCTCAAAACCTGGAGGTTGACAAACATACACCTCTTCTTGAATTGTACCATAGAGGAAAGCACTTTTGATATCCATTTGAAACACCTTCATATTGTGGTTGACAGCAAAGGCCAGGAACAGTTTAATTGCTTCTAATCTTGCAACAGGGGCAAATGTTTCATCATAATCAATTCCCTCTTCCTGTCTGTAACCTTGAACCACAAGCCTGGCTTTATTCTTGACAACAATACCCCTTTCATCAGTTTTGTTCTTGAAGACCCACTTTGTGCCAATGGGACTAACCTCTTCTGGCAGTGGTACAAGCTCCCATACTTGTTGTCTTTTAAACTGTTGGAGCTCCTCTTGCATGGCTTCTACCCAGCTGTTGTCTTTCAGTGCCTCTTGGTACTTGACTGGCTGATGGAGAGATAGAAAACCAGCAAAAAGACAAATGTTTTGGGTTTGGCTTCTTGTGAGCACCCCTTCATTTATGTTGCCAATGATTTGATCAGGTGGATGAGATCTCAAGAAGATTAAATCTCCTTGGTATGGTATGATGGCATTTGTTGGTGAAGGCTGCAGATGTGTATCATCTGAGCTAACCACTGCTGGGGACTTTGATGGTCCAGCAGTGGCTTCAAAAGGTGGTGGAATAGGAGGTAATGAAGTGGACAACTGCTGACTTTTATCCACTGTTTGAGGACTTTTGTCAGCAGTGTTTGAGGATGTGGAAGCAGTGGTTGATGGGCTACTTTGGTCAACAACTGTTGAGGTAGCAGTGGTTGAGCTTTGACAACTGTTTTGAACAGCTGGTGCTTTTCCCTTTGTGGCAGACCTTTGAGGGATGATGATTTCATACCCATAGTCTGGTGTTGTATCCTCTGATGGACCTGCACTGTTAGTCTTGACAGCAGTATTTTCAAAAGTAAATTTTTCAAGATCAAACAGATCTGCAGGGTTTGCTGGGATTTTCATTGATGAAAGTTCATTGAACTTAACATTCAAAGTCTCCTCCACTGCCTTGGTCCGTGTATTGAACACTTTGTAGGCCTTGGCAGTGGTTGAGTATCCCAGATGATAACCACAATCAATTTTGGCTGCAAATTTTGAAATGGAATCTTTTAAGTTCAAAATAAAGCATGGGCAGCCAAACACCTTGATGTATGAAATCAGTGGTTTAATTTTATACAGAATTTCATAGGCAGTCTTTTTGTGCCTAGGGTTTATTAAAACTCTGTTCTGAACATAGCAAGCAGTGTTTACTGCCTCTGCCCAGAAAGTTAATGGCAAACCTGAATCTGCAAGCATGGTTCTGGCAGCCTCAATCAAAGTTATGTTCTTCCTTTCCACAACCCCATTCTGTTCTGGTGTTCTAGGGATGCTGTACTGCCTTACAATCCCTTTCTTCACACAGAAGGCATCCAACTCCCTATTTTTGAATTCTGTGCCATTGTCACTCCTGAAGCTTTTCACTGGAAGGTCAAATTGCTTTTCAACCTGTGTTACAAAGTCTTGCAAAATGCCTGCAGTCTCATCTTTTGAGTGTAAAAAGAAAGTCCATGTAAACCTAGAAAAGTCATCAACAATAACCAAACAATATCTTTTCTTTTTGAGGCTCATGACTTGAACTGGGCCAAACTAATCCATGTGTAGCATTTGCAAACACTGGGTTGTTTTGGACTCTTCAATGGACTTGTAAGAACTTTTGTGCTGTTTTCCTTTTAAACAGGAAATGCAATGTTCAGGACATGAAAACAATTTTTGTGGTAGGCCTCTCACCAAACCATTTTTTGAAATTTCTGTGATTGTCTTAAGATTTGTGTGCCCCAGCCTTCTGTGCCAAAGTTCTGTCTCTTTGTTAGAGGCAGCTGAGAACAGACAGGCATCAGCTCTGGGACACTCTTTTGACATGTCAACAACATAAACATTGCCACTTCTTTGAGCAACAAGTTTAGTTTGACCAGTTTTGATTATTGCTTCAATCTTTTTGACCATTTCTGGTCCAACAATCCTACAACAGTCTTTTGTGAAGAATGACCCAAATCCCTTGTCACTCATTTGGGACACACTCAGAAGGTTGAATTTTAGGTTGTCTATTAGATTGACATTTTCAAATTTTACATTTCCAGATTGCACTGTACCAGACCCCAGAACTTTCCCTTTACTATTATTCCCAAAGGATATACCACCCCCTCCATGGATTTTAAAGTCTTTGAGGAGGGCTTTACATCCTGTCATGTGCCTGGAGCCTCCACTATCTACATACCAAAGACTATCAAAGCATGCAGAAGCTCCCTGCACATGAAGTAAAAGGGTTAGTTCAATAAGGTCTCCAAAGCCAACAAGGCTTTGGATGGGGTCTGAACAGTGTCTGGGATGGATGCAAAATGAAGAACAGTGGTTAGGTCAGAGGTTTGGACTGTTTTAGGACAGTGTTTCTCTAACCACTGTTGTGGGTCCTGACCAATCACCTGCTGGTAACCAAAAGGATGCCTGTTCACTTTGGGTTTAGAGGGCCTTTTGTAGGCCTCATAAACGTGTGGAATCCTTTGGTAAGACTGTTTTTCCTTGCCTTTTCTGAATTGATTAGCAGGGGGTGCATCAGTAACCTGAACATCTCTTTTGACAGATATTTGGTTCAGCTGTTTTGTGACAGCTGTTTGAACTGGCACAAACAGTGGTTGTTTCTTGGTGAATTTGACAGATGTTGATGATGATGATGGACTCAAGGATGTTTTAGCAGTGTACTCATTCTTTTTCACATCAAAGTTTTTGAGATACACACATGCTTGAGTTTTGTGGTTTGTTTTACCACAGACAATGCAACCTTCAGCTGAAACAATGACACTTGTTCTGTTTAAATCATAAGCTTTTAAGTGGAAACAATCTTTTGTTAGATGATTCCTTTTCTCACAGAATTCACAAAACAAGTTATCAATTTTTTCTTTCTTCTTTCTCTTTTCAGACTCCTTTGCAGCAGAGGTTTTAACCACTGCTGGGATGTCCTTGAGAGGTATGACTTTAGCTTTTGGAGCCTTGACACCATCAATTGATGTAAAGTCCATTGGCTTGAAATTTTCAAGAATGTCACACTCATCAGACCATTTTGGTTTAAACTGGTACTCTTCAAGCTCCTCAAAAGTAGAGGATCCCATTGGTCTGTCAAGTGTGATTTTGTTACCAAGTTTGTCAGTGATTTTCACTTCTTGGCCATTCTTGTTTGTGGGGATGAACTCAGTGGTTACATCAGTGGTTTGAACAGATTTTCCAAAAGCAGTGTTTTCATCATCATGTTTTCTATAGCCAACCCCAAATTTCACATTGCTTTTTATCTGTTTTTCAAGCATAACCTCATATCCTCTGCAGGATTCCACCCATCTTTCACAAGTAATCTGGGTGGATTCCAACTCCTTTTTGCAAACTTGGTATTTTTCTACCATAGTTTGAAGTTGGGTTTTGGTTATGCTTTGCTCTTCTTTAATACAGCTGATCTCTTTTTCTTTTTCAGTCAATTTGTTTTTAAGTTCTTTTAAAGACCTTTCAAATTTAACCTCATCAGACAAGATTTTATCCCGAAGGTTTTCATTCACCTCTTTGATGTTAGCAAAAGCAATTATGCAATTGTCAGAACACAGTTTTTCAAGAACTTGAGGAGATACCTTGGCAGCTGCCATCATTGCACAATCACATTGATGATCTTCCTCATCATCAGCTTCCACCTTCTTTTCACCAGCTTTTTCTTCCTTCTCTTCTTCTTTGTCCTCTTCGGACCATGGATCTGTCATTGGTTCAATCAGGGTACCTGAACTTTCTCCCAACAGTAGTTCACCAGCCACAGCAGTAACCACTGCTTCAGTCACCTCTTCCACTGTTTCAAAGCTCTGCTGTTCCTCCTCAGTTTCAACCCCCTCCTGTATTGACTCTAATGCCATCAAACAAAACTCATCATGAGAAGAATCATTAGAAGCATAGAGTGCAAAATTTTCATCACTAAGGTCTTCAGGCATACTGCTCCAGTCAACAAACCCTTGAGTGAAAAAACTTTGTTGATCTGGTTGTGCTGCTGCTGGAGCAGTGGTTTGAGGTGCAACAGGTTGCACTTGTGGAACAGTAGTTTGGACATAATGTACTGGCACAGGGGCAGCAGCATAGTGAGCAGTGTTCACTTGAGCTGCTGGGGCATACTGGGCATAGTGCACAGTGCTTTGGTTTTGAGGTCTAGGATTTGAGCTAGGATGAGTAATTATGGGACCAGTAGTTTGACTCCTACATTCCCTAGCGAAATGTCCCAACCTATTACACTTGTAGCACTTGATTTTCGATTTATCCAACCCAACCCTTAGATTCCCATGCAAACCTAGGAATTTTCGCCTTGTTCTTTTGTAAAATTTGCTAGTTCTAACACTTAGCAAAGCCAGTTGGTGCAGGATGTCCATTTCCTCTAAGTCAGTGGGATCAAAATGTTGCAAATCATTTAGTTCAAAACTTAAATTGTCTGACATCTGGTTTTCGTTTGCAGTGAATGCATAACTAGTAGAGTGAGGATCAGGGTTGTTGAAATTTGCACCAGCAGTTATGTCAATGAAGTGATCATAACCCTGATCCTTACCACTGCTCCCAGATTCTTCTTGACCCAGAAGAGCAGTATTACCGAAAGTGTAATCATCGGTAACTTTTCCTGACTCTTGTAACCTCCTTTTCTGGTTCAACTCCCTTTCGTAGGTCAGGAGTCGGCCGTAGAGTTGGGTCAAGGTCAGATCCTTGAATTCAGGTGAATTTCGGGTGACAAAAGCTATGGTGTCCCATTTTTCTGGCAGTGACCTGAGGAACTTGCTATTTTGAGTTGAGTTTGTAAAAGTAGTGTTAATAAGCCTCAGTTCACTGATGAGACAACTGAAACGTTCAAATTGTTGCGTTAGTGATTCACCTTTAACGTAGCAAAATGTTTCATACTGTTGGTTCAGGATTTCCCTATTGTTTTCTATGACTTCCTCGGTTCCCCCAAACTGTTCCTTAAGTGCGTCCCATAATTCTTTGGCACTGTTACAGTGTAACAGTCCAGCATATATCTCATTGGGCAGCGCTGATGCTACGATGCTAAACGCTTTAGCATCTAGTTCGATCTTTTGAAAATCGGTTTCGGTATAATTTTCAACTGGTTTTGGAACGAACTTTTTAGCATCTTCAGCGCTTGGCACTGAAGGAACATGGGGACCATAAATGACAGACTTCCAACAACCTGTGCTTTGTTGAGCAAGGATGTGACCCATCCTTCTCTGCCAGATGTTGTACTCATTTCTTTTTAGCATAGGTGGTTTAAAAAATGAGCCGATGTTGTTTTTATCATCTTGAGAATGTGACGTCATTCTTGTTTTTTATAGACACTGAGAAATCAACTTTAATGGTGATTAATCCTTGCTCTGTTTTTCAACGGACGAACAAACTATCAGTATCAACTGTTATGAGCTGAACTTTTTACGTCAAAATGATTGTTAGATCAAATTTGACTGTCCAAGCTCTGATACCAATTGTTGGATCTGAGTTTGTTTCTGATTGTATTTTCGTTTGAAATTAAGATGGAAATGAAAGAGTTGTGCAGCGGAATTAAGATGAAAACAAACTTTGCATACAATCAAAAGAGAGTAATACTTTAATCAAACATCTTTACACAATGAATCGAAAGATTGAATTTATAATCAAGTAATGGATTTATATTGAATCTATAATCACGTAATGCTTTATGTTGAATGTGTAATCACGTAATGTGGATTCAAAATCATGTAGTCATGTGTTGGGTATTCAAAATCACGTAATCACGTAATAAACTAATGGGTATTCAAACTCTTGTATTTTTTTAAGAAAACTATAGCAATATGCTGCTCGAATTAAAGAGAATGAAATGCTTGTTAATACGGTGTATTTTTTTTTAAATATTAACGTAAGAAAAAAGATATAGCGGTTTGAAAATCAAAGTGGGAAAATTGTTTAAGTGAGAAAGGACTAAATTACCCTTCAAGCCAAGAATACTTGTCCTCCTTTCGACCTCGCGTATGCTTCGTACGAATCTTCTCTCATGTACAGGATCCATTCTCTTTATATAATATAGCAAAGAGATAAAAATGAGTACAGACCAAAATGTTTTAGGCTTACTGTCTAAGAAAAAAAAGCATATGTTCAAACCCCATATACTACGGGTATATTTTGAGGGTCACGACGATAAGAAACGGAAAACGTTGAAGACAATACTAGAGGGTTTAAAGTTCACTTAAAATCAAATAGGTTTATTAGCTCGTAAATGAATTTGTGGCATGTCGTATGAACGTGTGGTTCTCGATTTTACTTAGGACCAAGAGGTCTGGTTTGGCTTTCTAAATACAACCAATTATGATCACGTACATGATTTTTGATATTATATAAATTTAAAAAAAAACTTTATTATATGGCATAAATTTTTGGTTATTTACGAGTTTTCTCTTTCACTATCATGTGACATGGTTTAACTAGAATACAAATGGAGTTAGTATGGTGGAGTGAAATTACAATAAAATAAAAACATTGGTATTAAATTATAAAACATTTTTGATAATAGCAATGGCCTATAAACCACAAGGACCAAAACCGCCATTTACTCAAGTATTTTTATTGATGAAATGACTGAGACTTCCAAATACACAACATATCCTAGGATTAGATTATTTGTCCCATAAATATTATGATTATTTTATTAATATTGAGAAGATAATTGATTCCGCGATTAATGGTACAAATCACGGCTTTTTTAATCTAACTAAAACTAAAAGTCAACGAAAAATTCTTCTGGTTTACCAATTACGTAAAAACAAAACATGTAATACATAATATTTCATATGGAATACCTAATATTTCAGGTATAATCATGTATTAAGGATAAATAATATACAAAACATTAGCCAAATCAACGTATAATACCCACATAATGTCGTATACAAAAGATTTAATCGCGTAATAAAGCATAAACAATCAAGTTTTTATTATTAAATGTGTAATCACGTAAGAAGCATAATTGTAATAACATTAGTTATAACAAATCATATTAAATTTGTAATCATATAATATAATGGATTTATATTGAATGTGTAATGATTTATGTTGAATATGTAATCACGTAATGGGTATTCAAAAATCACGTAATCATGTGTTGGGTATTATAATGGGTACTATGTATTTAAATCATGTAATCACATAATGGGCCGGGTATTCAAAATCGTGTAATTTTTTTTAAGAAAACTATAGCAATAGACTGCTTTAATTAAAGATAATAAAATACTCGTTAATATGGTGTATATTTTTTTAAGGGTGAGGATCAAATAGGAAGTTTATTTTGGCTAGAAAGTATAGAAAGCAATAGGATTAGGACATGTGGCAAAATTTAAAATAAAAAGAAAGGGTATTTTAGTCAATCTTATCCTTTTCTTCTTCCTTCTTCTTCCCAGTAACATCAAAACCCACCATTTTCAAAACCCACCAACTTCAACCATTTCTTCACTTTCTATCTCAATAATCACTACATTATAGTGCGATTTTCGTCACCAATCAATGATTCAAACACCCGATCAACGTGTTCTTCAGCTTTTTTAAGAAAACCCAGTTTAATTTCATACAAAATCTCGTTTTTTCCGGTGATTTTGAAGATAATCACTTGATCCGTTCGGTTCGATTCGATCTCTGATAAGTGTTTCAATCATTCAAATTTCGTCAATCGTTAAAGAAACCGACTTCGATCCATGTAAGAAATTCTTTAATTTCATTTTTATTATCTGGATTTTTGATTTAGTCACTGCGTTTTACGATCTTGGCGGGGTCCGGGGGCAGCGCCCCTGGTAGCAGGGGCGGCAGCCCCTGGCGGGGTCCAAGTTCAATGCGTTTTAAATTGCTTTAATAAAAAGTCCTATTTATTTTATTATTTTATCCAATAGGAAACCCTAATTGAGACACCCAAGTGATTCTCCACAAACCCTAAAATTTTCAGAATCATTAGAATCAGGATCAGGGCCCCTAAAACTCAGGGGGGTAAAACCCTAGTTACGATTATCTACATAAAACGCTGTCAAAATTGAAATTTACGAATCTGTCAACTCAGCAAGCCTACAAACACACGTAGCTACCCTATGGAAATAGGTGTCCCTTACGGACCGTAAGGGATGAGGCTTACGGTCCGTAAGCCGGGGTCAATTTTGTGTATAAATAGAGGGCCTTGGGACTTGAATTCTGGAGTTGAAACGACGTAAAATCTCGTTACGTACACTGAGTTATATCAGAAATAGTCTAAAAACACACACGAATCACAAATCGTCGCCGCAATACAGGGTAATAACTCGATCGCTGATACGATTCAATGTCCGATCGATTAAACTATCCAATGGATGTTTAAGTGCTGCCCACATTAGGGTTATGCTTTGTCATTCGTCGTTAATTCGATGGATGTTTAAGTATCGCACTTTGTCATTCGTTGTGAGGGTTGATCTCGTGAGTTATCGTAAATGTTGTATTGATTACTAACCCAGTTTTGTGTGCATTGTTATTTAAATTAGGTTAACAAGGCTAATCAGTAGACTAGACTCTGTCCGTGTTAAATCTGCAATGTGAGTCATTCTCTTTTTATCAAATTACTTTCAAAATCATGTTTATTTTCAATGGTTATAATTACAGGGATTAAGTCTATGTAATCTCCATATTACAGCCGGTATGTGGGGTTTTGTATACATTACTTGATAATCTTCACCATTGGACAACGAGTTAGCCAATGGGTGATATGACCATAGTCACAGAAACAAGTCGAGTGACAAATACCGAGGGTAGTTGGTTGATATCAGAAACATTGTAATCGCTCTTAATACTGTAGATTATAACAAAAGTGTCGTTTTAGCAAAATGAATGATTCACTCAGTATTTCCCGCTGATAAAACCTTTTTCAAACATGTTTCAGGTAATTACAGTAGATTGGAGTAAGAGTTGGATACAGCACTGAAAGGCTTCAAGAAGTGGCTTATTTTATTAATTATATCAAATTAAGGAAATATTGTTTTATGTAATCAAATTTATCTTTATTAAAGCTACCATTGTAAAACATGGGTTTATTCCATCTATTTAATAAATAAAATCCGGTGTTTTCTAAACTCTGATATTTTTCCTAACTCACGGTCCTGATGAAATTTCCGCTGCAAAATTTTCAAAATAATCACCGGTACCACGCGGCTGTTCGCGGCTCCCGATTCCGTCCAGGGTGGGTCGGGGGTCGTGACAGTGTTCATGGCCCCGTTAGCCACTTTTTACGATAATTGTGGGTTGAACTGCTAACGACGGTTTCAGAAAAAGACAAATCTAACCGGCCAGGTTGCATCCGGTTTAGCGGTTTAACAGTTCGGTTTGACACTTTAAACAGTTTTTTTTTTCAGAATCATTAATTTGTATCATAAAAAAAAGTACGGATAAAGGGTGAGGAAAATAATTCAAAAAATAGTTCTAGTACCTTGTCTTCCAATCCTTGAAAGAGGATTATAGGGCAAGAAAAGTGATCAACAAAATTGATAGGTGATCTCACAAGAATTCTTTTTCACCCCATGTTGCAATGTTAATAAAAAAAATTCAGCTAATAATTCATGTACACAATGAGATACGTAAAAGCCATTGCAATACAGGAGTGAAAGTAAATAATAAATAATAATTACCAACAATACTATCCAAGTCATGGGACTCAAATTTGTGAGTTTCTTCTTTCAGCAACTTCAGGTCCGCTATATGTTTAAGACCGTTACCATATGTTAAATGCAGTGGTGACAAGTTGAGCGGGTTAGATAACGGGGCAAATTATAAAACAAATGAGCACTTACACCATATAGAGAAGCTCTAGCCTTAAAAGTATTCTTGAATGCAAGTGCAACCAATGTTGTGTAACCACCAGCAGAGCCTTCAAAACAATTGGCGCGGGTGATGCCAGGAATGATGACAACTGTATGACTGTTACGTTTTCTGTAAACAATTTCACTTCTGTTTTATTCGATTCTAGTGCCGATTGGAGTCTCGTGACTTTGAAGTTCACTAGATAGTTAGGATTGACGCCAACCCCCTTTTGGAAACCAAATACATTGAGGAATTGGCTGACGCTCAGCCGATTGAAGCATCCCATATTTATGTTGGGTGCAAACTCGATTTTCTAGGTCAAGTGTTTGACACTGATCTCTTTCCTGTTAATCTTGGTAGCTTTAATGTAGTCATTGGTATGGACTGGTTGACCAAACATCGAGCTGAACCTAACACTCATTTATTCAAAACTGCTAAACCTAACACTGATACGACTAGTGAATTTCGGGATGAAATTCCCTTTCAAGTTGGGTATGATGTGGTACCCGAGGAAAATCCACAGTCATCTTAACTCACCATTTCATTTTTCTGAGACTACTTATCAAATTTCGGGACGAAATTTCTTTCAAGTTGGGGATGATGTGACAACCCACAACTTCAAGTCACTAATTTAACCTAACCACAGTTAACTTAAGTTATACATTCATAGCACTGCATTTAACTAGGGTTAGTTAAATGAGTCTACGTTGGTAATTCGGGGAATTACCGGAACACACACATGATAATTCTCGAACATTGACAACCACCGCAAATAATAATTATAAACGGATGGCTTATACGAAATTTATGTGTTGCATGACAAATACGTGAACTGCATGCTTTAATTGTAAATTACATGATAGTATGTGGTTTTTGTGTAAAAGTTATATTATTAGGGGGTGTTTAGAGTAATTGTGAAACTATAATAAACTACTCAAAACCCTAAGTTCTCCATAACTTCTCTGTACGCATTTTTACACTCTCTAATCATCTCCAATCCTCCTTCAATCACTCTTGGCTTCACAAGTTCACACATCAATTCTTGACCTTCAATTCATCTAGATTTAACCAGAGGTAAGTGTTTATGATTGCATGATATGTTGTTAATCTTGTTCCTTTGATTTATACAAACCCTAGATATCCAAACAACTGATTGTGTGTGATTGTTTATGGCAATGAATACGTAATTGTTAGACAAATGATTGTGCAATGATTGTTTGTTGTTTGTGGTATGATATCACTATTAGATTGTTTGATTTGATGCCTGACATGGTAGATTTCTATGCATTTGGGGGGTTTCTGTTCATAGAAATCTTGAAGAATGAAAATTCTGATTGTTGTCAGACTTTGTGAAGTCACAAAGTTATAATGTCTGCACTTGTAGTTTCTTTGAAACTGTCCGCACTTGTTATCCCAAGATGTGTCCGCATTTGTTAAAAAGGAATAGATGTTCGTACTTGTTTATAAAAGAAATCCGCACTTAGTGTATAATGTTGGGTCCGAATTTGTGTATCGTATACACTCCCAAACTGGTGCAATATGTGAGGTCCGAACTTACAAGCCTTGTTGATGTCCGCACATAACTTAGTTGAAAAACATCCGCATATGTGTTGCCTCAATGTCCGCACTTAATGTTCTCTTCATGTCCGCACTTATGAAAAAATCTATGGTCGTACATAAGATATCATAGCAGTCCGTACTTGTGTCTTATTTAGGTCCGCACATAACAATCATGTATTTATTTAATTAAGGCCGCAAATGTGATGTTGGTTTAAGGTCAGTACATGTTTAACTTCGAAGGGAGTCCGCACATATTTGCTTTGAAAGGTTGTCCGTATTTACATTTAGGAATGTGATCAGAATTTACATTATAGTGTCTGTATATATGCATCTAAGGGTCCGAACTTGTTAGCATGGTCAGGGTTATAGTGTCCGCATATATGCATCACTCGGTATAAACTCAAGTTGATTTACACTTCGGCGTAAATTCTGTCGAGTCAAATATAATATGTTTTTGTGCTTTTTATGTGCGTTTTCAGTTGGCGTACGTTTTTGACGTAAATTTTGTTCGGAAACGAGTGCAGTCAAATATAATATGTTTTCGTTAGACATTATAAATTCGAGTTACTTTACGTTTCGACGCCGCGACAACGCGTGGGAGAAATTTACTAGTTAACTCTATTACAAAACTCATATATCCTAGCTACAGATAAATACGTAAGCTCGTATCATTGCAAGTTGTAATAACGATACCATTATGAATCCTCTGGATCAATTATACTATCTAGATTCTTTTTGTTTTCCTACAACATACTTAGATATTTAATAAATACATATAAAAACAAAAAGAATCTGAATCTTAGTCAATAAAATAGAATGAATGGGGTTCTCATATTCTAAACTGTTTAAGAAAATCCACATGCGTAGATTTGTTTATGTTTTTTATTGTGTTAAAAACGTTTATCAAATCTACAATATTTAACATTTAGTTTCACATGGTAAATAGATGATTGAGTATGCATGAATTATATCATGTTTAGTAACACTATTTATAACGTTTTGAATTTTAATATCCATCTAAACTTATTATATGTAGAAAGAATATGGTGTTCCGATTTCTTAATCAATGAAATGACGTTGATGGTTACATAGACTCACGACACTAAGGCTACATGGTATGGTGCCCATGATCCAACACCTAGGCGACACATCATAGTCCTTCCAAGGATGATCCATCCCACAAAACTAGTGGAAATGGGAGGATGGTCCTAGATGATCCTACCCCACCACTTTTATATTTTTTATTTTTTAATCTTCTACTTTTTTTAACATTTAACAAATAAATTAACAAAATATTTTCAATAATATTAAAAAACATTAAATAAACTTAAAAAAACGTAAACTTAAAAAAAAACATAGACTTAAAAATAACATAGACTAAAAAAAACATAAACTTAAAAAAATCCTAATATATTAAAAAAAGCTACTAGTCTTTGTCCTGCACGTGGTCGTCTGGTTCGTTTTGAGCGTTGTTCCAAATATACTCCACCAAGTCCGCTTGTAGGTTATGATGTGTGTACTCGTTACGTAGAGCGAACATGTTCAAATCTTGTTGTTCCCCACTAACTAACTGGAACATAATTTCCGGTAGACGTGTTTTCGTCGTACTCACATATCGCTCTACCTTCGTCTTCTTCGATGACCATGTTATGGAGGATGATACAAGCGTACATAATGTGTCGTAACCTCTTTGGTGTAGCTGAACCTGCTGGATGTTCAATGATATGCCATTTTTTTGTAGAACACCAAAAGCCCGTTCAATATCTTTTCTCGCACCCTCTTGATACTTCGCAAATTTTTTTCTTTTTTCGTCTGTCGGGTGCGGAATAGTTTTAACGATTGTTGAGTACGTTGGGTATATTCCATCTGCTAGGTAGTAACCTCGCCTGTATTCCACCCCCGAAACCGTAAAACTTGTGTCTGGACCTGTTCCCGCCACTATATCGTCAAATATCTGTGACTGGTCTTGGTTTAATTTTGCTCATCTAGTTAGCCGTTGGGACGACGCTTCATCACCTGCCATGAAGACCTTAGCCGCGTTCATAATCATGTTTTCCATAAATGCGTCATTCTCTTCCGAAGATGATGAATACCACGTAGACGAAGAAGATGAAGAAATGGAAGAAGGTGAAGCCATGGTAATTTTTGAGAGAGAGATGGGGTGGTAGTTGGTAAAAAATGAAATAAAAAATGTTGAGTTTTTATAAAAAGGGAAGAAGGTTTATAAAATGTGAGAGAGATAAGAGATTGTAGTGGGTGAAAAGTTGTAAAAAATGGTGTAAAAGAGGTGATTATTTATAAAAGTGGGAGTGAATTTGGTATTTATTTTAAAAATAGCCGTTGGTTTTTAAATTAAAAGTTGAATTTAATTTTTTTTTATTTCAACAGTCATAACACATCTCGGTCCCCACATCTTTTTTGTCTTTTTCTGCCCGTCTCAAACGTCTTCTTATCGACGGAGAGTATGGTGTATTAGTGTATGCACCACTACAAACATATTTGAATTAAAACTACCATTATTTATTAGGAATATTGGATTTTAATAATCCTAACTATTTGTTGTTGGTTGCTAACAATCTCAACTTCAAAAATAACAACCGGCAATCTCAACTATTAACATATTGGTCTTCCATTGACCCTGACTAACAGAACCCTAACGCTGTTAGACTCCGGTCGTCGAAAAACGTTTTTAGCCAGAAAACTCAATTTTTGCCAGAAAACTCAACCTTTTCGTCTCAAACCTCTTTGTAGCCTTATTACAGACCTTTAGAAACCTTTTTCTAGTAAAAGTCATAACTATTGAGGTCGCTGGAAAATTCCTTTCTTGTTGGAAAACTTCTGTTTGGCCGGAAAACTCAACATTTTCGTCCCAAACCTCTTTGTAACCTTAGATCGGACCTTTAGGAACCTTTTCTGGCCAAAAACGTTTTTCCGGCGACCAGAGACTAACAGCGTTAGGGTTCTGTAAGTCATGGTCCATTGGAGGCTAATATGCTAATAGTTGGGATTGCTGATGGTTATTTTTGAAGTTGGGACTGTTAGCGGCCAATGGAGAATAGTTACTTATTAAACTCCAATATTCCTATTTATTATCCATACTATGTTTAAAGAATTTGAAGCACAAAACTATGACTTCATAAAACTAGGAATTGTACATGGTTGTTGAACCCAAATCTATCAGGGAGGGCCCAAGCCCAAGTACTTTGAGGCTTGAGCTTTGGGCCTCCAAATAAACAGGGTCTCCAGCTTTAAAAAAAATTAGTAATAATTATATATGATATTTGGGCTGGGTTGCGATGGATAGTATTGATGTATAGCAGAATTGTGGGGGCAATGCATATGGAATATTGTATTTGGGCGGCAATTGCGATTTACTCAATTTTTTTTGAGGGAAAAGGCCTCTAGTTTTACTTCGCTTTAGGCCACCAAAATGGTTGAGCCGGCCCTGAAATCTATTTAGAGAAACGCCTAGAAGAATCAAACATTTGATCGAGGACAATGACGAGGACCATAGCAATGGCAGGATCGATAGATGGTTGTACCACCAAAGCAAAAACATCTCCCCCAAGTGCCACCTCTCCTTTGGCTTCTTTCCTCCTAATTTCAGCAACACACCGGTGCTTGTCATCATACACCATGCACGACTTTTGAGCATATGATCCTTGGATCTCATAGATCACATTTCTTTTGTTCCTGTTCTTTGATGATCCTACTGTGCTCACATATGCTAGTGACTTGGTGTTTAAGACATTCACATGTTTGGTCACTGAAAATCGGGGATTTACACTTTCACCATCATAGACAAGAAAATTGTCTGCTAGGCTTAACATCTGGGGATAATAAATCATATCACTAATCAGTTTGTGTACAACTTTAAGATGATTTTTTTATGAAAGTTATTACAGGTGTAGAAATAAATATACCTTGCGCCTAACGGTGTGGAGACTGCAGCCTAACGCATCCATGAGAACAATCTCCCGGTTTCCTTTCACGAAATAGTTGTCTACTCGAAATGCAAGATTTCCATTGGAGTTGTACACTGTAAACCCGTCGCAACTGAAGATCAAAGACTTCTTCCACACCGTCAAGACGATTGGATTATTAGTGTTTACAACTGGAATGATGGTCTCACTCTCAGAATAAACTTTTGCCATGAAGAAGCACTTGAGAATGCCTTTGAAATTTTGGAGCAACTATACTACAAGGTATATATCCCATATTCAACGAACACTTTTAAGGGGATGCTTAAAGCAAGTGATGCTGCATAGTTATAGCATAGGTTTTATTTATTTATGTTTTCTTCATGCATAAACACGTGAAACATAATAAAGAATTTGGGTACCACTAACTACATAATAAATTGAAACTATTTAACATATTGTTAATGTTTTAATCACTAGCCAAGCTTTTTTTTTTCTTATTATTATGCTATTTTCTTTTTGACGATGGTACATGAGATTGAGTTTGCACTATTGATCGAATATTTTGTAAATAGTTCAAAATTTTCATATAATCATGTTTATATAACTTCCTAGTTTATATAATGTATCCAGATCTTGTACAAGATTTTGTAAATAGTTCAAAATTTTCATATAATCATGTTTATATAACTTCCTAGTAGGGATGGCAATGGGTCGGGTTCGGGTCGGGTATTGGCAATCCCATACCCGTACCCAGTTATAAAATCGCGTCCCATACCCGACCCAATACCCGTCGGGTAGTTGTCGGGTTATTACCCGTCGTGTATCGGGTAAACCCACGGGTATTGGGTTTACCCATTAGTTTGTTAAAAGATATACATTGGGATTTCTAAATACATTTTCTACTATTATAATTATTATATTATTTTATTTATACAACAACTATTATAAATTAAAAATATACATTACATACATTTAAGTGTTATCATAAATTAATAATAACTTTATAATACCTATACACTCATATGCATATACTTCACACCATACAAAATATAAATACTATTATCAAATGCATATACTAAAAGAAAATATATTTTTTCACATTATGAACATACTAAAATAAATTACTAATAGACAAGGGTTAATAGAAAATAAAAGTATAAATCAAAAAAATCAGGTAGATGATCGGGTATATAGTTCGGGTAAACGGGTATGTGGTTTCGGGTAATCGGGTCGGGTATCACCTAATCCCATACCCGACCCATACCCGCGAAAATTTTTAAAACTAATCTCATACCCGGCCCAATACTCGTCGGGTATCGGGTATACCCGTCCCATTTGTGTCGGGTTCCGGGTATACTGGGCATGGGTATTTTTGCCATCCCTACTTCCTAGTTTATATAATGTATCTAGATCTTGTACAAGAGTCTTCTCTTGTACGAAGGATATATAGGTGAGAATCCCAGCCATTGATCTACCAAGATCAATGGCTCAAAACTAGGGATGACATTTTTGTAATTACGATGTTCAAACAATTGAAGAAACAAATGCAGAAATGGTATTCTGATCCTTTCCCGCTTTAACTCATTTCCCCTTGATTTTCAAGCTACTATAACTTTTTCATACGTTAATATACTTTTTTGAAATTACACCGTATTAACGAGCATTTCATCCGTTTTAATTCGAGCAGTCTGTTGCTATAGTTTTCTTTAAAAAAATTACATGCTAATAGTTGGGATTGCTGATGGTTATTTTTTAAGTTGGGACTGTTAGCGGCCAATGGCGAATAGTTGGACTTATTAAACTCCAATATTCCTATTTATTATCCATACTATGTTTAAAGAATTTGAAGCACAAAACTATGACTTCATAAAACTAGGAATAGTACATGGTTGTTGCACCCAAATCTATCAGGGACGGCCCAAGCCCAAGTATTTTGAGCCTTGAGCTTTGGGCCTCCAAATAAACAGGGCCTCCAGCTTTAAAAAAAAATAGTAATAATTATATATGATATTTGGGCTGGGTTGCGATGGATAGTATTGATGTATAGCAGATTTGTGGGGGCACTGCATATGAAGTATTGTATTTGGGCGGCAATTGCGATTTACTCAATTTTTTTGAGGGAAAAGGCCTCTAGTTTTACTTCGCTTTATGCCACCAAAATGGTTGAGCCGGCCCGGAAATCTATTTAGAGAAGCGCCTAGAAGAATCAAACATTTGATCGAGGACAATGACGAGGACCATAGCAATGGCAGGATCGATAGATGGTTGTACCACCAAAGCAAAAACATCTCCCCCAAGTGCCACCCCTCCTTTGGCTTCTTTCCTCCTGATTTCAGCAACACACCGGTGCTTGTCATCATACACCATGCAGGACTTTTGAGCATATGATCCTTGGATCTCATAGATCACATTTCTTTTGTTCCTGTTCTTTGATGATCCTACTGTGCTCACATATGCTAGTGACTTGGTGTTTAAGACATTCACATGTTTGGTCACTGAAAATCGGGGATTTACACTTTCACCATCATAGACAAGAAAATTGTATGCTAGGCTTAACATCTGGGGATAATAAATCATATCACTAATCAGTTTGTGTACAACTTTAAGATGATTTTTTTATGAAAGTTATTACAGGTGTAGAAATAAATATACCTTGCGCCTAACGGTGTGGAGACTGCAGCCTAACGCATCCATGAGAACAATCTCCCGGTTTCCTTTCACGAAATAGTTGTCTACTCGAAATGCAAGATTTCCATTGGAGTTGTACACTGTAAACCCGTCGCAACTGAAGATCAAAGACTTCTTCCACACCGTCAAAACGATAGGATTCTTAGTGTTTACAACTGGAATGATGGTCTCACTCTCAGGATAAACCTTTGCCATGAAGAAGCACTGATTAGAAAGAGAAGGAGAGGACACTTGAGAATGTCTTTGAAATTTTGGATGGTGGAAGTTTAGGGTGGGACTCTACATTTTTTATAGTAACTATACTAAAAGGTATATATCCCATTCAATGAACACTTTTGTAATAAGGGGATGCTTAAAGCACGTCATGCTGCATAGTTATAGCATAGGTTTTATTTATTTATGTTTTCTTCATGCATAAACACGTGAAACATAATAAAGAATTTGGGTACCACTAACTACATAATAAATTGAAACTATTTAACATATTGTTATTGTTTTAATCACTAGCCAAGCTTTTTATTTTCTTATTATGCTATTTTCTTTTTGACGATGGTACATGAGATTGAGTTTGCACTATTGATCGAATATTTTGTAAATAGTTCAAAATTTTCATATAATCATGTTTATATAACTTCCTAGTTTATAATGTATCCAGATCTTGTACAAGATTTTGTAAATAGTTCAACATTTTCATATAATCATGTTTATATAACTTCCTAGTTTATATAATGTATCCAGATCTTGTACAAGAGTCTTCTCTTGTACGAAGGATAGGTGAGAATCCCAGCCATTTATCTACCAAGATCAATGGCTCAAAACTAAGGATGACATTTTTGTAATTACCATGTTCAAACAATTGAAGAAACAAATGCAGAAAGGGTATTCAGATCCTTTCCCACTTTAACTCCTTTCCCCTTGATTTTCAAGCGACTATAACTTTTTCATACGTTAATATATTTTTTTGAAATTACACCGTATTAACGAGCATTTCATCCATTTTAATTCGAGCAGTCTATTGCTATAGTTTTCTTTAAAAAAATTACATGATTTTTGAATACATATTACGTGATTATGAAACCCAGCATGACTACGTGATTTGAATACCTATTACGTGATTTCATTAGAGTATGTGAAACCTCGCTAAGTGATTACGTAATTACATAAAAATAGCTGACTATGTATTACTACGTGACTACGTAATTTTGAATACTCATTTCGTAATTACGTGAATTCAGTATAGAATTTTATGTGATACCACACTGAGTGTTTACGTAAAAACAAAAATATGTAATACACAATATTTCATATGTAATACCTAATATTTCAGGCCTAATTATGTATTAAAGATATATTATATACAAAGCATTAGCCAAATAAATCTATAATAACCACATAATGCTGTATATTAGAGATTCAATCACGTAATAAAGCATAAAACAATCAAGTTCTTATTATTGAATATGTAATCATGTAAAAGCATAATCGTAATAACATCAGTTATAGCAAATCATATTGAATGTATAATCAAGTAATGGATTTATATTGAATCTATAATCACGTAATGCTTTATGTTGAATGTGTAATCACGTAATGTGGATTCAAAATCATGTAGTCATGTGTTGGGTATTCAAAATCGCGTAATCACGTAATAAACTAATGGGTATTCAAACTCTTGTATTTTTTTAAGAAAACTATAGCAATATGCTACTCGAATTAAAGAGAATGAAATGCTTGTTAATACGGTGTATTTTTTATTAATATTAACGTATGAAAAAAGATATAGCGGTTTGAAAATCAAAGTGGGGAAATTGTTTAAGTGAGAAAGGTCTAAATTACCCTTCAAGCCAAGAATACGTGTCCTCCTTTCAACCTCGCGTATGCTTCGTACGAATCTTCTCTCATGTACAGGATCCATTCTCTTTATATAATATAGCAAAGAGATAAAAATGAGTACAGACCAAAATGTTTTAGGCTTACTGTCTAAGAAAAGAAAAAAGCGTATGTTCAAACCCCATATACTACGGGTATATTTTGAGGGTCACGGTGATAAGAAACGGAAAACGTTGAAGACAATACTAGAGGGTTTATAGTTCACTTAAAATCAAATAGGTTTATTAGCTCGTAAATGAATTTGTGGCATGTCGTATGAACATGTGGTTCTCGATTTTACTTAGGACCAAGAGGTCTGGTTTGGCTTTCTAAATACAACCAATTATGATCACGTACATGATTTTTGATATTATATAAATTTAAAAAAAAAAACTTTATTATATGGCATAAATTTTTGGTTATTTACGAGTTTTCCCTTTCACTATCATGTGACTTGGTTTTAACTAGAATACAAATGGAGTTAGTATGGTGGAGTGAAATTACAATAAAATAAAAACATTGGTATTAAATTATAAAACATTTTTGATAATAGCAATGGCCTATAAACCACAAGGACCAAAACCGCCATTTACTCAAGTATTTTTATTGATGAAATGACTGAGACTTCCAAATACACAACATATCCTAGGATTAGATTATTTGTCCCATAAATATTATGATTATTTTATTAATATTGAGAAGATAATTGATTCCGCGATTAATGGTACAAATCACGGCTTTTTTAATCTAACTAAAACTAAAAGTCAACGAAAAATTCTTCTGGTTTACCAATTACGTAAAAACAAAACATGTAATACATAATATTTCATATGGAATACCTAATATTTCAGGTATAATCATGTATTAAGGATAAATAATATACAAAACATTAGCCAAATCAACGTATAATACCCACATAATGTCGTATACAAAAGATTTAATCGCGTAATAAAGCATAAACAATCAAGTTTTTATTATTAAATGTGTAATCACGTAAGAAGCATAATTGTAATAACATTAGTTATAACAAATCATATTAAATTTGTAATCATATAATATAATGGATTTATATTGAATGTGTAATGATTTATGTTGAATATGTAATCACGTAATGGGTATTCAAAAATCACGTAATCATGTGTTGGGTATTATAATGGGTACTATGTATTTAAATCATGTAATCACATAATGGGCCGGGTATTCAAAATCGTGTAATTTTTTTTAAGAAAACTATAGCAATAGACTGCTTTAATTAAAGATAATAAAATACTCGTTAATATGGTGTATATTTTTTTAAGGGTGAGGATCAAATAGGAAGTTTATTTTGGCTAGAAAGTATAGAAAGCAATAGGATTAGGACATGTGGCAAAATTTAAAATAAAAAGAAAGGGTATTTTAGTCAATCTTATCCTTTTCTTCTTCCTTCTTCTTCCCAGTAACATCAAAACCCACCATTTTCAAAACCCACCAACTTCAACCATTTCTTCACTTTCTATCTCAATAATCACTACATTATAGTGCGATTTTCGTCACCAATCAATGATTCAAACACCCGATCAACGTGTTCTTCAGCTTTTTTAAGAAAACCCAGTTTAATTTCATACAAAATCTCGTTTTTTCCGGTGATTTTGAAGATAATCACTTGATCCGTTCGGTTCGATTCGATCTCTGATAAGTGTTTCAATCATTCAAATTTCGTCAATCGTTAAAGAAACCGACTTCGATCCATGTAAGAAATTCTTTAATTTCATTTTTATTATCTGGATTTTTGATTTAGTCACTGCGTTTTACGATCTTGGCGGGGTCCGGGGGCAGCGCCCCTGGTAGCAGGGGCGGCAGCCCCTGGCGGGGTCCAAGTTCAATGCGTTTTAAATTGCTTTAATAAAAAGTCCTATTTATTTTATTATTTTATCCAATAGGAAACCCTAATTGAGACACCCAAGTGATTCTCCACAAACCCTAAAATTTTCAGAATCATTAGAATCAGGATCAGGGCCCCTAAAACTCAGGGGGGTAAAACCCTAGTTACGATTATCTACATAAAACGCTGTCAAAATTGAAATTTACGAATCTGTCAACTCAGCAAGCCTACAAACACACGTAGCTACCCTATGGAAATAGGTGTCCCTTACGGACCGTAAGGGATGAGGCTTACGGTCCGTAAGCCGGGGTCAATTTTGTGTATAAATAGAGGGCCTTGGGACTTGAATTCTGGAGTTGAAACGACGTAAAATCTCGTTACGTACACTGAGTTATATCAGAAATAGTCTAAAAACACACACGAATCACAAATCGTCGCCGCAATACAGGGTAATAACTCGATCGCTGATACGATTCAATGTCCGATCGATTAAACTATCCAATGGATGTTTAAGTGCTGCCCACATTAGGGTTATGCTTTGTCATTCGTCGTTAATTCGATGGATGTTTAAGTATCGCACTTTGTCATTCGTTGTGAGGGTTGATCTCGTGAGTTATCGTAAATGTTGTATTGATTACTAACCCAGTTTTGTGTGCATTGTTATTTAAATTAGGTTAACAAGGCTAATCAGTAGACTAGACTCTGTCCGTGTTAAATCTGCAATGTGAGTCATTCTCTTTTTATCAAATTACTTTCAAAATCATGTTTATTTTCAATGGTTATAATTACAGGGATTAAGTCTATGTAATCTCCATATTACAGCCGGTATGTGGGGTTTTGTATACATTACTTGATAATCTTCACCATTGGACAACGAGTTAGCCAGGTTGAACTGCTAACGACGGTTTCAGAAAAAGACAAATCTAACCGGCCAGGTTGCATCCGGTTTAGCGGTTTAACAGTTCGGTTTGACACTTTAAACAGTTTTTTTTTTCAGAATCATTAATTTGTATCATAAAAAAAGTACGGATAAAGGGTGAGGAAAATAATTCAAAAAATAGTTCTAGTACCTTGTCTTCCAATCCTTGAAAGAGGATTATAGGGCAAGAAAAGTGATCAACAAAATTGATAGGTGATCTCACAAGAATTCTTTTTCACCCCATGTTGCAATGTTAATAAAAAAAAATTCAGCTAATAATTCATGTACACAATGAGATACGTAAAAGCCATTGCAATACAGGAGTGAAAGTAAATAATAAATAATAATTACCAACAATACTATCCAAGTCATGGGACTCAAATTTGTGAGTTTCTTCTTTCAGCAACTTCAGGTCCGCTATATGTTTAAGACCGTTACCATATGTTAAATGCAGTGGTGACAAGTTGAGCGGGTTAGATAACGGGGCAAATTATAAAACAAATGAGCACTTACACCATATAGAGAAGCTCTAGCCTTAAAAGTATTCTTGAATGCAAGTGCAACCAATGTTGTGTAACCACCAGCAGAGCCTTCAAAACAATTGGCGCGGGTGATGCCAGGAATGATGACAACTGTATGACTGTTACGTTTTCTGTAAACAATTTCACTTCTGTTTTATTCGATTCTAGTGCCGATTGGAGTCTCGTGACTTTGAAGTTCACTAGATAGTTAGGATTGACGCCAACCCCCTTTTGGAAACCAAATACATTGAGGAATTGGCTGACGCTCAGCCGATTGAAGCATCCCATATTTATGTTGGGTGCAAACTCGATTTTCTAGGTCAAGTGTTTGACACTGATCTCTTTCCTGTTAATCTTGGTAGCTTTAATGTAGTCATTGGTATGGACTGGTTGACCAAACATCGAGCTGAACCTAACACTCATTTATTCAAAACTGCTAAACCTAACACTGATACGACTAGTGAATTTCGGGATGAAATTCCCTTTCAAGTTGGGTATGATGTGGTACCCGAGGAAAATCCACAGTCATCTTAACTCACCATTTCATTTTTCTGAGACTACTTATCAAATTTCGGGACGAAATTTCTTTCAAGTTGGGGATGATGTGACAACCCACAACTTCAAGTCACTAATTTAACCTAACCACAGTTAACTTAAGTTATACATTCATAGCACTGCATTTAACTAGGGTTAGTTAAATGAGTCTACGTTGGTAATTCGGGGAATTACCGGAACACACACATGATAATTCTCGAACATTGACAACCACCGCAAATAATAATTATAAACGGATGGCTTATACGAAATTTATGTGTTGCATGACAAATACGTGAACTGCATGCTTTAATTGTAAATTACATGATAGTATGTGGTTTTTGTGTAAAAGTTATATTATTAGGGGGTGTTTAGAGTAATTGTGAAACTATAATAAACTACTCAAAACCCTAAGTTCTCCATAACTTCTCTGTACGCATTTTTACACTCTCTAATCATCTCCAATCCTCCTTCAATCACTCTTGGCTTCACAAGTTCACACATCAATTCTTGACCTTCAATTCATCTAGATTTAACCAGAGGTAAGTGTTTATGATTGCATGATATGTTGTTAATCTTGTTCCTTTGATTTATACAAACCCTAGATATCCAAACAACTGATTGTGTGTGATTGTTTTTGGCAATGAATACGTAATTGTTAGACAAATGATTGTGCAATGATTGTTTGTTGTTTGTGGTATGATATCACTATTAGATTGTTTGATTTGATGCCTGACATGGTAGATTTCTATGCATTTGGGGGGTTTCTGTTCATAGAAATCTTGAAGAATGAAAATTCTGATTGTTGTCAGACTTTGTGAAGTCACAAAGTTATAATGTCTGCACTTGTAGTTTCTTTGAAACTGTCCGCACTTGTTATCCCAAGATGTGTCCGCATTTGTTAAAAAGGAATAGATGTTCGTACTTGTTTATAAAAGAAATCCGCACTTAGTGTATAATGTTGGGTCCGAATTTGTGTATCGTATACACTCCCAAACTGGTGCAATATGTGAGGTCCGAACTTACAAGCCTTGTTGATGTCCGCACATAACTTAGTTGAAAAACATCCGCATATGTGTTGCCTCAATGTCCGCACTTAATGTTCTCTTCATGTCCGCACTTATGAAAAAATCTATGGTCGTACATAAGATATCATAGCAGTCCGTACTTGTGTCTTATTTAGGTCCGCACATAACAATCATGTATTTATTTAATTAAGGCCGCAAATGTGATGTTGGTTTAAGGTCAGTACATGTTTAACTTCGAAGGGAGTCCGCACATATTTGCTTTGAAAGGTTGTCCGTATTTACATTTAGGAATGTGATCAGAATTTACATTATAGTGTCTGTATATATGCATCTAAGGGTCCGAACTTGTTAGCATGGTCAGGGTTATAGTGTCCGCATATATGCATCACTCGGTATAAACTCAAGTTGATTTACACTTCGGCGTAAATTCTGTCGAGTCAAATATAATATGTTTTTGTGCTTTTTATGTGCGTTTTCAGTTGGCGTACGTTTTTGACGTAAATTTTGTTCGGAAACGAGTGCAGTCAAATATAATATGTTTTCGTTAGACATTATAAATTCGAGTTACTTTACGTTTCGACGCCGCGACAACGCGTGGGAGAAATTTACTAGTTAACTCTATTACAAAACTCATATATCCTAGCTACAGATAAATACGTAAGCTCGTATCATTGCAAGTTGTAATAACGATACCATTATGAATCCTCTGGATCAATTATACTATCTAGATTCTTTTTGTTTTCCTACAACATACTTAGATATTTAATAAATACATATAAAAACAAAAAGAATCTGAATCTTAGTCAATAAAATAGAATGAATGGGGTTCTCATATTCTAAACTGTTTAAGAAAATCCACATGCGTAGATTTGTTTATGTTTTTTATTGTGTTAAAAACGTTTATCAAATCTACAATATTTAACATTTAGTTTCACATGGTAAATAGATGATTGAGTATGCATGAATTATATCATGTTTAGTAACACTATTTATAACGTTTTGAATTTTAATATCCATCTAAACTTATTATATGTAGAAAGAATATGGTGTTCCGATTTCTTAATCAATGAAATGACGTTGATGGTTACATAGACTCACGACACTAAGGCTACATGGTATGGTGCCCATGATCCAACACCTAGGCGACACATCATAGTCCTTCCAAGGATGATCCATCCCACAAAACTAGTGGAAATGGGAGGATGGTCCTAGATGATCCTACCCCACCACTTTTATATTTTTTATTTTTTAATCTTCTACTTTTTTTAACATTTAACAAATAAATTAACAAAATATTTTCAATAATATTAAAAAACATTACATAAACTTAAAAAAACGTAAACTTAAAAAAAACATAGACTTAAAAATAACATAGACTAAAAAAAACATAAACTTAAAAAAATCCTAATATAATAAAAAAAGCTACTAGTCTTCGTCCTGCACGTGGTCGTCTGGTTCGTTTTGAGCGTTGTTCCAAATATACTCCACCAAGTCCGCTTGTAGGTTATGATGTGTGTACTCGTTACGTAGAGCGAACATGTTCAAATCTTGTTGTTCCCCACTAACTAACTGGAACATAATTTCCGGTAGACGCGTGTAGACGCGTTTTCGTCGTACTCACATATCGCTCTACCTTCGTCTTCGATGACCATGTTATGGAGGATGATACAAGAGTACATAATGTGTCGTAACCTCTTTGGTGTAGCTGAACCTGCTGGATGTTCAATGATATGCCATTTTTTTGTAGAACACCAAAAGCCCGTTCAATATCTTTTCTCGCACCCTCTTGATACTTCGCAAATTTTTTTCTTTTTTCGTCTGTCGGGTGCGGAATAGTTTTAACGATTGTTGAGTACGTTGGGTATATTCCATCTGCTAGGTAGTAACCTCGCCTGTATTCCACCCCCGAAACCGTAAAACTTGTGTCTGGACCTGTTCCCGCCACTATATCGTCAAATATCTGTGACTGGTCTTGGTTTAATTTTGCTCATCTAGTTAGCCGTTGGGACGACGCTTCATCACCTGCCATGAAGACCTTAGCCGCGTTCATAATCATGTTTTCCATAAATGCGTCATTCTCTTCCGAAGATGATGAATACCACGTAGACGAAGAAGATGAAGAAATGGAAGAAGGTGAAGCCATGGTAATTTTTGAGAGAGAGATGGGGTGGTAGTTGGTAAAAAATGAAATAAAAAATGTTGAGTTTTTATAAAAAGGGAAGAAGGTTTATAAAATGTGAGAGAGATAAGAGATTGTAGTGGGTGAAAAGTTGTAAAAAATGGTGTAAAAGAGGTGATTATTTATAAAAGTGGGAGTGAATTTGGTATTTATTTTAAAAATAGACGTTGGTTTTTAAATTAAAAGTTGAATTTAATTTTTTTTTTATTTCAACAGTCATAACACATCTCGGTCCCCACATCTTTTTTGTCTTTTTCTGCCCGTCTCAAACGTCTTCTTATCGACGGAGAGTATGGTGTATTAGTGTATGCACCACTACAAACATATTTGAATTAAAACTACGATTATTTATTAGGAATATTGGATTTTAATAATCCTAACTATTTGTTGTTGGTTGCTAACAATCTCAACTTCAAAAATAACAACCGGCAATCTCAACTATTAACATATTGGTCTTCCATTGACCCTGACTAACAGAACCCTAACGCTGTTAGACTCCGGTCGTCGAAAAACGTTTTTAGCCAGAAAACTCAACCTTTTCGTCTCAAACCTCTTTGTAGCCTTATTACAGACCTTTAGAAACCTTTTTCTAGTAAAAGTCATAACTATTGAGGTCGCTGGAAAATTCCTTTCTTGTTGGAAAACTTCTGTTTGGCCGGAAAACTCAACATTTTCGTCCCAAACCTCTTTGTAACCTTAGATCGGACCTTTAGGAACCTTTTCTGGCCAAAAACGTTTTTCCGGCGACCAGAGACTAACAGCGTTAGGGTTCTGTAAGTCATGGTCCATTGGAGGCTAATATGCTAATAGTTGGGATTGCTGATGGTTATTTTTGAAGTTGGGACTGTTAGCGGCCAATGGAGAATAGTTACTTATTAAACTCCAATATTCCTATTTATTATCCATACTATGTTTAAAGAATTTGAAGCACAAAACTATGACTTCATAAAACTAGGAATTGTACATGGTTGTTGAACCCAAATCTATCAGGGAGGGCCCAAGCCCAAGTACTTTGAGGCTTGAGCTTTGGGCCTCCAAATAAACAGGGTCTCCAGCTTTAAAAAAAATTAGTAATAATTATATATGGAATATTGTATTTGGGCGGCAATTGCGATTTACTCAATTCTTTTTGAGGGAAAAGGTCTCTAGTTTTACTTCGCTTTAGGCCACCAAAATGGTTGAGCCGGCCCTGAAATCTATTTAGAGAAACGCCTAGAAGAATCAAACATTTGATCGAGGACAATGACGAGGACCATAGCAATGGCAGGATCGATAGATGGTTGTACCACCAAAGCAAAAACATCTCCCCCAAGTGCCACCTCTCCTTTGGCTTCTTTCCTCCTAATTTCAGCAACACACCGGTGCTTGTCATCATACACCATGCAGGACTTTTGAGCATATGATCCTTGGATCTCATAGATCACATTTCTTTTGTTCCTGTTCTTTGATGATCCTACTGTGCTCACATATGCTAGTGACTTGGTGTTTAAGACATTCACATGTTTGGTCACTGAAAATCGGGGATTTACACTTTCACCATCATAGACAAGAAAATTGTCTGCTAGGCTTAACATCTGGGGATAATAAATCATATCACTAATCAGTTTGTGTACAACTTTAAGATGATTTTTTTATGAAAGTTATTACAGGTGTAGAAATAAATATACCTTGCGCCTAACGGTGTGGAGACTGCAGCCTAACGCATCCATGAGAACAATCTCCCGGTTTCCTTTCACGAAATAGTTGTCTACTCGAAATGCAAGATTTCCATTGGAGTTGTACACTGTAAACCCGTCGCAACTGAAGATCAAAGACTTCTTCCACACCGTCAAGACGATTGGATTATTAGTGTTTACAACTGGAATGATGGTCTCACTCTCAGAATAAACTTTTGCCATGAAGAAGCACTTGAGAATGCCTTTGAAATTTTGGAGCAACTATACTACAAGGTATATATCCCATATTCAATGAACACTTTTAAGGGGATGCTTAAAGCAAGTGATGCTGCATAGTTATAGCATAGGTTTTATTTATTTATGTTTTCTTCATGCATAAACACGTGAAACATAATAAAGAATTTGGGTACCACTAACTACATAATAAATTGAAACTATTTAACATATTGTTAATGTTTTAATCACTAGCCAAGCTTTTTTTTTTTCTTATTATTATGCTATTTTCTTTTTGACGATGGTACATGAGATTGAGTTTGCACTATTGATCGAATATTTTGTAAATAGTTCAAAATTTTCATATAATCATGTTTATATAACTTCCTAGTTTATATAATGTATCCAGATCTTGTACAAGATTTTGTAAATAGTTCAAAATTTTCATATAATCATGTTTATTTAACTTCCTAGTTTATATAATGTATCCAGATCTTGTACAAGAGTCTTCTCTTGTACGAAGGATAGGTGAGAATCCCAGCCATTGATCTACCAAGATCAATGGCTCAAAACTAGGGATGACATTTTTGTAATTACGATGTTCAAACAATTGAAGAAACAAATGCAGAAAGGGTATTATGATCCTTTCCCACTTTAACTCCTTTCCCCTTGATTTTCAAGCCACTATAACTTTTTCATACGTTAATATATTTTTTTGAAATTACACCGTATTAACGAGCATTTCATCCGTTTTAATTCGAGCAGTCTATTGCTATAGTTTTCTTTAAAAAAATTACATGATTTTTTAATACACATTACGTGATTATGAAACCCAGCATGACTACGTGATTTGAATACCTATTACGTGATTTCATTAGAGTATGTGAAACCTCGCTAAGTGATTACGTAATTACATAAAAATAGTTGACTATGTATTATTACGTGACTACGTGATTTTGAATACTCATTTCGTAATTACGTGAATTCAGTATAGAATTTTATGTGATACCACACTGAGTGTTTACGTAAAAACAAAAATATGTAATATGTAATACACAATATTTCATATGTAATTACCTAATATTTCAGGCCTAATCATGTATAAGAGATATATTATATACAAAGCATTAGCCAAATCAATCTATAATAACCACATAATGTTGTATATTAGAGATTCAATCACGTAATAAAGCATAAAACAATCAAGTTCTTATTATTGAATATGTAATCACCTAATAGCATAATCGTAATAGCATCAGTTATAGCAAATCATATTGAATGTTGTTGGATCTGAGTTTGTTTCTGATTGTATTTTCGTTTGAAATTAAGATGGAAATGAAAGAGTTGTGCAGCGGAATTAAGATGAAAACAAACTTTGCATACAATCAAAAGAGAGTAATACTTTAATCAAACATCTTTACACAATGAATCGAAAGATTGAATTTGTTTCAACAACGATTACAATGATTGATGAATGAATGCAAACTCCCCCTCAGCCAGAGCTCAGTAGTTTGTTCGTGCAAAGAAGACGATGTTGCAAAAGAGCTAATAGAACAGTACAAAGTACTGAACTATTTATAGGCACTTGCAAACCACTGAGCATCTTAGCTGACGTCACCATGAAAGTGACATCTAACCTCCTAACAAACTCTAACCTCTGATCTATACAAACACTGATGTACTAACTACTGCTATTACATTTCATTACATAAAAGACACTTAAACAGCTGCTGCATCCTTCCACTGCTGTGAACCCAGCAGTGCTTGTCCGGATCAGCAGTACTTGACTCAAGGCAGTAGATTGAATCAGCAGAGCTTTGGTCTTCCATTAGTCTTTGACATTGGTCAGCAGATGCAAGGCAGCAGTTGTAGGTCAGCACTTAGTAAGATCAGCAGATAGGAGGTCAGCAGATATGAAACCACTTTCAAGGGGAGAGATTTGTATGAACCAACTGTAATCGTCTGCTTATTCTGGATCCACTGCTCTGATCTAGTTTTGGCTTTAATTATCTGTTCCTCTGATAGGGTTCAATCCCAACAATCTCCCCCTGGAACAGATAATGCCAAAACTCTTCATTATTTGTGGAAATCTTTATTGCCTCATCAACAGTTCCCTTATCTGACCTTTAAATTGTAATTCAAAGTCTAGGGCGTCTGTATCTTCATCATCCCTGCTAAGTGGAAGATCAAGGAGATCCTGCAAATCTTCAAGACTCAGGCCAAGAGCTTGTTCCCTTGATATTTTCTCCACTACTCCACCAGACCTGAGCAAAGTCAATACGCAGGTCTGTTTGTCAGTTTCCCACTTTAGTATTTTTGAGTCTGGTGGGTTTCTTGGGAGATGTTTATTTGCAGAAGTATTTGGTGAGGCTGGCCTATTCATAGCTGGCTGAGCAGCACTTGCAGATTGTTCCAATTCAAGATCTTCTTTTATCATTACTTTCGTGCCTGCTTTTACAATGGCATCTCCAGCTAATAGATCTTGAATTGTTTCCATACTCAACTGGTTTTTGTTCCTTCTTTTGTAGATGGCAGCACCAGCTGGAGCAGTGGTTCTTTTGATTTGCAGCTTTGGTGGTCTTTTTGAGACCTCTGCTTTGGAGTAGTCAGGCTTTTGTGGAACTCTTGGATCTTTCATTCTAAGTTCCTCTAAGCTTTTATAGGTTGCCCTGACTCTATCTTCTCCCCACTTTGTCACTGAATTCTTTGGCCCATAATCAGCTGCAATCAGCTCCTCTTTCATTCTCTTCAACTCTAACATCTTCTCAGCTTCAAATTATTTAAACTTTTCAGGAGGAGTCTGTTTGACCTTATTTTTAATCATTCCTTGAATCCTGGCTGCTTCTTTTTCAAGCTCAGGGATGGTCCAGTTTTTGTACATGTGTTTCTCCCCCTTGTATTTCTTGTAGGTCATGATGTTCTCAATGTAGTCTTTTCTCAAGGACTCATCTGCCCTTTCTAAAATTTGCTGACATACATTTTTAGCAAATCGCTCCATAGCATTGACCTGTGAGAGTAAAAACTGATAGTTTTGTTGAAATTCTCTATCAGATTTCCCTTTTCTGTTTTTGATTGCAATATCCTCTGCTTGTTTGACCTTGAGTTTCAAGTATTCTTCAATATTATTAGGCCTGGGATATCCTGCAATGGATGGCAAACTCCTTTTGGCTGGGTCGTCCTCATAATAAAAGGATTTGATTTCTTCCCTAACTGCAATGAGTTCTAGAGGGAATGAGACACCAGCAGGAGGTAGTGTTTGTGTAATTTGAGCTGAAGAGAGAGGTATAGGTTTTGGAATAGTGACAAGTGACAGGGATTTTGAAGATGTTGGTGGTGGTGAAGTGTCATCATCTTTGAGAATTAGCCTTCTCCTCTTTGTTTGAGGAGGGGCTGATGATGTTTTGGATGGAACAGTGATGGTGGATGTAGTGACAGTGGTTTGTGATTGACTAACAGTTGATGAACCAACTGGTGTTTCAACCACCGTTGTCATTACAACAGATGTTATAACATCTGTTGTCTTCTGCTGTTTATCAGCAGGTGAAAGTGATGGTTGGATTGTTTTTGGTGGTGACAGTGGTGGTAATGAAGTAGTGGTGTGTGTTGAGGTGAGAATAGATGTTGAAACCACTGAAGTACCAGCAGTAGTTGATACAGCAGGAGTTACAACAGCTGTTTGAGTGGAGGTTTGATGCTGATGGCTTTTGGATGGTGGTTTTGGAGGCTTTGGAAATCTGGATGGGATGGACTTAGGTTTCCTTTTTGTCTTTGGATTTTTGGAATCCTTTGATCCAGAACAACCTTGCTCATACAGTTCCATGAAAGCCCTTTTCTCCTCATTCCACCTTGAAACATCCTTTGCCATTCTATCTCTTTTTACACTTGCTACTCCTTCATCAAGTGCTTCTTGAGTAGCATCAACCTTCTTACTACCATCTGGCACAGGAATTTTTCTGGTCATGGCATCCTTTTCAGGTTCAATGTAGAGACCATCATCTATTCCTTTCTTCTTCCACTCCTGAATTTTCTCCCCCTTTTTGGCATTATCGTCTGGGAGTTGATCAATGAAAAGTACTGTTGGAGGAGCAGTGCCAGTGGTTTGCAAGATCTGAGTTTTGAGAGCCTTCAGATCAGCCTGAGTGTTCTTGAACCTTGACTCCATTGCATTTCTCAGCTGTTGGACATGTTTTTCATGTTGCTGATCTGCCAGTTGTGCTTGTTGATGAAGAAAATGTTGAAATAAATCCCAGAGCTCATTTGTAGCAGGTGCCCTTTGTGGAGCAGGTGCTTGAGGTGGAACAGCAGTTGATTGTACCTTTTGTACTTGTAACACCTGTTGTAGCATATCTTTGAGTTCTGCAACAGAGTTATCAAGTTTTTCAATGCGATCCGTCAATTTCTGGTACTTTAAATCATCACCCAAGTTAATGGGATCATCTGATTTCCCACTAGCAGTGGTTTTATCAGTGGTAGATGTAGGGAGTATACTCCAAACATTAACCACTGATGCCCCTTTTTCTTGGTACTGGGGTCTTCTTCCTTCAACACTTGACAACCTTTTGATGTTGCCAGTAGGATAAATAAATCCACTGGTGGTTGGCAGAGGTGCTATAAAAGGAATTGCCTAACTCAAGGGGTCTAACCTCCTCAGGTTGTGTTGGTGGGTTAGCAAAGATTGATACATCAGACCCAGTCAGTTGTTGAGGTATATTCTCATTGATAGGTGATTGAGAATGACTGGTTAATGCCTGGTTCAAATCAATTGCATCCAACAGCAGTTTAGTTGGTGGGGGAATTATGGATGTGAAGGGTGGTGTAGAAGATGGATTTGCCCCGGGTATTGAGCTGTGGATGATAGAAACAAGTGTTTCCAGAGCATCATGATGTGGAGACCCTATTTGTACAACCTGTTCTTTTTGTGAAGAAGCAGGAGGAGTTTCGGTTATGGATTGAGATATTTGTACCAACTGCTGTGAGGAAGTAGCAGCAGTGGTTTCTTGTGACGTTTGTGTTGTCACTGGCAGAAGCTCTGGTATCTCATCCTCCAGAGATGCCTTTTTGAAGGTTTTGGGGGGTTTTTGTGTTTTTCTTTTTGTTGGCTTTTTGGTGAGTTTAGGTGTGGGTTTCAAAACAGTTGTGCTGCTGATTTGATCACCTTGAGCAGTGGGCTCAGCAGCAGATACCTGAGGAGCAGTTGTAACTGCTAAAATCTGCTCAGGCACCTCTGCTTGTGTTTTGCAAGGTGCTAACATTCTTGAAAAAGTTTCAGTTGTTAAACTGTTTATTTGAGTAGAATCACCTTGGTTTATTACAACTAAATCATCCTTACTGAATTTCTTTGCAAAATAGTAACTTAAAAACCTTGGAAACAGTAAGAATGATTTTGTTTCAACATTATTAACCAAATCTTTGAAAATTTCCCGAGAATAGTTAAAATTTTCTTCTTGAAGAATTGCATATCCCAGATTTTGAATCTTTAAAGGGATTTCATTGAAAGAAGTGGTTTTGTTTGAAACACATAGTAGGAGGGTATGAAATAAAAATCTGGTTGCAGACGGAAAATAACCTTTTTCTAAGGTAATTTTCTTCATCATTGTGGCTTCATACCCTCTCTCAATGAAGTCAGTTTGTAACTCGTTTTTAGTGAAAGAAATTTTACCTTCCTGATCACCGAGTTGAAAGACCTCTGAAATGGATTGTGGCGTGATTTGGACAGCTTTACCCTTTATAGAAGAGTTTATGGTGGTTGCAGTGTCTCCTTGTTTTTCAAGGGTTGCATTCTTCCAGAACTCTCTTTGGGTCGCCAAATAGATTGGTGCATCAGCAGTGATCAAAGTTTTGTACTTTGATTTTGCCATGAGGTCAATGATGGAATCGAAAACATTTATGGTTCCTGGTTTTGTGAGAAGACCCAGGAGATTGTGAGATGGTTTATGTGGAATTTCAGTGGAGATTGCCTTTTGAGAGGCTGTTTTCGATGATGATTTGGATGAGGGTTTTGAAGATGACTTCGATTTTGTCATTTTGAAGATGAATGATCGAAGAAATTTGTGAGAGATGAGAAGAAAAACTGTTTTGAGAAGAGAATTTTTAAGAATTCAATTCGACGGTAAAACCCTATTTTGGTGATGAATGGGGGATTTTATAGGGAAGAAAGTGAATGCTGAGGTGGCAGCCGTTACAAAAGGTCTGACCAATATGTACTGCCCACGTGACAACCCCTGTGAAAGTGAAGGACAGTACTTGTGTGATAGGGACTGATGAAGGCAGTGGTATGAAAGCAGTGGATGATTTTCACTATCAGTGGATAGCATATCAGTGGATAAGACACTGCTTTTGAACAACAGAGTTTATCAAAGGAATGAGAGAACAGGGGTTGACTTTCAGCAGTGGACAGACTTTTGAAGTAGAGCAGACTTTTGAACAATCAGTGGTTAATGGCATACTTTTAAGGATTTTAATGAAAAATATCATTTTTAGCTATTTTTAAGGATGGAGTTTTGATTTTCTGAAAACATTTTGTTGCTTTTATTCATAGAAAAACAAGATGAAGCTTGTTATTCCATGTTCAGCATCCCAATTCTAGAGACCAAGCTTTCAAAAGTGGCTGTATCAAGTGCTTTTGTGAGCACATCTGCCAGCTGATCTTTAGTTGGGACATGATGCAGAGAAATCAAACCTTTTTCATAGCAATCCCTCACAAAGTGATGTCTGATGTCGATGTGTTTGGTGGTTGAATGGGAAACTGGATTTTTGATGATATTTTCTGCTGCCTGGCTGTCCAACATGAGCGGTGTCTTTAAGGCAGTGATACCAAAATCCAGCAACTGATTTTGAAGCCACAAGAGTTGGGCTGTACAGCTTGCAGCAGCAATGTATTCAGCTTCAGCAGTGGATGTTGAAACAGCTGCTTGCTTTTTGCTTTGCCATGAAACTAAGCAATCACCTAGAAACTGGCACCATTCTGATGTGGACTTCCTTGTTGTGTTGCATCCAGCAAAGTCACTGTCTGAGAAACCTGAAAGCTTGATGTTCCCATTAGCTGGATACCAGATACCAAGTGTGGGAGCACCTTTTATGTATCTGAAGATCCTTTTTACAGCAATGAGATTTGATTTTCTGGGAGCTGATTGACTTCTTGCACAGACACATGTTGCAAACATGATGTCTGGTCTAGATGCAGTTAGGTACAATAAAGACCCAATCATGCTTCTATAAAGTGTTTGGTCAATCAGCTCATCCTTTTCATCAGACATGACTAGCTTATTTGTTGCCATGGGTGTGCTGCATGGTTTACAATCATTCATATCAAATTTGGTTAAAAGTTCTTTAGCATATTTGCTTTGATGAATGAAAGTTCCATTTTGCAATTGCTGTACTTGGAGACCAAGAAAGCATTGTAGCTCACCCATTGCACTCATTTCAAACTCAGCTGTCATGAGTTCTCTAAACTCTTCACACATTGAGTTACATGTGCTTCCAAAAATAATGTCATCCACATAAATCTGGACAATCATTAAATCCTTCCCTCTCCATTTTAAAAATAGTGTTTTATCAATGGTACCTCTTTTGAAACCATTTGAGAGTAGGAAGTTGGAAAGAGTTTCATACCAGGCCCTTAGTGCTTGTTTCAAGCCATACAAGGCTTTGTTTAGCCTGTAGACATGATCTGGATAAAATGGATCCTCAAAACCTGGAGGTTGACAAACATACACCTCTTCTTGAATTGTACCATAGAGGAAAGCACTTTTGATATCCATTTGAAACACCTTCATATTGTGGTTGACAGCAAAGGCCAGGAACAGTTTAATTGCTTCTAATCTTGCAACAGGGGCAAATGTTTCATCATAATCAATTCCCTCTTCCTGTCTGTAACCTTGAACCACAAGCCTGGCTTTATTCTTGACAACAATACCCCTTTCATCAGTTTTGTTCTTGAAGACCCACTTTGTGCCAATGGGACTAACCTCTTCTGGCAGTGGTACAAGCTCCCATACTTGTTGTCTTTTAAACTGTTGGAGCTCCTCTTGCATGGCTTCTACCCAGCTGTTGTCTTTCAGTGCCTCTTGGTACTTGACTGGCTGATGGAGAGATAGAAAACCAGCAAAAAGACAAATGTTTTGGGTTTGGCTTCTTGTGAGCACCCCTTCATTTATGTTGCCAATGATTTGATCAGGTGGATGAGATCTCAAGAAGATTAAATCTCCTTGGTATGGTATGATGGCATTTGTTGGTGAAGGCTGCAGATGTGTATCATCTGAGCTAACCACTGCTGGGGACTTTGATGGTCCAGCAGTGGCTTCAAAAGGTGGTGGAATAGGAGGTAATGAAGTGGACAACTGCTGACTTTTATCCACTGTTTGAGGACTTTTGTCAGCAGTGTTTGAGGATGTGGAAGCAGTGGTTGATGGGCTACTTTGGTCAACAACTGTTGAGGTAGCAGTGGTTGAGCTTTGACAACTGTTTTGAACAGCTGGTGCTTTTCCCTTTGTGGCAGACCTTTGAGGGATGATGATTTCATACCCATAGTCTGGTGTTGTATCCTCTGATGGACCTGCACTGTTAGTCTTGACAGCAGTATTTTCAAAAGTAAATTTTTCAAGATCAAACAGATCTGCAGGGTTTGCTGGGATTTTCATTGATGAAAGTTCATTGAACTTAACATTCAAAGTCTCCTCCACTGCCTTGGTCCGTGTATTGAACACTTTGTAGGCCTTGGCAGTGGTTGAGTATCCCAGATGATAACCACAATCAATTTTGGCTGCAAATTTTGAAATGGAATCTTTTAAGTTCAAAATAAAGCATGGGCAGCCAAACACCTTGATGTATGAAATCAGTGGTTTAATTTTATACAGAATTTCATAGGCAGTCTTTTTGTGCCTAGGGTTTATTAAAACTCTGTTCTGAACATAGCAAGCAGTGTTTACTGCCTCTGCCCAGAAAGTTAATGGCAAACCTGAATCTGCAAGCATGGTTCTGGCAGCCTCAATCAAAGTTATGTTCTTCCTTTCCACAACCCCATTCTGTTCTGGTGTTCTAGGGATGCTGTACTGCCTTACAATCCCTTTCTTCACACAGAAGGCATCCAACTCCCTATTTTTGAATTCTGTGCCATTGTCACTCCTGAAGCTTTTCACTGGAAGGTCAAATTGCTTTTCAACCTGTGTTACAAAGTCTTGCAAAATGCCTGCAGTCTCATCTTTTGAGTGTAAAAAGAAAGTCCATGTAAACCTAGAAAAGTCATCAACAATAACCAAACAATATCTTTTCTTTTTGAGGCTCATGACTTGAACTGGGCCAAACTAATCCATGTGTAGCATTTGCAAACACTGGGTTGTTTTGGACTCTTCAATGGACTTGTAAGAACTTTTGTGCTGTTTTCCTTTTAAACAGGAAATGCAATGTTCAGGACATGAAAACAATTTTTGTGGTAGGCCTCTCACCAAACCATTTTTTGAAATTTCTGTGATTGTCTTAAGATTTGTGTGCCCCAGCCTTCTGTGCCAAAGTTCTGTCTCTTTGTTAGAGGCAGCTGAGAACAGACAGGCATCAGCTCTGGGACACTCTTTTGACATGTCAACAACATAAACATTGCCACTTCTTTGAGCAACAAGTTTAGTTTGACCAGTTTTGATTATTGCTTCAATCTTTTTGACCATTTCTGGTCCAACAATCCTACAACAGTCTTTTGTGAAGAATGACCCAAATCCCTTGTCACTCATTTGGGACACACTCAGAAGGTTGAATTTTAGGTTGTCTATTAGATTGACATTTTCAAATTTTACATTTCCAGATTGCACTGTACCAGACCCCAGAACTTTCCCTTTACTATTATTCCCAAAGGATATACCACCCCCTCCATGGATTTTAAAGTCTTTGAGGAGGGCTTTACATCCTGTCATGTGCCTGGAGCCTCCACTATCTACATACCAAAGACTATCAAAGCATGCAGAAGCTCCCTGCACATGAAGTAAAAGGGTTAGTTCAATAAGGTCTCCAAAGCCAACAAGGCTTTGGATGGGGTCTGAACAGTGTCTGGGATGGATGCAAAATGAAGAACAGTGGTTAGGTCAGAGGTTTGGACTGTTTTAGGACAGTGTTTCTCTAACCACTGTTGTGGGTCCTGACCAATCACCTGCTGGTAACCAAAAGGATGCCTGTTCACTTTGGGTTTAGAGGGCCTTTTGTAGGCCTCATAAACGTGTGGAATCCTTTGGTAAGACTGTTTTTCCTTGCCTTTTCTGAATTGATTAGCAGGGGGTGCATCAGTAACCTGAACATCTCTTTTGACAGATATTTGGTTCAGCTGTTTTGTGACAGCTGTTTGAACTGGCACAAACAGTGGTTGTTTCTTGGTGAATTTGACAGATGTTGATGATGATGATGGACTCAAGGATGTTTTAGCAGTGTACTCATTCTTTTTCACATCAAAGTTTTTGAGATACACACATGCTTGAGTTTTGTGGTTTGTTTTACCACAGACAATGCAACCTTCAGCTGAAACAATGACACTTGTTCTGTTTAAATCATAAGCTTTTAAGTGGAAACAATCTTTTGTTAGATGATTCCTTTTCTCACAGAATTCACAAAACAAGTTATCAATTTTTTCTTTCTTCTTTCTCTTTTCAGACTCCTTTGCAGCAGAGGTTTTAACCACTGCTGGGATGTCCTTGAGAGGTATGACTTTAGCTTTTGGAGCCTTGACACCATCAATTGATGTAAAGTCCATTGGCTTGAAATTTTCAAGAATGTCACACTCATCAGACCATTTTGGTTTAAACTGGTACTCTTCAAGCTCCTCAAAAGTAGAGGATCCCATTGGTCTGTCAAGTGTGATTTTGTTACCAAGTTTGTCAGTGATTTTCACTTCTTGGCCATTCTTGTTTGTGGGGATGAACTCAGTGGTTACATCAGTGGTTTGAACAGATTTTCCAAAAGCAGTGTTTTCATCATCATGTTTTCTATAGCCAACCCCAAATTTCACATTGCTTTTTATCTGTTTTTCAAGCATAACCTCATATCCTCTGCAGGATTCCACCCATCTTTCACAAGTAATCTGGGTGGATTCCAACTCCTTTTTGCAAACTTGGTATTTTTCTACCATAGTTTGAAGTTGGGTTTTGGTTATGCTTTGCTCTTCTTTAATACAGCTGATCTCTTTTTCTTTTTCAGTCAATTTGTTTTTAAGTTCTTTTAAAGACCTTTCAAATTTAACCTCATCAGACAAGATTTTATCCCGAAGGTTTTCATTCACCTCTTTGATGTTAGCAAAAGCAATTATGCAATTGTCAGAACACAGTTTTTCAAGAACTTGAGGAGATACCTTGGCAGCTGCCATCATTGCACAATCACATTGATGATCTTCCTCATCATCAGCTTCCACCTTCTTTTCACCAGCTTTTTCTTCCTTCTCTTCTTCTTTGTCCTCTTCGGACCATGGATCTGTCATTGGTTCAATCAGGGTACCTGAACTTTCTCCCAACAGTAGTTCACCAGCCACAGCAGTAACCACTGCTTCAGTCACCTCTTCCACTGTTTCAAAGCTCTGCTGTTCCTCCTCAGTTTCAACCCCCTCCTGTATTGACTCTAATGCCATCAAACAAAACTCATCATGAGAAGAATCATTAGAAGCATAGAGTGCAAAATTTTCATCACTAAGGTCTTCAGGCATACTGCTCCAGTCAACAAACCCTTGAGTGAAAAAACTTTGTTGATCTGGTTGTGCTGCTGCTGGAGCAGTGGTTTGAGGTGCAACAGGTTGCACTTGTGGAACAGTAGTTTGGACATAATGTACTGGCACAGGGGCAGCAGCATAGTGAGCAGTGTTCACTTGAGCTGCTGGGGCATACTGGGCATAGTGCACAGTGCTTTGGTTTTGAGGTCTAGGATTTGAGCTAGGATGAGTAATTATGGGACCAGTAGTTTGACTCCTACATTCCCTAGCGAAATGTCCCAACCTATTACACTTGTAGCACTTGATTTTCGATTTATCCAACCCAACCCTTAGATTCCCATGCAAACCTAGGAATTTTCGCCTTGTTCTTTTGTAAAATTTGCTAGTTCTAACACTTAGCAAAGCCAGTTGGTGCAGGATGTCCATTTCCTCTAAGTCAGTGGGATCAAAATGTTGCAAATCATTTAGTTCAAAACTTAAATTGTCTGACATCTGGTTTTCGTTTGCAGTGAATGCATAACTAGTAGAGTGAGGATCAGGGTTGTTGAAATTTGCACCAGCAGTTATGTCAATGAAGTGATCATAACCCTGATCCTTACCACTGCTCCCAGATTCTTCTTGACCCAGAAGAGCAGTATTACCGAAAGTGTAATCATCGGTAACTTTTCCTGACTCTTGTAACCTCCTTTTCTGGTTCAACTCCCTTTCGTAGGTCAGGAGTCGGCCGTAGAGTTGGGTCAAGGTCAGATCCTTGAATTCAGGTGAATTTCGGGTGACAAAAGCTATGGTGTCCCATTTTTCTGGCAGTGACCTGAGGAACTTGCTATTTTGAGTTGAGTTTGTAAAAGTAGTGTTAATAAGCCTCAGTTCACTGATGAGACAACTGAAACGTTCAAATTGTTGCGTTAGTGATTCACCTTTAACGTAGCAAAATGTTTCATACTGTTGGTTCAGGATTTCCCTATTGTTTTCTATGACTTCCTCGGTTCCCCCAAACTGTTCCTTAAGTGCGTCCCATAATTCTTTGGCACTGTTACAGTGTAACAGTCCAGCATATATCTCATTGGGCAGCGCTGATGCTACGATGCTAAACGCTTTAGCATCTAGTTCGATCTTTTGAAAATCGGTTTCGGTATAATTTTCAACTGGTTTTGGAACGAACTTTTTAGCATCTTCAGCGCTTGGCACTGAAGGAACATGGGGACCATAAATGACAGACTTCCAACAACCTGTGCTTTGTTGAGCAAGGATGTGACCCATCCTTCTCTGCCAGATGTTGTACTCATTTCTTTTTAGCATAGGTGGTTTAAAAAATGAGCCGATGTTGTTTTTATCATCTTGAGAATGTGACGTCATTCTTGTTTTTTATAGACACTGAGAAATCAACTTTAATGGTGATTAATCCTTGCTCTGTTTTTCAACGGACGAACAAACTATCAGTATCAACTGTTATGAGCTGAACTTTTTACGTCAAAATGATTGTTAGATCAAATTTGACTGTCCAAGCTCTGATACCAATTGTTGGATCTGAGTTTGTTTCTGATTGTATTTTCGTTTGAAATTAAGATGGAAATGAAAGAGTTGTGCAGCGGAATTAAGATGAAAACAAACTTTGCATACAATCAAAAGAGAGTAATACTTTAATCAAACATCTTTACACAATGAATCGAAAGATTGAATTTATAATCAAGTAATGGATTTATATTGAATCTATAATCACGTAATGCTTTATGTTGAATGTGTAATCACGTAATGTGGATTCAAAATCATGTAGTCATGTGTTGGGTATTCAAAATCACGTAATCACGTAATAAACTAATGGGTATTCAAACTCTTGTATTTTTTTAAGAAAACTATAGCAATATGCTGCTCGAATTAAAGAGAATGAAATGCTTGTTAATACGGTGTATTTTTTTTTAAATATTAACGTAAGAAAAAAGATATAGCGGTTTGAAAATCAAAGTGGGAAAATTGTTTAAGTGAGAAAGGACTAAATTACCCTTCAAGCCAAGAATACTTGTCCTCCTTTCGACCTCGCGTATGCTTCGTACGAATCTTCTCTCATGTACAGGATCCATTCTCTTTATATAATATAGCAAAGAGATAAAAATGAGTACAGACCAAAATGTTTTAGGCTTACTGTCTAAGAAAAAAAAGCATATGTTCAAACCCCATATACTACGGGTATATTTTGAGGGTCACGACGATAAGAAACGGAAAACGTTGAAGACAATACTAGAGGGTTTAAAGTTCACTTAAAATCAAATAGGTTTATTAGCTCGTAAATGAATTTGTGGCATGTCGTATGAACGTGTGGTTCTCGATTTTACTTAGGACCAAGAGGTCTGGTTTGGCTTTCTAAATACAACCAATTATGATCACGTACATGATTTTTGATATTATATAAATTTAAAAAAAAACTTTATTATATGGCATAAATTTTTGGTTATTTACGAGTTTTCTCTTTCACTATCATGTGACATGGTTTAACTAGAATACAAATGGAGTTAGTATGGTGGAGTGAAATTACAATAAAATAAAAACATTGGTATTAAATTATAAAACATTTTTGATAATAGCAATGGCCTATAAACCACAAGGACCAAAACCGCCATTTACTCAAGTATTTTTATTGATGAAATGACTGAGACTTCCAAATACACAACATATCCTAGGATTAGATTATTTGTCCCATAAATATTATGATTATTTTATTAATATTGAGAAGATAATTGATTCCGCGATTAATGGTACAAATCACGGCTTTTTTAATCTAACTAAAACTAAAAGTCAACGAAAAATTCTTCTGGTTTACCAATTACGTAAAAACAAAACATGTAATACATAATATTTCATATGGAATACCTAATATTTCAGGTATAATCATGTATTAAGGATAAATAATATACAAAACATTAGCCAAATCAACGTATAATACCCACATAATGTCGTATACAAAAGATTTAATCGCGTAATAAAGCATAAACAATCAAGTTTTTATTATTAAATGTGTAATCACGTAAGAAGCATAATTGTAATAACATTAGTTATAACAAATCATATTAAATTTGTAATCATATAATATAATGGATTTATATTGAATGTGTAATGATTTATGTTGAATATGTAATCACGTAATGGGTATTCAAAAATCACGTAATCATGTGTTGGGTATTATAATGGGTACTATGTATTTAAATCATGTAATCACATAATGGGCCGGGTATTCAAAATCGTGTAATTTTTTTTAAGAAAACTATAGCAATAGACTGCTTTAATTAAAGATAATAAAATACTCGTTAATATGGTGTATATTTTTTTAAGGGTGAGGATCAAATAGGAAGTTTATTTTGGCTAGAAAGTATAGAAAGCAATAGGATTAGGACATGTGGCAAAATTTAAAATAAAAAGAAAGGGTATTTTAGTCAATCTTATCCTTTTCTTCTTCCTTCTTCTTCCCAGTAACATCAAAACCCACCATTTTCAAAACCCACCAACTTCAACCATTTCTTCACTTTCTATCTCAATAATCACTACATTATAGTGCGATTTTCGTCACCAATCAATGATTCAAACACCCGATCAACGTGTTCTTCAGCTTTTTTAAGAAAACCCAGTTTAATTTCATACAAAATCTCGTTTTTTCCGGTGATTTTGAAGATAATCACTTGATCCGTTCGGTTCGATTCGATCTCTGATAAGTGTTTCAATCATTCAAATTTCGTCAATCGTTAAAGAAACCGACTTCGATCCATGTAAGAAATTCTTTAATTTCATTTTTATTATCTGGATTTTTGATTTAGTCACTGCGTTTTACGATCTTGGCGGGGTCCGGGGGCAGCGCCCCTGGTAGCAGGGGCGGCAGCCCCTGGCGGGGTCCAAGTTCAATGCGTTTTAAATTGCTTTAATAAAAAGTCCTATTTATTTTATTATTTTATCCAATAGGAAACCCTAATTGAGACACCCAAGTGATTCTCCACAAACCCTAAAATTTTCAGAATCATTAGAATCAGGATCAGGGCCCCTAAAACTCAGGGGGGTAAAACCCTAGTTACGATTATCTACATAAAACGCTGTCAAAATTGAAATTTACGAATCTGTCAACTCAGCAAGCCTACAAACACACGTAGCTACCCTATGGAAATAGGTGTCCCTTACGGACCGTAAGGGATGAGGCTTACGGTCCGTAAGCCGGGGTCAATTTTGTGTATAAATAGAGGGCCTTGGGACTTGAATTCTGGAGTTGAAACGACGTAAAATCTCGTTACGTACACTGAGTTATATCAGAAATAGTCTAAAAACACACACGAATCACAAATCGTCGCCGCAATACAGGGTAATAACTCGATCGCTGATACGATTCAATGTCCGATCGATTAAACTATCCAATGGATGTTTAAGTGCTGCCCACATTAGGGTTATGCTTTGTCATTCGTCGTTAATTCGATGGATGTTTAAGTATCGCACTTTGTCATTCGTTGTGAGGGTTGATCTCGTGAGTTATCGTAAATGTTGTATTGATTACTAACCCAGTTTTGTGTGCATTGTTATTTAAATTAGGTTAACAAGGCTAATCAGTAGACTAGACTCTGTCCGTGTTAAATCTGCAATGTGAGTCATTCTCTTTTTATCAAATTACTTTCAAAATCATGTTTATTTTCAATGGTTATAATTACAGGGATTAAGTCTATGTAATCTCCATATTACAGCCGGTATGTGGGGTTTTGTATACATTACTTGATAATCTTCACCATTGGACAACGAGTTAGCCAATGGGTGATATGACCATAGTCACAGAAACAAGTCGAGTGACAAATACCGAGGGTAGTTGGTTGATATCAGAAACATTGTAATCGCTCTTAATACTGTAGATTATAACAAAAGTGTCGTTTTAGCAAAATGAATGATTCACTCAGATTGGAGTAAGAGTTGGATACAGCACTGAAAGGCTTCAAGAAGTGGCTTATTTTATTAATTATATCAAATTAAGGAAATATTGTTTTATGTAATCAAATTTATCTTTATTAAAGCTACCATTGTAAAACATGGGTTTATTCCATCTATTTAATAAATAAAATCCGGTGTTTTCTAAACTCTGATATTTTTCCTAACTCACGGTCCTGATGAAATTTCCGCTGCAAAATTTTCAAAATAATCACCGGTACCACGCGGCTGTTCGCGGCTCCCGATTCCGTCCAGGGTGGGTCGGGGGTCGTGACAGTGTTCATGGCCCCGTTAGCCACTTTTTACGATAATTGTGGGTTGAACTGCTAACGACGGTTTCAGAAAAAGACAAATCTAACCGGCCAGGTTGCATCCGGTTTAGCGGTTTAACAGTTCGGTTTGACACTTTAAACAGTTTTTTTTTTCAGAATCATTAATTTGTATCATAAAAAAAGTACGGATAAAGGGTGAGGAAAATAATTCAAAAAATAGTTCTAGTACCTTGTCTTCCAATCCTTGAAAGAGGATTATAGGGCAAGAAAAGTGATCAACAAAATTGATAGGTGATCTCACAAGAATTCTTTTTCACCCCATGTTGCAATGTTAATAAAAAAAAATTCAGCTAATAATTCATGTACACAATGAGATACGTAAAAGCCATTGCAATACAGGAGTGAAAGTAAATAATAAATAATAATTACCAACAATACTATCCAAGTCATGGGACTCAAATTTGTGAGTTTCTTCTTTCAGCAACTTCAGGTCCGCTATATGTTTAAGACCGTTACCATATGTTAAATGCAGTGGTGACAAGTTGAGCGGGTTAGATAACGGGGCAAATTATAAAACAAATGAGCACTTACACCATATAGAGAAGCTCTAGCCTTAAAAGTATTCTTGAATGCAAGTGCAACCAATGTTGTGTAACCACCAGCAGAGCCTTCAAAACAATTGGCGCGGGTGATGCCAGGAATGATGACAACTGTATGACTGTTACGTTTTCTGTAAACAATTTCACTTCTGTTTTATTCGATTCTAGTGCCGATTGGAGTCTCGTGACTTTGAAGTTCACTAGATAGTTAGGATTGACGCCAACCCCCTTTTGGAAACCAAATACATTGAGGAATTGGCTGACGCTCAGCCGATTGAAGCATCCCATATTTATGTTGGGTGCAAACTCGATTTTCTAGGTCAAGTGTTTGACACTGATCTCTTTCCTGTTAATCTTGGTAGCTTTAATGTAGTCATTGGTATGGACTGGTTGACCAAACATCGAGCTGAACCTAACACTCATTTATTCAAAACTGCTAAACCTAACACTGATACGACTAGTGAATTTCGGGATGAAATTCCCTTTCAAGTTGGGTATGATGTGGTACCCGAGGAAAATCCACAGTCATCTTAACTCACCATTTCATTTTTCTGAGACTACTTATCAAATTTCGGGACGAAATTTCTTTCAAGTTGGGGATGATGTGACAACCCACAACTTCAAGTCACTAATTTAACCTAACCACAGTTAACTTAAGTTATACATTCATAGCACTGCATTTAACTAGGGTTAGTTAAATGAGTCTACGTTGGTAATTCGGGGAATTACCGGAACACACACATGATAATTCTCGAACATTGACAACCACCGCAAATAATAATTATAAACGGATGGCTTATACGAAATTTATGTGTTGCATGACAAATACGTGAACTGCATGCTTTAATTGTAAATTACATGATAGTATGTGGTTTTTGTGTAAAAGTTATATTATTAGGGGGTGTTTAGAGTAATTGTGAAACTATAATAAACTACTCAAAACCCTAAGTTCTCCATAACTTCTCTGTACGCATTTTTACACTCTCTAATCATCTCCAATCCTCCTTCAATCACTCTTGGCTTCACAAGTTCACACATCAATTCTTGACCTTCAATTCATCTAGATTTAACCAGAGGTAAGTGTTTATGATTGCATGATATGTTGTTAATCTTGTTCCTTTGATTTATACAAACCCTAGATATCCAAACAACTGATTGTGTGTGATTGTTTATGGCAATGAATACGTAATTGTTAGACAAATGATTGTGCAATGATTGTTTGTTGTTTGTGGTATGATATCACTATTAGATTGTTTGATTTGATGCCTGACATGGTAGATTTCTATGCATTTGGGGGGTTTCTGTTCATAGAAATCTTGAAGAATGAAAATTCTGATTGTTGTCAGACTTTGTGAAGTCACAAAGTTATAATGTCTGCACTTGTAGTTTCTTTGAAACTGTCCGCACTTGTTATCCCAAGATGTGTCCGCATTTGTTAAAAAGGAATAGATGTTCGTACTTGTTTATAAAAGAAATCCGCACTTAGTGTATAATGTTGGGTCCGAATTTGTGTATCGTATACACTCCCAAACTGGTGCAATATGTGAGGTCCGAACTTACAAGCCTTGTTGATGTCCGCACATAACTTAGTTGAAAAACATCCGCATATGTGTTGCCTCAATGTCCGCACTTAATGTTCTCTTCATGTCCGCACTTATGAAAAAATCTATGGTCGTACATAAGATATCATAGCAGTCCGTACTTGTGTCTTATTTAGGTCCGCACATAACAATCATGTATTTATTTAATTAAGGCCGCAAATGTGATGTTGGTTTAAGGTCAGTACATGTTTAACTTCGAAGGGAGTCCGCACATATTTGCTTTGAAAGGTTGTCCGTATTTACATTTAGGAATGTGATCAGAATTTACATTATAGTGTCTGTATATATGCATCTAAGGGTCCGAACTTGTTAGCATGGTCAGGGTTATAGTGTCCGCATATATGCATCACTCGGTATAAACTCAAGTTGATTTACACTTCGGCGTAAATTCTGTCGAGTCAAATATAATATGTTTTTGTGCTTTTTATGTGCGTTTTCAGTTGGCGTACGTTTTTGACGTAAATTTTGTTCGGAAACGAGTGCAGTCAAATATAATATGTTTTCGTTAGACATTATAAATTCGAGTTACTTTACGTTTCGACGCCGCGACAACGCGTGGGAGAAATTTACTAGTTAACTCTATTACAAAACTCATATATCCTAGCTACAGATAAATACGTAAGCTCGTATCATTGCAAGTTGTAATAACGATACCATTATGAATCCTCTGGATCAATTATACTATCTAGATTCTTTTTGTTTTCCTACAACATACTTAGATATTTAATAAATACATATAAAAACAAAAAGAATCTGAATCTTAGTCAATAAAATAGAATGAATGGGGTTCTCATATTCTAAACTGTTTAAGAAAATCCACATGCGTAGATTTGTTTATGTTTTTTATTGTGTTAAAAACGTTTATCAAATCTACAATATTTAACATTTAGTTTCACATGGTAAATAGATGATTGAGTATGCATGAATTATATCATGTTTAGTAACACTATTTATAACGTTTTGAATTTTAATATCCATCTAAACTTATTATATGTAGAAAGAATATGGTGTTCCGATTTCTTAATCAATGAAATGACGTTGATGGTTACATAGACTCACGACACTAAGGCTACATGGTATGGTGCCCATGATCCAACACCTAGGCGACACATCATAGTCCTTCCAAGGATGATCCATCCCACAAAACTAGTGGAAATGGGAGGATGGTCCTAGATGATCCTACCCCACCACTTTTATATTTTTTATTTTTTAATCTTCTACTTTTTTTAACATTTAACAAATAAATTAACAAAATATTTTCAATAATATTAAAAAACATTACATAAACTTAAAAAAACGTAAACTTAAAAAAAACATAGACTTAAAAATAACATAGACTAAAAAAAACATAAACTTAAAAAAATCCTAATATAATAAAAAAAGCTACTAGTCTTCGTCCTGCACGTGGTCGTCTGGTTCGTTTTGAGCGTTGTTCCAAATATACTCCACCAAGTCCGCTTGTAGGTTATGATGTGTGTACTCGTTACGTAGAGCGAACATGTTCAAATCTTGTTGTTCCCCACTAACTAACTGGAACATAATTTCCGGTAGACGCGTGTAGACGCGTTTTCGTCGTACTCACATATCGCTCTACCTTCGTCTTCGATGACCATGTTATGGAGGATGATACAAGAGTACATAATGTGTCGTAACCTCTTTGGTGTAGCTGAACCTGCTGGATGTTCAATGATATGCCATTTTTTTGTAGAACACCAAAAGCCCGTTCAATATCTTTTCTCGCACCCTCTTGATACTTCGCAATTTTTTTTCTTTTTTCGTCTGTCGGGTGCGGAATAGTTTTAACGATTGTTGAGTACGTTGGGTATATTCCATCTGCTAGGTAGTAACCTCGCCTGTATTCCACCCCCGAAACCGTAAAACTTGTGTCTGGACCTGTTCCCGCCACTATATCGTCAAATATCTGTGACTGGTCTTGGTTTAATTTTGCTCATCTAGTTAGCCGTTGGGACGACGCTTCATCACCTGCCATGAAGACCTTAGCCGCGTTCATAATCATGTTTTCCATAAATGCGTCATTCTCTTCCGAAGATGATGAATACCACGTAGACGAAGAAGATGAAGAAATGGAAGAAGGTGAAGCCATGGTAATTTTTGAGAGAGAGATGGGGTGGTAGTTGGTAAAAAATGAAATAAAAAATGTTGAGTTTTTATAAAAAGGGAAGAAGGTTTATAAAATGTGAGAGAGATAAGAGATTGTAGTGGGTGAAAAGTTGTAAAAAATGGTGTAAAAGAGGTGATTATTTATAAAAGTGGGAGTGAATTTGGTATTTATTTTAAAAATAGACGTTGGTTTTTAAATTAAAAGTTGAATTTAATTTTTTTTTATTTCAACAGTCATAACACATCTCGGTCCCCACATCTTTTTTGTCTTTTTCTGCCCGTCTCAAACGTCTTCTTATCGACGGAGAGTATGGTGTATTAGTGTATGCACCACTACAAACATATTTGAATTAAAACTACGATTATTTATTAGGAATATTGGATTTTAATAATCCTAACTATTTGTTGTTGGTTGCTAACAATCTCAACTTCAAAAATAACAACCGGCAATCTCAACTATTAACATATTGGTCTTCCATTGACCCTGACTAACAGAACCCTAACGCTGTTAGACTCCGGTCGTCGAAAAACGTTTTTAGCCAGAAAACTCAACCTTTTCGTCTCAAACCTCTTTGTAGCCTTATTACAGACCTTTAGAAACCTTTTTCTAGTAAAAGTCATAACTATTGAGGTCGCTGGAAAATTCCTTTCTTGTTGGAAAACTTCTGTTTGGCCGGAAAACTCAACATTTTCGTCCCAAACCTCTTTGTAACCTTAGATCGGACCTTTAGGAACCTTTTCTGGCCAAAAACGTTTTTCCGGCGACCAGAGACTAACAGCGTTAGGGTTCTGTAAGTCATGGTCCATTGGAGGCTAATATGCTAATAGTTGGGATTGCTGATGGTTATTTTTGAAGTTGGGACTGTTAGCGGCCAATGGAGAATAGTTACTTATTAAACTCCAATATTCCTATTTATTATCCATACTATGTTTAAAGAATTTGAAGCACAAAACTATGACTTCATAAAACTAGGAATTGTACATGGTTGTTGAACCCAAATCTATCAGGGAGGGCCCAAGCCCAAGTACTTTGAGGCTTGAGCTTTGGGCCTCCAAATAAACAGGGTCTCCAGCTTTAAAAAAAATTAGTAATAATTATATATGATATTTGGGCTGGGTTGCGATGGATAGTATTGATGTATAGCAGATTTGTGGGGGCAATGCATATGGAATATTGTATTTGGGCGGCAATTGCGATTTACTCAATTTTTTTTGAGGGAAAAGGTCTCTAGTTTTACTTCGCTTTAGGCCACCAAAATGGTTGAGCCGGCCCTGAAATCTATTTAGAGAAACGCCTAGAAGAATCAAACATTTGATCGAGGACAATGACGAGGACCATAGCAATGGCAGGATCGATAGATGGTTGTACCACCAAAGCAAAAACATCTCCCCCAAGTGCCACCTCTCCTTTGGCTTCTTTCCTCCTAATTTCAGCAACACACCGGTGCTTGTCATCATACACCATGCAGGACTTTTGAGCATATGATCCTTGGATCTCATAGATCACATTTCTTTTGTTCCTGTTCTTTGATGATCCTACTGTGCTCACATATGCTAGTGACTTGGTGTTTAAGACATTCACATGTTTGGTCACTGAAAATCGGGGATTTACACTTTCACCATCATAGACAAGAAAATTGTCTGCTAGGCTTAACATCTGGGGATAATAAATCATATCACTAATCAGTTTGTGTACAACTTTAAGATGATTTTTTTATGAAAGTTATTACAGGTGTAGAAATAAATATACCTTGCGCCTAACGGTGTGGAGACTGCAGCCTAACGCATCCATGAGAACAATCTCCCGGTTTCCTTTCACGAAATAGTTGTCTACTCGAAATGCAAGATTTCCATTGGAGTTGTACACTGTAAACCCGTCGCAACTGAAGATCAAAGACTTCTTCCACACCGTCAAGACGATTGGATTATTAGTGTTTACAACTGGAATGATGGTCTCACTCTCAGAATAAACTTTTGCCATGAAGAAGCACTTGAGAATGCCTTTGAAATTTTGGAGCAACTATACTACAAGGTATATATCCCATATTCAACGAACACTTTTAAGGGGATGCTTAAAGCAAGTGATGCTGCATAGTTATAGCATAGGTTTTATTTATTTATGTTTTCTTCATGCATAAACACGTGAAACATAATAAAGAATTTGGGTACCACTAACTACATAATAAATTGAAACTATTTAACATATTGTTAATGTTTTAATCACTAGCCAAGCTTTTTTTTTTTCTTATTATTATGCTATTTTCTTTTTGACGATGGTACATGAGATTGAGTTTGCACTATTGATCGAATATTTTGTAAATAGTTCAAAATTTTCATATAATCATGTTTATATAACTTCCTAGTTTATATAATGTATCCAGATCTTGTACAAGATTTTGTAAATAGTTCAAAATTTTCATATAATCATGTTTATTTAACTTCCTAGTTTATATAATGTATCCAGATCTTGTACAAGAGTCTTCTCTTGTACGAAGGATAGGTGAGAATCCCAGCCATTGATCTACCAAGATCAATGGCTCAAAACTAGGGATGACATTTTTGTAATTACGATGTTCAAACAATTGAAGAAACAAATGCAGAAAGGGTATTATGATCCTTTCCCACTTTAACTCCTTTCCCCTTGATTTTCAAGCCACTATAACTTTTTCATACGTTAATATATTTTTTTTGAAATTACACCGTATTAACGAGCATTTCATCCGTTTTAATTCGAGCAGTCTATTGCTATAGTTTTCTTTAAAAAAATTACATGATTTTTTAATACACATTACGTGATTATGAAACCCAGCATGACTACGTGATTTGAATACCTATTACGTGATTTCATTAGAGTATGTGAAACCTCGCTAAGTGATTACGTAATTACATAAAAATAGTTGACTATGTATTATTACGTGACTACGTGATTTTGAATACTCATTTCGTAATTACGTGAATTCAGTATAGAATTTTATGTGATACCACACTGAGTGTTTACGTAAAAACAAAAATATGTAATATGTAATACACAATATTTCATATGTAATTACCTAATATTTCAGGCCTAATCATGTATAAGAGATATATTATATACAAAGCATTAGCCAAATCAATCTATAATAACCACATAATGTTGTATATTAGAGATTCAATCACGTAATAAAGCATAAAACAATCAAGTTCTTATTATTGAATATGTAATCACCTAATAGCATAATCGTAATAGCATCAGTTATAGCAAATCATATTGAATGTTGTTGGATCTGAGTTTGTTTCTGATTGTATTTTCGTTTGAAATTAAGATGGAAATGAAAGAGTTGTGCAGCGGAATTAAGATGAAAACAAACTTTGCATACAATCAAAAGAGAGTAATACTTTAATCAAACATCTTTACACAATGAATCGAAAGATTGAATTTGTTTCAACAACGATTACAATGATTGATGAATGAATGCAAACTCCCCCTCAGCCAGAGCTCAGTAGTTTGTTCGTGCAAAGAAGACGATGTTGCAAAAGAGCTAATAGAACAGTACAAAGTACTGAACTATTTATAGGCACTTGCAAACCACTGAGCATCTTAGCTGACGTCACCATGAAAGTGACATCTAACCTCCTAACAAACTCTAACCTCTGATCTATACAAACACTGATGTACTAACTACTGCTATTACATTTCATTACATAAAAGACACTTAAACAGCTGTTGCATCCTTCCACTGCTGTGAACCCAGCAGTGCTTGTCCGGATCAGCAGTACTTGACTCAAGGCAGTAGATTGAATCAGCAGAGCTTTGGTCTTCCATTAGTCTTTGACATTGGTCAGCAGATGCAAGGCAGCAGTTGTAGGTCAGCACTTAGTAAGATCAGCAGATAGGAGGTCAGCAGATATGAAACCACTTTCAAGGGGAGAGATTTGTATGAACCAACTGTAATCGTCTGCTTATTCTGGATCCACTGCTCTGATCCAGTTTTGGCTTTAATTATCTGTTCCTCTGATAGGGTTCAATCCCAACAATCTCCCCCTGGAACAGATAATGCCAAAACTCTTCATTATTTGTGGAAATCTTTATTGCCTCATCAACAGTTCCCTTATCTGACCTTTAAATTGTAATTCAAAGTCTAGGGCGTCTGTATCTTCATCATCCCTGCTAAGTGGAAGATCAAGGAGATCCTGCAAATCTTCAAGACTCAGGCCAAGAGCTTGTTCCCTTGATATTTTCTCCACTACTCCACCAGACCTGAGCAAAGTCAATACGCAGGTCTGTTTGTCAGTTTCCCACTTTAGTATTTTTGAGTCTGGTGGGTTTCTTGGGAGATGTTTATTTGCAGAAGTATTTGGTGAGGCTGGCCTATTCATAGCTGGCTGAGCAGCACTTGCAGATTGTTCCAATTCAAGATCTTCTTTTATCATTACTTTCGTGCCTGCTTTTACAATGGCATCTCCAGCTAATAGATCTTGAATTGTTTCCATACTCAACTGGTTTTTGTTCCTTCTTTTGTAGATGGCAGCACCAGCTGGAGCAGTGGTTCTTTTGATTTGCAGCTTTGGTGGTCTTTTTGAGACCTCTGCTTTGGAGTAGTCAGGCTTTTGTGGAACTCTTGGATCTTTCATTCTAAGTTACTCTAAGCTTTTATAGGTTGCCCTGACTCTATCTTCTCCCCACTTTGTCACTGAATTCTTTGGCCCATAATCAGCTGCAATCAGCTCCTCTTTCATTCTCTTCAACTCTAACATCTTCTCAGCTTCAAATTATTTAAACTTTTCAGGAGGAGTCTGTTTGACCTTATTTTTAATCATTCCTTGAATCCTGGCTGCTTCTTTTTCAAGCTCAGGGATGGTCCAGTTTTTGTACATGTGTTTCTCCCCCTTGTATTTCTTGTAGGTCATGATGTTCTCAATGTAGTCTTTTCTCAAGGACTCATCTGCCCTTTCTAAAATTTGCTGACATACATTTTTAGCAAATCGCTCCATAGCATTGACCTGTGAGAGTAAAAACTGATAGTTTTGTTGAAATTCTCTATCAGATTTCCCTTTTCTGTTTTTGATTGCAATATCCTCTGCTTGTTTGACCTTGAGTTTCAAGTATTCTTCAATATTATTAGGCCTGGGATATCCTGCAATGGATGGCAAACTCCTTTTGGCTGGGTCGTCCTCATAATAAAAGGATTTGATTTCTTCCCTAACTGCAATGAGTTCTAGAGGGAATGAGACACCAGCAGGAGGTAGTGTTTGTGTAATTTGAGCTGAAGAGAGAGGTATAGGTTTTGGAATAGTGACAAGTGACAGGGATTTTGAAGATGTTGGTGGTGGTGAAGTGTCATCATCTTTGAGAATTAGCCTTCTCCTCTTTGTTTGAGGAGGGGCTGATGATGTTTTGGATGGAACAGTGATGGTGGATGTAGTGACAGTGGTTTGTGATTGACTAACAGTTGATGAACCAACTGGTGTTTCAACCACCGTTGTCATTACAACAGATGTTATAACATCTGTTGTCTTCTGCTGTTTATCAGCAGGTGAAAGTGATGGTTGGATTGTTTTTGGTGGTGACAGTGGTGGTAATGAAGTAGTGGTGTGTGTTGAGGTGAGAATAGATGTTGAAACCACTGAAGTACCAGCAGTAGTTGATACAGCAGGAGTTACAACAGCTGTTTGAGTGGAGGTTTGATGCTGATGGCTTTTGGATGGTGGTTTTGGAGGCTTTGGAAATCTGGATGGGATGGACTTAGGTTTCCTTTTTGTCTTTGGATTTTTGGAATCCTTTGATCCAGAACAACCTTGCTCATACAGTTCCATGAAAGCCCTTTTCTCCTCATTCCACCTTGAAACATCCTTTGCCATTCTATCTCTTTTTACACTTGCTACTCCTTCATCAAGTGCTTCTTGAGTAGCATCAACCTTCTTACTACCATCTGGCACAGGAATTTTTCTGGTCATGGCATCCTTTTCAGGTTCAATGTAGAGACCATCATCTATTCCTTTCTTCTTCCACTCCTGAATTTTCTCCCCCTTTTTGGCATTATCGTCTGGGAGTTGATCAATGAAAAGTACTGTTGGAGGAGCAGTGCCAGTGGTTTGCAAGATCTGAGTTTTGAGAGCCTTCAGATCAGCCTGAGTGTTCTTGAACCTTGACTCCATTGCATTTCTCAGCTGTTGGACATGTTTTTCATGTTGCTGATCTGCCAGTTGTGCTTGTTGATGAAGAAAATGTTGAAATAAATCCCAGAGCTCATTTGTAGCAGGTGCCCTTTGTGGAGCAGGTGCTTGAGGTGGAACAGCAGTTGATTGTACCTTTTGTACTTGTAACACCTGTTGTAGCATATCTTTGAGTTCTGCAACAGAGTTATCAAGTTTTTCAATGCGATCCGTCAATTTCTGGTACTTTAAATCATCACCCAAGTTAATGGGATCATCTGATTTCCCACTAGCAGTGGTTTTATCAGTGGTAGATGTAGGGAGTATACTCCAAACATTAACCACTGATGCCCCTTTTTCTTGGTACTGGGGTCTTCTTCCTTCAACACTTGACAACCTTTTGATGTTGCCAGTAGGATAAATAAATCCACTGGTGGTTGGCAGAGGTGCTATAAAAGGAATTGCCTAACTCAAGGGGTCTAACCTCCTCAGGTTGTGTTGGTGGGTTAGCAAAGATTGATACATCAGACCCAGTCAGTTGTTGAGGTATATTCTCATTGATAGGTGATTGAGAAGGACTGGTTAATGCCTGGTTCAAATCAATTGCATCCAACAGCAGTTTAGTTGGTGGGGGAATTATGGATGTGAAGGGTGGTGTAGAAGATGGATTTGCCCCGGGTATTGAGCTGTGGATGATAGAAACAAGTGTTTCCAGAGCATCATGATGTGGAGACCCTATTTGTACAACCTGTTCTTTTTGTGAAGAAGCAGGAGGAGTTTCGGTTATGGATTGAGATATTTGTACCAACTGCTGTGAGGAAGTAGCAGCAGTGGTTTCTTGTGACGTTTGTGTTGTCACTGGCAGAAGCTCTGGTATCTCATCCTCCAGAGATGCCTTTTTGAAGGTTTTGGGGGGTTTTTGTGTTTTTCTTTTTGTTGGCTTTTTGGTGAGTTTAGGTGTGGGTTTCAAAACAGTTGTGCTGCTGATTTGATCACCTTGAGCAGTGGGCTCAGCAGCAGATACCTGAGGAGCAGTTGTAACTGCTAAAATCTGCTCAGGCACCTCTGCTTGTGTTTTGCAAGGTGCTAACATTCTTGAAAAAGTTTCAGTTGTTAAACTGTTTATTTGAGTAGAATCACCTTGGTTTATTACAACTAAATCATCCTTACTGAATTTCTTTGCAAAATAGTAACTTAAAAACCTTGGAAACAGTAAGAATGATTTTGTTTCAACATTATTAACCAAATCTTTGAAAATTTCCCGAGAATAGTTAAAATTTTCTTCTTGAAGAATTGCATATCCCAGATTTTGAATCTTTAAAGGGATTTCATTGAAAGAAGTGGTTTTGTTTGAAACACATAGTAGGAGGGTATGAAATAAAAATCTGGTTGCAGACGGAAAATAACCTTTTTCTAAGGTAATTTTCTTCATCATTGTGGCTTCATACCCTCTCTCAATGAAGTCAGTTTGTAACTCGTTTTTAGTGAAAGAAATTTTACCTTCCTGATCACCGAGTTGAAAGACCTCTGAAATGGATTGTGGCGTGATTTGGACAGCTTTACCCTTTATAGAAGAGTTTATGGTGGTTGCAGTGTCTCCTTGTTTTTCAAGGGTTGCATTCTTCCAGAACTCTCTTTGGGTCGCCAAATAGATTGGTGCATCAGCAGTGATCAAAGTTTTGTACTTTGATTTTGCCATGAGGTCAATGATGGAATCGAAAACATTTGTGGTTCCTGGTTTTGTGAGAAGACCCAGGAGATTGTGAGATGGTTTATGTGGAATTTCAGTGGAGATTGCCTTTTGAGAGGCTGTTTTCGATGATGATTTGGATGAGGGTTTTGAAGATGACTTCGATTTTGTCATTTTGAAGATGAATGATCGAAGAAATTTGTGAGAGATGAGAAGAAAAACTGTTTTGAGAAGAGAATTTTTAAGAATTCAATTCGACGGTAAAACCCTATTTTGGTGATGAATGGGGGATTTTATAGGGAAGAAAGTGAATGCTGAGGTGGCAGCCGTTACAAAAGGTCTGACCAATATGTACTGCCCACGTGACAACCCCTGTGAAAGTGAAGGACAGTACTTGTGTGATAGGGACTGATGAAGGCAGTGGTATGAAAGCAGTGGATGATTTTCACTATCAGTGGATAGCATATCAGTGGATAAGACACTGCTTTTGAACAACAGAGTTTATCAAAGGAATGAGAGAACAGGGGTTGACTTTCAGCAGTGGACAGACTTTTGAAGTAGAGCAGACTTTTGAACAATCAGTGGTTAATGGCATACTTTTAAGGATTTTAATGAAAAATATCATTTTTAGCTATTTTTAAGGATGGAGTTTTGATTTTCTGAAAACATTTTGTTGCTTTTATTCATAGAAAAACAAGATGAAGCTTGTTATTCCATGTTCAGCATCCCAATTCTAGAGACCAAGCTTTCAAAAGTGGCTGTATCAAGTGCTTTTGTGAGCACATCTGCCAGCTGATCTTTAGTTGGGACATGATGCAGAGAAATCAAACCTTTTTCATAGCAATCCCTCACAAAGTGATGTCTGATGTCGATGTGTTTGGTGGTTGAATGGGAAACTGGATTTTTGATGATATTTTCTGCTGCCTGGCTGTCCAACATGAGCGGTGTCTTTAAGGCAGTGATACCAAAATCCAGCAACTGATTTTGAAGCCACAAGAGTTGGGCTGTACAGCTTGCAGCAGCAATGTATTCAGCTTCAGCAGTGGATGTTGAAACAGCTGCTTGCTTTTTGCTTTGCCATGAAACTAAGCAATCACCTAGAAACTGGCACCATTCTGATGTGGACTTCCTTGTTGTGTTGCATCCAGCAAAGTCACTGTCTGAGAAACCTGAAAGCTTGATGTTCCCATTAGCTGGATACCAGATACCAAGTGTGGGAGCACCTTTTATGTATCTGAAGATCCTTTTTACAGCAATGAGATTTGATTTTCTGGGAGCTGATTGACTTCTTGCACAGACACATGTTGCAAACATGATGTCTGGTCTAGATGCAGTTAGGTACAATAAAGACCCAATCATGCTTCTATAAAGTGTTTGGTCAATCAGCTCATCCTTTTCATCAGACATGACTAGCTTATTTGTTGCCATGGGTGTGCTGCATGGTTTACAATCATTCATATCAAATTTGGTTAAAAGTTCTTTAGCATATTTGCTTTGATGAATGAAAGTTCCATTTTGCAATTGCTGTACTTGGAGACCAAGAAAGCATTGTAGCTCACCCATTGCACTCATTTCAAACTCAGCTGTCATGAGTTCTCTAAACTCTTCACACATTGAGTTACATGTGCTTCCAAAAATAATGTCATCCACATAAATCTGGACAATCATTAAATCCTTCCCTCTCCATTTTAAAAATAGTGTTTTATCAATGGTACCTCTTTTGAAACCATTTGAGAGTAGGAAGTTGGAAAGAGTTTCATACCAGGCCCTTAGTGCTTGTTTCAAGCCATACAAGGCTTTGTTTAGCCTGTAGACATGATCTGGATAAAATGGATCCTCAAAACCTGGAGGTTGACAAACATACACCTCTTCTTGAATTGTACCATAGAGGAAAGCACTTTTGATATCCATTTGAAACACCTTCATATTGTGGTTGACAGCAAAGGCCAGGAACAGTTTAATTGCTTCTAATCTTGCAACAGGGGCAAATGTTTCATCATAATCAATTCCCTCTTCCTGTCTGTAACCTTGAACCACAAGCCTGGCTTTATTCTTGACAACAATACCCCTTTCATCAGTTTTGTTCTTGAAGACCCACTTTGTGCCAATGGGACTAACCTCTTCTGGCAGTGGTACAAGCTCCCATACTTGTTGTCTTTTAAACTGTTGGAGCTCCTCTTGCATGGCTTCTACCCAGCTGTTGTCTTTCAGTGCCTCTTGGTACTTGACTGGCTGATGGAGAGATAGAAAACCAGCAAAAAGACAAATGTTTTGGGTTTGGCTTCTTGTGAGCACCCCTTCATTTATGTTGCCAATGATTTGATCAGGTGGATGAGATCTCAAGAAGATTAAATCTCCTTGGTATGGTATGATGGCATTTGTTGGTGAAGGCTGCAGATGTGTATCATCTGAGCTAACCACTGCTGGGGACTTTGATGGTCCAGCAGTGGCTTCAAAAGGTGGTGGAATAGGAGGTAATGAAGTGGACAACTGCTGACTTTTATCCACTGTTTGAGGACTTTTGTCAGCAGTGTTTGAGGATGTGGAAGCAGTGGTTGATGGGCTACTTTGGTCAACAACTGTTGAGGTAGCAGTGGTTGAGCTTTGACAACTGTTTTGAACAGCTGGTGCTTTTCCCTTTGTGGCAGACCTTTGAGGGATGATGATTTCATACCCATAGTCTGGTGTTGTATCCTCTGATGGACCTGCACTGTTAGTCTTGACAGCAGTATTTTCAAAAGTAAATTTTTCAAGATCAAACAGATCTGCAGGGTTTGCTGGGATTTTCATTGATGAAAGTTCATTGAACTTAACATTCAAAGTCTCCTCCACTGCCTTGGTCCGTGTATTGAACACTTTGTAGGCCTTGGCAGTGGTTGAGTATCCCAGATGATAACCACAATCAATTTTGGCTGCAAATTTTGAAATGGAATCTTTTAAGTTCAAAATAAAGCATGGGCAGCCAAACACCTTGATGTATGAAATCAGTGGTTTAATTTTATACAGAATTTCATAGGCAGTCTTTTTGTGCCTAGGGTTTATTAAAACTCTGTTCTGAACATAGCAAGCAGTGTTTACTGCCTCTGCCCAGAAAGTTAATGGCAAACCTGAATCTGCAAGCATGGTTCTGGCAGCCTCAATCAAAGTTATGTTCTTCCTTTCCACAACCCCATTCTGTTCTGGTGTTCTAGGGATGCTGTACTGCCTTACAATCCCTTTCTTCACACAGAAGGCATCCAACTCCCTATTTTTGAATTCTGTGCCATTGTCACTCCTGAAGCTTTTCACTGGAAGGTCAAATTGCTTTTCAACCTGTGTTACAAAGTCTTGCAAAATGCCTGCAGTCTCATCTTTTGAGTGTAAAAAGAAAGTCCATGTAAACCTAGAAAAGTCATCAACAATAACCAAACAATATCTTTTCTTTTTGAGGCTCATGACTTGAACTGGGCCAAACTAATCCATGTGTAGCATTTGCAAACACTGGGTTGTTTTGGACTCTTCAATGGACTTGTAAGAACTTTTGTGCTGTTTTCCTTTTAAACAGGAAATGCAATGTTCAGGACATGAAAACAATTTTTGTGGTAGGCCTCTCACCAAACCATTTTTTGAAATTTCTGTGATTGTCTTAAGATTTGTGTGCCCCAGCCTTCTGTGCCAAAGTTCTGTCTCTTTGTTAGAGGCAGCTGAGAACAGACAGGCATCAGCTCTGGGACACTCTTTTGACATGTCAACAACATAAACATTGCCACTTCTTTGAGCAACAAGTTTAGTTTGACCAGTTTTGATTATTGCTTCAATCTTTTTGACCATTTCTGGTCCAACAATCCTACAACAGTCTTTTGTGAAGAATGACCCAAATCCCTTGTCACTCATTTGGGACACACTCAGAAGGTTGAATTTTAGGTTGTCTATTAGATTGACATTTTCAAATTTTACATTTCCAGATTGCACTGTACCAGACCCCAGAACTTTCCCTTTACTATTATTCCCAAAGGATATACCACCCCCTCCATGGATTTTAAAGTCTTTGAGGAGGGCTTTACATCCTGTCATGTGCCTGGAGCCTCCACTATCTACATACCAAAGACTATCAAAGCATGCAGAAGCTCCCTGCACATGAAGTAAAAGGGTTAGTTCAATAAGGTCTCCAAAGCCAACAAGGCTTTGGATGGGGTCTGAACAGTGTCTGGGATGGATGCAAAATGAAGAACAGTGGTTAGGTCAGAGGTTTGGACTGTTTTAGGACAGTGTTTCTCTAACCACTGTTGTGGGTCCTGACCAATCACCTGCTGGTAACCAAAAGGATGCCTGTTCACTTTGGGTTTAGAGGGCCTTTTGTAGGCCTCATAAACGTGTGGAATCCTTTGGTAAGACTGTTTTTCCTTGCCTTTTCTGAATTGATTAGCAGGGGTGCATCAGTAACCTGAACATCTCTTTTGACAGATATTTGGTTCAGCTATTTTGTGACAGCTGTTTGAACTGGCACAAACAGTGGTTGTTTCTTGGTGAATTTGACAGATGTTGATGATGATGATGGACTCAAGGATGTTTTAGCAGTGTACTCATTCTTTTTCACATCAAAGTTTTTGAGATACACACATGCTTGAGTTTTGTGGTTTGTTTTACCACAGACAATGCAACCTTCAGCTGAAACAATGACACTTGTTCTGTTTAAATCATAAGCTTTTAAGTGGAAACAATCTTTTGTTAGATGATTCCTTTTCTCACAGAATTCACAAAACAAGTTATCAATTTTTTCTTTCTTCTTTCTCTTTTCAGACTCCTTTGCAGCAGAGGTTTTAACCACTGCTGGGATGTCCTTGAGAGGTATGACTTTAGCTTTTGGAGCCTTGACACCATCAATTGATGTAAAGTCCATTGGCTTGAAATTTTCAAGAATGTCACACTCATCAGACCATTTTGGTTTAAACTGGTACTCTTCAAGCTCCTCAAAAGTAGAGGATCCCATTGGTCTGTCAAGTGTGATTTTGTTACCAAGTTTGTCAGTGATTTTCACTTCTTGGCCATTCTTGTTTGTGGGGATGAACTCAGTGGTTACATCAGTGGTTTGAACAGATTTTCCAAAAGCAGTGTTTTCATCATCATGTTTTCTATAGCCAACCCCAAATTTCACATTGCTTTTTATCTGTTTTTCAAGCATAACCTCATATCCTCTGCAGGATTCCACCCATCTTTCACAAGTAATCTGGGTGGATTCCAACTCCTTTTTGCAAACTTGGTATTTTTCTACCATAGTTTGAAGTTGGGTTTTGGTTATGCTTTGCTCTTCTTTAATACAGCTGATCTCTTTTTCTTTTTCAGTCAATTTGTTTTTAAGTTCTTTTAAAGACCTTTCAAATTTAACCTCATCAGACAAGATTTTATCCCGAAGGTTTTCATTCACCTCTTTGATGTTAGCAAAAGCAATTATGCAATTGTCAGAACACAGTTTTTCAAGAACTTGAGGAGATACCTTGGCAGCTGCCATCATTGCACAATCACATTGATGATCTTCCTCATCATCAGCTTCCACCTTCTTTTCACCAGCTTTTTCTTCCTTCTCTTCTTCTTTGTCCTCTTCGGACCATGGATCTGTCATTGGTTCAATCAGGGTACCTGAACTTTCTCCCAACAGTAGTTCACCAGCCACAGCAGTAACCACTGCTTCAGTCACCTCTTCCACTGTTTCAAAGCTCTGCTGTTCCTCCTCAGTTTCAACCCCCTCCTGTATTGACTCTAATGCCATCAAACAAAACTCATCATGAGAAGAATCATTAGAAGCATAGAGTGCAAAATTTTCATCACTAAGGTCTTCAGGCATACTGCTCCAGTCAACAAACCCTTGAGTGAAAAAACTTTGTTGATCTGGTTGTGCTGCTGCTGGAGCAGTGGTTTGAGGTGCAACAGGTTGCACTTGTGGAACAGTAGTTTGGACATAATGTACTGGCACAGGGGCAGCAGCATAGTGAGCAGTGTTCACTTGAGCTGCTGGGGCATACTGGGCATAGTGCACAGTGCTTTGGTTTTGAGGTCTAGGATTTGAGCTAGGATGAGTAATTATGGGACCAGTAGTTTGACTCCTACATTCCCTAGCGAAATGTCCCAACCTATTACACTTGTAGCACTTGATTTTCGATTTATCCAACCCAACCCTTAGATTCCCATGCAAACCTAGGAATTTTCGCCCTGTTCTTTTGTAAAATTTGCTAGTTCTAACACTTAGCAAAGCCAGTTGGTGCAGGATGTCCATTTCCTCTAAGTCAGTGGGATCAAAATGTTGCAAATCATTTAGTTCAAAACTTAAATTGTCTGACATCTGGTTTTCGTTTGCAGTGAATGCATAACTAGTAGAGTGAGGATCAGGGTTGTTGAAATTTGCACCAGCAGTTATGTCAATGAAGTGATCATAACCCTGATCCTTACCACTGCTCCCAGATTCTTCTTGACCCAGAAGAGCAGTATTACCGAAAGTGTAATCATCGGTAACTTTTCCTGACTCTTGTAACCTACTTTTCTGGTTCAACTCCCTTTCGTAGGTCAGGAGTCGGCCGTAGAGTTGGGTCAAGGTCAGATCCTTGAATTCAGGTGAATTTCGGGTGACAAAAGCTATGGTGTCCCATTTTTCTGGCAGTGACCTGAGGAACTTGCTATTTTGAGTTGAGTTTGTAAAAGTAGTGTTAATAAGCCTCAGTTCACTGATGAGACAACTGAAACGCTCAAATTGTTGCGTTAGTGATTCACCTTTAACGTAGCAAAATGTTTCATACTGTTGGTTCAGGATTTCCCTATTGTTTTCTATGACTTCCTCGGTTCCCCCAAACTGTTCCTTAAGTGCGTCCCATAATTCTTTGGCACTGTTACAGTGTAACAGTCCAGCATATATCTCATTGGGCAGCGCTGATGCTACGATGCTAAACGCTTTAGCATCTAGTTCGATCTTTTGAAAATCGGTTTCGGTATAATTTTCAACTGGTTTTGGAACGAACTTTTTAGCATCTTCAGCGCTTGGCACTGAAGGAACATGGGGACCATAAATGACAGACTTCCAACAACCTGTGCTTTGTTGAGCAAGGATGTGACCCATCCTTCTCTGCCAGATGTTGTACTCATTTCTTTTTAGCATAGGTGGTTTAAAAAATGAGCCGATGTTGTTTTTATCATCTTGAGAATGTGACGTCATTCTTGTTTTTTACAGACACTGAGAAATCAACTTTAATGGTGATTAATCCTTGCTCTGTTTTTCAACGGACGAACAAACTATCAGTATCAACTGTTATGAGCTGAACTTTTTACGTCAAAATGATTGTTAGATCAAATTTGACTGTCCAAGCTCTGATACCAATTGTTGGATCTGAGTTTGTTTCTGATTGTATTTTCGTTTGAAATTAAGATGGAAATGAAAGAGTTGTGCAGCGGAATTAAGATGAAAACAAACTTTGCATACAATCAAAAGAGAGTAATACTTTAATCAAACATCTTTACACAATGAATCGAAAGATTGAATTTATAATCAAGTAATGGATTTATATTGAATCTATAATCACGTAATGCTTTATGTAGAATGTGTAATCACGTAATGTGGATTCAAAATCATGTAGTCATGTGTTGGGTATTCAAAATCACGTAATCACGTAATAAACTAATGGGTATTCAAACTCTTGTATTTTTTTAAGAAAACTATAGCAATATGCTGCTCGAATTAAAGAGAATGAAATGCTTGTTAATACGGTGTATTTTTTTTTAAATATTAACGTAAGAAAAAAGATATAGCGGTTTGAAAATCAAAGTGGGAAAATTGTTTAAGTGAGAAAGGACTAAATTACCCTTCAAGCCAAGAATACTTGTCCTCCTTTCGACCTCGCGTATGCTTCGTACGAATCTTCTCTCATGTACAGGATCCATTCTCTTTATATAATATAGCAAAGAGATAAAAATGAGTACAGACCAAAATGTTTTAGGCTTACTGTCTAAGAAAAAAAAGCATATGTTCAAACCCCATATACTACGGGTATATTTTGAGGGTCACGACGATAAGAAACGGAAAACGTTGAAGACAATACTAGAGGGTTTAAAGTTCACTTAAAATCAAATAGGTTTATTAGCTCGTAAATGAATTTGTGGCATGTCGTATGAACGTGTGGTTCTCGATTTTACTTAGGACCAAGAGGTCTGGTTTGGCTTTCTAAATACAACCAATTATGATCACGTACATGATTTTTGATATTATATAAATTTAAAAAAAAACTTTATTATATGGCATAAATTTTTGGTTATTTACGAGTTTTCTCTTTCACTATCATGTGACATGGTTTAACTAGAATACAAATGGAGTTAGTATGGTGGAGTGAAATTACAATAAAATAAAAACATTGGTATTAAAATTATAAAACATTTCTGATAATAGAAATGGCCTATAAACCACAAGGACCAAAACCGCCATTTACTCAAGTATTTTTATTGATGAAATGACTGAGACTTCCAAATACACAACATATCCTAGGATTAGATAATATTATGATTATTTTATTAATATTGAGAAGATAATTGATTCCGCGATTAATGGTACAAATCACGGCTTTTTTAATCTAACTAAAACTAAAAGTCAACGAAAAATTCTGGTTTACCAATTACGTAAAAACAAAACATGTAATACATAATATTTCATATGGAATACCTAATATTTCAGGTATAATCATGTATTAAGGATAAATAATATACAAAACATTAGCCAAATCAACGTATAATACCCACATAATGTCGTATACAAAAGATTTAATCGCGTAATAAAGCATAAACAATCAAGCTTTTATTATTAAATGTGTAATCACGTAGGAAGCATAATTGTAATAACATTAGTTATAACAAATCATATTAAATTTGTAATCATATAATGGATTTACATTGAATGTGTAATGATTTATGTTGAATATGTAATCACGTAATGGGTATTCAAAAATCACGTAATCATGTGTTGGGTATTATAATGGGTACTATGTATTTAAATCATGTAATCACATAATGGGCCGGGTATTCAAAATCGTGTAATTTTTTTTAAGAAAACTATAGCAATAGACTGCTTTAATTAAAGATAATAAAATACTCGTTAATATGGTGTATATTTTTTAAGGGTGAGGATCAAATAGGAAGTTTATTTTGGCTAGGATGTATAGGAAGCAATACGATTAGGACATGTGGCAAAATTTAAAATAAAGAGAAAGGGTATTTTAGTCAATCTTATCCTTTTCTTCTTCCTTCTTCTTCCCAATAACATCAAAACCCACCATCTTCAACCATTTCTTCACTTTCTATCTCAATAATCACTACATTATAGTGCAATTTTCGTCACCAATCAATGATTCAAACACCCGATTCAGCTTTTTTGAAGAAAACCCAGTTTAATTTCATACAAAATCTCGTTTTTTCCGGTGATTTTGAAGATAATCACTCGATCCGTTCGATTCGATCTCTGATTTCAATCATTCAAATTTCGTCAATCATTGAAGAAACCGACTTCGATCCATGTAAAAAATTCTTTAATTTCATTTTTATTATCTGGGTTTTTGATTTAGTCATTGCGTTTTACGATCTTGGCGGGGGTCCGGGGGGCAGCGCCCCTGGTAGCAGGGTCCCAGGGTCGGCAGCCCCTGGCGAGGTCCAAGTTCAATGCATTTTAAATTGCTTTAATAAAAATGCATCAGAAAAGTTAATTTTCTGTAAATTGCCTCTGGAAAACTGCATTCGTAAACTGCATTGGTTCAGACAATTTACAGCACAGACAAATCTATTGTCCTGGTTCAATGCGTTTTAGAGAGAACACTTTCTTTGGCGTTTTTAGGCCATTGCGTTTTAGAACTAAGACATTTTTATGTGTTTTCTGCCATTGTGTTTTAGAAAAACACATTTTTGAAGTGTTTTTAGTCATTGCGTTTTAGGTAAAACAAATTTTTAGGTGTTTTCAGTCCATTGCGTTTAAGAGAGAACACTTTCTTTTGTTTTTTTAGGCCATTGCGTTTTAGAAAGGAGACATTTTTAAGTGTTTTCTGGCCATTGCGTTTTATAAATAAGACATTTCCTTGTGTTTTTTGTGCATTGCGTTTTAGATAAAACACATTTTTATGTGTTTTCAGTCCATTGTGTTTTAGAAAACAAACATTTTAAGTGTTTTCTGGCCATTGCGTTTTAGAAATAAGACATTTGTTTGTGTTTTTTGTGCATTGCGTTTTAGGTAAAACAGTCCATTGCGTTTTAGAAAGTACACTTTTTTTGTGTTTTTAGGCTATTGCGTTTTATAAATAAGACATTTCTTTGTGTTTTCTGGTCATTGCGTTTTACAAATAACACATTTCTTTGTGTTTTTTGTGCATTGCGTTTTAGAAAAATGTCATTTTTTAGGTTTTTTTTTTTCATTGCGTTTTACGCAACTGGGTTTTTTCCATTGCGTTTTACGCAACTGGGTTTTAAAAAAAATTCGAAAATATAGTAATAGTATACTCGTTTTAAAGATAAAAAACGCTCGTTTTTTTGGTGCAATTTTTATAAAAAAATAATGTCGTATGAAAGAGTTATTAACGTTTAAAAAATGGGGGTGAATGGAAGGAGAGAGAAACTATTGCCTTGGATTGACTAGAATACCCCTAAACAAACCCACGCGCCTCTTTTCTTCCTTTCAATTTCTCTCATTTAATCTTAGCCCTTGATTAACTAAATGGATGGTCAAGATCACTCCCTAGCCTTCTTAGCCAAATAAACTTCCTATTATATCCTAACCCTATTTTTTAAAATAATTTAACGTAGAAGAAAGTTATAGCCGTTTGAAAATCAAGTGAGAAAGTAATTCACTTAAGAAAAGACTAAATTACCCGCTAACATTTATCACTCCCTCCTGCGTATGATTGTATAGATTCTAAAATACTCAAAATTTGGATACTTAACACCATTAAAAAAAAACTATTACAATTTCACATCATCGCATGTGTCTTAAAGCTCTATTCAAGTTTCAAACACCCCCTAAAAGAAAATCCATACAAAAATTCAGATGTATGATATGTCGTAAATAGAACAAATATTTTTCAAGTCCCATTCAGACTCAAACGAGCATAAAATTACGGCCAACTCCCATAATACTATTAGATCAAGAAAACTGCTTAAAAACTTGATTACGAATCTCTACCCAATATACGGTATATATAGCAAACCTAACGCATTAAACTATAACTAGGATCATTCACATAATTCTCCTAAAGATATTCAAACCTAACTCTTTAGGATGCCAGATAATTATCTAATCAATTAATAGAACATGGTAATTTCCAAATAATTATCAAATCATAATCACATTTAATGCTAGAAAATTATCTAATTAATTAACTAGGACATGGTAATTTTAAATAATTATCAAATCATAATCACATTTACTCAATGTTTTAAATACTGGTTCATACCGGCCGGTTAAACAGGATACCGGACACGGGCCCAGTACGATAAGGGCAAGTAAAACCCAAATACGGTATGTCATAGGTACCGGTGGTAAATCCGGTTCTACCGGTTCAAACCGTTGAACCGGTTTGCATTACCTTGGAATTTGATTTTTTTTAATTTTAATAAAATAAGAAATTAAGGTAATATTGACTTTTCATATTTACGGTAATCAACTTAGGGCCTTCCATTCCAATATTCCATCACTGTTAAAACTGTTTTTCAAATTGTACAATGCAATATTGTTTATAAGTAATAAAAATAATCTTAAAATGCTTAATATTTTACAATAAAATAGTTGTTTTTTTAGATAAAACTATGATCATTTACATAAATCCTAATTGAGATTGGATTGCCTTTTGAGATGAGTTTGTATTTTATGGAATTATAGGGTTAAATAGTAACCTGGTTCAACCGCCCAGTACAACCCGGTTCAACCGGTTAAACCTTTTTCAGAGCCCAACCCGGTATAATTAAAAAACCGGTTCCTAAATTAAACATTGCATTTACTAATCTATAATTATCCACTTCTTAAAACTCTACTTGAGCATTGCACGCCAAATCGGTTTAATTGTTCAGATTTCCCAACAATTTTAAACTACGATAGTTAACCATTTAAGATAGGCATTAGAGTTATTAAGTATTTAAGTGTATTATAACCCAAGAAAAAAAAAATTGTAGTTAATAAGTTCAAGTAACTAGAGAACCACTAAACTGAAAAGGTTTAAACGGATTCAAAAGACTTGTAATAAAATCAAGTGGAAGAATTTGACATTCTTTTGTTTTCTTTGATAAGAGTCGAAGAATCGCAAATGAGATTTGACATTCTTTGTTTTCTTTTGTTTTCTTTGATTGGCGTAACAATACATACAATAAATTGATATCTTAAAAGTACTTCAAATACCCAATTTGGAGCATTCATTGACCGTTCAAAAAAAGCACTTCAAAACCCGATGTCGAAAAAGTCAAATTCAGCAAACCGGCCGAAATTCCTTTTATCGCAACCCAGTTAAAATTCGGTCCATGCATACTAAACTAGAGTAAATTATTGTTTTCGTTATTGCACGAATCGTTCTTGAACTACAAAAATTACAGAAATCATCCTTTACGTTGATATGTTGCACTTTTCTTCCTTTTCTGCATATTAGTTGTAATGATAAATATAAGATTATATATGTTAAATACCCAAACAAAGTAAGACCACGATCAACATATGGGCCGATCATGGACCAACAAAACGATTCTGTAAATTGAAGAATATGTTTGGTATAACGACCGGGTTGTACATTGATCGTCCAACCCACTTAAAATTTAGAGGGACAAACACAAACTGTAAGATCACCGTCGGTTCCACAGCCCAACCAGTCTCTAAAAAACATTTACTGTAAATATTATTACATAACAATATTGTTCTTCACTCTGAAATTAACATGTTTTCATTTAGCCAAGAGTTTTGAGTGATATTTAACCAGTTTGACTTTGCTTGTTTGACCCAAAGAAAAAAAACATAGCATGAACCAATTTAGGAAAATAGGCCAAAAATGTCACCTCTAATAAGCTAGTGAAGTGCGAAAAGATATAAAAATACATACTTCTTAGTCGAAATTATCAATCTTGATGGGAACGATTTCGTCTGCAACCTTAAAGTGTCCCACTAAACGTGCAAAAAACACCATTTGTTGTTCAAGTGTGAATTTAATGTTTTCGGCCTGCACACATATTACAGTAACCAACTTACTTTTACCAGAGAATTAAATAAAAATAAAAAACAAAGACATTTTATATATTTCTAACCTTACGAAAACCATGCTGCTCCCCTTCATACTCCACTAAAGCAACTGGCAATCCTTTTGCTTTCAGTGCTTGATAAATTTTTCTTGCTTGATCAGGAGGTACAACCTGTAACACAGCATACATCGATTCATTATGATATATACAAGAACCACAAGATATAGAAATAAAATTTCCCACTTTTTCCATATTTTAGCAACCAGGGGTGTTCCATGAGCCAGTTTTGACGGAAATTCTAGGCTGAATCACTTGCTACAAACGACACAAAAAACCTGCCGCGTTTTTTTTTTTTTTTTTTTTTGGGGGGGGGGGGGGGGGGGGGGGGGGGGGTTCATTTCGGCAGTTGGAACCAAGCTTTTTATTATTTTCTTTTCAAAATCATTCGTTTGTATTAAAAAGTTTAAAACTATAAAGAAGGCTCGTGATGGTTATAACTGTGTATTCCAAAAATGAAAAAATAATAATAATAAACGTTAAATGGTCGGTTCATTACTAAAAAGTTTAAACTTATAAAGGCTCATGATGGTAATAATTGTGATTCCAGAAATAAAATTAAAAAAAAAACATAAAAAATTATAAACGTTAAACGGCCGGTTCTAACGGGTTCCAGGCTCCAAACTGCCAAAAGTGAACAGTCAACCGAACCATACTGACCGACTTGCTTCGGTTTAAACAGTTCGGTCGGTTTCAACTGTTTATAAGGCAAAGTTTTACCACGGTGAACAAATAATTAAAAAAACGCTTCCAATACCTTGTCTTCCAATCCTTGAAAGAGGATTATAGGGCAAGAAAATTGATCAACAAAATTGATAGGTGATCTCTCAAAGAATTCTTTTTCACCCCCTGTTGCAATGTTAATATATCATCAGCTAGTAATTCACGTACACAAAAAGTTCAGATAGATGAAATCCATTGTAACGTAGGAGCGAAAGTAAATGATAATTACCAACAAGATTATCCATGTATCGGGACTCAAACTTGTGAGTTTCTTCTTTCAACAACTTCAGGTCAGCTACCTGTTCAAGATGGTTACCATATGTTAAACGTAGCGGTGACAAAATAGACCAAAAAAAATTCAACAGGTCATTATTAATAATTAAGACTTACACCATATAAAGAAGCTCCAGCCTTAAAAGTTTTTTTGAATGCAAGTGCAGCCAATGTTGTGTAGCCGCCAGCAGAGCCACCAGTGATGCATAGTCTTTCACCATCTGCCTTTCCACTATCCACCTGTACAAAAAGAAAACAGAAAAAAGAAAAACGAATATCAGCACAACTTGAAAAAAGGCAAATACATGTGACCGAATGGTTATTTTGTAAGGATTAAATTTGTGGTAAAATACCAAGAACTGAGCGCAACTGCAACAATCGTTAACGTCAACTATACCCCAGCGCTTCAATAGCCTTTCACGAAATGCTCTACCATAACCTTCAAAACATGACATAATGCAATTTTAGTAGCAAATATATGAGTTAGTTAATGATTTTAAGAGTAGTTAGAACTTAGAACCATGCTGAAGACAAAATATCGAAGGAGCACTTTCGTCCAACTCTTAAAACATTCTTAACAATTTCTGTGTTAAATACAATTACAAAAGGTATGTTATTACAATAACTGATTAATTTTAAAATCAAGTGATTCTGTTGGTGTATGCTTTAAGAATAGACTTTGGTCAACTGATGACCCGTTTGACTCATTTTCTTTTCAGCTACTCCTTTTATCCATAGGTAAAAAAATGTAACCCGATTTGACCCGTTAACAAGTAGATGGGCCGAAGATGACACTTTTACAGAAGACCTATAGGTCACATAGCCCAAGTGCCCAACATATACTAAACTATAAACCCGAATTTATTTATGCGACTACGGTATCATTCTAAACTTCAACATACCGGTACTTCCACCATAATTCACATCCACGAAAGCCCAACCACGACTAGTCCAAAACTGTACATTAAGATTTAAGATTCCACGTGTCTCGGCAGTAGGTCCTCCTGTTCATAGAAAATGTGAAATACACAGTAGGTCATTATTTGATCAATTGATCCTTATCCTATATGAATGTAAAAACTATGTGGGCATGCATGTATGTGCACAACTACACGTGAATTTAATAAAAATGGAAAAAAAAAAAAAACAGTTACCATGACTCTTTAACAGTAATGGAGGTTTTTCGTCTTGACTGGCTTGATAAATGGGATTCGTTGGTGGATAATAGTATGCATATGCCACTTCACCAGGGACTTCTGTTGGAAACTCGATAAATTCTGGAGAGCTAAAGTATGATTTGTATTCTGAAATAGTAGGTGAAGAGGACCAAACAATCTTGAAATCAACTACTTTTGATGCCTGCTCATCTAAAGACACCTGTCCCCCACACACAATCAGTTCACATCAATTATAAACAATGGTTTGATGATATAAATCTATTGATAAACTTAGAAAGGGGGTGCTCCGGATTTGCAAGTTGGAACTAATTATCTAGACAATAATGTTTTGATGTTTGAAAGAAAAGAGGTTATACTTCTGATTTAGTGAAAGGCTTTTAGTGGGTGTTTAAATAAGCAATGTCGAAAGTTATGAACAGTAGGAATAGTACCTTAGCTATTGACATCGGGTGGACTCCAGATGCCCCTTCAACATACAGACATTTTACACCTGAAGTCTACGGAAAAGAATTGATAATTATTAATAATAATATTAGATAACCCCAGTGACAACTGACAACCCAGTCAAAAAAAAAACAAGAACCGTCAAGAACAAGGTGTACTGAGATTACAATATTCATTAAATCTGTGAAAGGACTCTCAAGGACGGATAATGTGCTCTTATTTTTGTCCACAATTGCGAGATATGACCTTCCTTTCTGCCTGCACGTCATAAAACTTTAATCAACTGAAATGGAACGAAAAGGTTTTAAAAATAAAATGATGAATGTAAAACAACACATAACCTGTAAGTGCAAGCAATTAAGTTATTTTGCTCCTTAATAATCTCATACGAGTTCATACCAAACACCCATAATGGTCTTGCAAATTCAGCCTCTAATGAATATATTGGCGCCACCGTATTATCAGATTCAACCTGTTATTTAAGAAAAGGATTAATGGATTATTATTGAATGAGTAAACTGCCATTTTGGTCCCTGTGGTTTGGCCAGTTTTGCCACTTTAGTCCAAATCTCAAACTTATTACATCTGGGTCCCTGTGGTTTGCATTTTGTTGCCATTTTAGTCCAAAATCCAAAAACCCTATTTTTTTTACTGTTGCAACCTCCTATTTTGTCCTTTAGTGCAGGGGCATTTTGGTCATTTTAATTTACTCTTTTAATAAATTAAAACAAAATTAATTATATTATATATATATATACATACATACATACAGACATTCACACATCCACCATCTCTCCATCCCCAACCTCTCGATCTCTCCATCCCCAACCTCTCGATCTCTCTATCTCGATCTCTCCATCTCGATCTCCGGCCACCACTTCTGTGAAATCTCTGCCAGACACCATAAAACTACAGAACCTTCTTCATCTTCCCCCAAATCCCAAACCCTGGTTCTCCTGCTCAGCCGCCAGACACCACGTGAAGCAACCCGGTGCCACCACCGTCGCCCTCACCGCCTCCACCATTATCATCACTGCCGCCACCCCCTACACCCTCACCTCCTCCTGAATCGGGTTTATTGTTCTTGTGAATCACCTCCTGAATCGGATTTATCACTGCCGACGTCTGTTGCAGGTTGGGGTCGTGGTTTCCGTTGATGGCAGCATTTGGGTACGCCATTCCACAAACCCCCACATTAGGGTTTATAATGCTTCTCAATCTGGTCAATTAAACATCGGAGATTTATTCTGTCTGTCTTCCAAACACCCTGTTTGGTTTAATCTGAACAAAATCGCATCTGCAGATGAATCGAATAGATGCGAGGAAGCCTTCGCAGAGATTTCAGGGTTTGATCATGATGAAATTCAGACCACTGATATCGATGATCCTGTTAAAGGTTTGATTTTTATGAAGTTACACATCTTGTTTACGATTTTGCAATTGATTTATGTTGCTCTTTAGTTTTTGTTTAAAAATGTGTGCTTTTTGTTGTTTCTGTTTTATTAATTAATTAATTTGTGTTTGCAGAGTTTGCTTTTGTTGTAATGGGGCATGAGTTTGATTGCTACCAGAAGAAATTGATCCGGGACACGAGGAACTGGAATTGGTTTCTTGAAGAACCTATCAAGGATAGCGATGATGAAGACGATGAGAAAAGATCAAGAAAGAAGAGGAAGATGATGGGTTTGTTTGAAGGAGATGATGGTCTGAACAAAATGCTTTAATATGTTATAATAAAATTAAAATGACTAAAATGCCTCTGCACTAAAGGACAAAATAGGAGGTTGCAACAGTAAAAAAAATAGGGTTTTTGGATTTTGGACTAAAATGGCAACAAAATGCAAACCACAGGGACCCAGATGTAATAAGTTTGAGATTTGGACTAAAGTGGCAAAACTGGCCAAACCACAGGGACCAAAATGGCAGTTTACTCTTATTGAATATACTAGGTAACGACAGATACACAACAAGAACATAAATAACAACATTTTTCGAGAATTACCCATCTGTGAAGATTCCAAAATCCACTTTTTCTGTCAGTGATGAAGAACAATTCCCCTGCAGTACATAAGATGCTAAAATGATTAAATAATGCACCTGTAAACCCCCTCATGAGATTACAGATTTTAGTAACTTTCTACACGAGGTATAAAAATATATAAATATACAATAGCATAATATTTGAGGACCTGATTCACATTTAGAGTTGCAAAAGTGTAAATTTTGTCATGAATCGAGAGTACACTTTACCTTCATCAGACCATTTTGGTTCAGTTGGAGATTCTACTATTGCAGAATCACCTCCTGCCACACATACACGTTTATACACATCTCTGCACAAATAAATGTAATTAGCATAATCGAATGTATGAGAAACATAATGGACATTGGACAATAATAAAGAAGGACGAGATGAATTATAGCATGGCAAAAACTTTCAAGGAGCCAGACGTAACACAGAGGTTACACAGTCATTCAAACTATAAAGCATTATAATTTGAAATAATAACTCAAAAAAACAAAGCACTATGTTTACCCAGTATCGGAAATATAGCCGACCCAGAGTTGTGATTTATCCCATGGCATGTTCGGATGGCTCCATTCAATCCACGCCAGCCTTTTTCCCGAAGCATCCAGTCTCGGGAATGCATAAAAATCATTTCCTCCAACTAATACTTTTGGTTCTGCGTGTCACCATAAATGACAAAAAATGGCTATTTAGTATTTACCATCAAAAGTACAAGATCAGGGTTCACACTGAGTGCGTAACAAAGAGACAGCATCTTCATCCCATTTGATTATGAAAATAACGATTCCATGTGTGTGTTTTATTTCAGCAAGGTTAATAAAAATAAGCCAAAAGGGGAAGCGGTCAAATGGGACAAACACGTCAAACAGGTTGAGTCACCCTAAAGCCAATTTTAATGTATACAACCTCCTAGATCAGCTTATTCGAAAACTTATATTATTGTTATAAAATTGTCGCTTTTGAAAAATGTATATCACTGCAAAAAATACTTAAAAAAGATATGGACAAAAGTGTTTGTGACTCAACCCAACCGGATCCAGTTTAACAGATACCAAAAAAACTGCCTGTTTTAACCTAAACACGTTTTGGCCAGTTACCCAACCTCCCAGACCCATAAATCTAGGGGTGACCTTCATGTTTCGGGTCCGGTTGTTCGGGTTTTTGGCTAGGAAAAAGTAACCCGATAACCGATTCATTTAAAATTCGGGTTGTTCGGGTTTGGGTTATTCAGGTTCGGGTTAGTTTGGGTCAGGTTGTTCGGTTTTCAGGTTTATATGTAAAATTAAAAAAAAAATGTTTTTTTTTTTTGCAAAATATCATCAAATATATCAGGCTGTTAAAAAAAATATTATCACAATTCAAACATCATTTAACAATATGGTATGATAATGTTCAAAAGTCCCAAAGCTTAATGTTTCAAATATAAAACACTCCAAATCAAATTGCATCTATAAAAAAACACAATAATGTTCGGGTTTATATTCAGGTTTCGAGATTTGGGTTTTTCGGGTCGGGTTGCTCGGGTTTTTGGTTGGGAAAAAGTGACCCGATAACCGACCCATTTAAGGTTCGTGTTGGTTGGGTTTAGGTTATTCGGGTTCGGGTTTTTCGGGTATTCTCTAATTCGGGTTCAGGTGGTCGGGTTTCAGATAAAAAAGGACTGCCCTACGCAAATCCTGCCACCTCTAGCAAAACTAAATGACTCAACACTCGAGACCAGAAAACAATTGAAACAAAAATTGAGAACACAATCGCTAACCAAGTAACCATACCTTGAATAGTGTTACCACCAAGTTCTATCGATGCGATGCTTGTGATTGCATCCAAGCTACTTTCACGTCGGTCTAACAGAAATAAACATGACAATATTTAGTGGGATAAATGGTTGAAAGGGTATATAAAAATTGTGGGCACAAGATAAAAAAAAGTACCTTCCATAACAGTGATAAACCGATTAAGTGATGTATCAAAAACTCCATCCGCATAGCTCACCAAAGGTCCACCATAATCAGGGGTAAGTGGCACAGGTGCTGAATCTACACTTAAAACGTACCAGAATTTACTAAACTCTAGATAAATGAAAAAAGTTGGTACAGTTTGACTTTTGTGATCAAGTCAAAACTATTCATTTTGACATTCTAAAACAAGAGGCACCTTATGATTTATGTCATACACACTTTTCTAATGAGTAATGCCAATTGATTTCCATTAACATTGTGGCAAACATATAATATCATTCAGACTAATATGATAGTTATTAGGTCAAACCTTTTGAATCAGTAGACTGCTTGTAAAGCCTTTGATCTTTGTAATTCGAGAAAACAACAGTGTCTCCTGAAATTGAAAAGGCACCACCACCGTACTCTTGGGCAACTGTACGGACTGAGAATTCTTTCGGTGTTACATCAATAGCTTCTTTGTTTTCATCTTTATCCCCTTTAACTATAACCGATCGTCTATAGAACAACAAATTACATTAATTAGGTTTTTGGAAAATAACAAAATCAACATTTTACCAATGAATCTATCCACAGTCGCCTATGGAACAACAAATTACAGTAATCAGGTTTTCAGAAAAAATAACCATAAAACATTATCTATGAAACCGCAACAAAAAAAGCAAATTACACTAACTAGGAGTTCGGAAAATAACTAAGTTAACATTTACCAGTAATTCTATCAGCAATCGCCAACAAATTACGGTAATTAGGTTTTCGAAAAGTAACTATAAACGATCCTCTATAAATCCGTGATAAAACAACAAACTACAATAATTAGGTTCTTTGAAAATAACTACAAAAGATCATCTATAAAACCGCAGCAAAAAACGAATTACAGTAATTCGGGTTTCGGAAAATAACTATATTAACATTTTACCAATAAATCCATCAACAATCACCTACGAAACAACAATCTACAGCAATTAGATCTTCGTAAACGAACTAAACTTACATTTTACCAATAATCTATCAATTATCGCCTATAAAACAACAAAATCTATCAACAAACGCCTACGAAACAACAAACTACAGCAATTAGATCTTCGTAAACGAACTAAACTTACATTTTACCAATAATCTATCAACTATCGCCTATAAAACAACAAGATCTATCAACAATCGCCTATGAAACAACAAATTACACTAATTAGGGTTTCAAAAACTAACTAAATCAACATTTCACCAATAAAACACCAAACTACCAAAATTAGGGCTCGTAAAATCATCGATTAACATTAACCAACCCGGCTTCAGTAGGACGTGACTCAAGCCAAAACAGGCGACCGTGAGAGTCAACGGCGGTGCCTCCGAGGCCTTTGGAAGCGCCGGAAACGACGTCGGAGGTGATCGGAGAGTGCCAGGAGCCGTAGGGTGCGGTGGACTTGTGGTCCGGTGAAGATGATGCCATTGTTGTTGTTGTTATGAGTTTTCTGGAGTGGCGATAATGATGATGAAGACGGTGTGTTGTGATGAAGAGAGTGAGGTTTGATAAGGATGGTGAATGTGGTAAGATGGAGTGGCGACTGGTGGTTATGGCGGCGGTTGTGATGGCTGAAAGTGCCATTTATTGGTGGAAATATTCAACTTTCATTATTGTGACTTGTTACTTGTTCAATATGTTGCTTGAAGAATAATGTGATGTTTCCTTAAAGAAAATATAGAGAATATTGTGCAAGCAATACTTTTTCTTGAAGAATAATGTGATGTTCACTTGTAAGACTGCCAGACTGGTATGGGAAGATTCCCTTGTCTTTGGACGTTTTGTGTTATATGACGGTCGAGTTAGTATGTTGGTATTATGAGGCATTATCTTAAAACGGGTGTAGTAGAGCTTTAAATCTTGTGAAGCATTATAGAATTAAATAAAAAATAGAAATAAAAACTATAAAAAATGTTATTGGCCAAAGATTGTGAAGGGGTGCGACATTGGCCAAAAAAAAATTGAAGGAAGGCATGGAAAAAAGAACGCTCCGGACAATTTTTTTGTAAAAAACGCCCAGGGGCGGTCTAGGGGTGTGGGGGCATTTTTTTTGGGAAAAACGCTAAAAACCCCACTACGGGTAGTCTAAGGATTTGTTGTGTTGTGCTTTTATGATTGATATTGTGGTGTCTCTCCCTATGTGGTTGTAGTTAAAAGGGCGTGTAGTCTAATGGTATCAAGGTATGTATATAGTGTGTCTCTTTCAATGTGGTTGAGGGTTCAAGTCTCATAGTGGACAATGTGTTGATTTAGGAATGTGATTAAAGGATGGGTGTGTTTGTCGTTCTAATAAAGTAGACTTGTGTAGCTTTCTAATAAAAAACATAACACCTCAATCAGATCAAAATATGACTTTGTATAATTTTTACAAGACTTCCAATAATTTATGCTAAAGTTACTAATTTCAACATTGAAGGTTTACCCCAATTCGACCATTTTCATTGCTCAAATAATGAAATTCATTATCATATACAAGGACAGGAATTTGACAATAAGCAAAACTGCAAAAGGATAGAAGTAGCATTTGCAACCATATGAGCAAGGATTTTTAACATGTTATTCGGCTCTAAGACCATGCGTAGTCGTTGGAGTGAATAATGTCCCACCCTAGGGCGTTTTGCGCCATGTGGCAGCCCAGTCAGCAATGGGGCATTATTGGGCGTTTTTACAAAATGGGTGTAGTGGAGATGTGGGTCATTATGTTAAATGAGATGTAAAATAATTAAATAAAACAAAAACCCTCAAAAAAATCTTATTGGATAACAAAAAGGGAGATGGAATGTGATTGGACAAGGAGAAGGGGGCAAGGCGTGTTTCAAAAAACGCCAAGGGGGCTTTTTTCTCGAATCACGCTAAATAACGCTGCGGTGTAGTGGTTGCCGGGCGTTCGTTTTTGTTGATTTTTTTTTTAAAACAACGCCCCATTACGGGCGGTCTAATGGTGGAGAGCCTTTCAACCTCCACTTTAGTCCAATAACCCATAAGAGTTGGTTTGGTCAAGCTTGAGCCCATAGTTTAACTTCACTTTTTAGTCAATATAATTGACCTAATTTTATAATTATCAAAAGAAAATGTTAAAAAGGAAAATAAGTTATAACTTTTAATAAAATATTTACGGTTATTTGGATGTTACATACAAAATTATAAGAGATTGTACAAATACGCAACACATGTATGGGTTATTATGGACTTTAGCACCTAGTGTTAACGTATTGTCACTGCTGGTGAAAGGCTAGTCATGAAATCTTTGTTGCAACTGATGTCCCTTGATAGCCATTGACGAAGAAGGCACAAATTACACCACAACATAAGTTGTCGAGGGAGAGCAAGTGAGCAACACCACTCATAATGACCACATCACCAACCCTTGATCACCGAGAGCACTCCCTCTTTAATCAACAACACGACCACCAACGCCACATATGAATATATCGATCACTGGATGGCGGATATGGAAAAAAGGCTTTCGATATTGGAGGTTCATGTCAGAGATCAGGTCACCGTGTTGATGTAAATGCATTATTTTCAATTGATTTAATACTTTTCGAAATTATCTATATTAATATTAAAATGATTTTCCTTTCACTTCCTTTTGCTTTGTCTCCCCATTTTAGTGTCTTCTTTTCACTTCCTTTTCTTTTCTCATAGTTTCAAGTTACATTTTTTTTTTAATTCAACCAATCCAAATCAACATCTACCGATTGTCGAAGTAAATCAACAAATGGGAAATTGTTTTTATTATGTTTATTATCTTGAGTCGGCAGTAGCATTTGAGTTAGAATAGAAGTAGTGTTCAAGGGTGTTAAACAAAAGTTTTAATTGGAGTTGCGTTCTTGATTCACCTCTGTAAACAACCTCAGATTTAACGCTTACCATATCGCACCACTTTAGATCTATAATCACCATTTTTATAAACTCAACTTCTTTTGTATATATGAATAACCGAGCAAAAGTTAAAATTGCATAAAAATAATTGTTAGACTGAGTCACTAAGAGGACCAATACCTAATTCATCTTCTATCTCATCCGTATCTTCAAACAGTTTCATAAACCGAGCCTGATCTTGCTGTCGCTTTCGCTTCTGCCAAATCTTGTATGCAAGAAGTAATCCCATGATCAATAGTACAGTAGAAGACACTACACTTAAACCAATGATTATTATCATAGACCAGTGCATTCCATTTTCTTTTTCATGAGAATGAGAGTCATTTTCTTTATCTGAGCTCTTGGGTGCGCCTGCAAAAAGTCAAACGTTCGATAGTTAATAGATTGTTAGATAAGTCGAGTCATGTTTGATCTCTAACGGGTCACAATGGTGAATGGTGAAAGTCTAGTAAAATGTATGTTCAAATAACACAACTTTTGATCATATTTGACACACTAAATATTTAAAATATTTTAACATACATACGTTCGGGTCAACCCGGTCCAATCCATGTCAACCCAAACCAGAAAGGTGGTTCAGGGTTCAGATGAATCCTCTTAATGGGTCAATTCGAGTTATGATTTATTTCTAAGGGTTAAAATAAAAAAAAATAAAAACTGAAAAAGAAACGGGTCAAAATCCACCTTAATCAAAACATAGAATATTATTAAAAGAGTAAAGTACACGGATGGTCCCTGTGGTTTACCAAAATTTTGGATTTGATCCCTAGCTTTCCAAAAGTACAAGGATGGTCGCTATGTTTTGCACTTTGTAACGCATTAAGTCCCTGACTTTTTTCAAAAGTACATGGATGGTCCCTGTGGTTTGCACTTTGTAACGCAGTTAGTCTCTTAACTTGGACATGCTAAAACCTTTACATTTGTTGGCTAGGGACTAAATGTGTTACAAAGTGCAAACCACAAGGACCATTCGTGTACTTTTAGAAAGCTAGGGACCAAATCCAAAATTTTGGTAAACCACAAGGACCGTCCATGTACTTTACTCTTATTAAAATAACATAATTCTTCTGCATCATATTTGACACGCTAATTAATCGTAAGAACTTGAATATTTTTGGACAAAAGGTGTTAAGGGGACAACCCAACCTGACCTGTTTTGAGCCGCATTGTTTATGTACCCGGATTGCCACATTAAATATAAATAAACATGTACATGATATGCATATACGCAATACCTTTTTTTACACACTCTTTACAAACAAACGTTGCATTAAGTTCCTCGTCTTTGGTGTGAATGTACCGACCATCATCAGAGTTAAAATCATCAGGACAGAATTCCCACTCGTCAAACACATCGTCAGATTTAATAAGCCTCTCTTCATAAAATCCACATCTCTTGCATTTTATACTTTTGAAATCCACAAGAGGCTGAAAATATTAATCAATAAATAAACAAACAAACGCATAAACCATATTACAAATATATCATGCCTTAATGAACTTGTTAAGTCTGAATCATATAAACTCTGATGAATCAAAAGACAACAAATCATCATATGCTTATGAACAGTGGCGAAGCTTGAGATTTCCGAGGGGTGGCGAACCATTAAATGCTTAACCAGTAAGATGTCTGACCCATTAAGAGCTGAAACAAACAACCCCTTTTTTTACTTATACGCAAAATTCCTTTATACTTTATTTTCACAAAAAATGTGGGTCGTGTTTGTACATCCCTATGCATTCTTGATGATAGTAGATACCGCGTATCTCATGGCTATAAGACCAGGAGTCACCCACCAAGGGCGTTTACACTGTGCTGGCTCGCTAAAGAAGGGCGCCAAACCGTTTACTCACATTTTTTTATATAAAGGAAAGATTATAAAATAATTGTGTTATTAGTTAAACCACTACACATAGTCTAACTCCACCCAAAAAGTGTTCATTTTTGTGATTTTTTTTTCTTACATTTGATTAGATTATGAATACCTGAAAAGATTCTTCATCCCTGAAAGTATATACAGTGTGTTTCTTCTTCACATCCTGCAAAACAGTCTTCTTCTCCCCTTTACATTGAAAGTAAACTTTCGGCGATGACGATATCCACGCATGAGTTGTATATATTTCAATAGAATGTAGTGTCACAACTGCTGATAACAAAACTTCTAAAAAAAAAAAAAAAAAACCCTGAATTCAACAAACAATTTTCAAACACAATTTCAAATCTTTATATAAGATTCAGTTATTCAAATCAATAATAGAAAAGCTAAATTAGGTTGATTATAGATAAGAAATTAAGAATTACCTGGAAAACAAAAGAGGAGAATGATTGAAACCCTAGAAATCGAACGACTCGCCATTGACGCGATGAAACACAGATCAATCGGCCATTGAAATTATTATTATTATTATTCTGATGATGATGATTATACGAGATAAATTAGGGAAATTCAAAAGGGGTTGCGGCGCAGCTTGTTGCCCGTTTACCTGCCACTTGTTTGTAATTTGCTAATTTGGAATGAGAAGTAATAGTTGTATTTCAAAAAAAAAAATTATAATATTAGTTCAACTAAAAAAAAAAAAAAAAAATTAGGGAAATGTTATTGAATAGGTCAATTTCTTCGACCTAACGGTCCTAACGTACGGAATGGGAAGTCACGTGATTAACACGTAATTATGGTAAGAGGAATTGAGAAATGGAGGGAAACTTAGTTATATGTTAGTTAGACGTAGCGGTACAAACGAAATTGGCTTGAGAAAAAACTGGAAACGAGTCGAGTCTTATTGAGCCCGAGCTGAGCTTAAAGCTCGTTTATTTATCGAGTTAACGGTAACGAAGGAGGTGTTTTTTCGTTTATGACTCTGGTGAAACCGATAAAACCTTTTTATGGAAGACATTGTCGACAACGATAAGATCAAAAGGTCAAATCGTATTAAATGTTGCCTCTGGTGGGATTGCATTGTTGTTGTTGATCGGAGATAGAACGACACACTACATGTTTCATATTCCTTTGAATCATACCAAGGATTCAGTTTGTTATTTAAAACGAGACAAGTGTGTGGCTAATTTACTTCACGAGACGAAGTTGATTATATGGGATGAAGCACCAATGGTCCATAAAACATGCATTCGAAGCGTTTGATAGAACTATGAATGACATTTTCAATATGGATGGTTCTATCAGTTCTCAAATCTCATTTGGAGGTAAGGCTAGGTGCTGCTTGTTTTTTAAGAGGTAAAACTACCATCGAGCCAGGGGTCTCACTGGAAGCAGCCTCTCTATTCCTACAGGGTAGAGGTAAGGTTGTCTACATCTTACCCTCCTTAGACCCTACATTTGCTTTGCTATTGGTGGGATTTACTGAGTATGATGATGATGATGATGGTGTACGGGTGGTGGTTGTGGTGTTAGACGTTGGTGGTGGGTGGTCCTGGACGGTTGTGGTGGGTTGTGATGGTGGACGGTGGGTGGTGGACGGTGGTTGTGGTGGTGATGGATGGTGGTGGGTGGTGGACGGTGGTAGTGGGTGGTGGTGTTTAACCCTTCTGTAGACCTTAGAAGATTTTAGAAGTGGTTGGGCTAGTCTGCACCAAGAAGAGCTCGTGCAAAGGTTTTTTAATGAAACGTTTTCGGAAAAACAAACAGTCTGCAGGTGATAATGTATGCATGTGGTCTGCGCGACGAAGACAGAAGAGACTGCGCAGATCTTTTTTAGAAAAACAAATGTCACCTTAGTGTTTTTGGTGAGGATTTTAGACAAATTCTTTAAGTTGTTCCAAATGGTCGAAGACAAGATATTGTGAATGCCTCATTAAGTTCATCATTTCTTTGGAGTAAATGTACGTTGCTAAGGTTAACCAAAAAGCCATGAGGTTAACCATTGGAAGTTCTGCTCTAATATGGAACAAAAATAAATATTTTTTCAAAATGGTGGTTGGACTTTGATGAGGGAAATGTTGGTAGTACTAATGATAGAGATGCAACAATTAAAATACCACACTATATTCTATTTAGTGACAGTCTGCCCATTCCCAGTTTAATTGATTTCGTTTATCCCTCAATTCTCCCAAACATCAACAATGAAAATTACTTTTGTGAGAGGGCTATACTTTCGCCTAAAAACGAGGTTCTGCACGAGTGACGTGGTCGCTTGTTGTGTGTGCTAGCTTGATCGATGGGTTACATGGTGGCACATTGGATTTGCTATCTAATAAGAAAGAAGTTGTTGGCAACTTTGCAGATAGAGGAATCGATGATGTAGAGTTGAATGCCATAGTTTGGTTGGCGTGCAAACTTTAATCAAGTTGAAATAAAAGATAATATAGCTATAAATCAAGTCTGATTATAGCTTGCATGGATATCGAATTCAAATGGATTGTATTAATAATATTGCACACTCTATCGAACCACTCCTTGCCCAAACTCCACCATAATTGAATTGAAAGTGCTCCATCAAACCACTTTTTGCAGTTGTGAATTCAGAGAAGAATCCACTATCATAGGTAGCGGATCCTAGTCATAATCCACATCGTGGCATACTCCTTCCACCAAACACACTCCATGGTGCCATGTGATTTAGATATACTATTTCAGAATATAGATCCCAATCACCCTCAACATCTTCGTCCATCTTGTCATCCAGCTCATCGGCTTGCCCAATCAGACATTGGATCCAAACAATCTGACTGCACGGAACCATCAAAAGCAATTTAATGAGGCCCATACACACCTATCACACTCTTTCCTGCGACGCCTACACCAAAATGCAAAAACAAAAAAAAAATCTGGTAAGGAAGACAAGAAAGAAATATCTGGAAAAAACCTTGGGCTAAAACTGCTAACAAATAAAAATGATCAACCTTTAGAAAAGAAACCCTTAAAACTTAAAGGTGCTTAGATGGAAGAGGCTAGATAACTAAAGGAAAGGTCGGTAAGAACCTTCAGCTAGAATCAAACCTGTTAACACATGTGTAGGAGAAGAGAAGGTGAATGCTTTACCTTTGTGTTTTAACCATAAAACTAGAGTTAACTGCCATTTTCGTCCCTGTGGTTTGGTCACTTTGGCCATTTCAGTCCATTTTTCAAAAATGCGCCATTTTCCTCCCCGACGTTCTGGAAAGGTGCCATTTCAGTCCAAAAATCATAACCCAGTTAAGTCGGTTAGTAAATAAGGACTGATTGTGTAAATTTGTAACATAAAGGACTGATTGTGTAAATTTGTAACACCACCACCACTAGCCCTGCCACCACCACCACTCCGCTGCCACCACCATCACCACCACCACCGCCACCACCACCACTCCGCTGCCACCACCACCACCACCCCCACCGTCCCCGGTTCTCTCTCCCGCCTCCTTCTCTCTCTCTCTCTCTCTCTCTCGTCGTTATCTCACTCTCTCTCTCCGACTGTGATGATGATTGATGAAGATGAGTTGCAGGTTGTCGGTTTTACAGCGGTGAACGGAGGTGATGACAGAGGTGAACGGTGGTTTACGGTGAAGTGGTGGTGGGTTATGGTGATGGTGCAGCGGTGAGGAGACGGTGGTGTTAATGGTTGTCGGAGGTGACTGCGGTGTTCGGATTGTACGGTGATGAGGAGCGTGTCGGAGTAATGACGATGGAACGAGAATGTGATGGTGAATCGGTGATGAACGAGAATGTGATGGTGCGGTGATGAACGATGAACGAGAATGTGCGGTGGCGGCGGCAAACATCACGTTTGCTTCAAATAGAAGCCTCCGGATATTACCCCGCCAAGATACGGTCTGTTTCAAGCTTTGTTCGATCCACTCAGACGACGACAAATTCATCATCATCATCATCGCCTCTATTAATAGTTGTTTTCCCTCATAATGTAGCCTCTACCAGGAGCAAGACCAAAAGAATACCAATATGTTTCCATTGTATTGTGGGAAATAATATTTGAAGGAAGCAACAGTAACAGCAGCAACAACATTATCATCAATCATCCTCCAATCCCATCTGTGCAACTCTCTCTAACGAAACCAAAATCTCTCTCACCGGAGCCTAGTTCCTCTGAGCAATTTCACTTTCAACTTATTCATCATACTATGGTGGTGATTGCAGAGCATACACCAATCCATCCATCATTGTTCATCAACAGTCACCGTTCATCATCGTTATCATCTCCGTCAACGATCACAACGATCACCAAGCACATCACCACCGCTGTGTTCGGAGTTCTCGAGACCACCGTGCCCGATAACCACCTGAACTTAACCTGAACCTCACTCCGGTCATCGTTCACCACCATTGTTCACCTCCGTTCATCGTCGTCATCCTCTCCGACAACCCTCGTTCACCGCCGACCTCCGTGGTGAACGAGGTGGAGATGGTGGTATGAGATGTTGGTGGCAGATCGGAGTGGTGGTGGTGGCAGTGGCTGTGGTGGCTGTGGTGGCAGTGGCTGTGGTGGCGGTGGTGGCTGTGGTGGCGGTGGTGGCGGTGGTGGTGGTGGTGGCAGCGGAGTGGTGGTGGTGGCGGTGGTGGTGGTGGCAGCGGAGTGGTGGTGGTGGCAGCGGAGTGGTGGTGGTGGCAGGGCTAGTGGTGGTGGTGTTACAAATTTACACAATCAGTCCTTTATGTTACAAATTTACACAATCAGTCCTTATTTACTAACCAACTTAACTGGGTTATGATTTTTGGACTGAAATGGCACCTTTCCAGAACGTCGGGGAGGAAAATGGCACATTTTTTAAAAATGGACTGAAATGGTCAAAGTAACCAAACCACAGGGACGAAAATGGCAATTAACTCTAAAAACTATTATATGACGTATGTTGTATGTGACATATTAAAAGAAGTTTAGGCAATGGCCCACTTAAAGGGGTATCTACGTGATAGAGAACACAAACTCTTCTAACCACATAACATATTAATTTAGCAATATCATACTCAAATTATTCCATATATTAATAAGCAAGTTATATGTGCATCCTTGACTTGTACCTTTTGCTTAGGGGGTGTTTCAAAAAAAAAAAACATATTTTTTTACTTTTTAACCCAAACATGTCACTTTTTACATTTTAACCCCTTTTCATTTTTTTTTTACTTTTAACCCAAAATTTTCCATCTTCTATAATTTAACACAACACTTTATTATTTACAACTTTCTTACCCCATACTTTTATCTTTCGCAAGTTTTTCGTTTTACGTTTCGTTCTAAATTTTGCGAGTTAACATGTCGTAGCGTGCATGTGAGGTTCAACGTTTTTGCTCTATTTTTTCATATTTGACAGACCAGTCGCAACACGTCAATTTTTTCCCCTTTTGAAAAGTTTGCCGCAACGGGCGGGTCGTAGATCGACTAAGTTATTATTTTCTACGTTTTACGTTTCTGGTTATTTCTTCGTATTAAGACACTGTAACAGGTGTGTGTGGTTCAACGATTTTAGACTGTTTTTTGTTCAGTGTAATTTTTACCATTTTATCTATTTTATTTTTACGATGTTGAGAGTCGATGTGGTACGCGCCCATTTTTTCTCTTTTGAAAAGTTTGCCGCAACGGGCGGGTCGTAGATCGACTAAGTTATTATTTTCTACGTTTTACGTTTCTGGTTAATTTCTTCGTATTAAGACACTGTAACGGGTGTGTGTGGTTCAACGATTTTAGACTGCTTTTCGTTCAGTGTAATTTTTACCATTTTATCTATTTTATTTTTACGATGTTGAGAGTCGATGTGGTTGTGGCATTGGTGCTACTTGGCACGGTTTTATGAACGTTTTTAACTTATTAAATTTTTTACTAATTTTTTGTTTCGGTTTACCCCTATACTTCCTTTACTTAAAAACTATTTTTTACGTGCATATTTTATGTACGGGCATGTGTAAATATGATTTCTTCTACATTTCGACGTAAACTTTTTTTATAGACGAGTCAGGTCAAATATAATATGTTTTCGTTTAAAGAAACCATTTTTACGTGCATATTTCTATGTACGTTTTCGTATAAATTCAAGCTGTTCTACGTTTCGACGTCAAATATAATATGTTTTCGTGTTTATTTTATGTACGTTTCGTAAAGTTTGTTTCAAATCGAGTGGAGTCAAATTATGGTTTCTTTTTCTCCCCTTTTTTCGAAAGCTCTAATTAATCCCTTTCGATTACATGTGCATATTTTCCTTCATACCCGTTACGTTTTCTTTGTATAAGTTGGATCACATATAATACGTTATTATTGTTCGATATGAATTCCATTTACTTTACGTTTGATCCAATCACATGCTTGTACAGGTTACACTGAGTTCAACCGGATACGTCGAAATGTGTGTTTTCATATGGTTAATGCATCATATAACGTTTGGACTAATCCATTCAATGTTTACGATGTACCCGCGCCGCAACGCGGGCGGGTCTTAACCCTAGTTAAATAAAATAAAATGCTCATTTTTATTGTGTAGTTTAAAAAGAATGTTAAGGTATGAAAAAATTATTGTTATTTAAAAACAGTGAGGGTAACTGATTTTAAAATTAACAATATATTTTGAAGGATTGTATCATCTATATTAAAATTTGTTTTAGTTAAACTCTTAAAATTATATAATTTTTTTTATTTTTGCTGTAAAAATTGTGAGGGCAACTGATTTAAAAATTACTATTATATTTTAAAAGATTGTAACAAATGTATTAAATTGTATAAGTTAAATGCATACAATATAGTATAAACTAGAATTGAGACCCGCCGCAATGCGGCGGGGATTCTTTAGTTATAACTAAGTTGATTTAGGACCTCCACGTTATGTTGAACCTGTCAAACGGGAACAAAATAGACGACGTAAAAACGTTCACCCACTACGCACGTTGCGTCGTGTTAACTTGCAAACTTTAGAACGAAACGTAAAAACGTTAAACCAAAGACGCACGTTGCGATGTGTTAAGTCACAAAATTTAGAACCAAGCATAAAAAGAAAAATTTGCGGAAAATGAAAACTATAAGGACCAAGTTGAAAGTAAAAAAAGTTGCGAGGATAGATTGCAAAAAGATAAAAAGTTTTGGGTTAAAAGTAAAAAAAACAAATAGTTTTGGATTAAAAGTAATTTATGAAATATTTTTTGGTGAAAAGTAAAAAAATCAATTTTTTTTGGAAAACCCCCAAAGCCAAGGCCACGACAACCATATGCATAACCATTTTTTAGAAAACCCCTAAAGCACACCCCGCGTTGCGGCGGGGCGTAAAACGGTGTCAAATAGTACTGATGTCACACAACCGTCATCGACCACCAACACTGACTCGACCTAGGATCTGCTTGTTGCGACGAACCTGTCAAACATGAAAAAATAGAGGTAAAAACGTTGAACCACACATGCACGTTGCGCCGTGTTAACTTGCAAATTTTGAAACAAAACATAAAAAAGTTGAACCACACTCGTACGTTGCGTAGTGTTAAGTCGAAAAATTTAGAACTATACGTAAAACGAAAATTTGCCAAAGATGAAAAGTATAAGTGACAAAAGTTATGAAGTTATATTGCAAATAATGAAAAGTTTTGGGTTAAAGTTAAGAAAACAAATTACGTAGGGTTAAAATTGCAAAAGCTAAAAACCTATGGGTTAAAAGTAAAAAAATCAAGTTTAGTTTTGGGTTAAAGTTAAAAAAACAAATTATGTAGGGTTAAAATTACAAAAGCTAAAAACCTTTAGGTTAAAAGTAAAAAAAATCAAGCTTTTTTTTGAAAAACTCTCAAAGCACAAGGTACAAGTGGTTATGCAAAAAAACTTGCTTAATTATATATGAAATAATAGGATAAAAAGCATCTAATAATGATTATTTATTTTTTTGTGTGGACTTTGCCCTAGCTACTTTATAGCTTGATCCCATTTTTTCATCCACCACCTAACTTTTCTTTGAAGTAAACTAAATTTTAGACTTTTAGTCATCGACACCTCCTTTCTCATCGCCATTTTCAATAGAAGCAAAGCCATTCGAACACCTCCCATATAGTAGCGATTCACAAGTACTCAGCTAGACCGATGATGTATGTTGTTCATAGTCTAGTTATCAAAACACTAATTTTATAAACAACTAGCAACACAACAACAAATTCAACTTTCTCTCAAAAGCTTTCTGATCTTCTACTTGCTCTCTTCAAGGTAGTCTTTGGGTTGTAGGTCAGCTCCGGCAGTACTACTGCTCCGGCTGTTGTACCATGGGAAACAAAACGAATACTCCTGGGAGACTCGGAATTTGTTTTAAGGGAAGCGTGTTGAACACGTGACTCAGTCTTCGATTTCATCCTTTTCTTGTATTTCCTTTATTTCAGTTGTAATTGTAATAATATTTCTGCTTTCTTAATTTTTGTATTGTAATCTTCAAATAAAATTTGTTTTATTTTATTCATTTACGCGAACGGTTCCTACAAGTACCCCCCGCCGGCATTTTGTATACGTTGAATAATAATAAGCTTAAAATAATGTTTTATATGCTAATACATACAAGGTTGTCACTGTTTTTTACTTTTCATGCTTGATGAAAATGAATTATTGTTTAGCTAAACATTTTTAATAATTTGACGGCCTTTAGTTTGCCGACAATTTAAGATTTAACATATATATTGTGAATTTTATTCTTTTATTTAATTAATTAAATACACTAGTTGATTTTCCGCCCGCGTGTTGCGGCGGGGACCCAATGACTGCAAGACGCGTGTCAACAACGGCAAGCAAATACCGAATATCAAAACATAAATAAAAATGACGTGGCAAGGATAGTCACCCCGTCCTAAAAAAAACGATTTTAAATAACCTAATATATAATAATAGGACCCACACGTCTTACACGTTGGAAATTCGGTTGTTTTCAGTTCAGTTATTACGGTGCTAACATGTTAAAATATGGATGAGCTCGGTACCGGTAATGGCACCGAAATTACCGATCCGGAAAATCTTGAAATTAGGTACCGGCACCGAAATTACTCGGTACAATATGGTATGGTATTTGAAGGGTAAGATCAATAAATACAGGTATGGTGCTAGACCGGTGTCGAACCGAAAGTAACGATTCTGAAAACGCCAAAAGGTGGATACGAAATTAGTACCGAAAATGATTTGGTATAGTAAATTTGGTACCGATACAATACCGGTTTGATTACAGGATTTGATACGATTTGCTCATCAATAATCTAAATATCCAAGTTAATTTTACGTGCTACAATTCATTCAAGACAAAAAAGAAAGCAAAATAAGTTGTTGTGTATATAAAACCTCATTCAAACGAAATACAGTTTACTTACCGTGTGTATGAAAAGTAATCTAAATGGTACACTTACTTGCATTGCTATAGGATTTGATAAGCTCGGTACCAACCGGTACCGAAAATACCGTTACCGAAATCCCCAAAAGTGGGTACATGTACCGAATATACCTGGTACGGTACGGTTCGGTACCGGTCGGTACTGGTACGACACTGATATTTAAGGGTAAAAACCAGTGAATACCGGTGCCGAACCGTTACCAAAAATACATCCGGTTTAATAAATTTAATACCGGTACCGGTACCCGATACCATTTGCTTATCACTTAGTAATGTTACTATTCAATTATAATATGTTATTATTACATGTTACTGTTCATTCATCTCGATTTTTAATATATAGGGTAATTCATGATAAAAAAAAACAGAGAAAAAACACAACTTGAAATTAGGCCATGATTGTGATTTCGTACTTAGAAACGCGACTTGTGATCAAATGACCACCAGTTCACTGCATATATATAGAGCCGTCTTTGAGGGTGTGCAGGGTGGGCGACTACACAAAGGCCATGTTCTAGAGGGGGCTAAAAATTTGTTTTTCTTGTTTAGGTAGCATAGGTTGATTAACAAATATAAACTTAGTGTAAATTTCATGTCTTAGAGGGAGACCAATAAGACCAATAACACAATAACGATCTAGTTATTAATCAACTAATCTTTAAAACCCAAATACCCAATACCCATTTAGTCCTTCTAAACACTTAAAATAATAACTTAGATAACAATTAAGGGATCCATTTCTCATGAACGGTTCTGAATACATACACGTCGTGTGTTAGTGAAAATATTTCATTCATACGAGTATATTTGTTATTTTGTGTAGCGAATAAATTCTTAAAAAAATAATGTAAAACTTTATTTCTTTTTAAAACAATCTGGATGTTTCAAAAGAATTTTGTTCGCTAAATATAAAAAAATCACAAGAGCACGAGAACACACGAATACATAAAAACAAACACACGTAAAAGCATATACCCATAGTCAAACATTTAGTGATGTGTTATTTATAAGAGACATATCGTTTAACAACCTCAAACATACACGAACAATATTCACCACTTGTGGCCTAGTGGTAGGGTGACGGGTTTTTCAATGGAGACTCAAGTTTAATCCCCACGAACAAGAGTTCTGCTCTTGTGGTGGCACAACGACTGTCAAGTGGCAGCCGACTGAATGGTTTCCCGGGGGAACGCCCAAGCCAAACTCTGAAGCCAGCTTGAGCCCGGTTAAGACAACATAGTCTGAACAAAGTGGAGCAACGAGGCCCTCCAGTATGGAGAGTGCTGTAACATAATACAAGAAAGTCGTCGTAAAAAAAAAAAAATTTTACACGAACATGACACTTGTACATTTTGTTACAAGTATCTTTATTCTTTACTAATTAAATTAAATATAAAATCGTAATCGCATATCCATTTTAAATATTTTTTAATAATTTTCTTACAATTATTGCACAATCATGATATTCAAAATATTATTAATTCAGATAAAAACAAAATAAAATATTTTCAATACATACAAACGTAAGGTTTATATGTCGGCGGGAATAGGAATGATAGGTGGTTGACAAAAAGTGGCGTCCCTTTTTTTTTTTTTTTTTTAAATTGTTATATATAGGTCCTGCCAAATTATGATTTTATCCCCTATTTAAAATTACGATCTTGCCTTAAGTTAGAAATTAAATTTATACTTTGTCCCCAGTTTAAATTTACGATTTTGCCTTGGTAAAAAAAATTATAGTTTTGCACAGAGTTACAATCCTGCCAAATTACAATTTGGTTCCCAGTTTAAAATTACAATTTCGCCCCCAGTTCAAAATAAAAATTTTATTTTGCTCCCAGCTAAAATTACAATTTTGCCCTCAGTAAAAATATTACGATTTTGCCCCCAATTCAAAATAAAAAAATACTTTTGCCCTCAGTTCAAAATATTATTTTACCTCCATTTTAAAATTACGATTTTTTACCCAAGCTAAAAATTGCAATGTTGCCATAGTTTTTTTGGGCAAAACTATGGTAGTATTTTATTTTACTTGGTTGACTGAATTTAGTTTTTATTCGTGCCAAACAGCTGCCTAACACTCGCTAATTGGTCCTGACAAATTATTGTTTTGCCCTCAACTCTAAATTACACGCTTGCCATCGTTTTAGCTATTTTTTTATCATAACTATGATAGTGTTTTTCTTTATTTGGTTAACTCGATGCATCTTTTTTTTTATATCGTGTTATAAGTAGCATGTATAACTAACCGAAATAAATGCGTACATGTTATTAAACTAAGAAATATTTGGTTTAGCACCCCGCAACGCGTGCGGCGTGTAACTCTAGTTTTTAGACAAAAACAAAATAAAATATTAAGACATGCAACACACAACAACACATATAATAATATATTCAAATACGAATATAACGTATTGGCATCCAACATTATTAAATTAAACTATTCATCATAATATTCTAACAGTCAAACCTACCTAAAACGCTCTCATGACTCCTTCAATTCAGCTTCTTTCAATTCTTGGTAACGCCATAGCTTCCAAGTTTCAATCTTTTTTACTTTCTTTCTCTAACAAACACTAAAATACAAAACCCCATTTGTTTTTCTTCATAAAAAAAAAGCTAGTAATCATCGCCGATCGTTTGTTCAATTCTTGGTTTTTCTTGAAACAGCCGGCTGAGGTTGTTTAACTACTTTATTTTCATCAACTTTACTGTTTTTTCGTTGAGTTTAATCTATTTTTGATCAGTGGATCATCAATTCATCATGTTTATTTGATAGAAACAAATTCTTGATTACTATACCCCACCCATCATGTATGCCCTCCACCTGTTTGTTAAAAAGCTCCACTCAGTTTTTTTTTTTTTTTTTTTTTTTTTTTTTAAGTTTGGATAGTTTTGAGTTCAGTTATGTTGCTGATATGTAGTTGTGGTCTGGGTAATTTTTAGTTGTGATTTATGACACCTTTAAGTTTGGATGTGTTTGCTTGTTTATATATAATTATATTTTTTCTTTTTCATTTTTGGTTATGAATTTTCAGGGAACGAGGGGTTAATCGGTTTTCGTTTATGGATAATACGAAGTCGTATCAACAGAGGCGAGGGAGTTTCCTCCCTCTATCACCAACACAAATGCTCTGGTCGAGTGAAAATGGTACAAGTAACAAAGATGACAAAGACAAAGGTGTTAATGTGCAAGTTGTTCTGCGTTGCAGGTCTGTTTCGAGTAGCGTCATCGTATCTTTCTTTAAGTTGACATAAATGAGATTCTTGGGTTGGAGCATCCATGGTTATTAGTAGCGCTATAGCGAATAGTGTAGCACTCATGTGTCGTTATTTGATTTTGGCGCCTACATAGCGGGCAAATAACGGAATTTTAGGATTTTTTGTTTTTTCTTTTTCCGCTTTAATGTAAATAGCGGGATTTTATAGGTATAAAATAGCAAGATTTTAGGTTTTTTGTTAAGCATACATATAAAACAGGGTATAAAACAACTTATTTGGATATAATATACATTTAAAATATTTATATTTTTTATCTATTGTGTCGTTAAACATAGAATAGCGCCTGCTATTTCATGCTATCGCTACGTAGCGTATAGGTAGCTTGTCGCTTTCAATAACTATGGGAGCATCGGCGAATCTGCGGACTGGCATGCCTAGAAATCTTTTTGTAGTGTTTTATAGCTTAAAATGGTAATAAATTACATGTAAGATGTGGCATTATTGACCTATTTACTTAAAAACGGGTCGCTGTTGCATCTGAAACTGTAAAAAAATTTCGATAAAGTGAACAGGTCAAACAGGTTGAAATCTGTTTCAGTTCTGCTGAAAAAATGACCGTTTTGCCCATCTGGATAAGTATATATTTTGTAGTGTGCCTTGAGACGAAGCTTGTTATCGTCTATAACAATAGGATGCATTTATAGATAAAAAGCTCTTTATCATTGTGAAGTTTCTCAATATTCAATAATGTGCGGTTTTCAGGCCACTTAGTGACGATGACGTGAGGGCAAAGACACCTGCTGCGGTTACATGTAACGAGGATAAACAAGAAGTAATTGTTACTCAAAACACGGGTAACAAGCAGTCAGATAAAACGCTTTGTTTCGATAAGGTACGTTTTTTAATTCATGTTTGTGTAAATATCTAAAGCTTGATTGACTTCCATTTTAATTCTGATTATAGATATATTTGTTTGTATAGGTGTTCGGTCCGGGAACAAAACAAAAGGATTTGTATGATCAAGTGGTTGCTCCAATAGTTAAAGAAGCTCTTGAGGGCTACAATTGGACGATTTTTGCTTATGGGCAAACGGGTACCGGAAAAACTTATACAATGGAAGGTGAAGGTGGAAAAACAAAGGTCTTACTCTTGCTAAAAAATACAATACTTTGACTCTTGAGGTTAAATACACCGCATGTTAAAATTTGAATCCATTTAAAAACGTTTTTTCCACATCCAATCCTTCGTTATAAACACATATGTCATTGTCAGTTTTCCGTTTCCTGTTTTAAAAATCAATATAAGGTTAGAAAATTTTCCTGTTGACTTCAAAGTCAACCATATTATTGGTCCGTGTTGGGGAGACCTGCATCCACTTTTTGTCCAATTTCAAGACTGTTTTTATATGATACTCAGGTTACAATCACATGTACTATACTAATAGAATAAAATATAATGTAATTTGTTAACATATACAACCGTCAAGATATGTATTTAAAAAAAATCAACATTGATGTGACAGTTATAATTTTTGTTAAGTTAATTTTTTAATAAATGTGATTTAAAAGGTTTAATGCATTAAGAATACACTTTGGCGAATTCAATCCGCTCGACCTATTCCTTCTTTAGCTAATTGACCCGTATGAGATATAACGTATTTTTTTTCCTGCTGTTTGTGTCAGAATGGAGAGTTTCATGAGGACGTTGGAGTTATTCCAAGAGCCGTTGAGCAACTTTTTAACACTCTCGAAGCTCAAAACGCAGACTACAGCATGAAAGTGACGTATATCGAGCTCTATAACGAGGAAATAACAGATCTTTTAGCTCCTGACGAAAAGTCAAAAAAACACATATCTTTAATGGAAGACGGGAAAGGTGCGGTTTTCATGCGAGGGTTAGAAGAGGAACTCGTATCTAGTGCAGATGAAATATACCGAATCTTGGAAAAGGGTTCGTCAAGAAAACACACAGCTGAAACACTTATCAACACACAGAGTAACAGATCGCATTCGTTATTTACCATCACTATTCAAACTAAGGAAAATACTTCAGATGGGGTGGAGATAATCAAATGTGGAAAGCTAAATCTTGTGGATCTTGCTGGTTCCGAAAATATATTACGTTCTGGTGCAAGGGAGGTATGATATAGTTCCATGATACTAGATATGGCAATTTGGGCGGGTCGGTTGGGTAACCGCGTAAAACGGGTGGTTTTTTGGAATAGTTAAATGGGTCTGGTTGGGTATGCTAAAACACCTTTTGTCCCATCTGTTCTTTTAAGAGTAAAATGCCATTTTCGTCCCTGAGGTTTGGCTGGTTTTGCGACTTTCGTCCAAAGGTTTGCTTTTCGCATATGGATTCAAAAGGTTTGAAGTCTTGCCATTTTCATCCGACCCGTTAATGCCATCCATTTTTAACGTTAAGCCAGGGGTATTTTTCATCCTTTTACCTAACTTAACGTTAAATATGTAAACATAAGAGGTAAAAGGATGAAAATACCCCTGAGTTAACATTAAAAATGGATGGAGTTAACGGGTCGGATGAAAATGGCAAGATTTCAAACCTTTTGGATCCGGATGTGAAAAAACAAACCTTTGGACGAAAGTCGCAAAACTGGCCAAACCTCAGGGACGAAAATGGCATTCTACTCTGTTTTTAATGTTATAAATTGTTGGTCTGTCAAGCGTAGTTACAAAAACTATATCATTTTAATAATAATGAGATATTTTGAATCAAACGACTTACGAGTGTTTATGCACTAAAAGTACACCTGGCCGACCTTTGACCCAATTGAACAATCTGACCTTTTTTTAAGATATGATTTTTTTTATTTTCTCTATTCGACCCGTTAGAGTCAAAACATAACCTCATTCAACCTGTTTTCAAGTAAGCTTGTTGAACTTACTCGATACTACAAATGAGAGTTTTGACTTTTGAAGTCAACCCTTTGACTTCATCTTCATGGCCAGGGAAGAGCAAGGGAAGCCGGTGAGATCAACAAGAGCTTGCTTACTCTCGGGCGTGTAATAAATGCACTGGTCGACCACTCGGGGCATGTTCCATACAGGTGACAATTTTTTACTACATACATTACAATACTAATTGTTCAATGCAAATTTTCATAATTAACTTATGGTAAACGTAATACTTACAGGGATAGCAAATTAACAAGGTTGTTAAGAGATTCATTAGGAGGGAAAACAAAAACATGCATAATAGCTACTGTGTCACTTTCTATCCACTCCCTCGAAGAAACACAAAACACGCTGGATTATGCGTACCGCGCTAAAAGCATCAAGAATAGACCAGAGGTTAATTTTCATTTCTTGAACATTAAATTTTGAGTAGTTTTAATTAGGGGTGTGCATGGGTCGGTTTTGGGCCAAAATCATAACCATAACTGATCAGTTATGGCAATTTCGGTTAATCGGATCTGAAGGTTATAGCGGGTTGGTTAACCGTAAATTTATGCCTAGCTAAAAATAGCTCGATTCTTTTGACGGTGGAATAAATTGTTATTACACAATTCTATATATTAGTATATTACATAGTATTAAAAAATACAAATAATCTATAATATTAATATTGATTATTATCGTATATACAAACAAAACGATACAATATAATCCATAAATTCAAACAAATCCATAAATTCAAACAAACATTCAACCAAGATGATATGATATAACCCATAAAATCTTACAAACGTTCAACCAAAAACATCATATATTGGAAAAAAACCATGGAGTCTAAAATCCGACAAAGATTTTACTACATGTCGGTTCGGGTCGGTTTGGTTATGGCGGGTATGGAAACACTGATAACCATAACCGGCCCGCTACTTTGGGTTTTCGGAAAAGCCATTAACCAATCCACCGGTTTTTGTGTGGTTCGGTTTTGTTGGTTAATTCGGTTATTGGTTGGTTAATTCGATTTTTTGCACACCACTAGTTATAATATTCTTTAATTTCTCCCATCTATCATAAATTTCAGGTTAATCATAAGGTGACAAAATCAGTAGTCGTTAAAGAACTTTACACAGAAATCAACAGTCTCAAGCAAGGTAAAATAAACATTTAATTTCTGTTGGTTGTTGAGATTAAATTATTGCATAACTTTATGCTTTTTTTCTGTGGGTTGTTGAGATTAAATTATTGCATTACCTTATACTTTTTTTTCATTAGAACTGCATGCCACGAGGGAGAAAAATGGCATATATATACCACATGATCGTTACCTGAGTGAAGAAGCTGCCAAGAAGGTTTACCTCTATATTTAGTTTGAGCATTTTATATACCGCGTGATCATTACCTGAGTGAAAATGACCATTATGCCCTCACGTGAGTGGCACATGTTAAAGAGTTAACGGAAAAAATTAACTGGGTTAGGGCAAAAGGACACCGCATGATGAGAAACCGTAACATAAAGGACATCCGGTGTAATTTCGTTAATTTTGCTCAAACTTAAAGGACGTAAAATGCAATTTACCCTAATTTTAATTTCCATAATAACGTTGTATTGTTTGGCACCACACGTCTCAAGATGAAATAGTTGCATTATTTGACTTCATAAATAGTTTAATGAAAGTGTTTTACTAGTATTCAAATTTCAAAATTGCCTTGGTAAAAATATGGAAATTTTCTGGATCAGAATCAGAGTCAGAATAATTGGTAATATGTAATTATTACATATGCAAATTGTATATATTTTTAACTTGAAAATTTTCTGAAATGCAGTTGTGTATATTTTTAACATTTTCATCGTTTCTTGTAGGAAATGGCTGAGAAATTAGAACTAAAAAGTAAGGTAAATATACCTAATTTTTCGTATTATATGCCACTTCTCATCATAGTATTAAACACTGAAAAATTGAATTTTCATAGGAACTATTGAATCTTCAAGAACTCTTCTTTTATCAACAAAAGTTGACTACAGAATTAAGTCAACAACTTGAAAACACTCAGGTTAGACTGCTGTTTTTTTTCGGTAGTCCTAAAAAGTATTTATCTAATGCATACGGTTCTCAACTTCAGAGAGAACTCCAGGAAAGCAAGAAAGATGTGACGGGGCTAAACCATAAATTAAAACAGGCGAATGCGATGATAAAAGAGAAAGAAAATCTTATACTCAATCTTCTTGGATCTGGTTAGTTCAGTTACGATTTTAAGATGGAAGTGAAAATTTCGACTCATTTACTTAAGAATGAGTTTATTTCGGTTATCGTTAATAACTATGGGTTAAATCAGGGGGGCTAAACGGGTGCCGACCTGAAAATTTTAGATGAACCCGAACACGACCTGAACCCGGAAATTGTGTCATACATATGAGCCCGAACACGACCGAATATTCACGGCCGGGTTGACCCAAACACAGCCCGTTCAACCCGAATTTTTATTTTTTTCTGCAAATTAATATATTAAAGTTAAAATTTACTAAAAAAACACACAAATGTCTATAATACAATTATATTTATATTATAAAATTTTATGTCAATTTCTCTTTTTAAGTTATAATTATGGCATAAAATACACACCTAATTTAATTTATGACATAAAACATATTGTAAAAAAATATAATATAATATAAATGGGTTAAACGGGTCAAACCGCCAACCCAACCGAGTCGACCCGAACCCAACCCTTTTAGTTAAATGGGTCCGTGGGTTCAACTTGAAACTGACCCAAACCTGTTTAGACTAAACCCAAACCCGCGAATTTTGTGTTAGGTTCGTGTCGTGTATTTGGGTCATGTCAGAAATTCACACCCCTAGGTTAAATTAGTATAAATAGCTAAATGGAAACTGGTCAAATGATCCATCTGCTTGAAAGCCACTCAAAGTGCTTTTGAATGCGTACGGTCTCCAAGATCTTTTAATTTTTGCAATATTAATAACATAGCTTTTGCAATCTTACTTAACCGCAAGTTATTTATATATGAAAATGAACCAAAATGTTTACTTAAAACAACCAGTTTATATAAACAAAGTAACAAGCAACTTCCAAATTAACTAACATTTTTGACTGTATTGTAGAAAAAACACTCACTGAAAGAGCGGTTGAGCTACATAGTGAGCTTGAGAATGCAACATCAGAGGTATCCAGCTTGTTCGCGAAAATCGGTTTGTATCAACTTTTTCAAAAACATAGCCCCTTTTTACGGTTTTTGATTTAAGAACTTGCAATGATATTGCTTCTTATTTTCTATGTGATAGAGCACAAGAACCACATAGAAGAAGGAAATAAAATGCTAATCCAGAGCTTCCAAACACTGTTAGCTCAACATCTTGATGTTCTTCACCAGATTATCGTTTCTTCTGTAACACACCAAGAGCAACAATTAAATGCAATCGAAGAACATATGAAATCGTTCTTAAATGAGCAGGACAAGGTAGACCATAAAACATATTTATCTAACTTACTTATAATTTTAGTTCAACTTACTAATATAAAAACATTTTTATCTACTTTAATGGGTCAAATGGGTGATATCAAAAAAGGAATTAGGTCAACTGGTTCGAAAGCATATTATTCCGAAAGTTGGGTTCCTATTGAAATTATAATTTTTTTTGAGAGTAAAGTACATGGATGGTCCCTGTGGTTTATCAAAATTTTGGATTTGGTTCCTAGCTTTTCAAAAGTACATGGATGGTCCCTGTGGTTTGCACTTTGTAACGCGTTTAGTTCTCAACTTTTTTCCAAAAGTACATGGATGGTCCTTGTGGTTTGCGCTTTGTAACGCATTTAGTGTACATGGATGGTCCTTGTGGTTTGCACTTTGTAACGCATTTAGTCCCTAACTTGGATCTGCTAAAACCTTTAGATTTGTTGGCTGGGGACTAAATGCGTTACAAAGTGCAAACTACAACACTCAACAGGGACCACCTATGTACTTTTAGAAAGCTAGGGACCCAATCTAAAGTTTTGATAAACCACACCGTGTACTTTACTCTTTTTTAATCATACTGAACACACAAAGTCTAAATTTCTTAAACAAACAGTATTGCGGGTCAATCTAACCTGATTTGACCCGCGCGAAAGTTGCATGTTTTGACCCAACCTGCCTGACCCGCCCACATGTAGCTTTGCACATGCTTATGTAAGCACTTTAAAACGTATCTATATATTTAGTCAAAATAAAATTTACAAACTCAATTTACTCAATTTATGTTTGGATAGGCTAATGAAGAGCTTCAAATGCGCGTAAAAAAGGTTAAGGATGTATTTACCGGTGGAATTGAATCTCTGGCTGAACTAGCTACAGAGTTCAGTGGCCATTCAAAGACGGCATTTGACAACATAAATTCGGAAGTTGTTGAGCATTCATCTGCCCTTACAGAAGTGAGTAAGCTAAATCTTCTTCAATAATGTTTTCAAGAGAATAATGGACTTAATATTGTATAATGTATTTATGTTATACAGTTGATTAGAGGAGCTTCAATCAAAGTTGGTGACATACTTGTTGATTTGCATAGTAACCTTAATGAACAAGAGCAAAGTATATCTTCATTTTGGCAACAACAGCATGAGGTACATCATTAGCTATTAGTCAAATGTCTAAAATTCCTTTGATCGTGACAAATATTAAACGTTTGTAGATTTGAGTTATTTTTTATGTTCCAACAGGTTTAAAAGGTAATATTTTAACTGTTAGCTAAATATGAAACGTGTTAAAAAATCATCTAAAGTGTATTTAAAATTTAAATCCATACAAACTCCTAAATTGTGTGGTTTTTTTTTTTTTTTTTTTTTTTTTGTAGAAACAAGTGGATTATTGTTTCAATAGTATAGCTTTTATAATCATATCTAATACATTTTGACCCATAAAATGTATTAAAATATATAGACTAATTTTAATTTTAAACGTATCAAAATAAAAAATATGTGGGAGGGGGTTGGAGTGTTAACATTTTAAGTTTACTAATCAATAAGATATAAAAATATGGGAAAACAAACAAAAATTATACATATAATGCTTTTAATATATTATATATATGCCTTTCGGGTCTTTAAAATATCAGAAAAATAAAGATAACACATACAGATATATGAGTAATATATTATTTTTATTATTATTGTTTTTTATGTTATCAATATTTGTAAAAAAATAAAAAAAATAACAAAAATGAACGAGCCGTCTGGATTTGGCTCGAGCTGGCTCGGACATTTTACGAGCCAAGCTCGAACTCGACTTTTCAGCTTGATAAAATAAACGAGTCGAGCCGAGCTGGCTCGTTTAAGTTTGAGCTCGAGCTCAACCTCAACCTGGCTTGGCTCAATTTCAGACCTAGTCACATTATGCAAATTTTTATGTTTGTTTTTGTTTTGGTAACCAGAGCCAGTTGAGAGCATATCAGACAACTCAATCGGCATCTAGTATTACTGTTAACTTCTTCAAGACTCTGAGCAAGGACATTTTCACAGTGATTCAAACTGTGGAAGAAGCACGAACTATATACGAACAGAAATTAAGTGAATTCAACAAAAAGTTTGAGGTTTTTCACACTCCATTACATAAAAATGTTCCCATTTTTTTCTTTATGTTGTAAAATAGTTATTACCGTCTTAATTTTCTTTTTTAGGACTATGCCGATGCTGAAGACAAACAACTGTTGGACAAAATGGCAGAACTTTTAGCAAATTCAAACACTAAAAAGAAACAGATGGTGTTCAACTTTTTTCTTTTATTTTTTGTGATCTTTCTTTTATTACCGTTTTTTACAAACGTAGATTAATTGTTGCTATAATTATAGGTTCAAACCGAACTAGATGATATTAGCAGTTGTATTGGCAGCAAAACCTACACGCTTCATAACAAGATGTCAAACATGCATGCTCTCACTTCCTCCACAGAAGACGAGTTTACAAGTTTCGTGGGAAAAATAAAGAAACATTATGATGAGGATGAAAACTCGATCCAGAATGGGAAGATTGGTTTGACATCCATGCTCCAAAGCTGGTAAAAAACCTCTCACTATAGCAAAATATATTATGGTTATAAAATCGCTAGAAGCTAGTCGGCCGGTGGGGTACCGACTAGCGATTAATCGGGGTTACTCAGGATTAATCGGATTGGGGTTAATCAGGATTAATCGGATTGGGATTTTTGTATGTAATTTTCAGTTTTATATGTATACATATCCATTTTTATAAGTAAATATTTTAAGTAGACATGTTTTAACTTCTCCTCGACCCATTTTATCAAGTATACATGATTAATCGCCGGAATCTACATGGTTTGGTTGGAAACTGGCTGGAATTTACAGGTTTTGGCCGGATTCTGGCCGAAATCGCCGATATTTGGCCGGCTGACTAGGGCCGACTACCGATTAACCACCGACTCGTCGACTAGTCCCAATTTTTACAACACTATATATATGAACTTAATAATCTTTTTACTTCAAATGAAAAGGATAACCAAAGCAAGAATGGGTGATCAACATTGGAGGCAAGTCCAAGAATCTCTAAGCAGATTACAAAAAAGACATATAGAATCTGTGGATTCCAAAATCAAGTAAGTTTAAAAAGGCTACTCATTTGACTTTGTGATCACAATTACTTTAAGAAACTCAGCATTTGTGTTTGACTGAACGATAGTTTTGCCCATGGTTTCAGAAGTCGCTAAGTTGCGTGTACTCGGACATGTTAAATTATAAAGAAATTTGTTTTCGGGAAATTTTATGTTTGTCAAATATCATAAGGTTACTAATATTTATAACAAAATACGTGAATATCAATATAAATAAAAAATACATGTTCAAATACTAAAGTATTTTAAAAATTGTTATTCATCTGTTGAAAAACGATACTCATTCTTTAATATAATAAACATAGGAATTATGTTTTTCTTAAGTCAAACTTGGCCTGAGTTGACCTACTAGATCCGATTCTGGCCGAGGTTGACCGCGTTTGATCGATTCCGAGTAATTAGGCGGGGTTGAAGAAAGCCACCTCGGCAGCCTACCTTGTAGCGATTACTCGGTGGTACCCGGCCTCCGAGACCTTGTTTTACAACATTTTCTGCCAAAGTTTGAATTATTATCCTTTTGTTTATTTCGTCTTCTAGGTAGTTAATTGTAGTTACCGAAAGAAAAATATTAAAGCAAAAGAACATGTCCATGTTTTGACTTTATTTGTTTGACCTCAACATGCCAACTAAAAATAATTTGTAAACTAAAATCGTTTCTTTCTTCCGGTTTTCAATTGTTTTAAACATGTTTTCTGAATGCAGGGGTGCCCTCGAAACCAACCAAACAGTTTACACTAGATTTTCATCCATGGCTTCGTCAACACTTGAAGAAGTCGATATTGCACAAAGTGGCTCTCTCACATCCATTGAATGTAAGACATGATATTCCAAAAATAATAATGATTTCCCAATTGGGGTTGCCGGATGTCAACTGCAACATTCCAAATTTGCAAAATTTCAAGTTCAAAGTACCCAAGTTCGCATAAGTAATGACAACAAAAATACTTGTGGGGCAAAGCATGCCGGTTGGGTAATTGGTCAAAACGGATGACTTTATGTGCGGGCCAACATGTTGGGCCGTTGGGGTCAGACAAACTCATCCGTTTTTGTAAATAGTTAGTATAGTGAAATATGATTAAGGAAATTATATTGTTATAATAATAATGTACCTACTTTTAAAATGCAACAAGATAGGACACTGTAAACATTGAAATGCATGCATTGCGAATTTTAACCGGTTTAACTTGTTCGATTCATTTGATGTGTTTCTTTTCTAGTATTTTTTTTTTTATAAAATAGCCCTTTTGCCTTGATATTAATAAATACAACTCAAGCTGTGACCTGTTTCCATTTATTATTCTTTTTGCAGATCTGTTGAGGTTTAACCATGAAGAAAATGAGGGGATAAATTCCCTAACAAGTATTTCTCGTGACGCTATGAAAGATATGGAGACTGCTCATTCTGACAAAATAACCGAGATCACGAAAGATGTTGAAAAGTGCTTGATAAATGAATACATGGTAGTTAAATATTACGAAACTGCAATTTTAGTTTAGTTATCATAATCTACCTTTGATCAAATTTCTATGTTAGGTAACCAAAGTCTTTACCTAGAATAGACCATCAAAGTTAAAAAAATACAGTGAAAATCATGACATGGCGGCTGACTCGAGAAGTTTGACCATGTTGACTTTTTGAAATCTTGGAACCTGATATAGAAATTTGATCAAATAGGTTCATTTTTATGCAATTTGCATGAAATATAATTTTGTGTTGCATCTTTTTTCATTTGCAATAAACAGGTGGATGATTCTGTGTTCAAAACACCAAATATCTGTAAATTGTCAAACAAAGTCAACACAGAAGAATTCAAAACTCCACCATTTGAGGTTTTGATGGATGCATTTAGAAAAGCCCAATCAGGAAAACAAGAAAATGGCGATTTAAATGCAATTTCCATTGGAGCTACTAATGGAAGCTGAAGACCTGTAGGTATAATGATTCCTATTTTTTTCTGTGTTTTTGTTATTGGTTAGAAGCTACCCAAGAGCATACTCAACATAGACGTTAACAAGATCTTGATATGGTATGATACGATATGAACATATTTAATGTAAGTATAGATGTTTCATAGGACAAATACGGATCACTTTCGATATAAATTTGCTGGAATATATGTTCATAACCGGAGTTTAGCATGATATCGTCGCCAAAGATTTTGTTTTTCTTCGTAGGGTGTTTGGGATTGTTTATTAAAATCGCCTATCTTTTTTTCCAGAAATTTTTAATCTTTATGGATAATAAAGCAAAATGATTTTCTAAAATCAATTATTGGTATAATGAGCTCTATAATTTTGTCTACACTTGAATAAATGTTGATGCTCAAAAGCATTTTATAAATTTTGGTTCTATTGTTTCAATTTTCAAATGTAATTGCACAACATCCAACAAGTTACAAACATATGCCAATGATTGTATGGTAGATATACACCAAGTTAGTTTCAAATCCTGAAATGCTACTACAATAAGGACATGCAAGATGTAAAAAACTTGATACCTCACATGTAAAGGGGAAGTGAAAAACAATACGTAAAACACTGGACTTTTCACACACGTATAAAAAAACAAAACGTAACCATTTTAAGTTTTCGAAAGCTTTAGTTTGGGTTTAGGGGGCTAACACACATGCTGACTAGGCAGATATGGGGCGTGATACACCGCTCCTGATGCTGACTTACAATTTTTGTGGGTGATAACTTTTTTCGCTTATCTTTTCAGCCAATGAGATGCTTCTCGATCATGCCTTTTCTTTAACCTTTTTTTAAAATTTATATGGTTTAAATATAATTTTAGTGGGTGGTGCATGTGAAACCATTACATAAGTTTAGTGAAAAAAGTGAATGAGTGCGCCTGCCTACGTGGCAGTAACGTGGCAGTAACGTGACAGTCACATTTTCATTTTTTAGTTAAACAACTACACATGATCTTATATGATTGGTTGGTAGATAACATTGACACAACCAGAAAATTTTAAAGATTGTCCTTTTGTGACAATACTTTGATTGTTTTTCGGATAGAAAATGTAAATATAATTGACAATAAAAAAATAATGTTTTGCTACAAAACTAGTAGACAAGGAGACTAACTTCTGAAGCCAACATGCAATCTGGTATTTCGGTCTCTCATTGGGTTCACAGTTAAACAATATATGCCCATAACATGTTGCATATGACCGGCCACTCCAAATATTTTATATTTTATATATTTTAATATAGAAACAGTTTAGTCACATTTGTCTCATATAAAACATGATTTTTTAAACACAAAAAATTTATGTATAGGTATATGATATAAATACAATAAACGACAACTACATGATAAAATTCTCATAAAAGTACATGTAGTGTACCTAAAATGGAAACCAATCTTTCACATATTTATTTATATATTAAAAAATAAAATTAATATGAGTTATATTGCTCTAGATAATATATAGCCGGTCTATAAGAAAATAAAATAACATAAAAGGCATATTTGTAATTAAACAAAGCTTGAGTTTTGGTATTGAAGCACTAAAACTATATTCTAATGTTATATAAGTTTGAGTAAAATGCAAAAATGTTCCATGAGTTTATGTTACTGTTGTCACTTCGGTTTAAAAATGTACCTTTTATATCTAGGTGCAAGTGGTTTCATTTTTGTTATCATTTTTATTTAATTGGCAAACTGTGTTAAAATTTTATGTTAACTTCTCTCATTTTTGTCGTTTTCCTCATTTAATTAAAATATATTATGGCATACAATGACAATTATATCATTTATTTAAATGAGGAAAGCGACAAAAAAGAGAAGAAGTTGACAGAAAATTCTTACCCAGTTTGCCAATTGTATGAAAGTGGCTACAAAAATGAAAACTCATGGATCTAGATACAAAAAATTTCAGTTTTGGACTAAAGTGTCAAAAGTGGCCTAAACTCAGGGACCATTTTGACATTTTACTCTATAAGTTTTTAACGACCGATGTATGATTTAGTTTAAATTTGACTTAAACTTTATTGTTTTAGTTAGACCGTGTGTTATGGTTTCACGTCCAAGACATGAACTATCTGACTCAGCCTTAGAAAGCATTAACATTACTAAACAAAGCCTCGACTTTTGTATTGAAACTCTAAATCCAATTCTTTGTTATCATGAGTTTCTTAGGATAGGATTCTTTTTCTTTCTCATGACAATACGATTCAACGTCTTATACAATACAATTCAACGTCTTATATGGTATAGTTTATATGAAGTAAAACAATATTTATGGGTTTTAAAAGTATATAGGTTTATAAGAATCTCGATAAGATATTTAATAATACTTTGAACCAACTAATGAAATGGATGGGTGATATCTTATTTGTCGATCCATGAAATAGTCTTCTTCTATATCGTCATATAATACATTGAAATAAATGTTGTAACATTTTATTTTATAAATTATGTGAACCCATCATGCATACCCATTTATTTGTATTTTGATCTTTGAAATTCATATCTGAAACAAGTTGCATATTTTTATCTTTAGTGGCCTTCTTGATTCTTATGCATTAGAAGAAGAACAAAGGGACTTGTGAGTGTCATGGGTTTGTAGGTCCAAAAGGTCACCTTTCATGGTGACATAGGACAAAATAAAAGGGGTGTTCGTCGAGCGTTATCAACTCGAAATCCTAATTACAATGTAAAATATTGTTGAAAACTCAAGTTGAAACATAACCGAAATCAAATAAGCCGAGGAGAAAGAATACAACATCTATAAGACTTACTTGTTTTGAAATAACCCTCAAACAAAAAATATGACGAGCGCCTACAGGCGCCCTCTTTAGCATACAAGATCATATTAAATAAAGTTAGAAAAACTAGAAGTGGAAAATTTTAATAATTAAGCCAAGACAACCCTTTGAAATGGTTGTAAGTTATCTTATTTGAATTTAAACTAACGCATAAGAAAAATCATGTTATATCACCATTTTTATTTGAGAGAGTTCAAGAAAAATTGAATATGTTAATTGTGTTTCACTAGGGTTCACATTATGAAAGTTTTTTTTCAATAAGAAGCATGAAAATATCTAATATTTTAATCACTATGCTCATTGAATGCGGGTTATCGTAAAGTAATTGACAATAGATAAGGTAGCTTACCCAACTTTTTTTTTTTGAAATGTGACTTTCTCTGTACAGGACTTGGTCACCGGGGTCATGTCGAAGACATTCCCCCGTCAGTCCCGCTCTTACGGGCGCGATGTTCGATCGGGCCCCGGCCGGTGCGCAAGCTGACTTCCGCCCGGAAACCATACTGCCCCCACACGAGAAACTCGCTGGGGTAACAGCTGGGTAAAACCGGGTTGCCTTCAGGACTGCACCATGCCTCGATAGGAAGGATCCATCATTGGGACCACCCCCCTCCCCCCAAAATGCGGCAGCCGGGAGTCGAACCGGCGACCTCACAAGGAGGAAGCCGGCCCAACCACCACATGGGAAACCAGCTAGGCTGGAAGGGGGTATAGCTTACCCAACTTATATGTTAGATTTTCTTATTATTGACGTGAGATTGAGTATACATTGGATATATCCTAACTAGGGCTGTAAACGAAACGAACGAACACGAACAAGGCCATCTTCGTGTTCGTTCGTTAAGGAAATTAAGACGTTCGCAAATTGTTCACGAACGTATACCGAACATAAGTTTATGTTCATGTTCGTTCGTTAAGGAAATTCAGTTGTTCACGAACAGTTCGTGAACACTGGTCTCGAACACAAATGAACGGAAGCGAACACAAACGAACGCAAGCAAATAAAAAAGAACGCAAATGAACATTTAACTTGAAAATAAAAAAAATTAAAAATATTGTTATCCTTAAACATTGGATATAAGTAGTTAAATACGACCATCAAATGATAAATCAAAACACAAGAAGTCTAATACACCACCAAACGATGAATCAACTTTAACTAACTTAGATATAATTATCCCCAAAAATGTCTTAGCATGTCCAAATTTTAGCTAACTTAGAAAAAATAGGGTTTCAAGTTTTCAATATGTTTAGATAAAAGGTTTATTATTTATTATTTTTTAATATAATCAAACGAACACGAACGAACGTAACCGAACATGTTACCGAACGTTCACGAACGCAGCTGAACGAACGAGACCTATGTTCGTGTTCGTTCGCTAAGCTAACCGAACGAAATTTTTTGTTCCTGTTCGTTCGTTAAGCTAATCGAACGAACATAAACGAACTTCTCGCCGAACGGTTCACGAACTTTCGCTGAACATTCGGTTCATTTACAACCCTAATCCTAACTCAAAATAAAGTTGTATTGCTAACAATACACCTTTATACATACATGATACATATGTGTGTATTTTACTAAAGGGATTGCTAACATTTCTTGCATTTCTTTTTAAACAAATGTTTTCACTTGGTTATCTCCTATAGGCTATAGCACAATTCTCTTGTGATCTCAATGAGTTAATTAAAATACTATTCAAATAAGGGTTTTGATACAAATGATTGTAGTTAGGGGTTTTTATATACTTAAATGGCCTTTAACTAACGATCATCAACCACTCAACATAATTAACCATAACAATATGGTAACATATATTTATACATGAAAAATCATCCTTAAAGATCGTTTTTCTCTAAGATTTATCGTTATCAAAACTGGCTAATACATATTACTTTTCACATATTTAAGGTAGTGTAGATTATGGGTGACTGGTGAGAGAGAACTTTTTTTTAAACGACAATTTTTTTAATCCCTGTCGTCTGTCGGACTTGAACTCAAGACTTCCCCCTCCCAATGTGGGCAAGAGATAACTTTTTTCTTTGAACGACAAATTTTTTTAATCCATGTCGTAAGATTTGAACCCAAGATCTCCTCCTCCCAAGGTGGGTGAGAGATAACTTAAACCAAGTCAACTCCAAAGCCAAAAGATAAACCCATACACATCTATCATCACTTATTCACTTTAACATCTTCTATACATCTTGTTGATATTTGGATTCGAGTACGCCCAACTCAGCTCACTCCCTCTCTTGTAAAAATTTATACCGGTTTCTGTATAAGTCTTCACATGAGTGTTTATCGGGTTGGTTTTGAACAACTGAAATTATATATTGAAAATTATGAAATGGAATTTGAGTTCAAAAAACCGATTCGAATTCTAGTTGAATTTCAGTTGTTTTGAATAAACCTGATTTATAAGAAAAAATCAGATTATATATATAATAGTAAAAATAATACATATTTATACTTTCTTTTACAATGCCCTCATGTGCAAAGCATATGACCAAATTTAACTGAAAAAACTAACTGATTTAGGCCTAAAGGACAAAACGTGTACGATATGAAAACATAAAGGACAAAACTCGTCAATTTTGAACATAAATGACAACGTCTGAAAATGGGTATAAAGATAAAAGACAATCCTTGAAAATTACTAATTCAAATTTGATTCAAAAACCGAGTTCTAAATTCAACTCTGCTCTAGATATTTTAGCTACATATGAACACCATTATAAACCTACAAGTGAGGGCAACCTCTAGAAAACAAATTTGACCAATTAAACAAAAATTCAAATTAACCACATACGCATTAGCTAATAATGGCTAAAAACATGGATTACTATTCAAACCAAAGTCAATAAAAATTCCAAACTCAACCTAATCATGACCCACAAAACCAAACCCACAATAAAAATCCCAAAACTTAATAAACAAAACCAAAAGATTATTCATTTATTCAATCCCATTGTTGAAATTTAAACCCTAATCACCAACAACTTCTAAAGTTTCAATCTTTTTGTAAACCCCATCATCCTCCATAATAATCTTGAAAATCCCAATTGACAAAAAACTCCAAAACTTTTGTTTTCTACATCTGATCCATGAACAAAACCTGTCACAAAATCATATTCTTTATGGGTTTTACAGCTAAGGATGTTCTTGAAAGGGGACAAATAAATGAGAATTCTAGATGAACCAAAAAGCAGGTTCACGGTATGTACTTCAAGAACACATCTCCATATTCTCTGAAAATCATTAAAGATCATTGCTTTCTTGTCTTTTGAGTTAAATTAGGGCTTTTTTGGCAATTTTTACCCATACCCATTTCAACCCATTTGCATTTCTTGACATTAATGGTGTCTACCTCATTTAATATTTGTGGGCATTATATATTTTCAAGAATCTTGGTTGTTGAGGTAGAACAAGAACATAAGCACAAGTTGGAGCTAAGGTTGACTTTAGGTTTGATTCTTGATCTTTATTTGAAAAACATGACCTTTGCTGGCTCTTTTGGATGATAGGTTTGTAACTTTGTATATGGTATGCAAATTAGTAAACATTGGTGTTGTTTTGAATGATATATATATACATATATGTATAGTTTTATGTCGGGTAATAGTTACTTAGATATGGTCAAACCCTGTTGGAAAGGGAGACTAGGAGGGGTGCAAAATGGAAGAACAAATGGGTTGTTGTGGTACAAGGATTTGGGGAGTCATGTGAGCGGTGAGTTTTCGATGGCGGTTGTTCAAGCCAACAATTTGTTGGAGGATCAAAGCCAAGTTGAATCGGGCCAATTGTGTTCGTCGAAGAACGGGATTTATGGGACGTTTATCGGCGTCTACGATGGACATGGCGGGCCGGAAACGTCACGGTTCGTGAATGAACATTTGTTCTCCAATCTTAAGAGTATGTTACTCATTCTTTATATTTCATGTTTTTTTTTTTTTTTTTTTGTAATTTTATTCAAGGATGATCCCATATGAATTTATGTCTATGCAGTTAATGCGGTAAAATATCGGATATCGGTCCTTGACCGATATTTGAGATATAGTTTATCTCAGTGAGATATCGGTAATTTTAATATCATGCCGAATTTATATATATATATAGCAATTTAGCACTAAAAATTCAGTGATATATCGGTCAATATTGCCGATAATATCAGTACCGATATTCTGACCAATATTTGACACCGATTTTTACACGGAGACAGATAACCGATATATCACCGATATTAATTGCATAGATTTATATATGTTGATTTTGATCAATTTTCATTGTATTTGTAGAGTTTGCATCTCAAGATGAAGAAATGTCCGTGAATGTCATAAGAAAATCTTTCTTGAAAACCGAGGAGGAATTTATCTCTCTTGTTAGAGATCAATGGTGTACGTGCCCGCAAATTGCATCGGTTGGCACGTGTTGTTTGGTGGGAGTTATTTGTAACGGGTTGATATACATTGCAAATGCTGGGGATTCACGGGTGGTATTGGGGAGATCAGAGAGAGGAGGTAGAGGAATCTCGGCCATTCAGTTATCCGAAGAACACAATGTAAACCGCGAGCCTATACGAGATGAGCTTCAGTCGTTACATCCTGAGGATCCAAAGATTGTGGTTATGAAACATAACGTTTGGCGTGTTAAAGGGCTAATTCAGGTATTTCCACTTAAATTTGCGCAACCGAATTGAATTTATTAAGTGGTGGCAAAAGGGAGGCTAATTGTTTATAGGAACCGGGTAGTGTTGACCCGAAACACTTTATGTCTAGAATTTACATGTAAAGAGTTTGTGTCTCAATTATTGTTACAGAAGATTTAAAGGTCTCATACATGTACTTAACTAAAATTCTGAGGCTTTTGAGTTGATTTAATTTAGAGGTGGAAAACTGAATAACTCAATGTTAATGTTTTAAATACCGGTATAAACCGGCCGGCTTGGTTTTAAAATGCGCGCATAATGTGTGATGCGCCCGATGCACTAATGAGAGCGCATCGCAACAGCTGATGCGATGCGTTTACGTGATGCGAGAATATTGCGCGCATTTCGCATAATGCGCTCATCGCATAATGCGCTCTGATGCACGCAACATTGTTTCTTATGCTTTTTTTCCAGATTTTATGAACTGTGTTCGGTTTTTTCCATAATTAACATCTTAGTATGCTTGATTTGAACCAAAAAATCTAATTACGTCAGTTGTTTTACTTTAAGGTATGTTTTTATAAGTTTTTATGTATAAATAATTTTTAACTATTTTTTTATAAAGAACGCATCACATACGTGCGCGCTCGCATCGCGCATCACGCATCACGCATCAGATTTTTGGACTAAACGCACCGGAGCGCATCACGCAATTTAAAACCAAGCCGGCCGGTAATACCGGGTATACCGGATACCAGACACGGCCCCGGTACGTTTAAGGCCGGTAAAACTAGGAGACGACATAAGGTCTAAACCACGGGTAAATCGAGTTATACCAGTTTAAACCGTCAAATCGGTTTACAAAATGTTCAAAATTGATTTTTAAATTTGAAAAAATCCGATATTTTGGTACACTCTAATGACATAAACCTATTGTACAATTTTATTTAAAAAGCATTGTTGGAAAATTGAGTACTTTTGGATTATTTTCTTATTATGAAATCATGTATTTATTTTTTGAGTTAAAGTTGTATATTATGAAACTATAGGGTTAACCAGTCAACCCGGTTGAACCGCCCGGTATAACCTGGTTCAACCGGTTAAACCATTTCTAAGCCTAATCCAGTATGGTCTAAAAATCGGTTTTTAAAACATAACGAACATTAAGCGAGTATATGTGAAATTTGCACATCTTATTTCGTTTAAAATGGAAATGATGTGATTGTATTCATGATATTTTAGGTCTCGAGATCGATAGGTGATGCGTATTTAAAAAGTCCCGAGTTCAATAGAAAGCCGCTTTTGCCAAAGTTTAGGCTTGCGCAACCGTTTTCAATGCCTATCCTTAGTCCCGAGCCTTCAATCTCCATACATGAAATAAACTCGAAAGATGAGTTTCTAATATTTGCATCCGATGGTCTATGGGAGCATCTTAGCAATGAAGAAGCCGTTAATATCGTCCATAATTACCCACGTAATGTAAGTTTATAATCTCTTTGCCTTCTTTCATCATACTTTAGTTTATTCGGTTCCTGATGTCGAATGTTTGTTCACAACCCAACACCACACGACCCGTTTACTAAATGGGTTAGACGGGTCAACACGTTTACTAAATGGGTTAGACGGGTCGACCCATTTAGTCACAAGCCTAAACCATTTATTAGATCCGTGTTATGTCAGGAATTGCCACCACTAGGGATTGGAGCCCGTAAAGTTCTTTTTAAGTTACTTCTATCCAAAACACGTAGGGCCCGTTACTTCGTGTGACGTGGGACCCACTTTACACGTATTGCACATGCCTCGACTAACTTTCAAATTTTCGTGTTTTTTGTTTGCAGGGGATTGCACGGAAACTAGTTAAGGCGGCCCTTCGCGTAGCAGCAAAAAAACGAGAAATGAGATATTCAGATTTGAAGAAAATCGAAAGAGGAGTGAGGAGACATTTCCACGACGACATTACAGTTGTGGTTGTTTTTCTCGACCCGTCTTTAATGAATAGCAGTTCAAGTTTCTCTATAAAAGGAGGCGTTGGGCTACCCGCCCCTAACAAGTTCTGCATGTAGATTCGGACACATAGCGCAACGGTTATTGTGTTCTTCGAGTCTGTTTAATATGGGAATCGAACCCATTTGCTCAACTTTTATGCAATTTCGATTCGAATATGTAAAAAGATTCTATTTGGATTGTATTTTGATTTACAATAAGTTTAGTTGTTTACCCTTTAAAGTGTACTAGTAGTAACACCCGTGTGAACACACGGGTATGTTTAATAACGATCGAAATCAAATACTAAAAAACATATTATAATATATCATTTGTTCAGTTAATATATTAGTTTATATTGATAAACCAAAATCACAAAACATACCCAATGTTACTCTAGCGATAAGACCTGTGTGCAAACACGGGTCGTTTTTAGATTGTTCAAAGTCTGATGTGCTTCATTGTATCTTCCTATTTATAAACAACAATATAAAGACATTCAGCATAAACTTGTTTGGGCCACTGTATTTGACAATGATTCCATAAACATGCAAATATTATTACAATTCTAAGATAATGAATACAATAGTGACATATACCGAAATTTGACACTTAATTTCACAATTTTGTTTGAAAGAAAAGTCAGACAATATAAAAGATAAATAAGATCCACAAATCAAAAACAATATCAAAACTTATTAATATGTTATATTGCCAAAATGATTATTGATCAAACTCTTCCCCAAGAAGTCAGCGAAAAAATCTATCATGATAAACAAAAGTCAAGATGAAAACTGTTGCATATATGACTCGCTTCCTGTGATGCTGGCTAGTAACTGCATTCAAATTTTACACCACACCACAACCTAACAAACAAATGTTAGGTTGCATATTGATTCGCGAGTCGTGACCCAACTCAGTTAGCACTTAACTATGTGTGTCTGTGTGTGAGAGAGAGAGAGAGACATACCCTTTTCATATTGGATTTCTGAAATCCAGATCGTCAAAAAGATTCATACCTACTCATTTGTTCCTCAGTGAACTGATTTATTAACAACTTATATAACTTCATTAATCCATAACAAAACTTGTTTAAAAGGGTAAAAAGAAAAATGACCAAAAAGAAAAACTCTGTTTAAAAGAGTAAACCACTCTTTTAGTGGTTCAAAAGTCTGTTTGACTAAAGTCAAACCACTGTTTTAACCCAACAGTGGTTTCAAACATCTGTTTTCTCCACAAAACAGTGTTTTAACCCAACAGTGGTTTCAAACCACCGTTTTAACCCAACAGTGGTTTCAAACCACTATTTTTTCCACAAAACACTGTTTTAACCCAACAATGTTATATCTTTTTCTCCACAAAATAGTGGTTTCAACCACTGTTATATATCTTTTTCCATTTATTTACTATCCATTCGTATTCATATATCAAATAAAAAACCTAATAAGGGTGGTTAATGAGAGTGGCTTTTCACGCTTGGTTTTCTTTGTTGTAGGAGATGGTGTATCGGTTTCTGTATGATTTAAAAAGAATAAGAAATAATTATAAGCGGATCAAATGTCATAGCACTATCTGAAACATACCTGTAGTCATTTGTTTGTTTACCGGATGACTTTCGATAAATGTTCTCTTCATTGGAAAAAGTTCACATCTTGGATAGTTTGAAGCACCCTTCAACAACTTCTGTACTGCATAATCTATGCATCTTCTACACTTTTGCATACAAACAAAAAAAATTATAACAATAATAATAAATCGTTGCACAAATCAAATAAATAAAAAAAAAAACTTCACATACTTGATTCTTGAACATGATCTCGTGATCAAGCATGATCTTTTTCAATAATTCTTCAAGAACACCTTTGACCTTGTATCAAAACCGATAACCTAGGCAGTTGCTGCACTAAGTCAGCCCCAGAGTCTACAAAGAATCAAAACAATATTCCATTAAAATTAACGAAGCAAAAACGATGTACAATTTTTTTTATTTATATATCATTTTTCTATATAATACCTTGACCCTTACATCTAAAAGCTTTCGCCAATAGTCTGTTCAAGATTACTCAAATATGTCGATGCTCGGCTGATGTATGGTGCAGACGACTGTTCTTCTTGTGTCAACCATGTTCCTAACCGTAAAAGGTTATTGTACTTATTTATTATTAGAATAAAATACATAAAACTAACATTAAAATGAAGATGGAGCTTACTGAACCCATGGTTGTAGAGGATCTTCACCTTCGTACTCATCGATAGCTTTAATCATCTTCCTGATAAAATTAAAAGCAAAACTTCGTTATGCACCTGCGGTTGATAATGCCTGCAACACTTAGAATGGGGAAGTATCGATATCTTTAAAGTATTGAGTAATCAATGCCACACCTTAATAGACAAAGAACAATAGATAAAGAACTGTTCTCAAGCATGGTGATTTGTAATCATCCTCATTGTATCCCTATATATAATTAATTAATAATTAATAACACGTAATAACTTGTATACTTATTTAGTAAATTTTCTAGCCTAATCAAATCATATCTTCTAACTATGTATGTTAAATACAATAAACTCTTAACAAATATATCTCCCTGATATATCTATCACTAACAATATAGTTACACTATGATTATCACTTAAAGGAGTGTCTAGACACTTCAAGTAGCAAAAGTCATATAAAGAACATCCCAAATGTAAATTATAATTTCATATTTTAGTTAGCATTCCACAATTAACACGACTAAAACTTAAAAACAACTATGCACAAATCATTTTGTGGTAAAAGAGTGTGAAAACTCACCCAAGGATCCGAGCAGTAATTAATAATATTAGTTTGATGCGGAACGGAATTAATGTAACAAGCGTAATCAAGCACCGGGTAATTTTAAAGGTAGGAAATAAAATAAGAGTGACACAAGGATTAACGTGGAAAACCCAAAACGGGAAAAACCACGGGTGGCGGAAGCCGAGAAACAATTCACTATAATTTTGCAGTGTTTACAGAGTTTGGAGAAAAGAAAAAATACATAGAGAATATAGAGAGTTTTTGTATCTCTATTACATATGTATATTTGTGAGTGATTTTGGTACATCTTACAATGGAGCTTCACTTCCGATTTATAGGAAAAATTGAAGGTGAGAACATGTCCTGAAAATTGCCAGCCATTTGAGAATTGCATGGAAAATTTCCAATGCATTAAATTGTGCATCCACAATATTAGAGTTCACATTTGGAAGGCACCTATTTCTACAATCTCCACCTTGACTTCAAAATGCAACAAGTACCAAACACCTTATTAAATTCTAAAACTCCATAAGAACCTGCAATCACTATATAGGAAAAAATTGTTTCCGAAAAATAAAATACTTCCTCCACCACGAGCCTATCGGGCTCAATTGCGATCAGAAACACCCATCAAATCCAAACATAGTTTGAACTTGGCTATTGGAAGACTCTTGGTGAATACATCAGCGGGATTATAATCTGTATCAATCTTGTCTATGACACAATCACCTTTCTCAATGATATCACGCACAAAATGATAACGAATATCAATGTGCTTTGTTCGGTCATGAAACATTTGATCTTTACTCAAGAAGATAGCACTTTGATTATCACAGAAAATTGTTGTAACCTTTATTCTATCATCGAGTTCTTTAAATAATCCCTTCAACCAGATATCTTCCTTAATTGCTTCTGTAATTGCCATATATTCTGCCTCAGTAGAAGACAGCGCAACTGTAGACTGTAACTGTGCTTTCCAACTAATAGCACAACCATGCAAAGTAAACACATACCCTGTAATCGATATTCGTTTATCCAAATCTTTGCCATGATCTGAATCAACATATCCAAATACCCCTGTGTTAGATTTACCATAACGTAGACACATAGAAGACGTACCGCGCAAATAACGAAAGATCCATAGTACTGCTTTCCAGTGTTCTTTCCCCGGGTTCGCCATATATCTACTGACCATGCTAACAGCATAAGCCAAATCAGGGCGCGTGCAAATCATAGCATACATCAAAGATCCAACAGCACTAGAGTATGGTACGCGTGCCATATAAGCCATATCAGTCTCAATAGTAGGACTCAAAGCGGATGATAGCTTGAAATGAGCTGTAAAAGGTGTGTTGACAGGTTTTGCTTCATGCATATTGAAGCGTCTTAGGACTTTCTCAATATAACTTTTCTGAGAAAGATGCAAGACCCTAGACTTCCTGTCACGAACAATTTCCATACCTAAAATCTTTTTGGCAGCTCCTAAGTCCTTCATTTCAAAATCAGCTTTCAACTGGTCTTTTAATTTCTGAATCTCCTTCATATCTTTTGTTGCGATCAACATGTCATCCACGTATAAAAGTAAGTAGATCATTGTACCATCGTCACAATTCTTGTAATAAACGCAGCTATCACGGGTGCACCTTTTGAATTCGTGACTGGTCATAAATGAATCAAACCTTTTATACCATTGTCTAGGAGACTGCTTGAGGCCATAAAGAGATTTATTCAATTTACACACGTAGTTCTCCTTGCCTGGAACTACAAAGCCTTCAGGCTGTTGCATAAAAATCTCTTCCTCAAGCTCACCATTTAAAAAAGCTGTAGTAACATCAAGTTTCTCTAACTCATAATCATTAGAAGCAACCAATCCCAACAATACACGAATGGAAGTATGTTTGACAACTAGGGAATAAATGTCAGTATAATCAATGCCGGGAATCTGACTGTAGCCTTTAGCTACTAACCGAGCTTTGTACCTTGGTTTCTCGGTTGGGTTGATAGGTTCTTTGAGCTTGTAGACCCACTTGCATTTAACTGGCCTTTTCCCTTTCGGAATAGGAACTAAGTCCCAAGTACCATTTCTTTGCAAGGATTCCATCTCATTATGCATAGCAATCATCCAATCATTTGAGTCTTTAGACTTGATAGCCTCATCATAATTAACAGGCTCCATTCCTGACTCAATATCGGCAGCAACAGTAAGAGCATAAGCAACAAGATCAGATTCAGCATACCTCTTCGGAGGAACAATTTGTCTTCTCGGCCTATCTCTCGCAATGCTTGGAGTAGTAGCTTGTGGTTGTGAAGGTGTTGAATCCTCAACAACAACATGCTCATCTGGCGAGGAAGACTCTTGATGCTCAAATGTACTCTGATCGGTAGTAGATGGAGTAGGAAGCTCCACCTCCACTTGAGATTGCTCTTTTCTTGCTTCGGATGATGCATCAGATGTATCTGTAGCTTTTGAAGAGTCTACAACTGGTTGAATCATACTAGACTCATCAAAAGTAACATCTCTTGAGATAATAACTTTCTTCAGTTTAAAGCTCCATAACTTGTAACCTTTTACCCCCGGATTGTACCCAAGAAAAACGCATTTGATTGCTCTCGGTTCTAACTTCCCATTGTCAACGCGTGCATACGCTGGACATCCAAAAGGTTTTAAAACTGTATAATTGGCAGGTTTTCCCGACCATAACTCAAACGGAGTTTTCTTCTCAATTGCCCGTGATGGTGATCGGTTGATAAGATAGCAAGCAGTCGAAGCAGCCTCCGCCCAAAAAGACTTTGGCAGTTTGGAATTAGAAAGCATACACCGGACCTTCTCCATAATGGTGCGATTCATCCTTTCGGCTACACCATTTTTTTGAGGTGTATGGACCACCGTGCGGTGTCGAGTGATGCCTTCCTTTCGACAATAGGCATTAAACTCTTCTGAGCAAAACTCAAGTCCATTATCCGTGCGAAGATACTTTACCACCAATCCTGACTGCTTTTCAACCTGAACTTTCCAGTTTTTGAAGGTAGAAAAAATGTCTCCCTTATGTTTTAAGAAGAAAGACCACACCTTCCTGGAGAAATCATCAATGATAGTGAGCATATAATTAGCTCCACTTTTCGAAGCAACTCGAGCCGGTCCCCATAAATCCGAGTGGACATAGTCAAGTGGTCCTTTCGTTGTATGAATACCACTTAGAAAACTCACTCGTTTTGCCTTCCCATACACACAGTCTTCACAGAACTCTAAATCAACAATCTTTTGTTCACCAAGTAATCCTCTTCGACTCAATTCGGACATGCCTTGAAAACTCATATGGCCGAGTCGAAGATGCCAAAGACGGGACTGATCTGGTTCAGAAAAAGACTTTGAAACAACAGCAGCATCACTCGAAATTGTTTGCCCGTCAAGAAAGTAGAGGTCTGAGGTTTTTCGCTTGGCCCTCAGTTTGTCGGAACCATCTTTGAATATGTCACACCCCTATTTTTCCACGTGTCACCGGTGGGCCCGGTGTGGAGTATAGTGACGTAGTTGATATCATCATAGACAAACAACACAATATAAATGCACAGCGGAAGCAAAGATAGATTCATTTCAACTTTAATAAAATGTAATATTAAATGTCACGAATAGTTGAAACGGATCCACAGGCGGATCAAAATAAAAGAAGATATTGTTCAACAGTTTTATTGACATCCAAGCTTGCGAGACTTATTGCGGACGCTAGAAGACAGCCAAGCTAGTACGAGTAGTACCTGCACTTAACCTTTTGGAAAATACGTCAGTTTACACTGGTAAATACAATTTAACTGACTCATTTTGAAAAGGTTTAAAAATTGATTTGAATGCACGTGGCACAAAACATTTTATAACTTGGGATAATTATGTAATATAATACTTGTAAACGAATTACATGTTACTTATGCGTTCAGTAGCCCGATCCGTAGACCGGGTTAAAGATTAATAGACACACCACATTCTTTGGTTAGGCACTGACGGGTGTACGCCTACACCCCGTGCGTAGGTCGTGGCCATCTCGTAAGATGATGCCAAGGATATCCGGGACATGGTCATTAACCCCCCAAAGGCTTTAAGCAAACAAAACATTTCAAAACGTAGCATATCAATGATTTAACCTCTATTCGATTAAAGATTCAATGCCGGACCAAGCGGTATTTTATATACCATACCCCAAGCCCGTATAAGGGAAAATAAGTTAAAAGTATTTACCTTTGTAAGTATAAATCACAATTAGCGAGTGAAGGTAGCTTTTACTGGTTCTTCTATTCTGGAACAAAGGTTTATAATAACCTATTAGATTTCTAACGGGTCTTTATTTAAGCCTAAGCTTAGACCGGTTAGTTTTTAAAGGAAGATACGGTTCAAACGCACGATTAAGCGAAGACCGGATAGGATGTGATTTAGACCCGAAAAGTTTGAAGACTTGTATAATATGGGTATACTAAACACATTCTGGATTTTGAGACAAAAATGATAATGTTTGACCCGTTTCGGTCAATTTATGCAAACTAGTTACATAAACCGAACCGAACGCGAAAAGAGCGTCACGGGTAACCATAAGAGTCATATGCAAGTTCCCTGAGTTAATATGCCTTAAATGTGTTATAATATCAGTAAGATATCTTCTATTATGCCCCAAATGAATTTAAACTCAACTTATGCCTCATAAGGGCATTTTGGTCATTTAAAAGATTATAAAAGAGTTTAATTAGTAATCTGAGTTACAGGTCTGATTTATACAGTAAATACACTTAATTTAACATGTTATAACAGTAGGGTATGACCTATATGTGAAACTTATCATTTAAAACCAAACTATGCACCTTAGGGGTATTTTGGTAATTTCACTTAGGCTTAAAAGGTCAAAACTAGAAACCTGAGTTCAAAAGCTTGTACTTACTGTTATTATATAAAAATATACTAAAAATATCAGTAGGTATCAACCTTATATGTTTAATATGGTTTTAGCACATACTATGCGTTAAAAATGCTTAAAAAGGCGATTTGGAGCCATTTCCGGGTTTTCAAAGGAAAGCTGATAGTTTTTATAATTCCAGAAGGCTCAAAATATTTTATTTATCAAATAAGATCAGCAGAAAAAGGTTTGGGGTCAAAAGGATTTGTAAAACTCATTTTATGGCTTAAAAGGGCAAAACCGTCATAACCCGAATCAAACCTAGAGACCTATGTTATGCTCAGCCAAAAATTAAATAAAAATCTTCAAAAATCCCAAAATATTATATTACATCAGTGGGTAAAAAGTTTGATATCAAAAAGTGGGTTTAGATAGGCTATACGCTAATTACGCCGTTTAAATAACATAAAGCTTCCAATTTACGCTAATGAGCATAACTCTTAATCTAGACCTCAAACTGATGTCAAATTTTTGGTGCAAGTTTATAAATCAGAAACTAAGGTTTCTACTCTTTTACATTTTCAAAAATCACGTTTTATAGTCAAAAGGGCATAATAGTCAATATTTAAGCATTAATCGGAAACAGGCATATGAATCGGATAACTAATGAACCAAGTTATGTGACCTCAGGGGGTTACACTAATATGAAACCTGGTTCAATTAAGGCTCTAAGGCATTTCTAAACAATGCTTAAACGGGTCAGAACTGAAAGTCAAAGCAGAAGTCAAACTATGTGACTTTCGGTTCCAAACCGAACCTAAACTGAAAATTGTTGAGTTGAACATGTTGGGACATGTTCTTACATTAATTACCAAGTTATATTAATGATCAAACAGGTTGCAAGTATCCTACATTGCTAATTATGCTTTAATTTGAAAATATACATTCTGTTGACTTTTTAAAGTAAGCTTTGACTCGACAATTAACATAGTTTGATTGGGAATCTGAAAGTACCCTTTTAAGGGTTTATTACCCACATAATTACCTACTTATAGGTACTTTTAATTCGTGATTAGACTGAGCACATTTTAATTAATCACGAAGTCAAACCTTAATTACGATGGTTTGACTTTTAGTTAATTAACTAAGCTAAACTAGATTAGAAAGGGTTAAGGCTACTTACAAAAGTCCTAATTATGATTAGGGACCACTAGGAAGATGGCTTGCTGATCAGAGAGCTCCAGAAAAATCAGTTGTGAATGTTGCAAGTGCAAATGCCCAAGTGTTGTAACTTCCATCTTCTTATATAGTGAACCCCATGAGCTTAGGATCATGCCAACATAGTCTAGGAAGGTTACAAGATGTCCCCAGGTGTCCTATAATGCTAAAAACCAGATATAGGAGCCCCTGGATTCGAAAACCACCCATATAAGTCGGTGCAACCGGTTATACAGGCAGCTGTCAACAATTTCGCCCAGATGCAACGCTTACGCACCGCAACATTCTGGTTATTGAGGTCCGTAAGCAGTCTTGCGCACCGTAGCGTCCTGGATGTTGCGGTGCGCAAACTATCGCCAGAGACCAGAATTTTGTTTTATTCAAGCTATGACCATGTAACCTTTTTAACTCCGAATCTCATGCACTTTAGTCAGTATAGGGACCATGTTTCCAGCCATTGCATGTCTAGGCATGAATTTACACATCTTGTACTCTTGTGGGAAGTTTTAAATTGACGGAGATACCAAGAAATTGATGTTGAATCCTTGTTTAAGTTTGTAACCATTTATTTATTTTGGATGACCAGATTTTAAGTATAATTCAGATGTGGATAAAATATATCCTGGTTAGGGATTTATTAACAGGTCGCTCAGAGGTATAAATTAACATGTCGACGTTTAAATCCTACCGTACATCTTTATTTGGATCCGTATTTATAAAACGTTTGCACAACATGACACGTGTCTTTATTTTATTGGACATGAATTTCCGAGGTGTTACATCCTCACCCCCTTAAAAGAAATCTCGACCTCGAGATTTACTGGAACAAATGAGGGTATTTTTCCTTCATGGTAGACTCTACCTCCCAAGTATATTCGGGACCTCTACGGGCATCCCATTTGACTTTCACAATAGGCACATGCTTCCTTCGAAGCTTCTTTACCTGTCGATCTTCAATCGACAATGGTTTTTCCACAAATTTCAGGCTCTCATCTATATGCACATCCGTGTGTGGTATGACTAGCGAGTCATCAGCTAGACACTTCTTTAGATTGCAGATATGAAAAACATTGTGGATAGCACTGAGCTCTTCAGGCAAGTTTAACTTATAGGCAACTGACCCGACGCGTTCGATAACCTCGAAAGGTCCTATGTATCTCGGGCTTAACTTGCCTTTCTTACCAAATCGCATCACTCCCTTCCAGGGTGATACTTTAAGCAACACCTTGTCACCTACTTCGAAGTGAAAAGATTTACGCTTTGGATCCGCATAGCTTTTCTGCCTATCCCTGGCAGCTTTCAAACGATCGCGAATCTGGACAATCTTGTCCGTCGTTTCAAAGACCAAATCTGGTCCTGATAATTGAACATCTCCTACTTCCGCCCAACAAATGGGTGTTCTGCATTTTCTACCATATAATGCCTCAAAAGGCGCAGCCTTAATACTAGTATGGTAGCTATTATTATAGGAGAACTCGACCAATGGCAGATGCTTATCCCAACTGCCACCTAAATCAATCACACATGCACGAAGCATGTCTTCCAATGTTTGGATAGTACGCTCACTCTGTCCGTCCGTCTGTGGATGGTAAGCCGTACTAAAATTTAAGCGCGTGCCCAAAGACTGTTGGAAACTTTTCCAAAAATGAGAGGTGTATCTCGTATCTCGGTCAGAGATAATCGACACTGGTACACCATGCAGAGCTACAATCTTATCTACGTACAATTGAGCTAACATGTCTGAGCTGTAAGTTTCCTTAATGGGTAGGAAATGTGCTGACTTCGTCAGTCTATCCACTATGACCCATATAGTATCATTTCCCTTTCTCGTCTTTGGCAACTTGGTGATGAAATCCATCGTCACCATCTCCCACTTCCATGTGGGAATTTCAGGTTGTTGTAACAAACCTGACGGCTTCTGATGCTCAGCTTTGACTTGCGCACAAGTCAAACATTTAGCTACATAGGCAGCTACAGACTTTTTCAAACCAATCCACCAGTAGTTTGCCTTTAGATCCTGGTACATCTTATCAGCTCCAGGATGAACGGAATATTTGGAACTGTGGGCTTCCTGGAGGATAACATCTCGAAGTCCTCCATAAACTGGAACCCATATTCATCCATTCAATCTTAGCATTCCGTCTTTGTCATAGGATAACTGTTCCTCAGTTACTCCTAGCTTTTCTTCAGGATAGTTAGCTTCCAACACAGCTTCCTTCTGTGCTGCTAACACCCTTTCGTTCAAACTGTTCCTTATTTCAATGCGCTTGGCATTGATTCTTATCGGCTTCACTCTTTCTTTTCTGGCGTCAGCAACTACATTTGCTTTGCCTGGATGGTATCTTATCTCACAGTCGTAATCATTTAAAGTTTCCATCCAGCGTCGCTGCCTCATGTTCAAGTCCTTCTGATTGAACAAGTTTTGAAGGCTTTTGTGATCTGAATATATCACACACTTAGTTCCATACAAGTAGTGTATCCAAAGTTTTAATGCAAATACAACGGCACCCAGCTCCAAGTCATGGGTGGTGTAGTTCTTCTCATGCACCTTTAGCTGTCATGAAGCGTAGGCAATAACCTTGCCTTTCTGCATGAGTACACAGCCCATACCAGTGTGTGATGCATCACAATACACCACAAATTCTTCTATACCTTCGGGCAATGTTAACACTGGTGCATTGCTCAACTTTTTCTTAAGAATGTCAAAGGATTCCTGCTGCTTAGGGCCCCAATCAAACTTAACCTTCTTACGTGTCAACGAAGTTAGGGGCACAACAATCCTTGAGAAGTTTTCGATAAATCGCCTATAATATCCTGCTAAACCCAGAAAACTGCGAATCTCAGTAGGCGTCTTTGGCTCTTGCCAATTCATAACTGCTTCTACCTTAGCGGGATCCACTTGGATACCACGCTCACTTACCACATGTCCAAGGAATTGGACTTCTCGAAGCCAAAATTCGCACTTCGAAAATTTGGCGTAGAGTTTCTCATGATGTAGAAGTTTAAGAATGCAACGAAGGTGTTTCTCGTGGTCAGCTTGGCTCTTCGAATAGATGAGAATGTCGTCAATGAAGACGATGATAAATTTGTCCAAGTAAGGCTTGCAGACGTGATTCATGAGATCCATGAATGCGGCTGGTGCATTAGTGAGCCCAAAAGGCATCACTAGGAACTCGTAATGACCATAACGAGTCCTAAAGGCAGTATCTTTAACCTTCAACTGATGATAGCCTGACCTCAAATCAATCTTAGAGAAGTAGCTTGCCCCTTGTAACTGATCGAACAGATCGTCGATCCTGGGCAAAGGATACCTATTCTTGATAGTGACCTTATTAAGCTCACGGTAATCGATGCACAGACGCATCGAACCATCCTTCTTCTTGACAAACAAAATCGGCGCTCCCCAAGGAGACGAACTAGGTCTAATAAAACCTTTGGCTAGCAGATCATCTAACTGCGTCCTTAACTCCTTCATCTCCGTTGGTGCTAACCTATAAGGCGCTCTTGCTACTGGTGCTGCACCCGGGATGATGTCAATTCGGAATTCCACTTGCCTATCTGGTGGTAAACCAGGTAGTTCTTCGGGAAAAACTTCAGGATATTCTGAAATGACGGGGATGTCTTCAATTCTAGGCTTTGGCTCATCAATAGTAACTTGTGCCATATAAATGACACAACCCTTCTTCAAGCCTCTAGATGCCTTGAGCATAGACACTTGCTTAGGCAATCCATGCTGGGTATCCCCCTGAATGGTAAGTGACTCACCAGACGGAGTTTTGACTACCACTTGCTTTCTGTTGCACACAATCTGGGCTTGGTTATGCGATAACCAATCCATACCTATAACTACATCAAAACCGGCTAGCTTAAAGGGAAGTAAGGACAAAGGAAAAGAATGGTTCCTAATGGATATAACACATCCATCTAAAACAGTTGAGGTTGTTTCTATGGTTCCATCAGCTAATTCCACCTCGTATTTCACACTTAAGGTTCTAACAGGTAGGTTTAATAACTTACAGAACTTATCATCAACAAAAGACTTATCTGCTCCAGAATCAAACAATACTCTAGCATAAACATCATTTACGAGAAAAGTACCTGTAATCACGTTGTCATCCTGAACCGCTTCCTTAGCGTCCATCTTGAAGACCCTCGCATTGGTCTTTTTCCCATCCTCGGTTTTCTTGGTGTTCTTTGGGCAATTGGACTTAATGTGCCCTTTCTCATTGCAACCGTAACATGTTGCATCTTTCAGCTTCTTACACTCCAAAGTCTTATGATCCGTAGATTTGCAAATCCCACAGGGTCTCGGGTGAGACTGGGATTTTGACTCAAGTCGACACCTCCCAAAATGGTTCTTTTTACAAGTTTTATATTTGGGCTTATCCCCCGATTGTTGCCCATCCTTCTTAGATCCCGACCCTTTCTTGTGGTCGTTATTTCCTCGGTGTTTCTTTTCCGATCTTCGTGAGGTATCGTCCTCACGCTTCCTCTTACCTTCTTCTGAATTCCTGAGCGCTCTCAACCTGACTACGTCCAAGGTAAGAGATAGAGATAGATCAGCTGCTGATCTGAAGGTAGCAGGCCTTGATGCCTTAACACTGGCTTTAATTTCTGGGGCTAAACCCCCGATGAAGCGAGCAATCCTTTTTGGTTCTGGGGTTACCAAGTATGGAACCAGCCTAGATAAGGTATTAAAACTGGTGAGGTAAGCCTGGCAATCTAAATTCTTCATCACCAATGATAAGAAATCTGATTCGATTCTCTCGACTTCGTGCTGCGGGCAATAATTCTCTTTAATAAGAGCAACGAACTGATCCCACGACAAGTTGTAGAGTGGGATCTTTCCAGCAGCTTGGATGAGTGACTTCCACCATGCCAGTGCTTCTCCCTTGAACGACTGGGATACATATTTCACTACGTCCTTTTCAGCACATCCGCTGATGTCAACTACCGTGTCCATTTCATCTATCCAGGTCATACAATCTACTGCTCCATTCTCCCCAGTGAAGTCCCGGGGTTTGCAAGAAACAAAGTACTTGCATGTACATGACTTGGTATGAGGTTTAGCATCAAACTCCACCTTTTTTGAGGGAACACTGTTTTGATTTGATGAGTGTCGATCATCATTCTTCTTGAGCTCATCTTTCTTAGGTTCATCTTTCTTAGAGGGCGGTTTGCTAAGAGCCTCCGAGTGAACTTTTGGCTTGGAATGTGGTGCGGATCAGGTCCTACTTCGGGTCCCGCTTGATTCACTATATTGCCTTTCAATGGCTCTGGTAACAGCATTTTCTACTAATGCTTGTAGCTCCGCACCAGTTACAAGTATTTTAGTGTTATCAGGGTTTTCCACTGGATGAGTGTTTATTTCTTCTGACTTGGCCATGTAGTTTTAATTTCTACATAAAGAAATAAGGACAAGGTCTATTTAGAAGCCTAAACAGTATTATCGTTCTTGACGATTTATTAACCATGGTTTTAATAGCCATTTTTAGTTAATTCATTAAATATATGATTATTCAGGATCTTTATTATAATCCAAAACCATAAATTAATAATAGCACATAGGCCTAGTCACATAGACAAATTTCTAAATTATAAATTTAGATCTTATAGGATTAAAGTTTGAATAAAAATAACAATCAATCCCTTTATTGGCAGGGAGCCTATAAACTACGGCTGCCTTTTGTTTTATATGACATTAGTTATAGCCCGTAGGCATTATATCACAATTAGATATATATAAAAATATACATTTGGATAATTTATTAAAAGGGTGACATGTGTGATTTTGCGGATCACACTAGCCAAGAATGTTAACATGTTTGCAGATGTTAACAGAGATTTGAATCTTTTTAAACTGGTTTTACCATATTGGCCAGGTCTTTAATATAACATTCAAGCTAGGTTTTACCTTTTTAAGATTCTTATTATTTCATTAAAATGGTAAATCAAAATAATAAATGTTATTTTTCATTTATTCATATATTATATTCATGCATATAATTTAAAAATGAAAAACTTAAATTAACCATTCCAAATAAAATTAACTAGTACCAGTTTGCCCTAAACGGGACTTTTACACAAATAACATGCCCACGCAGGGGCCAAACAGAAAAAAACATGCCCACGCAGGGGCAGAACAGAAAGGAAAATGCCCACGCAGGGGCAGAGTACAGAAATAAATGTCCTCGCAGGTACATGATCACAACACTAAAATAAACATACAAACAAAGGATTTAACGATCCTTCTTGCTTTTTCCCTTGATCAAATCCACCATTTTCTTGAACATCCCCCGGTTATGCCTACATTCTTCCCGCAATTCATGCCGCACCTCTTGTCGCACTTCATTTATCCCTTGAAGGATTTCTTGAATTTGTGGCGGTGACATCGCTGGTGCCTGAGGGGGTTGCTGATATTGCGGAGGTCGAGGAGGCGGTTGTTGATACCCATATGGTGGGTATCCATAGGTCGAGTGTCCCGTAGCCCAGGGACCTCCGTAGGGACCTTCCGGATGGAGAGTGTTGGAGTTCGCCGCTATCCAGTAGGGATCCTCTGCAAAGTTGTAATTTGTGTGCATCGGCTGCTCGAAGGGATTGTATGCTGCCGCACCAGTGTAAGTCGGTATTGGTTCTCCAAAACCCAGTGGTGGTGGTGGCGCAACTGGCGCAGAGTTCACTTCTGAGACGGGGTGTGAAGATTCTCCCATCTCTGGTTCTTCATGGACTGGCGAGTATCGGCTGCCACTCGAAAGTGGAGGGGTGCTGATACGCACTCCCCCTCGTGCGGATATTCGCACGGTCGTTCTCCTTCGTCTCGGAGGCGAGGGAGGCTGAAGCTGAGGTGGTGCTGCCGGCGGAGTGACCGCGACAAGTCGGGAATCCTCGGAAGGATTCTGCTGCTGTTGTGGCTGCTGCTGTGGCTGCTCCTGTAGCTGCTGCGGCTGGTGCAGGGGAGAGTTGTGTTGTAGCTGGTACAGGGGAGAGCTGTGGTAACTGGGAGTAAATACCCAGTCATACTGCCTGAATTTCTCCTCAAAGCTGTCGGGACCATTGTAGGGTGATCCCACGAAAGGTGACCCATCTGAGATTTCGATGGGGTGGTTCGGAGTTCCGGATGGTGGCATTGAAGGATCGGTATCCTCATCTATATCCATCGGGTTGCCACCAGAAAAGTGGTCTTCGGGTCCAAGTGGGTTAAAACCCACTGGTACTCCAAGGTAGTCGGCAGGGTTGAACTGGCCTTGGAAAACAGGCGACAGGTGGTCAAAGGGTGAATCATGTCCTTGAAGAGGAATGTAGGACTGGTGGGAGTTGTGGGGCTCATTTTCAGAATGAGGCCCGAAAGAGTGTGGGATAGAAGGAGAGGTACTCAGTGAAACTGAGCGCCTAGCTGGTTCAGCAATAGTTCTCCAGAGATCTTGAGGACCTAGGTTGTGGGGATCAGAAGGTGTTCGCCGGTGCGAAGGTCCGGCTTCATGGTCGTTTGGGGCGACAAGTGGCCCTTTCCCCTTTCCTCTTCCTCTCATCCGCGGCGGCATTTTGTCAACCTGTCAAAAACAAACAAGTGATACAACAAGAAATATATATAAGACAAAGTTAGAAATAAAACAAAATTTGGATAATTCCTAAGTTCTTTGTCTAGACTCGAGAATCGAGGAATGTGCAATTGTGTATCTGAGATTAAACACAAAAGGCTAGTGTTTAATTCACTCAGATTTGGCTCTGATACCAACCTGTCACACCCCTATTTTTCCACGTGTCACCGGTGGGCCCGGTGGGGAGTATAGTGACGTAGTTGATATCATCATAGACAAACAACACAATATAAATGCATAGCGGAAGCAAAGATAGATTCATTTCAACTTTAATAAAATGTAATATTAAATGTCACGAATAGTTGAAATGGATCCACAGGCGGATCAAAATAAAAGAAGATATTGTTCAACAGTTTTATTGACATCCAAGCTTGCGAGACTTATTGCGGACGCTAGAAGACAGCCAGCCTAGTACGAGTAGTACCTGCACTTAACCTTTTGGAAAACACGTCAGTTTACACTGGTAAATACAATTTAACTGACTCATTTTGAAAAGGTTTAAAAATTGATTTGAATGCACGTGGCACAAAACATTTTATAACTTGGGATAATTATGTAATATAATACTTGTAAACGAATTACATGTTACTTATGCGTTCAGTAGCCCGATCCGTAGACCGGGTTAAAGATTAATAGACACACCACATTCTTTGGTTAGGCACTGACGGGTGTACGCCTACACCCCGTACGTAGGTCGTGGCCATCTCGTAAGATGATGCCAAGGATATCCGGGACATGGTCATTAACCCCCCAAAGGCTTTAAGCAAACAAAACATTTCAAAACTTAGCATATCAATGATTTAACCTCTATTCGATTAAAGATTCAATGCCGGACCAAGCGGTATTTTATATACCATACCCCAAGCCCGTATAAGGGAAAATAAGTTAAAAGTATTTACCTTTGTAAGTATAAATCACAATTAGCGAGTGAAGGTAGCTTTTACTGGTTCTTCTATTCTGGAACAAAGGTTTATAATAACCTATTAGATTTCTAACGGGTCTTTATTTAAGCCTAAGCTTAGACCGGTTAGTTTTTAAAGGAAGATACGGTTCAAACGCACGATTAAGCGAAGACCGGATAGGATGTGATTTAGACCCGAAAAGTTTGAAGACTTGTATAATATGGGTATACTAAACACATTCTGGATTTTGAGACAAAAATGATAATGTTTGACCCGTTTCGGTCAATTTATGCAAACTAGTTACATAAACCGAACCGAACGCGAAAAGAGCGTCACGGGTAACCATAAGAGTCATATGCAAGTTCCCTGAGTTAATATGCCTTAAATGTGTTATAATATCAGTAAGATATCTTCTATTATGCCCCAAATGAATTTAAACTCAACTTATGCCTCATAAGGGCATTTTGGTCATTTAAAAGATTATAAAAGAGTTTAATTAGTAATCTGAGTTACAGGTCTGATTTATACAGTAAATACACTTAATTTAACATGTTATAACAGTAGGGTATGACCTATATGTGAAACTTATCATTTAAAACCAAACTATGCACCTTAGGGGTATTTTGGTAATTTCACTTAGGCTTAAAAGGTCAAAACTGGAAACCTGAGTTCAAAAGCTTGTACTTACTGTTATTATATAAAAATATACTAAAAATATCAGTAGGTATCAACCTTATATGTTTAATATGGTTTTAGCACATACTATGCGTTAAAAATGCTTAAAAAGGCGATTTGGAGCCATTTCCGGGTTTTCAAAGGAAAGCTGATATTTTTTATAATTCCAGAAGGCTCAAAATATTTTATTTATCAAATAAGAGCAGTAGAAAAAGGTTTGGGGTCAAAAGGATTTGTAAAACTCATTTTATGGCTTAAAAGGGCAAAACCGTCATAACCCGAATCAAACCTAGAGACCTATGTTATGCTCAGCCAAAAATTAAATAAAAATCTTCAAAAATCCCAAAATATTATATTACATTAGTGGGTAAAAAGTTTGATATCAAAAAGTGGGTTTAGATAGGCTATACGCTAATTACGCCGTTTAAATAACATAAAGCTTCCAATTTACGCTAATGAGCATAACTCTTAATCTAGACCTCAAACCGATGTCAAATTTTTGGTGCAAGTTTATAAATCAGCAACTAAGGTTTCTACTCTTTTACATTTTCAAAAATCATGTTTTATAGTCAAAAGGGCATAATAGTCAAGATTTAAGCATTAATCGGAAACAGGCATATGAATCTGATAACTAATGAACCAAGTTATGTGACCTCAGGGGGTTACACTAATATGAAACCTGGTTCAATTAAGGCTCTAAGGCATTTCTAAACAATGCTTAAACGGGTCAGAACTGAAAGTCAAAGCAGAAGTCAAACTATGTGACTTTCGGTTCCAAACCGAACCTAAACTGAAAATTGTCGAGTTGAACATGTTGGGACATGTTCTTACATTAATTAGCAAGTTATATTAATGATCAAACAGGTTGCAAGTATCCTACATTGCTAATTATGCTTTAATTTGAAAATATACATTCTGTTGACTTTTTAAAGTAAGCTTTGACTCGACAATTAACATAGTTTGAGTGGGAATCTGAAAGTACCCTTTTAAGGGTTTATTACCCACATAATTACCTACTTATAGGTACTTTTAATTCGTGATTAGACTGAGCACATTTTAATTAATCACGAAGTCAAACCTTAATTACGATGGTTTGACTTTTAGTTAATTAACTAAGCTAAACTAGATTAGAAAGGGTTAAGGCTACTTACAAAAGTCCTAATTATGATTAGGGACCACTACGAAGATGGCTTGCTGATCAGAGAGCTCCAGAAAAATCAGTTGTGAATGTTGCAAGTGCAAATGCCCAAGTGTTGCAACTTCCATCTTCTTATATAGTGAACCCCATGAGCTTAGGATCATGCCAACATAGTCTAGGAAGGTTACAAGATGTCCCCAGGTGTCCTATAATGCTAAAAACCAGATATAGGAGCCCCTGGATTCGAAAACCACCCATATAAGTCGGTGCAACCGGTTATACAGGCAGCTGTCAACAATTTCGCCCAGATGCAACGCTTACGCACCGCAACATTCTGGTTGTTGAGGTCCGTAAGCAGTCTTGCGCACCGTAGCGTCCTGGATGTTGCGGTGCGCAAGCTATCGCCAGAGACCAGAATTTTGTTTTATTCAAGCTATGACCATGTAACCTTTTTAACTCCGAATCTCATGCACTTTAGTCAGTATAGGGACCATGTTTCCAGCCATTGCATGTCTAGGCATGCATTTACACATCTTGTACTCTTGTGGGAAGTTTTAAATTGACGGAGATACCAAGAAATTGATGTTGAATCCTTGTTTAAGTTTGTAACCATTTATTTATTTAGGATGACCAGATTTTAAGTATAATTCAGATGTGGATAAAATATATCCTGGTTAGGGATTTATTAACAGGTCACTCAGAGGTATAAATTAACATGTCGACGTTTAAATCCTACCGTACATCTTTATCTAGATCCGTATTTATAACACGTTTGCACAACATGACACGTGTCTTTATTTTATTGGACATGAATTTCCGAGGTGTTACAGAATACCCTGAGAACTCCACCTTTACCGGCAAACTCGTATCCTTTTTTATCAAAGGAGCTGAGAGATAACAAGTTTCTTCTGAGGTCAGGAACATATCTAACATTCCCAATGGTTCGGATAACTCCATCAAACATACGGATTCTGACTGAGCCATGTCCAACAACTGGACATGTAGAATTATTGCCCATTAAGACATAACCCTGGTTAACCTTTTCAAATGTATAAAACCAACTTCTGTTGTGACACATATGTAAAGTACAACCAGAATCAAGTATCCATTCATCAGTGGAATCCAGTTTATCTGAATAAACTGTCAGGAGTTCTCCAATACAACCGACCTCCGCTACATCAGCTTCACCCGAAGTGCTAGCTTGTCTACCATTTACTGCTGCTTTCTCTTTATTCTTCAACTTGAAACATTCATCAATTGTATGTCCCTTCTTATGACAGTAATTGCAAAACTTTCGTTTGCCTTTAGACTTGGATCTCGTTCTGTTGGAAGATTGAGGGTTTTTACCCCTATCTGTTGTTCTTCCTCTGGCATTTAAACCTTCGGCTTTCTCATCACTGGTACCACCACCAGTAATATGCTTCATCTTTTCTTTTGAATCCAAAGCTGTATAAAGTTCATCTAAGACAAGAGTGTCACGGCTATATATGATAGTATCACGAAAATGGCTATAGGATTCGGGCAATGATGACAGCAAAAATAAAGCCAAGTCTTCATCTTCATACTGAACATCCATATTCTCTAAGTTATTAACTAACTCTTTGAATGTGGAAATATGTTCAGCTAAAGAACCACCTTCAATCATTTTGAGATTGAACAACCATTGCTTTAGATGCAACTTGTTTGGTAAGCTCTTAGTCATCAATAATTGCTCCAACTTTAGCCATAAAGAAGCCGCTGAAGTTTCTTTTAAAACATCTTGCAAAACATCGTTTGATAAGTGCAAACGAATCTGGGATAGTGCCTTGAGATCTTTCATCTCCTTTTCTTCTTGGTTCCATGACTCGGGCATCTTATCGAAACCCAAAAGCGCCTTATGTAAATCCATCTGAATTAGAACATCTCTCATCTTTACTTGCCATAGAGGAAACCTGGTGTTTCGATCTAACAACGGAATATCGAATTTCATTGTAGACATGATTTACCACTTGATAAAATAATTCCAATAAACTAATATTAAAACCCGGATGCTCTGATACCAATTGTGGTAAAAGAGTGTGAAAACTCGCCCAAGGATCCGAGCAGTAATTAATAATATTAGTTTGATGCGGAACGGAATTAATGTAACAAGCGTAATCAAGCACCGGGTAATTTTAAAGGTAGGAAATAAAATAAGAGTGACACAAGGATTTACGTGGAAAACCCAAAACGGGAAAAACCACGGGTGGCGGAAGCCGAGAAACAATTCACTATAATTTTGCAGTGTTTACAGAGTTTGGAGAAAAGAAAAAATACATAGAGAATATAGAGAGTTTTTGTATCTCTATTACATATGTATATTTATGAGTGATTTTGGTACATCTTACAATGGAGCTTCACTTCCAATTTATAGGAAAAATAGAAGGTGAGAACATGTCCTGAAAATTGCCAGCCATTTGAGAATTGCATGGAAAATTTCCAATGCATTAAATTGTGCATCCACAATATTTGAGTTCACATTTGGAAGGCACCTATTTCTACACATTTCATAATCAAAACTCAATAATCAAGTAATTCAATACCAACCTGACTCGCTTGACGTTTCGGACTATAACTCCAAACATTACTAAACTCAGTAACACAAGTGGCTTTCGAATTCGACCCATCCTGGTTCGGCAACAGCAAATACGTCAACGGAGTCTCCTGGTGCAACAAATCCTTCTCCTCCTGTTCCTCAAACTCAAAACCTTCAGCAACTTCCCCTACCACATCCACTCGGAGTTTTCAGCCCTAATTCACCTCCTTCTCCATCTTCATCAAACCGTTGTTTTGCAAGCTCACACAACTGCTTATACAACACCTTCCTATTCACTCCACATCCCAAACCTCTTAACTCCAACTCAACACACGGAACCTCATCAAAAAAACTTTTCTCATATATCGTCGTCAAATCATGTGAATTTGTATTAAAAACTTACTCTCACACGAATTACCGTTAGAATTTGAACGTTTGAGATCAAATCCCCAAACTGAAGCGAGTTCATGAATGGTAGGGCAACCGGTGACGTCATCAACCGGAAAACGGTTGTGAAATGAGGAAACCGATGCGTCACCGTGGAAATCGTGATCGCAGGCGGAGCAGAGAAGGAGATTATCGGTGGAGCAGGAAACGGTGGCGGCGTCGGAGCCGCAGTTGTCGCAGATCTGAGATCGGAAATGCTTGACGGAGGGAGCGTTAGCTGAGTGTACGCCACACCTTCGTTATGCACCTGTTGTTATGGATTTTAGAGAGAGAGTTGAGCTTTTAGATATGATACCTCATCTTCGAAATATGATCGGAGGAAGAAGCAGCTGAAAAGTTCCAATGCGAGAGAGTTTTAGAGAGAGAACTGGTTTGAATTTTGATTGTGGAGCCTGAATGATTTATCTTATATATGTGGAGCCACAATTTTGAAATTTGAATGTGATGGAGATTTTGAATTTTGAATTTTGAATGTGGAGCAGATCTTTGAATTTGGAGCCAAGATTTTGAATATGGACAGTGGTTTTGGTTGTTGAGGATACAACATAGGTTGAACATCAGTGGTTTGCCCTTTTGTATATGGGCAAACCTTTGAAAAGGTGAATGTGGGCCACCTTTGAATATTTATATTTCCGAATTATGATATAAGCATGGACTATGTGGCATATATGAGATCTTGACACATAAGCAAAATGAGGTCAGCCTCTAATCCCCTTTAATAGATAGTATAGATTAATAATTTGTTCACAACCTCTTAAACCGGATTCTTAAGGAAAAACCGAATTATTGTTCTGGTTTCATGTGTTATCTAAAAAAAAAATCTAATAGATTGTCTTTACTACCTAGATTTGGTAAATGACTGTCTCAACCCCCGTCCCCTAGTCACATAGGAACGGGCGACCGCGAGCCAGTATCAGTGGTATTGGTGTTTATCAGTTTGGCAGCGAAATTTACATCAGGATCGTAGTTAGGAAATATTGTATCATAGTAAAATATCACATTTTTATAATATTAAACACATGGGAAATTCTCAAGTTTCTATTACAAACATGTTTGTAGGGATAAACCCTATTTTATTGAATAAAACATCTTCTTTATTTAGGTAACTTTTATAGCCACTTTTCCAAGCCTTCAGTGCTGTCCAGCTGGCTTCTAATTGGCTTTCACATTTTGTTACCTGAAACGCGTTTAAAAACATTTTGTCAGTGGAAATTATTGGTGAGTGAATCTCAATTTAATCAAGACAGGTTTTATCAGTTTGCAGCATTAAGGGCGATCTCGCAATTAAATTTGTTTATTTTTCTACTTTAATTACCACCCACGGTTCTGTCAACCCGACTTGTGGTCATGTTACTACTCACAGAACAAATTTTGTATACAAAACCCCAACATACCGACGATAATTGTAGAATACAAATACTTAATCACTGTTAAGTATAAATTAAAACACTTGAGGTTTTGTAAAAACAGTTTGCAAAAAGGTTTACAAAAAGGAGATTACTCACATTGCTATCTTAGGTAATTTCCTGTGGCTTCCTGGTTATAATCTATAAATTTTAAATAATGCACACGCGTTAGTATAATAACCCAATTTTACATTAGTTATACTCTCCCCGAGACAGAACTCCAACGACTACGTCGGGCAGAGCCTCGACATCCATTACGGAGCACTAGATCAATCGGGCAGCATATCTAATACGTAACCGGGGGTTATGATACTTACAACGAGGCAGAACTTCGTTAATTAGGGGGGTAAAATGCTCGGGTATTACTTCTACACTATAGAAATTGAGAGAGAATTTTGAGATTTAAACGACGGAAACTGAAGGCCGATCGATCCAATTTATAGGATCTGATTTTGGTTTTCTCGCGGCCCGTGTAAGAAACAGAAGGGCCTTCGCGCCCCGCGACATAGGGTACGTAGGGCCTAGCTTGGCCCGGTCACCGCTATAGGCTCGACACGCGTATGACACGTGGCGGCTCCAGGGCTTGCCTCATGTCCACTCGCTCGCGGCCCGCGTAAGATGAAGAGCAAGTCTTCGCGGCCCGCGAGAGACTATAAAAATTGATTTTTATTTAATTTTTATAAAAATGAAGGTATTTATGGTCATTTTACGTATACGGGGTGTATTTTAGGACGTATAGGGATGTTCTAAATATATTAGGGGTGTCAGAAATATTTTAGGAGGGTTGCTACATCCTCCCCACCTTGTTTTAGAACTCGTCCTCGAGGTCTACTGGAAGAGGTGTGGGTATTTCCTTTGCATCTCTGATTCAAGCTCCCAAGTGTATTCTGGTTCTCTCTTGGAATCCCATTTCACTTTGACTATGATTAATCTCTTGTGTTTGAGGTTCTTGGCTTTCCTGTCTTCAATTTGTATGGGCTTCTCTATAAACTTTAGCTTCTCATTTACCTCTATATCCATAAGAGGCACTACTAACGATTCATCGGCTAAGCACCTTTTGAGATTACATACATGAAATACATCATGTATTCCTACCATTTCCTCTGGTAGTTGTAGCTGATAGGCTGCAGGTCCTATTCTTCTAATAATCTCAAAAGGTCCAACATACTTGGGGCTTAGCTTTCCCCTCTTGATGAATCTGACAACTCCTTTCCAAGGAGAGACTTTTAACAATACCTTATCTCCTACCTGAAATTCCAATGGCTTTCGTCTGTTATCCGCATAACTCTTTTGTCGATCGCGTGCTGCTTTTAGTCGTTCCTTGACTTGAATAATCTTGTCCGTTGTTTCTTGTACTATTTCTGGTCCAGATAATTGCTTTTCTCCAATTTCTGCCCAACAGATTGGAGTTTAGCGCTTTCGTCCGTAAAGTGCTTTGAATGGTGCAGCATTGATGCTGGTATGATAGTTGTTGTTGTAGGAAAATTCTATTAATGGTAAATGATCCTCCCAATTTCCTCCGAAATCAATTACACAAGCTCTAAGCATATCTTCCATGGTCTGAATTGTCCTTTCGCTTTGTCCGTCCGTTTGAGGATGATAAGCTGTGCTTAGATTTAGCTTGGTTCCTATTGCTTTTTGGAAACTAGTCCAAAAATGAGAAGTAAAACGGCTATCTCTATCAGAAACAATAGATAAAGGAATTTCATGTAATGAAACTATTTCATTTACATATAATTTGGCTAACTGTTTTGGTAAAAAATTACCGAAGCAATTAAGTGATCAAATTAGTTAAGTGAGGTAGTGTGCTAAGAAAATGTGTTGAAAATATGTTAATTAAGTCGTTTGCAAAAATAGTTTTCAGTATACGGCTCAGGATATTGAGTTGTATCTACGATCAAACAATGAGCGAAAATGTAAAGGGTGACACGGGATGTACGAGGAAAGCCCTTGATCAATCTAGATCGCCGGCACAAAACCTCGGGAGCTGACAATCGCAGCTGTCTTGTTCTTCTTATTGCTTCAAATGTCAGGATACAGTGCGGGATATGATGCGGATCGACTAAGTGTTACAATGTGAATTCGATACAACTGTAAGTGTAAGTGTATTGTGAGTGTTTGCAGCTAGAGAGAAAGAGTGTATGAGAGATTGTGTGTGCCCTAATCTGATCCGATCAATCCTTTTTATAGTAAAAGAAACCAACTAACTATCCTATTATTCCGGGATTTAGTGAATATTCCATATGTGAACGTTGTAGTCCACTTCTTCCGGCTTCAACGTTCATAATCTAACTGATTTGCCCGAGTCTTGAGGAGAAGAAGTCCACCTGACCGTTAGAGACTTGTTACAACAATCTGCATGTGAGTTAATTAGTTAGTACCAGGATATCGCATCAGGATGTTACCAATATCCTGATCCGGTATCCTGATCACAACAAAAGAAACATAGTCAGAATATTAGTTAGGATATATGAGCAGAAAATTGCCCAAAACAATTGTCCCCAAAATATATTTGTTGGTATACCAATTCCAACGGATATATTTTAAATCTTATATCTTAAATTGAGGTTATTAAACCGAAATAACGGTCAAGACAGCATTATGCAACTTCCAACGCGGTTTTCACTCAATGGATATCTATTACACCCCTATATCTTCTCTTTTTCTGTTTGAAAACCAGATATCACCAACGGAATCTCCAGGTAATTGTTCATTCTTTCTTCTTTCTCTGCTGATTTCTTCATTCTACCCCCAATGGCTACCAGAACCCGTTCTCATACAGGTGAATCGACGGAGACCTTCATTCAACAAAACCTACTCAAGAACCCCGAGAAGGAGATCTGTGCCTTCGATAACGTAGACATCGCAGCGTTAAGAGCCTCTGGCGCCTTTCCAGACAGTGTGATTATCAGACCATTCGACCGGTCAGTTCGGTCGGAAGTTTCGTCAGCCGATTGGGTTTGCTTTCCGGCATATCCTTTTTTGCTAGGCCTTCAATATCCCTTCCCCGAATTCATGATGCAATTCTTTCGAACCACCGGCCTTTGCTTTGCCCAAACAATGCCCATGGTTTGGAGGGTACTAATCGTACTTAACCAAATCAAAAATCTTCACTTTCCTAACCTCTGCATCGAGGATATTCCAATCGTCTACCATCTCCGATCTCACGGTTCCAGCCGGTTTTCACTTTTCTCTACTTCCAGTAAACCCCTCATTCTTAAAGCCACAAAAAACGAGGACGGATGGCAACAGAAATTCTTCTTCGTTAAGCGAGATTCCATCTTCGAGGGTACTAGCCTCCCGGTGGAGTGGTTAACCACCGGTAGGGTTTAGTGTTTCAAGAATATCCCCAAATATCTTTAGGCTTATACCCTGTGCTAATACTTTTTTATTTGGCCCTTATGCAGTGAACTTCAAAGAAGTAGCCCCTCCTACTGGAGAATCTAAAAAGAGAATCGAAGCAATTTACCGGTTACCAGAAAGTGATAGGAGCTTTTCCACACACCTTCCAAGTTCTAGTCAATCTTCATCATCTGATATGTCTGGTAAGAGTCATTTTGTAAATGATTGATTAGTGTAATATAATAAAAGAGCAATAAGGATTTAGAACTTTCCCTTTATGCAGCACCAGCCAAAATCCCAGAAGTTTTCGACGTTGAGGAGTTGGATAGTTACTCCGATCCTGTCCAGGTCAAGAAGGAGCCAAGTCCCAAACCTATTGCCTCATCCAAACCCAGCAGCTCCAAAGCCGTCATCATTCCCAAGCCTTCGCCAGCTACTAAGCCCCGGAGCTCAGATTCTCGCAAAAGGAAAGAGACTGATTCACCTGTGACTCCCGAGACGTTTCCATACGAGAATCACGGGTTTATCGAGGCAAGCGGGTTCATGACTTCCTTTCTTAACCAGGTATAGATCCTTATTCCATATCCTACACATACACGTCAAACCAATATCTTGGTTATTATACAATAATACTTGCGTTTTTCGGTGTAGGGCCTCGAACGTCTGGTTCATCTGTACAAAGAATCCTGTGGGCTCAACAAGATGCTCGAGTCCAAATTGAGGAAAACCGAGGTTACCATTTCCGACCAAGGTATGATTGCTGCTGCTAAATCTCGACATTATTGTTTTGGTCAAAAATCAGACTAGGATAATGCAACCAAATCTTCTTTTGTGAGGTATGATGCTTGAATCAATGAACAAATGTATGAACAACTCGTAAATAAAATGAACAAGTGACACAAGGATTTATACGAGGAAAAAGCCCTTGATCAAGAGATGATCTCCGGCATAAAAAACCTCGGGTGATGGAAACTACCGATCACCAACTATAATTAAACAAATAATCGTTACAACTTGGGATGATAACAAGCTTGTTACAAGGATCACTAGTGTGCAAAATGTATGAAATCGCTAATGAGTTGCAGATAGTGTCACACCCCCAAAATCCACACGCGGAGTACCACCGCTTGGAGGCGTGACATGACCAGGATCAAGCCACCAATCATATTGAACATAAGTAAATAGTAAAAGTCATTCAACGATACGAAAGGTGTTTTCAAAACCAAACATAACAAGTGTGTAGCGGAAGCAATAATGTAAAACCCAACATAAGTTTAAGTACAAAATGTCATAATGTTTAACAACACATTCACGATCCATGTCCACAACGACCGTGCCTCCCGTGCAAGCTCCAAAAGTACCTAAGGTCCTGCAAGGCATGTAACAGAGAGTCAACAACTAGTTGAGCGAGTTCACAGTTGGTTATTTAGTTATAATGTTCGTATCGTAAATCGTATGTTCGTTTAGTAATCATGTTTCGTATGTAATGGTATCGCGGCCCTCTAGGCATGTTTGCGAAGTTTAGTGGGGGTTTCCCATATGTTCTCTAGACTAGGTATATTTGTATCGCGGCCCTCCAGGCATGTTTGCGAAGATTAAAGTATAGTTCGCGACCATTCCAGGCATGTTTGCGAAGATTGTTCTAGTATCGCGGCCGATCCCGGCATGTGTGCGAAGAGAAGTATATGTATCACTAGTCTAGTAGTATCTACCATTGACCTTCCTCTCCCGAGGCCTATGGTATGTAATTCCGATAACTCTTAAGCATAAATAATCAATCAACCCATTCCCAACCCCGGGAATCCCATGCCTTTGCAGAAGTGTGAACTCACCTTGTTTTGCTCGGTATGCTAAGTTAAGTGCTCACAGTTAATCAGTCAAGTCCTATAGTGCACGTATACTCAATCAGTTCACATTATTTGTAAAGTTTCACATTGAACTAGTGTCACAGTAATATCATGGAGTGTTTGACAGTTCATATCATGCAACATAAGCAGTTAATTGCATCCATACATTTAACAGAGTTGGCATCTAGCAGAACTAGCAAGTTAACTGAGTGAATAAAGTTAACAGATTTCATGGAATAACATAATTAATCCACTTCATTGGAATAATAAATAAACAGAGTAAGTCAGTTAACCCAGTTAACAACTTAACAGAATTGTCATCTAACAGAGTTACTCAAACAATGAAGTTATCAACTTACATACTTAACAGAGTTAAATAAACTAACTGAGTTATACAAGTGGTTAGTTTATTTGAATAACATATTTAATGACATTAATTACTAACAGTATCATGTTGCCAAAAACACATAAGTGCCGAAAACCCTATGTGTGCCGAAAACACTATGTGCCGAAAACACATATATGGGTCGAAATCCCTATTGAGCCGAAATCCCTCATTGGGCCGAAAACACACACATGGGCCGAATATGCTTTTGCCGAAAACCCTTTGGTTTTCGTTTGAACACTAACGAAATCCCTTTGTCAAAAACACATATGCCGAAAACACTAGTGGGCCGAAATCTATTCTGGGTCGAAATCATCCTTGGGCCAAACACACTTGGGCCGAAATCACATAAGTGATTTCGTCCAGTTTCAAGATATGGGGGTGTTTTCGTTAGCTTCATCATCTTCACCAACACTTACTGTAACATATGAAAAACCCAGAAACTCTATAATCTCACCATGGTTACATGATTAATCATCTACAAAGTCATTTAATCAATCATTGATATAAAACAAATACTCTACCAAAACTTGGTGAGATCAAGAACATACTTGAATCAGTTTATCTTTTATTAACATATACCCACTGTTGATCAAAACATCTAATATACAGACAGTTCATAGATAATAATTATCTAACAAGCACACAATGATCAATCACATAATCACATATATAAATATATACATACATCATGATTAAACATCCAATAATCATACGATATGCATCTAAAACAACTGAATCATGAAATCACTAACCAATGATTAAACAGAGGTTTGGCTTCCTGTTGTTGGGTTTCAGAGGTAGAGAGAGAAACAATGGGATAAGGTTTGACAAGTGAGTAACTTCTCCGAGAAGATTGTGATAAAATAAATATATATAATGCCCCACTGGGCCTAAAGCCCATTTGCTGTTTTCGTCAGCACACATGGACGAAAACACATAAGGTGTTTTCACTAGGTAGTGTTTTCATGGGTAATAGTTTTCAGTAAGGGTTTCATCTTCATTTATAACATGCAATCTAATACCAAACCTTATTAACATCCACTCACATATAATAAATATTATGCATCCCAAATATAAAATATCAATCGCAATACGATTTTACGTTTTTACAAATGTAAGCGTTGTGAAACAAACAAGTCGTATTAACAAACAACATAAAAAAAAATTAACGTGCACTAAATGTGAAGATGGAATCTTGGAAACTCGAGTTGTCACATTATCCCCAACTTGAAAGAAATTTCATCCCGAAATTTAGCATGCAGTTACTGAGGAAGCTAGGTAAGTTATCGTTTACTGGTTTTCCTGGGGTGTCACATCATCCCCCCGTTGATTTGGAATTTCTTCCCGAAATTCTGTAGTAGCTTCAGCCTCAGTAGTAGTTGCGTTGTTTTCGAACAACTGGGGATATTTGAGTTCCATTTGGTCTTCGCGTTCCCAGGTGAACTCTGGGCCACGACGGGAGTTCCAACGAACTCGAACAAGAGGTATTCTAGTGTTCTTGAGGACCTTAACATCCCGGTCCGTGATTTCAACTGGTTCCTCGACGAAATGCAATCGTTCGTCGATAGTGAGCTCCTTCAAAGGAACTATGGGGGTCTCATCTGACAGACACTTCTTCAGATTCGACACGTGAAAGACGTTGTGAACTGCACTGAGTTCAGCTGGTAAGTTCAGTCTGTAGGCCACTTTGCCTATCTTCTCTATGACTTCAAATGGTCCAACGTATCGTGGATTGAGTTTACCCCTTTTGCCAAAACGAACAACACCCTTCCAGGGTGAAACTTTGAGTAGTGCTCGATCCCCAACCTGGAACTCGAGTAGTTTCCTGTCTTTATCGGCGTATGCTTTCTGACGGTCACGAGCTGCCGCCATGCGTTGTCGTATTTGAGCAATCTTTTCAGTAGTATCAACTACCATTTCTGGACCTGTGATCTGACTGTCACCCACCTCTGCCCAACAAAGAGGTGATCGGCATTTACGCCCGTACAATGCCTCAAATGGAGCAGCTTTAATGCTGGTGTGGTAACTGTTGTTGTACGAAAATTCCACAAGTGGCAGATGTTTTTCCCAGCCCTTGCCAAAGTCAATTACGCATGCCCGAAGCATGTCTTCTAAAGTTTGAATAGTGCGCTCAGACTGCCCATTTGTCTGAGGATGATAAGCTGTGCTCATGTCTAAACGAGAGCCAAAAGATTTGTGCATTGTTTGCCACAATTCTGAAGTAAAACGTGCGTCACGATCAGAGATAATGGAGGTGGGCACCCCGTGCCTCGAGACAACTTCCTTAAGATATACGTCTGCTAGAGTGGAGAACTTATCCGTTTCCTTGATAGCCAAGAAGTGAGCAGACTTTGTGAGTCGATCCACGATCACCCAAATAGTATCATTCCCACGCTGAGATCTAGGTAGGCCAGTAACAAAATCCATGGAAATTTGTTCCCATTTCCATTGTGGTATCTCAGGTTGTTGGAGTGGGCCTGATGGTTTCTGATATTCCGCTTTGACTCTCGCACAAGTCAAACACTTGCTAACGTAAGTTGCTATGTGGGCCTTCATGCTAGGCCACCAATATGTAGTTCTGAGGTCGTGGTACATCTTATCCGAACCAGGATGTAGTGAGTAGCGAGACTTATGAGCTTCATCCATTACAAGCTCGCGTAAATTACCATAGAGTGGGACCCAGATGCGTCCTGTTACATAGTAGGCGCCGTCTGCCTTTTGTTCTAACCGTTGTCTTGAGCCGCGTAGGGCTTCAGACCTGACGTTTTCCGGTTTCAATGCTTCTACCTGAGCATCTCGTATCTGTGAAGGAAGACTGGACTGAATAGTGAGTTGCAACGCTCGTACATGCCTAGGTGTAGTATCCTTTCGACTGAGGGCATCGGCCACCACATTGGCTTTGCCCGGATGGTACTTTATAGCACATTCGTAATCATTCAGTAACTCGACCCATCGACGTTGTCGCATGTTCAATTCTTTCTGCTTGAAGATATGCTCAAGACTCCTGTGATCGGTGTAGATGGTGCACTTGGTGCCATACAGATAATGTCGCCATATCTTGAGCGCAAAAACAACAGCTCCCAGCTCTAAATCGTGCGTAGTGTAATTCCGTTCGTGAATCTTAAGTTGGCGTGAAGCATAAGCAATAAATTTATCCCGTTGCATCAACACACATCCAAGACCTTGAATAGATGCATCGCAGTAGACTACAAAATCGTCCGTGCCTTCAGGCAATGAGAGGATAGGTGCGCTACAAAGTCTATCCTTTAAGTGCTGAAACGCTGTTTCCTGTGTATCACTCCAACGGTAAGCAACACCTTTCTGTGTCAGTAATGTAAGCGGCTGTGCAATCTTTGAGAAGTCTTTGATGAACCGTCTGTAATAACCCGCCAAACCCAAGAATTGGCGTATTTCTGTCGGTGTGCAAGGTGCAGGCCAGTTCTTGATCGAATCTACCTTGGATGGATCGACATGAATCCCATCCTTGTTCACCACGTGGCCTAGAAAGTGGACTTCACGAAGCCAGAAGTCGCATTTTGAAAACTTAGCGTACAGCTGTTCCGTTCGAAGGAGTTCCAGAATAAGTCGTAAATGCTGCTCATGTTCCTCCCGATTCTTCGAATAAATTAGGATGTCGTCGATGAAAACAATAACAAACTTGTCAAGATAAGGTTTGCACACCCTGTTCATAAGATCCATGAAAACCGCAGGCGCGTTCGTTAGCCCGAATGGCATGACCAAAAACTCGTAATGGCCGTAGCGAGTTCTGAATGCTGTTTTGGAGACGTCCTCATCCCGGACTCTCAGTTGATGATAGCCTGACCTCAGGTCAATCTTCGAGTAATAGCTCGACCCTTGCAACTGGTCGAATAAGTCGTCGATGCGTGGAAGAGGATAGCGATTCTTCACAGTCACCTTGTTCAGTTCGCGGTAATCTATGCACATGCGAAAAGTACCGTCTTTCTTTTTCACAAACAATACTGGAGCTCCCCAGGGCGAAGAACTAGGACGAATAAAACCCTTTTCTAATAGTTCTTGCAATTGCTTAGACAGTTCTTCCAGTTCAGTTGGAGCTAAGCGATAAGGTGCTCGAGCTATGGGTGCTGCTCCTGGAGCTAGCTCGATCTGAAATTCGACCTGGCGATGGGGCGGTAGTCCAGGTAACTCTTCAGGAAACACTTGAGGAAAGTCGCGTACAACAGGAATATCCTCAATCTTCTTCTCTTTCGTCGATGTATCTGTAACGAGTGCTAAAATAGCTGTGTAGCCCTTTCGCAAACACTTCTGTGCCTTCAAGAAGGAGATGATGCCACTCACGACACCACTCTTGTCGCCTTGAACTTCGAGAGGTTCTTTTCCAGTACGGGGAATACGAATGATCTTCTCCTTGCATAAGATCTCTGCTTGCTGTTGGGATAACCAATCCATACCAATGACAATGTCGAAACTACTCAGAGTTATAGGAATGAGATCGATAGAAAAAGTCTGACCAGCGAGGATAAGATTACAACCCTGAACTATGTGTGTGGCTTCTAGACTTTTACCGTTAGCTAACTCTACGACATGTTTGGTGTTTAAAAGCGTTGGTGCGCGTTTAAGCATTTGACTAACCTTCAGAGATATGTAACTGGTATCCGCACCCGAATCAAATAATACAGTAACATAAAAGTCGTCGAGAATAAACTTACCCATAACCACATGAGGATCGTTCCTTGCGTCACTCTGACCAATCACAAATGCACGACCCTTAGCACCATTGTTGTTGTTGTTTCCCCCATTGTTGTTCCCACTGCCCTGATTATTGTTGTTGTTGTTCTGATTCTGATTTAACTGGGGGCAGTTCCGCTTGAAGTGACCTTCAGCCCCACACTGAAAGCATGCCTTATTTCCTTGCTGTTGTTGCTGTGGCTGGTTTCGTGGAACTGGTGGCTGTTGTTGCTGGTTCTGATTCGCAGGCCTTGAACTCCTGCAATCTTTAGCTTCATGACCTACCCTTAGACATCTCTGACAGCGGCCTTTACGACACTGACCACTGTGGTGTTTGTTGCACCTGTTACACAGTGGATGAATTCCCTGATATCCACTCTGCCCCTGACCACCAGACGATTGCTGACTCGGACTCTGGTAATCACTAGTCTTGCGCTGCTGCTGTGCTTGAGACTGTACAGTAGCTGAACCCCTGCTGGAATCCCCTTCCCATTTCCGCTTGTTGTCACTGGGATTAGCAGGAGTAGCTGGAGTGGTAGCGGTAGTAGTAGCGCTGATACGTTTAGGCAGCCTGTTCTGTTCGACTGCCTGATCAGTGAGGCGATGAGCTAACTTGACAATCTGTTGAATGGTGCCAAGATTCACTGAGGTTACGTGACTTTGAATTTCTGGCACCAGACCATTGAGATACAGTTCGATACGCTTAATGGGAGGGTCTACCATAGTAGGACACAAAATAGCCAACTCATTCGATCTTCTGGTGTACGCTTCAATTTCTGACCCCGTCATTTTCAAGTGGTAAAACTCTACCTCCAGCTTATGAATATCATCACGGCTACAGTATTCCTCTTTGATCAACTCCTTGAAATCATTCCAAGGTGTGGCGTTAGCAACAGCCAACCCTAACATCTGAACTTGCGCATTCCACCAAGTCAGCGCAATGCCTTCTAGAGTACCAGTGGCGTACTTCACCCTGCGAGCCTCAGGGCATTCACACATTTCAAATACGGACTCGAGCTTTTCAAACCAATGGAGGAGTCCAACCGCTCCTTCCGTGCCACTAAAATTAGTAGGACGACAGTCCATGAAAGTTTTGAAGGTGCAAACAGGTGGCTGAGCGTGCTGACCTCCTTCTTGTGCGGCTGCAAGTGCCGCAGCAACTCGTTCGTTAATAAGAGCCGTCAACTGGGCTTGTGTCATGTTAATGCGTCCAGCCATGATCTTCATAGCAAATATGACATAAGTGAGAGAGGTTCGCGAGTAGTGCGATAACAGAAGAGAGTAAGCACACAAGTGTTCTCATGCAATAGTGTTAAGTTAACCTAAGCATACCCGGAGCAAAGTTCTATGAAATTTTAGCAAGTAGGCAACAAAACATGTACCATATTACCTAGGATGTTGAGTCTTGCACGTGGAGCGAGGCGTCGTTGTGGATCGTTGAGCACTGTTCTGGTTATAGTCTGGTTTTAATAAAAACGTTTTCCCCTTATTAAAACCGAGTTCTCTATAACCAATGGCTCTGATACCAATCTGTCACACCCCCAAAATCCACACGCGGAGTACCACCACTTGGAGGCGTGACATGACCAGGATCAAGCCACCAATCATATTGAACATAAGTAAATAGTAAAAGTCATTCAACGATACGAAAGGTGTTTTCAAAACCAAACATAACAAGTGTGTAGCGGAAGCAATAATGTAAAACCCAACATAAGTTTAAGTACAAAATGTCATAATGTTTAACAACACATTCACGATCCATGTCCACAACGACCGTGCCTCCCGTGCAAGCTCCAAAAGTACCTAAGGTCCTGCAAGGCATGTAACAGAGAGTCAACAACTAGTTGAGCGAGTTCACAGTTGGTTATTTAGTTATAATGTTCGTATCGTAAATCGTATGTTCGTTTAGTAATCATGTTTCGTATGTAATGGTATCGCGGCCCACTAGGCATGTTTGCGAAGTTTAGTGGGGGTTTCCCATATGTTCTCTAGACTAGGTATATTTGTATCGCGGCCCTCCAGGCATGTTTGCGAAGATTAAAGTATAGTTCGCGGCCATTCCAGGCATGTTTGCGAAGATTGTTCTAGTATCGCGGCCGATCCCGGCATGTGTGCGAAGAGAAGTATATGTATCACTAGTCTAGTAGTATCTACCATTGACCTTCCTCTCCCGAGGCCTATGGTATGTAATTCCGATAACTCTTAAGCATAAATAATCAATCAACCCATTCCCAACCCCGGGAATCCCATGCCTTTGCAGAAGTGTGAACTCACCTTGTTTTGCTCGGTATGCTAAGTTAAGTGCTCACAGTTAATCAGTCAAGTCCTATAGTGCACGTATACTCAATCAGTTCACATTATTTGTAAAGTTTCACATTGAACTAGTGTCACAGTAATATCATGGAGTGTTTGACAGTTCATATCATGCAACATAAGCAGTTAATTGCATCCATACATTTAACAGAGTTGGCATCTAGCAGAACTAGCAAGTTAACTGAGTGAATAAAGTTAACAGATTTCATGGAATAACATAATTAATCCACTTCATTGGAATAATAAATAAACAGAGTAAGTCAGTTAACCCAGTTAACAACTTAACAGAATTGTCATCTAACAGAGTTACTCAAACAATGAAGTTATCAACTTACATACTTAACAGAGTTAAATAAACTAACTGAGTTATACAAGTGGTTAGTTTATTTGAATAACATATTTAATGACATTAATTACTAACAGTATCATGTTGCCAAAAACACATAAGTGCCGAAAACCCTATGTGTGCCGAAAACACTATGTGCCGAAAACACATATATGGGTCGAAATCCCTATTGAGCCGAAATCCCTCATTGGGCCGAAAACACACACATGGGCCGAATATGCTTTTGCCGAAAACCCTTTGGTTTTCGTTTGAACACTAACGAAATCCCTTTGTCAAAAACACATATGCCGAAAACACTAGTGGGCCGAAATCTATTCTGGGTCGAAATCATCCTTGGGCCAAACACACTTGGGCCGAAATCACATAAGTGATTTCGTCCAGTTTCAAGATATGGGGGTGTTTTCGTTAGCTTCATCATCTTCACCAACACTTACTGTAACATATGAAAAACCCAGAAACTCTATAATCTCACCATGGTTACATGATTAATCATCTACAAAGTCATTTAATCAATCATTGATATAAAACAAATACTCTACCAAAACTTGGTGAGATCAAGAACATACTTGAATCAGTTTATCTTTTATTAACATATACCCACTGTTGATCAAAACATCTAATATACAGACAGTTCATAGATAATAATTATCTAACAAGCACACAATGATCAATCACATAATCACATATATAAATATATACATACATCATGATTAAACATCCAATAATCATACGATATGCATCTAAAACAACTGAATCATGAAATCACTAACCAATGATTAAACAGAGGTTTGGCTTCCTGTTGTTGGGTTTCAGAGGTAGAGAGAGAAACAATGGGATAAGGTTTGACAAGTGAGTAACTTCTCCGAGAAGATTGTGATAAAATAAATATATATAATGCCCCACTGGGCCTAAAGCCCATTTGCTGTTTTCGTCAGCACACATGGACGAAAACACATAAGGTGTTTTCACTAGGTAGTGTTTTCATGGGTAATAGTTTTCAGTAAGGGTTTCATCTTCATTTATAACATGCAATCTAATACCAAACCTTATTAACATCCACTCACATATAATAAATATTATGCATCCCAAATATAAAATATCAATCGCAATACGATTTTACGTTTTTACAAATGTAAGCGTTGTGAAACAAACAAGTCGTATTAACAAACAACATAAAAAAAAATTAACGTGCACTAAATGTGAAGATGGAATCTTGGAAACTCGAGTTGTCACAGATAGCTTGCGAGAGTGTGTGTGTTTGCTAATTGTTCTTACTGTCAAGACTTGTTATCCCCTTTTAAAAATAGAAATAAACTAAATAACTAACATCCCGCAAATGGTGCTAGCTAACCACGACTTCCATAACGGTCATTAAGCTATGCACGTGTAGAATATTGAGAGCATATTCCCCAAGAATATCGGCAAGACCAAGTCCCACTCGTTCATTACTGCAAAACAAGCTTAAATATAATGGAAACAACCGTTAGTGTTAGGATAACAATTAGGATCCTGGATCCTGATCCTGCAACATCTTCTGAGGATCCTTAATTCAAACAGAATTGAGGATCCGTGATCCTGGATGCACTTGTGGATCCGTGATCCTTAGTTTTAGAAAATCTATCCCTAACAATTGCCCCCAAAATATGAGGAATAAAATACAACTTAATGAGTTATATTTTTGATCTTATCTGCAACGAACTGAATAACGTAAATATAGCCGTTAGAGCAGGACTAGCCGTTACACATCTTGCGTCAGTGAAGTGACAACCTGCATAATCATCATTAAATATAGGTTAGAGATAAGGATCAATTTGCATTTAAATTCGAGCGATACTTCCCTTTAAATCCTCATTCAAAGATCGGAACAGGTATCTCTCTTCTCCTTCTCTCTTCATTTGCATATTCTGATTTTCTTTTTCTGAATACCCATGACGAAGATGGTTCTTCGATCCTCACCGGCTAAGGACCCAAAGAAGGATAGTCTCTTGAAAAGCCAAGGCATTATCCAAAATCCTTCAAAGGAACTCTGCTGCTTCACCGACCCGGAGATTGACCGGATTCGCCATTGTTTTCCGGCGGATACCGTCTTCAAACCTTTCGATTCTTCTGCGAAAAGTGACTCTGTCTCTGACACTTGGGTTGCTTTTCCGGTCACCCCATTCTTAATAGGATTCTCCTATCCTTTCCCTGCCTTCAGTCAATCTTTCTTTGCACTTACCGGCATGTGCTATATCCAGGCCATGCCGATGATGTGGAGAGTGTTATACACCTTAGAGAATATCATTGAGCAGAAAGGCATAGAGATGGGAATGTCGGAACTGGCTGAATTGTATAATCTTGTGAGCCATGGTTCACACCGTTTTTTGTTCAAACACAAGCCTGGTGATCCTCATCCAATCCTTAAGATCACAAAGAATTATACCCACTGGAAAAATCGTTTCTTCTTTGTTAAGAGAGATTCTATTCCAGACGGGAAAGATCTCGCCAAAAAGTGGACCACCCATGGTAGGATATAGGATCCTTATAGAAGGATCATAGGATGACTCTGTTTCTGTTGAGGATAACTGATCCTTTTCTGTCTTTTTGTGTAGCTATCTCAGTTTCTCATCTCATTCAGTCACCTGCAACAAAAGAAAGGATCACTGCCTTTTGGAGCCTTGATCCAGCTGTTAGAACGTTCCAGCCCAAAACAAAGGATTCACAAGAAGTATCCTCTGGTTCAGTCACCATGTCAAGTAAGTATTCTCATTTATGCATAGTTAAATATTTAAATAGATATAGAATAAGGATACTTATCTGCTATTTGTCCTTTGTAGGTGCCGGAAAGTTTTCAAAGTCAGCTTCCCGCTTCAGCGTCAGTGATCTTGACGCATTTGCCTCCTCCAGGTCCGCCAAGAAACGACTTGCTGCCAGTCCCAGCGTCCCAGTTCCTAAGGCTGTCAGCACCAAAGGCAAGGGTGGAAAAAAGAGGAAAACCGCTGACACTCTTGAAGGCCTGCTCTCCTCCAGCATCAGTTTGAGGAATACGTCTCTGAGGTAAGGATCCTTGATCCTTAAATCTATTCTACCCATATTGAGGGTAATGGATCCTGATGCGTGTCATTCCTTTACAGAAATTTGCTGAGATCCAAATGCTTATGGATTCCTATGCTGAAGAGGCTGAGCAAAAGGAGCTAGACTTCCAAAAGCTGTACCTGGCTAAGGATCAGACCATCTCTTCCCTCGAGAAAGAGCTCAATTTGGTGAAAAAGCAGCTGGTCATGGCCCACATCACTGCTGATCAGGAGAAGGCTGAAGTGATGGAGGGTGCTAAGCTTTCCACCACAATTGCTATGCTCAAAATTAAATTGCAGATGGAAAAGGAAGCTGAGGATCCTAGCTTTGACAGGACCACCTGGGACCAGGAAGGTTGGAAGGCTAAGCTAGCTGAGCGTGACGATGAAGAGGAGGCTGGAGAGGTCCTGATGATTGAAGCCAGTGGCAGCGGGGTGAAGGATCAGGCTGAGGATGCAGAGGCTGGGGGTGATGGTGATGCAGCGAAGGTGTAGGCTGCAACAATGGGTGATGATGGATTTATCTAGACGCGGCCGGAGCCCATTTTTTTATGGTTTGGTAGTTTTTTGTTTGTTGATGTTTTTTGAACAATGGTTGGTCTGTAATAACTCTAAACAATAGTTCTCAGGTTTAAGGATCACTGATCCTTCAGACAATAGGTAGGATAACAAATGGTGGAGGGATCCTCTGTTTGGGGGATGAAGCCATTGTGATCCTGCCGTCTTTCTATTCCTGCACTTATTTAGAACTTATCATCATGGATACCCTTTACCTACCTGTTAGGGGAAGATTTTCCAATGATCAGTGATCCTCAATTACTGTCAGGCTTAGTGATCCTCAATTCTATTGAATTAGTGATCCTCAGAAGTTATTGTGGGATCAGGATCATGGATCATCATAGTGATCCTTACACTAACGATTGTCTACTTTGAATATGAAGTTGTTTTGCAGGAGTACGAGCTTGGACTTGGTCTTGGCGATATTCCTGGAGCATATTCCATACTTATTCCGCACGTGCTTAACTGAAGTGGACGTTATGGAGTTCGTGGAGGACTTTCATGAAATGCGGACAGTTTGTTATCTTAGATATTTTTCATTTTTAAAAGGGGATAGCGAGCTAAATAAAAACACTTGGCTATTTTTAGCTTAACACACACACTCGCAACTGCTCTCACCAGCTCTTGACAATTCACTTGGCGATTACACACTTTTTTGCACATTACACTATAGTGATCCTTGTAATTAGCTCGCTATCATCCGAAGTTGTAATACATTTCTTGTTTAATCTGAGTTGGTGATCGGTAGTTTCCATCACCCGAGGTTTTTTATGCCGGAGATCATTCATTGATCAAGGGATTTTTCCTCGTATAAATCTTTGTGTCACTTGTTCATTTCATTTCTGAGTGATCCTTAGTATTGTTCATTGATTCAAGCATCACACCTCACAACAGAAAGTTTGGTTGCATTATCATTGCTTGATTTTTGACCAAAATAGTTTGGCGCCCACCGTGGGGCAATTGGTGCTTCATTCCTAAGAAGATTCATATTTTTGTGGTAATTTCGGTTCGTTACAACCAAGCAGATGGCTTCCTCAGAGAAGAATACTTCAAGTTCAATCCCGGCAATCAGTTCTTCACAAGGCGTTCCACCTTTGCCTCCACCACCTTCTGGATCCCAGAAGAATGATGAAAATGCTGCGAAGAGACAAACCCCCATTTTCACAAAACCACCAACTTCTTCTGTTTCTTCTAATCCTACTACTAATGATCTTTACACTCTGATTTTGCAGATGAGGAATCACGCACAAGAGCAGGACAAAACCAACGAAAGGATCCTCCGGGAGATCGCTGAGATCAAGAAACAGAAGAAATCAGTGGAGGATCACTCTCCTCTGATACCAAGGTCATTGAATTTTGACACTCCAATTGTAACTACCCTACAATCGGCAGTTCCGGGCATCCAGCATCAAAGTGGTCCATCAGAAAGACGTTATGGAACAGCAACTATGAGTCAGGCATTTGGCTCCCACTTCCAGCCGCAAGGATCCTATTCTCAGCCATCGGGATCCTCTTTTCAGCATCAAGGATCCTTCGTCAGTTCAGGAGGATATTTGGGAATGCATGCGGGTCAAGGATCCTCCCAGGGTCAAGGATCCTCCCAGGTTCAAGGATCCTCCCAGGTCCAAGGATCCTCCCAGGTTCAAGGATCCTCCCAGGTCCAAGGATTCTCTATGGTTCCAGGATCCTTTCAAGTTCAAGGATCCTCTCAGCCCCAAGGATCCTTTCAGGTTCAAGGATCCTCACAGGTTCAAGGATCCTCACAGGTTCAAGGATCCAACATCTTTCAGGATCAAGGATTCTTAAGAAGTATGCAGCCTCCAAGTTCGGATGTTCATCAAGGAGACTTCATACCAATGCAGACCATTGCTTCATCTGGTCCTTCGATCATACCAGAATCCCGTCGTTTTGGATTCACATCCGCAATTCCAAACATGAATCCTCCGGGAGGTAACACTTTAAATAATTCATATAACACTAACCATGGCTCAATGCAGGACACAGGTATCAATCAGGCTATGGCTAAGGAATTATAGAAACTTAAGGATATGATATCCAGTGTACCAGGAGTGGTTAAACCCATTCCTGAATTCAGATGGTAGCCATAGGATATCTCGTTTTGCACCACCCTTATGTGATGCTGAGATACCCAAAAGGTTCCAGATACCATCTATGAAGCTGTATGATGGTTCAACAGATCCAGAAGAGCATGTAGCTCAGTATAGGGAGAGGATTGAGATCAATCCAATTCCTGAGAGGTTAAAGGAAGCATGTCTATGCAAGGGATTTGGATCCACACTCACAGGATCTGCTCTTAAATGGCTGCTAAGTCTTCCCCCTTACTCTATTACTTCATTTGCTAATCTAGTTAATTTGTTTAATAGTCAATTCTCTTGTAGTAGAAAATTTGAACGATTAACTAGTGATTTATATAGGGTAACACAAGGTCAAAATGAATCACTTAGACATTACATCACTAAGTTTAGTAAAGAATCCTTAGATATTGTTTTGGTCAAAAATTACCGAAGCAATTAAGTGATCAAATTAGTAAAGTGAGGTAGTGTGCTAGAAAGTGTGTTGAAAATATGCTGGTTAAGTTATTTAGAAAATCAGTATTCAGGATACGGCTCATGATATTGAGCTGTATCTATGATAAAACTATGAGCAAAAAGTAAAGTAAATGACACGAGATGTACGAGGAAAGCCCTTGATCAATCTAGATCGCCGGCATAAAACCTCGGGAGCTGACAATCGCAGCTGCCTTGTTCTTCTTATTGCTTCAAACGTCAGGATACAGTGCAGGATATAGACCAGATCGCTAAGTGTTACAATGCTTTTGCATGAAAGCGAAAATAGCTAGAGAGCGAGTGTTAGAGTGTAGCGAGTGTGAATGTGATGTCCTATTCGACCTGGTATACCCACCTATTTATAGTTACAAATTAGAAACTAAAATTCCTATAAATAAGGGATGCTCCCGAATATTCCATAAATAGCCGTTTGGAACCAAATAAAGCGGGCTCAACGTCTTTCCCTGAACAACTTGGACCGAGTCTTCCGCGGAATGAGTCCTTGTGAACGTTGCTAGCTTCTAACCCACGTACCTGCACATGATCCGTTAGTAATCCTGAGGATACCATTCAGGATGTTACCAATATCCTGAATCAGCATCCCGGATGTAAACAGTTACTATATAACCAAGATATAAATCAAGATACTTTCCAGGATATGGGCTCAGAATTTCACCCATAACAATTGTCCCCAAAAATGTTACCGTTTGATATCCTGCACTAACGGTTACATTTTTCACGGTGGCCGAAGTAATTAATAGATAAGACTAATGATGTGACCGTTTTCAACTACCCAGCCTATATTTACTCATCATGCCCTATATCTTCTCATCCTCATCTCTTTTTTAATCATAATCGACAAGGAAAAGGTAATATTCTCTCCCTCATCTTCATATTCATCTTTATCATCTTTCTCCGGCGAAAAATTCAGGCGACGAAATGCCAAGGCAAACAAGGTCCAGTTCAGGTGACTCGGCTCCCACATTCATCCAACGGAACCTTCTCCAAGAACCGAAGTAGGAGATATGCACCTTTGACAGTGCCCACCTGTCGGCCTTAAAATCCTCCGGTATCTTCCCGGAAGGAACCGTATTTAGACCGTTTGACCGGGAAATCCGGTCAGATATGGTCTCCAGCGAGTGGATATGCTTCAGTGCTTTCCCTTTTACCCTAGGGTTACAATTCCCCTTTCCGGACTTCATCACCGAATTCTTTAATATCACCAAAATCTCTTTCAGCCAAACCATGCCAATGCTCTGGCGTGTTTTGTCTGTTCTTGACCAGATCAAAAGAAACCACATTCCTGATCTTTCCGTCCATGATCTCCCCTTAGCTTACAAAATTAGATGCCACGGATCATGTAGATTTCTGTTTTACTCTACTTCTGGTGACCCATTGATACTTCGTGCCACCAGGAACGAGGATGGTTGGCAATCCAAGTTTTTCTTTGTAAAAGGGATTCAATCCCTGGTGGAACGGATTATCCGATGAGATGGTTGAAGAAGGGTAGGATTTAGGGTTTAAAGATGATCCTGCCTCTTATCCTGCTTTATATCCTGAACTGACCAATTTTATTTTCTCTGTTGTGTATGCAGCTGATTTCAGGAAGATTGCACCTCCCCTTGCTGATTCTCAAAAAAGAATAGACGCCATCAGACTCCTTCCAGAGGCTAAAAGAAGTTTCAATCCATCCCCACCAACTCCAAGTCCTCTTTCAAGTGCAAACATGTCTGGTAAGGATCCTGCAAAATATCCTGTACACATATGTTTTCATTTGATATCCTTAGGAGAGATTTAGAATTTTACTCCCTGTGTGCAGACTCCAGCAAAGTCCCAGTCTATCTAGACCTCGACGAACTCGACAGCTACCCAACTCCAGCCACAGTCAAGAAAGAAACTCCTGCTGCTACTAGCTCCAAGCCACTCCCGGCTCCCAAGGCCAATCCAAGGACTCGTGCTTCCACAGCAAAAAAGAGGAAAGGTCTTGAAGTCAGTGCTCTCGGTTCAGAAGGGTTCTCCTATGAAGAACTCAGTTTCTCTGATTCCTTAGAGCCAATGACATCCTTCCTTAACAAGGTAATATCCTGACGCATATCCTGCACATATATCCTGCACGTATATCCTAATAGGATATCCTGACAGGATATCCTGGTCAATATATTCTAACTCATACCTGAAATTGATGTGCAGGGCCTCCAGCATTTGCTCCACTTGTATAATGATGCATGTGGTACCGTTCCACTCCATGAAGCCAGGATTAAACAGCTTGAAAGCACCGTCGCTGACCAAGGTGCCATTGCCGAAGCGAAGACCCGGCACTACGAAAGCCTGCTGAAGAAGGTCACCCAAGACGCTGAGCTCAAACTTGCCACCGTTCAAATGGATCATGATCAAGCCTTGGTCAATTTCCGGGAGGGAATCAAGGCTTTCGCTATCATCTCCTTGCTACAAGCACGCATCAAGATGGCCTACGAGGCCAAGGAGATGGGCCTTGTTTGTCCATCTTGGCCAGTTGAATCCTGGGTGGCCAAGCTAAAGGAGCTCGGAGGCAAAGCTGTGCCACTTCCTGTTGAAGCTGGTGAGTCTTCTAAGTCAGCAGAGGTGGTGATCCAGGCTGGAGACAAGAAGGATGCTGGAACAGATGCTGGGATGGATACTGGTGAGGATACTGCTCAGGATGCTGGTGTTGAGAAGTCTGAGAAGGTTGGAGAAGATGCAGCTGTGTGAGGGCATTTAGGTGGGCGATGACGGATATACGTGCCAAAGCCAGAGCCCACCTTTTTAAATTTGAATGTTGGTCTGTAATCCCTTAAACAATTTACTTTTCTGCACTTTACTTTTCTGCACCTGAACAATTTACATTTCCTGCATGCTTTTTGAACAATACAACAGTTGGAGGTGGATGGGTCTCGGTTTGAGATGAAACCTTCAACTGTTGGGTAAATATGGTAAGGAACTATTAGTGCTCTTAGTGGATGGGCCTTGTTTTGAGGTGAAACTAAGAGCACATCTTTTGGTATGTTAATAATATAACTTCTCTTTTGACTTTATTATTGTTGTCATTGATATACAAATTTTACTTGTGAAAACTGTTTTGTTTGGACATTTTTTAGGAACATATTGCAAACGTATCCTAGAAGATATCCTGAAAGATATCTTGATCAGGATATTGACATACAACCTATTAATTGTCCAAATAAAAAGGAGAGATCATACCAGAGATTCTTAGAAATCAATTTCAATCTTTCATCATAAGTTTGTCCCCAGTGCATACTTATAAATTTGGATCCATCCTTTGAATAGTATAAAGTATGTCCCCTGTGTTCGACACAGAAACGCAAATGTATTCATACTTTGATTTGAATAAATTCCGAATACCCTAGGGCAAAACCCCTGATATCCTGAAATGAATCCTTAGCATACTGGGGATAAACCCTTAATATCTTGGGGATAAACCCTAAATTTCATGCGCTACAGGCGAGAGTGTATAAACTCCAATTCTTAGAAAGGTGAAAACCTTTAAACCTTAGAGAGTATGAAAATACTCTTTCGTGAGAGAGGGTGATCAATCCTCATATACCTTCAGGATCCAGGATATAGCCAACAGTAACGAAATTGTCAGCCACTTTTACATGAACTGGTCCCGCTACCTTGAACTATACCTAGATAACTTGCGCTCCAGGCGAGGTGTTTAAACCCAATTCGTAAGAAAGGTGAATACCTTTAAACCTTTGAAGGGACCAGGATCCCTTAAACGTGAGAGAGGGGGCCAATCCTCTAATCTTTCGAGTTATCCTGAGTACATATCCTGGAGCTATATCCTGAAACATATGCTGCAAAACAATTGTAAACTAAGGTGGGTGTTAGCTTGGCTAACACCCCTCCGATGCTTAAGTCAGTATTGGGTTCAAGATAATAAACAAATATATTTAAAATAGAATACATACCATCCCGAGATAGAAAATAAATTCTACTCTTACTTGAAATAGAGCTTTAAATGTATCGCATTCCAGGATCTTGGTAGCATATCCCCTTCCATATTCTTGAGTCGATATGCTCCTTTCCCTGCTTCTGACTCGACTTCATAAGGTCCTTCCCATTTCGGAGCTAGCTTGCCATCGGCAGGATTAGTGGTATTTTGAAAAGCCTTTCTTAGCACCCAATCACCAACTCGAAATCTTCTAGTCCTTATGTTCTTATTATATGCTCTGGATATTCTTTGTTGATATGCTGCTATCCTTAGTCTTGCTGCGTCTCTTTTTTCATCTATAGTATCCAAATCTTGACACAAGACTTCAGGATTTTGTTCAGGATCCTGTAGCATAGATCTTGCAGTAGGTATCGTCATTTCTGTTGGAATCATTGCTTCCGCTCCAAATACCAAGGAAAACGGGGTTTGGCCGGTTGCATTCTTTACCGTTGTCCTATCAGCCCACAAAACAAAGGGTAACTCTTCTGCCCATCTTCCTTTTTTGGCTCCAAGCCTCTTCTTTAAGTTACTGACTATTATCTTGTTTGAGGATTCAGCTTGCCCATTCGCTTGAGGATGTACCGGAGTAGATGTGATCATTTTGATTCCCCAACTTTTGCAAAAGTCAGTAGTCCTTTTGCTTATAAACTGGGACCCATTATCACAAATGATCTCAGCTGGTACCCCAAACCTAGTCAGGATATTCCTCTTTATGAAGGATACTACTTCTTGATCTCTAACTTGAACAAATGCTTCAGCCTCAACCCACTTAGAGAAATAATCCGTCATTGCTAACATAAAGACTTTTCCTCCCGGTGCTTTTGGTAACTTCCCTACTATATCCATCCCCCACTTCATGAATGGCCAAGGGGAAACTACAGGATATAACGGTTCAGCTGGTTGATGTAGTATGTTACTATGCCTTTGACATGCATCACATCTTCGAGCATATTCTGCAGCATCTTTCCTCATCGTTGGCCAATAATATCCTGTCCTTAATACTTTCGAGAACAATGATCTGCCCCCAGTGTGATTACCACAATCCCCTTCATGTATATCCTGAAGTACTTCTTTGGCTTCAGGATCCTCCAAGCACCTCAAATACGGTCCTGCAAGAGATTTCTTGTATAAAACATTATTTATAATAGTGAATCGTGATACCTTCATCCTAAATGCCTTAGGATTTTCATTTCCGGGGATGTGTCCTTCTTTGAGATATCTCACAATTGGAGCCGTCCAGGATTTAGGATCCTGTTCAGGATATTCCGCTCCAGGATCCCGAATACCCGCTACTTCTTTATCCTGAGGATTCGTTGCAGGATATAAGACATGTAATATTGGTATTTGGGTCCCTTCAGGTATCCTGATCGATGATCCCAAATTTGCTAAGGCATCCGCTTCAGCATTATCCTCCCTTGGTACCTGTTCAAGTGTAAAAACATCGAAATATCCTGCTAATTTTTTGAGAATATCGAGATATTCAATTAATTTCTCACCCTTAACTGCATAGGATCCATTAAAATGGTTAGTAATTAACAAAGAGTCAACATATACTTGCAAATTTTTGATACTCATGCTCTTAGCCAACTCTAATCCTGCAATTAAAGCCTCACACTCTGCTTCATTATTAGTAGCAGGAAATTCACATCTAATAGCCTGGGGTAATATGTCCCCCTGTGGCGATTTTAGTAGTATTCCCAATCCTACTCCTCTTACATTAGATGCACCATCAGTATATAATGTCTAGGATCCTGAGGATTCTGCTAACTGTTGAACTTCTAGGTCTACCTCATCCTGAATGTCACTACTAAAATCAGCCACAAAGTCAGCTAAAGCCTGAGACTTTATGGCATTTCTAGGTTCATATACTAAATCATAAGCACTCAACTTTACTGACCACTTAGCCATCCTTCCTGACATTTCTGGTTTCCTAAGTACATTTTTAACAGGATAATTTGTTTTAACATGAATCCTATGTGTCTCAAAGTAATGTCTAAGTTTCGTTGATGCCATGACTAATGCTAGTATCAATTTTTCTAAATGAGAATATCTAGTTTCAGCATTTAGCAAGCTTTTACTAACATAATAAACAGGATATTGCTGACCTTCATGGTCCTTTACAAGGACGGCACTTACAGCATTCCCTGATACTGCGAGGTATAGGGATAATGGTTCACCATTCTTAGGCTTCATCAGTAGAGGTGCGGTTGAAAGATATTGCTTTAAATCCTGTATGGCCGCTTCATGCTTCTCACCCCATTCGAATTTTTTGTTCTTCTTCAGGATATCATAAAAATCTTTGCATTTCTCTGAGGATCTTGAGATAAATCTGTTTAATGCTGCCACCCGCCCTATTAATCGTTGAACATCCTTCATATTTGAGGGCGATTTAATATTCAAGATGGCTTTAATCTGCTCCGGGCTCGCCTCTATTCCTCTTTTGGTCACCATATATCCTAGAAATTTTCCTGCCCCCACTCCAAAATGGCACTTAGCAGGATTTAGCTTCATGTTATACTGATCCAGGATATCAAATGCTCCTTTAATATCCTGAAGGTGATCCTGAGCTTTCTTTGATTTTACCACCATATCGTCAATGTACACCTCCATGGTGTCCCCCAGTTTGTCTTTGAACATCATGTTTACTAATCTTTGATATGTTGCACCTGCATTTTTCAAACCAAAAGGCATAGCTGTATAACAATAAATACCTGTTGGTGTCATGAAGGCAGTATCCTCCTGGTCAGAAGGCTCCATTTGGATTTGTTGAAATCCTGAGGATGCGTCCATGAAGGTCAGCATTTCATGCCCGGCGGTGGCATCTTCCATTGCATCAATGTGGGGAAGAGGAAATGGGTCTTTAGGACAAGCTTTGTTCAAGTCTGTGTAGTCTACACAAACTATCCATTTCCCATTTTTCTTCTGTACCACAACCACGTTTGCTAGCCACCTTGGGAACTTAACCTCTCTGATCATCCTGGACTTCAATAATCTCTCAACTTCCTCTTGGATAATCGTATTCTGCTCAGGAGCAAACTTCCTTCTTTTTTGCTGAACAGGCTTGAATGATTTATCAATTCCAAGCTTGTGAGTGATACTGTCTTTGGATATGCCTGTCATATCCTCATGCTTCCATGCAAACGTTGACATCCTGCATTTCAAAAAGTTAACTAATTGTTCTTCAATATCCTGAGGGATATTGGTTCCTACGAGCACCGAGATATCAGGATTATCTTGATCCAGGATAATTTTCTTCACATCCTGCTCCGAATCCTCCACGATATCCTGGGCCCGCATCTTTAATTGCTATGCTGTACTAGGCTTGGTTGAGGATTTCATCGAGGATGAGTAGCATTCTTTCGCCTCCTGCTGATCACTATCAACTTTGACAACTCCCCAAGGGGTAGGGATTTTGATGCATTGGTGATACGTTGAAGGCACAGCCTTCATATCGTGAATCCATGGTCTTCCCAGTATGATGTTATAGCAGGATAGAGAATCCATCACACAGAAACGTTGTATCGAGTTGACTCCTTCAACGTATACTGGTAATTTTATTTCTCCCACTGTGTTTCTAGCCTCTCCACTGAACCCAACAAGCACGGTAGACTTTGAAGTGATATCCATTGGAGATACATTCATCCTCTTCAGAGTCTCTAGTTGGATTATGTTAACGGAGCTGCCGTTATCAACCAATATCCTGCGTACAAAATGGTTAGCCACATATAATGTTATTACCAGAGCATCATGGTGAGGATCCTGGACAGTATCCCTGTCATCAGCATCAAATGTGATCACTTTGTCAGTTGTGAGGGTAGCCATCCTGACAGGTTTGTCTCCCCTTTCGGCCTTAGCTTCTTTTGCATGTCTCTTTGCTGCCGAATACGAAGTCCCACAAATGTCGGATCCTCCCGAAATGAAGTTGATTATCTTGGCATCCGCGGGAGGTGACGCTGCTCGCTCAGGATCCTTCTTGATATCCTGACCCTTATTCTTCATCCTTCCTAAGAGATCTTTCAGATATCCCTTGCTTAGAAGATAGCTTATCTCTTTCCTTAGAGCGATGCAATCCTCAGTCATATGTCCGAAATCTTCGTGGAAAGCACACCATTTTGACTTATCTTTCCAATCAGCTTTTTGTTGACTCTTTCGAGGCCATCTAGCCTTGTCTCCTAGACCCTGCATGGCATACATTAATTCAGAAATGTTAATAGAAAAGCAATATTCAGACAACTCAGGATACTCTTCAGGATCCTCATCTTCGACAGCATTCACTTTCTTATTTTCATTTCTACCATATGGCTTAGGCCGATATGGCTTGAATGAGGATTCAGACTTCCTGTTAGTTGACTCATAGGTGTTGGATGAGTTCATTCTCTCTTGCATCTTCCTGTCATCCTCCAATCGAATATATCTTAGGACCCTGTTTCGAGCTTCATCCAAGTTCCTGCATGGGTTCATTACAAGATCTTGATAAAATTGAGAATCTTTTTGCAGCCCCATCTTGAAAGCTTGCACAGCTGTTGCAACATCAAGATGTGGAATGTCTAAGGATTCCCGGCTGAACTTGTTCACATAATCCCTAAGGGATTCCTGAGGCCCCTGTGTTATCCTGTAGAGGTCACTTGTTAGTTTCTCAAAGCTTCTACTACAAGAAAACTGACTATTAAATAAATTTACTAAGTGAGCAAAAGATGTAATCGAATGCATAGGAACATTCAAGAGCCATTTCAAGGCTGATCCTGTTAAGGTAGAACCAAAACCCTTGCACAAGCATGCTTCCTTGAGATCCGGAGGGATAGGGTTAATCTCCATTCTTTCCCTATACTGAGCAATATGCTCCTCAGGATCCGTAGTTCCGTCGTAAAGCTTCATGTTGGGGGTTTGAAATCTCTTTGGGATCTCAGCATCACAGATAGGATATGCAAAACGAGATATCTTGTGGCTGTCTTGGGACACTTCCGGGATCGGCTGGACCACCCCAGGTACACTAGATATCATGTCCTTTAACTTCTGAAGTTCCCTAGTAAGTGCCGATGTTACACCTGTATCCTGCAAAGATCCACTATTGTTAGTAGCATGAGTATTATTATTATTTGACACGTTACCCGTTGGAGGATTTTGCCCATATCCTGAAGCATATCCTGAGCTCCTCATGGTTGACATCCTGACCGAGGAGGGTATTTCAGGAGTATGATTCTGAGGAAGGCTGGGCACAATATTCCCCCTGTTATCCTCAGTATACACAGCTGAACTGAAGTTCAAAGTTCTGGGATGTAATGGAGTGACAATATCCTCAGCAGATCTGCTCGAGCCAGACTTCAGGAGTTGTATTTCCCTCAATAGCATTTGGTTTGTTTCCTGTTGCTGCCTCATTTGTTCCTGCACACTTCCAAATAAGGTTAGAATTTCATCATTAGAAGCTAAAACGGGAGCAGATTCCTGAACACTGCGAGTAAGGATAATATCCTGAGGTCGTGAAGAGGCTAGCATCCTTGGAGGAGGTGGTGGAAGCACCGAACCAGTAGTAGCAGAAGTCATAGCAGACATAGTGGAGGAACTCATGTTTGATCTTGAGGCCATTATGGACAATGTGGCAAAAAGTTTTGAAAATAGAAAACCGATTAGCGATTTGACAAAAATTTTTAGTAAAGAGAGCACCACTTGCCCCACGCTGGGCGCCAAATTGTTTTGGTAAAAAATTACCGAAGCAATTAAGTGATCAAATTAGTAAAGTGAGGTAGTGTGCTAGAAAGTGTGTTGAAAATATGCTGGTTAAGTTATTTAGAAAATCAGTATTCAGGATACGGCTCAGGATATTGAGCTGTATCTATGATCAAACTATGAGCAAAAAGTAAAGTAAATGACACGAGATGTTCGAGGAAAGCCCTTGATCAATCTAGATCACCGACATAAAACCTCGGGAGTTGACAATCGCAGCTGCCTTGTTCTTCTTATTGCTTCAAACGTCAGGATACAGTGCAGGATATAGACCAGATCGCTAAGTGTTACAATGCTTTTGTATGAAAGCGAAAATTGCTAGAGAGCGAGTGTTAGAGTGTAGCGAGTGTGAATGTGATGTCCTATTCAACCTGGTATACCCACCTATTTATAGTTACAAATTAGAAACTAAAATTCCTATAAATAAGGGATGCTCCCGAATATTCCATAAATAGCCGTTTGGAACCAAATAAAGCGGGCTCAACGTCTTTCCCTGAACAACTTGGACCGAGTCTTCATAGGAATGAGTCCTTGTGAACGTTGCTAGCTTCTAACCCACGTACCTGCACATGATCCGTTACTAATCCTGAGGATACCATTCAGGATGTTACCAATATCCTGAATCAGCATCCCGGATGTAAACAGTTACTATATAACCAAGATATAAATCAAGATACTTTCCAGGATATGGGCTCAGAATTTCACCCATAACAGATATCCCTAACCTGGATATTGCTACGGCTGTAGAAGCCTTTAAAATGGGTTTGCTTAGCGATTCATTATTCTATGATGATCTTGTTATGACCCCTTGCAGGAATCTTGACGAAGTAAGAACCAGGGCCCTTAGGTTCATCCGCCTAGAGGATGACAAAAGGATCCATGATAGATTGACAGGATCCTCAAAACATGAGAAACAAGGATCATACTTCAGGAACAACAAATCCAAGTCCTACAACAAGTCTGATAACCAGAACGTGCATGCAGTGGAACAAGAAGAGGATGATGAGGATTATCCTCCTATTTCTGAATACTGTTTTTCTGTTGATAACAATGAACTAATCCTTGCAATGCAGAATCTAGGTGAGAAAGCTAGGTGGCCGAGAAAAAGTGATAAACCAGCTGCTACAAAGGATAAGTCCAAGTGGTGTGCATATCATGAGGATTTCGGGCATCTCACTGAAGAGTGTATTGCACTAAGAAAGGAAATTGGTTACTTGTTGAGCAAGGGGCATTTGAAGGAACTTTTGGGACGAAAGAAGTCAAGGATCCAGGATCCTGAAAGGATCCCGGAAAGGGCTCCTGCTCCTCCAGCAGATTCACAAGTTATAAACTTCATATCCGGTGGATCAGACATTTGTGGTACTTCCTTTTCAGCAGCCAAGAGACATGCTAAGGAAACCAAGATGGATAATGGGGACAGACCCATCCGAACCTCCACCGTCACCAAGGATAAGATCATAACTTTTGATGAGGATGACCGTGTTGATGTCCAGGATCCTCATCATGATGGTCTTGTAATTACATTGTTTATTTCTAACCACTTTGTTTGCAGGATCCTAATCGATGGAGGAAGCTCTGTGAACATCATTCAGCTTGATGTCCTCAAGAAAATGAATATCCCGGAGTCTGATATTGTCCGAAGATCCTCAGTCCTTGTGGGATTCAGTGGGGAAACAAAAAACACATTGGGGGACATCAAACTCCCTATTTATATTGAAGGACTCCATTCTTATCAAAAATTTTGTGTTATAGATTGCTTATCTTGTTGTAATGTTATCCTTGGCAGGCCATGGATACATGATATGAAGGCAGTCCCATCCACCTATCATCACTGTGTAAAGCTTCCAAGTCCATGGGGAGTGGTGAAAATTGAGAGTGATCAACAAGAGGCTAAGAATTGTTATACATCATCAATGAAGCCAGCCTCAAGACCAAGGGAGCAATAGCAATTAAAGTATCCTTCAAGAGATGTCTTGGAGGCAAGAGAGCAGGATGTAAAAGAAATCCTCATGGATCCTCATGATCCTGAATCCGTAGTCTTCATAGGATCAGGGATCCTTAGCAGCATTGAACAGGATCTAGTATCCTTCCTTAAAAGAAGGAAAACTACCTTTGCCTGGAAGCATGAGGATATGACAGGTATATCTAAGGATATAATTACTCATAAGCTTGGCATTGACAGGCCATTCAAGCCTATACATCAAAAGAGGAGGAAGTTTGCACCTGAAAGGAAAGCTATTATCCAGGAAGAGGTAGATAAACTACTTCGGGCAGGTATGATAAGAGAGGTTAAGCATCCTAGATGGTTAGCCAATGTGGTTGTTGTTCAAAAGAAAAATGGAAAGTGGAGGGTATGTGTCGATTTTACTGATTTAAACAAGGCATGTCCCAAGGATCCTTTCCCATTACCCCACATTGACTCCATGGTAGATGCTACCGCGGGTCATGAGTTGTTAACTTTTATGGATGCTTCATCTGGATTTCAACAAATTCAGATGGAACCATCTGATCAAGAGGATATAGCCTTTATGACTCCAACTGGTATATATTGTTATATTGCTATGCCATTTGGACTAAGGAATGCAGGTGCTACTTATCAAAGGCTAGTCAATATGATGTTCAAGGAACAAATTGGACACACTATGGAAGTCTATATTGATGACATGGTGGTTAAGTCCAAGAAAGCTGAGGATCACCTTAAAGACTTGGAGGAAGCATTCAATATCCTTGATAAATTTAATATGAAACTAAATCCTTCCAAGTGTCATTTTGGTGTTAAGGAAGGTAAATTCTTAGGCTATATGGTGACAAAGAGGGGCATTGAAGCAAGTCCAGAGCAAATCAAGGCTATTGTGAATATCAAATCTCCTGCCAATGCTAAGGATGTGCAAAGATTGACAGGCAGGATCGCAGCCTTGAACAGGTTCATATCCAAATCCTCAGAAAAGTGCAAGGAATTCTATGACATCCTGAGGAAGAACAAGAAATTTGAATGGATTGAGAAGCATGAAAGTGCCCTCAAAGCTCTTAAGGATTACCTATCCTCAGCCCCCGCCTTGATGAAACCAGAAAAGGGGGATATATTATCCTTATACCTAGCAGTATCCTCAAGAGCAGTAAGTGCGGTCCTTGTTAAGGATCACCAAGGTACACAACATCCTGTTTATTATGTAAGTAAGGGTTTGCTTGATGCTGAATCCAGGTATTCACACTTAGAGAAACTTATCCTTGCATTAATTATGGCATCTACTAAATTAAGACATTATTTTGAGACTCATGCCATTATTGTTAAGACTAATTTTCCAATTAAGAATGTTCTCAGGAAACCTGAAATGTCAGGAAGGATGGCTAAGTGGGCAATGAAGCTTAGTGCATATGATATAAGATATGAACCAAGGACTGCCATTAAATCCCAAGCCTTAGCTGACTTAGTGGCAGATTTCAGTAGTGACTTGCAAAAGGAAGCTGAGTTAGAAGTCCAACAGCTTGAAGAAACTAAGGATCCTTGGATACTCTTCACCGATGGAGCCTCTAATATCAAAGGAACAGGGCTTGGAATACTACTAAAATCGCCACAAGGGGGACATAATACCCCACTCCATAGCTTGTGAGTTTCAAACTACCAACAATGAGGCTGAGTATGAAGCCTTGATAGCTGGTTTGCAAATTGCTAAGCATATGAGTATCAGGTATCTTGAGGTACATGTAGATTCATTATTAATCACTAATCACTTTAATGGATCCTATGCTGTTAAAGGTGAAAAGCTAATTAAATATTTAGAGATAGTCAAAGAATTGGCACTCTCTTTTGTTTCCTTTAGTTTGACACAGGTACCAAGGGAAGAGAATGCAGAGGCTGATGCATTAGCCAATCTAGGATCATCCTTGAAGATACCGGAGGCTATAAGTGTTAGGGGAGGATTTTCCAATGATCAGTGATCCTCAATTACTGTTGGGCTTAGTGATCCTCACTTCTGTTTGAATTAGTGATCCTCAGAAGTATTGCAGGATCAGGATCATGGATCATCGTAAGGATCCTTATACTAATGATTGTCTGCTTTGAATATGAAGTTGTTTTGCAGGAGTACGAGCTTGGACTTGGTCTTGGCGATATTCCTGGAGCATATTCCATACTTATTCCGTACGTGCTTAACTAAAGTTGACGTTATGGAGTTCGTGGAGGACTTGCACAAAATGCGGAAAGTTTGTTAGCTTAGATATTTTCCATTTTTAAAGGGGATAGCGAGCTAAATAGAAACACTTGGCTATTTTTAGCTTAACACACACACTCGCAACTGCTCTCACTAGCTCTTGACAATTCACTTGGCAATTACACTCTTTTTTACACATTACACTATAGTGATCCTTGTAATTAGCTCGCTATCATCCGAAGTTGTAATACATTTCTTGTTTAATCTGAGTTGGTGATCGGTAGTTTCCATCACCCGAGGTTTTTTATGCCGGAGATCATTCATTGATCAAGGGCTTTTTCCTCGTATAAATCTTTGTGTCACTTGTTCATTTCATTTCTAAGTGATCCTTAGTATTGTTCATTGATTCAAGCATCACACCTCACAACAGAAAGTTTGGTCGCATTATCATTGCTTGATTTTTGACCAAAACAGTTTGGCGCCCACCGTGGGGCAATTGGTGCTTCATTCCTAAGAAGATTCATACTTTTGTGGTCATTTCGGTTCATTACAACCAAGCAGATGGCTTCCTCAACAAAGAATACATCAAGTTCTATGCCGGCAATTAGTTCTTCACAAGGCGTTCCACCTTTGCCTCCACCACCTTCTGGATCCCAGAAGAATACTGAGAATGCCGCGAAGAGACAAACCCCCATTTTCACAAAACCACCAACTTCTTCTGTTTCCTCTAATCCTACCACTAATGAACTTTTTACTCTGATTTTGCAGATGAGAGATCGCATGCAAGAGCAGGACAAAACCAATGAAAGGATTCTTCAAGAGATTGGTGATATTAAGAAACAGAAGAAATCAGTGGAGGATCACTCTCCCCTGATACCAAGGTCATTGGATTTCGATACTCCAGTTGTGACTACCTTACAATCGGTAGTTCCGGGCATCCAGCATCAAAGTGGTCCATCAGAAAGGCGTTATGGAACAGCAACTATGAGTCAGGCATTTGGCTCTCACTTCCAGCCTCAAGGATCCTCCTCTCAACCATCGGGATCCTCTTTTCAGCATCAAGGATACTTCACGTCAGAAGGATATTTGGGAATGCATGCAGTTCAAGGATCCTCCCAGGGTCAAGGATCCTCCCAGGTTCAAGGATCCTCTACGGCTCCAGGATCCTCCCAGGTCCAAGGATCCTCCATGGCTCAAGGATCCTTCCAGCTTCAAGGATCCTCTATGATTCCAGGATCCTCCCAGTTTCTAGGATCCTCTATGCCCCAAGGATCCTTTCAGGTTCAAGGATCATCTCAGCTTTAAGGATCCAACATCTTTCAGGATCAGGGATTCTTAAGAAGTATGCAACCTCCGAGCACCGATGTTCATCAAGGAGACTTCATACCAATGCAGACCATTGCTTCATCTGGTCCTTCGATCATACCAGAATCCCGTCATTTTGGATTCACATCCGCAATTCCAAACATGAATCCTCCGGGAGGTAACACTTTAAATAATTCATATAACACTAACCATGGCTCAATGCAGGACACAGGTATCAATCAGGCTATGGCTAGGGAATTATAGAAACTTAAGGATATGATATCCAGTGTACCAGGAGTGGTTAAACCCATTCCTGAAATTGCAGATGGTAGCCATATGATATCTCGTTTTGCACCACCCTTATGTGATGCTGAGATACCCAAAAGGTTCCAGATACCATCTATGAAGCTGTATGATGGTTCAACAGATCTAGAAGAGCATGTAGCTCAGTATAGGGAGAGGATGGAGATCAATCCAATTCCTGAGAGGTTAAAGGAAGCATGTCTATGCAAGGGATTTGGATCCACACTCACAGGATCTGCTCTTAAATGGCTGCTAAGTCTTCCCCCTTACTCTATTACTTCATTTGCTAATCTAGTTAATTTGTTTAATAGTCAATTCTCTTATAGTAGAAAATTTGAACGATTAACTAGTGATCTATATAGGGTAACACAAGGTCAAAATGAATCACTTAGAGATTATATCACTAAGTTTAGTAAAGAATCCTTAGATATTCCTAATTTGGATATTGCTACGGCTGTAGAAGCCTTTAAAATGGGATTGCTTAGGGATTCACTATTCTATGATGATCTTGTTAGGACACCTTGCAGGAATCTTGATGAAGTAAGAACCAGGGCCCTTAGGTTCATCCGCCTAGAGGATGACAAAAGGATCCAGGATAGATTGACAGGATCCTCAAAACAGGAGAAACAAGGATCCTACTTCAGGAACAACAAATCAAAATCCTACAACAAATCTGATAACCAGAGCGTGCATGCAGTGGAACAAGAAGAGGACGATGAGGATTATCCTTCTATTTCTGAATACTGTTTTTCTGTTGATAACAATGAACTAATCCTTGCAATGCAGAATCTAGGTGAGAAAGCTAGGTGGCCGAGAAAAAGTGATAAACCAGCTGCTACAAAGGATAAGTCCAAGTGGTGTGCATATCATGAGGATTTCGGGCATCTCACTGAAGAGTGTATTGCACTAAGAAAGGAAATTGGTTACTTGTTGAGCAAGGGGCATTTGAAGGAGCTTTTGGGACGGAAGAAGTCAAGGATCCAGGATCCTGAAAGGATCCCGGAAAGGGCTCCTGCTCCTCCAGCAGATGCACAAGTTATAAACTTCATATCCGGTGGATCAGACATTTGTGGTACTTCCTTTTCAGCAGCCAAGAGACATGCTAAGGAAACCAAGATGGATAATGGGGACAGACCCATCCGGACCTCCACCGTCACCAAGGATAAGATCATAACTTTTGATAAGGATGATCGTGTTGATGTCCAGGATCCTCATCATGATGGTCTTGTAATTACATTGTTTATTTCTAACCACTTTGTTCGCAGGATCCTAATCGATGGAGGAAGCTCTGTGAACATCATTCAGCTTGATGTCCTCAAGAAAATGAATATCCTGGAGTCTGATATTGTCCCAAGATCCTCAGTCCTTGTGGGATTTAGTGGGGAAACCAAAAACACGTTGGGGGACATCAAACTCCCTATTTATATTGAAGGACTCCATTCTTATCAGAAATTTTGTGTTATAGATTGCTTATCTTGTTGTAATGTTATCCTTGGCAGGCCATGGATACATGATATGAAGGCAGTCCCATCCACCTATCATCAGTGTGTAAAGCTTCCAAGTCCATGGGGAGTGGTGAAAATTGAGAGTGATCAACAAGAGGCTAAGAATTGTTATACATCATCAATGAAGCCAGCCTCAAGACCAAGGGAGCAATAGCAATTAAAGTATCCTTCAAGAGATGTCTTGGAGGCAAGAGAACAGGATTTGAAAGAAATCCTCATGGATCCTGATGATCCTGAATCCAAGATCTTCATAGGATCAGGGATCCTTAGCGACATTGAACAGGAGCTAGTATCCTTCCTTAAAAGAAGGAAAACTACCTTTTCCTGGAAACATGAGGATATGACAGGTATATCTAAAGATATAATTACTCATAAACTTGGCATTGACAGGTCATTCAAGCCAATTCACCAAAAGAGGAGGAAGTTTGCACCTGAAAGGAATGCTATTATCCAGGAAGAGGTAGACAAACTACTTCGGGCAGGTATGATAAGAGAGGCTAAGTATCTAAGATGGTTAGCCAATGTGGTTGTTGTTCAAAAGAAAAAATGGAAAGTGGAGGGTATGTGTCGATTTTACTGATTTAAACAAGGCATGTCCCAAGGATCCTTTCCCATTACCCCACATTGACTCCATGGTGGATGCTACCGTGGGTCATGAGTTGTTGACTTTTATGGATGCTTCATCTGGATTTAACAAATTCAGATGGAACCATCTGATCAAGAGGATACAACCTTTATGACCCCAACTGCTATATATTGTTATATTGCTATGCCATTTGGACTAAGGAATGCAGGTGCTACTTATCAAAGGCTAGTCAATATGATGTTCAAGGAACAAATTAGACACACTATGGAAGTCTATATTGATGATATGGTGGTTAAGTCCAAGAAAGCTGAGGATCACCTTAAAGACTTGGAGGAAGCATTCAATATCCTTGATAAATTTAATATGAAACTAAATCCTTCCAAGTGTCATTTTGGTGTTAAGGCAGGTAAATTCTTAGGCTATATGGTGACAAAGAGGGGCATTGAAGCAAGTCCAGAGCAAATCAAGGCTATTGTGAATATCAAATCTCCTGCCAATGCTAAGGATGTGCAAAGATTGACAGGCAGGATCGCAGCCTTGAACAGGTTCATATCCAAATCATCAGAAAAATGCAAGGAATTCTATAACATCCTGAGGAAGAACAAGAAATTTGAATGGACTGAGAAGCATGAAAGTGCCCTTAAAGCTCTTAAGGATTACCTATCCTCAGCCCTGGCCCTGATGAAACCAGAAAAAGGGGATGTATTATCCTTATACTTAGTAGTATCCTCAAAAGCAGTAAGTGCGGTCCTTGTTAAGGATCACCAAGGTATACAACATCATGTTTATTATGTAAGTAAGAGTTTACTTGATGCTGAATCCAGGTATTCACACTTAGAGAAACTTATCCTTGCATTAATAATGGCATCTACAAAATTAAGACATTATTTTGAGACTCATGCCATTATTGTTAAGACTAATTTTCCAATTAAGAATGTTCTCAGGAAACCTGAAATGTCAGGAAGGATGGCTAAGTGGGCAGTGAAGCTTAGTGCATATGATATAAGATATGAACCAAGGACTGCCATCAAATCCCAAGCCTTAGCTGACTTTGTGACAGATTTCAGTAGTGACTTGCAAAAGGAAGCTGAGTTAGAAGTCCAACAGCTTGAAGAAACTAAGGATCCTGGGATACTCTTCACTGATGGAGCCTCTAATATCAAAGGAACAGGACTTAGAATACTACTAAAATCGCCACAGGGGGACATAATACCCCACTCCATAGCTTGTGAATTTCAAACTACCAACAATGAGGCTGAGTATGAAGCCTTGATAGCTGGTTTGCAAATTGCTAAGCATATGAGGATCAAGTATCTTGAGGTACATGTAGGCTCATTATTAATAACTAATCACTTTAATGGATCCTATGCTGTTAAAGGTGAAAAGCTAATCAAATATTTAGAGATAGTCAAAGAATTGGCACTCTCTTTTGTTTCCTTTAGTTTGACACAGGTACCAAGGGAAGAGAATGCAGAGGCTGATGCATTAGCCAATCTAGGATCATCCTTGAAGATCCCGGAGGATATAAGGATCCCTATTATCCATATCCTGACCCCTGCTATCGAGGATCATGTAGCTATGGAGATAGGAGAAGATTCTGCAATCATCCCTAGTGATGATACTCAATCTCATTCAGGATCATGGATCCTCCCAATCATGAGATACATACAACATGGAGAGATTCCTACAGGAGAAAACCCTAGGGCTTTCAAAATTAAGGTATCTCAATTTACAATATTGAATAATATGTTGTATAAACGATCTCTTGCAGGACCATATCTAAGATGCATTGAGGATCCTGAAATCCAAGAAGTCCTAAAGGATTTCCATGAAGGAGATTGTGGAAACCACACTGGGGGCAGGGCATTAATCTCAAGGATCCTGAGGACAGGATACTATTGGCCTACTATGAAGAAGGATGCTGTGGAGTATGCCAAGAAGTGTGATCCTTGTTGTAACATCCCAAAAAACGGGTTTGGTAATCAAACCACGTTAATAGTAAAGACGGGTAAAATACCGTTAGTGGTAAAAATTAACCCGGTAAATATTAGGACTCAAATAAATAAACCTAATATTAATTAAAAAGGGGAATAAATACTTTGAGAAAACAAAGTATATAAAAAGGCCAAATTAACGGGACTTAAAACATAACGGGTTATAACTTCCCGAACCTGTTAAAGTAACTAGGAGTAATTAACCTAGTTAGTAGCATGTGATTAAGTAACTAATGGTGAGATATAGCTTCATTTGATCAAAATAAAACATGAGGGACTAATATGGACAAGTGGGAAACTTGTTTTATTAAAAAAAAAAAATACACACACACACATACATTGTGTGCGTGTTCTGATCGACCAGGAGGGTGCTCCAAGGAGCAAAACCCTAGTTCACACTAAATGACTAAATCGAAGCTCGAATCAAGACTCAAATCACTGCATGAATACATAAAAACGATCACCTAGTCATGGGGATCACAAGGTATGTTAAATTTTGCTCTTTGGTGATACTTTGAGATTATGATGAACAATCATAATCGAAATTCTGGAATGAATGTTGAATCTATGAGTGTTATTATGATTATATCTTGGTTTAGAAACAAACCCTAGTAGAAAATTTGATGAATTGTTGTCAAAACTAGGGATTTGGTAATTACCCTATTATGTGCTAAGTGGGTTTTATGTTAATATGATGAACACTCAGATTAGAATGTAAGATTGATGAATATTGAGGTTATGATATAAGTTCTTGATGTAGTTCATGAACACTAGACTTAGAGGTTTGAATGTGTTGATGTAAATCTTGGTAAAGATAACTAGTTATGAACTAGTTAGTAAATATGTAAAATTATGCACATTAGGTGTTTGTTAAAATGCCTGAATGAATGTTGACATAATGAAATTATGAAAGAAACGCGTAATTGGCTAACTTGACTAACTACGTGTAATACGGAATAATATGGGTCCTAAACGTGATGTTGATTGAACTTACTGTGCGTATAATATGATTGGAGTTAGTTGACTATCGAAAGTCAAATAAACCAATGTTGAAGTCGAATAGTAGTTCCGACATAGAGTTCGTAATATGGAATAGTCGTATGTGATAATGACTAAACTAACCGTCTTACGAATTATGATGATAGTTTGACGCTTGACAAGCTAGGTGGAGGCTTGGAAAGGAAGCGGGTCAAACAAAGCAAATAAGAAGGAAAAGCGTACTTCGGATGCGAGGTAAGTAAAACTTACACCCACTTGTAGTATATGTGTTTATCTTATAAGCGATGAATACAATAAAGGATTAGGTTCGAATCATTGGTTCCGACACGAAACGAAATGAGTCGGAACCAATAAAAATGTTTTAAACCATGATTAATGGTGAAAGAGGCAAAATGGTAAATTAGTCACGAATTGGTTAAGAATTAGTGAGTTTTTCTTAAAGTTACCTTATAGCGTAACTAGTAATGGGAAAATGGGTAAAAATGGAAATTTAGTCAAGTATCGACTAAAGTAAAATAAGTTTCAAACGACACCCATAGCGTAAGCCGAATGGGTTAAAAATATAAGAAATTGACTTTAGAAAAAAAAAGGGATCTAGTGAGAAAATCCGAAATGGGTCGGATGTGTGATTGGTAATTAAAACCCATGTTTTGTTACATATGAAAATGTTGGGTTATGTAGGTCGAACGGGGCAAATTGTGGGAATAACGCCATTTGACAAAATCAACTAATGTGGTTGTCAAGCCATGTGTTTACAGGGGCGAATAGTAGTTTGGGTAATTGCGTCGCCATAAGAATATCGGTAATAAAAGCAAGGTGTCGAAACGGATCACTAGGTTGACTCGAGCCAGGTACGTATAAATAAGATTGTGGTTAAACATACATTTTTGGGTCAAATTAGTAGCAAATGCCCTTCGTCGTAAATGAGGGGCTAAAGTTGACTAAAATGCCCTTGATGGGTAAATCGGGCAAACGACCTTTAAAGATTGTTGGAAATAAGTGTTTTGATAGATTAAATCCTTAAGATAAGTATAAAAGGGATGATATGGGACCTTAGTGCATAAATACCCTTAACGGGTCAAAATAGAAGTAATAGCGAAACGGGTTAAAAATGTGTAATAACTCGTGAATTGAACCTTGTACAATAGGGAAAAAAATTCATAATAATATGTTTACAAAAGAAACAAGGGCCACAAACAAGTTTGTTAGATGAAACCGCGAACGGGTCAAAAAGTGTCGTAATTGAACTTCAAGCCGAGAGCTTGAAGTCTAAAATTTTGTGAAGTTAGATGTTTTATTTTAACTCCATAAGATGGAGAATTTAATTACAGACGCGTAGGAAAAAGAATCGGGTAAAACGGACCAATAACGAAGAAGTTATGGCCGTTTCTGTGAAATCAGGTCGTGCTGAGAATGTACAGCAACTGTTAAGCAACAGTCTGTGAAAACAGGGGCTAGGCGTCACGCGACGCCCCCTTGTTCCGGAAAAACTTATTTTGTTGTTATTTGACCCATGTAACTTGTTTAAACTATTTATTTAACTATCAAAACTAACTTTTAAGTTGGTTTTGATTATAGGTGATCCCCAAGAGTGCCCGGATGAAGATCAAGCTCGATGAGGAACCGAACACGATAAAATTAAACACTCGAGATTAAAGCTTCCGCACGGCGTTACGTCATAACTTTTAAACGACGAACTTGTTTATATTATGTTGAAAACTTTTAAGTTGTAAAAGTTTTAGATTACTCGTATTTTCTAAGGATACTTAATTGTAATTACATGTTTATTTTCGTTATTTATACGAAAATATTTAAAATAATAACAAGGGTGTTACAAGTTGGTATCAGAGCTTAAGGTTGTTGACAAAATGTGTTCGGTTCGAGGCTTGATCGCAAATCCGGTAAGTACGTGTATTTTAATGGTTTAGCATGTTAAAGTGTTGTAAACAACAAATAGGGTTATCGTGTAATATACGATACCTCAATTAAATAATAGATATAGTTAACAAAATTACGTGCGTTAACATGTATAGTAGAAAAGCCTTGTATTATGATACGGGCATTTAGTAAAGTTGACATTACTAACTTTTATGAATGTTTTAATTGGAGGAAACTCGCATTTGAAGATGACGAGGGTTGAACAAATTACGGATATGATAGAGGAACGGTCCGAAGTATGACAAGAGGAGCATGCTCACCGAGGACTAAATCGCGTAACGACCGCGAACAAGGTTAATGGCAAGGAACGCCCGTCGGGGCAAACATTACCAGGTGCACATTTTAAATATAATCACACAAATAGTAATATGCAACAAATAAGTAGAAATTGAAAGTTGCACATGTAGATTAAAAACTTGGAAAAAAAAACCCGAATAGAAAATGTATTCGGGATATTGTTTCCACGAGAAACAAATAGAGGCATTACTTACATAGGGCGTGATGTGAAAACTATAAAAAGGTCATGTATGTCATGTGTTAATCGCTTACTCTGGCCAAGTAAGTAGTGGCATATGATACCATGAACTTCTTATAGCGGACACATTTACATCCGATGTAGTAAGGACGGGGTGAATGGGACAAATTAAAAAGTACCCAAATGAAACAAATGAAACCCAAATGAAACAAATGAACAAAATAGTTGATAATAATGTAAACGCACAGCCGGGTGACGGAAGCGTATTACATTAGGATAATGAGCCCGAGAGAAGGGACAAGGATTAATGTAAATGATGATATAAATGAATGATCAAAAGAAAAATTCACGAAAATAAGTCATCTTGGACGAAAGGGCCATGGTGAACAAAATGGGTAAGTAAAACCAAAGTATAGACGATCCGGCGGGTCATAAAAACAAAGGTGTTGCCCACACGAAAAGAATAATCAAGATTGTTAACTTTAGTCGTAGTAAAGCAAGGATAATGATGATAATCATCACTCATAATTAATGGGGCCGCCAATGGCGGTCACGTAAAGAATAAAAGACATGGTCGAATAAAAGCGACGGATTTCGCTAAGATGACCAAGAAAATCGAAACAAAGTCTTAATGCATACCGGAAGGGGGTGCAATGATAACGATTTCGGTAAAACACCCGGTTGATGGGTAAGGAATTAAACGCATGCGTAGACTGAGAAACAGGAACGCGAAATAGAAAGTCAAAAGACTCGGAATATGAGTCATGACTAAAAGATGACAAAAATTTTCGCAAACATAAATTTTGGTAATTACCTTCAACCATTTCAAAGTTGGACGGGTCAAATAAAGAATGAAGTTTGACATTCATAAGTGATGAAAATTCACCCAAAATGAGTCAAACGAGTCAATTAAGGAATAACGCTTAATATAATAAGAAAACGCAAACCGGTGAAACCGGAAAGCTAAAAACAATAAGATAGAAGGACCAGGGTAATGGGTTGTAAAGGAGTATAAGTATGAACCGGGTAACGGTAAGCGTAGGACAAACCGACGTGTAAATGACATTAGAAGTCGTAAAGTAGGAAAGATAGTCCTAAAGTAAACAAATGAAACCTTAGACTACGGTCAAGTTCAACTAAAGTTCAAAAGCAAAATTAAATGATTCCAAACATAACAAAGGATGCTTTAAAGCTATATATGTATAAATAGACAATTGAATAAAGACTAGAATAAAAGATGATCTACGGGATCATCATAACCTACGGGATACTAATTAGTGTAAAGGTCTACGGGGCCAAAATGACCCACGGGTCATGAATTGAAGCAAAGGGATCATAAGGGCCTCGTCTTAAAGAGATGAAAGCTTAAGGAAATAGCCTACGAGGTTAAGTGAAGGAACCTACGGGTCAATAGTGTAAGGTGAGGGAACTTGTTACGATTCCCCGCGTAAAACGAGAAGGGAAAACAATAAATTATGGGTTGTCAATTTCCTTGATATGAGTAATTGACATAGTTAAAGAGAAAAACGTTAGACTAAAATTCAGTTTTAGTAAGAAATAACATTTTTACAAATATAAATTCTGATAGGAAATTGAATAGTAAGCATGAAAGATTCAAGTCTTGACGCTGATAGGCGCAAGACGATATATTCAAAAAGTGATCTTTTCGAAAATGAAAGATAGATATATAAATTAAACATGATGCGACACGATCACGGTTAAGAAATGTAATGTGAAGTAGAATCGCATTATAACCAAGCGAGCGGTGAAAAGTAACTGGACTAATAAGTCTAGTTAGTGAGACCGGTGAAGGTCAGCAATTCAAATCGAGAAATTTGGTTTGCTCGTAAGCGGAGGATTCGGAGTAACTGAACCGAATAAATGAATTTGAAAACAAAAGAAATAGTTGCTAAAAGTGAAAAATTTCACTAAAGACCTTTAAACGGGTCAAGGTAACGGATTCACCAAGAGTTCGATAATATATAAAAGCGATGGAAATCGCTAAGTTAACTAAACTAGTAGGAATAACGGAATTACGTTATTTCAAGTTACGTTATGTCGTATGAGGTACGTAGATGTTCTGTAACCAAAAAGATATTACCATAATTTTTCTGGTAATACTAACAATTGGTTAAAGTATGAGTAATGCTTAAGAGATTACTCAGGTCAAACGCATTGAGTTTAGAACTCGATGAACTATGTAAGCAAGGTTTCGAGGACGAAACCTCTTTAAGGGGGGTAGACTTGTAACATCCCAAAAACGGGTTTGGTAATCAAACCACGTTAATAGTAAAGACGGGTAAAATACCGTTAGTGGTAAAAATTAACCCGGTAAATATTAGGACTCAAATAAATAAACCTAATCTATAATATATTAAAAAGGAAAAGTGATGTACAAGATGGTAATTTTACCATACATACAAGTTATCAAGCATCATGTACAAGGATGTATAAGCTATTATTGTTCACAAATTTTAAGACGCTTAGGGGCAATTCAGGGATTTCACCCTACTCTATCTCATCACTGCGCATTTAAGGATGGACTCTTCAATTGAATATGCGATCTTTTGGTAGTCGGCCGTTCCCATCTCCTGATTTTCGAGTCTTAAAGCTACATCAATGGAGATGACTCTCATCTTCCCCCAACCTGTTTTCAATTCTTACCTCAATCGACCAGATCTGAGATGGATAGATTGTTTACAAAATCTAGGGTTCCATGTCAGAAATAAAGGTGAAAACAAAGATTCAAGTTGGTTTCCTTGATCTTCACTCACACAATGCCTGTTACATACTTATGATTCAAATTTACAAGTGTAGTGTGAGGATGGCGGTGGCGGCGGTGGTGACGGTGGTGGCGGCAGGCGGTGGTGGCGGTGGTGGTGTTATGGGGAAAGGGCATTTTGAGAATTGGGGTGAGTCTGCTATTGCAGATAACAGCCAACAAACTGACACTTCTACTGATATTGACACTGATGCTAAAAATCAGGTCTTTATTTTCCTTTAATCTGTTAAATTGTTTACTGTCTTTATATTTTCTAAATTTTTCTAAATGATCTTTAGTTTTGATGAACATGTTTTGGATATTTTTCTGTAGTTTAACAGTATTCAAAATGGAGGTCAAGTTATTGTAGATTCAACAGAAGGATCAATGGGAAAGATTGGAAACGAGAAGGTTTGTAAATGACTTTTTTCAGAATTTTAAAAACAACAATTGATATAAAGTTTTCAGTTTTATTATATTCCAGTGCCCTGACCCGGGTTCGGTTATGTTCAGGTTCAGTTTCGGGTCCGGGTTCGGTTATCCACTCTAGAACATTCGAACGACTCATCGAACCCTCCGGAGCCCGGTGCAGGCCCGGTGACACTTCCAGTGCCCCGACCAGGGTTCGGTTATGTTCAGGTTCAATTTCGGGTCCGGGTTTGTGTACACAGGAATAGGTGCAGGCCCGGTGACACTTCCAGTGCCCCGACCCGGGTTCGGTTATGTTCAGGTTCAGTTTCGGGTCCGGGTTGTATGTATTGAGAGATTAGAGAAAATGTTTGTTTTCTTTTTATTAGTGGAATTAGATCTATACATTATGTCTTCATTTATATTTAGAAAATTCTGGAGTTTTAAGTAAGAGGGATACTGAAATTTGAAACTTTAATGGTCAGATATAGCTTTGCTTGTAAAAAGGACCTTTAAAAAAATTGAACTTTGATGCATTGGATTTTCTCAATATATGCTATATTTTGATAAATTATATTATTTTTGCAGCAATTGGACCTCGCTTAAAGAATTTGCGAGTTGGTCAAACTTTGTCATGGGTGTTTTTCTTACAGGTAATTGTTGTGTCTATTGTACTTCTCATGATTTTATCTGCAACATTTATCCTTGTCATTTCTGAATTGTTGTTACATGCACATTTCACTGTTAATGCTTGAACAATTTACGGATTCTGATAAATTGCTGCTACATGCACATTTTACTTTTAATGCTTGAACAAGTAGACAGATTCTGAAGTTACACAATTGTTTTTTCTAATATTTTCTTTTTATGAATAAAGCCCGAATTTTTAAAGTACATTTCAGGCCATTCGTCTCAAGTATATGCATCCAGATAGCGAGCTCCAAAATTAACTTGCGCAGATTATGGATATGCTTCGTACAGATTCTTCTGTAGATGCACACTCATTAGTATCTCCTTGTCATTTTATAGCCTTATCGTTGTTTTCTTAATGTTTGTGAAGCAAAAGAGCAACGCCTTTATGTAGTTGCAACTTGTCTTTTGCTAGATATTTTGTTCTTTTATGATATTTAAGTTTTAACATAGTTAGTGGCTTAGTTCTTAGTGGTTTCAATCGAAAGGATCGATCAACGTTGCTAATGTATGATTTGTATTTTCTTGAAGGCATGTGTTGTTTATATCCTACGGGTTGGTGTGATTGATCAAATGACTGAACCAACACAAAGGGTCTTCTTAGTCAATCTTGGGAAGCAGGTTTGCTGAACAACTTCTATCGAATTACTTATTAAGTTTATATATGTCATGATCTTTGATTTGATTAGTTTTTATATTAGACAGTAAAAATAAGATATTTCAGTTTAACGGGTCGAATACTTCAATACAAGAAAGGGCTAAAGCACTGTAAGTCATGCAGTATATCAAAGATACTTACCATAATTCAAAATGCGATATAGCCACTATCGGTAAGTGAATTTATATTATGCAACTTCGTTTTTGTTTCACCAGTGGAGACTTCCTGGATGGATGACCTCCGGGAATTACTCTCATCCACACCCAATGCGTTAGTGGTATTTTAAGTAGGAATTTCCCTATGACACGATATCTATTATGTGAAACATCTTTTTAGTCTTTACCGAATTTTTATATCTGATGTGGAGTTACTCCCACTCAAGGACGATTAACTGTGAGTCCTCCTCTCATTTATACCAATGCGACCAAATGCGTTGGTGGTATTTAAGGTTAGACAGTCCTTATGACACAGTGTCTCTCGTGTGGATGGAACGGTGTGTGATTTGCCTAAGGTGTCACATTTATATTTCCATAAAAGTAGATTAACACAGAGATAAGAATAAAAGTGTTAAAGAAAGAAGTACTTGTATTTTTGTTATTTTAACTAAATCAAAAAAATTGTATTTCTTTTATAGACCCATGCTTCAAAAAGTGGTGCTTTCCGCTATGACATCCACTATTGGATAGGTCAAGATGCAAGGGAGGTGAGCTCATTTCTTTTCCTGATATACATGTTACATTAACTTGTTATATTACCACATAGAAAATTTTACGAAACATTATATATATATTTTTGAACGGTACGTCACGATCATATTTAAAGCATTACGTATGGACCAAGGTTTTTATACAGTTGAGGAAAGTTGGTTGATATGCTTAGGGGTGCTAAATGGCTCATGTTAGCGGGTTGGTGGGTTCAACCCGACCGAACCCGAAAATTTTACACAAACCCAACCCCGACCCGAACCCAAAAATCGTATCATACATAAGAACCCGAACACGACCCGAAGTTTCGTGGGTTGACCCGAACACGACCAGTTCAACTCAATTTTTTTTATTTTTTTCCTGAAATTAATATATTAAAATTAAAATTTACATAAAAAAACACAAATGTATATAATAATATCATATTTAAATTATAAAATCTATTTGGGGTACAGAAATCTTGTTTTTAAATAAGCACATATTAGGCATGAGGTGGAGACAAAAAAAACTCCTCAGGGTATGAAGGTGGCGCTTCTTGCACATGTAGGTTAAAATCAAGACATTGCCTTGAAAATTTGGGAAATGGCAACCTTTTACAGACTGACTATGCAAAAAAGACCAAAATTATAGAAGAGATTATGAATCTAAAAAATGCTCTGTCCCAAGCAAACCTCTGTCCCACCCTCTGATGGTTCATCTCATAGTGCTCCAGATTGTGAGGTTGAAATGGCAAATCGTAAGGACGACTGCACATTCGGCATTGACAATATTGCCAGTGAATTGGAACTTCTTAATAATTTAATCGAAGATGCTACAAACAACAAGGTGAAACTAATTCCAACTACATTATTTTACAACTCTATTAGTCATCTAAATTAGCATATATGTTATTGTTCTATAATACTTGAGTTTGTGCAGAAAATTTTGGCTTCAAGGTTGGATCGTGCTATCAGTTTAAAGAGAAAAGTGGAACTGAACGAGAAACCTGCAGAAGAAGCAAAAGCGGAAGCGGCTAAGAGTAGTTTAGAACTGCATGCACAGAAGATGGTTTTAGCTAAAGACCTAAAAGAACTTCATTTCCGTGGTATTTTGAACGAAGGAAGAAGATTTATTGGAGCTTCTGATGGTACTTAAATCAATATTACACCACAATTAGCGCCCGTTGATCTATAACAGTTAAGATTCTATTTCCCAACCCTTGATAATATGTTTTGTATCTACCTATTATCATGCAGGTTGTAGATGCAGGTGCTCGTGCTCTAAAAATGATATATCAATCAAAAGTGGCACCCAAGTACGACTTTTTCCAAGAGAAAAACATGGAATTTCTTACATCTTTATTAGATAAAAACAACGAAAATTTAACCGCACTTGGTGCCAGTATCATAACCCATTCTTGCGAAACAAACGACGAGCAGAAGATACTAGGCGATGCCGGGACACTAAAACGCCTTATCAACCTTCTCGAAGGCACCACAAACCAACGAGATGCAAGCTTAGAAGCATTCGCTACAATCATCAAACAAAACCCACAAGTTATTTTTGAGTTTGTGGGACCCGAAAACGGTAGAACGTGGGGTATGTTAATAGAGTTGACGAAAGACAAGTATCCAAAAACAAGATTGCTTGCATGTACGTGCTTAATTTTGATTAAAAACGCTGCTCCGTCATATCTTCAATCGGTGGGGCTCAGAACCAAATTGATATTAATAGTACTTGAACTTATCGATGATTCTGGTCAAGTGGGAGATGAAGCGTTGTTTACTTTATCGAGTTTTATAGCGGATGAAGAGAGTTTGCAAAAATCGGCCTTTGAGGCAAATACAATTCACCGACTTTGTGACCACATGCAACAGGAATCGTTACAACCCAAACGACTCGAGGGAATGTTAATGATACTCGCTAATCTATGTTCAAATTTGGAATGTAGTAGATCGGTTCTTTTGGAATCACCCAAGGTTCTTTTTCTAATGTTTGAAATTTGTTTTATGTTAACTATCATATATTGTTTATATATTTAAACGTTTTAGCTTTGGCTTCATAGCTACAGACCATAAGCATCATAACTGACGCTCCGAGTCATGCTACGGTGGATGTACGTGTTGCTGCATGCATGTGTTTGAAAAATATCTCCCGCTCGGTTAAGGTTTGTAGTTTTGAGAAGAGTAAAATGCCATTGTAACTTCAGTTTGATTATTGGGTTTACTATTTGAAGGCTTTTACGAGTTATCAGATGTGTAACATAGAACTCACTCTCATATGCTGAATTCGCAGGTTGCTGCACTGCGTACTATCAGTAACTTAGTGATTGATTTTACAATGCACAAGTCTCTTTTTGTACAAAACGGAGGTGTGAAACAACTTGTTGAGCTATCAAAACCTATGGATTCAAGAGTTAGACTAAATGCCGTATGGGCTTTGAGAAACTTGATGTTTCTTGCCGACATCAAGTGTAAAGAAGGGATCTTTTTGGAGCTCAGAGCATTGTCATTAACAAGCCTCATGCCAGCAAAATCCACCCGCTTTAGACGTATGGTGCTCTGTTAATTGTTACTATTTTTTTATTTACATTAGATGGTTGTCTTTTGTTTTCATTAAACATGAGTGCCGGTATCGTTTCAATACTGTAACCAACCGAACAATATTAGATAAGGTTTGACTTACGTTCTGTCCCGAATTATCGACTCCGCCGCAACGCGCGGGTTCCCCACTAGTATTAATTAAAAAGGGGAATAAATACTTTGAGAAAACAAAGTATATAAAAAGGCCAAATTAACGGGACTTAAAACATAACGGGTTATAACTTCTCGAACCCGTTAAAGTAACTAGGAGTAATTAACCTAGTTAGTAGCATGTGATTAAGTAACTAATGGGGAGATATAGCTTCATTTGATCAAAATAAAACAGGAGGGACTAATATGGACAAGTGGGAAACTTGTTTTATTAAAATAAAAAATAAAAATACACACACACACATTGTGTGCGTGTTCTGATCGACCAGGAGGGTGCTCCAAGGAGCAAAACCCTAGTTCACACTAAATGACTAAATCGAAGCTCGAATCAAGACTCAAATCACTGCATGAATACATAAAAACGATAACCTAGTCATGGGGATCACAAGGTATGTTAAATTTTGCTATTTGGTGATACTTTGAGATTATGATGAACAATCATAATCGAAATTCTGGAATGAATGTTGAATCTATGAGTGTTATTGTGATTATATCTTGGTTTAGAAACAAACCCTAGTAGAAAATTTGATGAATTGTTGTCAAAACAAGGGATTTGATAATTACCCTATTATGTGCTAAGTGGGTTTTATGTTAATATGATGAACACTCAGATTAGAATGTAAGATTGATGAATATTGAGGTTATGATATAAGTTCTTGATGTAGTTCATGAACACTAGACTTAGAGGTTTGAATGTGTTGATGTAAATCTTGGTAAAGATAACTAGTTATGAACTAGTTAGTAAATATGTAAAATTATGCACATTAGGTGTTTGTTAAAATGCCCGAATGAATGTTGACATAATGAAATTATGAAAGAAACGCGTAATTGGCTAACTTGACTAACTACGTGTAATACGGAATAATATGGGTCCTAAACGTGATGTTGATTGAACTTATTGTGCGTATAATATGATTGGAGTTAGTTGACTATCGAAAGTCAAATAAACCAACGTTGAAGTCGAATAGTAGTTCCGACATAGAGTTCGTAATATGGAATAGTCGTATGTGATAATGACTAAACTAACCGTCTTACGAATTATGATGATAGTTTGACGCTTGACAAGCTATGTGGAGGCTTGGAAAGGAAGCGGGTCAAACAAAGCAAATAAGAAGGAAAAGCGTACTTCGGATGCGAGGTAAGTAAAACTTACACCCACTTGTAGTATATGTGTTTATCTTATAAGCGATGAATACAATAAAGGATTATGTTCGAATCATGGGTTCCGACACGAAACGAAATGAGTCGGAACCAATAAAAATGTTTTAAACCATGATTAATGGTGAAAGAGGCAAAATGGTAAATTAGTCACGAATTGGTTAAGAATTAGTGAGTTTTTCTTAAAGTTACCTTATAGCGTAACTAGTAATGGGAAAATGGGTAAAAATGGAAATTTAGTCAAGTATCGACTAAAGTAAAATAAGTTTCAAAGGACACCCATATCGTAAGCCGAATGGGTTAAAAATATAAGAAATTGACTTTAGAAAAAAAAGGATCTAGTGAGAAAATCCGAAATGGGTCGGATGTGTGATTGGTAATTAAAACCCATGTTTTGTTACATATGAAAATGTTGGGTTATGTAGGTCGAACGGGCCAAATGGTGGGAATAACGCCATTTGACAAAATCAACTAATGTGGTTGTCAAGTCATGTGTTTACAGGGGCGAATAGTAGTTTGGGTAATTGCGTCGCCATAAGAATATCGGTAATAAAAGCAAGGTGTCGAAACGGATCACTAGGTTGACTCGAGCCAGGTACGTATAAATAAGATTGTGGTTAAACATACATTTTTGGGTCAAATTAGTAGCAAATGCCCTTCGTCGTAAATGAGGGGCTAAAGTTGACTAAAATGCCCTTGATGGGTAAATCGGGCAAACGACCTTTAAAGATTGTTGGAAATAAGTGTTTTGATAGATTAAATCCTTAAGATAAGTATAAAAGGGATGATATGGGACCTTAGTGCATAAATACCCTTAACGGGTCAAAATAGAAGTAATAGCGAAACGGGTTAAAAATGTGTAATAACTCGTGAATTGAACCTTGTACAATAGGGAAAAAAAATCATAATAATATGTTTACAAAAGAAACAAGGGCCACAAACAAGTTTGTTAGATGAAACCGCGAACGGGTCAAAAAGTGTCGTAATTGAACTTCAAGCCGAGAGCTTGAAGTCTAAAATTTTGTGAAGTTAGATGTTGTATTTTAACTCCATAAGATGGAGAATTTAATTACGGACGCGTAGGAAAAAGAATCGGGTAAAACGGACCAATAACGAAGAAGTTATGGCCGTTTTTGTGAAATCAGGTCGTGCTGAGAATGTACAGCAACTGTTAAGCAACAGTCTGTGAAAACAGGGGCTAGGCGTCACGCGACGCCCCCCTGTTCCGGAAAAACTTATTTTGTTGTTATTTGACCCATGTAACTTGTTTAAACTATTTATTTAACTATCAAAACTAACTTTTAAGTTGGTTTTGATTATAGGTGATCGCCAAGAGTGCCCGGATGAAGATCAAGCTCGATGAGGAACCGAACACGATAAAATTAAACACTCGAGATTAAAGCTTCCGCACGGCGTTACGTCATAACTTTTAAACGACGAACTTGTTTATATTATGTTGAAAACTTTTAAGTTGTAAAAGTTTTTAAATTACTCGTATTTTCTAAGGATACTTAATTGTAATTACATGTTTATTTTCGTTATTTATACGAAAATATTTAAAATAATAACAAGGGTGTTACACTTGTCAAAGACACAGTAATATCCTTCACCAACCAGCAGAACTTTTGCATCCTATATCCTCTTCTTGGCCATTTATGAGATGGGGAATGGATATAGTTGGTAAGCTCCCTAAGGCACCTGGTGGAAAAGTATTCATGCTTGCTATGACTGATTACTTCTCCAAGTGGATAGAGGCTGAAGCCTTTGCTCAAGTCAGAGAAAAAGAAGTTATATCCTTTATTAAAAGAAACATTATTACTAGATTTGGTATTCCTTCTGAAATTGTTTGTGATAATGGATCCCAATTTATTGGGAATAGAACTACTAACTTTTGTGACAGCTGGGGGATTAAGATGATAACATCAACACCAGTCCACCCACAAGCTAATGGTCAGGCAGAATCATCCAACAAGATCATCATCAACAACTTGAAAAAGAAGCTTTGATCCAAGAAAGGAAAATGGGCAGAAGAACTACCTTATGTGCTTTGGGCTGATAGGACAACTCCCAAGAATGCTACTGGCCAAACTCCATTCTCTTTGGTATTTGGAGCAGAATCAGTGATCCCTACAGAGATGGTGGTTCCAACGGCAAGAACAAGCATTCGTGATCCTGAAGAAAATGCTGAAAACTTGGTTCAAGAATTGGATACTATAGAAGAAATCAGGGATTTGGCAAGGATAAGGATGGCCAGTTATCAACAAAGGATGGCTGGAGCTTACAACAAAAATATCAGGATCAGGAAATTCCAAGTTGGTGATATGGTATTAAGGAAAGCATTTCAAAATACCACCAATCCTGCTGATGGAAAGCTAGCACCAAAGTGGGAAGGCCCCTATTTGATTGAAGCTGAAGCAGGAAAGGGGGCATATCGATTGCTAACAATGGAAGGTGATTTGCTACCAAGAGCTTGGAATGCTGTCCATTTGAAGAAATATTTCATGTGATCAGGATCCATGATCCTTACCTGACAAGTATCCTTGAAGGATCCTTACAGGGCAGATGATCCTCATTTTGGTAATGATCTAATCTCAAACTATTTCAGTTTTTAATTATCTTATATAAGGATAAGGATCCTGTATCCTTTATCCTCCTTTCACTTGATTCTGGGTTTTGAAGGTTCAGGTATCCTTAACTAAGGATTGAGTATCCACAGAAGTATCCAGTTATTTGGGCTTGACCCCAGTTATTTGGGCTAGTCCCCAGTTTGGGCCTGTCCCCAGTTTCGCCAGTAGCGCACGATGATCCTGGTATAGTTCATGGCAATGGGACCAGTACTCGCTTTAGGGGCTGACAATTTCATTGTACTGGCTATATTCAGGATCCTACGTATAATGGTAGACGTACCATACATCCGTTCCTAAGGTTTCTAACGTTTTCACGTTAGCTAAGTGTTTTGGTCAAAAATTACCGAAGCAATTAAGTGATCAAATTAGTTAAGTGAGGTAGTGTGCTAAAAAATGTGTTGAAAATATGTTGGTTGAGTTATTTGGAAAAATAGTATTCAGGATACGGCTCAGGATATTGAGCTGTATCTATGATCAAACAATGAGCAAAAAGTAAAGAAAGTGACACGAGATATACGAGGAAAGCCCTTGATCAATCTAGATCACCGGCATAAAACCTCGGGAGCTGACAATCACAGCTGCCTTGTTCTTCTTATTACTTTAAACTTCAGGATACAGTGCAGGATATAGACCAGATCGCTAAGTGTTACAAAGCTTTTGAATGAAAGAGAAAATTGCTAGAGAGCGAGTGTAAGAGTGTAGTGACTGTAAACGTGATGTCCTATTCGATCTGGTATACCCAACTATTTATAGTAACAAATTACAAAGAATAATTCCTATAAATATGGGATACTCCGAATATTCCATTGTAAACGTTGTAGACCGAGTAATACGGGACCAACGTCTTTATTCGAACGGCTTGGACCGAGTCTTCCGCGAAATAATTCCTTGTGAACGTTGCTAGCTTCCAACCCACGTACCTGCACATAATCCGTTAGTTATCCTGAGGATACCATTCAGGATGTTACCAATATCCCGAATCAGCATCCCGGATGTGAACAGATATCATGTAACCAACATATAATTCAAGATATTTCCCAAGATATGGGCTCAGAATTTCGCCCATAACAATTGTCCCCAAAAATGTTACCGTTTAGTATCCTCACCACTAACGGTTACATTTTTCACAAAGATCGAGGCAATTAAGAGATAAGACCAATGATGTGACCGTTTGCAACTACTCAGCCTATATTTACTCATTATACCCTATATCTTCTCATCCTCATCCCTTTTTTAATCATAATCGACAAGGAAAAGGTAACATTCTCTCTCTAATTTTCATACTCATCTTCATCCTCTTTCTCCGGCGAAAAATTCAGGTGACCAAATGCCGAGACAAACAAGATCTAGTTTAGGTGACTCGGCTCCCACATTCATCCAACAGAACCATCTCCAAGAACCGGAGAAGGAAATATGTACCTTCGATAGTGCCCACCTGTCGGCCTTAAAATCCTCCGGTATCTTCTCGGAAGGAACCGTATTTAGACCGTTTGACCGGGAAATCCGGTCAGATATGGTCTCCAGCGAGTGGATATGCTTCAGTGCTTTCCCTTTTACCCTAGGGCTACAATTCCCCTTTCCGGACTTCATCACCGAATTCTTTAATATCACAAAAATCTCTTTTAGCCAAACAATGCCAATGCTCTGGCGTGTTTTATCTATTCTTGACCAGATGAAGAGAAACCACATTCCCGATCTTTCCGTTCATGATCTCCCCCTAGCTTACAAGCTTAGATGCCATGGATCATGTAGATTTCTGTTTTATTCTACTTCCGGTGACCCATTGATACTTCGTGCCACCAGGAACGAGGATGGTTGGTAATCCAAGTTTTTCTTTGTAAAAAGGGACTCAATCCCTGGTGGAACGGAATATCCGGTACAATGGTTGAAAAAGGGTAGGATTTAGGGTTTAAGGATGATCCTGCCTCTTATCCTGCTTCATACCCTGAACTGACCAACTTTATTTTCTCTGTTGTGCATGCAGCTGATTTCAGGAAGATTGCACCTCCTCTTGCTGATTCTCAAAAAAGAATAGACGCCATCAAACTCCTTCCAGAGGCAGAGAGAAGCTTCAACCCATCTCCACCAACTCCAAGCCCTCTTTCAAGTGCAAACATGTCTGGTAAGGATCCTGCAAGATATCCTGTACATACATGTTTTTATTTGATATTCTTAGGAGAAAAGTTTACTCCCTGTGTGCAGACTCCAGCAAGGTTCCAGTCTATCTAGATCTCGACGAGCTTGACAGCTACCCAACTCCAGCCACGGTCAAGAAAGAAACCCCTGCTGCCACCAGCTCCAAGCCGCTTCCGGCTCCCAAGGCTAATCCAAGAACTCGTGCTTCCACAGCAAAAAAGAGGAAAGGTCTTGAAGTCAATGCTCCAGGTTCAGAAGGGTTCTCCTATGATGAACTCAGCTTCTCTGACTCCTTAGAGCCAATGACATCCTTCCTCAACAAGGTAATATCCTCATACATATCCTGCACGTATACCCTGCACATATATCCTGATAGGATATCCTGGTTAATATATTCTGGCTCATACCTGAAATTGATATGCAGGGCCTCCAGCATTTGCTCCACATATACAATGATGCTTGTGGTACCGCTGCACTCCATGAGGCCAGGATCAAACAGCTTGAAAGCACCGTTGCTGACCAAGGTGCCATTGCCGAAGCGAAGACCCGGCACTACGAGGGCATGCTGAAGAAGGTCACCCAAGATGCTGAGCTCAAACTTGCCACCATTCAAATGGATCATGAACAAGCCATGGTCTCTTTCCGGGAGGGAATCAAGGCTTCTGCTATCGTCTCCCTGCTACAAGCACGCATCAAGATGGCCTACGAGGCCAAGGAGACGGGCCTTGTATGTCCATCCTGGCCGGTTGAATCCTGGGTGGCCAAGCTGAAGGAGCTCGGAGGCAAAGCTGTGCCACTCCCTGCTGAAGCCGGTGAATCTTCCAAGTCAACGGAGGTGGTGATCCAGGCTGGAGACAAAAAGGATACTGGAGCAGATGCTGGGACGGATGCTGGTGAGGATGCTGCTCAGGATGCTGGTGCTGAGAAGTCGGAGAAGGTTGGAGAAGATGCCGCTATGTGAGGGCATTCAGGTGGGCGATGACGGATATACGTGCCAAGGCCAGAGCCCACCTTTTTAAATTTGAATGTTGGTCTGTAATCCCTTAAACAATTTACTTTTCTGCATTTGAACAATTTACATTTCCTGCATGCCTTTTGAACAATACAATAGTTGGAGGTGGATGGGTCTCGGTTTGAGACGAAACCTTCAACTGTTGGGTAAATATGGTAAGGAACTACTAGTGCTCTTAGTGGATGGGCCTTGTTTTGAGGTGAAACTAAGAGCACATCTTTTGGTATGTTAATAATATAACTTCTCTTTTGACTTTATTATTGTTATTATTGGTGTACAAATTTTACTTATGAAAATCGTTATGTTTGAATATTTTTTAAGAATATTACGGGAATGCATTCTGGAAATATCCTGACAAGTATTCTTACAGATATCCTGGTCAGGATATCGTCATATAACTTAGAAGACTTAAATCATTTGAAAAAAGGAGAGATCATACCAAAGACTCTTAGAGAATCAATTCCAATCTTCCATCTTGGGAATGTCCCCAGTGCAAACTTATAAACTTGGATCCATCCTTCGAGTAGTATAATATATGTCCCCTGTGTACAACACAAAAACACAAATGTGTTCACAGTTTGGCTTGACTAAATTTCAAACACCCCGAGGTAAAACTTTTGATATCCTGAAATGAATCCTTAGCATACTGGGGATAAACCCTTAATATCCTGGGGATAAACCCTGATTTTCATGCGCTACAGGCGAGAGTGTATAAACTCTAAATCTTAGAAAGGTGAAAACCTTTAAACCTTAGAGAGTATGAAAATACCCTTTCGTGAGAGAGGGTGATCAATCCTCATATACCTTTAGGATCCAGGATATAGCCAATAGTAACGAAATTGTCAGCCACTTTTACATGAACTGGTCCCGCTACCTTGAACTATACCTAGATAACTTGCGCTCCAGGCGAGGTGTTTAAACCCAATTCGAAAGAAAGGTGAATACCTTTAAACCTTTGAAGGGATCAAGATCCCTTAAACGTGAGAGAGGGGGCCAATCCTCTAATCTTTCGAGTTATCCTGAGTGCATATCCTGGAGCTATATCCTGAAACATATGCTGCAAAACAACTGTAAACTAAGGTGGGTGTTAGCTTGGCTAACACCCCTCCGATGCTTAAGTCAGTATTGGGTTCAAGATAATAAACAAATATATTTAAAAGAGATAGAATACATACCATATTGAGATAGAAATTAAATTCTATTCTTACTTGAAATAGAGCTTTAAATGTATTGCATTCCAGGATCTCGGTAGCATATCCCCTTCCATATTCCTGAGTCTATACGCTCCTTTCCCTGCTTCTGATTCAACTTCATATGGTCCTTCCCATTTTGGAGCTAGCTTGCCATCGGCAGGATTAGTGGTATTTTGAAAAGCCTTTCTTAGCACCCAATCGCCTACTCGAAATCTCCTAGTCCTTATATTCTTGTTATATGCTCTGGATATTCTTTGTTGATATGCTGCCATCCTTAGCCTTGCTGCGTCTCTTTTTTCATCTATAGTATCCAAATCTTGAAACAAGGCTTCAGGATTCTGTTCAGGATTCTGTAGGATAGATCTTGCAGTAGGTATCGTCATTTCCATTGGAATCATCGCTTCTGCTCCAAATACCAAGGAAAATGGGGTTTGTCCTGTTGCATTCTTTACCGTTGTCCTATCAGCCCACAAAACAAAGGGTAATTCTTCCGCCCATCTTCCTTTTTTGGCTCCAAGCCTCTTCTTTAAGTTATTGACTATTATCTTGTTCGAGGATTCAGCTTGTCCATTCGCTTGTGGATGCACCGGAGTAGACGTGATCATTTTGATTCCCCAATTCTTGCAAAAGTCAGTAGTCCTCTTGCTTATAAACTGGGACCCATTATCACAGATGATTTCAGCTGGTACCCCAAACCTAGTCAGGATATTCCTCTTTATGAAGGATACTACTTCTTGGTCTCTAACTTGAACAAATGCTTCAGCTTCAACCCACTTAGAGAAATAATCCGTCATTGCTAGCATAAAGACCTTTCCTCCCGGAGCTTTTGGTAACTTCCCCACTATGTCCATCCCCCATTTCATGAATGGCCAAGGGGAAGCTACAGGATATAATGGTTCAGCTGGTTGATGTAGTATGTTACTATGCCTTTGACATGCATCACATCTTCGAGCATATTCTACAGCATCTTTCCTCATCGTTGGCCAATAATATCCTGTCCTTAACACTTTCGAGAACAATGATCTGCCCCCAGTATGATTACCACAATCCCCTTCATGTATATCCTGAAGTACTTCTTTGGCTTCAGGATCCTCCAAGCACCTCAAATATGGTCCTGCAAGAGATTTCTTGTATAACACATCATTTATAATAGTGAATCGTGATACCTTCATCCTAAATGCCTTAGGATTTTCATCTCCGGGGATGTGTCCTTCCTTGAGATATCTCACAATTGGAACCGTCCAGGATTCAGGATCCTCTTCAGGATACCCCGATCCAGGATCCTGAATACGCGTTACTTCTTTATCCTGAGGATTCGTTGCAGGATACAAGATATGTAATATGGATATTTGGGTCCCTTCTGGTATCCTGATCGATGAACCCAAATTTGCTAAGGCATCTGCTTCAGCATTATCCTCCCTTGGTACCTGTTCAAGTGTAAAAGCATCGAAATATCATGCTAATTTTTTGAGAATATCGAGGTATTCGATTAATTTCTCACCCTTAACTGTATAGGATCCATTAAAATGGTTAGTAATTAACAAAGAGTCAACATATACTTGCAAATTCTTGATACTCATATTCTTAGCCAACTCTAATCCTGCAATTAAAGCCTCATACTCTGCTTCATTATTAGTAGCAGGGAACTCACACCTAATAGCCTGGGGTAATATGTCCCCCTGTGGCGATTTTAGTAGTATTCCTAATCCTACTCCTCTTATATTAGATGCACCATCAGTATATAATGTCCATGATCCTGAGGATTCTCCTAACTGTTGGACTTCTAGGTCTACCTCATCCTGAATGTCACTACTGAAATCAGCCACAAAGTCAGCTAAAGCCTGAGACTTTATAGCATTTCTAGGTTCATATACTAAATCAAAAGCACTCAACTTTACTGACCATTTGGCCATCCTGCCTGACATCTCTGGTTTCCTAAGCACATTCTTAACAGGATAATTTGTTTTAACATGAATCCTATGTGTCTCAAAGTAATGTCTAAGCTTCGTTGATGCCATAACTAATGCTAGTATCAATTTCTCTAAATGAGAATACCTAGTTTCAGCATTTAATAAACTTTTACTAACATAATAAACAGGATATTGCTGACCTTCATGATCCTTTACAAGGACGGCACTTACAGCGTTTCCTGATACTGCGAGGTATAGGGACAGTGGTTCACCATTCTCAGGCTTCATCAGCAAAGGTGCAGTGGTAAGATATTGCTTCAAATCCTGCAGGGCTGCTTCATGCTTTTCACCCCATTCAAATTTCTTATTCTTCTTCAGGATATCATAAAACTCTTTGCATTTCTCTGAAGATCTTGAAATAAATCTATTTAATGCTGCCACTCTCCCTGTCAATCGTTGAACATCTTTCATATTTGTGGGTGACTTAATATCCAAGATGGCTTTAATCTGTTCCGGGCTCGCATCTATTCCTCTTTTGGTCACCATATATCCTAGAAATTTTCCTGCCCCCACTCCGAAGTGACACTTAGCAGGATTTAGCTTCATGTTATATTGGTCCAGGATATCAAATGCTCCTTTAATATCCTGGAGGTGATCCTGGGCTTTCTTTGATTTTACCACCATATCGTCAATGTATACCTCCATGGTGTCCCCCAGCTTGTCTTTGAACATCATATTTACCAATCTCTGATATGTTGCACCTGCATTTTTCAAACCAAAAGGCATAGCCGTATAACAATAAATACCTGTTGGTGTCATGAAGGCACTATCCTCCTGGTCAGAGGGTTCCATTTGAATCTGTTGAAATCCTGAGGATGCATCCATGAAGGCTAACATTTCGTGCCCAACAGTAGCATCCACCATTGCATCAATGTGAGGAAGAGGAAATGGGTCTTTAGGACAAGCCTTGTTCAAATCTGTGTAGTCTACATAGACTCTCCATTTCCCATTTTTCTTCTGTACCACAACTACGTTTGCTAGCCATCTTGGAAATTTAACTTCTCTGATCATCCTCGACTTCAATAATCTTTCAACTTCCTCTTGGATAATCGTGTTCCGCTCAGGGGCAAATTTCCTTCTTTTTTGTTGAACAGGCTTGAATGATTCATCAATCCCAAGCTTGTGAGTGATAATGTCTTTGGATATGCCTGTCATATCCTCATGTTTCCATGCAAACGTTGACATCCTGCATTTCAAAAAGTTAGTTAACTGTTCTTCAATATCCTTAGGGATATTGGTTCCTACGAGCACCGAGATATCAGGATTATCCTGATCCAGGATAATTTTCTTCACATCCTGCTCCGGATCCTCCATGATATCCTGGGCCCGCATCTTTAATTGCTATGCTGCACTAGGCTTGGTTGAGGATTTCATCGAGGATGAGTAACATTCTTTCGCCTCCTGTTGATCACTTTCAACCTTGACGACTCCCCAAGGGGTAGGGATCTTGATGCATTGGTGATATGTTGATGGCACAGCCTTCATATCGTGAATCCATGGTCTTCCCAGTATGATGTTATAGCAGGATAGAGAATCCATCACACAAAAACGTTGTATCGAGTTGACTCCATCAACATATACTGGTAATTTTATCTCTCCCACTGTGTTCCTAGCCTCTCCACTGAACCCAACAAGCACGGTGGACTTTGAAGTGATATCCATTGGAGATACATTCATTCTCTTCAGAGTCTCTAGTTGGATTATATTGACGGAGCTGCCATTATCAACTAATATCCTGCGTACAAAATGATTAGCGACATATAATGTTATTACCAGAGCATCATGATGAGGATCCTGAACAGTATCCCTGTCATCAGCATCAAATGTGATCACTTTGTCAGTTGTAAGGGTGGCCATCCTAACAGGTTTGTCTCCTCTTTCAGCTTTAGCTTCCTTTGCATGTCTCTTTGCTGCTGAATACGAAGTCCCACAAATATCGGATCCTCCCGAAATGAAGTTGATTATTTTAGCATCCGTGGGAGGTGAGGCTGCTCGTTCAGGATCCTTCTCAGTATCCTGACCCTTATTCTTCTTTCTTCCTAAGAGATCTTTCAGATACCCCTTGCTCAGAAGATAGCTTATTTCTTTCCTTAGGGCAATGCAATCCTCGGTCACATGTCCGAAATCTTCGTGGAAGGCACCCCATTTTGACTTATCTTTCCAATCAGCTTTTTGTTGATTCTTTCGAGGCCACCTAGCCTTGTCTCCTAAACCCTGCATGGCATACATCAATTCAGGAATGTTAACAGAAAAGCAATATTCAGATAATTCAGGATATTCTTCAGGATCCTCGTCTTCGACAGCATTCACTTTCTTATTTTCATTTCTACCATATGGCTTAGGGCGATATGGCTTAAACGAGGATTCTGACTTCCTGTTAGTTGTCTCATAGGTGTTGGATGAGTTCATCCTCTCTTGCATCTTTCTGTCATCCTCCAACCGAATATATATTAGGGCCCTGTTTCGAGCTTCATCCAAGTTCCTTCATGGGTTCATTACAAGGACTTGGTAGAATTGAGAATCTTTTTGTAGCCCCATCTTGAAAGCTTGCACAGCTGTTGCAACATCAAGATGCGGAATGTCTAAGGATTCCCGGCTGAACTTGTTCACATAATCCCTTAGGGATTCTTGAGGCCCCTTTGTTATCCTGTAGAGGTCACTTGTTAGTTTTTCAAAGCTTCTACTACAAGAAAACTGACTATTAAACAAATTCACTAAGTGAGCAAATGATGTAATCGAATGAGGAGGAACGTTTAAGAGCCATTTCAAGGCTGATCCTGTTAAGGTAGAGCCAAAACCCTTGCACAAGCATGCTTCCTTGAGCTCCGGAGGGATAGGGTTAATCTCCATCCTTTCCCTATACTGGGCAATATGCTCCTCAGGATCCGTATTTCCGTCATAAAGCTTCATGTTGGGGGTTTGAAATCTCTTTGGAATCTCAGCATCACAGATAGGATATGCGAAGCGGGATATCCTGTGGCTATCTTGGGACACCTCCGGGATCGGCTGGACCACTCCAGGTACACTGGATATCATGTCCTTCAACTTCTGAAGCTCCCTAGTAAATGCTGATGTTACACTTGTATCCTGCAAAGATCCACTATTGTTAGTAGCATGAATATTATTATTATTCGACACGTTACCCGTCGGAGGATTTTGCACATATCCTGAAGCATATCCTGAACTCCTCATGGTTGACATCCTGATAGAGGAGGGTATTTCAGGAGTATGATTCTGAGGAAGGCTGGGCACAATATTCCCCCTATTATCCTCAGTGTACACGGCTGAACTAAAGTTTAGAGTTCTGGGTTGTAGTGGAGTGACGATATCCTCAGCAGATCTGCTCGAACCAGACTTCAAGAGTTGTATTTCCCTCAACAGCATTTGGTTTGTTTCCTGTTGCTGCCTCATTTGTTCCTGCACACTTCCAAATAAGGTTAAAATTTCATCATTAGAAGCTAAAATGGGAGCAGATCCCTGAACACTCCGAGTAGGGATACTATCCTGAGGTTATGAAGAGGTTGGCATTCTTGGAGGAGGTGGTGGAAGCACCGAACCGGTAGTAGCAGAAGTCATAGCAGGCACAGTAGAGGAGCTCATGTTTGATCTTGAGGCCATTGTAGACAATGTGGCAAAAATTTTTGAAAATAGAAAACCGATTAGCGATTTCACAAAATTTTTTAGTAAAGAGAGCACCACTTGCCCCACGGTGGGCGCCAAATTGTTTTGGTCAAAAATTACCGAAACAATTAAGTGATCAAATTAGTTAAGTGAGGTAGTGTGCTAAAAAATGTGTTGAAAATATGTTGGTTGAGTTATTTGGAAAAACAGTATTCAGGATACGGCTCAGGATATTGAGCTGTATCTATGATCAAACAATGAGCAAAAAGTAAAGAAAGTGACACGAGATATACGAGGAAAGCCCTTGATCAATCTAGATCACCAGCATAAAACCTCGGGAGCTGACAATCGCAGCTGCCTTGTTCTTCTTATTACTTTAAACTTCAGGATACAGTGCAGGATATAGACCAGATCGCTAAGTGTTACAAAGCTTTTGAATGAAAGAGAAAATTGCTAGAGAGCGAGTGTAAGAGTGTAGTGACTGTAAACGTGATGTCCTATTCGATCTGGTATACCCAACTATTTATAGTAACAAATTACAAAGAATAATTCCTATAAATATGGGATACTCCGAATATTCCATTGTAAACGTTGTAGACCGAGTAATACGGGACCAACGTCTTTATTCGAACGGCTTGGACCGAGTCTTCCGCGAAATAATTCCTTGTGAACGTTTCTAGCTTCCAACCCACGTACCTGCACATAATCCGTTAGTTATCCTGAGGATACCATTCAGGATGTTACCAATATCCCAAATCAGCATCCCGGATGTGAACAGATATCATGTAACCAACATGTAATTCAAGATATTTCCCAGGATATGGGCTCAGAATTTCGCCCATAACACTAAGGTTTTGAGATTTTCATGTCACTAAGTTTGGATAGTCGCCAGTGAGGGCCATACTCCAGTTTACACACGATCCTTTGGGCTTGTCCCCAGTTATCCTTTGGGCTTGTCCCCAGTTATCCTTTGGGCTTGTCCCCAGTTATCCTTGGGGCTTGTCCCCAGTTATCTTTTGGGCTTGTCCCCAGTATATTGGGCTTGTCCCCAGAATTGTTGGGCTTGTCCCCAGTTACTAACTCTTATCTTATATTGGCTTAGTCCCAAGTTGTATCCTATTTCAAGTTTTTGGAGACAAACGACCAAGGATCCTTGATCCTTACCTTCTACTAAGGTTTGTCTTTTGGTTATCCTGATTATAAGTGTTAAAGGTTAGGATCCTAACTTGGATTCTCAGGTATGATCCTTAACTATTTTGATTTTATTCATTATTCATCTGAGTAACCCTTATCCTTTGACAACTGAACTTATGATCCTTAAAATATACTACTTTTCGGAACTTGTCGACTTTAGGATATGTGATCCTTGATCATATCCTAAACTTTTTGAGGATATTTATTAAGTTTTTCTTTACTTGATAAGTTTAGACAAAATGTATGTCACAACAATTGAAAAGTAAAGTACTAGCAAGGATAGTAACATGGGAGATAGCCAAAAAGTTAAAGTTATTTTATTCACAAAAGATTAAACCCTTTAAGGTTGTCAAAATTGCCAACCCACGTTTCTACCAGCAAAACGTGGCCCGTCCGCATGGGTTGGCAAAGGGTGTCCATTGTTTACGGGTCTTTGTAGTGCAGGAAATAAAAGACGGAAGGATAACGAGTGGCTTCATCCCCCAAACAGAGGATCCCTCCACCACTTATTATCCTACCTATTGTCTGAGGATCCTTGATCCATAAACCTAGTAACTATTGTTCAAGATACAACCCATCATTGTTCAACAAAAACATCATAACCAAACAACCAAACTTAAAAAAAATGGGCTCCGGTTATGTCTAGAAGTGTCCATCATCACCCATTCATGCAACTTACACCTTCGCTGCATCACCTTCACCAGCATCACCTGCTTCTCCACCCTGATCCTTGCCGCTGTTGGTCGCCTCAATTGCCAGAACCTCATTAGCCTTTTCTTCGTCCTCCAACTCAGCCAGCCTAGCCTTCCAGCCCTCCATGTCCCAGTTGCTCCTGTCAAAATTAGGATCCTGAGCTTCTTGGGCCATCTGCAACTTGGTTTTGTACATGGCAATGGCAGCGGAGACTTTAGCATCCTCCATGATCTCGTGCTTCTCATAGTCAGCATTGATCTGAGCTGCAACCGCCTGAGTTTTGGCATCATTGAGGTCCTTTTCGAGGGAGGCAATCTTGTGATCCTTGAGCACCACCACTTTTTGGAGGTCAGAGTATTTCTCCTCAATCTCTTCGACGTTCCCAACATAGTCTCGGATTTCAGTAAATTTCTGCAAAAGAAAGGATACAATTCAGGATCCCTTATCCTCAGTATGGAAGGATCATGTGCAAGAATCATATTCGAGGATCAGTTATTCTTACATCAGCAACATATTCCTCGAACTGATGCTGGATCAGGGGCAGACCCTCAAGGGTACCAGCGGCCTTCCTTTTCTTTCCACCTCTTCCCTTTGAAGTGGTTGCCTTGGGGACTATGACGGAGGGGCTAGCAGCAGACTTTTTCTTTCCGGATCGGACGGTGTCGAGATCAGTGACACTAAAGCGAGAAGCAGACTTTGATGACTTTCCAGCACCTACACACCCAAAACAGATAAGTATCCTTATCCCATTTCTATTTAACTATTTATTTAAACATTTAATTATGCAAAAAACAGGATACTTACTTGACATTGTTACAGAACCTGAGGATACTTCTTGAGAATCCTGGGTATTGGCTTGAAATGACCTTGTTTTAGGATCAAGTTTTCTAAAAGCAGCAAGCCTCTCCTTGGTGGCAGGTGATGGTATAATGTGCGAAACAGAGATAGCTGTACAAAAAAAAAAAAAAAAAAAAAAACATGTTATTGAGCCTCATCAGAACCAAGCTTATTCGGTGATCCTTCTAAGGATCCTCTATCCTACCATGGGTGGTCCACTTCCTTGGCAAATCCTTTCCGTTTGGGATGGTATCCCTCCTAACAAAAAAGAACCGCCTTTTCCAGTTGGTATCATTTTTAGTGGTTTTGAGGATGGGGTGTTCTTCAAAGGGTTTGTGTTTGAATAAATATCGATGGGATCCGTGGCTCACTAGATTGTACATCTCTGCCAACTCCGACATTCCCAGATCAATGCCTTCTTGCTCAATGATTCTTTCAAGGGTGATCAAAACCCTCCACATCATTAGCATAGCTTGAATATAGGAGATGCTGGTGAGGGAGAAGAAAGACTGGGTGAATTCAGGGAAAGGATACGAGTATCCTATTGTGAATGGAGTGACCGGGAAAGCTACCCAGGTTTCGGAAATGAAATCGCTCAGAATGGTGGGGTCAAAGGCTTTGAAAACGGTACTCGCCGGAAAACAATGGCGGATTTTGTCTATCTGTGGATCAGTGAAGCAACATCATTCTTTCATGGAGTCTTCGATGATCCCCTGGCTCTTAAGAGGACTATCTTTTGTGTGATCCTTAGCCGGAGAGGATCTTAGCATCATCTTGGTCATGATGGTAGAGAAGAAGATGAATGGAGAAAGAAAACGTAAAGGGAGAAGAGGAAGAGAGATACTTGCTTGATCTTCGAATGTGGATTTAAAGGGAGTCTCTCTTGAATTTAAATGCAAATTGATCCCTATCCCTAACTTCAATTTATAATGATGATTTTGCAGGATAGTCACCTCAATGACGTCATGTTAGCAACGGCTAGTCAGGATTCAACGGCTATATATCCGTTAGTTGGTTACGGATAAGAACGAGAAAATATAACTCGTTAATTTACAAATTACTCCTTATATTTTGGGGGCAATTGTTAGGAGAGGATTTTCCAATGATCAGTGATCCTCAATTACTGTTGGGCTTAGTGATCCTCACTTCTGTTTGAATTAGTGAACCTCAGAAGTATTGCAGGATCAGGATCATGGATCATCGTAAGGATCCTTATACTAACGATTGTCTGCTTTGAATATGAAGTTGTTTTGCAGGAGTACGAGCTTGGACTTGGTCTTGGCGATATTCCTGGAGCATATTCCATACTTATTCCGCACGTGCTTAACTAAAGTGGACATTATGGAGTTCGTGGAGGACTTGCACCAAATGCGGAAAGTTTGTTAGCTTAGATATTTTCCATTTTTAAAGGGGATAGCGAGCTAAATAGAAACACTTGGCTATTTTTAGCTTAACACACACACTCGCAAATGCTCTCACTAGCTCTTGACAATTCACTTGGTGATTACACACTTTTTTACACATTACACTATAGTGATCCTTGTAATTAGCTCGCTATCATCCGAAGTTGTAATACATTTCTTGTTTAATCTGAGTTGGTGATCGGTAGTTTCCATCACCCGAGGTTTTTTATGCCGGAGATCATTCATTGATTAAGGGATTTTTCCTCGTATAAATCTTTGTGTCACTTGTTCATTTCATTTCTGAGTGATCCTTAGTATTGTTCATTGATTCAAGCATCACACCTCACAACAGAAAGTTTGGTTGCATTATCATTGCTTGATTTTTGACCAAAACAATAAGGATCCCTATTATCCATATCCTGACCCCTGCTATCGAGGATCATGTAGCTATGGAGATAGGAGAAGATTCTGCAATCATCCCTAGTGATGATACTCAATCTCATTCAGGATCATGGATCCTCCCAATCATGAGATACATACAACATGGAGAGATTCCTACAGGAGAAAATCCTAGGGCTTTCAAAATCAAGGTATCTCAATTTACAATATTGAATAATATGTTGTATAAACGATCTCTTGCAGGTCCATATCTAAGATGCATTGAGGATCCTGAAATCCAAGAAGTCCTAAAGGATTTCCATGAAGGAGATTGTGGAAACCACACTGGGGGCAGAGCATCGTTCTCAAGGATCCTGAGGACAGGATACTATTGGCCTACTATGAAGAAGGATGCTATGGAATATGCCAAGAAGTGTGATCCTTGTCAGAGACACAGTAATATCCTTCACCAACCAGCAGAACTTTTGCATCCTATATCCTCTTCTTAGCCATTTATGAGATGGGGAATGGATATAGTTGGTAAGCTTCCTAAGGCACCTGGTGGAAAAGTATTTATGCTTGCTATGACTGATTACTTCTCCAAGTGGATAGAGGCTGAAGCCTTTGCTCAAGTCAGAGAAAAGGAAGTTATATCCTTTATTAAAAGAAACATTATTACTAGATTTGGTATCCCTTCTGAAATTGTTTGTGATAATGGATCCCAATTTATTGGGAATAGAACTACTAACTTTTGTGACAGCTGGGGGATTAAGATGATAACATCAACACCAGTCCACCCACAAGCTAATGGTCAGGCAGAATCATCCAACAAGATCATCATCAACAATTTGAAGAAAAAGCTTGGATCCAAGAAGGGAAAGTGGGCAGAAGAACTACCTTATGTACTATGGGCTGATAGGACAACTCCCAAAAATGCCACTGGCCAGACTCCATTTTCTTTGGTATTTGGGGCAGAATCAGTGATCCCTACAGAGATGGTGGTTCCAACCGCAAGAACAAGAATTCGTGATCCTGAAGAAAATGCTGAAAACTTGGTTCAAGACTTGGATACTATAGAAGAACTCAGGGATTTGGCAAGGATAAGGATGGCTAGTTATCAACAAAGGATGGCTGAAGCCTACAACAAAAATGTCAGGATCAGGAAATTCCAAGTTGGTGATATGGTATTAAGGAAAACATTTCAGAATACCACCAATCCTGCTGATGGAAAGCTAGCACCAAAGTGGGAAGGCCCTTACTTGATTGAAGCTGAGGCAGGAAAGGGGGCATATCGATTGCTAACAATGGAAGGTTATTTGCTACCAAGAGCTTGGAACGCTGTCCACTTGAAGAAATACTTCATGTAATGAGGATCCATGATCCTTACATGACTAGTATCCTTGAAGGATCCTTACAGGAAAGATGATCCTCATTTTGGTAATGATCTAATCTCAAACTATTTCATTCATTAATTATCTTATATAGGATAAGGATCCTGTATCCTTTATCCTCCTTTTACTTGATTCTGAGTTTTGAAGGTTCAGGTATCCTTAACAAAAGATCGAGTATCCACAGAAGTATCCAGTTATTTGGGCTTGACCCCAGTTATTTGGGCTAGTCCCCAGTTTGGGCCTGTCCCCAGTTTCGCCAGTAGCGCACGATGATCCTGGTATAGTTCATGGCAATGGGACCAGTACTCGCTTTAGGGGCTGACAATTTCATTGTACTGGCTATATTCAGGATCCTACGTATAATGGTAGACGTACCATACATCCATTCCTAAGGTTTCTAACGTTTTCACGTTAGCTAAGGTTTTGGCATTTTCATGTCACTAAGTTTGGATAGTCGCCAGTAAGGGCCATACTCCAGTTTACACACGATCCTTTGGGCTTGTCCCCAGTTATCCTTTGGGCTTGTCCCCAGAATTGTTGGGCTTGTCCCCAGTTACTAACACTTATCTTATATTGGCTTAGTCCCAAGTTGTATCCTATTTCAGGTTTTTGGAGATAAACGACCAAGGATCCTTGATCCTTACCTTCTACTAAGGTTTGTCTTTTGGTTATCCTGATTATAAGTGTTAAAGGTTAGGATCCTAACTTGGATTCTCAGGTATGATCCTTAACTATTTTGATTTTATTCATTATTCATTTGAGTGACCCTTATCCTTTGACAACTGAACTTATGATCCTTAAACTATATTACTTTTCAGAACTTACCGACTAAAGAATATGTGATCCTTGATTATATTCTAAACTTTTTGAAGATATTTATTTACTTAATAAATTCAGACAAAATGTATATCACAACAATTGAAAAGTAAAGTACTAACAAGGATAGCAACACGGGAGATAGCCAAAAAGTTAAAGTTATTTTATTCACAAAACGTTAAACCCTTTAAGGTTGTCAAAATTGCCAACCCACGTTTCTACCAGCAAAACGTGGCCCGTCCACATGGGTTGGCAAAGGGTGTCCATTGTTTACGGGTCTTTGTAGTGCAGGAAATAAAAGACGGAAGGATAACGAGTGGCTTCATCCCCCAAACAGAGGATCCATCGACCACCCATTATCCTGCCTATTGTTCAAGGATCCATGATCCTTCACCCTAGAAACTATTGTCTAAAGTTATTACAACCCAAGATTGTTTCAAAACACCATAACCAAAATAAAACTACCAAATTCTAAAATATGGGCTCCGGCTACGTCTAGAAATGTCCTTCATCGCCCATTCTTGCAGCTTACAACTTTGCTGCATCACCATCTCCTTCAGCTCCAGCATCCTCCACATGATCCTTGACTCCACTGCTGCCAGCCTCGAGTGCTAGGACCTCTTCAGCCTCTTCTTCGTCGTCCAGCTCAGCCAACCTAGCCTTCCAGCCCTCTATGTCCCAGTTGCTCTTGTCAAAGTCAGGATCCTGAGCTTCTTGGGCCATCTGCAACTTGGTTTTATACATAGCAATGGCAGCGGAGACTTTAGCATCATTGGTGATCTCATTCTTCTCCTGATCAGCAGTGATATGAGCTAGGACAAGTTCCCTCTTCACCAGATTGACGTCGTTTTCAAGGGAGGCAATCTTCTGATCCTTGGCCAACATCATCTTTTGGAGGTCCAGGCACTTTAGCTCAACCTCTTCAACATTGCCCACGTAGTCCTCGATTTCAGCAAATTTCTGCAAAAAGACAATGTAAAGCTTAGGATAATATGATCCTCAAGTGGGCAGGATAATTAAGCTAGGTCAGTGATCCTTACCTCAGCAAAGTACTCAAGGAACTGATGGCGGATCAGAGGCAGGCCTTCAAGGGTGTCGGTAGTCTTCCTTTTCTTACCACCCTTGCCCTTAGAAGTGGTTGCCTTGGGGATCGTGACAGTTGGACTGGCAGCAATATTCTTCTATGAGGATCGGACAGTGTCAAGGTCAGTGACACTGAATTTAGAGGCAGATCTTGAAGATTTTCCAGCACCTACACATCCAAAACAGATAAGTATCCTTATTTCATTTTAATTTAAGCATTTAATTACATATAAACATGGATACTTACTTGACATCGTGACAGAACCTGAGGATACCTCTTGAGAATCCTGGGTATTTGCTTTAAATGATCTTATTGTAGGATCAAGTCTCCGGAAAGCAGCAAGCCTTTCCTTCGTGGCAGGTGTTGTAATAAGGTGTGCGACAGTAATAACTGCAAAATAGAGACAAAAGGATGTTAGTGATCCTTAAACAAAAACAAGGTCATCTGGTGATCCTTCTCAGGATCCTCTATCCTACCATGAGTGGTCCATTTTCTAGGCAGATCCTTTCCATAAGGGATAGAATCCCTTCTGACAAAGAAGAATCGCCGTTTCCAGTTGGTGTCATTCTTAGAGGCTTTGAAGATGGGGTGTTCTTCGCCAAGTTTATGTTTGAGTAGATATCAGTGAGATCCATGGCTCACAAAGTCGTATATCTCTGCAAACTCTGACATTCCCAGATCAATACCTTCACGCTCAATGATTCTTTCAAGGGTATACAAGACCCTCCAGATCATTGGCATTGCTTGGATGTAGGAGATGCCGGTGAGAGAGAAGAAGGATTGGGTGAAATCAGGAAAAGGATACGAGTATCCTATCGTAAATGGGGTGACCGGAAAAGCTACCCATGTTTCAGAAACAAAGTCACTTAGAATGGTGGGATCAAATGATTTGAAATCGGTGTTTGCCGGAAAGCAATGTCGGATCCTGTCTATCTGTGGATCGGTAAAGCAGCATCTTTCTTTCGCAGAATCTTTGATGATCCCTTGGGACTTCAAGGGACTGTCCTTTTTATGATCCTTAACCGGTGAAGACCTCAGCAACATCTTGGTCATGAAGATGGTGGAAAACAAGAAACAGAATTGAAAAGATGAAGAGAGAAAGGAAAGAGAAATACCAGATCAAGTCTTCGGATGAGGATTTAAAGAGGAAACGCACGAATTTAAATGCACTCTAACCCTTATCTCTAACTTCAATTTATAATGATGATTTTGCAGGATTGTCATTTCAATGACGTCAGAATTAGCAACGGATAGTTCGATTACAACGGCTATATATCCGTTAGTTGGTTACGGATAAGAACGAGAAAATATAACTCGTTATTTTACATTTTTACTCCTTATATTTTGGGGGCAATTGTTAGGGGAAGATTTTCCAATGATCAGTGATCCTCAATTACTGTCAGGCTTAGTGATCCTCAATTCTATTGAATTAGTGATCCTCAAAAGTTATTGTGGGATCAGGATCATGGATCATCATAGTGATCCTTACACTAACGATTGTCTACTTTGAATATGAAGTTGTTTTGCAGGAGTACGAGCTTGGACTTGGTCTTGGCGATATTCCTGGAGCATATTCCATACTTATTCCGCACGTGCTTAACTGAAGTGGACGTTATGGAGTTCGTGGAGGACTTGCATGAAATGCGGACAGTTTGTTATCTTAGATATTTTCCATTTTTAAAAGGGGATAGCGAGCTAAATAAAAACACTTGGCTATTTTTAGCTTAACACACACACTCGCAACTGCTCTCACCAGCTCTTGACAATTCACTTGGCGATTACACACTTTTTTGCTCATTACACTATAGTGATCCTTGTAATTAGCTCGCTATCATCCGAAGTTGTAATACATTTCTTGTTTAATCTGAGTTGGTGATCGGTAGTTTCCATCACCCGAGGTTTTTTATGCCGGAGATCATTCATTGATCAAGGGCTTTTTCCTCGTATAAATCTTTGTGTCACTTGTTCATTTCATTTCTGAGTGATCCTTAGTATTGTTCATTGATTCAAGCATCACACCTCACAACAGAAAGTTTGGTTGCATTATCATTGCTTGATTTTTGACCAAAACACTACCCTAGCGGACGGGCCACGGATTGCTGGTAGATGCTTGGGGTAGGTAATTTTGACAACCTTTAGAGGGTTAACCTTTTGTTAAATAAATAAAAGCTTAATCTTTTGACTATCTCATGTGTAGTTATTTTTGTGAATACTTTACCTTTCAATTGTTATGATACATTATGTTTGAATTAATAAGTTAAGAATAATAGATTATGTCAAAAAGTTTAGGATATGATCAAGGATCAAATATTCTATAATCGAAAAATTCAAAAAAGTGATATAACTTAAGGATCATGTATCCTGTTGTCAAAGAATAAGGGTCACTTAGATAAACAAAGAATAAAATTAAGGTGATTAAGGATCATACCTGAGAATCCAAGTTAGGATCCTAAACCTTCAATACTTACAATTAGGATAACCAAAAGACAAACCTTAATAAAAGGTTAGGATCAAGGATCCTTAGTTGTTTAGCTTCAAAAACCTGAAATGGAACATAACTTGGGACTAAGCCAATATAAGAGAAAAGTTAGCAACTGGGGACAAGCCCAACAAACTGGGGACAAGCCCAAAAAACTGGGGACAAGCCCAAAGGATCTTGTGTAAACTGGAGTATGGCCCTCACTGGTGACTATCCAAACTTAGTGACATGAAAATGGCAAAACCTTAGCTAACGTGAAAACGTTAGAAACCTTAGGAACGGATGTATGGTACGTCTACCATTATACATAGGATCCTGAATACAGCTAGTACAATGAAATCGTGTGCTATTGGCGATACTGGGGACAGGCCCAAAAAACTAGGGACTAGCCCAAAAGACTGGGGACAAGCCCAAAAAACTTAGGAGACTTCTGTGGATACTTGATCCTTCGTTAAGGATATACCAATCTTCTGCAAAACTCAGAATCAAGTGAAGGAAGGATAAAGGATCCAGGATCCTTCTCCTTGTAAATAAGTTAATTAAAGAAGTGGATAAATTGAAGTTAAATCATTACCAGGGTGAGGATCATCTATCCTCTAAGGATCCTTCATGGACATCGGACACGGAAATAGTTGAGGATCCTGGACCCTTATTACATGAAGTATCTCTTTAAGTGGACATCATTCAAAGCTCTTGGTAGCAAATCTCCTTCCATTGTTAATAATCGATATGCCCCCTTTCCTGCCTCAGCTTCAATAAGATAGGGACCTTCCCACTTAGGTGCTAATTTGCCATCAGCAGGATTGGTGGTATTTTGGAAAGCTTTCCTCAACACCATATCGCCAACTTGAAACTTCCTGATCCTGACATTCTTGTTATAAGCTCCAACCATCCTTTGTTGATAACTAGCCATTCTTATCCTTGCCAAATCCCTAAGTTCTTCTATGGTATCCAAGTCTTGAACCAAGTTTTCAGCATTTCTTTCAGGATCACGGATGCTTGTTCTTTGCAGTAGGAACCACCATCTCTGAAGAGATCACTGATTCTGCTCCAAACACTAAAGAAAATGGAGTTTGGCCAGTAGCATTATTGGGAGTTGTTCTATCAGCCCATAGCACATAAGGTAACTCTTCTGCCCATTTTCCTTTCTTGGATCCAAGCTTCTTCTTCAAATTGTTGATGATGATCTTGTTGGATGATTCTGCTTGACCATTAGCTTGTGGGTGGACTGGTGTTGATGTTATCATCTTAATCCCCCAGCTGTCACAAAAGTTAGTAGTTCTACTCCCAATAAATTGGGATCCATTATCACAAACAATTTCAGAAGGGATACCAAATCTAGTAATAATATTTCTTTTAATAAAGGATATCACTTCTTTTTCTCTGACTTGAGCAAAGGCTTCAGCCTCTATCCACTTGGAGAAGTAATCAGTCATGGCAAGCATGAACACTTTTCCTCCTGGTGCTTTAGGAAGTTTACCAACTATATCCATTCCCCATCTCATGAATGGCTAAGAAGAGGATATAGGATGCAGGAGCTCTGCTGGCTGATGAAGGATATTGCTATGTCTCTGACAAGCATCACACTTCTTGGCATAATCCACAGCATCCTTCTTCATAGTAGGCCAATAGTATCCTGTCCTAAGGATCCTTGAGAACAGTGCCTGCCCCCAGTGTGATTTCCACAATCTCCTTCATGAAAATCCTTTAGGACTTCTTGAATTTCAGGATCCTCTATGCACCTTAGATATGGACCTGCAAGAGATCGTTTATATAACATGTTATTTAATATTGTAAATTGAGATACCTTGATTTTGAAAGCCCTGGGGTTTTCTCCTGTAGGAATCTCTCCATGTTGTATATATCTCATGATTGGAAGGATCCATGATCCTGAATGAGACTGTGCACTATCACTAGGAACCACTGCAGAATCCTCTTCTATCTCCATAGCTATGTGATCCTGAATAGCAGGAGCCAAAATATGGATGATAGGGATCTTGATATCCTCTGGAATTTTCAATGATGATCCAAGATTGGCCCATGCATCAGCTTCTGCATTCTCTTCCCTAGGTACCTGTGTCAAACTAAAAGAAACAAAAGAGAGTGCCAATTCCTTGACTATCTCTAGGTATTTGATTAGTCGTTCACCTTTAACAGCATAAGATCCATTAAAGTGATTAGTAATTAACAATGAATCTACATGTACCTCAAGATACCTGATCCTCATATGCTTGGCAATTTGCAAACCAGCTATCAAGGCCTCATATTCAGCATCATTATTAGTAGTTTGAAACTCACAAGCTATTGAGTGGGGTATTATGTCCCCCTGTGGCGATTTTAGTAGTATTCCAAGTCCTGTTCCTTTGACATTAGAGGCTCCATCAGTGAAGAGTATCCAAGGATCCTTAGTTTCTTCAAGCTGCTGAACTTCTAACTCAGCTTCTCTTTGTAAGTCACTACTAAAATCTGCCACAAAGTCAGCTAAGGCTTGGGATTTAATGGCAGTCCTTGGTTCATATCTTATATCATAAGCACTAAGCTTCACTGCCCATTTAGCCATCCTCCCTGACATTTCAGGTTTCCTGAGAACATTCTTAATTGGGAAGTTAGTCTTAACGATAATGGCATGAGTTTCAAAATAATGTCTTAGTTTAGTAGATGCCATAATCAAAGCAAGGATAAGTTTTTCTAAATGTGAATACCTGGATTCAGCATCAAGCCAACTCTTACTTACATAATAGACAGGATGTTGTGTACCTTTGTGATCCTTAACAAGGACTGCACTTACTGCTTTAGAGGATACCGCTAGATATAAGGATAATATATCCCCTTTTTCTGGTTTCATCAAGGCAGGAGCTGAGGATAGGTAATCCTTAAGGGCTTTTAGAGCATTTTCATGCTTTTCAGTCCACTCAAATTTCTTGTTCTTTCTCAAAATGTCATAGAATTCCTTGCACTTTTATGATGACTTTGATATGAACCTATTCAAGGCTGCGATCCTCCCTGTCAACCTTTGCACATCCTTGGCATTGGCAGGAGATTTGATATTCACAATTGCCTTAATTTGCTCTGGAGTTGCTTCTATGCCTCTTTTTGTTACCATGTAGCCTAGGAACTTGCCTGCTTTAACACCAAAGTGACACTTTAAAGGATTCAATTTCATATTGAATTTGTCAAGGATATCGAATGCTTCCTCCAGGTCTCTAAGGTGATCCTTAGCTTTCTTGAACTTAACCACCATGTCATCTATATAGACTTCCATAATGTGTCCTATTTGTTCCTTAAACATCATATTGACTAGCCTTTGATACGTAGCACCTGCATTCCTTAGTCCAAATGGCATAGCAATATAACAATAGATACCAGTTTGGGTCCTAAAGGCTGTATCCTCTTGATCAGATGGTTCCATCTGAATTTGTTGAAATCCAGATGAAGCATCCATAAAAGTCAACAACTCATGACCCGCGGTAGCATCCACCATGGAGTCAATGTGGGGTAATGGGAAAGGATCCTTGGGACATGCCTTGTTTAAATCAGTGAAATCGACACATACCCTCCACTTTCTGTTTTTCTTTTGAACAACAACCACATTGGCTAACCATCTTGGATACTTAACCTCTCTAATCATACCTGCTTGGAGCAACTTGTCTACCTCCTGCTGGATAATGGCATTCCTCTCAGGTGCAAACTTTCTCCTCTTTTGATGTATGGGTTTGAATGACCTGTCAATACCAAGCTTATGAGTAATTATATCTTTAGAGATACCTGTCATGTCTTCATGCTTCCAGGCAAAGGTAGTTTTTCTCCTCTTAAGGAAGGAAACCAAATCCTGTTCAATGTTGCTGAGGATCCCTGATCTTTTGAAGACTTTGGATTCAGGATCATGAGGATCCATAAGGATATCTTTCACATCTTGTTCTCTTGCCTCCAAGACGTCTCTTGGAGGATACTTTAGTTGCTATTGCTCCCTTGGTCTTTAGGCTGGCTTCATTGATAAGGTATAACAATTCTTTGCTTCTTGTTGGTCACTCTCAATCTTTATCACTCCCCATGGACTAGGAAGCTTTACACACTGATGATATGTAGATGTAACTGCCTTCATGTCATGTATCCATGGCCTGCCAAGGATAACATTGCAACAGGATAAGCAATCTATAACACAAAATATTTTTATAAGAATGAAGTCCTTCTATGTAGATGGGAAGCTTAATGTCCCCCAATGTATTCTTGGTTTCTCCACTGAATCCCACAAGAACTGAGGATCTTGGGACAATATCCGATTCTGGGATGTTCATTTTCTTGAGGACATCAAGCTGAATGATGTTTACTGAGCTTCCTCCATCTATCAAGATCCTGCGAACAAAATGGTTAGACATAAATAAGGTAATAACAAGACCATCATGATGAGGATCCTGAACGTCAACACGGTCATTCTCATCAAAAGTTATAATTTTTTCCTGTGTAACAGTAGAGGTTCGGATGGGTCTATCCCCATTATCCATCTTGGTTTCCTTGGCATGTCTCTTGGCTGCTGAAAAGGAAGTACCACAAATGTCTGATCCACCGGATATGAAGTTTATAACTTGTGCATCTGCCGGAGGAGCAGGAGCTCTTTCTGGAACCTTTTCAGGATCCTGGATCCTTGACTTTTATCTTCCCAAAAGCTCCTTCAAGTGCCCTTTGCTTAACAAGTAACCAATCTCTTTTCTCAGTGCAATACATTCTTCAGTGAGATGCCCGAAATCCTCATGTTATGCACACCATTTAGATTTGTCTTTTGTTGCAGCTGGCTTATCACTTTTTCTGGGCCATCTTGCTTTTTCACCTAGGTTCTACATCGCAAGGATTAGTTCATTGTTATCAACAGAAAAGCAATATTCAGAAATTGGAGGATAATCTTCATCATCCTCTTCTTGTTCTACTGCATGCACACTCTGATTATCAGATTTGTTGTAAGACTTGGACTTGTTGTTCCTGAAGTAGGATCCTTGCTTTTCCTGCTTCGAGGATCCTGCCAGTCTTTCTTGGATCCTTTTATCATCCTCTAGTCGGATGAATCTAAGGGCCCTGGTTCTTACTTCATCAAGATTCCTGCAAGGGGTCATGACAAGATCATCATAGAACAGTGAATCCCTAAGTAAACCCATTTTAAAGGCTTCCACAGCCGTGGCAATGTCCAGATTAGGAATATCTAAGGATTCTTTACTAAACTTAGTGATATAATCTCTAAGTGATTCATTTTGACCTTGTGTTACCCTATATAGATCACTAGTTAAACGTTCAAATTTTCTACTACATGAGAATTGGCTATTAAACAGATTAACTAGATTAGCAAATGAAGTAATAGAGTAAGGGGGAGACTTAGCAGCCATTTAAGAGCTGATCCGGTTAGTGTGGATCCAAAACACTTGCATATACATGCTTCTTTTAACCTCTCCGGGATGGGATTGATCTCCATCCTTTCTCTGTACTAAGCTACATGTTCTTCTGGATCCGTTGAACCATCATATAGCTTCATGGTTGGTATTTGAAACCTTTTCGGTATCTCAGCATCACAAATAGGTGGTGCAAAACGATATATCATGTGGCTTCCATTTGCAATTTCAGGAATGAGCTTAACCACTCCTGGAACACTGGATATCATATCCTTCAGCTTTTGTAATTCCTTAGCCATAACTTGATTGATGCCTGTATCCTGCACAAAGCCATGGTTAGTGTTATAAGAATTATTGAAAGTGTTACCTCCTGGAGGATTCAAGTTTGGGACTCCGGATGTGAATCCATATTGACGAGATTCTGGTACAATTGAGGGACCAGATGATGCAATGGTCTGCATTGGAATGAAGTCTCCCAGATGAACATCTGAACCTCTGGCTTGTACATTCCTCAAGAATCCTTGTTCCTGAAAGATGTTGGATCCTTGATGTGTTGTGATTAGGGGCCTTGGAGGATACTCCATGGATCCGTAAACCTGAGATGCGGATCTCTGAACCTGAGAGGAGGATCCTTGAACCTGGAAGGGTCCCGGACCCTGGGATGAGGATCCTTGAACCTGAATGGATCCCTGACCCTGGGATGAGGATCCTTGAACCTGAAAGGATCCCTGACCCTGGGATGAGGATCCTTGAACCGTCTGTGCTCCCACATATCCTCCGAAATCGAAAAAGGATCCCTGATACTGAGACGATGATCCTAAAGGCTGAAAGTAGGATCCTTGAGCTTGTGTTATCGCTGATGATCCAAAACGCATTCCCAATGATCCACCTTGAAGCTGGACATCAGCTGGAGCAGAGTGTTGGCTAGTTATGACTGGAGTGTCGAAATTCAGTGACCTCGGCATTAAAGGAGAGCGATCCTCCGCTGGTCTTTTCAATTTTTTGATGTCATCAATCTCTCGAAGGATCCTGTCATTGGTTTTGTCCTGCTGTTGCATGTAGTCCCTCATCTGCAAAATCAAAGAATAAAGATCACTGTTAGAAGGGCTAGAAGATACAGCAGAAGTTGGTGGTTTTGAGAAAACGGGGCTTTGTTTCTTCGCAACATTCTCAGCATTCTTCTGGGATCCAAAAGGTGCTGGAGGCAAAGGTGGGATGCCCTGTGAAGAAGTGATTGTCGGCATGGAACTCGAAGTGTTCTTTGCTGAAGAAGCCATGTGGTTGAAGGTGGTGAACCGAAATGATTGCAATGAACGAAATTTCTCAGAAATGAAGCACCAATTGCCCCACGGTGGGCACCAAACTGTTTTGGTCAAAAATCAGACTAGGATAATGCAACCAAATCTTCTTTTGTGAGGTATGATGCTTGAATCAATGAACAAATGTATGAACAACTCGTAAATGAAATGAACAAGTGACACAAGGATTTATACGAGGAAAAAGCCCTTGATCAAGAGATGATCTCCGGCATAAAAAACCTCGGATGATGGAAACTAACGATCACTAGTGTGCAAAATGTATGAAATCGCTAATGAGTTGCAGAGAGCTTGCGAGAGTGTGTGTGTTTGCTAATTGTTCTTACTGTCAAGACTTGTTATCCCCTTTTAAAAATAGAAATAAACTAAATAACTAACATCATGCAAATGGTGCTAGCTAACCACGACTTCCATAACGGTCATTAAGCTATGCACGTGCAGAATATTGAGAGCATATTCCCCAAGAATATCGGCAAGACCAAGTCCCACTCGTTCATTCCTGCAAAACAAGCTTAAATATAATGGAAACAACCGTTAGTGTTAGGATAACAATGAGGACCCTGATCCTTCAACGTCTTCTGAGGATCCTTAATTCAAACAGAATTAAGGATCCGTGATCCTGGCTGCACTTGTGGATCCGTGTTCCTTAGTTTTAGAAAATCTATCCCTGACAATTATGAGGACAAGTTCAAGGCCATGACCCAGGAGCATCAGGCTGCCCTCAAGAAAGTCACTCATGAAGCCCAAGCCCATCTCGACGCCGCCCAGGCCCAACATGAACAGCATATGGCCACTTACCGGGAAGGCCTTAAAAGCTCTGTTGTCATCTCCCGTCTTCAGGCAAGGCTAAAAATGGCTTACGAAGCCAAGGCCTTGGGCTTCAAATGCCCTTCTTGGAACGTCAACGCCTGGGAGACGAAGCTAAGGGGTCTTGGCAGCAATCCTGTGGAGCATCCTGTTAAATCTGCAGCTGAGGGGCCTTCAAAAGCGATTGAAAAGCTAACTGGTGCTGGTGATGAGGCTAAGAAGGATATTCAAGCTAACCCTGAAGCGGATGCTGGTGAAGAGATGATGAATGAAGGGGGTGCTCCCCCTTAAAAGCAGCGAAGCGGGCAGTGATGGATGTTCATGCCTGAGCCCATTTTTTAAATTTGATGGTTGTGTTTGTTTGAAAATTTTTATTTCTTGTCCTTTAAACAGTTTTCTTTTCCTGCATTAAAACAAAATGATGGCCAGAGGTGAAGGGATCCTGAGTTTCAGGACGAAGCCCTTGGTCATCGGTTAATATGATTTTATTTCTATAAGGTTTGTTTTGGTAACACTTGTTTGACTAGAATATAGTTTTAGTTTTTAACCCAAGTATTATATGCCAAATATCCTGAAACATATCCCGAAAATACATTCCGAGAAGATATCCTGAGAATATATCCTTCCCAGGATATTTAAGTTTTTTGCCAAACATAGTTTCAAAAACTCAAATGATTTAAATAGGGTTTACAAAGGAAAGATCATACCAGGAATAGAGTGCAACCCTATTCTCAAACTTCAATCCTTTTGCAATTCTTTCAACGAAGATGTCCCCAGTCCGAGATACTTAGTGCACTAGGTCCAAACTTGATCCTTTGAGCTTTACACAACTGCCTCAGTAGGAATGTCCCTTATGCATAATGTCTTTGAACACTTAGAAATTTTCTGGACATCAGTTCCAACTGTTTGAACAATTCTTGTGTTACAGGGGGTAAACCCTAAAATATACTGGAGATAAATCCTTAGTATTATGGGGATAAACCCATAAGTATTTTGGGGAAAATCCCAAATTTTCATGCGCTACAGGCGGGAGTGTATAAACTCCAAGACTTAGAAGGGTGAAAACCTTTAAACCTTAGAGGGTATGAAAATCCCCTTCCGTGAGAGAGGGTGATCAATCCTCATATACCTTTAGAATCCGGGATATAGCCAACATTAACAAAATTGTCAGCCACTTTTACATGGACTGGTCCTGCTATCTTGAACTATCCCTGGATAACTTGTGCTCTAGGCGGGGTGTTTAAACCCAATTCGAGAGAAAGGTGAATACCTTTAAACCTGTGAAGGGATCAGGATCCCTTAAACGTAAGAGAGGGGGCCAATCCTCTAATCTTTCGAAGTATCCTGAGTGTGTATCCTGGAGCTATATCCCGAAGCATTTACCGCAAAACAGCCATAAACTAAGGTGGGTGTTAGCCTGGCTAACACCCCTCCGATGCTTAAGTCAGTATTGGGTTCAATAGAATAAAAAACATCAAATATATTAAAAGAAATAGAATTCATACCATTCTGAGTTAGAAATTAAATTCTAAACTCACTTGAAATAGAGCTTTAGATGTATAGCATTCCAGGATCTTGGTAGCATATCCCCCTCCATATTCTTGAGTCGGTATGCTCCTTTCCCTGATTCTGATTCAATCTCATAAGGTCCTTCCCACTTAGGAGCTAACTTTCCATCAACAGGATTAGTAGTATTCTGAAAAGCCTTTCTTAATACCCGATCTCCAACTTGAAACCTTCTAGTCTTTATATTCTTGTTATATGCTCTGGATACCCTCTGTTGATATGCTGCCATCCTTAGCCTTGCTGCATTTCTTGTTTCATCAATAGTATCCAATTCCTGGCAAAGGGCTTCAAGATTCTACACAGGATCCTAGAGGTTGGATCTCGCCGTAGGTATCACCATTTCTGTCGGGATCACCGCTTCTGCTCCAAATACTAAGGAAAATGGGGTTTGGCCAGTTGATGTAACACCCCGTGTTTCGAAAGTCAAGGTCAAAGTCAAGTTTGACTGTTTTGGCGTCTTTGAATTATAGAGAATCTATCTATTTTCTTGCGTTAGTTGTATTATGTGGAGTAATTATTAATAATCGAGGTTTAATCGCTATTTATCGCATGTTTATTGCTCATCGAACTTGCAACTCAAACTTACGCGCTTTGGTTATTGTTTTATATGTGTGTGTGCCCTCTATGTGTTACTTGTGCATGTTTATTTATGTTTGTGTGGTGATAAATAGAAACGCAATCGAAACTTAATCGCAATCGAATCGCAAACGCTAAACGAACACGAAATAAGGATGCTTGTATGTTGATATAGTAGTTGGGATTAAAAGTAATTTGACTAGGAAACTCTAATGCATCGCAACGCTCGCAATCGCAATCGAAACGGCAAAACTCGTCGCACCGAACACTCGAACCAAGTGACTGATCGACCAAGTGACCAGCCGATCGACCAGCCAATCGATCGAGCTGCCGCTCGATTGGCCAGCTGTTCGACCAGGCTGCCACTCGATCGGCCAGCTCTTTCCACTTTGGGAAACCCTATAAATACCCCCTGTCCACATCAAACTTACCACTTTTGGCATCTCTCGTCCGACCAGCTCTTCTTGCTCATCTTTTCTTCGATTTCTTACGATTCTGGTAAGATTTCAACCTAATCTTTGTACTTTCTTAATCTACACGCACTCCTACACCTTTCTATCTTTTGAATCTTAACTTTTAACCGAGAAATCACTAGATTTAAGGTGTTCTAGGATGATGTCATCATGGTGTTCTTAAGAACTTCATGTTTTGACTTCAATCCACCAAGAACAACTTAGATCTGAACGATTTCCACACCAATAAACAAAGATCTTTCATAGATCTAAACATATTCAAGGTGAAAAAGGATTGAAAGATGGTTTTCTAGCTTTCTTTCAACTCTTTTACACTCAATGCACTCAAAACCGATAGAAACGGAGCTTGTACCAACTTCTACTCATTCTTGTGGTTGTGTTGGTTCAAGAATCTGGATTCTATCCATGAGACTACCAATTTCGGGTTAAACATGGAACACCGTCTCGAACAGTTAACTGGTCGGATTTGGGTGATTCCTGTCCGATCAGGAGTACCAAGTATTGACGAGGTTTCTGTTGCTTAACACGTTATCAAAACATCTCGATAAAACGACAAGCTATCAAATAACCAAGGAAAGAGACGACCGGGACACCAGAGCGGAGTGCCGCCCGATCGGACTGATGTTCGATCGGATTGTCACCCTATCGGGTGGTTACCCGATCGATTTGCACCCTGGCCCCATACTCAACTTTTATTTTTCAAACTTTGAGGGATGAACATTGAATGAAGTGCTGCCCGATCGGATTACCACTTGATCGGACTACCACTTAACCATGTAATGATCAGACTTCAACACTTAAACAATTTTCAACATGTTCAATGCACCAGAGTTACCATCCGATCGAGTGACAAACTGTTGAGAACCTATTCCCACTAAAGTGTCCAACCGATCGGGTTGCTGATCGATCGAACGGTCGTTCGATCGATCGACCTGAAAGGTAGGGATACTCCTAAGTTTTCAAAATGCTACAACGAAAACTTCAAAAGTCAAACCATCATACACAAACACATCCTTCCCAAAGGAAGAAACAATCCACTCGAAAGGTCACCCGATCGGATGACTATTCGAGCGGACTGTCACCCGAGTGACCGACTAACCGATCGGACTGCCATCCGATCGGACTGCTGATCAACCCACTGTCTCTTGTTTCATTTTACGTGTGGCTTATCGTTATGCTATCAATCTGTTCAGGCTAATTCCCGCTCTAAGCGCTCCCTTCAATCCACCAATCGCTGTGAGTATACTCGAACCCTTTTTGCTTTGTGCACTTTTGGGTGTTACATACGTTACTTATTCTAAATCACATCGAACACACTACGCAAATACTTTAAACGCTAACCGTTACTGCATGTATTACGTGACTAAATGAATGCTTGTTTGTTATGTTTACACATGGAATGCTGTCTACCTGCCTTAGCAACGGTAGTACTATTAGTTTGGACTCAGAACCTGTTCATTCAGGGGTTGTTAAGGACAATTAGTTACATGGCTCACAGTGGTGAGTGTGTATCGTGAACTGCCTTGGGCAGTCAACCCGTAGTCATTGGTATCGATGGGTTCATGTCGATAACTAACATTCCTCATTTCATTCTGTGTACGTGCTGGTTATGCGTAAACAATTTCGAACTCTATTATGCTAATTATTAAACTTGTATGCTCACCTTTACACTAAGTGTATTGACTGTTACTTTAACATATGTGACAGGTGCTTAAGTTGTTTATATGCTTAGCTTGCTGTGAAATTGAGGCAAGGAAAGGTCTAGGACGCTATTTGTGCTGGTGATGAAATTGAGGCTAGGGAAGGGGTCCTAGAAACCAATAAACAAACTATCTGAGTTGTCGAAACATAACTACTTGACTAGATTTTGTCTGTAATAATTATATTATCCTTTATGACATTGTATGGGACATGTTGCTTTAAATATTTGGTAATTATAGTTGTTATGGAAACTTCTGGACAATCTGTTTCGCTCAGTGCCACGCCCCGATGTTTCCGCCATCGGTTGGGGTGTGACAGTTGCACTTTTCACCGTCGTTCTATCAGCCCATAAAACAAAGGGTAATTATTCTGCCCATCTTCCCTTCTTAGCTCCAAGCCTTTTCTTTAAATTATCTTATTTGAGGATTCTGCTTGTCCATTTGCTTGAGGATGTACTGGTGTAGATGTGATCATTTTAATTCCCCAACTCTTGCAAAAGTCAGTAGTCCTCTTACTTATAAATTGAGAACCATTGTCACAAATTATCTCAGCTGGTACTCCAAATCTAGTCAGGATATTTCTCTTAATGAAGGATACTACTTGTTGGTCTCTAACTTGAACAAATGCTTCAGCTTCAACCCATTTAGAGAAATAATCAGTCATGGCCAGCATAAAGACTTTTCCTCCCGGAGCCTTTGGCAATTTTCCTACTATATCCATTCCCCACTTCATGAACGGCCAAGGGGAAGCAATAGGATACAGTGGTTCAGCAGGCTGATGTAATATATTACTGTGCATCGCATTTTCGAGCATATTCCGCAGCATCTTTCCTCATCGTTGGCCAATAGTATCCTGTTCTCAATACCTTTGAGAATAATGATATGCCCCCAGTATGGTTACCACAATCCCCTTCGTGTATATCCTGAAGTACTTCTTTAGTCTCGGGATCCTCCAAGCACCTCAGATACGGTCCTGCAAGGGATTTCTTGTACAAAATATTATTTATGATAGTGAATCGTGATACCTTCATTCTAAAGGCCTTATGATTCTCATCCTTTGGGATGTGTCCTTCCTTGAGATATCTCATGATCGGAGCCGTCCAAGACTTAGGATCCTCCTCAGGATGCTCATCATCAGGATCATGAATACTCACTACTTCCTTATCCTGAGATTTGAGAAGATCCATCGCAGGATACAGGATATTTAATATTGGTATTTGGGTTCTCTCCGGTATCCTGACTGATGATCCTAGATTTGCCAAGGCATCAGCTTCAGCACTATCCTCTCTTGGTACCTGTTCAAGTGTAAAAACATCTAAATATCCTGCTAATTTTTTGAGAATTTCGAGATATTCAATTAGTTTCTCACCTTTAACTGCATAGGTTCCATTAAAATGATTAGTAATTAACAAAGAGTCAACAAATACTTGTAAACTATTAATCCACATATTCCTAGCTAATTCTAATCCTGCAATTAAGGCTTCATATTCTGCTTCATTATTAGTAGCAGGAAATTCACACCTAATAGCCTGGGGTAATATGCCCCCCTGTGGCGATTTTAGTAGTATACCCAATCCTACACCTCTAACATTAGATGCACCATCAGTATATAATGTCTAGGACTCTGAGGTTTCTCCTAGTTGTTGTACTTCTAGGTCTACTTCATTTTGAATATCACTACTGAAATCAGCCACAAAGTCAGCTAGAGCCTGAGACTTTATGGCATTTCTAGGTTCATATACTAGATCATAGGCACTTAATTTCACCGACCATTTAGCCATCCTACCCGACATCTCAGGTTTCCTAAGCACATTTTTAACAGGATAGTTGGTTTTCACATGAATCCTATGTGTCTCAAAATAGTGTCTAATTTTTGTTGATGCCATAACTAGGGCTAATATCAATTTTTCTAAATGAGAATATCTAGTTTCAGCATCTAATAAACTTTTACTAACATAATAGACAGGACACTGCTGACCTTCATGATCCTTTACAAGGACAACACTTACTGCATTCCCTGATACTGCAAGATATAGGGATAATGGTTCACCATCCTCAGGTTTCATCAATAGAGGTGCGGTCGAAAGATACTGCTTCAAATCCTGCAAGGCTGTTTCATGCTTCTCTCCCCATTCAAATTTCTTATTCTTCTTCAGGATATCATAAAATTCCTTGCATTTTTTCGAGGATCTTGAGATAAATCTGTTTAATGCTGCTACTCGCCCTGTTAATCTTTGAACATCTTTCATATTTGAATGTGACTTGATATCCAAGATAGCTTTAATCTGCTCCGGGCTTGCTTCTATCCCCCTTTTTGTTACCATGTATCCTAGAAACTTTCCTGCTCCCACCCCAAAATGGCATTTGGCAGGATTTAGTTTCATGTTGTACTGATCCAGGATATCGAATGCTCCCTTAATATCCTGGAGGTGATCCTCAGCCTTTTTCGATTTTACTACCATGTCATCGATGTACACCTCCATGGTGTCCCCAAGCTTGTCTTTAAACATCATGTTCACCAATCTTTGGTATGTTGCACCTGCATTTTTTAAACCAAAAGGCATAGCAGTATAACAATAGATACCTGTTTGTGTCATGAAAGCAGTATCCTCCTGATTCGAGGGTTCCATTTGGATCTGCTAGAATCCTGAGGAGGCATCCATGAAGGTTAATATCTCGTGGCCAGCAGTAGCATCCACCATTGAATCAATATGAGGTAGAGGAAATGGGTCCTTGGGACAAGCTTTGTTCAAGTCTGTGTAATCTACACAGACTCTCCATTTCCCGTTTTTCTTTTGCACCACAACTACATTTGCTAGCCATTTGGGAAATTTTACTTCCCTAATCATCCTGCTCTTTAATAATCTTTCAACTTCTTCCTGAATGATTGCATTCCGTTCTGGAGCAAACTTCCTTCGTTTATGTTGGACAGGCTTGAAAGACCTATCAATTCCGAGCTTGTGAGTTATAATATCCTTGGAAATACCTGTCATATCCTCGTGTTTCCACACGAATGTTGACATCCTGCATTTCAAAAAGTTAGTCAATTGATCCTCAATATCCTGAGGGATATTGGTTCCTACGAGCACCGAGATATATGGATTATCCTGATCCAGGATAACTTTCTTTACATCCTGCTCTGAAGCCTCCACTAGGGGTGTGAATTTCTGACACGACCCGAAAACCCGACATGAACCTAACACGAAATTCGCGGGTTTAGGTTTAGTCTAAACGGGTTCGGGTCAGTTTCAGGTTGAACCCGCGAACCCGTTTAGGTTAACGGGTCGGGTTCGGGTCAACCTGGTCGGGTTGGCGGGTTGACCCGTTTAATACATTTATACTATATTATATTTTTTACAATATATCTTATGTCATAAATTAACCGAGGTGTGTATTTTATGCCATGATTATAAGTTAAAAAAAGAAATTAACATAGATTTTATGATTTAAATATGATATTATTATATACATTTGTGTTTTAAGTAAATTTTTATTTTAATATATTAATTTCAGAAAAAAATTAAAAAAATTCGGGTTGAACGGGTCGTGTTCGGGTCACCCACGAAACTTCGGGTCACCCACGAAACTTCGGGTCGTGTTCGGGTTCTAATGTATGATACGATTTTCGGGTTCGGGTCGGGTTCGGGTTTGTGTAAAATTTTCGGGTTCAGGTTGGGTTGAACCCGCCAACCCGCGAACACGACCCATTTAGCACCCCTAGCCTCCACGATAACCTGGGCTCGCATTTTTAATTGCTATGCTGCACTAGGCTTGGTTGAGGATTTCATCGACGATGAGTAGCACTCCTTTGCTTCCTGTTAATCACTATCCACCTTGTCAACCCCCCAAAGGGGTAGGGATCTTGATGCATTGGTGATAGGTTGATGGCACAGCTTTCATATCATGGATCCATGGCCTACCCAATATAATATTGTAGCAGGATAAGGAGTCCATGACACAGAAGCGTTGCATTGAGTTAACCCCTTCAACATACACATGCAACTTTATTTCTCCCATGGTATTCCTGGCTTCTCCACTGAATCCAACAAGCACAGTGGATTTCGAAGTAATATCCATCGGGGATACATTCATCCTCTTTAGTGTTTCCAGCTGGACTATGTTGACGGAGCTGCCGTTGTCTACCAATATCCTGCGCACAAAATGATTAGCAACATATAAAGTTGTTACCAAAGCATCGTGATGAGGATCTTGGACAGTATCCCTGTCGTCATTATCAAACGTGATCACTTTGTCGGTTGTGAGGGTTGACATCCTGGTTGGTTTATCTCCCCTCTCTGCCTTAGCTTCCTTTGCATGTCTCTTTGCTGCAGAATACGACGTCCCGCAAATGTCGGATCCTCCTGAAATAAAGTTAATTATCTTGGCATCTGCAGGAGGTGATGCCGCTCGTTCAGGATTCTTCTCAGTATCCTGACCCTTATTCTTCTTTCTTCCCAGGAGATCCTTCAGATATCCTTTGCTCAGGAGATAGCTTATTTCTTTCCTTAGAGCAATGCAATCCTCGGTAACATGTCCGAAATCCTCATGGAAGGCACACCACTTGGATTTATCCTTCCAATCAGCTTTCTGTTGGTTCTTCCTAGGCCACCTTGCTTTGTCTCCTAAACCCTGCATAGCATACATCAGTTCAGGTATATTAACATAAAAACAATATTCAGACAACTCAGGATACTCCTCTGGATCCTCGTCTTCAATAGAATTCACTTTTTTGATGTCATTTCTCCCATATGGCTTAGAGCGATATAGTTTATACGAGGATTCCGATTTCCTGTTAGTTGACTCATAGGTCATGGATGAATTCATCCTCTCTTGCATCTTTTTGTCATCCTCCAGCCGAATATATCTTAAAGCCCTGTTCCGAGCTTCATCCAGATTCCTGCAGGGATTCATCACAAGATCCTGGTAAAATTGAGAATCTTTTTACAATCCCATCTTGAAAGCCTGCACAGCTGTTGCAACATCAAGATGTGGGATATCTAAGGATTCCCGGCTAAACTTGTTCACGTAATCTCTCAAGGATTCCTGAGGTCCTTGAGTTATCCTGTAGAGATCACTGGTTAGTTTTTCAAAACTTCGACTGCAAGAAAATTGACTATTAAATAAATTCACTAAATGAACAAATGATGTAATTGAGTGAGGAGGAACGTTTAAGAGCCATTTTAAGGCTGATCCTGTTAAGGTAGAACCAAAACCCTTGCATAGGCATGCTTCCTTGAGATCCGGAGGGATATGGTTGATCTCCATCCTTTCTCTATACTGGGCAATATGTTCTTCAGGATCCGTCATTCCGTCATAGAGCTTCATGTTGGGGGTCTAAAATCTTTTCGAGATTTCAGCATCACAAATAGGATATGCAAACCGGGATATCCTATGGCTGTCTTGGGATACTTCCGGAATTGGTTGGACCACCCCAGGTGTTTTGGTCAAAAATCAAGCAAGGATAATGCAACCAAATCTTTTGTTGTGAGGTGTGATGCTTGAATATATGAACAATTGTATGAACAATTTGCAAATCAAATAAAGAGGTGACACAAGGATTTATACGAGGAAAAAGCCCTTGATCAAGAGTTGATCTCCGGCATAAAAAACCTCGGGTGATGGAAACTACCGATCACCAGCTAAGATTAATTGAAAGGTTGATACAAATCGGGATGATAACCAGCTTGTTACAAGGATCACTAGTGTGCAAAATGTTAAAGTGTAAGAAATCGCCAAGTAAACTGTCGAGAGCTGTTCGAGAGTGTGTGTTTGCTAAAATTAGCCAAGTGTTCTAACTCAAGCTTGTTATCCCCTATTTAAAATTAGAAATAACTAAACTAGCTAACTATCCGCTAATTGCGCAAGCTCCCCACGATCTCCATAACGTTCACAAGGGCCAAGCACGTGCGGAATATTAAGGGAATATGCTCCACGAATATCGGCAAGACCAAGTCCATGCACGTACTCCTGCAAAACGAGCTCACATACAAGGTAGACAACCGTTAGTGTAAGGATAACAATGAGGATCCTGAATCCTGGTCCTGCAACACATTCTGAGGATCCTAAATTCAAACAGAATTAAGGATCTGTGATCCTGGCAGTACTTGAGGATCCTTGATCCTTAAGATTGGAAAATCCTCCCCTAACAATTGCCCCCAAAATATAAGGAGTAAAGCGTAAATTAGCGAGTTATATTTTTTGATCTTATCTGCAACTAACTAACAGATATATAGCCGTTACAATCTAACTAGCCGTTGCAAATCATACGTCATTGAAGCGACGTCCCTGCAGAATCATCATTATATATAGGTTAGAGATAAGGACTAATGTGCATTTAAATTCGAGCAATACTCCCTTTAAATCCTCATTCGAAGATCAAACAGGTACTTCTCTCTCCTTTCTCTCTTCACCTTCTTACTCTGTTCCTTCTTTCTTTACCATCATCCATGACCAAGATGATGTTAAGATCTTCACCGGCTAAGGATCACCAAAAGGATTGCCCTCTAAAGAGCCAAGGAATCATCAAAGATTCTCCGAAGGAATGCTGCTGCTTTACTGATCCTGAGATCGACAGGATTCGTCATTGCTTTCCGGCGAACACTGTCTTTAAACCTTTCGACCCTACCGCCTTGAGTGACTTCGTTTCTGCAACTTGGGTTGCTTTTTCGGCCACCCCATTTCTGATAGGATACTCCTATCCTTTCCCTGCTTTCACCGAATTCTTCTTTTCTCTCACCGGCATGTGCTATGTTCAGGCAATGCCTATGATGTGGAGGGTTTTATATACCCTTGAGAGAATCATTGAGCAGGAAGATATAGAGTTGGGAATGTCGGAATTGGCTGAACTATATAACCTTATGAGCCATGGTTCACACCGCTTCTTATTCAAACATAAACCCGGCGAAGCACACCCAATCCTCAAGACCACCAAGAATGACACCAACTGGAAGAAGCGTTTTTTCTTCGTTAGGAGGGATTCTATCCCGGATGGGAAGGATCTCCCTTTAAAGTGGACCACTCATGGTAGGATAGAGGATCCTTATAGAAGGATCATAGGATAACCCAGTTCTTGTGAGGATAACTGACCCTTTTGTTTCTATTTTGCAGCTATCTCTGTTTCCCATATCATTCCATCACCCGCAACGAAAGAGAGGATCACCGATTTCTGGAATCTTGATCCTGCAGCAAGATCATTTCAAGCAAACACCAAGGATTCTCAAGAAGTATCCTCAGGCTCAGTCACAATGTCAAGTAAGTATCCGAGTTTGTATATAATTAAATGTTTAAATGAAAATAAAACAAGAATAATTATCTGTTGTTTTGGATTGGTAGGCGCTGGAAAATCCTCAAGGTCAGCCTCCCGCTTTAGTGTTAGTGATCTCAGCACTGTGGCTCCCAGGTCTGGGAAGAAGAAAACTGCTGCCAGCCCCATCGTTCCAGTGCCAAAGCCCACTACCTCCAAGGGTAAAGGAGGAAAGAAAAGGAAGGCTACCGAGGCTAATGACCTGGAAGGCTTGCCTCTTATCCGCCACCAGTTTCAGGAATACTTTGCCGATGTAAGGATCACCAACTTTGCTTCATTATCCTGCCCACTTGAGGATCACGGATCCTGAACTTTACCTTGTCTTTTTGCAGAAATTCGTTGAGATCGAAATGCTCTTCGATGCATACGTTGAAGAGGCTGAGCAGAAGCATTTGGAGTTCCAGAAATTCTTCCTGGCTAAGGATGAGACTATCTCTCGCCTTGAGAAGGATCTCGCTCTGGCAAAGCAGTAGGTGGTCATGGCCCAAATAAATGCTGATCATGAGAAGCATGAGGTGCTGGAGGATGCTAAAGTCTCTGCTGCCATCACCATGTACAAAATCAAGCTGCAAATGGCCCAGGAGGCTGAGGATCCTGACTTCGACAGGACCACTTGGGACCAGAAGGGCTAGAAGGCGAAGCTGGCTGAGCTAGATGATGAGGAGGAGGCTACCGAGGTCTTGGAGATTGAGGCAAGTGGCAGCGGGAAGGATCAAGCTGGTGGTGTTGATGCTGGTGGTGATGCAGCCAAGGTGTGAGCTGCAGAAATGGGCGATGATGGACATTTCTAGACACGGCCGGAGCTCATTTTTTAGGATTTGGTAGTGGTTTTTTGGTTATGATGTTTTTATTTCAAACAATGATGGTCTGTAATAACTAAACAATAGCTATTAGGGTTGAGGATCATGGATCCCTTGAACAATAGGTAGGATAATAGGTGGTGGAGGGATCCTCTGTTTGGGGGATGAAACCACTTGTTATCCTGCCATCTTTCATTTCCTGCACTTTTAAGACCTGTTAACAATGGACGCCCTTTGCCAACCCAAGTGGACGGGCCACGTTTTGCTGGTAGAAGCTTGGGTTGGCAATTTTGACAACCTTTCAAAGGTTTAACTTTTTATGAATAAATAAAACTTTAATATGTTGGCTATTTCTTGTGTTGTTACTCCTGTGAATTCTTCAATTTTCAACTGTTGTTATATACTTTCTTTGAATTCATAAGTAAAGAATAAAGGTTTAATAAATCATGTCAAAAATTTTTAGGATATGATCAAGGATCAAATATCCTATAATTGATCAATTCAAAAAAGCAGTATAATTCAAGGATCATATGTCCTGTTGTCAAAGGATAAGGGTCACTTATATAAATAGTGAATAAAATTAAAATGATCAAGGATCATACCTGAGAATCCAAGTTAGGATCCTAAACCTTTAACATTTACAATCAGGATAACCAAAAGACAAACCTTAGTAAAAGGTAAGGATCAAGGATCCTTAGCTATTTAACTTCAAAAACCTGAAATGGAACATAACTTGGGACTAAGCCAATATAAGAGAAGAGTTAGCAACTGGGGACAAGCCCAACAATTCTGGGGACAAGCCCAATATACTGGGGACAAGCCCAAAAAACTGGGGACAAGCCCAAAGGATCTTGTATAAACTGGAGTATGGCCCTCACTGGCGACTATCCAAACTTAGTGACATGAAAATGCCAAAACCTTAGCTAACGTGAAAATGTTAGAAACCTTAGGAACAGATGTATGGTACGTCTACCATTATACGTAGGATCCCGGATACAGCCAGTACAATGAAATTGTCAGCCCCTAAAGCGAGTACTGGTCCCACTGCCATGAACTGTACCAGGATCATCGTGCGCCACTGGCGATACTGGGGACAGGACCAAATAACTGAGGTCAAGCCCAAAAAACCGGGGTCAAGCCCAAATAACTGGGGTCAAGCCCTAATAACTGTAGACTTCTGTGGATACTCAATCCTTCGTTAAGGATACATGAACCTTCTGCAAAACTCAGAATCAAGTGAAAGGAGGATAAAGGATCCAGGATCCTTCTCCTTGTATATAGGATAATTAAAGAATGAAATAGTTTAAGATTAGATCATTACCAAAATGGGGATCATTCATCCTCTAAGGATCCTTCGAGGATGTAGATCATGAATATTGCTAAGGATCATGAATCCTTATCACATGAAGTATTTCTTCAAGTGGACAGCATTCCAAGCTCTTGGTAGCAAATCACCTTCCATTGTTAGTAATCGATATGCCCCCTTTCCTGCCTCAGCTTCAATCAGGTAGGGGCCTTCCCACTTTGGTGCCAACTTTCCATCAGTAGGATTTGTGGTATTCTGAAATGCTTTCCTTAATACCATATCACCAACTTGGAACTTCCTGATCCTGATATTCTTATTGTAGGCTCCAGCCATCCTTTGTTGATAACTAGCCATCCTTATCCTTGCCAAACCCCTAAGTTCTTCTATAGTATCCAAGTCTTGAACCAAGTTTTCAGCATTCTCATCAGGATCACGGATACTTGTTCTTGCAGTAGGAACCACCATTTCTGTAGGGATCACTGATTCTGCTCCGAATACAAAAGAAAATGGAGTTTGGCCAGTAGCATTCTTGGGAGTTGTCCTATCAGCCCATAGTACATAAGGTAGTTCTTCTGCCCACTTTCCTTTCTTGGATCCAAGCTTCTTCTTCAAATTGTTGATGATGATCTTGTTGGATGATTCTGCCTAACCATTAGCTTGTGGGTGGACTGGTGTTGATGTTATCATCTTAATCCCCCAGCTGTCACAAAAGTTAGTAGTTCTACTCCCAATAAATTGGGATCCATTATCACAAACAATTTCAGAAGGAATACCAAATCTAGTAATAATATTTCTTTTAATAAAGGATATCACTTCCTTTTCTCTGACTTGAGCAAAGGCTTCAGCCTCTATCCATTTGGAGAAGTAATCAGTCATAGCAAGCATGAATACTTTTCCACCTGGTGCCTTCGGAATTTTACCAACTATATCCATTCCCCATCTCATAAATGGCCAAGAAGAGGATATAGGGTGTAAGAGCTCTGCTTGGTGAAGGATATTACTATGTCTTTGACAAGGATCACACTTCTTGGCATAGTCCATAGCATCCTTCTTCATAGTAGGCCAATAGTATCCTGTCCTCAGGATCCTTGAGAATAATGCCCTGCCCCCAGTGTGGTTTCCACAATCTCCTTCATGAAAATCCTTTAGCACTTCTTGGATTTCAGGATCCTCAATGCATCTTAGATATGGTCCAGCAAGAGATCGTTTATATAACATGTTATTCAATATTGTAAACTGAGATACCTTGATTTTGAAAGCCCAAGGGTTTTCTCCTGTAGGAATCTCTCCATGTTGTATATATCTCATGATTGGAAGGATCCATGATCTTGAATAAGATTGTGTATCATCACTAGGGATGATTGCAGAATCCTCTCCTATCTCCATAGCTACATAATCCTTAATAGCAGGGGTTAGGATATGGATAATAGGGATCTTGGTATTCTCTGGAATCTTCAAGGATAATCCTAGATTGGCCAATGCATCAGCCTCTGCATTCTCTTCTCTGGGTACCTGTGTCAAACTAAAAGAAACAAAAGAGAGTGCCAATTCCTTGACTATCTCTAGGTATTTGATTAGCTTTTCACCTTTAACAACATAGGATCCATTAAAGTGATTAGTAATTAACAATGAATCTACATGTACTTCAAGATACTTGATCCTCATATGCTTGGCAATTTGCAAACCAGCTATCAAGGCTTCATATTCAGCCTCATTATTAGTAGTTTGAAACTCACAAGCTATGGAGTGGGGTATTATGTCCCCCTGTGGCGATTTTAGTAGTATTCCAAGTCCTGTTCCTTTGACATTAGAAGCTCCATCAGTGAAGAGTATCCAAGGATCCTTAGTTTCTTCAAGCTGTTGAACTTCTAACTCAGCTTCCCTTTGCAAGTCACTACTGAAATGTGCCACAAAGTCAGCTAAGGCTTGGGATTTTATGGCAGTTCTTGGCTCATATCTAATATCATAAGCACTAAGCTTCACTGCCCATTTAGCCATCCTTCCTGACATTTCAGGTTTCCTGAGAACATTCTTAATTGGAAAATTAGTCTTGACAATAATGGCATGAGTTTCAAAATAATGTCTTAATTTAGTAGATGCCATAATCAAAGCAAGGATAAGTTTCTCTAAATGTGAATACCTGGATTCAGCATCAAGCAAACTCTTACTTACATAATAGACAGGATGTTGTGTACCTTGGTGATCCTTAACAAGGACTGCACTTACTGCTTTAGAGGATACCGCCAGATATAAGGATAATATATCCCCTTTTTCTGGTTTCATCAAGGCAGGAGCTGAGGATAGGTAATCCTTAAGGGCTTTGAGAGCATTTTCATGCTTTTCAGTCCACTCAAATTTCTTGTTCTTTCTCAAGATGTCATAGAATTCCTTGCACTTTTCTGATGACTTGGATATGAACCTGTTCAAGGCCGCGATCCTCCCTGTTAACCTTTGCACATCCTTGGCATTGGCAGGAGATTTGATATTCACAATAGCCTTAATTTGCTCTGGACTTGCTTCAATGCCTCTTTTTGTTACCATGTATCCTAGGAATTTTCCCGCTTTAACACCAAAGTGACACTTGGAAGGATTTAGTTTCATATTAAATTTATCAAGGATATCGAATGCTTCCTCCAAGTCTCTAAGGTGATCCTCAGCTTTCTTGGACTTAACCACCATGTCATCTATATAGACTTCCATAGTGTGTCCAATTTGTTCCTTGAACATCATATTGACTAGCCTTTGATAAGTAGCACCTGCATTCCTTAGTCCAAATGGCATAACAATATATACCAGTTGGGGTCATAAAGGTTGTATCCTCTTGATCAGATGGTTCCATCTGAATGTGTTGAAATCCAGATGAAGCATCCATAAAAGTCAACAACTCATGACCCGCGGTAGCATCCACCATGGAGTCAATGTGGGGTAATGGGAAAGGATCCTTGGGACATGCCTTGTTTAAATCAGTAAAATCGACACATACCCTCCACTTTTCATTTTTCTTTTGAACAACAACCACATTGGCTAACCACCTTGGATACTTAACCTCTCTTATCATACCTGCCCGGAGTAGTTTATCTACTTCTTCCTGGATAATAGCATTCCTTTCAGGTGCAAACTTCCTCCTTTTTTGATGAATTGGCTTGAATGACCTGTCAATGCCAATTTTATGAGTAATTATATCTTTAGATATACCTGTCATGTCCTCATGCTTCCAGACAAAGGTAGCTTTTCTCCATTTAAGGAAGGATATTAGCTCATGTTCAATGTTGTTGAGGATCCCTGATCCTATGAAGATCTTGGATTCAGGATCCTGAGGATCCATAAGGATTTCTCTCACATCCTGTTCTCTTGCCACCAAGACATATCTTGGAGGATGCTTTAATTGCTATTGCTCCCTTGGTCTTGAGGCTGGCTTCATTGATGACGTGTAGCAATTCTTAGCTTCTTGTTGATCACTCACAATTTTCACCACTCCCCATGGACTAGGAAGCTTCACGCATTGATGATAGGTAGATGGGACTGCCTTCATGTCATGTATCCATGGCCTGCCAAGGATAACATTACAACAAGATAAGCAATCTATAACACATAATTTTTTATAAGAATAAAGTCCTTCAATATAGATGGGGAGTTTGATGTTCCCCAACGTGTTCTTGGTTTCTCTACTGAATCCCACAAGAACTGAGGATCTTGGTACAATATCCAATTCAGGGATGTTCATCTTCTTGAGGACATCAAGCTGAATGATGTTTACTGAGCTTCCTCCATTTATCAGGATCCTGCGAACAAAGTGGTTAGATATAAACAAAGTAATAACAAGACCATCATGATGAGGATCCTGGATATCAACATGGTCATCCTCATCAAAAGTTATAATTTTATCCTTGGTAACAGTGGAGGTTCAAATGGGTCTATCCCCATTATCCATCTTGGTTTCCTTAGCATGTCTCTTGGCTGCTGAAAAGGAAGTACCACAAATGTCTGATCCACCTGAAATGAAGTTTATAACTTGTGCATCTGCTGGAGGAGCATGAGCTCTTTCTGGGATCTTCTCAGGATCCTGGATCCTTGACTTCTTTCTGCCCAAAAGTTCCTTTAAGTGCCCCTTACTTAACAAGTAACCAATTTCTTTTCTAAGTGCAATACACTCTTCAGTAAGATGCCCGAAATCCTCATGATATGCACACCATTTGGACTTGTCTTTTGTAGCAGCCGGTTTATCACTTTTTCTAGGCCATCTTGCTTTCTCACCTAGATTCTGCATTGCAAGAATTAGTTCATTGTTATCAACAGAAAAACAGTATTCAGAAATGGGAGGATAATCCTCATCATCCTCTTCCTGTTCTACTGCATGCACGTTCTGGTTATCAGACTTATTGCAGGATTTGAACTTGTTGTTCTTGAAGTAGGATCCTTGTTTTTCCTGCTTCGAGGATCCTGCTAGTCTTTCCTGGATCCTTTTATCATCCTCTAATCGGATGAATCTAAGGGCCCTGGTTCTCACTTCATCGAGATTCCTGCATGGGGTCATAACAAGATCATCATAGAATAATGAATCCCTAAGGAAACCCATTTTAAAGGCTTCCACAGCCGTAGCTATATCCAGATTAGGGATATCTAAGGATTCTTTACTAAACTTAGTGATGTAATCTCTAAGTGATTCATTTTGACCTTGTGTTACCCTATATAGATCACTAGTTAAACGTTCAAATTTTCTGCTACATGAGAATTGACTATTAAACAGATTAACTAGATTAGCAAATGAAGTAATAGAGTAAGGGGGAAGACTTAGCAGCCATTTAAGAGCTGATCCTGTGAGTGTGGATCCAAAACCCTTGCATAGACATGCTTCCTTTAACCTCTCAGGAATTGGATTGATCTCCGTTCTTTCTCTGTATTGAGCTACATGTTCCTCTGGATCCGTCCAACCATCATATAGCTTCATAGTTGGTATCTGGAACCTTTTGGGTATCTCAGCATCACAAATAGGTGGTGCAAAACGAGATATCCTATGGCTCCCATCTGCAATTTTAGGAATGGGCTTAACCACTCCTGGGACGCTGGATATCATATCCTTCAGCTTCTGTAATTCCCTAGCCATAGCTTGATTGATACCTGTAACCTGCATAAAGCCATGGTTAGTGTTATAAGAATTATTGAAAGTGTTACCTCCCAGAGGATTCAAGTTTGGAATCCCAGATGTAAATCCATATTGACGAGATTCTGGTATGATGGAAGGACCAGAAGTAGCAATGGTCTGCATTGGAATGAAGTCTCCCTGGTGAACATCTGAACTTGAGGGTTGTACACTTCTTAAGAATCCTTGATCCTGAAAGATGTTGGATCCTTGAACCTGGAAGGAGGATCCTCGAACCTGAGAGGATCCTAAAACCTAAGAGGATCCTTGGACCTGAGAGGATCCTTGGACCTGAGAGGATCCTTGGACCTGATAGGATCCTTGGACCTGATAGGATCCTTGGACCTGAGAGGATCCTTAGACCGTGTGCGTCCCCAAATATCCTCCTGAGCTGACGAAGGATCCCTGATGCTGGAAAGAGGATCCTGAAGGCTGAAAATAGGATCCTGAAGGCTGGAAGTGAGACCCAAAAGCCTGACTCATAGTTGTTGTTCCATAACGCCTTCCCAATGGTTCATTCTGGTACTGGATATCCGGAGCTGCAGATTGCTGGGCGATTATAGCTGGAGTGTCAAAATCCAGTGACCTTGGTATCAGAGGAGAGTGATCCTCCCCCGATCTCTTCTGTTTCTTGATGTCACCAATTTCCCGGAGGATTCTTTCGTTGGTTTTGTCCTGCTCTTGTATGTGACCCCCCACCTGCAAAATCAAAGTAAAAAAGATCACTAGTAGTAGGATTAGAAGAAACAGAAGAAGTTAGTGGTTTTGGAAAAAATGGGGCTTTGTCTCTTTGCAGCATTTTCAGCATTCTTCTGGGATCCAGAAGGTGGTGGAGGCAAAGGTGGAACGCCCTGTGAAGAAGTGACTGCCGGCATTGAACTTGAAGTGTTCTTCGCTGAAGAAGCCATGTGGTTGAAGATGATGAACCAAAATGAACACAATGAGCAATTTTTTTCAGAAATGAAGCACCAATTGCCCCACGGTGGGCGCCAAACTGTTTTGGTCAAAAATCAAGCAAGGATAATGCAACCAAATCTTTTGTTGTGAGGTGTGATGCTTGAATATATGAACAATTGTATGAACAATTTGCAAATCAAATAAAGAGATGACACAAGGATTTATACGAGGAAAAAGCCCTTGATCAAGAGTTGATCTCCGGCATAAAAAACCTCGGGTGATGGAAACTACCGATCACCAACTAAGATTAATTGAAAGGTTGATACAAATCGGGATGATAACAAGCTTGTTACAAGGATCACTAGTGTGCAAAAGTGTTAAAGTGTACGAAATCGCCAAGTAAACTATCGAGAGCTGTTCGAGAGTGTGTGTTTGCTAAAATTAGCCAAGTGTTCTAACTCAAGCTTGTTATCCCCTATTTAAAATTAGAAATAACTAAACTAACTAACTATCCGCTAATTGCGCAAGCTCCCCACGATCTCCATAATGTTCACAAGGGCCAAGCACGTGCGGAATATTGAGGGAATATGCTCCATGAATATCGGCAAGACCAAGTCCATGCACGTACTCCTGCAAAACGAGCTCACATACAAGGTAGACAACCGTTAGTGTAAGGATAACAATGAGGATCCTGAATCCTGGTCCTGCAACACATTCTGAGGATCCTAAATTCAAACAGAATTAAGGATCCGTGATCCTGGCAGTACTTGAGGATCCTTGATCCTTAGGATTGGAAAATCCTCCCCTAACACCAGGTACACTGGATATCATGTCCTTCAATTTCTGGAGCTCCCTTGAAAATGCTGATGTCATACCTGCATCCTGCAAAGATCCAATACCATTAGTAGCAAGAGTATTATTATTATTAGATACATTACCAGTCTGAGGATTCTGGCCATATCCTGAAGCATATCCTGAGCTTCTCACAGTTGACACCCTAACCGAAGAGGGTATCTCAGGAGTATGATTCTGAGAATGGCTAGGTACAATATTTCCCCCGTTATCCTCAGTATATACTGCAGAACGGAAGTTTAAAGCTCTAGGCTGCAAGGGAGTGACAGTGTCCTCGGCGGGCCTGGTTGAGCTGGATTTCAAGAGTTGTATCTCTCTCATCAGCATTTGGTTGGTCTCCTGCTGTTGCCTCATCTATTCCTGTATACTACCAAATAAAGTTAGAATTTCTTCATTAGAGGCCAAAACAGGACCAGATCCATGAATATTGCGAGCGGGGATAACATCCCGAGCCACATGAATTTCAGTTCCTTGTGAAGAGGTTTGCATTCTCGGAGGAGGTGGTGGAAGCACCGAACCAATTGTTGCAGAGGTCGTAGCAGACACGGTGGAAGAGCTAATGTTTGATCTCGAGGCCATTGAAAATAGTGTAGCAAAAAGTTTTGAAAATAGAAAACCAAGTAATGATTTTGCAAAAAACTTTTAGTAGAAATAGCACCACTTGCCTCACGGTGGGCGCTAAATTGTTTTGGTAAAAAATTACCGAAGCAATTAAGTGATCAAATTAGTTAAGTGAGGTAGTGTGCTAAGAAAATGTGTTGAAAATATGTTAATTAAGTCGTTTGCAAAAAACAGTTTTCAGCATACGGTTCAGGATATTGAGCTGTATCTACGATCAAACAATGAGCGAAAATGTAAAGGGTGACACGGGATGTACGAGGAAAGCCCTTGATCAATCTAGGTCGCCGGCATAAAACCTCGGGAGTTGACAATCGCAGTTGCCTTGTTCTTCTTATTGCTTCAAATTTCAGGATACAGTGCGGGATATGATGCGGATCGACTAAGTGTTACAATGTGAATTCGATACAAGTGTAAGTGTATGTGTATTGTGAGTGTTTGCAGCTAGAGAGAAAGAGTGTACGAGAGATTGTGTGTGCCCTAATCTGATCTCATCAATCCTTTTTATATTAAAAGAAACCAACTAACTATCCTATTATTCCGGGATTCAGTGAATATTCCATATGTGAACGTTGTAGTCCACTTCTTCCGGCTTCAACGTTCATAATCTAACTGATTTGCCCGAGTCTTGAGGAGAAGAAGTCCACCTGACCGTTAGAGACTTGTTACAACAATCTGCACGTGAGTTAATTAGTTACTACCAGGATATCGCATCAGGATGTTACCAATATCCTGATCCGGTATCCTGATCACAACAAAAGAAACATGGTCAGAATATTAGTCAGGATATATGAGCAGAAAATCGCCCATAACACTAACTGTTCCATACTGAAAGTTTCCTTCATTGGTAGGAAATGAGCAGACTTGGTTAATCTATCTACAATCACCCAGATTGTATCATTACCTTTTCGTGTCTTGGGTAATTTGGTAACAAAGTCCATTGTTATCAATTCCCATTTCCATATTGGCATTTCTAATTGTTGCAGCAAACCTGAGGGTTTCTGACATTCAGCTTAACCTGTGAGCAGGTTAGACACTTGGCAACATAAGCTGCTATATCCTTTTTCATTCCTATCCACCAGAAATTCTTTCTTAAGTCTTGATACATCTTATCACTTCTAGGATGTATCGTATACTTAGACTTATGGGCTTCCTATAATATTCGATGGCGTAGGTTTCCTAGTTTAGGTATCCATATTCTCTTTTTATGGATCTCCAAATTCCATCTATTCCTTGTTCTAATTCTTTAATCATTCCTTTTAATTTCTTAGTATCGTCCTTGATTACTGATTCTTGTACTTTTCTAATTTGTTCATTTAAATCTACCTGTAGATTTAATTTAAGAGAACATACTCTTCTTGGCTTTTCATGATACTTTCGACTTAAAGCATCAGCAACTACATTAGCTTTTCCTACATGATACTGGATATTACAATCGTAATCACTAAGAATTTTTATCCAGCGTCTTTGTCTCATATTTAATTCCTTTTGCCCAAAAACATATCTGAAACTCTTATGATCGGTGAAAATGGTAAACTTACTACCGTAAAGGTAATGTCTCCAAATTTTAAGGGCAAAAATTATGGCTCCTAATTCTAGATCATGGGTTGAATAGTTTTCTTCATGATTCTTAAGTTGTCTGGATGCATAGGCTATAACCTTTTGGCGTTGCATCAACACACATCCATAACCTAAATTAGAAGCGTCACAATAGACTACAAAGTCTTCTGTTCCTTCTGGTAACGCTAGTATGGGTGTGTTGGTTAATCTTTGCTTAAGAAATCTAAAGGCTTCTTCTTGTCTTGGTCCCCATTCAAACTTAACAGATTTACAGGTTAACTTAGTTAAGGGGATGGCTATTCTAGAAAAATCTCGGATAAATCTTCTATAATAACCGGCCAGTCCTAAGAAACTTCTAACCTCGGTTTGTGACTCAGGGGTTTTCCATTTAGTAATCGCCTCAATCTTTGTGGGATCCACATGAATTCCTTCATGGTTAACTAAATTTCCAAGAAACTGTACCTCTTCTAACCAAAATTCGCATTTTGAAAATTTAACGTAAAACTTTTCTTTTCTCAGCAAATTTAGGAGTGCATGCAGATGCGCTGCATGTTCCTCTTTACTTTTAGAGTAAATGAGAATATCATCTATAAAGATAATTATGAATTTATCCAAATATGGCTTACATATTCGGTTCATCATGTCCATAAATGCGGCTGGGGCATTGGTTAAACAAATGTCATGACAGTAAATTCATAATGGCCATACCTTGTTCTGAAAACGGTCTTAGGAATGTCCTCTTCCTGTACCTTTAAATGATGATATCCTGAGCGTAAATCGATCTTAGAAAAAAATCGAGCTCCTTGCAATTGATCAAACAGATCATCAATTCTCGGTAATGGGTACCGATTTTTAATCGTGACCTTGTTTAATTCTCGGTAATCAATGTACATACGCATTGACCCGTCTTTCTTTTTGACGAATAGGATCGGTGCTCCCCATGGCGATGAACTTGGCTGTATGAATCCTTTCTCCAAAAGTTCGTCCAGTTGTTTCTTCAACTCCTGCATTTCTGCTGGTGCCAAACGGTAAGGTGCTTTAGCAATTGGTGCTGTTCCGGGTAGCAGATGAATTTTGAATTCGACTTCTCTGTCTGGCGATAATCCTGGTAGTTCTTCTGGGAATACGTCTGAGAATTGAGATACTATGGGGATATCTTTCAATTCTTTTCCTTTAGTGTTAATGATTATAGAAATCATATACACTAATGATCCTTTTCTTGCACAGCTTGCTGTTTTCATCACAGAGATGAATTTTGTAGATCTAGTTGGCTTTTCTCCTTTAATTGTGATCTTTTCACCCTTTGGTGAATTTACTTGGATTGACTTTTGATCACATAGAATACTGGCTTTATTGGCTACTAACCAATCCATTCCTAATACAACATCAAATCCTGCCAGATGCATTGGATAAAGATTTGCAATAAACTTTTGATTTAAAAATTATATTCTTGCTCCCTGCAAGATTTCAGTAATCTTAATGGATTCTCCATTCGCTGTCTCTACTAGACATTCTTGTGAGAGTTTAGTTAATCGTTGATTGAGAAGTTTGCAGAATGAAGTATTAATAAAACTTTGGTTTGCACCAGAGTCAAATAATACTTTAGCAAAAACATCATTAACTAAAAACATACCGGTAATCACGTCCGGAATCATCTTGACTTCTTCGGCTTCCAGAAAAAATGCTCTAGCATTTTTCGTAGTCTTGTTGTTCATGGCTGGAGCTAGTTTCGGACAGTTCGGCTTGATATGTCCTTTTTCTCCACAGTTGAAGCACACTCCATTACTTTCTTCCTACAATCTTCTTCCTTGTGTCCTGGTATCTTGCAGAAATTACAATAGGTGGAGCATCTCCCTGAATGCTTATTCTTACAGGCCTTGCAGTAAGGTGCGGAGGTAGAACCTATGTTTCTCCCACGATTGGAATTTCCAAAGCGAAATTCTTGGGTAAGTTTCCGAGTTAGGTTCCTCCTTTGGTTCTCTTCTTGCATACGTACTAATTCATCAGTCAAGGTATTTGCTAGCTCTACAGATGTAGTTAGGTTCCTCTTGTGGTCTAGCTGCCTTGACTACATGCCTAATCTCACTGATTAATCCCCAGATGTAACGGGAGATTAATACTGGTTCTGGTGATGCAAGGGTTGGTACTATTCTAGCATATTCAAAGAATGTAGTAGTATAACCCTTACTATCTACTCCAGTCATTCGAAGGTTTAAGAATTTATTAGCTATCTATTCCTTTTCATTGGGAGGACAGAACTTCCTTTCCACCATATTCTTAAATTCAGTCCATTCCATATTATAGGTTCTGTCACTTCCCCTAGATTGGAGGATAGTGTTCCACCATTCTAAAGCTGAGTTCTTAAACAGATTAGAAGCAAACATTATCTTATCCTCTTCTGCACACTTGCTTATTTTTAAGACTGCCTCCGTCTTTTCTATCCAGCGTAGAGCTGCAATGGCTCTTTCATTGCCCAAGAATTCCATTGGTTTACAAGACCAGAATTCTTTGTAAGAACAACCATAAGACATGGTTCTTCTTCTTTTTAGAATGGGCACTCGAAGTAACGGTCCATTGTTTACACTGTGTCTAGGTTCAGGAGGTGGTCGTTTACTTCCACTATTACTTTTATTATTATCCGCTTCTTTAACCGTTTTGATAATATATGGCATTGCGTCTATAATCCCTTGTGCCACTATGTGTTGAATGGCACTATTATCTATCTGGTTTCCGTTATTATCGTTATTCTGGTTTTCTTGATTCACTTCGTTGTCCATCTGGATTATAAACATTTACCAAGTATTAATATAACAAAACAATATTTAATGCGAATAATCACACAACAACACATTGATCCAAAATCGTCGTCATTGCGCCTTTACTCTATTTTATATATGCATCTATATCTATTACAAATACAACTGGAATTGAAAATACAATACTAGTATGCATCAGTAGCTATAGGATTATCTATTTTAGTTGATTATATTATATATATATATATATTTTCAAACTTACACACACACACATATATATATATTTTATTATTATTACTACTGATAGGGGTTCATCCAATATTGCATGTTGCGCTCGTCATATTTCCAGACGAGTCTCTCCCCTATCTGTCTCATTCGTTCACTTCCTTCTAATATCTCCTCACCAAAGGTGCGGAGTTCTTGCACATTCTCAGTGCTCATGGGTGGTGCGGGTGCTAGTATAGGGTCAGGGTATTGTGGCATTGGTTCTTCGTAAGGGTATGGGTTCTCTAGGATCTCTCGAATATACTGGTCATTATTCCAGTACGGGTCTAGAGGGTCAAGGTCTGGGTAGGGTGCTACTGGGTTTGGCATGGGTTCGTCTTGTGGGTGGAGTTCTGGGTAGCTCATATGGTCATCAAACCATGGGTTATAGTCTGGGGGAGGGGGTGCTGGTACTCTAGGGATTTCAGCTGGGTCAAAAGCATGTGCTGGAATTTGGTCGCCTGGGTTGGGCTTGATGTCCATGGGTTGGGTTGGAAATAAGGGTAGTGGCTAGGGTGCTATGAGTTGTTCTAGGTTCAGGTCTGCGGCTGTGGTAGCTAGTATATGAAAATTGGCTAGTCTCCTATTGATTATATCCTGAGTTAGAGCGTTCATTTCTCTATTCGCGGCTGCTGAAGTTTTCTCATCCTTTTTCTACGCTCATGAGCTCCTCTGCTAACCATCCTCTCTTCTTGGGAGGGAATGGCTCTTCAGCTTATGCTTTGAATACGAAAATCCCTTCTTCGGGGTTAGCCGAATACCCCGAGGGGGTAGGCTGGGAAGAAGTTCCTTCATCCCTAGGAGAGCTGGACAATTGACGATAAGCATCTGAGGGTCCTTGATCACTCATACTGTAAACTAACAAATTGTCAAATAAGACAAAATAATAATATACAGATATGCACGTAATCACGTAGATTATTTCCTAACAAAATGGATAAAATTTTGGTGTCAGCGGAACGCTTCTGTGGCTGAATCAGTGGCTGTAGCTCTGATACCACCTTCTGTCGCAACCCCCGTCCCCTAGTCACATAGGAACGGGCGGCCGCGAGCCAGTATCAGTGGTATCGGTGTTTATCAGTTTGGCATCGGAATTTACATCAGGACCGTAGTTAGGAAATATTGTATCAGAGTAAAATACCACATTTTTATAATATTAAACACATGGGAAATTCCCAAGTTTCTATTACAAACATGTTTGTAGGGATAAACCCTATTTTATTGAATAAAACATCTTCTTTATTTAGGTAACTTTTATAGCCACTTTCCAAGCCTTCAGTGCTGTCCAGCTGGCTTCTAATTGGCTTTGACATTTTGTTACCTGTAGGATCAAATCGAGTCAAAATCTGATTTTGTTTAAACAATCAAGATGAACACACTAAAAATCAAGCTTTAAAACCCTTGAAATGATTTGCAAATGATAATACAATGTAGCCCCCAAATCTTTCTCTAAATGTGTGTTCCAAAACCCTAATCATCTCTATCTATTTATAGCCTTACCATTTTAGGCTAATTACAATTAAGACCCTAGAGATAATAACTTGCCAAAACTAGTAATAAACATGAAAACTAATTAAATAAGATAATAAATATATTTTGTCTAAACAAAATATATTTAATTGTCCAAAGCAGTATAACCATCAACTCTCGAACGTTCACACGCCATATCTTTCTTCGATATTTTCGTGTCGACTTGCGTATTGACTTTGACTTCTTTGCGTTGACTTCGACACGTTGGCGTTGACTTTGTTGACTTGAATCATTGATAACATTAGACTACACATTTTAGACCCAACAATCTCCCCCTTAGGCTAATGTTATCAAACTTCTTACATCATCTTTAGAACCGTCAACTTCATGCATGTTGTAATCTTCAATTTGGCAAGCTTCAGTCTCAATTTTAGACCCAACAATCTCCCCCTAGACTGATGCTTTCCAAATTTTCTTCACTTGAGATCTTCTTTTGACACTTTACTCTTTGAGTGCTTTATCTGGATAAGCTCCCCCCTTTTTGCATGCATCATCTTTGACAATCAGGAACAACCTTTTTTTTTAGCTCTCTTTAGCTTGAGTGAATCAGAAGACGTAGGAGGAGGATTCCTAGCTCGGTATCTTCTGCAATCTTCAGGAAATAGGTGCTTTGGTCTGGCATCTTGCTCATTTGATGATCGGCCATCATTACAGCAAATAGTCGAAGTAACCTGTTCACAAACACAAACACAAACACAAACACAAACACAACTCCAACTTTTCTTTTAGACTGATTCAAAGTACAGACAAAACCGTATTCATCTGCAGTGCGCAATAGAAAGAGTATCTCAAGCGGTTTGAGACACGATTGATCTGATATGGAAGACTTAGAAAAACAAATGTACACAAATCAATATATATATTTGGATTTTAGTTTTTTTTTTTTTAACATTTTTTTTTTACATTTTGTTTTTTACATTTTTTTTAACTTTCAACCTTTGAGATTTAGAGCTGATCAAATATGAGATCATACCAACTTGAAAAGCCTAGTCACACTTCAACTTTCTTTAGGATAGCTACGACTCAAGAACGATTGCTGGTATGTTTGTCCTCTTAAATCCATGCATCCTTCTTTCAACATGCTTTCGGTGAGCTTGTTTATCATGTTTTGGTAATATTGACAAGAATTCTATGGCCCCCACACAAGCTATTAGGAATAGAAACATTATGCCCGTGAGTCCCACATCAGGAGATACCCCCGCGATCAAGGTATGCACAAAGGTTCCTCATAACAGGTGAGTATATTGGATTCATTCTTTTCAACGATAGAGTGGAGATCAGGTCAGTACTTTCGTACAGCAGAGATCCCAAAAACTACCGAGGGCGGAGACAGATACCAGATTTGGTACGATTTGATGATAGATAGTTTGGTGAACAGGTCAGTACTTTCATACAGCAGAGAGACCAAACTAATCCATCTTTTGGCCATTTTTGGCACTTATTATGAAAGGTTTTGGCCATTTTTGGCACTTATTATGAAAAGATATCATAGCGTCTAGGTCAGCATGTATCTAGATGCAGCAGAAGAACAACTATGATATCCCCGAATGAAAAACCAATATAAAGACCCGAGATCTCAGACTTTGGCAATCTATCAACGCAACATTTAAGACCATTAAGCCATATGCCGCAACGCGTTACCCACAAGAATGCATAATGCTGTGGAAATCCAGAATTTTTGTGTAGACTTTATCTTTATCACCAAGATGCAGTTCACTTGTCTGAAATGCTGAACCTACCGACATATCGTTAACATGGAGCCGTATCTTCCATCAGATCCTATTCATGCGAAGACATAATCAAGTTAGTTCCTATCATTTCTCATATAAGATCATGATTATTTTGCAATAATCACATCTCATGGTCTAGGAAGTATTTTAATACTCCCCCTTAAAATTTTATTTTTGTACAACCATTTACTGAAAAAATGTATTTACAAAATAAAGTCTTCCACATCAGGCACACAAAAGCATATGTCAGCAAGAAAAGGAGTGTGTTACAGTGTCGTTGAGTGCGCGACCAGGTTAGATACCATAACCAAACCTGTGATTTTCCTCTTCGAACTTGTATATGGAACAACCACTGATAATAACCGGTGTTACTAACAGTCCTCCTTGGATGTTCCTACACTCATAAACAATTCAGTTAGAGAGTGGAACCCAAGCCATCGTAGTCTTGGGTTGTTCGCTTTCATCAAAATAAGAAACCTCCCGATATGCCAAATCTTTTCCCTCGTTGATTTCTTTTACAACCATTGGTTTGACTCGCCAAACCTGTATTGGTTTAAAAATTTTGTTTGTAAAAGATTTAAAGTTTGAAATAATTTTATGTCTAAAACCCGGAGGGAAAGATTGTGGTTTTGATGTGTTGGTCCTTTTCATCTTTGAATCATGTGAAACCGGCTTCACATGTGGAGATCTGGATTGAAATTTTTTCATCTGATCTTTCAAAGATGTGTGCTTTTTACCTTTTGATCCAGAGAAGCAATACTGGTTGCCTTTACCGTCTGGATCGTGTCGTTCTGGGCATTGTTTGAGCACATGACCTTCTTTTCCACACCTAAAACAAGCCTTGAATGGCTTTTGAGACTTTGCAGTTCCGTGTGATGCAACTAGGGGAGGGGATTGCTTTGAGCTCGACTCAGCATGTTGACAGACGTGATGTTTAACAACTTCAGATGATCTTTTGATCTTTGACTCCCCAACACTTTCATTCAACACTGATTCATCATCTGAGCTTGTGCAGTCTTCAATAACTAAGTGTTCTTCTAGTGGATCTTGATTGATTGGACTTGCAGTGTCATTTGAGGTTGTTGGTTCTTGAACACCCGATGGTTCAAGGTCTTCAACCGTTTTACAAGCATCCGTTACTGAAGTTTCCAAGTCATTTGAGCTTTCCCATTCTTGGAATGATTGAAAGTCTGAATCGTGGTCATCACTTGAGCTTCCTTCGCCACCTTCTGAAGTTGTGGTGTTTGTGTCTTCACTGTTGCTTTCTTCATTTAGCTCTTTCTCTGACTCTGACGTACTAGTGTGAGATGGAACAAATTCTGGAATTTTCTCCGTGAGGAATTTTCCGAATCTGTTTTGTTTTAATTCTGGAACAAACACAGGAGGTTCACACATAATTTTTTCATCACAAAAGGCAGAATTCAAATCAAAACATTCAACCACTACATTATCGTGGTTGTGGGTCTTAGGTTTAGGCACATGCCCATTGCAGTCATCCCGAATTGAAGTTTTGATTGCTTTATCACTATTCCAGGCGAACCAGTTAACAGTGGAATAACTGTCGCCTGAATATCCTATCCCTATTTTTGATCCACCACAGTCATCATCGTATCCATCTTCTTCACGCTCAATCACATCTGCACTGTTATTAGAAAGGTTAGTAGCCTCTTCATTTTCACAAGAAACATTTTCAGCAACAAGATCATTTTCATTAATTAAATCATTATCAGGATGAGGAGATGGCATGGGTACATAATTTTTGCTATGTGGCGAAAAGAAGAGTTTTCTTTCGTTTCCGAGCTTGGCCTTGTACCCAATCCCATCCTTCACATATGTCGGTCGTTGGCAATTTTTAATGTCAACCAGTGCCTTTTTACTGACGTTCCATTTATCAATTATGATTTGCAATCTATTGTTTTCATTTTGAGATTTTTCTAATCTTTCAGTTAAGTCGTTTATGACAAAATCTTTTCTGAAAACAAATTCTTTTAAAGTCTGCATTTAAGCTAAAGTCGAATTCAACTTTCTCTGATATGCAGCTTCATTTTCTTTCAACTCTTTGTTAAATTGCAAAACCTTTTCTTTGTCTCTAATTAGGTCACGATTGAGGGATTTGTAATGTGCCACGACGTTCACACATGGTTGGGAACATAATTTGACTTTAAACTCGTAAGGAATGCTATTTGCCAAGTCTTCCTCATCCCTTTCTTTGTTGGATTCCATTTTCATCGCCTCTTCAGGAATCTGTTCTTCTATCTTTTCACTTGCTACACTGCTCCCTTCTTTCTTCTTCACAGCTTGAGTATCATCCACCACAATATTCTTTTCATCACACTGTGGAGCCTTTTCAGAGTTTACGGAAGCATTGTTGAAGTTTGATGCGTTTGCAGCTTGTGAACTAGAGCCGTTGGAGTTTGTTGGGGGTACAGATGTCATGCTCTTGTGCACATCAGCAGATTGGATAGATTTATGAGGATGTTCGACTTGATCTCTTTCGAAAGTGTTGGGATTGAACCCTACCAGAGGAACAGATAATTAAAGCCAAAACTGGATTAGCGCAGTGGATCCAGAATAAGCAGATGTTACATACAAGTCTCTCCCCTTGAAAGTGGTTTTCAAACATCTGCTGACCTCCTATCTACTGATCTTGCAAACTGCTGACCTACAAACTGCTGATCTAGTAAAGGCCTGATGAAAGACTAAAGCTCTGCTGTTCGATCTACTGCCTTGAGTCAAGCACTGCTGATCCGGACAAGTGCTGCTGGGTTCACATCAGTGGAAGGATGCGGCAGTAGTTTATTATGTCTTTATGTAATGAAATGTAATAGCAGTAGTTTAGCATAGCAGTGTTTGTATTGATCAGAGGTTAGAGTTTGTTAGGAGGTTAGATGTCACTTTCATGGTGACGTCAGCTTAGATGCTCAGTGGTTTGCTAGTGCCTATAAATAGAACAGTGCTCTGTACTGTTCTATTAGCTCTTTGCAACATCGTCTTCTTTGCACGAACAAACACTGAGCTCTGGCTGAGGGGGAGTTTGTATTCAATCATTGCAATTGTAATCGTAATTGAAATAAATTCAATCTTTCGGTTCATTGTGAAAAATGTTTGATCAAAGCAATACTCTCGTTTGATTGTATGCAAAGTTTGTTTCCATCTTAATTCCGCTGCACAACTCATTCATTTCTATCGTAATTTCAAACATAAAATACAATCAAAACCAAACTCAGATCCAATAATTGGTATCCGAGCTTGGACAGTCAAATTTGATTTAACAATCATTTTGACATAAATAGTTCAGCTCATAATCGTTGATATCGATAGTTTGTTCGGTTTGTTGAAAAACAGAGTAAGGTTTAATCACCATTAAAGTTGATTAATCAGTGCCTGTAAAACAACCAAGATGACGTCACAATCACAAGATGATAATAATAACATTGGCACGCTTTTTAAACCACCCATGCTTAAACGTAATGAATACAACATCTGGGAGAGATGGATGGGTCACATCCTTGCTCAACAGAACACTGGATGTTGGAGGTCTGTTGTTTTTGGTCCCCATGTTCCTATGGTGCCAAGTGCTGAGGATCCAAAGAAGTTCGTACCAAAACCATATGAAAACTATACTGAAACTGATTTTCAAAGGTTCGAACTGGATGCCAAAGCATTTAGCATCATAGCATCCGCATTACCCAATGATATCTATGCTGGACTGTTACACTGTAACAGTGCCAAAGAGCTATGGGATGCGTTGAAGGAACAGTTTGGAGGGACAGAAGAAGTCATTGAGAACAATAGGGAAATTCTGAATCAGCAGTATGAAACATTTTGTCACATCAGGGGTGAATCACTGACTCAGCAATTTGAGCGGTTCAGTTGTTTCATTAGTGAACTAAGGCTTGTTAAAGTAACTTTTCCAAATTCAACTCAAAATAGCAGGTTCCTTAGGTCACTTCCAGAAAAATGGGACACCATAGCTTTTGTCACTATAAACTCTGCTGAGTTCAAAGATCTGACCCTGACCCAACTTCATGGTAGACTCCTGACCTATGAAAGGGAGTTAAACCAGAAAAAGAAGTTGCAAGAGTCTGGCAAAGTTACTGATGATTACTCATTCGGTAGCACAGCTCTTCTTGGTCAGGAAGAATCTGGTAGCAGTGGTAAGGAACAGGGTTATGATCATTTCATTGATATAACAGCTGGAGGAAACTTTAACAACCCTGATCCTCACTCTGTAAATTATGCTTTTACTGCAAATTGTGAAAACCAGATGTCAGATAATTTGTGCTTTGAACTAAATGATTTACAACACTTTGATCCCACTGACTTAGAAGAGATGGACATTTTGCATCAATTGGCTTTGCTTAGTGTAAGAACAAGCAAATTCTACAAAAGAACAGGGAGAAAATTCCCAGGGTTACATGGGAATCTAAGGGTTGGGTTGGGTAAATCGAAAATCAAGTGTTACAAGTGCAATAGGCTAGGCCATTTCGCTAGGGAATGCAGGAGTCAAACTACTGGTCCTATAATTACTCATCCTAGTTCAAACCCTAGACCTCAAAATCAAAGCACTGTGCACTATACCCAATATACCCCTGCAGCTCATGTTAACACTGCTCACTATGCTGCTGCCCCTGTGCCTGTGCATTATGTCCAAACCACTGTTCCACAAATTCAATACGTGCAAACCCCTGTCCCTCAGGCACAAGTGCAAACTGTTGCACCTCAAACAGCTGCTCCAGCAGTGGTACAACCAGATCAGCAAAGCTTTTTCACTCAAGGCTTTGTTGACTGGAGCAGCATGCCTGATGAGCTTGGTGATGAAAATTTTGCACTCTATGCTTTTAATGAGCCTTCTAATGATGAATTTTGTTTGATGGCATTAGAGTCAATACCAGAGGGGGTTGAAACTGAAGGTGAATAGCTAAGTGCTGAAACAGTGGATGAGGTGACTGAAGCAGTGGTTATTGCTGTGGCTGGTGAACTACTGCTGGGAGAAAGCTCAGGAACCCTGATTGAACCACTGACAGATCCATGGTCAGAAGAGGAAGAGAAGAAAGCAGGAGAAAAAGAAGTAAGAGCTGATGATGAAGAAAATCATCAATGTGATTGTGCAATGATGGTTGCTGCCAAGGTATCTCCTCAAGTTCTTGAAAAACTGTGTTCTGATAATTGCATTATTGCTTTTTCTAACATCAAAGAGGTAAATGAAAACCTTCGGGATAAAATCTTAACTGATGAAGTCAAATTTGAAAGATCTTTAAAAGAACTTAAAAGCAAATTGACTGAAAAAGAAAAAGAGATCAGCAGTCTGAAAGAAGAGCAGAGCATAACCAGAACTCAACTCCAAACTATGGTAGAAAAATACCAAGTTTGGAAACAGGAGTTAGAGTCCACCCAAATCACATGTGAGAAATGGGTGGAATCCTGCAAAGGATATGAGTTATTGCTTGAAAAACAGATTAAAAGCAATGTGAAATTTGGTATTGGTTATAGAAAACATGATGATGAAAACACTGCTATTGAAAAATCTGTTCAAACCACTGATGTACCCACTAAGTTCATCCCCACAAACAAGAATGGCCAAGAAGTGAAAATCACTGATAAACTAGGTAACAAATTCACACTTGACAGACCAATGGGATCCTCTACTTTTGAGGAGCTTGAAAAATATCAGTTTAAACCAACTTGGTCTGATGAGTGTGATATTCTTGAAAATTTCAAGCCCATGGACTTTACATCAACTGACGGTGTTAAAGCTCCAAAAGCTAAAGTCATTCCTCTCAAGGACATCCCAACAGAGGTTAAAACCTCTGTTGCAAAGGAGTCCGAAAAGAGAAAGAAGAAAGAAAAAATCAATAACCTGTTTTGTGAATTCTATGAGAAAAGGAATCATCTAACAAAAGACTGTTTCCATTTAAAAGCATATGATTTGAACAAAACCAGTGTCATTGTTTCTGCTGAAAGTTGCATTGTTTGTGGTAAATCAAACCACAAAACTCAAGCATGTGTGTATCTCAAAAACTTTGATGTGAAAAAGAATGAGTACATTGCTAAAACATCCTTGAGTCCATCAACATCATCTGTCAAATTCACTAAAAACCAACCACTGTTTGTTCCAGTTCAAACAGCTGTCACAAAACAGCTGAACCAAACATCTGTCAAAAGAGATGTTCAGGTTACTGATGCACCCCCTACCAATCAATTCAGAAGAGGTAAGGGACAACCACCATACCCTAGGGTTCCACACGTTTATGAGGCCTACAAAAGGCCCTCTAAACCTAAAGTGAACAGGCATCCTTTTGGGTATCAACAGGTGATTGGTCAAGACCCCCAACAGTGGTTAGCAAGAAACAGTCCTAAAACTGTCCAAACCCCTGATCTTACCACTGTCCATCAATGTGCATCCATCCCAGACACTGTTGAGACCCCATCCAAAGCCTTATTGGCTTTGGAAACCCTAATGAACTAATCCTTTTACTTCATATGCAGGGAGCTTTTGCCTGTTTAGATAGCCTTTGGTATGTTAATAGTAGAGGCTCCAGGCACATTACTGGATGTAAAGCCCTACTCAAAGATTTCAAAATTCATGGAGGGGGTGATATATCCTTTGGGAATAACAATAAAGGGAAAGTTCTAGGGTCTGATACAGTACAGTCTGGAAATGTAAAATTTGAAAATGTCAATCTGATAGACAGTCTGAAATTCAACCTCCTGAGTGTTTCACAAATGAGTGACAAGGGGTATGGGTCATTCTTCACAAAGGAGTGTTGTAGGATTGTTGGACCAGAAATGGTCAAGAAGATTGAAGCAATAATTAACACTGGTCAAACAAAACTTGTTGCTCAAAGAAGTGGCAATGTTTATGTTGTTGATATGTCAAAAGAGTGTCCAAAGCTGATGCCTGTCTGTTCTCAGCTGCCTCTAACAAAGAGACAGAACTTTGGCACAGAAGACTGGGGCACACAAATCTTAAGACAATCACTGAAATTTCAAAAAATGGTTTGGTAAGAGGCCTACCACAAAAATTGTTTTCATGTCCTGAGCATTGTGTTTCCTGTTTAAAAGGAAAAGAGCATAAAAGCTCTTTCAAGTCCATTGAAGAGTCCAAAACAACCCAGTGTTTGCAAATGTTGCACATGGATTTGTTTGGCCCAGTTCAAGTCATGAGTCTCAAGAAGAAAAGATATTGTTTGGTTATTGTTGCTGACTTTTCTAGGTTTACATGGACTTTCTTTTTACACTCAAAAGATGAGACTGCAGGCATTTTGCAAGACTTTGTGACACAGGTTGAAAAGCAATTTGACCTTCCAGTAAAAGTCTTCAGGAGTGACAATGGCACAGAATTCAAAAATAAGGAGTTGGATGCCTTCTGTGTGAAGAAAGGGATTGTAAGGCAGTACAGCATCCCTAGAACACCAGAGCAAAATGGGGTAGTTGAAAGAAAGAACAGAACTTTGATTGAGGCTGCCAGAACCATGCTTGCTGATTCAGGTTTGCCATTAACTTTTTGGGCAGAGGCAGTAAATACTGCTTGCTATGTCCAGAACAGAGTTTTAATAAACCCCAGGCACAAAAAGACTGCTTATGTAATTCTGTATAAAATCAAACCACTGATCTCTTACTTCAAGGTATTTGGCTGCCCATGCTTTATTTTGAACTTAAAAGACTCCATTTCAAAATTTGCAGCCAAAATTGATTGTGGTTATCATCTAGGATACTCAACCACTGCCAAGGCCTACAAAGTGTTTAATACACGGACCAAGGCAGTGGAGGAGACCTTGAATGTAAAGTTCAATGAACTGTCATTAATGAAAATCCCAGCAAATCCTGCAGATCTGTTTAATCTTGATAAATTCACTTTTGAAAATACTGCTGTCAAGACTAACAGTGCAGGTCCATCAGAGGATTCAACACCAGACTATGGGTATGAAATCATCATTCCTCAAAAGTCTGTCAGAATGGGAAGAGCATCAGATGTTCAAAACAGCTGTCAAAGCTCAACCACTGCTACCTCAACAGTTGTTGACCAAAGTAGCCCATTAACCACTGCTTCCACATCAACAAACACTGCTGACAAAAATCCCCAAACAGTGGATAAAAGTCAGCATGTGTCCTCACCATTACCACCAATTCCACCACCTTTTGAAGCCACTGCTGGGTCATCAAAGTCTCCAGCAGTGGTTAGCTCAGATGATACACATTTGCAGCCTTCACCAACAAATGCCATCATACCATACCAAGGAGATTTAATCTTCTTGAGATCTCATCCACCTGACCAAATCATTGGTAACATCAATGAAGGGGTGCTCACAAGAAGCCAAACCCAAAACATTTGTCTTTTTGCTGGTTTTCTATCACTCCATCAGCCAGTCAAGTACCAAGAGGCACTGAAAGACAACAGCTGGGTAGAAGCTATGCAAGAAGAGCTCCAACAATTTAAAAGATAACAAGTATGGGAGCTTGTACCACTGCCAGAAGATGTAAATCCTATTGGCACAAAGTGGTTCTTCAAAAACAAAACTGATGAAAGGGGCATTGTTGTCAAAAATAAAGCCAGGCTTGTGGTTCAAGGGTACAGACAGGAAGAGGGGATTGACTATGATGAAACTTTTGCCCCTGTAGCAAGATTGGAAGCTATAAGACTGTTCCTGGCCTTTGCTGTCAACCACAACATGAAGGTGTTTCAAATGGATATCAAAAGTGCTTTCCTCTATGGTACAATTCAAGAAGAGGTATATGTTTGTCAACCTCCAGACTTTGAGGATCCATTTTATCCAGATCATGTCTACAGGTTAAACAAAGCCTTGTATGGCCTGAAACAAGCACCAAGAGCCTGGTATGAAACTCTTTCCAACTTCCTACTCTCAAATGGTTTCAAAAGAGGTACCATTGATAAAACACTGTTTCTAAAATGGAGAGGGAAGGATTTAATGATTGTCCAAATTTATGTGGATGACATTATTTTTGGAAGCACATGTAACAAAATGTGTGAAGAGTTTAGAGAACTCATGACAGCTGAGTTTGAAATGAGTGCAATGGGTGAGCTGCAATGTTTTCTTGGTCTCCAAGTTCAGCAAATGCAAAATGGAACTTTCATTCATCAAAGCAAATATGCTAAAGAACTTTTGAATAAATTTGATATGAATGATTGTGAACCATGCAACACACCCATGGCAACAAATAAGCTTGTCATGTCTGATGAAAAGGATGAGCTGATTGACCAAACACTTTATAGAAGCATGATTGGGTCTTTATTATACCTAACTGCATCTAGACCAGACATCATGTTTGCAACATGTGTCTGTACAAGAAGTCAATCAGCTCCCAGAAAATCAAACCTCATTGCTGTAAAAAGGATTTTCAGATACATAAAAGGTGCTCCCACACTTGGTATCTGGTATCCAGCTAATGGGAATATCAAGCTTTCAGGTTTTTCAGACAGTGACTTTGCTGGATGTAACACCACAAGGAAGTCCACATCAGGAGGGTGCCAGTTTCTAGGTGATTGCTTAGTTTCATGGCAAAGCAAAAAGCAAGCAGCTGTTTCAACATCCACTGCTAAAGCTGAATACATTGCTGCTGCAAGCTATACAGCCCAACTCCTGTGGCTTCAAAATCAGTTGCTGGATTTTGGTATCACTGTCTTAAAGACACCACTCATGTTGGATAGCCAGGCAGCAGAAAATATCATCAAAAATCCAGTTTCCCATTCAACCACCAAACACATCGACATCAGACATCACTTTGTGAGGGATTGCTATGAAAAAAGTTTGATTTCTCTGCATCATGTTCCAACTAAAGACCAGCTGGCAGATGTGCTCACAAAAGCATTAGATACTGCCACCTTTGAAAGCTTGGTCTCTAGAATTGGGATGCTAAACATGGAATAACAAGCAACATCTTGTTTTTCTATGAATAAAAGCATTAAAATGTTTTCAGAAAATCAAAAATCCATCCTTAAAAATAGCTAAAAATGAAATTTTCATTAAAATGCTTAAAAGTCTGCCATAACCACTGCTTGTTCAAAAGTATGCTCTGCTTCAATGTCTGTCCACTGATGAAAGTCAACCCCTGTTCCCTCATTTCTTGATAAAAACTGTTGTTCAAAAGCAGTGCCTTATCCACTGATATGCTATCCACTGATAGTGAAAATCATCCACTGCTTCCATAACCACTGCCTTCACCAGTAACTTTCATAAAAGTATTGTCCTTCATTTCATCAGGGGTTGTCACGTGGGCAGTACATTGTGGTCAGACCTTTTGTAACCGTTGCCACGTCAGCATTCACTAATTCCTCTATAAAACCCCACTCACCACCAAAACAGGGTTTTACTGTCGAATTGAATTCTCAAAAATTCTCTTCTCAAAGCAGTTTTTCCATCTCATTTCTTCACAAATTTCTTCGATCATCATCCTCAAAATGACAAAATCGAAGCCATCTGCAAAACCCACCTCCAAATCATCGTCGAAAGTGGCCTCTCAAAAGGTCAATATCACTGAAATTCCACACAAACCATCTCACAATCTTCTGGGTCTTCTCACAAAACCAGGCACCACAGATGCTTTCGACTCCATCATCGACAAAATGGCTAAATCAAAGTACAAAACTTTGTTAACAGCCGATGCACCAATTTACTTAGCAACCCAACGAGAGTTTTGGAAAAACGCAACCCTTGACAAACAAGGTGAAACTGTGGTAGCCATTAACTCCTCTTTAAAGGGTAAAGTTGTTCAAATCACGCCACAATCTATATCAGAAGTCTTTAAACTCGAGGATCAGCAAGGTAAAACTTCTTTCCCTAAAAACGAGTTAAAAATTGACTTCATTGAGAGAGGGTATGCAGACACAATGATGAAGAAAGCTACCTTACAAAAAGGTTTCTTTCCTTCTGCAACAAGGTTTTTATTCCATACCCTCCTAATGTGTGTTTCAAACAAAACCACTTCTTTGAATGAAATACCATTAAAGATTCAAAATCTGGGATATGCTATTCTTCAAGCAGAAAATTTTAATTATTCTCGGGAAATCTTTAATGATTTGGTTAACAATGTTGAAACAAAATCATTCTTACTGTTTCCAAGGTTTTTAAGTTATTATTTTGAAAAGAAATTCAGTAAGGATGATATTGCTACAATAAACCAAGGTGATTATTTTCAAATGCACAGCTTAACTGCTGAAACTTTTACAAGAATGTTAACACCTTGCAAAACACAAGCAGAGGTGCCTGAGCAGAATTTAGCAGCTACCACTGCTCCTCAGGTATCTGCTGCTGAGCCCACTGCTCAAGGTGATCAAAGTAGCAGAACAACTGTTTTGAAACCCACACCTACAATCCACAAAAAGCCACACAAAAAGAAAAGTCAAAAACCCCCCAAACCCATCAAAAAGGCAACTCTGGAGGATGAGATACCAGAGCAACTGCCAGTGACAAAACAAAAGTCACAAGAAACCACTGCTGCTACTTCCTCACAGCAGTTGGTCAAAATATCTCAAACCATAACCGAAACTCCTTCTGCTTCTTCTCAAAAAGAACAGGTTGTACTCATAGGGACTCCACACTATGATGCTCTGGAATCACTTGTTTCCATCATCCACAGCCCAATGCCCGGGGCAAATTCTCTTTCTACACCCAACCTCACATCCACAATTCCACCACAAACAAAATTTTTGTTGGATGCAATTGATTTGAACCAGGCACAAACCAGTCCTTCTCAATCACCTATTAATGAGAACATGCCTCAACAAATGACTGGGTCTGTTGTATCAATCTTTGCTAACCCCCCAACACAACCTGAGGAGGTTACACCCCTTGAGTTACAAGTAACTCTTGGTGGTAATCCAAGTGAAGCAGCCACTACAACTGTTGAACCCATTGGTTTGCAGTTGGACAGTGGTTACATTAATAAGACTTCCTTGGAGGCAATTCCTTCCATAGCACCTCTGACATCTACCAGTGGACTTTTCTTGGCCTCTGGCAACATCAAAAGACTGTCAAGTGTTGAAGGGAGAAGACCCCAGTACCAAGAAAAAGGGGCATCAGTGGTTAATGTTTGGAGTAAACTCCCTACCTCGTCCACTGATAAAACCACTGCTAGTGGGAAATCAGATGATCCCATTAAATTGGGTGATGGTTTAAAGTACCAGAAATTGACGGATCATGTTGAAAAACTTGATAACTCTGTTGCAGAACTCAAAGATATGCTGCAACAGTTGTTACAAGTACAAAAGGTGCAATCCACTGCTGTTCCACCTCAAGCACCTGCTCCACCACAAGCACTTGCTACAAATGAGCTCTGGAATCTATTTCAACCTTTTCTCCATCAACAAGCACAAATGGCAGATCAGCAACATGAAAAACATGTACTAAAGCTGAGAAATACAATGGAGTCTAGGTTCAAGAACACCCAGGCTGATCTCAAGGCTCTAAAAGCCCAGATCCTGCATACCACTGGCACTGCTCCTCCAAATGTCCTCTTTATTGATCAACTCCCTCCAGATAATGCCAAAAAGGGGGAGAAAATTCAGGAGTGGAAGAAGAAGGGAATAGATGATGGTCTTTACCTTGAACCAGAAAGAGAAAACATGACCAAAAATATCCCTTTGCTAGATAGTAGCAAGAAAATTGATGAGACCACAAATGCACTGGCAGAAGCAGTTGCAAGTGTCAAAAAGGATAGAGAGACCAAGAAGAAAGCTAGGGTGGACTATCCAGATCAGGGTACTTCTGGGTCAAAGGATGATGAAAATCCTGTTGATGAAAAGAAGAAGCCTACTAGAAAACTAAGGCAACCCAAATCCATCCCAAACAGACGTTCAAAGTCTGCTCCAAAACCACCATCCAAAACAGCTGTTGTAACTCCTGTTGTATCAACTACCGCTGGTACCTCAGTGGTTTCAACATCTGTTCTCACTTCAACACACACCACTTCAACACACACCACATTCACTGCTTTACCACCATCACCACCAAAAACAACATCACCTGCTGACAAAAGGCAGAAGACAACAGATGTTATAACATCTGTTGTAATGACAACAGTGGTTGAAACAGTGGTTGAAACACCAGTTGTTTCAACAGCTGTTAGTCAATCACAAACCACTGCCACTCAAACTACCACCACTGTTTCACCCAAAGCATCATCAGTCCCTCCTCAAACAAAAAGGAGAAGGCTAATCCTCAAAGATGATGACACATCTTCACCACCAACATCTTCAAAATCTTTGTCACTTGTCACAATTCCAAACCCATACCTCTCTCTTCAGCTCAAATTCTAAAGCCATTACCTCCTGCTGGTGTCTCATTTCCTCTGGAACTCATTGCAGTTAGGGAAGAAATCAAATCCTTCTACTGTGAGGACGACCTAGCTAAAAGGAGTTTGCCATCAGTTGAAGGATATCCCAGGCCTAACAATATCGAAGAATATTTGAAACTCAAGGCCAAGCAAGCAGAGGATATCGCAATCAAAAACAGATAAGGGAAATCTGATAGAGAATTTCAGCAAAACTATCAGTTTCTACTCACACAGGTCAGTGCTATGGAGCAATTTGCCAAAAATGTATGTCAACAACTCTCAGAAAGGGCAGATGAGTCCTTGAGAAAAGACTACATTGAGAACATCATGACCTACAAGAAATACAAGGGGGAGAAACATATGTACAAAAACTGGACCATTCCTGAGCTTGAAAAAGAGGCAGCCAGGATTCAAGAAATGATCAAAAATAAGGTCAAGCAGACTCCTCCTGAAAAATTCAAACAGATTGAAGCTGATAAGGTTTTAGAGTTGAAGAGAATGAAAGAAGAGTTGATAGCAGCTGATTATGGGTCAAAGAATTATGTGACAAAGTGGGGAGAAGATAGGGTCAGGGCTACCTACAGAAAGTTAGAGGAACTTAGAAAGAAAGATCCAACAGTTCCAAAAAGGCCTGACTACTCTAAAGCAGAGGTCTCAAAAAGACCACCAAAGCTGCAAGTCAAAAGAACTACTGCTCCAGCTGGTGCTGCCATCTACAAAAGAAGGAGTCAAAACCAGTCAGATGCTGAAACAGTTCAAGATCTAAATGCTGGAAATGCCATTGTAAAAGATGGCATTAGATTAATGATGAAAGAAGATCCTGAATTGGAACAATCTGCAAGTACTGCTCAGCCAGTCATGAATAGGCCAGCATCTCCAAACTCCTCAACAAATAAAAATCTCCCAAGAAACCCACCAGGCTCAAAAGTACTAAAGTGGGAAACTGATAAACAGACCCATGTATTGACTATGTTCAGGTCTGGTGGAGAAGTGAAGAAAATAACAAGGGAACAAGCTCTTGGCCTGAGTCTTGAAGATTTGCAGGATCTCCTTGATCTTCCACTTGGTAGGGATGAAGATGACACAGTTGCCCTAGACTTTGAGTTACAACTTAAAGGTCAGATAAGGGAACTGTTGATGAGGCAATAAAGTTCCACAATAATGAAGAGTTTTGGCATTATCTGTTCCAGGGGGAGATTGTTGGGATTGAACCCTACCAGAGGAACAGATAATTAAAGCAAAAACTGGATCAGCATAGTGGATCCAGAATAAGCAGATGTTACATACAAGTCTCTCCCCTTGAAAGTGGTTTTCAAACATCTGCTGACCTCCTATCTACTGATCTTGCAAACTGCTGACCTAAAAACTGCTGATCTAGTAAAGGCCTGATGAAAGACTAAAGCTCTGTTGTTCGATCTACTGCCTTGAGTCAAGCACTGCTGATCCGGACAAGTGCTGCTTGGTTCACATCAGTGGAAGGATGCGGCAGTAGTTTATTATGTCTTTATGTAATGAAATGTAATAGCAGTAGTTTAGCATAGCAGTGTTTGTATTGATCAGAGGTTAGAGTTTGTTAGGAGGTTAGATGTCACTTTCATGGTGACGTCAGCTTAGATGCTCAGTGGTTTGCTAGTGCCTATAAATAGAACAGTGCTCTGTACTGTTCTATTAGCTCTTTGCAACATCGTCTTCTTTGCACGAACAAACACTGAGATCTGGCTGAGGGGGAGTTTGTATTCAATCATTGCAATTGTAATCGTAATTGAAATAAATTCAATCTTTCGGTTCATTGTGAAAAATGTTTGATCAAAGCAATACTCTCATTTGATTGTATGCAAAGTTTGTTTCCATCTTAATTCCGCTGCACAACTCATTCATTTCTATCTTAATTTCAAACATAAAATACAATCAAAACCAAACTCAGATCCAATAGAAAGATTCTAGAGCATCGATCAGGTCTGATAACGTGATTGGATTCAGGTTGTTTAAGAAACTTTGTTTAATTTTCATACATTTTAAGCTCCACTCTTTTGAAAGTGAGTTCAAAAGTTTACTGATTGCAGCGCGGTTGGTGATGGGATTACCGGCCTTTTTCATTTCGCCATCATGTTTAAAAATCGCCTGATGTAATCTGATAAGCTTTCCCCGCGTATACCACCGAACATATCATATTCCTTTTGGATCATGTTCCTTTTGTTTCGAATCAGCTCCTTGTCTCCTTCATAGAAATCAATCAAAGCTAACCAGAGTTCATTCCCCGTCGTGTATTCTTCAAACATGTTGTAGTCATTTGTTGATAGGGCCATGGTTAAAGTAGCATGAGCCCGGCGGTCACGTTGGATCAATGCCTTATCTTCCTTGGTAAAGGTCAAGGGATCATTGTTGATTACACGAATATCATCACGAACGGTCATGGGGATGTGAGGTCCGACGGTGATTGAGATCCATTGGTTATAGTCTGTGTACTCGAAAAAGGACTTGATTTGGTTTTTCCAACTGCTGAAATTGGCTGATCCTTTCAACTTTGGAGGCCGGGGGCGGTTCCTGTTTCATGTTCAACTTGTGCAATGCGAGTTAACTGATTTTGAAACATTTTTTTTTATTAATCCAAAAAAAAAAGTATATTTGTATCAGCTCAAAACCCAGGTCAAATTACTTTGAAAATAACCACGTATCAACCCGAAAAGTATCAACTCGAAAAGCCCCAAAAATAACTTAAAAATCCCGGCCCAACTCAATTTTGCGAAAACAAATTAATTTTTTAAAAGGCCCAAATAAAATAAACTTAAAACCCGGCCCGAAACTGATTAAAATTATAGGCCCACAAATAAAAATTTTAAAACCCGACCCAATTTGTTTCAAATAATCATTGGCTGATAAAAATAATTCACCAAATGTTCAGCCCAATGTTAATTCAAATAAATATATTTGTACTTCAAGTTAACATATATTGATTTAAAATTTGAAATCTCGAGACCAACAAGTTGAAAATATATTTATTATTATTAATATTATTATAATCAATTAAAACTTTAGAAACCCTAGAGCATCTTTTTCATTTACCAACTTTTCAGCCGCCAACCCGTGTCTCTCTCTACCTCTATTTCTCTTCTCTGTGATAAAACATCACCCCCAAAATATTCAATTCAGAGCAACTGAGAGCGATAATAACATGAAGAACACCGGAAAAACAATCAGATCCGGCGGAAAACACGGCCAGGAAGGTGAGAGGTGCGATTGATGTAACAACACTCGGTAAACCATCGCCCTTATAAATATTTTCGATGCCTTAGTATGTTATAAAATGTCCCAATATGTCTTATATTACAACCCGTATGTAAAAACCGAGCCCGAAATATCTTAAAGTTTATAAAATAAATCAAAAATAAGAAATAGTAAGCTGAGGCGGGCCGCGTAGGACCTCACCTCAAGCTTACGCGGGCCGTATCAGTGTTTAAAACCTGATACCGTTTATTCCTTTAGTTCATGCGGGCCGCGTAAGACCCTTCATTAGTTCACGCGGGCCGCGCGTGTTCCAAATGGTGGCGCATCCCTGAGCCGACACGTGTCGACATCGTGTCGAGTCTACAAGCTGACCTAGCCAAGCTATTGTGTTGACCAAGGTTGACGCAGGCCGCGTAACCTTGGCCTGTGTCTTACGCGGGCCGCCTAAAAGTCCTATATCACAACTATAAATAGATGGCATCGGATTACAATTTCCGTCGCTCACTTTTCAATTCTCAAATCACAATTTCTGTAGAAGAGGCAATATAGTCTGGTATTATACCCTAATTAGCGAGGTTCTGCTCCGTTGTAAGTATTATAACCCCAGTTTCAAAATAGTTACGCTGCCCGATTGATTTAGGGTTCCGTAACAACTGTCGTGGTTCTGCCCGACGTAGTTGTTGGAATGCCGTCTCGGGGAGGGTATCATTAATAATTTCAAAGGGTTATGATACTAACCAATGTACATTTGTATAAATTATAGATTATATCCAGGAAATCCTTACACAAAGTCTAAGATAGCAAAGTGAGTTTATCCTCTTTTTGTTAATCTTTTTGGTAATGTTTTACCAAACCTTAAATGTTTTACCATGAAATTTAGCAGTGATTGAGTCTTTGTAGTTCTTCAATTACTGCCGGTATGTTGGGGTTTTGTATATAAAATTTGTACTACTTGTGAGTAGTAAGTCTAGATGACAATACGTTACCATTGGACAATGAGTTAGCCAATGGGTAATATGACGCACAAGTCAGGATTGATAGTACCAAATGGAGTAATTGTGTAGACATAAACAATGTGATCGCTCTCAATACTGTTCACTGTGACTTTTGATTTAAACTTGATTAATTTGGGATTCACTCACCAGTATTTCCCACTGACAAATGTTTTTAAAACGCATTTCAGGTAACCCAATGTGACAGCCAATTAGTAAAAAGCCAGCTGGAGAGCACTGAAGGCTTGGGGATAATGTGGCTATAAAAGTTACCTAATAAACGATGTTTTAAATTCAATAAAATAGGGTTTGTCCCTATAAATGTATTGTAATAAGAAACTTGGGTTTTGCCCATGTGTTTATTAATATCAAATGAGGTGGTTTTACTCTGATAAATATTTCCTAACTACGGTCCTGATGTAAATTCCGCTGCAAGATTAAATAACAAGCTGATACCACCGAAACTCTGTGATCGCGTCCGTCCGTTCCCGGGGATCAGGGATCGGGGGTTGCGACAGAAGGTGGTATCAGAGCCTAGCCATTGGTCTGAGCCAAAGAAGTATTCTGCTGACACTTAAAATTCTGAAATTTGTGTTAGGTAATAAAATTTTGTAAATAAGTGCATAACTGTATTTATTTTTTACGTGTTATTTGACTATTTGATAGTTTACAGAATGAGTGATCAAGGACCCTCAGAAATGAGTCGTCAGTTGTCTGATTCACCTAAGAGTGAAGGTACCTCATCATAGCCTGCCCTTTCGGGGTATTCTGCTGATCAGGAGGAGGGAATATTTGCCTTTAGAGCTAAGTCGGAGGAACCATTTCCTAATAAGAAACGAGGATGGTTCAGTAAAGAAGCTTTTGCTCGTAGAAAGAGAATGCGAAAATTGCAACAGCAAAGGGCCTTAGCAGCCATTAAGGGAGAGACAGATGCTCATAAGCAAGATATGCTTAATAGAAGCCTTGCTAATTTCCATATTCTAGCTACAACTGCTGCTGACCCAAGTCTGGAACAATTAGTAGCCCCACAACCACAAAACCCAGAACAACTCATGGAAATAGAAAACCAGGAAAACCAAGTGGAAATGCATGACTTTAACCCTGACGAAATTCCTAGGGTACCTGCACCAAATCCCCTAGACCCAAATTACGACCCATGGTGGGATAAGAATAGGGACTATGTGCAACGTTACTCTATTCCTGAAGACACACCTATAGGAGCCTATTCAGGTATGGACCCTTTAGATCCCTATTACCATGATAACTACATTAGGGGAATCTTGGAAGATCCTTACCAATTTCAGGCACTTTTACCTCCATATCAGGAACCCGCACCCCAGATTCCAAACCCAGTCCTAGAACCTGCACCCCCAATGAGTGCAGAAAACGTCCAAGAACTTAGGACTTTTGGGGAGGAAATTTTAGAAAGCAGTGAGAGGATGCGTCAGGTGGGAGAGCGTCTCGTATGGAAATACGATGAGCGCAATATGGATTTTTGGATAAATCCATATCCGTGAATGTTAGAATGGAGGAAGCAGTAGTAATAATATTATAAAATAAAATAAAATATGTGTGTACGGATGCATATTATTATTTTATTACTGTTGGTATTGTAATCTTTCTTTCTGTACTAGTGTGTGATAGACGCATAAGTATATGAAAAAGAGTATAGTAGCAATGATCTACGTTTTTGGATAGATTATGTGTCATGTGATTAACTATATTAAATATTAATTGTGATATTAATATGGGATAAATGTTTAAAATTCAGATGGCCGATGAAGAAAATCAAGGAAATCTGAATAACGATAACCAGAGTAACATTAACGTGGTTAATGATAATCCGAGTATCAATAACAATGGAAACCAAGTGGATAATAGTGCTATCCAACACATAGTGGCACAAGGAATTATAGATGCAATGCCATTTATTCTCCAAACTGTTAAAGATGCTGATAATAAAAGTAAGCATAGCAGTAAGCGACCCGTTGAACCAGAAAACAGTGTAAACAATGGACCGGTACTTCAATTGCCTATTCCCAAAAGAAGAAGAACCATGCCTTATGGTTGCTCTTATAAAGAATTCTGGTCTTGTAAACCAATGGAATTCTCGGGCAATGAAGGGGCCATTGCAACCTTACGCTGGATAGAGAAGACTGAGGCAGTCTTAAGGATAAGCAAATGTGCTGAAGAAGATAGAATACTGTTTGCTTCTAATCTGTTTAAGAATGCAGCACTAGAATGGTGGAACACTATCCTCAAAACAAAAGGAAGTGATAGAACCTATAATATGGAATGGGAAGAATTTAAGGACAAGGTAGAAAGGAAATTCTGCCCTCCTAATGAAAAGGAACAGATCGCCAACAAATTCCTAAATCTTATGATGACTGGTGTAGATAGTAAGGGGTACACTAAGATATTCTTTGAATATGCTAGAATAGTGCCAACTCTTGCTTCACCAGAACCAGTGTTAATCTCTCGTTATATTTGGGGATTAATTGGAGAGATTAGACACATAGTTAAGGCAGCTAGACCTCAAACCATAGAAGAAGCAGTAGAATTAACAAATACCTTGACTGATGAATTAGTCCGTACTAGAGAAGAGGATCAGAGGAGGAACTTAACCCAAAGGCTTACACAAGAATTTCATTCCGGAAATTACAATCGTAGGAATATGGGTTCTACCTCTGCAACATACTGCAAGGTCTGCAAGAAAAAGCATTCGGGAAAATGCTCCACTCTCTGTAATTATTGTAAGATGCCAGGACACAAGGAAGAAAATTGCAGGAAGAAATCTAGTAATGGATTTTGCTACAACTGTGGAGAAAAAGGTCATATCAGGCCAAATTGTCCAAAATTAGCTCCAGCCACAGACAACAAGAATACTAAAAATGCTAGAGCATTTGTTCTGAATGCAGATGAAGCTAAGATGATTCCAGATGTCATCGCTGGTACGTTTTTAGTTAATGATGTTTTTGCTAAAGTATTATTTGACTCTGGTGCAAACCAAAGTTTTATTAATACATCATTTTGAAAATTTCTAAATCAGTCATTAACTAAACTACCACATGAATGCTTAGTAGAGACAGCCAATGGAGAAACCGTTAGAATTTCTGAAATCTTGCAGGGAGCAAGAATAGAAATTTTAAATCAGAAATTTATTGCAAACCTATATCCCATGAATCTGGTAGGATTTGATGTTGTTTTAGGAATGGATTGGTTAATAGCCAATAAAGCCAGTATTTTATGTGATCAAAAGTCAATTCGAGTAAATTCACCAAAAGGTAAAATGATCACAATTAAAGGAGATAAAATCTCTAGGTCTACTAAATTTATCTCTGTGATGAAAACTGCAAGTTGTATAAGAAAAGGTTCTATAGTGTATTTGATTTCTATAATCACTAACACTAAAGGAAAGGATTTAAAAGATATTCCAGTAGTATCTCAGTTTTTAGATGTCTTTCCAGAAGAATTACCAGGACTACCTCCAGATAGAGAAGTTGAATTCAGAATCCATTTAATACCAGGAACAGCACCAATTGCTAAAGCACCTTACCGATTGGCACCCGCTGAAATGCAAGAATTGAAGAAACAATTAGATGAATTGTTGGAAAAAGGATTTATACAACCAAGTTCGTCGCCATGGGGAGCGCCGATATTGTTTGTCAAAAAAGAAGGACGGATCAATGCGTATGTGCATTGATTACGTTGAATTAAACAAAGTTACGATTAAGAATCGGTATCCATTACCAGGAATCGATGATCTGTTTGATCAATTGTAAGGAGCTCGATTTTTCTCTAAAATTGATTTAAGATCAGGATATCATCAATTAAAGGTACAGGAAGAGGACATTCCTAAGACCGCATTTAGAACAAGGTATGGTCATTATGAATTTACTGTCATGCCATTTAGTTTAACCAATGCCCCAGCTGCATTTATGGACATGATGAACCGAATACGTAAGCCATATTTGGATAAATTCATAATTGTATTCATAGATGATATTCTAATTTACTCTAAGAGTAAAGAGGATCATGCAAGACATTTGCACGCACTTTTAAGTGTATTAAGAAAGGAAAAGCTTTATGCTAAGTTTTCAAAGTGCGAATTTTGGTTAGAACAGGTACAATTCTATTGAGATCGGAGGCTCTTATGAGAGTGTTTGTTTGTGTAAATTGAACAATCAATGAATATGAAAACATGTAAAGTGCAGCGGAAATGAACAACAAACTTTGTAGACACAATCATGAAGAGAAATGGATTTGATAAACACATGGATTGCATCAGTCAAAAGATTACAAAGTAAATCAAATGATTACAACCATGCTTACAAATAAACTCCCCCTCAGCCTGATACTCTAGTAGTTGGTTGCACAAGATGAAAGGATTGAATTGAGGAGAAGAACTCACTCAAGACGAATCAAATATAACAGTACAGGGTACTGTTATATTTATAGGCAAACCAAACCACTGATGTATCTCAGCTGACGTCACCATGAAAGTGACATCTAACAACCTAACAACCTGTAAACACTGTTCTATACAAACTACTGATGTCTAACAACTGATTGATAATGAAATACAAAACATGGGTAAACTACTGATTCACTTTCCACTGTTGTAGCCTAAGCACTGATGTTGAGCATTAGTGCTTTCTTCAAAGGTGATCAGTCCTTGAATGGGCAGTGCTTGTGTCTTAAGCAGTACTTAAGAGACAGCAGTAGATAGAGCGTCAGTGTTTGTCTTTAGCAGTCTTTAGCATTTCATCAGTGTTTGGTTCATCAGTTGTTCTTCTGAGCAGTACTTAAAGTATATCAGTTGTTAGATAACCACTGTCAAGGGGAGAACTTAATGTAAACATCTGCTTAATGTGAATCCACAGTTGTGAACCGGTTTTGGCTTTCATTATCTGTTCCTCTGGCAGGGTTCAATCCCAACAATCTCCCCCTGGAACAGATAATGCCAAAACCCTTCATTATTCTGGATTTTTATTTCTCATCAGAAGTTCTTTGACTTGTTCTTTAAATTTCAGCTCAAAATCCTGAGAACTTGTATCATCTTCATCCCGGCACAGTGTAAGCTCAAGGAGATCTTGTAGATCTTCAACACCCAGGCCTAGTGCTTGATTCCTTGATATATGCTTCACTTCTCCATTGGTTCTGACCAGAGTCAATACATGGGTCTTTTGATCAGAGAGCCACTTTAGTATTTTTAAACCAAATGGGTTTCTTGGGAGAGGTTTATTTGCTGATGAGCTTGGAGATTTTGGCCTTGAGAAAAATTGTAAAGCAGTATCCTGAACTTCAGACATTCGTTTAAAAGCCTCTTCTATGACTTCATTTGCTGCAGCTATGTCTTCTGCAACTTGTTGTTCAATCAGCTCTTGTCTCTTTCTTTGTTCAAGTTCAGTGTCTGTGATATCTGCTGATGATGATTGGCTCAAAACCTTTTTGGCAAGGTCTTGTAGCTTTGCTGATTTTTCTTTATCTAAAGCCATTTTCTTGATGGCTTCTTCAAAATAATCAGTTTCCTTTTCTTTTTCTTCTCCAACAGTCAGTTGTTCCCTCTTTTCTTTTCTCAACATTGTGACAGAGGTTTCTACTGCGTTGATCAGTGTTTCAAAAGTCTTGTTCTACTCCTTTAGCTTTTTGTAGTCAGACTTTTTAGGAGTGTCAGAGACTGTCATCCTCCTTTTTTTTAAGCCTTTCATAAGCTTCATCTGTTTGCTGCTTAGTCCATTTTGCTCTGGCATTTGCAGTATCCACCCTTGCATCCACCAGCTCCTGCTTCTTTCTTTTATACTCAGAAGTAAGATCAGCAATAAACTTTTTGTATTTATTCCAATTTGGAGCTGTCTTCTTCTTTCTTGGATCATTTTTAATCTTTTCAATCCTGTTTGCTTCATGCTTCAAAGCGATCAGTGGCCACTCTTCAAATTTGTTTTCTTTAGCTTGATAGAATTTTTCTTTCATTATATATGCAAGATATTCTTTTCTCATTGCTTTTCGTTGATCTGTCTTTTCTTTGATCAGATCTTGTGCATAGTCTTCCATCAGCTTGACTTTTGTGAGCAAAAGTACCATTCTTTTTGCAATGGCTTCATCACCTTCATCTTTGCATTCAAGTTTAGCTCTAATCCTTGCTTGCCTTGCTTTCATTTCAAGATATTCATCCATGTTTTCTGGGACTATGAAGCCGATGAGAGAAGGGAATCTTCTTTTTGAAGGATCTTCCTCGGTGTAAAATTGTCTCATCTCATTTTTCACAGCATCTAGTTCTAGTGGGTATTTTGCGGCAACAGGATCATATTTTTCATCAGTGGCTTGAGTTGTTTCTTTTTTTCTTTTGTGAAGCTTTTCGGATGAAGAGGGTTTTGGTTGTGATGTAGGAATGATGAGAGCAGTGGTGGATGGTTGACTAACAGCTGTTGAAACAACTGGTGTTTCAACCTCTGTTGTCATTACAACTACTGATGTGTCAGTAGATGTCTTCTGCTTTTGAGCAGGGGTTGAAGGTGGTGAGGTAGTTTTTGATGGTGGTGGTGAACCATCATCAGGAATGAAAACCCTTCTCCTTTTTATTGTAGGAGAGGCTGATGATGTCTTGAGTGGATCAGTGGTTGTGGTTTGAGTGATGGAAGGTGTCTGACTAACAGGTGTTGAAACAACTGGTGTTTCAATCACTGTTGTTATTACAGCAGATGTTGTAACATCTGCTGTCTTCTGTTTTATGACAGGAGGTAATGATGATGATGGTGGTAGGGCAGTTGTTTTGGTAATGTGTGTTGAAGAGATGGCAGCTGTTTGGCTAGCAGTAGTTTTTGTAACTACTACTGTATCAGCTGTTTGGATGGAAGTTTGAGATTTTGTTGTTTGAGATTTTGGACCTTTTGAGGATTTAGATGTCTGTTTTTCTTGTTCTGGTTCAACATACAGGCCATCTTCAAATCCCTTTTTCTTCAACTGCTTGATATTCTCCCCCTTTTTGGCATTATCTGCAAGGGGTTTATCCATGAAGAGGATAGTAGATGGAGCTTTTCCAGAGGTGCTTTGGATGCTGGCCTTTATAGCCTTAATGTCTGCTTGAGTATCTTTGAATATAGATTCCACCATGTTTGTCAGCATTTTTACATGCATTCCATGCTGCTTATCAGCCGTTTGTTTTTGTTTTTCTAGCAAGGGTTGAAAAAGATTCCAGAGCTCATTTGCAGCAAGTGCTTGTGGCGAGCAGGTGCTTGAGGTGGAACAGCGGTGGATTGTGCTTTTTGAGCTTTTAATAGCTGCTGCACCATATCCTTTATCTCAGCAACTGAAGTTTCAAGTTTTTCAACTCTGCCCGTCAATTCCTGATATTTTGAATCATCACCCACGTTAGTAGGATCATCTGAATCCCCACCAGCAGTGATTGTATCAATGTGTGACTTAGGAACTGAGTCCCAAAAATCACCTATTGATGCCCCTTGTTCTTGGTACTGGGGACTTCTTTCTTTAGCACTTGATAAACCTTTGATGATACCAGTGGTTGGAACCAACTCACTGGTGGTTATCGATGGTGCTATAGAAGAAATTGCCTTCAAGGGAGTCTTATTAATGAAACAACTGTCCAAATGTAGACCTGTTGATCCAACATTTGTAATTGCTGCTCCACTTGAACTACCACCGAGAGTTACTTGTAACTCAGGGGGTGTAACCTCCTCAGTTGTTGTTGGGATAGCAGTAGTAGTAGCATCAGACCTAGTCACTTGTTGAGGCATATTCTCATTGATAGGTGATTGAGAAGGACTGGTTAATGCCTGGTTCAAATCAATTGCATCCAACAGAAGTTTAGTTGGTGGGGGAATTGTGGATGTGATGTTTGGTTTAGAAACAGTATTTGCCCCGGGAATTGGGCTGTGGATGATGGAAAAAAGTGATTCCAGAGCATCATAATGTCGTGTCCCAAGTTGTACAACCTGTCCTTTTTGTGAAGAAGCAGGAGGAGTTTCAGGTATGGGTTGAGATATTTGTACCAACTGCTGTGAGGAAGTAGCAGCAGTGGTTTCTTGTGACCTTTGTTTTGTCACAGGCAGTAGCTCTGGTATCTCATCCTCCAGAGTTGCCTTTTTTATGGGTTTGGAGGGTTTTTGAGTTTTTCTTTTTGTTGGCTTTTTGGTGATTGTAGGTGTGGGTTTCAAAATAGTTGTTCTGCTGCTTTGATCACCTTGAGCAGTGGGCTCAGCAGCAGATACCTGTGGAGCAGTGGTAGCTGCTAAATTCTGCTCAGGCACATCTGCTTGTGTTTTGCAAGGTGTTAACATTCTTGTAAAAGTTTCAGCAGTTAAGTTGTTCATTTGAAAATAATCACCTTGGTTTATTGCAGCAATATCATCCTTACTGAATTTCTTTTCAAAATAATAACTTAAAAACGTTGGAAACAGTAAGAATGATTTTGTTTCAACATTATTAACCAAATCATTAAAGATTTCCCAAGAATAATTAAAATTTTCTTCTTGAAGAATAGCATATCCCAGATTTTGAATCTTTAATGGTATTTCATTAAAAGAAGTGGTTTTGTTTGAAACACACAATAAGAGGGTATGGAATAAAAACCTTGTTGCAGAAGGAAAGAAACCTTTTTGTAAGGTAGCTTTCTTCATTATTGTGTCTGCATACCCTCTCTCAATGAAGTCAATTTTAACTCGTTTTTAGGGAAAGAAGTTTTACCTTGCTGATCCTCGAGTTTAAAGACTTCTGATATAGATTGTGGCGTGATTTGAACAGCTTTACCCTTTAAAGAGGAGTTAATGGCTACCACAGTTTCACCTTGTGTGTCAAGGGTTGCGTTTTTCCAAAACTCTCGTTGGGTTGCTAAGTAAATTGGTGCGTCTGCTGTTAACAAAGTTTTGTACTTTGATTTAGACATTATGTCTATGATGAAGTCGAACGCATTGGTGGTACCAGGTTTTGTGAGAAGACCCAGTAGATTATGGGATGGTTTGTGAGGAATTTCAGGGAGATTGACCTTTTGAGAGGCCGCTTTTGACGATGATTTGGATGTGGGTTTTGCAGATGGCTTCGATTTTGTCATTTTGAGGATGATTATCGAAGAAATTTGTGAAGAAAAGAGATGAAAAAACTGCTTTGAGAAGAGAATTTTTGAGAATTCAATTCGACAGTAAAACCCTGTTTTGGGGTTTTGATCAGGGTTTTATTAAGGGAAAAAGTGATCGCTGATGTGGCAGCGGTTATTAAGATCTGAAGGCTAAAAACTGACCACGTGTCAACAGATGATGAAGAGATGAATTTTGGAGAACAGTTGTTTTGGAAACCACTGATGAAGCAAGTATCAGTGGTTACAACCGTCAAAATGAGAACAGTGGGTGATTTTTACTATCAGTGGATAGCATATCAGTGGTTGTAACACAGATTTTGAATATCAGTGCTTACAATGAAGATGGAAGAACAGTGGTTGACTTGCAGCAGTGGACAGTAGTTAGAGAGCAGATGTTTGAACAAAACAGTGTTTAGGGGTGAGATAATGATAACGATTTGAAAGCCCATTATATCAGCAACTTTTAAAGAAATTTTCATTCAAGGTTTTGCCACATGTCATATTCACATTTCGAAGCTTTTACGAATTTCTGACAGTGGTTTAGTACCCCAGATGATGAGAACTTTTTGCTAAGGCAACTCATTTTCGTTTAATATCCAAATTAAAACATGAGTGCTCCAGTAGTTTAAGCACTGTTTAGCAATCATCCTTTGATTAGTGTTTAAAACAAACCTGAGTATGACATGACCTTGACATATGCACCATTTCCTTTTGACCCATTTAAGAGGACAATAATACCAACAAAAATAAGGTACTATATCCTGACAGGAAATTGAAACTATTGCCAACAAAAACAAGCTAAAGTTCAACATATATTATTCTTAAAAAAAACGAATAATATATCCTGGTTATTTGAGAAAATCCTTTGTATAAAAATGGTTAAAGGCTTTTCTGAGAACATCATCAAAAGGATCTGGTATATTTTCAATGACATACCTAATCATATCATTCTCAAGTTTATGAAAATGGTCAGTGGTTTGACAGCAGTGGTAGGAAATTTTGAATACATTTTGACCACTGTTTGGTACCATTTTCTTGTCAGTTGATTGCAAACATGAGGACACATGGACACATGAGTTTTGAAGATCCTGTTATAAATCTCGTTACCATGTGATGATTTTGAAGATTTGTCTATTCCTCTTGAAGTTCATTCACCGGAATTACCATTTTTACCTGAACCTTTTCCTGAACAGAAGAATGCACACAGTTGCTTAATGACCATTATTACCCTAAACTTTGACTCTTAAGTGTTTTATGTTTATGCTCTTTTCTTCTGACTTCAAAAGTTTTGAGATAAACACACTTCTGAGTTTTTATGAATTTTCTTCTTCCCTTTTTACCCTTCCCATTTATAAGTAATGAATTACTTACTGGGAGGTCTTTGTTGAGAAAAACCTTAATCCAATATCATTTTGCAGTAATGTTTTGAGAGAATTGGTCATGTTTGCACAGGTTTTTCAACCAATCTCACACTACACATGATATGGACTGTGTTGATCCCTGATTTTCTGAATGTATTTTAACAAAGTTGATTTTGTCCTTTTGAGGATCTCAACAACACATAAGATCTGAATGACTAAAGTTTTAATTTCCCTCATTTTATGTTATCAAAAACACTAATGTTTTATGAACATAGGTTTTTGTTAATCTGAGGTTCATACTTTAGTATTTAATAAAAAACATCACAAATTCCTTAACAATAGTTGAAATTAATTTTAAAAAGAAAAAATAATATCATAGTTTAACTGACATGTTTTCAGATCTGAAAACTATGAGTGACTTGTGCATGATATCACTTGTTGTGTGAGATTTGTGTGTCATATGACATCTTGGTTGTTCTACAGAGTATTTGAATAGCAGTTTTAAGCATTGTTACTCGTTACTCTGTTTTTCAACTAAATACAACCAACCTTAGTATCAATGAATTTTGAGCCAAACTGTTATGTCAAATTGATTGTTAGATCGAATTTGACTGTCCAGACTCTGATACCAATTGTTGAGATCGGAGGCTCTTATGAGAGTGTTTGTTTGTGTAAATTGAACAATCAATGAATATGAAAACATGTAAAGTGCAGCGGAAATGAACAACAAACTTTGTAGACACAATCATGAAGAGAAATGGATTTGATAAACACATGGATTGCATCAGTCAAAAGATTACAAAGTAAATCAAATGATTACAACCATGCTTACAAATAAACTCCCCCTCAGCCTGATACTCCAGTAGTTGGTTGCACAAGATGAAAGGATTGAATTGAGGAGAAGAACTCACTCAAGACGAATCAAATATAACAGTACAGGGTACTGTTATATTTATAGGCAAACCAAACCACTGATGTATCTCAGCTGACGTCACCATGAAAGTGACATCTAACAACCTAACAACCTGTAAACACTGTTCTATACAAACTACTGATGTCTAACAACTGATTGATAATGAAATACAAAACATGGGTAAACTACTGATTCACTTTCCACTGTTGTAGCCTAAGCACTGATGTTGAGCATTAGTGCTTTCTTCAAAGGTGATCAGTCCTTGAATGGGCAGTGCTTGTGTCTTAAGCAGTACTTAAGAGACAGCAGTAGATAGAGCGTCAGTGTTTGTCTTTAGCAGTCTTTAGCATTTCATCAGTGTTTGGTTCATCAGTTGTTCTTCTGAGCAGTACTTAAAGTATATCAGTTGTTAGATAACCACTGTCAAGGGGAGAACTTAATGTAAACATCTGCTTATTGTGAATCCACAGTTGTGAACCGGTTTTGGCTTTCATTATCTGTTCCTCTGGCAGGGTTCAATCCCAACAAATTCCTTGGACACCTAGTTAATCATGAAGGAATTCATGTTGATCCAACAAAGATCGAGGCAATTACGAAATGGAAAACCCCTGAATCACCAACTGAGGTTAGAAGTTTCTTAGGATTGGCCGGTTATTATAGAAGATTTAATCGAGATTTCTCTAGAATAGTCATTCCCTTAACTAAGCTGACCTGTAAATCTTTTAAGTTTGAATGGGGAATAAAACAAGAAGAAGCCTTTAGAATTCTTAAGCAAAGATTAACCCATACACCCATACTAGCATTACCAGAAGGAACTGAATATTTTGTAGTCTATTGTGATGCTTCTAGATTAGGCTATGGATGTGTACTGATGCAACGACAAAAGGTTATAGCTTACGCATCTAGACAACTTAAGAATCATGAAGAAAATTATTCAACCCATGATCTAGAATTAGGAGCTATAATTTTTGTTCTTAAGATTTCGAGACATTACCTTTATGGTAGTAAGTTTACTATATTCACTGATCATAAGAGTCTAAGGTATGTTTTCAAGCAAAAAGAGTTGAATATGAGGCAAAGACGCTGGATGGAATTTCTTAGTGACTATGACTATGATATCCAGTATCATGAAGGAAAAGCAAATGTAGTAGCAGATGCTTTAAGTCGAAAATGTCATGAAAAGCCAAAAAGGGTACGTTCTCTTAAATTAAATCTGCAAGTAGATTTAAATGATCAGATAAGAGAAGCACAAGAATCAGTAATCAAGGATGATTCTGAAAAATTAAAAGGTATGCTAAAAAAATTGGAACAAGGAACAGATGGAATATGGAGATTCCATGAAAAGAGAATGTGGATACCTAAATTAGGAAATCTACGTCATCGTATATTAGAAGAAGCCCATAAGTCTAAGTATACGATGCATCCAGGAAGTGATAAAATGAACCAGGATTTAAGAAAAAATTTCTGGTGGATAGGAATGAAAAAGGACATAGCAGTCTATTTTTCTAAATGTTTGACCTGTTCACAAGTTAAAGCTGAACATCAGAAACCCTCAGGTTTGTTACAACAATTAGAAATGCCCGTTTGGAAATGGGAATTGATAACAATGGATTTTGTCACAAAATTACCCAAAACTAGGAAAGGAAATGATACAATCTGGGTGATTGTAGATAGACTAACTAAGTTAGCTCATTTTCTACCAATGAAGGAAACAATTAGTATGGAACAATTATCTAAATTGTATGTAAATGAAATTGTTTCTTTACATGGTATTCCTTTATCAATTGTTTCTGATAGGGATAGCCGTTTTACATCTCATTTTTGATCAAGTTTCCAAAAGGCTATGGGAACTAAGTTAAAATTAAGTATGGCTTATCATCCACAAACAGATGGACAAAGCGAAAGGACAATTAAGACAATGGAAGACATGCTTAGAGCTTGTGTAATTGACTTTGGAGGTAATTGGGATGATCACTTACCTTTAATAGAATTTTTTTATAATAATAGTTATCACACAAGTATCAATGTTGCACCATTCGAAGCACTTTATGGACGAAAGTGTCGAACCCCAGTCTGTTGGGCAGAAATTGGGGAAAAGCAACTATCTGGACCTGAGATAGTACAAGAAACAACTGACAAGATTATTCAAGTCAAGGAACGACTGAAAGCAGCACGTGATCGACAAAAGAGTTATGCTAATAACCGACGCAAGCCATTGGAATTTCAAGTAGGAGATAAAGTATTGTTGAAAGTCTCTCCTTGGAAAGGAGTAGTAAGATTCATCAAACGAGGAAAGCTAAGTCCCAGGTATGTTGGACCTTTTGAGATTATTAGAAGAATAGGACCTGTAGCCTATCAGCTACAACTGCTAGAGGAAATGGCAGGAATACATGATGTGTTTCATGTATCAAATCTCAAGAAGTGTTTAGCTGATGAATCATTGATAGTACCTCTTAAGGATATAGAGGTAAATGAACAACTCAAGTTTGTAGAAAGACCTCTACAGATTGAAGACAGGAAAATCAAGAATCTCAAGCACAAAAGACAAGTTCTAGTTAAAGTGAAGTGGGACTCCAAAAGAGGACCAGAGTACACATGGGAACTCGAAACAGAAATGCAAAGGAAATATCCAAAATTATTTCAGTAGATCTCGAGGACGAGTTCTAAATTAAGGTGGGGAGAATGTAACAACCCTCGGTAAACCATCGCCCTCATAAATATTTTCGACGCCTTAGTATGTTATAAAATGTCCCAATATGTCTTATATTACAACCCGTATGTGAAAACCGAGCCCGAAATATGTTATAGTTTATAAAATAAATCAAAAATAAGAAATAGTAAGCTGAGGCGGGCCGCGTAGGACCTCACCTCAAGCTTACGCGGGCCGTATCAGTGTTTAAAACCTGATACCGTTTATTCCTTTAGTTCATACGAGCTGCGTAAGACCCTTCATTAGTTCACGCGGGCCGCGCGTGTTCCAAATGGTGGCGCATCCCTGAGCCGACACGTGTCGACATCGTGTCGAGTCTACAAGCTGACCCAGCCAAGCTATTGTGTTGACCAAGGTTGACGCGGGCCGCGTAACCTTGGCATGTGTCTTACGCGGGCCGCCTAAAAGTCCTATATCACAACTATAAATAGATGGCATCGGATTACAATTTCCGTCGCTCACTTTTCAATTCTCAAATCACAATTTCTGTAGAAGAGGCAATATAGTCTGGTATTATACCCTAATTAGTGAGGTTCTGCTCCGTTGTAAGTATTATAACCCCAGTTTCAAAATAGTTACGCTGCCCGATTGATTTAGGGTCCCGTAACAACTGTCGTGGTTCTGCCCGACGTAGTTGTTGGAATGCCATCTCGGGGAGGGTATCATTAATAATTTCAAAGGGTTATGATACTAACCAATGTACATTTGTATAAATTATAGATTATATCCAGGAAATCCTTACACAAAGTCTAAGATAGCAAAGTGAGTTTATCCTCTTTTTGTTAATCTTTTTGGTAATGTTTTACCAAACCTTAAATGTTTTACCATGAAATTTAGCAGTGATTGAGTCTTTGTAGCTCTTCAATTACTGCCGGTATGTTGGGGTTTTGTATACAAAATTTGTACTACTTGTGAGTAGTAAGTCTGGATGACAATACGTTACCATTGGACAATGAGTTAGCCAATGGGTAATATGACCCACAAGTCAGGATTGATAGTACCAAATGGAGTAATTGTGTAGACATAAACAATGTGATCGCTCTCAATACTGTTCACTGTGACTTTTGATTTAAACTTGATTAAATTGGGATTCACTCACCAGTATTTCCCACTGACAAATGTTTTTAAAACACGTTTCAGGTAACCCAATGTGACAGCCAATTAGTAAAAAGCCAGCTGGAGAGCACTGAAGGCTTGGGGATAATGTGGCTATAAAAGTTACCTAATAAACGATGTTTTAAATTCAATAAAATAGGGTTTGTCCCTATAAATGTATTGTAATAAGAAACTTGGGTTTTGCCCATGTGTTTATTAATATCAAATGAGGTGGTTTTACTCTGATAAATATTTCATAACTACGGTCCTGATGTAAATTCCGCTGCAAGATTAAATAACAAGCTCATACCACCGAAACTCTGTGATCGCGTCCGCCCGTTCCCGGGGATCAGGGATCGGGGGTGCGACAGTATTTTCTCTGCATCTCTGATTCAAGCTCCCAAGTGTATTCTGGTTCTCTCTTGGAATCCCATTTCACTTTGACTAGGATTAATCTCTTGTGTTTGAGGTTCTTGACTTTCCTGTCTTCAATTTGTAGGGGCTTCTCTATAAACTTTAGCTTCTCATTTACCTCTATATCCGTAAGAGGCACTACTAATGATTCATCGGCTAAGCACTTTTTGAGATTACATACATGAAATAGATCATGTATTTCTGCCATTTCCTCTGGCAGTTGTAGCTGATAGGCTACAGGTCCTATTCTACTAATAATCTCAAAAGGTCCAACATACCTGGGGCTTAGCTTTCCCCTCTTGATGAATCTGACAACTCCTTTCCAAGGAGAGACTTTTAACAATACCTTATCTCTTACCTGAAATCCTAATGGCTTTCGTCTGTTATCCGCATAACTCTTTTGTCGATCGCGTGCTGCTTTTAGTCGTTCCTTGACTTGAATAATCTTGCCTGTTGTTTCTTGTACTATTTCTGGTCCAGACAATTGCTTTTCTCCAATTTCTGCCCAACAGACTGGAGTTCGGCACTTTCGTCCATAAAGTGCTTCGAATGGTGCAGCATTGATGCTGGTATGATATATATATATATATCATCATCATCACCACCATCATCATCATCATCATAATAATCGGTACAATGCTTAATTAGAACTCACTCACCTCTTTATCTTTTGGAACATGTAATCCATCGAAGAGTACCATAGCTCGAAACAACTAAACAAACAAATCGAATTCGAAATACGGCACAGTAACAACTCTAAATTCTGCAAGTAAACAGCAAATCAATTATACGCGAAATGCAATCGCGTTTGTACAGAAAAACCCTTTGACGAACAGAAAGGAATATTAGTGATTTTTTACCAGAAAATCGAACAGAGATAGTTGTGATCGGAAGATCTGGACGGAGAACCGATACCTCAAAGCAGTCAACATCCCCTTCTTTGCATGGTTCCCTTCTTCATTGGATGTCAATTACTGACAAATTACAGCGATTTCCAGGCTTTAAATTTAGGGCTTAGTAAGGATTAGGGTTTACTCATACGGTGGTTGCGGGAATTGAAGACGGTATGAGAATGGAGGCTTGGTGGTCTGCCGAGGTTTTCTCTGATGACTTTGTCAAACCGCCATGAAAGAGTGTGTAACCAAGATTCGTGGTTTAAAACGGGGGCGCATGGCATGGTAATGGTTGACATTTGTGGCTGTGTAGCGTATAATCCCCTAAACTCAAAATACAAACAATAAAAGTATAGAAAACTGTTAAAGCTGAATGTGTAATCCACCATGCACAAACATGTTACAAAATTATAGTATATAATACCCAAGCTAAACTTCTATTGTCTACAATGCATACATGGTTTGCTTCAAGTCAACTTGTTAAATAGTTTGAAGTGAAAGTTAATGATTTGTTTCAAAACCTTCAAGCTAGCTCAAACTTAAAATAACTCTCAAATAAGACAAATAAATAAAATTGATATGCTAAGTACAGGCTTTGTTTCACATGCATTGTAGATTTTTACTGTATACAACCTTATAACAAAGGTCTTATGACAGAGAATAAAAGTAATAAATTAAGTAATTTAAACAAACAAGAATTAGTTTAGATTAAATTCAAACCCTGGGCTTATAGCTCAGTGGTTATGGAAATGAGGGAAGACTTCTGACCGAAAGGTCTTAAGTTCGATTCCTGATCCACCCGGGTTTTACCGGCTTTGCATTGTCGTGCCCTCGGGCGGGTGCTGTAACCACCCTGGTTTTCACACTCGCATTTGTTTTGACTTGCATTGTAACAAATACCGTATTTGGAATGAAACTTATTTGAACATACTTGCTTTGTGCTTATACATGCTTATACCAATACAAACACGTGAAACAATTGCAAATTTGTTGAGTTTTATGCTATTAAACAAGGTTACATAAACTATAAGGGCCTATTGTGACATTTTGTGAAACTACAATCTAAGGGATCTATTTGTCATTCTTTGAAACTTTAGAAATACAAGGGTTAAAAGTGCAATTATTACAAACTACAAGTTTAGGGTTCTTTTGGTAATTTTTGAAACTTATTTTATAAAAGAAATAAATAGATATTTTTGAAATAAAAGTCCAGGGTTCACCTAGTCATTTTCTCAAACTTAAACTCTAGGGACTAAAGCTGATTTTCTTAAACTTATTTTAACTGAATATACTAACCGGGTTAACTTTTATATAAAGGATTCTTCTTTAAACACTAACTCAGTTAGTGTAATTAACCGAATATTACAGGGACCATTTATGTCAATTTTTGAAACTTTAGGGACCAAACATGTATTTTATATCAAAGTTTAGGGGCTGTTTTTGTAACTTTTTGAAAGTTCAGGGACCAGTTTTGTAAAAAATGAAACTACAGGGGCCAAAGTGTAAATATCAAAAATCAGTCAAAAAGGGGGTCCTTCTGTATCGGACCGGCCCTGCCGGGATTCAAACTTGTGACCTCTACATTATAACCGAAGTGTCTTAACCAGTTTATCCTCCTGTACAGGAGCTGAAAGTTATAGAACTTAATTCCTTATATACACTATTTAGGATTTTAATATCTTAATTAATTAAATTCAGAATTTAAAAAGGTTTTAATTCCTCAAAACCGGCGCAACCCAGACTCGAACCCGCGCCCCTCCGCACACATCAGCGCGCACCAACCAGCTGGTCTACCAGCCCACATGTGTTTGATTTAAGTTTGTATTTTATTTACATTAACTTTAAAATGAACCTGAAATATATACACAGCACGCAGGTTACGGGATTTCGAACAAAAACCCACCAAAACCGATTTTTATTCATTCTTTTGACCTGTAAAGCTTACCCACATGATCCCCAACCCATCCCAACTCGTTCCAATCATTCAAACGACACATTATGGTGCCAAAACACTCAAAAGAAAAAGAATTATTATAAAAATTAAAGTAGATCTAATCCACTAATTTGTGTCGAATCTGAGATCCAAACTTCGTGTATTTAAGTTCCCTACATTCCTAGCAATATTCCACACCATTTACAAACACTTAAACACCCGAAATCGTCGGATTAAAACCTGCAACTCGCCGGAATAGTCACTTTTTCGCCGGAATCTTTGTCAGCCGTCTCTTTCGTCAATACCGGTTAGTTTTTCTTGTGTTAATTAGTTAGTTTATGCCTATAGATCGTTCCTAGGATTTAATTTAGAGATAACATAGGTTTGCCCGTAGAAATCAAGAGTTTGACTTTTAGTTTGACCGGGCCTTCTGACTTTGACTTCTCTTTGGAGAAGGTGACCAGGTCCTGTTTGGTTATAAGTTTAGCAGTCCTAAACCAAACATAAACAGAAGCTTATCCCAGTGGTTAAGACTCTGATTTGTTACAACACAGACCCGGGTTCGAACCCGAGGGTCTGCTTTTATTTTTATCTTTTTATCTTTTTACATTTTAACCAATCCAATAATTTTTATAGCATTATTATGTACTTATACATATTATAAAACAGCAAAATCAGTTAAGTTATTTATAAAACTAATTTTTATAATATTAAAACAGTTTATTATTAAATAATTCATAATAAATCCATTTTTAAGAAATAAATATTGAAAATTTCAGATTAGTTATTTTAAATGCTAAACTTTACAAAAAATAATACTTTTACTGATATTTTATATAATTTTGATATTTATATAATTAAATCAGTTTTATTACTTATAAATATAGTTTAATTTAATATATTTAAATTATATAACTATATAATATTTATCCGAAATTATTTTTATGACAAAATATACATGTTACTGAGTTTATATAAATTTAGAGTCTGAATTTTTATTACATTTAATTATTTAGATAATTAAACTTATATAAACTTATTTATTATTATTTTAACCATTTTAATTCATTTTATTTATTTAAAGTGATTCCAAGGCCATAATGATTACTTTAAATCAGTAATATTCAAGTTCAATAATTAAAAATGTTATTTTTAATTATTCAGATTTAATATAATTATTTTGATAATTAGATTTATAATTATCATATTAATTCTTTTAAATAAAACATTTATCATTTATCAAATAATGTATATTTTAAACCATCCAAATTAATTTATAATTTTTATAAATTAATTATATCACTTGTACAATATTTTGTCAATAATCATTATGTTTAATTATGTTATTTAATTACACTAGTTAAATATATTTGATTTATTATTACAAATGTTATATTATATATTTTTACAATTATATTATTTATGTTAAATTAATATTTTTCATAAATAATTCCTTTACATCATATCCATTTTCCGAGTCCTCTTGTTAGGTTATCCAAACCACATAATTACCATTTAAACAAAACACTACCGAATCCTATAGATTTAGGATTCCCACTTATTCCATTAAACATTATTGTTGATACATATTCCATATTGTTGCATGTTCAATCAATTAGAGTGACGTGGAATCTTATTTCCAAGAACTCTCACACTTTGCATACTTGTTTGGACTTACCCGAAATCAAGGTGAGTTCATAGTCCCTTTTTACATTATTTTGGGATGATACATATGTTACAATGTGATACAAACTATTTGCTATTTTGTGGTTTCCCCCGATTGCCTTTGCATTTGCTTAATACTTGTTGTTGTTGCTTTAAGAAGTTTACGTTCATTAACTTGCAAAAGCCCAACGGTTATATTATAGCGCTATAGGATTGACGCCCCATCTCATTTCTCATTTTGTTGCTTAGAAGCGAGACCCGTCTCACTTCTCATTTTGTTACAGTTGTTGTTTTGCTTAGAAGTGAGATGATAGACCCGTGTTACGTCATAACGTAGGCTTGAATGTACCATTAAGTAACTACATGTATTACTCTTATGCTATAAAGACATATCGACAACCACTTTTGTTGAAACCTTATCCATATCACATTAACATTTTTGCAAAACAAAACCTATGAATTCACTCAACCTTTGTTGATCCTTTTACTCCTAACATATGTTTCAGGTGACGATGTATGATGCTATGATTTGCAAGAATATTTCATATAGGATTGATTCAAGACTTATGCCTTAGACTAAATCCGAAATCAATTGTAATTGTGATTTATTTGTTATGTTGTATTTTGTTTATGTTCAAGAAATTCTTTTGGATTTGAATGCAATCTATTTAATTGAACCTTAATCATATTTCAACTTAATTAAATCTCCATGTGCTCAAATGCATTCTATCAAGTTTCGTGACACCTTTGGCTTTTCCGCCTCCGGCCGGGGTGTTACAGATTGGTATCAGAGCCATGGTTATAGGGATTTAGGTTATTAGAAACTACTTTTGACCTAGACTATAACTTACCTAGGACTCCTATCCATTAGTACTCATTCCGCGTTGTTATCTTTATACTTATCCTTATCTTTTGCAAACTGAAGCCTCGTCACCGCGTATTTTACCTTTAGACTCTTTACACAATATAAATGCTCATCATCTATCCTTAGGTGATTATTTTCAAAACCTCTTTTGATTTTCAAACCCTCGTTAAAGTTTTGGGCTCTAATAACGAACTCGTGCAATCTGGAAGAGTGGATGCCTGTATTCTGAGTTTTCTGTCTAGGCAAGCACTTCGTATAAATCCCAACTCGAGGGACCAGTTGTGCTTACCTGGGAATTCTCGGGATGAGTGTCCACTTATAGGCTAAAGCATGACTTCAATAAGTTATAAGAACCCAATTACTTTGACTTATCTCCGATGTTGTTTATTCGTAAAATAAATGATGTCAATCCCATTACGTGTTTATCCTCGTTGACTTTGTAAAATTATTCTACCAAAAACATTTCATTTTAAATTCCTATGATCTTATGTTTTCCCCTACCGCTTGTAGATGCCTCCTCGTCCTGCTCCACAAAACGAAATCCCAAACGCAGAATTGGCAACCCTCATTACTCAACAATTTTTCGCGGTTCTTCCTAACTTGGTTACTCAACTCGCACAAGCTACAAATGGAAACGGAATCAATGGAAACGGTCACCACAATCACGATGTCCCTTGTAACTTCAAGTATTTCAACTCATGTCATCCCTCCAAATTTACTGGCAATGAAGGTGCAACCGGACTGTTGCAATGGTTCGAGAGTATGGAGAACACGTTTCGCCATAGTCAATGTACCCAAAGTGGAAAGGGCTGGTCGGTCGGATGGCATCTCGCCCGGGTGGCAGCCCGGCCGAGTGGCACCTCGGTTGGATGGCACCTCGGTTGGATGGCACCTCGCTCGGGTGGCAGCCCGGTCGGGTGGCAGTTCGGTCGGCTGGCACCTGGTTCGAGTGCTCGGCGCGACGAGTTTTGCTGTTTCGATTCGCGTGTAGCGCGTTGCGATGGGATTCGAGTGAGCGATGCGATAGAGTTGCTTATCAAATTACTTTTAATCCTAACTACTATATCTAACATACAAACATCCTTATTTCGTATTCGATTAGCGTTTGCGATTCGATTGTGATTGAGTTCGATTGCGTTTCGATTGATTACCACACATAACATAAATATTCATGCACAAGTAACACATAAGGCACACACACGTATAACAATAACCAAAATGCGAAGATTCGATTTGCGAGTGCGATTGCGATAAAGCGATTAAACATGCGATAAATAGCGATTACCATGCGATTATTAATAGATACTCCACATAATACAACTAAAGCGAGAATAAAATAGACTAACTATGAGTCAAAGAAGTCAAAACAGGAATTGAGCAAGGAGAGACAGATCGCAATTAGCAATCTTGTCTTCCTTTGACTTCAATCTTGACTTTGACTTTCGAAACACGGGGTGTTACACTTTTAGTTCGAGAAATTTGGTACTGTTACCAAGTACTATTTTTTCATCCCTGATCACGGGTACCGTACGAACACCAACGGTATCGTACAACTTTTTTTTAGTTTCAGGGGTAGGGATGAGCTCGGTGCCAACTGATACCGAATCGGTATTGGTACCGAAAATACCGGTTACGGTATCGGTATATGAAGGTAAAAACCGGTAGCGAACCGGTACTAGGAACGCCAAACTTCAGTACTGAACTGGTACTTAGGATCTTTCGGTTCAGGAAATTCAGTATAGGTACCCATTACTATTTGCTAATCTCTGACTACGGGCTTCTACCGAACAATATCATTACCATACAACTTTTTTAATTGATTTTCTTTCGGTTAACTTTTAGTGTTTTTTCTATACATTTTCTTTTTATTCTTGTCAGCGATTCCGTGTGCAACGCGCTAGTAGTGATTTCAAACACATATAAACACAGACTAATTAACAAAAAAAGTTCGCCACAATGCGGCGACGGTTGTTATAACTAGTTTAGATTAAATTCATACCCTAAACAAACTTTTCTTTAGCAATATTTTATTCTAGTGCTTTATTATATGAAGACTTTTCTTTTGCGATACATTGATGATACTATTTATAAATCTATGCTACGAAATACATAATTATCATTTAAGATTTTATTTTATCATAAAAAAATTCACCCAGTTGAAAAACACAATAATTAAAATCAATAGCACAATGTATAGAAAACCCAAATATCACATCATCTTCATGTGTCATACATTGTGTTATAGAGTATGATAAAAACGCAATCGACAAAACCCAAATTAACATTGTGTTATAAGTTTTCATAATAACACAATGTATGGAAACCCTGGTAAAGACCAAAACCCAGTTGAAAGACATAATGAACATAACCTTTAACACAATAAAAAAAACACATTAAAATTGAAATTTATTATTTTATTTTTATATAGCAATATCATACTCATATTAGAGATAAAAAAAACAGTCGTTATTATGGTGAATTTTAATTAAAAAAATGTGGTATGAAAAGTTATGAACGTTTTAAATTGATGGGGAAAAATTGACATGTGCCTTGCATGTGTAAAGAGAAAATCATTAAATGTAAGATTCTCTTTATGCCATTTTATTGTTTTCTTTTCCCTAAAATTAATCTCAACCCCTAAATCGAAGGGGCTATTTGTTTACCTCTTAATGAGGCTCTTAATGATTCAGTTCTCTTGCTGATTTAGCACTTAATGGTTCAGGTTGTTTGTTTCGCAAGCAAATGTCTGAATGGTTCAGACATTTGCCTTTGAATGGTTTAGACATTTGCCTTTGAATGGTTAAGCATTATACTGAGTCCGAATGGTTAAGACCTCTAATCCGAATTGGTCAGACATTTGTCTCTGAACGGTTAAGCATTATACTAGCTCTTAATGGTTCAGACCTCTTACTTGTTCAACACTTAATGGTTCAGACCTCTTATTGGTTCAACACTTAATCATTCAGAAGTTGCCAAACAACCCCTAAGATAAATGGACTAGAATCCTTCTTATCCTTCTTAGTTTGGCCTTTGCATTTGATCATAATCCATAAATAATTACCAGACAAATACCCAACACATAACGAGACATGTTTGGAACACAATATTACAATCGCGGTATATGACTAAGGGGTAAGGATTCAATACAAGATGTCCTTAACCTAGGAAGTGAGTAAGGGTGTAAGGGGCACTCACCTAAGAGGTGAGTCCCCTCTCTTACACCCAACCAATCCTCTTGTGCCACGTCAACTCCCCTCTTAAACTCCCCTAACACCCCATTTTGATGGCGGCACTCCCCTCTTTAGGTGACTTGGTTTGTTTGTTTTTTTTTTTTTTATTTGTTGAAATTATGCATGTTTATAAAAAAATATTAATAAAAATAAAATAAAATTTAACAAAATAAAACTACAAAATAAAAATAACATTAAAACTAGAAAATACATTCAAACTAGAAAAAAAAAATTACAATCAAACTAGAAAATTAAAATTACATTCAAACTAGAAAATAAAAATTACATTAAAACTAGAAAATAATAATTTTAGAAATCGATTGGCCACCCGTACTTCTTAGCGATGTCGCGTTTTCGGGCGAGGATGAACGGCAACATACTTGGCGGAGCATCGTCGTGCGGCTTGATGAATATTTCCATATCTCGATCGTAATTGTAGTTTTTCATCGTCTCGCGTTGTTCCGCTATGAGCTCGAGAGCCTGCGCCTCTCTTTTCCTCCTCAATTCAACCGCCTCCAATTCAATCGCGTTTTTCTTTTCTTTCATGGCGGTGTACTCTTTGAATTGTGCCGCCAACTCGGCCGAGCTTCCCTCGGACGATGTCGCTTGACGCTTGTCTCGCCTATGTGCTCTTTGTGGCGAGGGGTCTTCGTTCATATCGGGTATGGAAGGGTCCACCTCAACGGGCTTTCTTTTATGTCCCGAACCTTCCCCTTCCTCACCCAACAATGGGACTTGGGCCCATTTGTCGTGTTTTCGAAGGACCTCCCACGCCTCGATATGTTGAAAACCGTTCGGATATCTCTCTTTAAATTCTGTTAAAGCGACTTTCATTACGTCGAGATCCTTGACTCCGCTTCCTCGTGTGCGATCCTACATGTTAAAAAAATATAAACTTAGTAAAGAAAAAAAAATATACATGTTAAAAAAATATAAACTTAGTAAAGAAAAATAAAAAATATACAATGTTAAAAAATATAATTTTTACCGCTTGTTGGTATAGGCCGTTGAAATAGTTTATTTTCGTTTGCATCGGGCCCCATTTAGACCGTACTTGATGCACAGTCCGGTTACTTCCACCGACGGTGGCGTTAAAATGATTTAAAATCTTACGCCAAAAACTATCGCGGTTTTGTTGATTGCCCTTCTTTTTGTCGGTAGAGCAATGTACATACGCCTTCGCCAACGCCTCTTCTTGGACCTTTGTCCATTTTTCGCTCGTCATTTTTCCCTTTTTTTCCCGAGCGTCATCTTCTTCGTTGCCCAAATCTGCATCCACATTATATTCATCGTCCTCGTCGCCCAAATTTTGAGTTTCGGGCACTACCTCATCGTCCTCGTCGTCCCAAACAGGTAGAGGACGTTCAACATTTTCTTGGACCGATGGAACTTGTGGGGAACGAAAACTATATGGGTCGAAGGCGGGGGATAGAGGAGGAGCATCCATTGATAACAAATTTTGAAAACCGTAGCCGAAATTGGGTTGAAGGTTGGTTGCTTGGGTGTTGTAAAAGGAGGGGTGTGAAGGTTGTTGGAAAAAAAACGGGGGTTGTGGAGCATATCCGAAAGGGGGTTGTGATTGTGCACTTGCACCGCTCGAACCACCACGAGACGGTTGCTTGCCTCGTCCCTTAGTCTTTTTCTTGGCTTCGCGGGGTTGGTTCTCCATTGCTCGGTTTGAGAAGTGGGTGTGGTTTGAGAATATAAAAAATTTGTGAAGTGGGTGTGGTTTGAGAGTATAAAAAAATGAAATTTGTATAAAAAATGTGGTTTGATGAGAGTATGAAGGTATGGTTATTTATATTTGAATAAAAATTGAATTTTTTTTTTTTTTTTTTATAAAAATGACCGTTTGACAACGGTACTCTTTCGAAAATCGTGCCAAACCACGCGGTTACTCCACACCGATTCCTATCACCGATTCGGGTCCCCGCTTTGATGGCGGCGGTGTTCCCGATCGGTGACTAGGGTCACCGCACCCCTTCCCCGCGAACGCCCCGTACACCCTAAGAAATCAGGTTAAAGGAACTACGATTGATCTCATTGGCGTTTTTGTGATCCCTTCACATATGCCAAATATAATTGATGAAATTAGTTTAAAGACGAGGGGCCAAAGTGAGCATACTTTAGTTCTTCGATGGATCATACAATACACTTGCGCTCGTCTTCACACTCATCTAAACTCAAAAACCTGTGCATCTCACATTCATCTACCCCTCAACTCCATACAAGCCATACAAATACACCATGAAATTAGCTTCAATAATCCAAAATGGGATGCAACCCCCGCTCAAAATCGATGTGGGGTTGCTTAAATTCACTTCAATTTCAACTTCCAATCAGTTTCCCAAATGGGTTAACCTTCAACTCACTAATTCCCCCAATCTTGCTTCAGGTAGTGTTACTGTTTCAATGTTTGATGGTGATAATGAATTGATGGTATGGTAATGGTTAAATATTTGTGATTGAAATATTGCACTCCAGGTGTTTGTAGAAATGCGTGGCTGAGAAAGTTGCCTGTTGTGCGTGCTAAAGGAGTTGAACAAGAAGAAGAATCTGTTTCTGCAGGTGAAAGTTTGAATCTTGTTGTTTTGTTTTTATGTGTGGAAGTGTTTGTAAGTAGAAATTGGTGGTGTGTAGTGATCTAGGGGTGTTTGAAAATGATTATAGCAATTTATAATAGTAGAAGGGCTTGGCTAAACAAACACCACTGACACGCTCATACAGGCCATATGACTGGCGAAAATGGTCATATGAGTTGAATGAGGTGGTGTTGCCACATCACACGGCCCATATAAATGACTGATGTGACCATTGACAAAGTCATGCTCCTTATGATGTGACAGCAGGCATGGTGTAGTACACTTTTGGGGGTGGTGTTTGTATAGCATAGCCCTAATATAATTAGATAATCAGTAGTTTTGTTTTTATCTCACTAATTGGCTGTTAGAGCAACTTTTCTATGCATAGTGTGATTATTTTGACATTGGATGATCAGAAAGTTGAATGATAAACAGTTTTATTGAAATAATCAAAACTGATTATTGTGACTACAGTTTACATACACATCGAATTTCGTTTATGCCGAAAGTAGCCATATGACTTGGTTTAAATTCATACGATTTAAATCGAAGTCAAGAAACAACTACTAGGAAGCTAACTAATCACTAGATTAACCATGCAGGATCATGGTTTTAAACTTTGTGTTTGGCTTCTAGAAGTATGAAGTGTCTCATTTCAAGACTAACCAATTTTCTAGTTGTAAACTTGTGCTTCCAATCGTATAGTATTCTAGATCAGCTAACTAATCGTAGGTCAAAAAAATTATAATTGTTTCTGTATGGTATCTATTTATGAAAGAAAGTATTGCATTTGTTTTTTTTTTTTAATGGAAAGAGGGTTAATCTTTTTTATTTTTCCCCTTTATTATAAACACTCACTATTTGTTGCACAACATAATCCAAAAGCCATCTCATTATAGATAAACATATTGAAGAAAAGACCAAAGATCTTGAAAACTATAAGACGTCTGCCAAAACCGTAGCCTTGTGCGTAAGTATAACTAACTATAAGTTTAAGTTCATAAAGTTTTATTTATTCTCATTTAAGGTCCAAACTAACTAGTCTTTTCATTGTTTTAGGTCTTCTCAGCTGTGGCATTTGGTGTCGGTGTGGGATTAAAAGAGGGAGTCGGCAAGGCTTCCGAGTTCTTTGCGGGGTATGAGCTTGAACATCTTTTATTTTGCATATGAAAGGATTTTAATCACTTCAGTTATCTTTTAGGTAGGGCTGTAAACGAGTCAGGCAGAGTCGAGCCAGGGTGGGTTCAAGCTCGAGCTCGAAATCAAACGAGGCAGGTCAGCTTGGCTCGAGCTCGAGCTCGAATTTAAACTAGCCTAAGAATGAGTTAATGAACCGAACCATGAGTCGAGCTGAGATTGGCTTGGTTACAAAGTGAGCCGGCTCAGCTCAAGTCCTTTTCAAATCGAGTTTTTTTAGCTAGCTTTTTTTGAGCGAGCTACAAGACGATTTGTGAGCTGCTAGCTTTTTGAACAACCCTACTTTTAGGTATGGACTCAAGTTAATTACCGCATGTCCCATGAAAATTGCAATGTTAGCATGTTGTTCAACAGAAATGTTTGACTATTAGTCAAATGCATAAAATAGTCTTCCATGATTACCAAATGGAGAATTTGTGCACTAAAAATAGTAGCAATAATGGATTGTAACATTGGCAAATGGGCAAGTATGCATTTTTTTAGTGTGAAAGTTTGGCGAAATAAAAAAAAGGTGCAATTTTCAAGGGATGACTATAACGGCAAATGTGTAAATTTTCTTAACTAGTCTTATCGCATCGGCAAAAAAATTGTTTTTATTTGTAATTTAATTAATAACTAATATATTAATTATTTAATTTTAAATTTTTTGTAATAAAATAATGGTCTAGTTTTTAGAAACAAAGAAATAAATAGGTGGTAAACACTTACTTTGAGTGACTTTCAACCATTCAACTTTTCACCCTTTTTCTTTTAGCTAGTTTTTCTTCAATTTTACCCATTTGATCATTTAGCCGTACACTATAACCCGCATTGGCCTATATTCATATAAATGGGTTGAAATTTGACCCATGTAGACATCTAAATAATAGTTTCACTTTCAATTTTCATGTGATGGTGGATTTACATATTTTGCTTCTATTCCTGCCAAGCTCTCTTAGTTTCTTATACTCTATTATTTTTATTTGCGATTCACATAGGTACTTGCTTGAACAAAGCTTGTCTGTGGATAATCTTTTCGTCTTTGTTTTGATATTCAAATACTTTAAGGTGCCACTTGCTTATCAGGTAGACTTCTATGTGTATTCTAAAAGTTACTTTAAAATATTTCTTGAAAGTTATTTAAGTTTCGGATTTTGTATATTTCTGTTATCTCTTTATTTGTTGTAATTGTGATGGTGTGATCACAGAATCGGGTGCTTTCATACGGCATTGCCGGTGCAATAATCTTCCGTTTGTCATTAATACTTCTTGGAACAGCGACTCTTCAGGTAATTTCTTGCATTAAATAACATTCCATATGTCTCATGGATATTGCAAAATTTGACTCGTAGTAAAATGTCTTAATTACCCTTCAATAATGACAAACAAGATAATCTTATCGACCCAGATTAATATCTTGATTTATATGAAAAGTTGATGACGGTGAGTAGTATTTTTTGACGGAAAAGCCGAAAGAGGAAGTGTTGTAATCTACATGGGACATTCCACAATGTTAATACTTAATTGTTTTAATTTTCATCTCTACATAAAAATGTTTTTGTTGTCATGTATGTTAAACTTTTCATCTAAACGTTTTAGAGGTTTGAGGCGGTGAACTTGCTACTGGCATCGATCCTACTTTACTCATCCTTTAAGGTACGGTTTCTTTTCGTAATTACTTCTATGAAGAATATTACTAAAAAGTATTTATGATCACATCAACTTTAGTATTGTAAATCACACAGATATGATAATTTCCATCTGTTTCTGTAGTTGTTTTTTGCTGGTGAAGACGATGACGACGATCTATCAGACAATTTTATCGTGAAGACATGCCAAAAATTCATTCCAGTAACATGTAATAATTTCTTTGATGTTTATTTGAATTGTTCGTTTATATGGACAAAAAATAATTTAACACATTTGTCCACTAGTTGCAGAATAACTTGTTACATGAAGGGTAAATCTGGTATTTATCTTATTTGTTTTTTTCATGGTTTGGCAGCTGCATATGATGGCAATAAGTTCTTTACAGTCGTGAATGGAGCTTGGAAAGTAAGTAATAGATATCCGTATTTTTTTGTTTGTTAACGCTGTTAAAAATACATTTGTAAAAGTTAAAATAAGAGTTTTGACCCATTTGACCTGTTTGAGAATATTGGTCAAACACAACCCAAATCAACCCATTTATAAGTAATTATAGGGGTGCAAATGAGCCGAGCCGAGCCAAGCCAAGCCAAGCCCAGGCTCGAGCTTGGCTTGTTGGTAGTTTCTCAAGCTCGAGCTCGGCTCGTTTATAATCTATTAATTAAAATATTAAATAAAAAAGATATAAATAATAGACTCGTTTAGGCTCGCGAGCTCAATAAGTGAGGCTCGGGCTTGTTTACTAAACAAGCTTATTTATAGGTTCGGGCTCGGCTCGGCTCATTTACTAGACAACTTTAAATAAGGGGTAAATGTTTAAATATTAACAAAAACTAATATTACACTAAGGCTTGATAAGGCTCGACGAGCTTGACAACCTTCACATGCTAGGCTCGAGCTCGGGCTCGATAAATAAACGAGCTTTATTTTAGGCCCACGCTCGGCTTGGGCTCGATAAGGCTCCTTTTGAGCTTTTTCTCGAGCCGATCTCGGGCGGCTCGGCTCGTTTGCACCATAGTTGTTAATTGCGAGCATAGCGGTCGCTATAGCGCGCTTTATGGCGATGCGACTAAGTGTCGCTATGCTGCTCATGGCGATGACTAGCGACTTTAGCATTTTTTTTATTTTATTTTATTTTTTTTTAGTTTCTCACCTTTCGTCTGGGCTTGGCTTTAATACAAAAAAAAAATAAAAAATGAAGGTTAAATGCAAAAACTGGCCCACGCGTGCCTGGGGTTTTCGGAGCTGCATTCGTGTCCGCAGGACGTGTGGGCATGCACGAGTTCAATTAAATTTCAATTCAGAAACTCATTTTTTGCACCCCCTGCGCGCGGGTAGGACTTGTGGTAAAACATGTCATAAAGCTACAATGGAGTAGTAAAGACTTTACCTTATAAACAACCACTCACTTTGTTAACACACCAATGTGGGACAAAGTATTTATCACCTTTTGAGACTTTCATTCACACACCCAACATATAAGTCCTTTGCTACTAACTATTAGTTTTTGTTAAATATACATGTAAAATAACATATATACAAGGGTATTTTGATGTAATATACATATAAAAATTTTCAAAAATCTTTTTCTAGTGTAATCGCTATTTATAAAATAGCCGTCGCTATTTGTCGCTATTCGCTACGTAGCCTAGCCATGCCTTGTCGCTATTCGCTATCGACAACTATGGTTTGCACCCCTATAAGTAAACAGGTCAAAGGGCTACCTCTGACTGTAGATAATAACTATAAATCTTTTTTTGATTCATATTTTGAATCGAAAGTGTCATGTTGAATTGTTTTTTACATGGTTTCTAACAGGCATCAAACATTTTGGGCAGGCTACACCTTTGCTTCTAACCGTAGCAGTCATCGAACTCAGTGATATAGCATTCGCTGTATGGTTGCTTCTTCCCAGACTCCAAACGTAACATTTATTAAATATATTAATGTTACAATTCAAACTCGTTTACTTTATCAATCTTTATCAGGTGGACTCTATACCAGCAGTTTTCGGTGTGACAAGAGACCCCTTCATTGTTTTCTCGTCTAATTTGTTTGCCATATTAGGTAAAAACCCGAGTTTAAGGAAACCGGAACTGGTTGTGTTTACGGGTTGGCGGGTTCAACCTGACCTGTACCGAAAGTTTTAGACGAACCCGAACACGACCCGAACCCGAACCCGAAAATCATGTCATACATATGAACCCGAACATGGCCCGAATATTCACGGGTTGACCCAAACACGACCCGTTCAACCCTTTTTTTTCGCAAATTAATATATTATGATTAAAATGTTACTTAAAAAAAGCACAAATGTTTATAATAAAATTACATTTTAATTATAAAATCTAAAGTCAATTTCTCTTATTAAGTTATAATTATGGCATTAAATGCGCACCCAATTTAATTTATGACATAAAACATATTGTAAAAAATAAAATATAATATAAAAGGGTTAAACGGGTCAACCCGCCAACCCGATCGGGTTGACACGAACCCAACCTGTTTAGCTAAATGGGTTCGCAGGTTCAAGCTGTAAATGACCCAAACCCGTTTAAACTAAACCCAAACTCGCGAATTTCGTGTTAGGTTTGTGTCAGAAATTCACATGGTTGACTTCTATCTAACTGGTCAAAGATAAGTTCTTGATAGAGTTTGCATTTGATGCAGGTTTAAGGTCTCTATATACACTGATTTCCGAAAGCATGGGAGAGTTGGAGTATTTACAGGTGAGTTTTGGAACATAATTATATTCTGAAATGTTTACTGTTAGAATGACATGTTTGCCCCTACCAATGCTCCTCTATTTTCTCAATAGGCATTTTTTAAAAGTTGACTGATGGTGAAACAATCCCCTTAAAATTTTTTTATCAAGTAAAAGTTTATAAATTTGAAGTAGGGTATGGATTTAAATTACTAACATTTTACCATTTTTGCTATCAGCCTGCCATTGGCATAGTTCTCGGCTTCATTGGATTCAAGATGATCCTAGATTTCTTCGGTGAGTATCTCTATGATTCGGTTCTTTCGGTCATTAAGGCTGGCAAATCGTGTCTTAACAGGTTTAACAGGTTTCTGACGGTTCGCACAACATAAGTTTCAAACATGATTACGACTCGTTTAACTACTTTCTACCTCATGTTTATAAAACAGTTTTATGTTTTATATACAAAGATAAATAAATGATAGATCCTAACATTGTAATTTTAATTATTTTAAAAATTAAAAAAAAGTCAAAGGGTGTATTTTTCAGTCAAACAGGTCTAATCGTGTCTTAACAGGTACCCAATTTCCAGCCCTGACGGTCATACTAATGTGAAAAATACGATTAGTAAAGTTATATTTTACAATAATGTTAGAGCTTTATTTTTGACAAAGCGATTTAGGACCCGTTTGCCCATTTATGTTTTTGTGCAGGGTATCACGTATCGACTGAAGTTTCTCTCGGGTGTGTGGCAACTACTCTTAGCGCCGGGGTTCTGCTGAGTCTATTTAAGAAATCAGTTTAGCATTAAGAGATTTATGCTTGTTGGGGAAAAACCCAAAAGTTGTTTTGTTCTTTTTATACCTGAAAGAAAATATAAAAAAGTAGCAATTAAGTTAATGCTCAATTAAATAAAATAGTTAATAAATCTTTACTTTTAGTGACAGTTAAATTAATTTTATTTTTGAAAAAAAATAATAAACCCTCCAGAAGTTAAGTTATAAATGCATTTACTCAAAATTCAAATAATACATGTGAATGATTATTCCAATTCCATGGGTGTGATGAAAACAAAAGTGAGGGTTTTGTCCAAACACCTTAAGAAGTGATCTTATTGACTACAAATTTAGCCTTAAGAGATTTTAGAGCACTCACATTGGAGATCTTAATGCATATCTTATTTTTAAAATTTAAAGAAAAATATGAACATGATAAAATAAAAATACATCCCATTATTTAAAATAGTGAAGATATTGAGATGCCACAAATCTTCAAATATATAGCCCCACTTTTCATTCTTTATATGCATTTGTTTATAAGTAATTGTGAGTGTAAGAAAAAAAATGTATAATATAAGTCATTGTGTTTTCGATATTATTCCAAGCTTTTAGTTTAACAAACTCCCTCCATAGATATAATCTATGCGTGAATCGCCCTTGCATGAAACCATACCCATTTGAACCAACATAGAATTCCATAGGACCTGACATGAATCAGCCATGAATTCCAACCCACACACATCATAGAACCAACCATACATACACCAACATATAATCTGCCATGAAACGAACATAGGATCCGGCATTAGAACAAAACCATTTGACCCAACATTAGAACCATATATAAACATATACCTTAAACCAACATAGAGTCCAACATATAACCATATAGTCCCATGGATTCAACATATAACCTGATAACCATATTAGGGGTTTTGATGGGTTGTAAAAGACCAAAATGCCCCATGTCGTTAATATACCAAATTTTGTTGCAAGTAGTATTTTTTTAGGCTTCTGTTGTTTGAAATGTATTTGTAACTTAGTAGTTTTTGTTTGAGAGTTAGATATGTTGACATTCAATGTTAGCTTCAAAAATGAGAAGAGAAATCACACAATCAAAGCTATCTTATTCCACTACTAACCAACTATTTATACTCAATTACAACTAACATAACAGTTTCCCTCAACTACTGTTAACTAACTAACCAACATGACTATGCTTCTATCACAATCAGTCCCTGAACTTTCCCATTTTTACACTTATACCCCTGCTATTATAAAAGCGATAGTAACATAACTTACCCCCCAAAAATCATTCTTGTCCTCAAGAATGGAAATCCGGAAATCTTAGTTTAAAATCATCAGCAAATTCCCATGATGCCTCTGAAATTGGTAAATCCTGCCAATGAACTAAAACCTGCTGTACTATCTTATTGTTTCTTCTGACTACCCGTTTGTCAATAATAGCCCTTGGCTGCAGCACAAATCTCAAACCAGCTGGTATAGGTAGAATAGGATTATTAGACCCATGAGCTCTTTTTAACAACGACACATGAAACACCGGATGCATTTGAGCACTCTCTGGTAAATCCAGCTTATAAGCAACAACTCCTATCTTTTCCAAAATCAAGAATGGTCCAAAATACCTCGGTCCCAACTTTGAATGCTTCTGAATTCTCAAAGATGTTTGCACAAAAGATCTGAGCTTCAGATAAACTCACTCCCCCACCTCAAAATGTCTTTCCGAACGTTTGTGATCAGCATATTGCTTCATACGATTCCTGGCTTTAACAAGAGCTTGTTTCAAGTTGTTGATCATCAACTCCCTATCCCTATGCAACACTTCCACAGCTTCAATGTTTGTGTCGTTGGGAATATAGGGAATGTGCAAAGGAGGTAGAAAACCATACAAAGCTTCAAAAGGACTAAGCTTTATTGCTGAATGGTAAGAAGTATTGTACCACCATTCAGCCAAACTCAGCCATTTCACCCACTGACCCGGTGAATGCATACACATACATCGTAAATAAGACTCCAAATAGCGGTTTAAAACCTCTGTTTGACCATCACTTTGTGGATGGTAAGCTGTTGAGTAGCACAATTGTACCCCTTGCAGCTTCATGAACTCTTTCCAGAATTGACTTAAGAATAAAGGATCCCTATCCGAAACAATAGTCATTGGACAGCCATGCAGCTTAAAAATGGAATCTAAGAACACATGTGCTACTTGTGGAGCTGTATAGGGATGACACAAAGGTAAAAAATGAGCATATTTTGTTAGTCTGTCCACTACTACCAAAATTGTGTCTTTTTGTTGAACCTTTGGTAACCCAGATATAAAATCCATTGAGACATCTGTAAACACATGGCTTGGAACAGGAAGAGGTTGTAGCAGCCCCGGACTGGCTACTGGCTCATATTTGGCTTGCTGGCATTCATGACACTCCTTGACAAAATGATAAACTTGCTTAGAACACCCTTTCCAATAACAAAAAGCTTTAACTTTCTTTAGAGTGGGTGTGATTCCTGAATGACCTCCAATTGGTGACTTGTGGAAGAGATGTAAAATATCTTTCTTGAGCTGCTCATCATTACCTATCCACAGTTTTCCTTTCTTTTTCAAAGCCTGCCCATCCCAAGTTACATTTTCGATTAGCTGACCTTGTTTTATTCGATGTATAATGGATTGTAGCTGCTCATCTGTTTCCCAAACTGCCTTGATCCGTGAGAATAACAAAGGATCTATGGCACTTAGACTGATTTCAAATAAAGCCAAACCACTGACCCTGGATAAACCATCCGCTACCACATTCTCAGATCCTTGTTTATAAACAATGTCATACGTAAATCCCATGAGTTTAGCCAGCCAAGTCTGTTGCAAAGGTGTAGTAATCCTTTGTGTCAGCAAAAACTGCTTTACAGCCATCAAGATGGCCAGCAGCTCCTTCTCATAGACTGAAAGGAGTTGCTGTTTTGTAGACAAAGCCTTGCTAACAAAGGCTAATGGATGGCCCTCTTGCATTAGAACCGCCCCCATTCCCTTTGAGAAGCATCCGTTTCTATGACAAACTCTTTATCAAAATCAGGCAAAGCAAGAACTGGAGCAGTGGTTAGAGCCTCTTTCAACTGCTCAAAAGACTGCTGAGCTTGGTCTGACCATTCAAAGGCATCTTTCTTCAATAATTCAGTTAAGGGTCTAGCTAGGACTCCAAAAGATTTAATAAATCTTCTGTAGTATCCTGCAAGCCCAAGAAACCCCCTCAACTGCTTCAAAGTATTAGGAATTGGCCATTTCTGAACTGCTAGAATCTTTTGTGGATCAGTTTGTACCCCTTTTCCAGATATGATATGCCCCGAATACTCCACCGATAAACCCCCAAAAGAGCATTTAGACTTCTTTGCCACAAAGGAATTTGCTCTTAATAACTCTAAAACTTGTTCCAAATCGTTGACATGCTGTTCCAAAGTAGGGCTGTAAACTAAGATGTCATCAAAGAAGACTAAGGTAGTCTTCCTTAACAGTGGTTTAAAAGTGGCATTCATTAATGCCTGAAATGTGGCCGGAGCATTTGTCAGGCCAAATGGCATGACTACAAACTCAAAGAGACCTTGATGGGTTCGAAATGCTGTCTTATGTATATCACTCTCCTCCATCCTAATTTGATGATATCCAGCTCGTAAATCCAATTTAGAAAATATAGTAGCCCCTCCTAACTCATCCAACAGTTCCTCTATTAGTGGAATAGGGAACCTATTCTTTACTGTTGCTTCATTAAGTTATCTACAATCCACACAAACCTCCATGACCCATCTTTCTTTTTTATCAACATAACAGGCGAAGCAAATGCACTTTTACTATTCCTGACCACCCCAGAATCCAACAATTCCTGAGTCAATTTTTCCAGCACATCCTTCTATCCAGCAGGGTATCTATAAGTCCTCTGATTGATTGTTACATGCTCATCCTTCAGAACAATTCTATGATCACAATCTCTTTTAGGTGGCAGGGTAGTAGGTACTTCAAACACATCAGCAAACTTGCTCAGTAAAGCTTCCAACACCTTATTTTGTCTGCTATCACTTACCTTAGCAGTATGTTGGAAAGAATCACCTCCCTCAGTCTTTAGACTGAACAATTGAGCTGCTGCCACACCTTCTCCTTCACTTAGGATATACTCCATTTTCTCAGTAGAACACAAAGAAACTGTATCAGCCTCTACTCCCTTTAATTCCACCCATTGTTCTCCTACCTTAAACTTCATAGTCAGCTTTTTAAATTTCCATACTATATCATTCAAAGTTTGCAACCATTGCACTCCTAAAACCATATCATAGTTGCTCAAAGGAATCAACATTACATCTGCAGCAAACCAATTGCCCTGCATGACCTATTTAAAATCTTCACATAGCTAATTGCAAGTCATTAGATTACCATCAGCTATGGTAATGTTCAATGAACCGACTTCCTTAACTGGACATCTCAATTTCCTAGCCAAATCCACATTTACAAAGTTATGGGTGGAACCTGAGTCCACCAAAATATGCAAAGATTTGGTACCAATTGACCCTTTTACCCTCATGGTGGAAAAAGATGGTACCCCCATTATGGCATTCAAAGAGATCTTGGCTTCTTGAATATCTTGTGACATTATTTCAGAAAGATCAACTTGGTCTTCATCTTCTACCTCTATTAATTCAATAGAAAACAACTGCTTATTCTTACTGATATGACCAGGAGCATACTTTTCAGTACATCCAAAACATTCTCCCTTTGCCCTCTTTTCTTCAATTTCTTTGTGTGTCAATTTCCTAGAATTTAAGGGTTTTGGTTTGCTATAAGGAGCAGGTAATAAGGACAGGTTATTGGCACTGTTTGTGAGAGTTGATTTGGAGCTAGACTCCCCACTTCTTATAGAACTGTTATATACACCCCCTATTCCACTTCTATTAAACTGAGTAGCATTTATAGATTCTTCCTGCATTCTTGCTAACATATATGCCTCAGGCAGGGTTTTTGGCCTTAACATCCTTACTGGATATCCTATCTCAGGTTTTACAGCCTTCAAGAAAAGACTGACAGCATATTCATCAGATATTGACACCTTAGTGAGAGCTAAATCAAATTCTTTACACAATTTTTTCAATGATCCTGTTTGCCTAAGAGATGCTAAGGTACCCATAGCATCTTGATTCAAAAACACCCCAAATCTAGCAGTAAGAAAAATCTTATATTCTAACCAAGTCATACCTTCTATACTTCCACCCCTGGATTGAACAAATGATTGATGCCACAGAATTGCCATTTCTTCCATATGAACAATTACCATTCTGATCTTCAGATGATCTGATCTGGTGTCTCATCTTATAGCAAAGAAATGCTCCACTCTACATAACCAACCTTCTAAATTCTCTCCATTGAATTTAGGAAATTCTATTTTTGTTAGCCTGTTGTTAGCATGGTTGTAAGCAGGACCCACTCCCATTGCTTGAATACTTTGCAGAACCTCTGTCATTTGTGCTTCCATTTGATTCTTAATGGCTGCCAAATTCTCAGCAAATCTGTTCATGGAACTTTCATGATCCTGCATCCTCTGTTCCATTGTCTGAGTACGAGTTGACATTATTAGGGTTTCAAGAACGGAATTGACCGAATCAATGATCAATTCGTGAAATTGAAATGAAATCGCACAGAATTTGATCTAACAAAGATCAAATTCAAAGGAATTGAAAGAAATCGAGCAGAATTTGACCGAACAAAGATCAAATTTAATATGAAATGAATCGAAATTGCGCTGATCAAATCAAGAGCTAGCCGAGAATCGACCGCTCTGATACCAATTATTAGCTTCAAAAATGAGAATAGAAACACAGAAGAGAAATCACACAATCAAAGCTATCTTATTCCACTACTAACCAACTATTTATACTCAATTACAACTAACATAACAGTTTCCCTCAACTACTGTTAACTAACTAACTAACCAACTTGACTATGCTTCTATCACAATCAGTCCCTGAACTTTCCCATTTTTACACTTATACCCCTGCTATTATAAAAGCGATAGTAACATTCAACCTTTATAATTTTATTATTATTGGCATTGTTTCATTTTTATACCACTTTTTCATTCTTATTTTGACTTAGGTCAAATGTTGTTATCAAACATGTCCATGTCAGACTTTGTATATTTATAGTTATGTTGTAGACTTGTTGCATTAATTCCCATTGTTTAGTCTGAAAGGGGGGTCAAGCGGGTAGTTTGATCGGCTTCTGGTACTCAATTCGGTATTGTGGAAATTTAAGGTAAAGAGGATTTTGGGTAGTTGTGGGTAAAAATGAGGTGGCTTAGTATAATTGGTTACTTTTGGGTAAAAATGTGGTTTTGCTTTAAGTTTACCTATTGGTATTTATACTTGTTGTTGATCTGTTGTTTTCATTTACTTGTTTCGCCTGAATGGTACTTTCTTGGATGGAACAACTAAGGAGAAAAAAGTTCAATTTACGGGCTATAAACTAGTTAGTTATTACCAATTTATTTGTAACATTTTTCAGCTTGTGTTTCTTTGGTTTACCAAAAATTTCGGTATTTGTCCCTATCCTTCCAAAAGTACACGAATGGTCTCGGTGGTTTGCACTTCATAACACATTTAGTCCCCACCTTTTCCAAAAATCACACGATGGTTTGCACTTTGTAACACATTTAGTCCCTAACTTGGACCTACTGAATCCGTTAGATTTGTTGGCCGGGGATTAAATGCGTTACAAAGTGCAAACCACAGGGACCATTATGTACTTTTGGAAAGCTAGGGACTAAATCCAAAATTTTGGTAAACCAGAAGGACCATCCGTGTACTTTACCCTAAAAGATGACCCACAATAACATTCAGTAGTAATAATCGAACCTATGAAAACTTTTAAGCCATTAGTTATTCTTTTTGGTAGTGATTCAGGTGTTTTATTATACATTAAAATACACTTTGGGCAACTTTCTACCCATTTGACCCATTTCGTTTTTAGTTATTTTTTTTTTATTTTTTATTTTTTTATTTTTTATTTCACCTCTTTGAGCGTTAGTAGATAAAAAAGCCCTTAAATCGGCCCATTTATAAGTAAATGATTTTAAACTTCCGCATCTAATAACGTCTTATACTTTCCAGTCCTGATTCATATATTTTGTTTTGGCTAGTTTTATTTTTGTCATCTAGTAAAGAAAGCATTGCTATGCATGTTAGTTTATATCTGTCACAAATTTCAACACTTGTTTCGACATATAGGTTGAGGAACGTGTTTATTGGTCAAATGTCTAAAAACCCTTCAATCTTAATTCTTAAGGGCCAAAAACTAACACCATTAACATGTATGTGTAATGATGACAAATAGGCAACTGGCAACTTTTATCTTGAAGTTTTACCCTATATGGCCATGCGTAGTGGAGAGGTGTATTAACAATGGTTCTTGAAAGTCCGTTAATGGCGATTTGAGAGAGAATTAAGACACTCAACTAACTGAACTAATATACAACTAATCCAACTAACCGTTGACTTATTGACTATTACTAATAGAACAACCAGCTTAAGGGGGTTATGAGGCGCTATAACCCTCCATAACGCCCAGAACACCGCCCCTGGGCGTGATGGGACGCTATGGAGGGGGGTTATTAGGGGTGTAAACAAGCCCAGAGGCTCGAGAGCTACTCGTGATCGGCTCGGTTAAAAGCTCGAACGAGTCAAGCCTTAACGAGCCCGAGCCCGAGCTCGAGCCTGAAATAGAGCTCGTTTTGTTATCGAGCCCGAGCTCGAGCCTGAAATACAAAACTTGTTTAGGCTCGCGAGCCCATACAAAATTTTAATTTTTTTTATATATATTATATTAATAATGATGATAACATTGATGAGCCGAGCTAGAGCCGAGCTTTGGCTCGTTTAAGCGATGTTGAAGTGAGCTCGTGCCGAGCTTTTAGCTCGTTTAGGGTTGTTCTCAAAATAGTTCCAGCCGAGTCGAGCCGAGCTCGAGCTTTGGGTTTTACTCACGAACCGAGCTCGAGCTCAAAGAAGTAGGCTCGAACTGAGCCGAGCTCGAGCTCGAGCTTTATAAAAACCTAACGAGCCGAGCTCGAGCCCGGCTCGTTTACACCCCTAGGGGTTATGTGGCGAGGTGCTATGCTCATCACGGGAAGAAGAGGGGGGGGGGGGGGGGGGATGTTGGGGTAAAGGGGGTTATGGGGGTTATGAGTACACAAGGGCTAAGAAGGACTCATCAGTTAATATGACATGTACCAAAATAAAAATTTACGCATATTTAGTAGGAAAGTCTTTATTGGAAATGTCAAATTAAATACCCTTCAATCCTTCATTACGTGGAGTGTATATTTCATATGATATTCAATGGTATATAGATTTTGTATATTTCATAGTCGTTAAAAGCTATCGCCTCTTGTGCGGCCCCCTTTTCAGGCGAGGCGAGACAATTGCGCTTTAATTCTCCAGGTGATGATTCAAGCTTGGATTCTGGTGCGATTCATAGATTCCTGAAAGTTACCGGTCAAATTATCTAAATTCCATCAAAATTCCAACCAAATTTCTACTTTTATCTAAGGAAAACTATTTTCTACACCAATACATTAATATTTTAGAACTTTTTGTACTAATAGATGAAATTAAATGTTATATATAATAGGTTTTATTATTTTATTTGTAGAATATTATTAATTTTCTAATACATAATATATTTTTATTTCTTTTCATGGTGTGTTTTTTTCTGAGGCCCTCGTTTTTTTGCGACTCACGCCTAGGTCCTAGGCGAGGCCTATGCGCCTTGAGTGCGCTTAGCGCCTTTAATAACTAAAGATATATTTGACCTAAAACTACTATAGGTGACAAGATGGGTGGGTAGGTTAGATCGAGTAGCGGGTCAAAAAGTGTTCTGATTTAAATGGGCCATCTTTCTTGGCGTGGAGCGGGTGGGTGGGTTGTGCATGGTTTTTAGAACATGAAACATATCATATATACAACCATTTAAGTAATCACTTTCTTAATGTTCCCTAGCATTACATTTAATTATCAATTTTAGACCAAACTAATGTCATGAAGATTTTATATCTATCATACATAAACATTATATATATGCAAATTTGTGTTCAGACAAAAATTTACTATTTTTTTTGTCCGATTGTGGAAAAAATAAAAAAAAAATAATGGTTCCCTTATAAATTTGCATGCACATGCATACACGTAATTAATCTATAAAGCATTGCATGGATGTGTGTTTTTACACGTGCACTCAATTATATTTGAGTTACACATTTTTTTTTTGACAAAATTAAGGTCAGAAATTTTAGGAAAGTTGTTTCAGACAAAACATCAATCACCACAAAGGGGATCCATCACCTTTTGAAAAAAAAAAAATTAGGGTTGTTTGTTCTTCAAGAATGTGAATTTGGGATCATTAGTTTAATTATGTTGGGTTCTTTTTCCATTTTTTCGCGCTAAAAGGTGATAATATTATATCTCAGATTTGATGAGGATTGAGACATAAAGGCAATATATGGATTAATGTATGTTTGTACGTCGGATTTGGATTATTTAGCTCGGATCAGTTTGATAACTTGGCTGGATTTAGCGCAGACAAATAGCGCTTGGAGTAGGAATCATAGATCTAAGGTTTCACTGCAAATTTTGGGATGGTGGTTTGAGCATAAACTCAGTGTTCATGTTTAATTTGAAGCGATATGGGAAGTAGAATTGTTAATCTTTATCAAGTATGTTGTTATCCTTGTTGAGTAAGCGAACTTTACGGGCCGATTTCAGGTATAATCTCACTTTTTTTTAATTAAAAGTGATACATTCATGATCATCAAGCAAGGGAGAGTATTAATGCTACAATTACATTATAATACTTGGGAGTTAACTGAATTAACAGGGATGCATATGGATTCACTGTAAGGCCTCAGTACCTTGAGACATTCAAGGAGTTTGATATTATCTATAAGGTAATGATCCTAGCTATTATAACTTTGTGAATGTTTCTTTTAGAACAAGATTTTAAACATGCTTGTTAAACATAAACGGTTTATGGTTTAGGGTCTAGGGTTAGCTGTTGTCTCGTTTAACCTAGAAAAACTCATCTCAAGCGTCATCAACAAATTCGAATTGAGTGTAGGTTTTACTAAATTCAAATAGGCCTCGATATCTCTTGTGAAAGGTGAATCGTGCACGGATTACCTTCAGATTAAAATATTTCGATGGTACAGATCGAAAGTTCAACCTGATAATTCTTAGAGAGTGACAAGAATGAATAGTGCAGATTTGTTATGAGCCCCCTGGACCCCTGGGTTCGTTGGTGCATGAAATAAGAATAGTCATGAACGAGCATGTGCTACACACCTCCTAACGCGTATCAATCTATATTCTTGTATCCCTTTGGTCTCAAGTAAATCCCGCTCTCTCATATAAAAAGTTAAACACGATGACACTAAAATCACCACTATTGGGTGCGATATGCATGTATATGTACAAATTTGTTTGTATTGACAATATTGTTTGTTCATATTAGTTAGACTTGCTTTATATGTCAGAATGAGGAAGATGAAAGGGCAATAAAATGGGCAGTCTTTCTTGAGCAGTATTCCGAACTTGGTCAACCGAACTCATCTACCAAGTCTGATGCCGAAACTACAGAACATAAATCTGAACCTATCTTGGAACCGAGCGGAGATGAAAATGTTTCAAGTGACAACAAACCGACACATGATGATCAAACCGAGAGTGCACCTGAAAATGTGGTCTCAGAGACACCAAAATTAAAGAAACCCGTGGTGCAAAATTGGGCTGAAGTCAGATCGTCTCTAAACGCTATTGAGGATGTGATGTGTCGTCGTGTTAAAAATAAGATTAACAATAAAAATGATCCAAAAAGCAGTCATGAAGAACATCTTCAATCTATTGAAGAGGATGAACCTGCTAGTGAGGTTTCTAAAAAGGAGTTGGTTAGTAATGAGGAATTAGATTTGTTTCCTTGGAAAGAATTGGAGTCACTTGTTCGCGGCGGCGTGCCAAGAGACCTTAGAGGAGAGGTGCGTTTCGACACCTCATAAACTGTATTATACTTTTAGTAGAGCTGGCAATTTCAACCCGTTTACTTTTTGGGCTGTCAGCTCTGTTTATTCTCTAAAGGGTCAATGGGTAATATCAGAAACTAAAGCTAAGAAGAAACAAGTAAAATGTTTTGAAAGTTGCTAAAAGTGTATTCTTAAGGCATACAACCTTCTAAAGTGCTTTACTATAAAAAAACTTATTCCTTTTGTAATAGTATAGTTTTTGTAAACATATTATTATCTCTATCTTAAAAGCAAATGTCGGTGGCTTTTATTCCAACGACCCTCCACTTTTCACAAAAAGACAAGGCCGCCCCCAACATTGCGAAATGATATTTTTAACCCCTGCTCCATACAAAATGATAAATCCACCCCCAACTTTGCGAAATGACATTTTAGCCCCTGCTCCATTTTACCGTCACCCCCTGGACGTTCAACGTTTGCATTTTTAACTCTCTTTGCTCTTCTTTTGCGTTTTTACCCAAAGTTTCACCACATTGCAATTTTCGTCCCTTGGCTTTGCAAACGTCAACGTTTAATCCCTCAAGTTTCTAATATTCCAACTTTCCCCATGTACCATATATAATATGTGTTTTTAACCTATTGTTTTCTTTAATGATTTTCGTTCGCTAATTTCTTTTTTAAAGTACTAATTTGTCGTTAACCTCCTTGAGTTTCAAAACTTTCGACTTTATCCCTTTCATTCGTTTACTTGTTTTCTTTTTCAGGCATGGCAAGCCTTTGTTGGTGTGAAAGCACGTCGGGTGGAGAGTTATTACCAGGACTTATTAGATGGCGGTGATGCCAGTAGTGATGGAGGTTCTGGGAGAGTTCCGGTTCCAGAAATATGTAAAAAACAGATTGAAAAGGTCATTAATATCATTTTCTTATTTACATGTACAACTTTTTTTATCTTCTTATGGACTAATCTTTTTTACCAAATGCAGGATTTACAACGAACATTTCCGGGTCATCCTGCATTAAATGAGGAAGGTAGAAACTCCTTGAGGCGCTTACTTTTAGCATATGCTCGGCACAACCCTGCTGTTGGCTATTGTCAGGTAACTTGCTGATTAAATATCTTAGTTTACCTCATAAAATATATTCATGTACTCTTTAACAATATATTTTCTGAAACTTTTTAAAAGAAAACCATGGTATTGTATGCATGTTTGTAATTATTTTGAAGTAACCTGTGTAGGGAATGAATTTTTTTGCTGCAATGTTACTACTGATGATGCCCGAAGAAAATGCCTTTTGGTACGTATTCGCTAGCTTATTATGTTTTACAAGATACTATAACGTCATCGAAACTATATATTTGGCATCATTGATGAACCTGTAGGCATATTAATTCAACTGAAATCATTTCAGGACTTTGGTTGGCATGATAGATGATTACTATGAAGGATACTTTACAAAAGAGATGATAGAATCACAGGCTTGTCTTTCAAATATTCTTGGATTTTCCGAATATATTTATTCTGGATTCTATAAAGAGTTGCACAGACATATATTATTTGTTTCACTTGCTGAATAAGTACTCTTTTTATTCAGGTGGATCAACTTGTTTTTGAAGATTTATTGCGTGAACGATATCCTAATCTAGGTTTCTTCACCGCTGATTCTTGTTGATTTTGTTTACTAATAAATTTATAAAAATACAATTTCTCATCCATGCTATTTTTGTTATATAGTCAATTATTTTGATCACTTGGGAGTACAGATGGGATGGATCTGCGGACCGTGGTTTCTTTCCATCTTCGTACATATGATTCCATGGGAAAGTGGTGAGGCTTATTCTATTTTGGTCTATAATTTACAAGGAAAAAACAGATTTAAAAAATAACTTTCATGAGTAGAGCTGCAAATGAACTGAATGACTTGTTCGTGTTCGTTTGTTAAGGAAATACTTGTGTTCACGAACAGTACATGAATACTTACTGAACGAGATTTTATGTTCGTGACTGTTCATTAAGGAAATGAACTTGTTCGTGTTCGTTCGTTATTTTTAGGTACCAAAAAAAACGAACATTCATGAACACACACAAAAACAAACTAGCGTTCATGAATACAAACGAACACAAACAAGTATTCATGAACATAAACGAACACAAACAAAAACAAACAAACAAACGTTAATGAACGTAACAAACACAAACGGACATATATTAAATTTCGAATAAAATCGGCATCACAAACATTAAATGGATCCACCACTAACGAACATATATATATTAATAAAAATTAAAAACCCCTTAGACAAATTAACACAAACAAACACGTTATCGAAAGTTCACGAACATAAATGAACGAACACGGCCTCTGTTCATGTTCATTCATTTAACCAACCTAATGAAATTTCTTGTTCGTGTTTTTCATTTATTAAACGAATGAACACAAACGAATTTCCCGCGGAACGGTTCATGAACTGTTCGCTGAAAGTTCGGTTCGTTTGCAGCCCTATTCAACAGTAATTGTTCAGGAATAATGATTATGTTGTTTTACCTTCAGTTCTACGTGTTTGGGACGTGATTTTATTCGAAGGAAACCGAGCAATGCTATTGCGAACTGCATTGGCTTTAATGGAGCTCTATGGTATTGAGATTCCGTTACACTTATAATTTTTATTCATTTTGAATGCTTACAACTAGATAACAACTTCTTGTAGGTCCCGAGTTAGGTAACGCGATGGATGCTGGTGACGCTATCATTTTATTACAATCGCTACTCGGTTCAACTTTTGACAGCAGCAATCTAGTTGTGACTGCTTGCATAAGTTTCATGGACGTAACAGAAGACACATTACAGCAACTCAGAGCTAAACATAGACCAGATGTGATAGCTGCAGTCGAAGAAAGACTTAAAGGGGAACACTTAAAGAAAAGTTCTAAAGGGCTGGCTAATAAACTTTATAGCTTCAAACATGAACGCGAGCCACTTACGCGTGAACTTAGTATAAAACCAGGGGGCCGTGATAAAAGATTGGACAAAGATTCTTCGGATCTAATGTCACCGCTTAAACGCGATGAACCTTTTAATACTGAACCCATAAATGCAGAAGTAGACTCTCTTCCAGAAATTCAAGATCAGGTAGCTCACTATTTCATCTTTTTAAGAGCTTAATAATTAATATGTATAGCCTATTTGAAATGTGTTGTGAAGAAAAATAGATGAAGTTCGAGGTGGCAATATGGATGGTTAGATATCGAGTCAAAATAGGTTGGATTTGCAACAGGTCAATTTTAGTACGGGTCAAGTGAGCAAGGGTTGCAAGATGGACATACCTTTTTTGTCCATTTTTAAGTTGGTTTAAAGTTCAAATCAGTGGGGGCCGGACTCTAAGAATTCAATATTTTACACTACAATTTTTTTTTCCAGAAATTTTCGGTAAAATTAACACTACGAAGCGAAAAGCCCGCCTGCTGACCCCTATAATCCTCCGCCCTTACTGTTATGATCCTGCTTTCTAGCCATTGAGTTTATATGATTCTGGTTCTTCGTCAGTTACTATATTTGGTACTCTTTTTCTATAACGATTCACTCCAGCATCTCACGGGTGGTTGTATGAGTTATATTTACTTATCAATAGCGCGTTGGCATAAAAGGCTCCCAGTGTTTACATAATTGCTTACATGTACAGGTTATATGGTTGAAGGCCCAGTTGTGCTCAATGCTGGAGGACAAGAGATCTGCTACGGTTAGGTTAGTTTCGGAAAGTTTTTATTTTTGTTGCAGCGACAGGTATAATCTCCTTATGCTGACAATCTGGATGCTCACATATTTGCAAGATGGTTTAAGTAAAAATGTTGATGTAAATATATGGAGTGGTGAGTATGGTTATCAGGGCTTGAGGTTGTGCGATCACACGACCTGTAGAAACTCAAGACGACCCTTATGGTTATCTAGCGTAGTAGGAGGGTTTGCAACTTCTGATTGTGCACATTCATGTTTTAATGTCTAGAGGTGGCAAATTTGACCCATTTGCTTATGAATGGGTTAATTTGCGTTATGTTCTTTTCTTCTCAACATTGGTAAAATAAAAAAAGTTTTGCAATGGGCTAAACTGGTTGAAAGTCACAAAAGTCTGTTTTTTATCCATACAACTTCCTAAAGTCCCTTTGATTGAAAATTTAGATTATTATGGTAATAATGTTGTTTTGTAACGGTTGTTAGCACGTTTAATGTTTATAAACAGATTTTTAAAATGAACAAAGTTTGTTTGTTAGTCAATCCAAACCCAACCCGGCCAAACATGTTTTAACCAGCTTGATCCGCCCATATTGCCACCTCTACGAATATCTCCTTTTTGGCATAATATTCTGTTCAATTTATTTTGTTATGTTCATCATGAAATCTTACCAATGTGCCTATGACAAATGTACTTGTGCCTTTCTAGAGCTGAGGAGTTGGAGACAGCACTTATGGAGATGGCCCAACAAGATAATAGGCTGGAATTAAGCGCAAAGGTATTCCCGCATCATATATTTTAAAACTGGAAGCTTTAAATTATTTAGAACAGAGGTGTAGACTGTAGTTACTTGTAAGCATAGTTGTCAGTTGCGGCTATAGCGCGCTACGTAGCGTATAGGTCATAGCGATAAATAGCGACATTTTTATTTTATTTTATTTTTCATTTGTTATCTCATCTCCACTGCGTGATACCTCAGCTTTGGTCTTATAACATGTATTTTTTTTGTATTTTCCTCGTCTGCACTGCTCGATAACATGTATTTTCTGTTGGAAGTCAGATGACTTAGTTGCAGCGGAAGTTGATAACAAGTTTGGATTATAAGAAGAATCCATGTTGTCGTAAACGAGAGAACCAAAATGAATATGCATCATAGTTTTAGAACAATGATCGAATGAAAGAAAGGATTTGGACAATTCTTAGTGAAGATTAAGAAAGTCTTGATGCCGGTTATGATTCCTGGCAATTCTAATTTATACATAACATTTGGCGGTTAAGATAGGGCGGGTAACCAATTTCCAGTTATTTGAAATGGATTCCCGCTTATCTTCCGATCGTTGATAATCATATCATTAACTAACTTAATAAGCTAACCTAATTATATGTCTGAACATACGAATTAATTACATAAAACATAACATAGTTTAATATTTCTAACATAACCCCCTTAAACTAGGTTATGTTTGCGAGACCGATCCAGCACACTCTGATTTGCTTCTTCCACAGCCCATCTTGCATAATCGAAATTGAAGCGCTTTCTCCTCTTCCCTTTGCTCCAATCTTCATCATCGATGCGAGTGAACAACGCAGTTTGTTCCATTCCTGCAGATCCTTGTGCAGACCCTTGTTGAGCATCTTCTGCATTGGTTGATACCTTCTGTTGACTTTCGGTAAGTCTGCCTTCTTCAACAACAACCTCTTTATCCTGCATTTTCTTTCGACATTGATTGAAATTATAGTAATACTCCAGGATATCAAGATACATGGCATATGCAGTTCTCATGTAATCTCCGTCTTCGTATTTAAATCCCAGATCCTTCGCTATTGCAGGCCACATGTTTTCTGTTGTTACAGTCTTGTATCCCCCATCCGCGGCTACCAACAAGTATAAACTTAGTAGATTAACCTTTCTCTTATGCAATGCAACTGGTGGAATCGGTCGATTCGTGATGTTCATATAGTTAAATAAGAACCATTTAACTAATTCTTCAAACTTTGAGTCAAGCATATGTTTATACTTGATCACAAATTCACGATCATCTAATAAATTTATGAATGCAACGCAGTCATCAAATTCATTAAATTCCATGTTCTTGACAATCATCATATTCCAATCTGGTTCATGTGAGGACAGATCCAGATCTTCGAAATATGAATTTAGATACCTTTCTTTAAATTCATTGTCATGCACGTTTTCTTCGATAATGTTCTGTTTCTCGTGTAACCCAATTTCTTCCTCTCTTGTTAACCCACTTGTTTCGTTCATAGAGTTATCAACCGGAGTAGAGAACATTGGATAGATCTTACAAGTATCACCGTTCTTGTTAACGGTAAAACCTTGCATGGTTAATTGATCTATACTCAAAACATTCCTATCTAATTCCGGAGAATAGAAAACGCTTTGAATTCTCATAATTTCATTTCCGGTTTTGATTTCAACCGAACCAACCCCACGTGTAAATAAGAAATTATTTTCCCCGGATTGAGTATCAACCCCGATTATGTGTTTAATTCGTTTAAACACGTTCAAATTTCCAGCCATATGGTGTTTAAATACAGAACTAACGTACCAAATATCGCTCCATAGCCCACCTTCGGTACCCACTACAATCATCTCTTGATGATTACTGAAATCTTCTCTTTGATTCTGTATGCCCACATTCACCGCTTGCCGGATTAACTGTATCGCCTCGTCTGTTTCTTTCTTATTACACTTGTAGATTTGATGCCCTGGTTGGTGACAGTAAAAGCATGTCTTTTCTCGCTGAAATCGTTTATTCTTGTTCTTCATTTCATCCGTGCAATGTTGACAAGGCAACATAGTGGACGTTGGTTTAAGTTCAGTCATCGGCATCTTCCCTTTCGTCGCTCTGATACCACTTTGTTGGAAGTCAGATGACTTAGTTGCAGCGGAAGTTGATAACAAGTTTGGATTATAAGAAGAATCCATGTTGTCGTAAACGAGAGAACCAAAATGAATATGCATCATAGTTTTAGAACAATGATCGAATGAAAGAAAGGATTTGGACAATTCTTAGTGAAGATTAAGAAAGTCTTGATGCCGGTTATGATTCCTGGCAATTCTAATTTATACATAACATTTGGCGGTTAAGATAGGGCGGGTAACCAATTTCCAGTTATTTGAAATGGATTCCCGCTTATCTTCCGATCGTTGATAATCATATCATTAACTAACTTAATAAGCTAACCTAATTATATGTCTGAACATACGAATTAATTACATAAAACATAACATAGTTTAATATTTCTAACATTTTCATGTTTCTCTACTTTATCGCTCATGAAATAGCGGGCATTATTTCGTCGCTATTGCTATGTAGCATATAGATAGCTTATGATTGTAAGCAGAGGTGACAAAATGGGTGGGTCAGGCACGTTGGGTTTGGTTCAAACTAGTAATTTTTTATGAGGTTTGGTCAATCAAAAACACATTCTGTCCAAAGTTTGTTAATTTGTTTTTACCAATATTTAGCTAGTGTGCCAAGTATTATATTATAATAGCAAAAATCTTTTTTATTTAGTAAAATGGTTTACGGCTTTTTATACGTTAAAGATGCACTTTGGGTGACTTACAACGTGTTTGATTTCTCTTAAGCATTAAATATGATTCTTTCCACCATCTGTTTTTCTAGAAAAATTATGAAAAAAGTTACTTACGATTTCTGATCATGATTCAGATTGAGCGTGTGGAACAAGACATGTCTGAGCTGCACCAACTTCTTGCTGATAAGAAAGAACAGGAAAAAGCAATGCTTGAGGTTCAAATATTTATATTCTTTTATTGTGGATTTTATAACTTATATTTAAACATTTAACTACAAATTTTGTATATCAAGATCATTGCATATCATATAACACCATGTGTTATTAATGTAGGTGCTAATGAAAGTTGAGCAAGAACAGAAAATCACAGAAGATGCCCGTATATCTGCCGAACGAGATGCAGCTGCTCAGAGATATTTAGTGAGCGTACTTGAGGTACCTTTACAACCCATTTACTTACAAATTGATCATTACAAGATATGCTTTAACTCTAACGGGTCAAATAATAAAAGTTAGCTTAAAAGGGTAACACGCCATATGGGTCAAACGGGTTGAAAGTCACTTAGTGTGTTATTCTAATGTATATAACCCCCTAAACAATTTTATCCAAGAAATTATATTATTATTGAAATAATATAATTTCTGGATCATTTCATATTCATTGTGCACACAACTTGAGTTTTCAACATGAATAATCTCTTGCGAGGAAGAAATTTTTTAAGACCACTAAACGTTTATTTTGTTTATATGCAGAAAAAATATGAAGAAGCTATGACTTCACTTGCTCAAATGGAAAAGCGGGTTGTAATGGCAGAATCTATGTTAGAGGCAACATTGCAATATAATTCTGGCCAAGTTAAAGCGCAAGCAGCGCCTGCAGGGTAAATGCATTTTTCTTTTTGGAGTTAAAAGTTTTAACTTAAAACATGATTGATTTTCATATCATTCACATTGCTATCATATTGTTATCTGTTTACTATTTTCATAATCAATTAACTAGAGGTGGAAATTTTGACCCGTTAAGTTTTACCTCTAATGGATCAAACGTGAATTTAGGTTGCTGTAACGGGTCAAATGGGTTGAAAGTTATAGCCTAAAATTTCCTAAATAATATTATTATCAGAATAATACAACTTTTATAAAAATTAGGATAAAAATTGTTTCGGGTCAACCAAACTTGACTAGTCTGTACAAAATCCGAACCTGTTTTGACCCGTTACCCAAACCACCAAAACTTAAAGTAGCAAAGTTGAAATATGTTTATTTATAAATGTTTGTATGTGCATACATACAGTATATTGGTGCTCATTGACCACTCTGTTGACTGACTTTTGTCAATGCTGTATAGGAACACCCATCCCGAGTCTGCGAAAGACAACAACACAACAAAGAGGACAGGCATACTTTCATTCGGACTAGGTTGGCGTGATAAAAACAAGGTTAGTAAGTGTTCTTGACTAATGTTGTGAGCCTGTCACTAGTACAAACATAACGATTACACCTGGCAAAATGGGCGGGGCAGTTAACGGGTCAGAACAGGTCAAAAGTGGCCTATGGTTTATCCCCATGCTTACAATGTCTTATATAGTTCTATTTAAAAAAATGTTATGTTATCACTTTTATGGTACAAGTTTTGTAATCATATCCAATACATAAATTATTTACAAAATACAACTCCTTTTCACTCGCATGTTAAAATATCCAATTTGACACACAACCATTTTGACCCGTTGTCCAAACTGCGCATTTACTATATTTCGCTACTTTTTTTTGTGAAAGCGTTTGAAGAAATAGTTTGACCAAAGCAAACAGTGATATGTCATTATGCTTGCAGGGAAAACAACCAAATGATGAAAGTAAAACCAATGAGACATCAGATGCAAGTGATCAAGATTAGTGTATTCATCAATTTTTGGGTTTTATGTCTTACTGATTCTTGGAAACACACTAATTGTGGGATTGTTGTTTATTGCGATTTTGTGTATTTACCGGTCGATACACTACATGTGGATGATATTCACAAATTTAAAACGATTTTCTAGTTTTTTTTAACCGCCAACGGATAAAAGGCTGGCTATCGGAACAGGGGCGGATCTAGTGTGGTGGGAGGGGTAGCCTCCGCTACCCCTTAACTTTTCCGGCCAAGTAGATTTTTCTTTTTTACCTTTTATGCGTTACGTTACCCCTAAGATTATATTAGGCTACCTCTCAAAACTAAAACTAAAAGGAAGGGAGAAGAGATAAATAACTCAGCCGAACAAGGAAAATGAAGTGGCTGAATGTGAGTAACAAAATGAGTGTTATATCACGTGGCTGTAGTGGCTGAACTAGGAAGAGGAGATTGAGATTAACCTAATATTTGTTGTGTTGAAGTGGGCTTTCTACAGCCCAATATCTACATTATATTGTTGAACTCTTGAAGTAGGCTTTTGATAGCTCACTATCACCAATCTATTATTTAAGTTAGCATACAAAATTACATTTTAGAGTAAACTTCAATTTTCGTCCCTGTGCTTTGCTAATTTTAACACTTCCAGTCCAATAGTTTAAACATTGCATTTATCATCCATTAGTTTGCTGATTTTAACAGTTTCAGTCCATTAGTTTCCTGATTTTAACAGTTTCAGTCCACACCACTAACACTGGTGTGGACTGAAACTGTTAAAATCAGGAAACTAATGGACTGAAACTGTTAAAATCAGCAAACTAATGGATGATAAATGTAATTCATAAACTATTGGACTGAAAGTGTTAAAATCAGCAAACCACAGGGACGAAAATTGAGGTTTACTCTACATTTTAATATGATCTTTGTTTATTTAGTTTATTAATTAACATTTTAACCGTTCTTTTACACATATATAAAATATGGTGAACATTTTTTTTTTCATATAGATATGTTCGATATTTTTATAAACAAACTAATGTATGATTTATCAGATCATTAAAATAATACATGTTTCTTTTTTATAATACATGATATGTTCGATATTTTGATAATACATTATTTTTACTTTTTAGAGAAAAATGCCCGGATAGTCCCTGTGGTTTGCCAATTTTTCATCTTTAGTCCTTAACTTTCTAAAATTACAGCTATAGTCCCCAACTTTTGCAATTTCGTTCTCGGATAGTCCCTGGCGCGGATGGTGGTTAGTTTTCTTAGTTAAGTTGGTGTGAAATGACTATAATACCCTCACTAATAAAAAATTCAAAAAGAATTTAATGCACATCTCTCTTTAGTCTTTCCTGTCTTTGTTCCCATTACTCACTTTCTTTGTTCATTCCCCCTCTTAAACTCCAACCCCCAAACAAACAATTTTGCAAAATCTTGACCCAAAAAGTATCTGAATTTTCAATATCTATCGTTCAATTATTGATAGATTTTCATTCTCCCATTGGGTTTTATCAGACAAATACCCAGGTAATCAAACCCAGTTCTTGTATTTTGTAATCTTGAATTGTATAGTTTTTTATTTGTTTTTCAAGATTTGACTGATTACTTTGAATCTTTTTTCTTTGGGTGTGTTTCTTTACCTGAAAATTTTAGTGGGTGGCATTTTTCTTGTATGATTTGTGCTTACTGATGTCAAAGATGGAGAATTTGTTCACCGGTAGAACCACCATACCCGCTCCATCTAACCAACACCACAGCAGCAGCTCTCTGGCGACCACCCTCCGACACCGGTTATCCGAATCAGCCTACGAGTTTATCCGAAAGAGTATTCGAATTGTTATTCTAAACATTTTTGGAAAACATCCGAAACAGTGCTTCATCTTAGCCATCATTGATCCGGAACAATTTTTTTTCCGAAATAGGATTATAGAAGGGTGATGGTGGCAGTGCGGAAGATGAAGTGGGTGCGGCGGTGGTGGTTGTGGCGGAGGGTGGTTGTGGCAGTGATGATGATGGCGGCGGTGGTGGTTGTGGCGGGGATGGTTGTGGCAGTGGTGGCTGAGTGGTATGGCCAGTGGCGAAGCTTGACCCGAATAACCGGGGGGTCGAAAACGTATATACCCAAAAATTCACTACTAGAAAACTGTCAAGTTTGTGACAACCAAATTTGTAGCAAATTTGTCTGAAATTGGCCTTACCCACAAATTTCCTACAAAAAAATTCGTAGCAAATAAACTTGTCGGTAACCGGATTGGCTACAAAAATACGACAAAATCTGCTACAAAATTCCAACAAAATCTCTCGTCGCAGAATTTGCTACAAAATACTGACAAAACGCTCTTCTTGCAAAATTCTGACAATTCTTCCACGTTTTTGCCTTTTTTGTATATTATTTTATTTTTAAAATTAATAACATTATAAAAAAAAATATTCATAATTTTTTATTTTCCGACAAAATTCCTACAAATTATAAAACTTTCTTGCGACAAAATTCCTAGAAATTATAAAACTTTCTTGCGACAAAATTCCTACAAATTATAAAACTTTCTTGCAACAAAAATTCCTACAATTTATAAAACTTTCCACAAGTTTCCTACAAATTTATAAATTTTCTCTAAACAATTTGCGACAAAATATCTACAAAATTAATGGTTTCCAACAAATTTCCTACAAAGTTATTAAACTTTCTCTAAACAGTTTGCGACAAATTTCCTACAAATAAAAAATATATTTTTTATGTAGCTACAAATTTCCAACAACTTAGAAATTAAAGTTTGCGACAAAATTCCTACAATTTTTTGCGACAGATTTGTGACAAAATATAACAATATCAGAGAATTTTAAAAAACATTTTTGTATAAAAAATGCAGCAAAATATAAAACATTCCAAAAATATTGCAGCAAGCAAAATTACAAAACATTCCAAAACAATTGCAACAATCAAAATTCTAAAACATTCCAAAAGTTCCAAAACACACAAAAAATCCTAATTAAAAGCAAGTTTTTTGATTCAAAACCAATCCAACATTCCAATACTTAACAAAACGAGAGCTTTGTTTACTTCTTTACGATGTTTTTCACCATGTCTTTCATATTTTTTCGCCATGCCTCTTCGTCGGCCCGCTCTTTTTCACGCTCTTGTTGAAATTGTTCGAAACGGGCTTCTATGTTTTGTCAGGCCTTTCGTTCTCCTTCTAATTCCGCTTGAACTTTTTGAAGCTGAAAATTATAAAATCGTAATCATCACATATCAACCCAACAGATCGATCAACACAACCCTACAAAAATCTAACGAACAACGTAACAATCCCTTATAACAAATACAAACTCACATACATATTATAAAAATGAAATATCATATTAAAATGTTGTTATTTATTTGTACTTAATTATTTTAATAAATTGTTAAAAAGTATTTACAATCCTTACTTCTTTGCAATGTTTTTCACCATTTCTTCCATACTTTTTCGCCATGCCGCTTGGTCGGCCCGCTCTTTTAATTGTTTAAAAAGGGCTTCTATGTTTTGTCGCGCCTCTCGGTCTATTTCTAATTCTGCTTGAACTTCTTCAAGCTAAAAGTTGTCAAAAAAATATAATTAATACGCATCAACATGAAAATGTAACACAATAATCAACACATATTAAATAGGGGTGTTTGTGGCCGGTTTTCGGTCAAACAGTTAGTAACGGTTTTAGGTCATTGAAAACCAAAACCGAACCGCTGAAAATTAAAACCGAACCAAGCCGTTGGTAACGGTTTAGTTCCGGTTTGGTTTCACGATTTAGACTTTTGGAGCCTTTATAAATTAAAATTATGTTTATATAAAAGTCAGCATCCAAGTTCATGGTCCATACTTCAATGAAAGGATATGAGAAGAAAACAGAACAGTTAATAGTAAATATGTTCATTATTTGCTAAATGGGATAACTACTACTTGTAATTAAGTGAACTAGAGTGAAGAAGCTTTATATAAAACTTTTAATATTGCTAATGCCTTTGATTTGGATCAAAGGCATCTTATTATTTATTAAATTAAGTTTTGTTTTACCGTAAAAGAAATCCCTTTTCAAACATAAGCTATTTCATTAAAGCATTTCAAACATAAGCAAACTTCGAAAATATTAGCAATCACTCAAGACCTTAGATCATGGTTTTGACAATTTACATGTTCAACAGATTAGCATAGTCATGCGGATATAGATAAGGACATATTATGGAGACTCAATAGGATGCGAACTAAAAGTGAAAGCCAAACAATATAAAATACACATAATCAAATATTTGTAGGACATAATATTTGAAAAACAAATTAATATTTTAATCTTACGGTTTGTTATGACCCGAATAAAACTGACCGTTTTTTTAAAAGGACCCGTTCTGACCCAACCCATTTTGACCCGAACCCATCTTGACCCGTGACCCAACCCGGCCCGCCAATATTAGCAAACAACAAACCCATATCAGCAAACTCATAATTCCTATTTAAAACCAAATACAAAACTCAAAACCATCGCCATATATGAAACAACAATCTACATTCAATACACTGTACTCAATCAATCAAAAACAAAATCTAGGTCCATAACATGTTCTCTACGTGTATTCTCAATGTAGCCTACAAGATATTTAACAATTAGGCATAAACTCTTACCTTAACAATTAGGGGCCAAAATAATCCCTCAAAATCAATAGTCTCTCAACAATTAGGCGTAAACTATTACCTTCACTAACAGTTATGTCCTAAAAATGTTTACCATATCTAAAATAACAAGAACACAAATGATACCTCATGCGACTGTCGAGGCATCATCATATGACCCGCAAGTTCTAGAAGATGGTTTTCTAATCACCAAAAAAACAGGATCAGAAGATCCTACGCGGAACATCTTACGACCCTTACACTCAAGATGCAAACTCTACTACCTGACTAAATCATCGCAATCCTTGTCCCCATACAACTTTTAAAGTTGTAGCATGTACGCGACCTATAATTTTATCAAATGAATGTTTTCAACAAGTAAAAGTGATACAATAACTATAAATAAATGATAAAGGAGAGCTTACATATGAACATTTTGCATTGGTGGTAACAAACTCTTAACGAATCAAAATCATTTTTGCTCATCTCCTGATTTTGTAACATTTTTTGCACTTCTTACTGGCGTGGTAAGAATACTTTCTTGTATCCAACTGTTTTACCCGCTTGTTTGTCCTACATAAAAAGGAGTAATGTAAATTGTAAGTGTTAAATGTAAATATATTTACTAAAATATAAATATAGGAAATAAAAATTAAAAACATATTATTCAATTCCTTATAGCCACATTCGTTTCCATTTCTCAAGGGGCATCCCATCAGGCAATAATTCACATAGGATATCAAAATTGTATCCTTTATACGGTACTTTACGCCTTGCATCCGTAGCTTTATCTTTCCACTAAGATCAAGATTGATAACAATGTCACTATCAATGTGTTTCCCTTCTGCAACTTGCTTTATCTTTCCACCACAAAGACCACAACCACCACCATGAGCATAATTATCTTTACTACCATTGATAATGTATGCACCCTGCATATAGAACAAGAAGGATCAGATAGATAATATAAGATTGACAAACCCGATGAAAGAAAATAATATACTATGTAAGTATGAAATGATAAATCTCAAATAATAATAAGTATACAACAACAAGCTACTAATGAACATGCTATTATTAGGCTTTTCCCTGTCTAATAGAAGATGGGTGACGTCCATACAAGGAGAGGGTCGTCATATTTGAAAGATACTATGTTGTTTTCTTCATTACCAAATGACTGATTTAAGCGTCGAAGTGGTAACCTTCTAGGAAGATGTTAATTTTCTTCATTTTATAGTAATTATGGAGTATAAACCAGCGTTACCTTAGTTTTTGCACGTATATATATAGTCTCAAAGATACTGGTTATCTAAAAAAGGGGACAAATATACATGGATGACTTATAAGTGAAAGTTCAACTCACCTGTATGTAGGGGTGTAAACAAGCCCAGAGGCTCGAGAGCTACTCGTGATCGGCTCGGTTAAAAGCTCGAACGAGCCGAGCTTTAACGAGCCCGTGCCCAAGCTCGAGCCTGAAATAGAGCTCGTTTTGTTATCGAGCCCGAGCTCCAGCCTGAAATACAAAGCTTGTTTAGGCTCGCGAGCCTAAACGAGCCCATACAAAATTTTAATTTTTTTATATATAATATATTAATAATGATGATAACATTGATGAGCCGAGCTAGAGCCGAGCTTTGGCTCGTTTAAGCGATGTTGAAGTGAGCTCGAGCCGAGCTTTTAGCTCGTTTAAGGTTGTTCTCAAAATAGTTCAAGCCGAGTCGAGCCGAGCTCGAGCTTTGGGTTTTACTCGCGAGCCGAGCTCGAGCTCAAAGAAGAAGGCTCGAACCGAGCCGAGCTCGAGCTCGAGCTTCATAAAAACCTAACGAGCCGAGCTCGAGCCTGGTCAAGCTCGGGCTCGGCCCGGCTCGTTTACACCCCTACCTGTATGAAGTCAATAAATTCAGCATGTGCTTTATGACAACAAATGATGATACAAGATCTACAAAAGTACAAATGAAACATGTCAAATATGCTGAAAGTGATACCATCCACAAATTATATTCTAACACCTACAAACTCTTTTCTCTAATCATTTTAACAGATTAACTATTTAAACAAATATTAAAAATGAAAAAAAAACATTCATATGTTAATCCATGACCCGTCGCGAAATCTATTTTAAGTTTAAATTATTTTAAAGTTTTTGAACGAATGTAATGGATGGTATCTTTTAAAGCTTTGTGTTTGATATTTTTTATATATTCCATGTTTTTTTATCGTCAACTTATATATAGTAGTCAAAGTCAACTTATATATGTGGGAATTTGATTTCTCTTAAACCAAAATTGAACTTTTGTGCTTACTGTACTAAGACCATAAGCAAATTAACATTGAATTTTGGTAAATTTAAAACAACCTTAGGAGCAATTAGAGGTACAGTTAGATTTTAGTCCTTATTTTAGAGTCGACGTGTTATAAAACCAAGCCATATACAGACCTGTGGGATTCACATCTTGATGTAGAAGCATGATTGGGTAATTCAATACAGGAAAATTAGCCAACTGAGTGCATTGAGGATGGAAACAGTTAAAAAGTATTGTTTGTCAACTTCCACGAATACTAGTAAAACCACAAATTCCTTGAAACTTCATCAAACTGAAGATGTGTTAAGCAATGTCAATCAATCTCATGTCATCAAATTTTATCATGGCAAATCCTAAAAATTATGATGCCCCCTTTATAAATTGAGGGCTTAAAGCTACCGATTTTCTTTTCTATACTAAAGCCACCGTACCCCTGTTCATACACTCTAATTGTGGGGATAAAAACTAAATTAACATATGCCTTTACATAATTATTGCAGTGCATACAATGATTTTCATGTCTACATTATTATAGGAGATAAAAGGTTCAATCTTTAAATTCAAAAGTCCAACCAGAACGCTTTTAGATTAAATGTCAAGAAATTAGGGTTCTTACACTAACCTCAATCACAACAGACCTTAATTGGCTTTCAGACCTCCGATTAAGGTCTAGGATGGAAGAAGACTATAGCTAATCAGATGGCAAGGTTGTGATTTTTGTTCCTCTTCCTTCGGCTCAGGTTGAAACGCAGGGAGGAGAGCCTAGAGAAGGAGAGGGCCGCCAGTTGGTTTACCAGATCTAGGGATGAATTTTGAGAGGGGAATTGATGTAGGTTAAGGAAAATAGTGGAGGGAAATTAGAATTTTTTGAGGTAAATGGTGGGAGAGAACGAGAGGGAAATTAGACTTTTTTTGGGGTAAGTAGTGGGAGTAAAAACTAAAGTTAATATTTTTTTTTATCTTTTATAGAAATATAAAAATAAAAACTTTTGAAAGAATATATCTTTTATAGAATATAAAAATAAAAACTTTTGAAAGAATATAATATTAATTTTTTTCTTTTATATGAATATATATGAGTAAACACGAGCGTTGTTCACGAGCCTGCCTCGATTATATTATAAACCAAACCGGCTTAACATGGGTCGGATTTGAAACCGAGCTTAAAATCTTATCTCGAGCTCGGTTTGGTGTTTAACTGAGTCCGCTCAGCTCATTTTAGTTAGGCTCGAATTTAAGAATAAAGTTAATACGTAGCTTTCAAAATTTAATAGTCTAAAAATACCACCAATCACTATCCACACATATACAAACATGTGTACGTATATGTATCGTATAGTATAAAAATTGTATAGTATCATACAGTATTGTGTAGTATAGTATCATATTGTATTGTATAATATAGTTATAGTATAATATCGAATGGTTTCAATATAGAATGCTTTCACATGTAAGTCGATATTAATCATGTGAGTTTCATATTATTTCCTTACATTTTACACCAAACATTAGTATGGTATGGTATGGTATGGTATGTTATGGTATGGCATGGCATGGCATGGGTATGGGTATAGGTATAGATATAGATATGGTAAGGTATGGTTATGCATGGCATGGCATGGTATGGGTATAGGTATGGTATGGTATGGTTATGCATGGCATGGCATGGGTATAAGTATAGGCATGGTTGTAAAACAAGGTCTCCAAGGCTGAGTATTCCCCGAGTAATCGCTCCAAGGTAGGCTGTCGAGGCAACTCCGCCTAATTACTCGGAATCGATCAAACAAGGTCAACCTCGGCTAGAATCAGATCTAGTAGGTCAACTCGGGGCGAGTTTGACTTTAACAAAAATAAAACAGAATTTCTATGCCTATGATATCAAAGAATGAATATAATTTTCACGTATTTTGTTATAAATATTAGTAAATTTATGTTATTTGATGTATATTTAATTTCCGAAAACTAATTCCTTTATAATTTAACATGTCCGAGTACTCCCCGAGTACTCTCTGCCTACGCTGAGTACTCTCAACTCCCTGGTCGACCGACTAGGGAGCGCCTAGCGACTTTTGCAACCACGAGTATAGGTATGGTATGGTATGGTATGGAAACCCGACGGGTTTAGGATAAGCTTCTTTAACCGGGTTTGGGTTTGGGATTATCTAAACATGACCCATTGCCATCCCTAATGTAGTGTAAAGTATAGTGTAGTGTAGTAGATTATAGTGTAGTGTAGTATAGTATAGTTAGGGTGTAAACAAGCCTAGAGGCACCAGAGCTACTCGTGATCGGCTTGGTTAAAAGCTCAAACTAGCCGAGCTTTAATTAGCCCGAGCGCGAGCCTAGAATACAAAGTTGGTTTAGGTTTGCGAGCCTAAACAAGCCTAAACAAAATTTTAATTTTTTTTATATATAATATAATGATAATGATTACAACCCATTTAAACCTAATTCTAAAATCCCAAGTAGGTTTCAACTTAGGCCCAAAAAACGAGCTCGAGCCGAGCTTTGGCTCATTTAAACAATATCGAAGCAAGCTCGAACCGAGATTTTAGCTCGTATGAGATTGTTCTCAAAATAACTCGAGCCGAGCTCGAGCTTTGGAATTTTACTCATGAGACGAGCTCGAGCTCAAATAAGTAGACTCGAACCAAGCTCGAGCTTGGGCTTCATAAAAACATTACGAGCCGAGCTCGAGCCTAGTTGGGTCAATATTTGCTACAAATTTCCGACAAACTTAAGATTTTATTTTTTAAAATAACAGTTTTGTAGGAAAATTATAGCAAACTGGGTCAATACTTTTTTTTTTGTAGGAAAACTGTAGCAAACTGGGTCAATTTGCTACAAATTTCTGACAAACATAATATTTTATTTTATAAAATAACTTTTTGTAGGGAAATTGTAGAAAACTGGGTCAATACTCTTTTTGTAGGAAAATTGTAGCAAATTGGGTCAATTTGCTACAAATTTCCGACAAACATAATATTTTATCTTATAAAATAACTTTTTGTAGGAATATTGTAGCAAACTGGATAAATATTTGCTACAAATTTCCGACAAACTTAACATTTTATTTTTTAAAATAGTTTATTTTACTAAAATTGAGAAATAACAAACGGGTCATTCTGCTACAAATTTCTGACAAATTTAACATTTTATTTTTTAAATTATTTATGTTACTAAAATTTATAAATAAGATATAAAATAACCTACCGTTGTCGCAAATTTGTAGGTAGTTGCTACAAATTTCCTACAATTTTTGAAATTTTATTATTAAATTATTTAGTTTGTTGTAGTAAAAAATAATATATAATTTTAATTTATTTTGTCGGAATTTTGTCGCAAAGGTAACAAATTTCGCGTCAAAATTGCTACAAATATATTTTTTGTGGTAATTTTGTCGGAAATTGTGAAAAAGTTTTGGGTTTTTTTTTGTTTTTCTTTTTTGTCGGAAAAATTGTTGGAAAGTTGTAGTAAAATCTGAGTTGTGGGAAATTTGTGGGAAACTTTTGTAGGAAAAATGTAGGATCGAGTAACGACCTAAACGAGTCGATCAGAAGAGTTTTTGACCAAAACGAGAGCCGGAATCAGACGTTTCGGTGTCGGTTCAGCTTGATTTGCACTAGAAAGTAGTTTAACCGTCTTGTTTATTGATTTGACAAGTTTACAAACCTGTAGACACTTCAGCAGAGCTTCGCTGCTGGAATGTAGAAAAGTTACAAATGAATCACATGAGCTCACTATTTATAGGCAGGCCAGTCCACATGAACTGGACATTGCCACTTCATGTGAAGTGGCCACTTCACATGAACTGGACACTACCACTTCATATGAACTGGCATGTCGCCACTTCACATGAAAAGGATATGCCAGTTCAGCTCTGTTTCCTCTTTCTTTCATTTTATACGTCTAGGACTATCAATTCTAGTACATGACTCGATACAAGACGAAGTCGACATACGCATGCACCAACAGACTCCCCCTCGAATGTTGACGAGTCTTAAGTGTCGAGTCTTCAACGTCTTCAGTCTTTATCAGTCTGAACATGTAAGCATCCTCAAACTTTATCTCTTTCTCCTCATCAGCATCAACAGACTCCTCTCGAATAATCTTTACTCGGATGTCTTCAGACTCCCCCTTTCGATTTGCTGGGATCGCTGTCTGGCTTATTGAAATCATAGAGTCCTCAGGTATCGGAATCTGGCTCTTTATCAAACAGAGACCTGCACATCCTCTACCTCACAATAAATTTCACAAACTTAACATTTTGACAAATTTATATATATAGACTCTCTCTCAAATTTATTCGGAATGATTTAACAATGTTTATAACTGATGAACCACTTGTAAGTAAAAATCCAAACTTTTTCTCATTTAAACACAAACTCCCTCTCACCACATGCTCATCATGTTTAGCACTTGGAATTTTGAAAATCAGTTCTCCAACATCAGTTGTCGAAAATCTTTTTGGATTTTTCAAAATTTATGCTAAAACACACTGAAAATCTTTTTGAATTTTTGAATGAAATGAAATGCAATAAAGAAATATATATACAGACAATATTTTTGTGAGTTTGTGTAAGAGGATCATATCTGTTTTTGACAAGTCACAAGTACCGTTGAGCTTAGATACACATTAAGAATTACACAATTCACTTAGATTGCCGATATACTGATCCACTTAAATTCTCACACAAATTTCAACTGATTCAGGATATGAGTTAGGTGAATTAAGAACTTAAACTCATTCATGTGTCCCACCTCTTGAATATACTCCCGTATCCAGATCCCAATATTCAGTCTTACAGGTGAGTATACCACAGATGATATCTGTAAGGGGTTAAATTGCGAAGAACCATGAGAGCTCAGGTCAGAACTTCCGTTCAGCAGAGAGATGACGGCTTCGACTTATGGTGTGTCCCCTTTAGAGGATCTTTTTTACAACAGCATTGATTAGCAATTTTATTGTCTTATCATTTATGCTGAGGGCGGCGCTGTATTTCAAACAAGCGGAAAGTATTCTCCGGGGACTAGGCCATTGCTTCCGCATTATCAGAAGTCCCGGGATAATACCCCAGATATCACTGAGTATAAAGACCTAGTATCTCAGAAAGAGGGACCTTTCAAACGAGATTTCAGGGGTTACCTATATATCCAAGTAGTGTTCCCCACGAAATAAGCAAGTTTGAATTTAAGTTTATATCCCGAAAAAGCTTACTAAATGTGTAAAAACCTATCGGCATATCATTAGTGAGACCGTTTAATGCCATTTAATCATTACATTTCTTTAGCATACTGTAACTGTCTACTGATGTACTATCATTTCCTCTTCTTTGACAACAAAACTCATTTTTGAATTTTATCATGTTTTTGACTTTTTCAAATTTTCTAATGTTTTTGGATTTTCTGAAAAATTACTCCCCCTAAAATGCAAACACATTTAAAGGAAATTTGAAAACAAACTATACAAGTAAATTGACAACTGATATCGAATCACTTCAAATCGCCATCCACTTGGCATAAACAATCAGAACTCCCCCTTACACAAAACTATTTTCTTATTAAGATTTCAAAACACTTAAGTTTGTTTTAACCAAAATGATTTTTCCGGAAAATAAGTTTTGTTGATTTTACCACTTGTAAAATTAGGGGTTCATCATATCGTTCCTCAATCATTTGTAGAAAATCAAGTACAACTTAATGTCCCTGATTTACCACTTGTAAGTCGAAAACCTTCTTCAACCACTTGTAGGTTCACTCGCCAACTATAACCTCATGTAAATCAAAATATAACAATATAAAGATATCACCTGTAAATTTACCAACCGAACATTTCAAAAATGATGCCGATTCCTGCTCCACTCTTACCAACCTGGGAGCTCCGGCAAGTCACAACCTGTAACAATTTCAACAATTTTAAAATCTTTCACAAAAACTATTTTAACAAGAATGATGCCGATTCCTGATCCGCGATTACAAACTTGGGATCTCCGGCAAGTCAGAATTTTTACTTGTGAAAAACTTCCATCCAAGCCTGACTGAACTTGGATGTGACCTTCTCAGCTTCACTAGGGGTTGGGCTGTAAGTAGCCTTCTTTGATTCGTAAAATTCTTTAACCCCTTTGGCCTTCCCATTGACCATTTTCCCAAAAATCTTTTTCACATTTCCATTAAAAACTTTTTCAACATCAAATTCATTCTTATCAGAATAGAATTGATTTGAGATTTCAACTTTTCCTACTTTTGATTTAAAATTCTCAGTTCTCAATGGTGGAAAATGAACATCATCCATTGGAGGTACTGAGTTTTTCTCTTTAACCTCAACCTGTGGCTCATCTGACTTTGTGGAATCAGATTCATCGCCAGATTTTACATCTGATTTCTTAACAACCCAAGCTTGGTTGTCAAGATTTCCCCGTTTCTTGTAAAATCTTTTTGAACACTCACCAACTTCATATGTAGAATTTTTAAACACTTTAAACCTTTCAGTTGGTGGTTCAGTTTTATCAACAACTATTTCTTTGAGTTTTTCTGAGACTCCCTGTTTTGTGTTGGTTGCCTTAGGACAGTTCCAGGCGATTTGACCAACTTCTTGGCATTTATAACGGGTTCTAGTCTCTTTTCTCTGATGAGCTTCAGTTTTCTTCTTTTCAGCAAGAAATTCCTGATTTGACTGTCTCCAGAATGAGCTCTTCTTTTCATCCTCAGCAGAAGTTCCTGACACAAATTTTGTATTTTTAGAAATTTTCTCATTTTTATAATTTTCTGGTGTAATAAAACCCGATCCTTTCCTTTTGAAATTACCGTTATGGTTAGGTTTCTTTTGAAAACCAGAACCAGAACCGTAACCTTTTTTCTTGTTTAAACGTTGTTGAACTCTTGAAGTGTATTTTTTAGATTTTTCAGTAAGATTTACATCTTTTATTTCAGAAATATTGATTTCTGTTAGTTTGAAAACCTTTTTGATCTTTTCAACTTGAACACTTATTATTGGAAATTCTTTATCAAAATATAATTTGTCAGAAACATTCAAAGTATATGCAACTTCAAATGTTTCGTCATTCAAATTAGATTTTGACAACAAAAATTCTTTACTATACACCCGTTTTCCCGACGACTTTGAACTCCTGACAGACGAACTCGAACTCCTGGACTCGGATATTGACTCGGACTCCTCATCCTTATCTAACACCTGATCGACCATCCTTTTTATTAACCCAGACTCATGATCTATGTCAGACGCTGTGAATGTGATATCAATATTGTCTGGTAATACATCGGTTATCTCGGACTCCAACTTTATATTGACTGCCTTTTTTACTTGTTCCTCATTCGGTTTTCTAGACGAATACCCTTCCCAAATTGGAGGCGGACACTTGTTATAACTGACTCTCTGTTTCTTACCGGTATCCCTTTTCTTCGGTTTCTTGTCGCCAAACACTTCAAAACCTGCAACAGTTGGATAAATTCTGTCAATTAAGTAATCAGAACTTGAATAACTTTTCAATAATCGTCTGATTCTTTCATTTTCAACTTTTTCAATTTCCAACTCCTGCTTCAACTTATAATTGATCTCTTTTTGCTTGGACATCATTGTTGCATTCATCATTGTCAAAGCATCTTCTCTTTCAGAGTTTGTCTTCTGCAAACTATTCACAGTTTTGTTCAATACATCATACGACTCTTTCACATTCTTGACATCAAACAACAACTTATCTTTCAACTTTTCAAGCTCACTAAACCTTTCATCTTTATCTTCACATTGTTTGCAAGGTTCCAAACACGAAAGACAAGGTTTTGTGACTTCAACAATCTTTTCAATCTCCACAATCTTTTCGACTTCAACTACCTTTTCTACTTCAACAATCTTCTCGACTTCAACTACCTTTTCTACTTCAACAATCTTCTCAGCCTTAACTTCTTTCGTTTCTTTTGCAGCTTTTCTCTCTTTAAGTTTCTTCAATTTTTCTGCAAAATAAAATTCAAAACTGTCAGAAGATAAATGAGTTTTTCCAATGTTTATCTGTTCAACTTCTTCATCATCATCACTAGTATCTGTTGAACTGTTTTCAGAAGCAACAGATTCTTCATCTTCACTTTTCTCTTCATCAGATAACACTGCTATCCATTCTTTGAGCAATTCTGGCTTTTGAACAATTTGAGCAATGAAGGCTTTAAAATTTCCATTTTCATCCGCAAACCTATCCCAGCTAAATCCTGGAGCCATTTTCTCATCATCTTGATCAATGATACCATAATAAGCTTTCTTGTTTGCATCTTCGATCATTTTCCCATGAGCAGTTGATGAATCTTTTTGTTGATGCGGTTGATGAGTAATTTGTTGATATATAGCCTTCCGGTAGTAATCATGACCACCAAACGGATTCTTTGCTCCATTTGCTTCTTGATTTTTGCATTCTCTTTTAAAATGACCTTTCTCCCTGCATCGAAAACAAGTAACTTTAGATTTATCAAAACCCAAAGCAGAAACATGTGCATCTAAAAAGTCATTTCTTCCTGTAATCATTTTGAACTTTTCAGCTCTTCTCAAAACACTAGCTAGACACCATTTGATGTCCATGAGCTCCAATTCTTCTGCATCTATCTGATCGTAGTCTTCTTTCGTTAACATCGGATTACCAATTCTTCCCGCAATCAATCCTTCGTAAGATTCCAAAGCAGTAACCAGTAATCCCATATGACTTTTAACAACTTCATTAGAAAAATTCTGACCATTTTGAAGATGCAAAGCAACATTGCACTGAATCATATGTTCATTACCAACATTTGAACTTTGAACACTTGGAGGATTGACATTTGAGAATCCACTGGTGTTGATTGAACTTTGACTGACTGATCCAGATGAATTTCCTGCACTAAAAGCAGTTTGGATCTTTGGACTTGCTTCAACAGTTTGAACATTTCCTTTATAGTACAATTTGATATCTTGTTGATTACTCGAGCTGTTCATTCTGGCAGTCTTTCGCTGTTCAAGATCCTGTGCCTCAAGCTTTTCAATAAACTGTCCGATTGACAATCTACTAAACTCTCCAGAATTCTTTAAGATCATGAGATAAGTACCCCATTCTTTTTGCGGTAATGCGTCAGCTAATTTTTCAACCCATTCTGCCAGAGTTTTAGTGATTTTCAACTGAGACATGGTGCGCACAAGATGACAATATCTCTCAATGAGAGTCTTTATAGATTCACCGGGCATACTCGTAAACAACTCAAACTCCTTCTTCATCAGAGATGCTTTACTTCTGAGCATTTCTGTACTTCCTTCAAACTTCTTCTCAAGTGCCTCCCAAATCGAGAAAGCACTACCATCATGCTGAAGCAAAACAAAAATGTCTTCTTTGACAGCTTGTTGTAGAAGACTAATCATCATTTTCTCTCCTTTATAACTGTCTCTCTCATTGTCTGTAAATTCTGAAATGATTTTATCAACTTTCAAAGCTGTCTGTGGTCTTACATACTTTGTTTCAATGCTTTCCCAAGCTCTCAGATGGTTTGCCTGAACCCAATTCTGTTAGTGCACGGAATGTCTGTTGACTTCGTTTGCATTGAGTCTTAGGTTAAGATAAGACAAAATAGGAATTTTAAAGTCAAAATAGGATTTAATATTCTTATTTCGCTTATGTGTACATAGGTTAGAATTGGATTTTGTTCATATGTACATGTTAGAGGTGATTTCGCTCATTAGGTTAGTTAGGGGATCTAGCTTATATGGTCCAAATGTGATTTCGCTTATAGGGACTTTAGGGGATTTCGCTCATGTGTCATGACATTGGAGCGAAATCAGGTTGAGTATATATAGTCAACATGAGCGAAATCAGATGAGTTAGTTGTGTACGTTGGAGCGAACCTAGGTCATGCTTGTGGTGTCAAAACTCTGTCAAATTGTTATCAGAAAGCATCAATAAAGAAGATATTGAAAGAGAAAAGCTGTGTAACTTTGCGTGTATTGATTCCGCCTTTATACGTGAAGGTGAACGTCCTTAACTGACTTTTCAGGGTCGCAAACCGGTCCAACAAGTGGTATCAGAGCTCAGGAGGAAGAGTTTAGCTCAATTGCATCAGTTTTCTGTCTTCTACACCTTCTTTTTCGATCTGAACAAATTTCCACGGTTAAAATCGGCCAAATTTTTCACAGAATGTGTATTAGTGGATAATAACTAAGCCTTGAAAGTTACAGGACAAAATTCGGACTAAAATTGGACCAAATCATCTTCCGAGTTGATTCCGCTTATTTGGACATCCTCTGATTTCGCCCCAATGATCATCTAATTTCGCTTTTGTGGACATCAGAGACTCCTGATTTCGCTTTTGTGTCAACATAAGATCATGATTTCGCTTTTATGTCAAGTCTAATTTCGCTCATAGATCATTCTGATTTCGCTTTTACAGACAAAATGGTTTCGCTTATAGTGACATTGAAGTTTTGCTCTTGTGTCATTCACATCTTAGGGATTTCGCTGATTTGGTAAACTTGGGTTTCGCTTATAAGTCCAATCAGATTTCGCTCATAAGACCAATCAGATTTCGCTCATAGTGCTTTTTCAGATTTCGTTTATCAGTCAAAAGTTGATTTCGCCCAAGTGTCAGTTTTATTAATAGCTATCAAGAGTTGTCACGTGCATGATAATCAATTGAAATTCAGTTGTCACGAGATTTATATCCGTTTTGTCAGCACCGTTTATAGATACATGAGAAATGCATGTGAACTATTATTTGAGAATTAAAGGATTGCATGTGTAGTTTTGAAAAGTTTGTCGGCCATTAAAAATTCTTGCATGTGAAAGGGCATTAATTGTTGTGTGTACATTTGATATTGTCAGTTGGCATGTGATATTGTTTTGAAAGTCAGCAATTCATTGTTTGAGGTCAAAGAGTCAATGTGCCAACCGATCAATAGTTTTGTCGTTTAGTAGAGTGGTTTGAGTCAAAGAGACGGATTACTTTCAGTCGCACGGATATACATTCACACGGATTCCCATTCGGATATTATCCCACCCGTACGGATTACCTTCAGCCGAACTTCATCCGCACGGATCCCCACTCGTGCGGATAACTCACTCGCACGAATCATCACCCGGATCACCATCCGGACGAATCATCATCCGGATCTCCATCCGTTCGAAGACACTCATCTGAGTGGGCTGATCTCATCCGATTGGGCCAACATCATCCGATTGACTATTGATCCATCCGAACGGACTAAATTCTTTTACGATCATTTGACAAATTTGATTAAATTCATTGTGTTTGTTTGTTTGTGATTTAGGTGATTAAAGATTTACAAGGGGCGAATATCAAGAAGAAGATTTAAAATGTCAGGAGAAAGTGCTCATGATAGATGGTGGAGAAGAGACAGTGCGAGATGGGAGATTGGAAAATTGTATGAACCATTTAAGGAAGCACAAAGAGCCAAGAGATGGAATGAAGAACTAGAGTGTTACATGGATCCACAGGGTAATCCAGTAGTTGATCCATCAAAAGTGGATTTTGATGCTGTAACCAATGTGTTTCCAAGTGAGGGCACTTTCAACACAAGAAGGCTTTCTGATAAAAGCTATTTGCCAAATTTGATGAACAAGTTAAAAGAAGTTTTTGAAGCAAGTTTACCGAAGGTGGTAGAACTGAAGAAAAGATAAGAAGAAGAATTGAAGAAGATGATTGAAGAAGTGAAGACTGTTGCAAAGCTTGCTGGAGAGGAACAGAGAGCTGAAGAAATGCAGAAGAATGAAGAAGCTCAGAAAGAAGAAAAGGAGGAAGATCAGAAAGTTGAGTCAGAAGAATCGGTGCTGAATGAGACTGAGGTTAGAAAATCTTCTGATCTGTCAAATGTTGAATTGGTTGATGAAAAAGAAAACAAATGCAGGAATTGCATAGAAATGTGCAAAGCCTGTATTGAAAAAGATGAATTGATAAAAACAAAAGATAATGAATTAAGCAAACTTGAAAATGGTTTCACAACAAAATGTAAAGATATGATTGAAAAAGAAGAAATTTTGAAACTAAAAGTTGAAAATTTGACACAGAAATGTCAAGGTCTTGAAAATGATAATGATGTTTATAGACAACTGTGTTCTACAAAATGTGTCGATTGTGTTGAAAAAGAATCTAAATTTCAAGATTTACAAAAACAATATGATTCTTTAAAGTGGTCGAGTCAAAGAGTACAAGAAGCTTATGATACTTTGAAGAGCCAAGTCAAGAGTTTTGATCAAAGATTGTCAGAAACTTTAGTCACTAAAGAAATGTATGAAAGAAAGTTTAAAGAAAAGCAAATTGAATTGAACAAGTGTGTTGATGAAATTGCTAATCTTAAACAAGTCTTGGCTGAAAAAGAAAAGATTGTTACAAAACTTCAAGGTTATCATAACTCTTCGTACATTCTCGAACGCATTTTCAACATCACACCAGATGACAAAGATACTGAAAATTGCAAAAAGGGTATTGGTTCAGAATTTCATCAGGTACCACCACCATTGAGAAACAATTATAATTTTTATGATGAGGAAAAGGTGGCAAAGGGTTTGAACATAGCTGACCAGTTACCTGAAAGTATCGATGTAACTTACACCAAATCTGATGAAGCTGATGATTCAGAGGTGGTGAGTAAGGTTGTTGATAGTGTTTTGAAAGATGAGTCTACAAAAGGTAAGTCTAAATCACAGGATGAAGATGAAGGAAATCTTTATGATGGTTATCTGAAAAACACAAAATCCGAGAAAAATTTGAATGCTGATTCAAAAGGATTGGTTTATACCATGATTGGATCGGACAAATTATTCTTAAATGTTGTATTCCCGATTCAGAATGTGATTTCAGAAAAGGTTGATAAAGTTTTCAAAATGGTTGAGATTGAGAAGTCGGAAATTTCAAAGTTTGCTGGTAAAGGTCATAAATCTTTTTATAACAAACCTGGTTTTAAGAAGAAAAACATGAAGGCTGGTTTGGGTTATAAAAAGAAACAAAATTGGAAGAAAAATGAAACACAAAATGTTCCGGCAAAAACAAGTTTTGTTCAAGGAAAAAGCTTAGCAGAAGAAGAAAAACTCAAAATTGGACAACAGTCTAATGAGGAGTTTGATGCTATGAAAAAGAAACAACAACAGGCCAAGGATGTTTCAAAGAAAGTGTGTTTTAAATGTGATCAAATTGGACATGTTGCACGAAAGTGTCCAAATCCAAAGCCTGTTGATGTTGAAAAATAGCAACATGAGAATGTGAAACAAAGGTCAACCGGATTTGATTCGAAACAAACTTGGAGGTACAATACAAACAAGTTTGCTTCAAATCAAAATTGGAAATCAAACCCGAATAGGTTCGATTCAAGACAGACCTGGAATTCTCACACACCCAGATTTAGAACAACACAGAGTTGGAGAACATCTGTTGATATGATAAAACCTCAAGAGTTTTGGAAACCTAAAAATGTTATTCATAATCAAAAGGTTCAAAAAGAGACAAACTTTTACAAAAGAGGTACTCCGAAAGGTCAAATGTGGAGTCCTAAGAAACAAGTGACGTTGGAAAAAGATGAGAAAGTTGAAGTCAATGCTGAAAAAATTTTAAGTGACAAAGAATTTCCGAAATTAAATGAACATTATTGTGTTAAAATGCCTAAGGTCCAACAGACCTGGGCTAAATTGTTCAAATGATTGATAAAGTTTGAATGTGCAGGTGCTCAACGAAGCTGAAGATTGTGAAAAGGGAAGTTGGAGCAGCCTGGCACAGGAAGAGGTTGCTGAACCCTGGTTTGGTTGAACAGGGAGTTTAGTTTGATTGTTTTCTGTATATAAATAAAGAATATTTTCAAAACCCTAAAAACTTGAAAAAATTAAAAAAAAACAAAAATATGTTGATTTTAATGTTGTTAGAATAAATGTTGATTGAATACGCCGAAACCCTCACGGCTGAACAAACATGATTAATTTCACAAGATTGAAAAACGGTTTTCAAACTGTAAAATATCAATGTGTTGTAAATCATGGGGGTACGTTATATTTTCTGCAAATCAGAGCATGTGAAGCAGAAAATGGATGGCGAGACAAAGCTATCAGTGTTGGTTGTCAAATTTTCTTTTAAATGGTTTTGCATTTTAGGGGGAGATATATTGTTAGAAAATACAAAAACATTTGAAAATTTGAAAAAAACCAAAAACATGATAAAAATGATAAAAATTCAAAAATTGAGTTTTTGCGTAAAAAGAGGAAATAATAGTACATCAGTAGACAGTCACAGTATGCTAAAGAATTGGAAAGTTAAAATGTGTTAAACGATCTCACCGTGGATGTGTCGGTAGATTTTTATACATTTAGTAAACTTTTTCGGGATATAAACATAAATTCAAACTTGCTTATTTCGTGGGGAACACTACTTGGATATATAGGTAACCCCTGAAATCTCGTTTGAAAGGTCCCTCTTTCTGAGATACTAGGTCTTTATGCTTAGTGATATCTGGGGTATTATCCCGGGACTTCTGCTGAAAGAAATTTCTGACCTAGTCCCCGTATAATACTTTCTGCAAATGCTTGAAACACAGCATCACCCTCAGCATAAAAAACGATGAAACATTGCAAAATGCTAATCGTGTGCTGTTGAAACTAAAAGATCCTCTAAAGGGGACACATCGAAAAGTCGAAGCCGTCATCTCTCTGCGTATCGAAAGATCGACCTGAGCTCTCACGGCCCTCGCAATTAACCCCTTACAGATATCATCTAGGTATACTCACCTGTAAGAGTGAATATTGGGATCTGGATACGGGAGTATATTCAAGAGGTGGGACACATGAATGAGTTTAAGTTCTTAATACACCTAATTCGTATCCTGAATCAGTTGAACTTTGTATGAAAATTTAAGTGGATCAGTATATCGACAATCTAAGTGAATTGTTTAATTCTTAATGTGTAATGAAGCTCAACGGTACTTGTGACTTGTCATAAACTGATATGATCCTCTGATGCATACTCAAACAAAAATATTGTCTGTAAATATGTTTGTATATATTTCTTTACTGCTTTATGTTTTCAGAAAATTCAAAAAGATTTTGATTTCTGCTTTATTTTCGACAACCGATGTTTGAGTGCTTAGTTTCAAAGTCTAAGTAAGCTGATTGTGTTTCTGAAAATAAAACAAGTTCATTAATTTGAAACTTGAAGTTTTAAAATCAAAAATCAAAAACAGTTTGTGATATCTCCAAGGTCATTAATTTGGACTTGGATGATTAACTGTGGGGGATTTGGATGCTTATTTTGTTATAAGAGCTAGTTTCCGATACGGTTCGATGAAACTGCCAAATTCATAAGAAGTGATTTTGAAGAGATTGAATTGTCAGATTACGATATCTGGAAGTTTAAAATGTTGTTACTTATAGTTGTATGAGTGATTGCAGGAAAAGTCCAGACTACGATCCCGAAAGCAGAGTCTAAGGGGGAGTCTGAAGACAAGTTGAAAGTTAGGAGGAGCTTGTAGCTCGAAAGCTAGGTGTCGATCCCTAAAAGCTCGGAAGCTTGACGAGAGGGGGAGCCTGTTGATGATAAAGTTGTTGATGATAGAGCCAGTGATGAGATTCTGGTGTAAGAGTCAAAGTGTGAAGCTGATCAAGAGAGTGATGGATGCTTACAATGTTACAATCTAAATGAGAAGACAAAATGACCAAGACTGAAGACTCGGAGCTGAAAACTTCGTCAACATCCAAGGGGGAGTCTGTTAGTGCACGGAATGTCTGTTGACTTCGTTTGCATTGAGTCTTAGGTTAAGATAAGACAAAATAGGAATTTGAAAGTCAAAATAGGATTTAATATTGTTATTTCGCTTATGTGTACATAGGTTAGAATTGGATTTCGTTCATATGTACATTGTCACGGCCCCCGACCCGGTTGGACCCGTTTCAGGAGCCGCGGGACAGAAATCCTGCGGTATTTATTTAATTGAGTTTAACAGCGGAAACAGGATCGTTTAAAGCTAAAATTTTCCCGATTTATTTTATTTCACATTTCGGGATAAAACCCCGATAATTTACAATAGTATGATTTTACTATAAAATCGTTATGTTACAAAACTTATTTCTTTATTTTTATAATGAGCCACTATCTTAAGCTTGATATGCTCCCCAGCACTTTTCCTGAATTACAACAGATCACCTGAAACATGTTTGAAAAAGGTTTTGTCAGCGGGAAATACTGAGTGAATCATTCCATTTACTAAAATGACACATTTGTTATAATTTACAATATTAAGAGCGATTACAATGTTTCTGATATCAAACCAATTACCCACAGTACTTTGTCACTCGACCCATTGGCCCTTCCGTCCAATGGTGTCTGTGACTATGGTCATATCACCCCTTGGCTGCCCCAATGGTGAAGATTATCAAGTAATGTATACAAAACCCCACATACCGGCTGTAACTTGGTGATTTACAAAGACTTAATCCCCGTAATTATAACTTTGATAATAAAATGATTTTGTAAATAGATTTGATAAAAAGAGAGAATGACTCACATTGCTGATTTAATATGGACAGAGTCTAGTTTATGAATCAGTCTTGTTAACCTAATTTAAATATAATGCACACAAAACGGGGTTAGTAATCAATCCAGCAATTACGATAATTCACGAGATCAAATTCTCACAATGAATGACAAAGTGCGGTACTTCAACTCATCCATCGAATTAACGACGAACGACAAAGTACGATACTTCAACTCATCCATCGAATTAACGACGAACGACAAAGTATAACCCTAATGTGGGCGGCACTTAAACATTCATTGGATATATTGATCGTCGGATAAATGAATCGTAGCAGTGATTGTGTTAATACCCTGTTTTGCGGCAGCGATTCGAGACCCGTGTGTGTTATTTGTGATAATCAGAACGTATCTCAGTGGGTGTGTAGAGTTTTTACGTCGTTTGAACTTCCAATTTCGATTGCCAATGTCTGCTATTTATACTGAAATTTTGACTAGCTTACGGACCGTAAGCTTAACAAGGTTGCGGTCCGTAAGGAATAAAAGTAGCTTATAGGGTAGCCACGACTGAAACTAGCTTTGCTGAATTGCTAATTTTCGAAATTTACTTGTTGCCAACGTTTTTAAGTGGATAATCGTCCACTAGGGTTTATCCCCCCTTGAGTTTTAGGGGCCCTAATCCTGATTCTGAAAATTCTGAAAATTTTAGGGTTTGTTCAGAATCACTTGGGTCTCTCAATTAGGGTTTCCTTTTGGACTAATTAATATAATAATTATAACTTTTGATGAGAGTTGTTACATTCTCCCTACCTTAAGAAAAATCTCGTCCTCGAGATTTACTGGAATAAGTGTGGATACTTTTTCTTTATTTCTGATTCCAGTTCCCATGTGTATTCAGCTCCCCTCTTTGAGTCCCACTTTACTTTGACTAAAACTAGTCGTTTGTGTTTGAGAAACTTGATCTTTCGATCCTCAATTTGAAGAGGTTTCTCAACAAATTTCAACTTTTCGTTTACCTCTATATCTTGAAGAGGTACTACCAGAGATTCATCTGATAAGCATTTCTTGAGATTGGATACATGAAATACATTATGTACTCCAGATAATTCTTCTGGTAATTGTAAACGATAAGCTACTGGTCCTATACGTTGGATCACTGAAAATGGTCCTACGTATCTTGGACTTAGCTTTCCTTTCTTACCAAATCTAACAACTCCTTTCCAAGGAGAAACTTTTAACAGTACTCGGTCTCCAACTTGAAATTCTAGTGGCTTGCTTCTATTGTCTGCATAACTTTTCTGGCGATCTCTGGCTGTCTTCATTCTTTCTTTGATTTGAGTAATCTTATCAGTCGTTTCTTGCAAAATTTCAGGACCTGATAATTGACTTTCTCCTATTTCTGCCCAACAAACGGGAGTTCTGCACTGTCTTCCATACAGTGCCTCAAATGGAGCAGTATCAATGCTTGAATGATAACTATTATTATAGGAGAATTCAATTAATGGTAAATGATCATCCCAACTTCCACCAAAGTCTATTACACATGCTCGGAGCATGTCTTCTAGAGTTTGGATCGTTCTTTCACTTTGCCCATCTGTTTGGGGATGATATGCAGTGCTTAAATTTAGTCGAGTTCCCATAGCTTGCTGGAAACTTTTCCAGAAATGGGAAGTAAAACGACTATCCCTATCCGAAACAATGGAGAGTGGAACTCCATGTAAAGATACAACTTCATCTACATATAATTTAGCCAGTCTTTCCATACTAAAGGTTTCTTTCATAGGCAGAAAGTGAGCTGATTTGGTTAATCGATCCACAATTACCCAAATCGCATCATTACCTTTTCTGGTTTTGGGTAACTTAGTAACAAAATCCATTGTTATAAGTTCCCATTTCCACACTGGCATCTCTAACTGTTGTAGTAGACCTGAAGGTTTCTGATGTTCTGCCTTAACTTGTGAACAAGTAAGACATTTAGAAACATAGTTGGCTATGTCCTTTTTCATTCCTATCCACCAAAAGTTCTTTCTTAAATCTTGGTACATCTTATTGTTTCCTGGGTGCATAGTATACCTAGATTTATGAGCTTCTTCTAAAATCTTAGGCCTTAAGTCTCCTTGCTTAGGTACCCAAATTCTACTTTTGTGGAATCTCCAAATTCCATCTGTTCCTTGTTCTAATTCCTTGATTCGTCCTTTCATTCCTTCAGCATCATCCTTGATTGCTGTAGTTTGAACATTCTTCAATTGTTCCATTAAATCTATTTGTAGATTTAATCTGAGAGCACGAACTCGTCGTTGTTTCTCATAATACTTACGACTTAAGGCATCTGCAACTACATTTGCCTTTCCCTCATGATATTGAATATCACAGTCGTAGTCGCTTAAGATTTCCATCCATCTCCTTTGCCTCATGTTTAACTCTTTTTGACCAAATATATATTTTAAACTTTTGTGGTCTGTGTAGACAGTAAATTTACTTCCGTAAAGATATTGTCTCCAAATCTTAAGGGCAAAAATTACGGCTCCTAATTCTAAATCATGAGTCGTATAGTTTTCTTCGTGCTTTTTCAATTGCCTTGATGCGTACGCAATTACCTTCTTGCGTTGCATAAGCACACATCCAAATCCAAATTTTGAAGCATCACAATATACTTCAAAATCTTCAGTTCCTTCTGGTAAGGCTAAGATTGGTGCTTTGGTTAATTTCTGTTTCAAAATCCTAAAAGCTTCTTCTTGTTTAGGTCCCCATTCAAACTTAATGGTTTTACAGGTTAACTTAGTTAATGGTACGGCTATTTTGGAAAAATCCTTAATAAACCGTCTATAGTATCCAGCTAAACCTATAAAACTTCTAATTTCCATTGCGGTTTGTGGAACCTTCCAATTTGTAATCGCCTCTATCTTAGCAGGATCTACGTGAATACCTTCATGATTCACCATGTGTCCTAAAAATTGCACTTCTTTTAGCCAAAATTCGCATTTTGAGAATTTGGCGTACAATTTTTCTTTTCTTAACAAAGTTAAGAGTGCATGAAGATGTTCACAATGCTCTGTCTGACTTTTGGAATAAATAAGTATATCGTCTATGAAAACAATTACAAATTTATCCAAATACGGTTTACAGATCCTATTCATCATGTCCATGAATGCTGCAGGTGCATTCGTTAACCCGAAGGGCATGACTGTAAACTCGTAATGACCATACCTAGTTCTAAAAGCAGTTTTAGGTATGTCTTCTTCTTGTACCTTCAATTGATGATATCCGGAGCGTAAATCTATCTTAGAAAAATATCTAGCCCCCTGAAGTTGATCAAAAAGATCATCAATCCTAGGTAATGGATATCGATTCTTAATTGTAACTTTATTTAATTCTCTATAATCGATACACATTCTCATTGAACCATCCTTTTTCTTCACAAACAACACTGGCGCTCCCCAAGGGGATGAGCTAGGTTGTATGAATCCTTTACTTAGTAATTCATCTAATTGCTTCTTTAGTTCTAACATTTCTGTAGGTGCTAACCGATAAGGTGCCTTGGCTATCGGTGTAGTTCCTGGAATTAAATGAATTCTAAATTCTACTTCCCTGTCTGGAGGTAATCCTGGTAAATCTTCTGGAAATATATCAGGATATTCTGAGACTACTGGTATTTCCTTAAGACCTTTTCCCTTAGTGCTAATGATTACCGAAATCATATACACTATTCCTTGTTTTCGTTCATAATTAGCAACTTTCATTACTGATATGAACTTCATGGGCTTACGTGGTTTATCTCCTGTAATCCTAATCACTTCTCCGGTGGGTGATTGAATTTCTATGGAATTCTGATCACAAAGGATTCTAGCATGGTTGGCTATTAACCAATCCATTCCTAATACAACATCAAATTCAGCTAAATTCATCGGCAATAGTTTTGCAGAGAATTTATGTCCTAAAAGTTCTATGTTTCCTTCTTGCAAAACTTTATCTATTTTAACTGACTTTCCGTCTGCCGTTTCAACTGTAAAAATCTGCCTAATATTGGTTAAAGGTAAACTAAGAGCTTGACAGAATGAAGTATTTATAAAACTTTGGTTTGCACCAGAGTCAAATAATACTTTTGCATACACGTTGTGAACTAAGAACGTACCCGCTATCACATCCGGAATGAGTTCTGCTTCTTGAGTGGTCAGTTGAAATGCCCTGACATTCTTCTTAGTAGTTCCTTCAGTCGTCTTGGGCTTGTTATCTACTGGTTTAACCAATTTAGGACATTCTGTTTTATAATGCCCTGCTTCTCCACAGTTAAAACAAATTACAGTTTTCTTTCTGCAGTTTTCTTCACGGTGTCCTATACTCTTGCAAAGATTGCAGGTTAAATTGCATTTTCCGAAATGCTTTCTTTTGCAATTTCTACAGAAAGGTGGATTTGAATATTGCCCTGTTCCTCTCTTCTTGAAATTATTACTATTACCTGCCCGAAATCCTTGGGTAATCTTCTGAGCTAGTTCCTTTTTCCTATCTTCATCTCTTGTGCGCACCAGTTCATCGGTTAGAGTATTGGCTAATTCTACCGCATCATCAATAGTGCGAGGTCTCGCAGCTTTAACAATATTGCGGATTTCGCTAATTAGCCCCCAAATATAGCGAGAAATAAGTACCGGTTCTGGCGAAGCCAGTGTTGGTACCACTCTAGCATATTCAAAGAATGTCGAGGTATAACCGCGACAATCTACACCCATCATCCGATGATTTAGAAACTTATTCGCCATCTGTTCCTTTTCATACTCGGGACAGAATTTTCTTTCCACCAAACCCTTAAATTCTTCCCAGGTCATAGCATAAGCTATTACTCTTCCTTTTGATTGTAACACAGTGTTCCACCATTCAAGTGCTCCTTCTTTGAAGAGATTTGATGAGTACATGACCTGATCATCTTTACCACATTTACTTATTGCAATAACTGCTTCGGTTTTCTCTAACCAACGCAGTGATGCAGTTGCTCCTTCATTGCCTGCAAATTCAGTGGGTTTACAAGCAAGGAATTCTTTGAAAGTGCAACCAGGCGTTGCAGTTTTCATTTTCTTGGGTAATGGAGCTTGATGTGGTTCCTTATTATGATTATTGCCTCCATTTACACTATTACTGAAGTTATCTTCAGTAATCTGTTTACTAGGGACAATTTGTTGTGGTTCAATTGGATTCTTTATAGCAGCTACGAATGCTGGAATAGCATTGGCTATCCCTTGAGCAATAATGTTTTCGATATCTTGCCGAGTCATATATTGATCTCCTGGATGTCGCTCAGACTGATTAACTTCATTTATAGGTTCATTACCACTGTTTGCCATCTGATAATGTGTATGTAAATTTTATTAGTATTTGCTAAATAACAATTACATACAAACAATCAGAAATTTTAAAATACAAGTATAGTCAAAACAATCGATTTCTCGATTTCATTTTATATCTAGTATGCATCTTTACTCACAAATATCATACAAAGTTTTATTCGTTATTTACAGACTAACTTTATTATTATACAACTACCATTTTATCATCGTACTATCTCTCGTCACTTGCTGTTCTAAAAACGCATTTCCCTCTCATCGTACTTCCAAGCAATCTGTCCCCCTATTTCCCTTATTCTAGTTCCAGCATCAAACAACTCTTCGCCAAAGTGGCGAAGTTCAGCCATGTTTTCATTGCTCATGGGTGGATTAGGTAATGGTTCTGGATCGAATTGTGGAAGAAAAGAGTAAGGATCGTTGACAATATTTTGAAATTGCCAATCGTTCGTCCACCATTCGTCCATTCCTATGGGTTGGGAGTGGACTATTGGGTCTGGAATTGCTGGTTCCCAATTCATAGGGAGTTGGTTTTCAAGAGGATAATTATAAATATTATTATTATTATTATTATTATTATTATTATTATTATTATTATTGACAGGCTGAATGGTTTCACAGCTTGCCAATAGGAAATCTATCTCTTCTTGAAAGGTCCTTCCCTGGTTTTGATTGGAGCTCTCTCCGATTTCTCTTTGAGTTGGTCTAGAGCCTTGCCCAACTTCCATTTCTATGTCCTTAGAGTATTCCTCAAACTGCCTTTCCATCTGCCTAGAATCTTCTTTGGCTTCAGTCTCTATCTGTATTCCTATCTCCTTAACCTCTTCCTTGTCTTTAGTTTTCATCTCCTGTAGTCTAGGACTTTTCCTGGTTTCAATTTCCGGTTGTTTAGAACTTTCTCCGGTTATAATTTCTTTTCCCTTTTTCAAAGGATTGTTTATTTTGGGAAGTTTTGTGGCTGGCTTTTTCTTACGTATGCGACTTCCCCACACGTAATTCTTCTTTTTCTTTCGTTTTGGCTTGTTCAAAGGTGGAACCTTGAATTCTACCGGTTGTTCTATATCGGGAAAGTAGCTAGTATATTCCTTGGAAGCTTCGATATTTACTGGGTAAAGATTAAGGTTCTGAAAAGCTTCAGATATCCCATTCATGCTGATGTAGCATATATGCAAAATGCACAAAATACTAAGTTAAAATTTACAAATAACCTTTTAATTTATTAGATACTGTGTACTAGTTGATTACAAAGATAACTGGAAAACACACTTAAAGTTTCAAGTTTTATTTATTTTACAGGGCTTCTAGATTATAAGGGTAAGGTGCTAAAACTTTAAAGTATTTAAAGATTTATATTTTCTGCTACTGTGGCTAGCATATATAAGTTTGCCCATTTCTCATCTAGCTTATCTTCCCAAGGTGATTTATCAATTAATTCTTGGGTTTCTCGTTTAATCCTCTTTTCTCGGAGTTTCTCTTTACTTTTCTTAAGAATCATCTCCCTCCTTCTAGGAGAAAGTGTTTCCTCGTAATTTGCCTTTCGCACAAATATTCCTTCTTCAGGAATTTCAGCCTGATTCGAGGATTTGGTTCGGGATGAACTTCCCTTCTCGTTGGATGATCTATCTAATTTAAGATAGATATTTGACAGCTTTTTCTTACCCATACTGTAACTAACAAATAAGCAGTTAATAATACAAATAATCATATAATAGTAATCAGGAAAAATTAAGTATTTTTAAATACTTAATTAGCTTAACTCGGTGGCTCTGATACCACCTTATTTCTGTCACGTCCCCCGACCCGGTTGGACCCGTTTCAGGAGCCGCGGGACAGAAATCCTGCGGTATTTATTTAATTGAGTTTAACAGCGGAAACAGGATAGTTTAAAGCTAAAATTTTCCCGATTTATTTTATTTCACATTTCGGGATAAAACCCCGATAATTTACAATAGTATGATTTTACTATAAAATCGTTATGTTACAAAACTTATTTCTTTATTTTTATAATGAGCCACTATCTTAAGCTTGATATGCTCCCCAGCACTTTTCCTGAATTACAACAGATCACCTGAAACATGTTTGAAAAAGGTTTTGTCAGCGGGAAATACTGAGTGAATCATTCCATTTACTAAAATGACACATTTGTTATAATTTACAGTATTAAGAGCGATTACAATGTTTCTGATATCAAACCAATTACCCACAGTACTTTGTCACTCGACCCATTGGCCCTTCCGTCCAATGGTGTCTGTGACTATGGTCATATCACCCCTTGGCTGCCCCAATGGTGAAGATTATCAAGTAATGTATACAAAACCCCACATACCGGCTGTAACTTGGTGATTTACAAAGACTTAATCCCCGTAATTATAACTTTGATAATAAAATGATTTTGTAAATAGATTTGATAAAAAGAGAGAATGACTCACATTGCTGATTTAATATGGACAGAGTCTAGTTTATGAATCAGTCTTGTTAACCTAATTTAAATATAATGCACACAAAACGGGGTTAGTAATCAATCCAGCAATTACGATAATTCACGAGATCAAATTCTCACAATGAATGACAAAGTGCGGTACTTCAACTCATCCATCGAATTAACGACGAACGACAAAGTACGATACTTCAACTCATCCATCGAATTAACGACGAACGACAAAGTATAACCCTAATGTGGGCGGCACTTAAACATTCATTGGATATATTGATCGTCGGATAAATGAATCGTAGCAGTGATTGTGCTAATACCCTCTTTTGCGGCAGCGATTCGAGACCCGTGTGTGTTATTTGTGATAATCAGAACGTATCTCAGTGGGTGTGTAGAGTTTTTACGTCGTTTGAACTTCCAATTTCGATTGCCAATGTCTGCTATTTATACTGAAATTTTGACTAGCTTACGGACCGTAAGCTTAACAAGGTTGCGGTCCGTAAGGAATAAAAGTAGCTTATAGGGTAGCCACGACTGAAACTAGCTTTGCTGAATTGCTAATTTTCGAAATTTACTTGTTGCCAACGTTTTTAAGTGGATAATCGTCCACTAGGGTTTATCCCCCCTTGAGTTTTAGGGGCCCTAATCCTGATTCTGAAAATTCTGAAAATTTTAGGGTTTGTTCAGAATCACTTGGGTCTCTCAATTAGGGTTTCCTTTTGGACTAATTAATATAATAATTATAACTTTTGATGAGAGTTGTTACATACATGTTAGAGGTGATTTCGCTCATTAGGTTAGTTAGGGGATTTCGCTTATATGGTCCAAATGTGATTTCTCTTATAGGGACTTTAGGGGATTTCGCTCATGTGTCATGACATTGGAGCGAAATCAGGTTGAGTATATATAGTCAACATGAGCGAAATCAGATGAGTTAGTTGCGTACGTTGGAGCGAACCTAGGTCATGCTTGTGGTGTCAAAACTCTGTCAAATTGTTATCAGAAAGCATCAATAAAGAAGATATTGAAAGAGAAAAGCTGTGTAACTTTGCGTGTATTGATTCCGCCTTTATACGTGAAGGTGAACGTCCTTAACTGACTTTTCAGGGTCGCAAACCGGTCCAACAAATTCTCAAAACGATTTTTCCAGCCATGGTACTCTTCAATTCCCATAAGTTTTGGGGGTTTTTGCAATGTTCCGGTTTCATTTTCCATGTTCATGTTTTTAGCAATTTCAGTCGGAGTAGTCGGGGATGTGGCAAACGCGTTGTAGAATTCTTCTTCCATGATTCGATATCGAAGAATTTCTCAAACAAGCTTTCAAACGAACTGGTTCACCTCGTAAAACACCTGTATCACCTGTAGACAATCAAACAAAAAATGATTAGTTTGAACACTTATCAAACAATTAGAATCGGATGGGTATTTGAACAACAATCAGGTGACAGTATTGACCACAACGATGAACTTTTTCAAACTAACTGACTGGTTTTTCCAACGAACTGAGGAGCTTTCAAACAATCTGAATTTTTTTTATACGAACTGGAAACCACAAACTATCTTGTGCGAACTGGTGAATTTAGTGCGAAGTAAATCAATTACACGCGAAGTGGATGACTGATGCGACCTGGAAGTCACAAATACAGTCCGCGCGAAGTGGAATATGAATTGGTACGATACTGGGCCGCACAATAAGACTTCAACAATTAAAATTCAAACGATGTACTTGGGCCGTAACCGAATATAGTGGGCTGACAAACTAAACCATTTTAATTGGATCAACACAATATCACATCTGATTTCTCGTGAACTAATGTGAGCTGATTGCTATCTCGTAAAGTTTAATGGGCTGATAAATGAACTTCACGTGTTGTGTAGGCCCAATGCAAACATTTAATCTATTTTTTTTAAAACAATGTCTGACAACTTCAATTGTGGTCACATGTGCTGATAAAATCCAAGTCACATGCAAATGATTAAAACTCTGAATAATGTAGATAGAATCACATGCACAACTGACAATACCACATGCTTATTTCTATTGAATCGATAATCCCAAAGCTCAAATAGTGATTGGATCAAATAAACCACTAGGCCGACAACATTAAATGTGATCACATGGGCCGATTATATCTTGTTCCGATTCTATTTTCAATATAATGTGATTGGACCTCTCAAATCTAATACTGAACCTGATGTTAATTTCAAACGACCTGGGATCTAGTGCACCTCATATGAACTGATTCTCAACAACTCAAACGAACTGGCAAACTTTATAACCACTACGTACGAGCTGGAAGACAAAACTCACACGACCTGGACAGATCTCATACGAACTGAAACCATTTCAAAAGACCTGGAAAACCTATTCAAACGATCTGACCTATATGATGAACTTTCGGACAGATTTTGGTAAAAATGATACTCTAGGATTGTTCTTTAACACATTCCGATCATAATGAGATGTTTTTCTATCAATTTCGTCCACTAAATCATCGTAGATCTGAGATTAAAACTCCTGTTCGTGCGAGTTGGATCTGGAATGAACTGATCGGTCGGTTTTTTACAAAATTGATTAAGTTTTAATCTGTTTTAAGACCTGGAACTTTCACAGATAGTTTAAAACATCATTTCGCAGGTTATACTTCAAATTTAATCCATTTTATCCAGAAAATCTCGTTTAATTTTGAAAAAAACGTGAAGAATGGAGTAGAAACAAAAATTATCCGTGAAAAACAAGCTGAATCGGTAGAACTCTTCCTCCTGAGCTCTGATACCACTTGTAGGATCGAGAAACGACCTAAACGAGTCGATCAGAAGAGTTTTTGACCAAAATGAGAGGCGGAATCAGACGTTTCGGTGTCGGTTCAGCTTGATTTGCACTAGAAAGTAGGTTAACCGTCTTGTTTATTGATTTGACAAGTTTACAGACCTGTAGACACTTCAGCAGAGCTTCGCTGCTGGAATGGGAAAAGTTACAAATGAATCACATGAGCTCACTATTTATAGGCAGGCCAGTCCACATGAACTGGACATTGCCACTTCATGTGAAGTGGCCACTTCACATGAACTGGATATGCCAGTTCAGCTCTGTTTCCTATTTCTTTCATTTTATACGTCTAGGACTATCAATTCTAGTACATGACTCGATACAAGACGAAGTCGACAGACGCATGCACCAACAAAAAAATGAATTTTCTAGTAGTGATTTCTATAGAACCGGGGGGGGGGGGGGGTCAAAAACGTATATACCCAAAAATTTATATACGAAAGTTACATATATAACACTACTGAGCGAAAAGTTCGGGGGGTCGGGCGCCCCCCCGGCCACCTTCTAAGCTACGCCCATGGGTATGGCGGTGAAAGGCGGCGAATAGAAGTGTTGACAGGCGGTGGGGATGAAGGTGGTGGTGGTTTAGAGAGAGAGAGAGAGAGAGAGGGGTCTGAATGTGGTGGTGGTGGTCTAGAGAGAGATGGAGGGTCAAAATGTGATGTGTCTAATATTATACATTTTGTTAAATAATTATTTAATATATTTTGTTTTTATACTGAATGGCATGTTAGTAATTTCACATCTACTTAACACCAAAAACTAACCCCCATTCGTGCTAGGGACTATCCGGGAACGAAAATTGAAAAGTTGGGGATTATAGCTGTAATTTTAGAAAGTTAGGGACTAAAGGTGAAAAAAGCCCAAACCACAGGGACTATCCGGGCATTTAACTCTTATTTTTATTTAGCTTCTATTTTTTTATTGTCTGTTTAACTTTACATTTACGTTGAATTTTTATTATTTACTTTATTTATTTTAAAACAAAATAAGCTTTTAATGTTTCTTGGTATAAACCGGTGTGTATAACTTAATTTATTTAAATAATACTAGGTTATAACCCCGTGTATTACACGGATTGAATAAATGAATTTTATATACTAAATAATAAAGCATTATATCTTTAAAAACCTCCTTTATTGCACAGCTTGAATAAATATAATTTTATATGTTAAATAATAAAAAGTTATATCTATAAGAACCATATTGTACGGGTTGAATAAATATAATTTTATATACCAAATAAAAAAGTTATATCCTTAAAACCACGTGTATTACACGAGTTGAATAAATGTAATATTGTTTACCAAATAATAAAATAATACATCTTTAAAAAACCTCATTTATTACATGGTTTAAATAAATGTAATTTTATATACCAAATAATAAAAAAGTACGAATTGAATAAATGTAATTCTCTATACCAAATAATAAAAAATATATATCCTTAAAAAAACCCGGTGTATTGTACGAATTGAATAGATCTAATTTTATACGCGATGGATATGGTGATTGTGAAGATGGTTCTTGAAAAGAAGATATGTTATTCAAGAAGCATATCAGCATCTATTTGAGTGATAAAATGTTGGTACCAATTCCGACAAATTGATTTATAAATATGTAATAAAATTGATATAATAATTTTTTTAGTAATGAAAATAAAAATAATTCATATATTAATACAAAGTTTGGTTTTCGTGATAAATAATTTGTTTTATTTAAAAATATCTTAAATTAACAATTTAAAGATATATATTTAGATTGATATAAATAGATTATTCTATTGTAGTAAAATTTGTTAACGAAGTCTCAATAAATTTAACCCTTTATTTAAAACTTGTAAATGTAACGAAGTCTCAATAAAGTTAACCCTTTATTTAAAACTTGTAAATGTAGAAATGATAAATAATATTAGTTATTTTTATTTTAAGTTTTGTAAAATCTATTTGATACCAAACTAAACAAAACGTTCAAATATATAGTTAATATCAAGAGTAAATTACGATTTTGGCTCCTATGGTTATATCACTTTTACCCTTGTAGCCAAAAAATAATTTTTTAGCATCTGAGCCCCCAACGTCTTTTTTTCTAACCCTTTTGACCCATAACACTAACCCCATCCATTTACTTTTGGGGGCCAAAAGAGTTAGAAAAAAAAAGACGTTGGGTCCAAAAGGGTTAGAAAAAAAGACGTTGGGGGTTCATATGTTAAAAATTTCTTTTTGGGCTAAAAGGGTAAAAGTGGTATAACCACATGGGCCAAAATCGTAATTTACTCTAATATCAAGTTAGATAACTAAGTTTGAATTTAAAGTAAATAGATAAATATAAATGTAATAATTAAACTAAATAATATTTAGTAGGAGGATTATCTGTAATTAATTAGAAGAGATTAAATTAAAATAATAATTATCTATAAGACATGGCCTAATATGATGACAAGTGTCCCAAAAATGGTTTCTTTTATTATATAGTATAGATTAGAAACAAAATCAATACATATTTATTTAATTATTATAACATCATGACGGATTTACACAATTAAATGAGTGATGAGTATTTAAAAAATGCTTAAGTTTGTGTGGTCGAAAGAGAAACAATGGATAAAGTAATAGATGATGATGCGATGACTCGATTTTAAGCTTTCAAATGCAGAAGAAGAGAAATCTATTAGGTAAATGATTAACTTATTTATCGTCGTGTTTTCTTTTGTTTCAGTTTACATTATATGATTGTATGGCAAAAAAAATTGAGCGTTACCCCTAAATTTTTGTTCTAGATCCGCCACTGTATCGGAAGTAACCCAATGGCAAAAGGCGACCCCATACACTCGCGATTGTAGACAACACTGAGTAGTCCAAGCCCACCATCTCCAGTTTTGAGGGAAAACCCGCCGACCGAAGGCCTGCTACAGTAAAACCCAGTTGGGATCTAATTCGAACTTGAGACCTGTGTCTTCTGCCTAAATCTTCACTTACCCTCCAATGCCCGTTAAGCTCCAGCTCATTGGCAAATTTTTTTCTAGTTTTAAATGCTTCTTAATATATGAAAAAAGTAATGATTATGACATGCGGTAAATTTTTATATGAGGCCATGGGTATGGGGCTTGGGTTGGGCGTGGGTTGGGGGAAAACGCCCAAGCCACCACCCCGGGTGGGCTTGGGTTGGGGCGTGGCCCTTGGGGCTTGGCTTTCAAGCTGGGCGTGGGGCGGTATGACCATGCTAGCTAGCTGCCTCCCATTCGCTCACCCGACACGTCATAGCGGAGTATTCAAATTTTGAATTTAAAATTCAAACGGGTTTGGGGAAAAGCAAACCGCCACCCGGGTCTCCCAACAACCCCCTATATATTGTAACCCCCAACCCACTGGTCCCCCCATCCCACGAACCCAACCCACCGGCTACCCACCACTGGTCCCCCCATCCCACGAACCCAACCCCACCGGCTAACCCACTGGTCCCCCCATCCCACGAACCCGCTATGGCATCCTGGACCCATGAAGAAGAAATGGCTCTCGTGACAAGCGTCGTTGACGCTATGAAGGGACGACCACCGGGCCAAACAAAATATTGGGTGGAAGCATTCGCAGCCTACCGACATAACGTCGGTAACGACCGCCACAACCTCAACGCGTGCCAACATAAATGGCGCGAGCTACGGCCCAAACTCGAGCGTTTCAAGGCTTACTACGAAGCCGTTCCGAGCGGCGAGTTGAGCCACGAGGACCGGGTGGCGGTGGCGAACATAGAGTTTCGAGGCAAGGAGCGAAAGGCGTTCGACAAGATCGACCTTTTTGAAATTTATTTAACGCTCTAGGTTTGTTATTTTGTAATTTTTAGAAATTATGTAATTTTTAGGATTATGTAATTTTTAAATTTTAATGAAGTTGTAGGTTTTTTTTTTTTATAAATGTTGTCTGATTTTTTATAAATTTTTTGTAATTTTTTTTTAATATTCTGCCACCGGTGCACCCAACCCAAGCCCAACCCACGCCCCGTCATACCCCGCGGACACATAACCAAGCGGTGAGAGGACTCCCATTCCACGTGTCAACAAATGCCCCAACCCAAACCCCACCTACCATACCCCATGGTCTGAACTGAATGCAAATATATCATAAATTGCATACTACAAAGTTAAGAAGCACGTGAATCACGAAATGGCTTTTGTGATAGAACAAATATTGGCCACAAAGTACCGATATGGTGTCATGTATGTACTACATTTGATATTCAAAATTACATATATTTTAATATAGAGTAACCTTATTCTACAAAGGCTTTTAAAGCTTTTAAAAATAAGAAATGTATAATAATACAATAGATCACAAAATATAACACAAAGTCGAGCAAAATATAACACAATACCAAAAAATATAACACAATGTCGAAGAAAAAAGACACAACGAGTCACAAAAAAAAAAAAAAAAAAAACACAATTACCAAAATATAGAAAATACACAGTGATAAATAAAAAGACACAATGATGTAAGTAAAAAGTCTAAAATCTATAAGTTAAACATCTAAAAAAAAAAAAAAAAAAAAACTAAAATCTCACATCGTAGAGTTCGATGAGACGGTTCCAATGCCGCTTAAATGAGGTCAATCAGAGTCTATTTGATACCCTTCTTACGATTTCTTATTTTTAGGAAACTTTGTATTTGATCCTAACCTGTAAATACATGGCAAATTGGCCGATAATAATCTCAACTCAGTTATTGGCCGATAATAATCCGAACTGGGCTACTTTTGGCCGATAATAGTCGGCGTTAAATATAACTTAACGGAGTTAAGTTTTTTTTTGAATTACAAACTGATGTTTTAGGGATTTTGATTAGAACGAGGATACGAGTTGATTAATGTAAAATTTACCTTGCAATACTGCCCCAAACTACGAAAAAGGTGCTTCAATTTGGGTGTTTAAACTTCCAATTAAGAGAAATCAAGCTGTTTGAAGCATCGTTTAGTTTTACATAAATTGACTCATATCTTCGTTCTGATCAAAATCCATAAAACATAAGTTTGTAATTCCGAAAAAAAAGCTTAACTCCGTTAAGCTATTTTTAACGACGGACTATTATCGGCCAAAAGTGGACCAGTTCGGATTATTATCGGTCAATGACTGAGTTGGAATTATTATCGGCCAAATTGAGAAAGTTGGGATTATTTAAATCCAATTTGCCTAAATATAATATCATTTAATCAAGTTGTAGTCCTGATATAGTAGGTTCGCCCCGGCTCAACACAATGCATAGTAATGAACTATGTAGTTCATCCGTCATGGTAGATTTCTTTACATCATGAGAGAAGTTTGTTTAGTGTTTTGTTGTGGTACATATTGTGTATGAGTTAAAGGTGATTCGTTGAGTTTTGTTGTGGTACATATTGTGTAGGGGTGTTCATCGAATCGAATAACGAATTTTTGAATTAATCGAATCGAATTATTTGAATTTTTATTTATTTTACCTGAATTCATATTCGATTCGATTCGATTAGTATTTGAAACTCGAATTCGAACCGAATTCAAATAAATTCGATTTAGTTCAACTTCACCCTAAACAATAAATTATTTTACTTTCATTTTTTAAAACTACTACAAATAATTATATTCAACATAAAATATAATAATCTGCAAACTAATTAACTATCAATATGTTAAAACATCAAAATTTAAAATATAGGTTGTTTACTGTTAGCGATTTAAGTTAAGTAAAAATTTAGAAATATGTAGTATAAACTATTTTCAGTAGGATTCGTAATGCTATGAATAATAAACTTATCATGTTGGGAGGTAGTTTGTATTTTAGCAAGTTTAGAAGTTATATGTGTGTGTATATATGTTTGTGTGTGTATATACATATATTAAAAATATATATATAAATTGAATTAGAATTTCAAATCGAATCGAATTGAAAATCATTAATTCGTATTCGATTCTAATTCGATTACCGGATTCGAATACGAATCAACTCGAATTCGAACCTTTTTAATTGAATTCGAATCGAATAGAATTTTGAATCCGAATCGAATTCTGAACACCCCTAATATTGTGTATGAGTATGAGTTAAAGGTGATTCATTGAATGTTCATAGAAGTGATACACCGAACCAAATGCTTTAGATTAGATGTTATCGAAAGTAATACATGAAACAATGAACCTTTGTGCTAAGAACATTAAACTTAAAGAGCATCCACAACGTTATAAGTTTTCAAGCCTTACAAATTGTCATCTTAGTTGCCACATCAAGATCCAAACCTCATTCCAAAACATATATTGCTCTCACAACACTATAAATTTCAAACACCCCTTAAAATATTAAATAACAAATTTATAAATATATACAAGGATCAAATCAAATACGAAGGATTGATATACTAATTCAATGGTTGAGATTATGTAGTCCCAAAATCTAAGAATCACGTAACAAAAACAAGGGCTGAATGGGCAAAAAAGGAATAACCATTATTGTTGACTTTTAAATTAACTTCCCTCACTTTTTATATAAACGTCTACAACTATTTCATATATTAGTATTTAAAAAAAACCCACACCAATGAGCTTTTTATTATATCTAATTTGAGCATGCGATTTGTATAGTTTTTTTCAATGTTGTAAGAATCGCTATGCGCTAGTCGGACGGTGGGGTACCGACTAGCGATTAATCGGGATTAATATGGATTAATCGGATTGAGATTTTTATAAGTAATTTTTAGTTGCTTATATACATACACATTTTTATATGTAGTTTTTTAAAGTAGACATGTTTTAACCCCTCATTAACTCATTTTTTAAGCAATTGGAAGGAGTTTATATGGTTTGGTCAAAATTTGACCAGCATCTAGCCAAAATTTGGCAATAATAAGACCGCTATTGACTGCCTAGCTATTAATCGGTGAACCTCCGATTAGTGATTAATCGGCGACTAATTGGAGACTAGTCGGGATTTTTACAACCATGGTTTTTTTAATATAAAAATATATATTTTAACATGTTATGTGGTTACATACCATCTCATGATTGATGATTATGCATACCTGTTACGTAATTAGGCTGGGTATAGGGTGCTAGTCTTTTCCGTGGTTTGTAAGGCTAGAGGGTATGGTGATGGTCCTCCAAGGGAGGATGATCCGTCACGTAGGCGCCACATCATAGTCCTCCCAAGGATGGTCTATCCCACAAAACTAGAGGGTATGGAGGATGGTCCTCCCTTGTACAAGTAGTAATGCCTAATGTACAAATCACTAAGATTAATTTTGAAATTCAAACACAAACACAAACAAGGGGGCCCACCAGATTGGATCGTCGAGATCGTCTAGATGACGCCGGAGAGGACGGGGACGGAGGGGGGCGGGTTGGTGTGCTGGCGTCGCCGAAGCTCGACGGGGGTGGGGACGAACCCCATACCCCCTAGCCTAATTGCCCCATTATGAGAGATATGTGAAAATGGGGCCCCCACAAACTTCACCTACGATGCATGTTGTCTGAAAAAGTGAGTTTTGGATTTTTCAAAATCACCAAGTTGGAGATGTTTTCAAAGTTATACACATTTATCATACCTTGCGGGTCATCAAAACTATTGAAAATATGTGGATCACAAGAGTAGAAGGGTTAAAAGTGTTATTAGAATTGCGTGTTGGAGCTTTTGGAAAGCCAGGAATGAAGCAAAGTTCAATAACAAGCCGTTAAGCATAGGAGGTATTCTTAGTGAGATTAAGTCGGTGGGTTTTTTTGTGGTTAAATAGTAGAGCGAAATTGCTGAGGATTTCTTGGGACGATTGGTGTAAGTTTGTAATTATGTAGGTGTTTGTTGTGTTGGTTGCCGCCTCGGTTTGAGGTTTGGCGTGTTGGTTTAATGAAGTTTACTTTAAAAAAAAAGACAAAAAAAAAAACAAGAGTGGAAGGGTTCACATCCTGTCTCGGCACACACTGACGAAGCTTGAGATTTCTGACCGGGGTCGAAAACGTATATATCTAAAAAAATTATAAAACCATAGCGTCAAAAACGTATATACTTAAAAAATTCTATACGAAAACTAAATACCGGAAACTAATGAGCGAAAAATACATCTTATGCAAATTGGGTGCATTAGATTAGCCACACAAATTACATGACACATGTTATATTTGTATTTTTTTTTCTAATTTTAAAATCCTATAGTTATAAAATAAGGGTTCTTTTTAAAACGTCTTCACAAATAGGATTCGAGTGTATCATCTGGTCTTTCCTTTCCCAGGTAAACTCTGGGCCACAGCGTGAGGTCCAACGAACTTGAACTATAGGTATCTTGCTACGCTTGAGGGTTTTGATTTCTCGATCCATGATCTGAACCGGTTCCTCTCAACAAAGCGTAGTTGATCGTCGATCATGAGTTCCTTAAAAGGAACAATGAGAGTTTCACCTGACAGACACTTCTTTAGATTTGACATGTGAAAAACATTGTGTATCTCTTCAGGCAGGTTTAATCTGTAAGCTACCTTACCGATTCTCTTGGTAATTTCAAAAGGTCCAACGTATCGCGGATTAAGCTTGCCCCTTTTGCCAAAGCGCACCACACCTTTTGTGACAATTGTCAAAAATTCAGGTATCCGTACAATTAATTAACCATGATTAGTGCCTAAGGACTGTGCTGAATTACAATTAATTGTATTCTGGTTACTGCTTTATACATACATGTGCATCACATATTGCTTGATGTCATATCATTATTGCATGATAGCTTTATTGACTCAAATGATGCACGAAACATAGTTAGCACAGTTATCTGATAAATCAAGAAAATGCTGACAGAACTCAGCACATAGACAGACAGGGCATTGAGACACAGAATGAGCCAGAAACCAAGTCTTACACTAGTATAGTGTGTAGGAAAGTAAGGATCACAAAACTGCCTTTCTAGAGATAGTTTAAGTGCCGGAAAGTGCCTAAAACTCACATAAAGTGCTGAATTCAGCAAAATTCAGCTAAAATTAGCATTTAAACAATCTGATATAATGCAGAAATATGGTAAAATGGTCCTGAATGCTTTCCTAAGTGTCGGGAATCAAAAGTGTCACAAAAAGTAACATGAAGCACACTAAACTGCAAGTTTATCACATTAACGAACCAGTAATCAACCGGACACTACCCGAAACATCAAATTTACACTAGAAGCACTGTTTTAACATTACCAAGCTAGTTATGGTCCCCGAACATCATAACACCCCATACAAATATCTAATAACTAAGACATGTAACTTATGCTTGGATTTCAACTAGTAAGTAACCCATTTAGTTTAAACCTATGCTACTACCCCCCCCCCCCCCCACCTAGTTACGGCCCCAACATGTTGATGTGTTTTAGTATTTAACTAGATCATGTTGCATCTTTAAGTAGCATATTACACATAAGTTAAGAACTTGAAATGGTTTATAAAAGAACATGTAAGACCATAAGCTCATTCTACACACACTTGAAACACACACACCTCCTCCTTTCTTCCCCTTGTTCTCGGCCGAACTCAAGCACACACACCACCACCATCATTCAATCTTTCTCATACAATCCAAGCTCATACAAAGGTGTTAGAGATCATACAAGGAAGCTAGGAGCTTTCGGAAGTGGAAGGACCCCTTCATTTGCTTTTATCCATCTCATAACTTCTCTTGATCATCCCTAGCCTTGTGTGTCGCAACCCCCGCCCCCTATCTGTCCCGGGAACAGGCGGCCGCGAGACCGGTTGTGGTGGTATCATTTTGTTTATCATTATTATTATTTTGGCAGCGAAAATTTCATCAGGACCGTAGTTAGGAAATGTTTATCAGAGTAAAACCAGCATATTTTATATTAATAAATACATGGGTAAAACCCAAGTTTCTTATTACAACATTTTTACAGGGATATACCCTATTTTATTGAATTTAAAAATCGTCTTTTAGGTAACTTTTATAGCCACATTTTTCCAAGCCGTCAGTGCTCTCCAGCTGGCTTTCTTCTAATTGGCTTTTACATTTTGTTACCTGAAACACGTTTTAAAAACATTTGTTAGTGGGAAATACTGGTGAGTGAATCCCAGTTTAATCAAGAAGAATTTTATCCTTTAACAGTATTGAGAGCAATCACATTGTTTATTTCTACACAATTACTCGTTCAGTATTGTCAATCCTGACTGGTGGGTCATATTACACATTGGCTAACTCGTTGTCCAATGGTAATGTGTTCCACATTTTGTATACAAAACCCCAACATACCGGCAGTAATTGAAGAACTACAAAGACTCAATCACTTCTTAATCACATTGTAAAACATTTAAGGTTTTGTAAAACAATTTACAAAAAGGAGATTACTCGCAAAAAGGTTTACACAAAAAGAAGGATTACTCACATTGCTGTCTTAGGTTTTCTATAAGGGTTTCCTGGTGATAATCTATAATTTACACAAATGTACATATGTTAGTAAAATAACCCATTATTTACATCAGTAATACCCTCCCCGAGACGGCATTCCAACGACTACGTCGGGCAGAACCTCGACAGCCGTTACGGAACCCTGGATCAATGGGGCAGCGTATCTAATACGTACCCGGGGTTATAATACTTACATCGGGGCAGAACTTCATTAATTAGGGGGATATTATACCCGAGTATAGTGCCTACTATAAAGTAATTCGAGAGGGAAAGTAAGAATTGAGTGAGTTTTGACTGAAGGCCCGATGCCTTCTTATATAGGGCTGTAATCCGAGTCTCTCGCGGCCCACGTAAGAGTAAGCTTAGGCTTACGCGGCCCGCGTCGTAGGGGGGTCTAGGCCGTAGCTGATCTGGGTCATGATATAGGTTCAACACGTGTTGCCACGTTTCAACACCGGGTGAGGCCTCGTTGTTACTCGCTCGCGGCCCGCGTAGGCAGTAGCCAAAGGCTACGCGCCCTGCGATAGCCTTATTTTTCTTGTTTTTATTTTATTTTTAATGCTAGATCATATTTTGGGCTCGGTTTTCACATACGGGGTGTATTTTAAGACATATGGGAATATTTTAATAGATTTTAGGGTGTCAAAATATTCAGGAGGGTTGTTATATCCTCCCCACCTTGTTTTAGAGCTCGTCCTCGAGGTCTACTGGAACATATGTGGATATTTCCTTTGTATTTCTGATTCAAGCTCCCATGTGTATTCTGGTCCTCTTTTGGAGTCCCACTTTACTTTGACTATAACTAATCTCTTATGCTTGAGGTTCTTAACTTTCCTGTCTTCAATCTGTAGAGGTCTTTCTACAAACATTAATTGTTCATTTACCTCTATATCCTTAAGAGGCACTACTAGTGATTCATCAGCTAAACACTTTTTGAGATTAGATACATGAAATACATCATGTAGTCCTGCCATTTCTTTTGGCAGTTGTAGCTGATAGGCTACTGGTCCTATTCTTCTAATAATCTCAAAAGGTCCAATATACCTGAGGCTTAGCTTTCCCCTTTTGATGAATCTTACCACTCCTTTCCAAGGAGAGACTTTCAATAACACTTTATCTCCTACTTGAAATTCCAATTGCTTTCGTCTGTTATCAGCATAACTCTTTTGTCTATCACGTGCTGCTTTCAGTCGTTCCTTGACTTGAATGATCTTGTCTGTTGTTTCTTGTACTATCTCAGGCCCAGATAGTTGCCTTTCTCCAATTTCTGCCCAACAGACTGGCGTTCGGCACTTTCGTCCATAAAGTGCTTCGAATGGTGCAGCATTGATACTTGTGTGATAACTATTATTATAAGAAAATTCTATCAATGGTAAATGATCGTCCCAATTACCTCCAAAATCAATTACACAAGCTCTAAGCATGTCCTCCATTGTCTGAATTGTCCTTTCGCTTTGTCCGTCCGTTTGTGGATGATAAGCGGTGCTTAGATTCAACTTGGTTCCCATTGCTTTTTGGAAACTTGTCCAAAAATGAGAGGTAAAACGATTATCTCTGTCAGAAACAATTGATAGAGGAATTCCATGTAATGAAACTATTTCATTTACATATAATTTAGCTAACTGTTCCATACTGAAAGTTTCTTTCATTGGTAGGAAATGAGCTGACTTGGTTAGCCTGTCTACAATCACCCAGATTGTATCATTACCTTTCTTTGTTTTGGGTAATTTAGTAACAAAATCCATTGTTATTAATTCCCATTTCCAAACAGGCATTTCTAATTGTTGCAATAAACCTGAGGGTTTCTGATGTTCAGCTTTGACTTGTGAATAAGTTAAACACTTTGCAACATATGCTGCTATATCCTTTTTCATTCCTATCCACCAGAAATTCTTCCTTAAGTCCTGATATATCTTATCACTTCCAGGATGCATCGTATACTTAGACTTATGGGCTTCTTCTAATATACGGTGACGAAGGTTTCCTAATTTAGGTATCCACATTCTTTTCTTAAGGAATCTCCAAATTCCATCTGTTCCTTGTTCTAATTCCTTAATCATTCCTTTTAACTTTTTAGTATCATCCATGATTACTGATTCTTGTGCTTTTCTAATCTGATCATTTAAATCTACTTGCAGATTTAACTTAAGAGAACGACTCTTTTTGGCTTTTCGTGATATTTTCGACTTAAAGCATCAGCTACTATGTTTGCCTTTCCTGCATGATACTGAATATCATAATCAAAATCACTAATATCTCCATCCGGCGTCTTTGTCTCATATTCATTTCCTTTTGCCCAAAAAATACCTTAAACTCTTATGGTCGGTGAAAATGGTAAACTTACTACCGTAAAGGTAATGTCTCCAAATTTTAAGGGTAAAAATTATAGCTCCTAATTCTAAATCATGGGTTGAATAATTTTCTTCATGATTCTTAAGTTGTCTAGAGGCGTAAGCTATAACCTTTTGACGTTGCATTAATACACATCCATAACCTAACTTAGAAGCGTCACAATAGATTACAAAATCTTCAGTTCCTTCTGGTAACGCTAGTATGGGTGCATGGGTTAGTCTTTGTTTAAGAATTCTAAAGGCTTCTTCTTGTTTTGGTCCCCATTCAAACTTAATGGATTTACAGGTTAACTTAGTTAAGAGAATAACTATTCTAGAAAAATCTCGAATAAACCTTCTATAATAACCGGCCAATCCTAAGAAACTTCTAACCTCAGTTGGTGACTCAGGGGTTTTCCACTTGGTAATCGCCTCGATCTTGGTGGGATCTACATGAATTCCTTCATGATTAACTAAATGTCCAAGAAATTGTACCTGTTCTAACCAAAACTCACGCTTTGAAAACTTAGCATAAAGCTTTTCTTTTCTCAATAAACTTAGAAGTGCGTGCAGATGGGCTGCATGTTCCTCTTTGCTTTTAGAATAAATAAGAATATAATCTATAAAGACAATTATGAATTTATCCAAATATGTCTTACATATTCGGTTCATCATGTCCATGAATGCAGCTGGGGCATTGCTTAAACCAAATGGCATGACAGTAAATTCATAATGGCCATACCTTGTTCTGAAAGCGGTCTTAGGAATGTCCTCTTCCTGTACCTTTAATTGATGATATCCTGACCTTAAATCGATTTTAGAGAAAAATCGTGCTCCTTGCAACTGATCGAACAAATCATCGATTCTTGGTAATGGATACCGATTCTTAATCGTGACTTTATTCAATTCACGGTAGTCAATGCACATACGCATTGATCCGTCCTTCTTTTTAACGAATAAAATCGGTGCTCCCCATGGGGATGAGCTTGGCTGTATGAATCCTTTCTCCAACAATTCGTCTAACTGTTGCTTTAGTTCCTGCATTTCTGCGGGTGCCAAACGGTAAGGTGCTTTGGCAATTGGTGCGGTTCCTGGTATTAAATGGATTCTGAATTCAACTTCTCTATCTGGAGGTTGTCCTGGTAGCTCTTCTGGAAATACATCTGAAAACTGGGATACTACTAGAATATCCTTTAATTCTTTTCCTTTAGTGTTAGTGATTATAGAAATCAAATACACTAATGATTCTTTTCTTATATAACTTGCTGTTTTCATCACAGAGATGAATTTTGTGGATTTAGAGAACTTATTTTCTTTAATTGTGATCTTTTCACCCCTTGGTGAATTTACTTGAATTGACTTTTGATCACATAAAATACTGGCTTTATTGGCTATTAACCAATCCATTCCTAATACAACATCAAATCCTGCTAGATTCATTGGGTAAAGATTTGCAATAAATTTTTGATTTAGAATTTCTATTCTTGCTCCCTGCAAGATTTCAGAAATCTTAATGGTTTCTCCATTTGCTGTCTCTACTAGACATTCTTGTGGGAGTTTAGTTAATAATTGATTAAGAAGTTTGCAAAATGAAGTATTAATAAAACTTTGGTTCGCACCAGAGTCAAATAATACTTTAGCAAAAACATCATTAACTAAAAACGTACCAGTGATCACATCCGGGATCATCTTTGCTTCTTCTGCAGTCAGAACAAATGCTCTAGCATTTTTAGTATTCTTGGCATTTGTAGCTGGAGCTAACTTTTTACAGTTAGGCTTGATATGACCTTGTGCTCCGCAGTTGTAGCATATCCTATTGTTAGGCTTTTTCCTGCAGTCTTCCTCCTTGTGTCCAGATATTTTGCAAAAGTTACAGTATATGGAGCATCTTCCTGAATGCTTCCTTTTGCAATACTTACAGTAAGGTGCAGAGGTAGAACCTACATTTCTCCCACGGTTAGAATTTCCAGAACAGAATTCTTGAGTAAGTTTCTGGGTTAGGTTCCTCCTTTGATCCTCTTCTTGTGTACGGACTAATTCATCTGTCAAGGTGTTGGCTAGTTCTACTGCTTCTTCTATGGTTTGAGGTCTAGCTGCTTTGACTACATGTCTAATCTCCCCAATTAATCCCCAGATATAACGGGAGATTAATACTGGTTCAGGTGAAGCAAGGGTTGGTACTATTCTGGCATATTCAAAGAATAATGTAGTATAACCCTTACTATCTACTCCAATCATCCTAAGGTTTAGGAATTTGTTTGCTATCTGTTCCTTTTCATTAGGAGGACATAATTTCCTTTCTACCATGTTTTTAAACTCCTCCCATTCCATATTATAAGTATTATCATTTCCTCTAGACTGGAGGATAGTGTTCCACCATTCTAGTGCTGAATTCTTAAACAGATTTGAAGCAAACATTATCTTATCCTCTTCAGCATATTTACTTATTCTTAAGACTGCCTCAGTCTTTTCTATCTGGCGTAGAGATGCAACGACCCCTTCATTACCCGAGAATTCCATTGGTTTACAAGACCATAATTCTTTATAAGAACAACCGTAAGACACGGTTCTCCTTCTTTTGGGAATGGACATTTGAAGTACGGGTCCATTGTTCACGCTATTTTCAGGTTCAGAGGGTCGCTTACTATCATGTTTACTTTTATTTTCGGCTTCCCTAACTGTTTTGATAATATATGGCATCGCATCTATTACCCTTGTGCCACTATATGTTGCATGGTATTATTATCCACTTGGTTTCCATTATTGTTGTTGTTGTTGTTCGGGTTCTCATTATCCAAGTCAATGTTACTCTGGTTATCGTTATTCTGGTTTTCCTGGTTTACCTCGTCGTCCATCTGAATTTTAAACATTTACCAATTATTAATATCACAAAATAATTAATAATTTGAGTAACAACCACACAACACACATATTAACCAAAAGCGTCGAGCATTGCGACTGTACTCTTTTCTATTATAGTATGCCTCAAATACACACTAATGCTGAAATTTAAATTACAATACTAGTATGCCTCACTAACCACAAAGTGGTCTATACTGCAATATATTATTATTATTATTATTATTATTATTATTACTACTACTACTACTACTCCACCATCACTTTACTGGTCTGGGTTCATCCAGTAATCCATATTGCGCTCGTCATACTTCCAGACGAGTCGCTCTCCTACCTGCCTCATCCTCTCACTACTCTCCAAAATCTCTTCTCTGAAAGTTCGGAGCTCGTGCACATTATCTGCACTCATTGGGGGTGCAGGTGCTGGTACTGGGTCCGGGTACTGGGGCATGGGATTCTCCTGAGGGTAAGGATTCTCTAAGATCTCCCTAATGTATTCATCGTTGTCATAGTAGGGATCTAGAGGGTCCAGACCTAGATAGGCTGCTAGACTCGGCATGGGTTCGTCATTTAGGTGGTAGCGTGGCACATAATCCCTATGATCATCGAACCATGGATCATAATCCGGGTCTAAGGGATTAGGGGTTGGTATCCTAGGTATCACCTCAGGGTTGAAATCATGCATTTCTACTTGATTTTTGGGGTTATCTTCTATCTCCATCGGCTGAGTAGGGAACAAAGGTAAGGGTTGTGGGGCTACTAGTTGTTCCAGGTTTGGGTCAGCAGCAGTTGTTGCTAGGATATGGAAATTAGCTAGGCTTCTATTAAGCATATCCTGTGTATGGGCATCTGACTCTCGCTTAGCGGCTGCTAGGACTCTTTGCTGTTGCAACTTTCGCATTCTTTTCCTACGCTCAAATGCTCCCTTACTGAACCATTCTCTCTTTTTCTGAGGGAATGGCTCTTCAGACTGAGCCTTAAAGACAAACATCCCTTCTTCATTGTCAGCAGCATACCCAGAGAGGGCAGGCTGTGAAGAAGTACCTTCACTCCTACGTGACTCGGACAACTGACGATACACGTCTGAGGGTCCTTCATCACTCATACTAAAAACTAACAAATAGTCAAATAACACACAACAATAAAATACAGATATTCACGTATTTCCATAATAAATTTCCTAACAATTTAAATAATATATTGGTGTCAGCAGAACACTTATGTGGCTGAATCAGTGGCTTAGCTCTGATACCACCTTCTGTCGCAACCCCCGCCCCCTATCTGTCCCGGAAACGGGCGGCCGCGAGACCAGTTGTGGTGGTATCATTTTGTTTATCATTATTATTATTTTGGCAGCGGAAATTTCATCAGGATCGTAGTTAGGAAATGTTTATCAGAGTAAAACCACCATATTTTATATTAATAAACACATGGGTAAAACCCAAGTTTCTTGTTACAACATGTTTATAGGGATATACCCTATTTTTTGAATTTAAAACATCATCTTTTAGGTAACTTTTATAGCCACATTTTTCCAAGCCGTCAGTGCTCTCCAGCTGGCTTTCTTCTAATTGGCTTTTACATTTTGTTACCTGAAACACGTTTTAAAAACATTTGTCAGTGGGAAATACTGGTGAGTGAATCCTAGTTTAATCATGAAGAATTTTATCCTTTAACAGTATTTAGAGCAATCACATTGTTTATTTCTACACAATTACTCATTCAGTATTGTCAATCCTGACTGGTGGGTCATATTACACATTGGCTAACTCGTTGTCCAATGGTAATGTGTTCCACATTTTGTATACAAAACCCCAACATACCGACAGTAATTGAAGAACTACAAAGACTCAATCACTGCTTAATCACATTGTAAACATTTAAGGTTTTGTAAAACAATTTACAAAAAGGAGATTACTCGCAAAAAGGTTTACACAAAAAGAAGGATTACTCATATTGCAGTCTTAGGTTTTCTGTAAGGGTTTCCTGGTGATAATATATAATTTACACAAATGTACATATGTTAGTAAAATAACCCATTATTTACATTAGTAATACCCTCCCCGAGACGGCATTCCAACGACTACGTCGGGCAGAACCTCGACAGCCGTTACGGAACCCTGGATCAATCGGGCAGCATATCTAATACATAATCGGGGTTATAATACTTACATCGGGGCAAAACTTCGTTAATTAGGGGGATATTATAACCTAGTATAGTGCCTACTATATAGTAATTCGAGAGGGAAAGTAAGAATTGAGCGAGTTTCGACAGAAGGCCCGATGCCTTCTTATATAGGGCTGTAATCTGAGTCTCTCGCGGCCCGCGTAAGAGTAAGTTTAGGCTTACGCGGCCCGCGTCGTAGGGGGTGTAGGCCGAAGCTGATCCGGGTCACGATATAGGTTCAACACGTGTTGCCACGTGTCAACACCGGGTGAGGCCTCGTTGTTACTCGCTCGCGGCCCGCGTAGGCAGTAGCCAAAGCCTACGCGCCTCGCGACAACCTTATTTTTCTTGTTTTTATTTTAGTTTTAATGCTAGATCGTATTTTGGGCTCGGTTTTCACATACGGGGTGTATTTTAAGACATATGGGAATATTTTAATAGATTTTAGGGTGTCAAAATATTCAGGAGGGTTGTTATATTGTGCTAGTGGTAAGAACCTTATACACTCTAGTTTACTTCCATTTTAAGTGGTTAAAAGAAGAATCATACTTATAATCTTGTAGAACACTAAGATACATAAGAAGTAAACTTGAACATAAGCATGATTAATGAAGAAACTAAGTTGTTTATGTGTTGATTTGCTTGATAATTGTTGTTTGTTCATGTATATGATGTAGATCATCATATGATCTTGCTAGATCATGATTAAAAACATAATCTAACAAGATGAGAAAGTAGAAATGTTGAAGGATGATAGATCATCCACACAAAGATCATGAACTTGAAAGAATACATTGATTTCTTGTAAAATAATGATCAAAGTAAGTTGTTAACCATGTAGATCTAAAGATTTCAGGGGTGATTTCTAAATAAACCAAGTTAAAAATATAAGTTTAATCAAATCTTGGTTCTTACATAAACAAACTTTATTTTTGGTGGTTAAACAATTGTAGAAACACTTGTGAAACAAGAAGAATTCATAAGAAAATATTTTTAGAAAACATGATCATAAGTTGTAAAGATCAATCTTCTTTAAAAATGAAGTTTCTAAATAATCAATCACACTTTAAAGGGTAACAAGGCTTACTAAGAATACTAGTAAGTTACTACAAATTTTTACAAATATTCAAGTTCATGAAGTAGTAGATTATGCATGATTTTGGCAAAATTGGTAAGTAAATGTTGTTTATTGTTGATTGTGGATTGATTGTGATGATTTTTACAAAAGAAAATGATATGCTTGAAAACATGGAAACCTCCATTTTTAGGGGAAACTATGGCAAAATTTTCTAAAAATTTAAACACTTTGAAAAATATTTCTAAACAAGTATTTACAAGTGTATTTTAAACCATAAATTATTACAAAAACATTGCCATAATTTTTGGTTACAAAAATATAAATATTGGAGGTTGGTTTTTATAAATAAAAGTGACTAAGTAGGTATTTATGAAATATATATTTAGAAGACACCATGTGTGTGATTATTTGTATATTTTGTGTATTAGTTATATTATTTTAGGACATGAAATAATATAACACATCAAAATACCAAGAATTACAATCCAAAATATTACCAAAATTCCAAGGAATAAATATACAAGTGGTACACAAAATAAAGGTGAAAACCGAACTATGGAATAAGACTTACAAAATATTCCGGAAATTGATTCACAAAGTATATTTTGGTAAATAATACTTTGGACACCAAAGTAAACAAAAATATGGTTTTTACAATGACTACAAGAATATATCATATTTTTGACAAGGGAAAAATATAATATTTTTGGCATGTATGAATATATATTTTTCTTGAGATTTTTAGAAGATATATTATTTTTAAGAAATATATATTTTCTTACACAAACACGGAATACAATATCTTTGAGGTGAAAGATATTTTCTCGAATAAATATGAAATATATCATTTATGGAGAAAAATGAGTTTATATATATATTTTCAAAGTTAGACATGAAAATATATTATTTTGGAAACTTATGAGAAAATACAAATATTTTTGCCAAAAGAAAAAATATAAACAATTTTTCTAAATAATATTTATTACAATATATATATTTTGGAAATATATATTGGTAGACTTTTATTAAAGATAATATTCCGGAAAAATTAATACGAAATTAAGTATAAGAATACTTAATGAATACAATAAAAATTACGTATTCTCATACGTATAAATACACCCCGAAATACGACCCTAATACATGGCAAAAATATACAAGTGAAAGACACCCCCATCCTTGGGAAGGAAATGCAAGTATAAATACTTGGGAAATATTAAGTTAAAATAATTGTTTTAACAATTATTCCAAAATTTAATAAATATAGTTTTAGTTAAAATATTAATTATTTTAACAAATAATTATATAACTTGGAATAATATCAAAGATACAACGAAACGTAACTCAAAGACAATAATACTAAGTCAAGGCACGACCCGCCCGTCTAATAGATCATCGTACGTTGTAGGTAGTCGTGTTTACCGAAGGAGCTTGAGTTACGTTGGTTGAAGACGCAAGACTATGAGTTCATGTCCCCCTTTTCTTTAAACTGTTTTGTTTTATAACTTCGGGGGTGAAGTACATGTTACAAAATGATTACATACAATTACAATTGGTATGGTTAGCTATGGAAAGTACAGTAGATCATGTGAATGGGTAGGCGCATTCCTAAGACCATTAATCCTCGTGTTAGGACTGAGGGGCATGAGTGATAGATCTATTTGGGTGTAGCGAGCCCACACCCATGTGGACCGGGGTTTGGCCCATGAGGTGACTATGTCTTACAGCCGGAGGCCCGGTACAAAATCTGCTAGGTTTGAGCCTTCCTACGCCATTGCACGCATGTTAATGGCCTTGCAAACCATTAATCGATCTGTTTCCTTGTTTTGCTTTCATACCGGGATTTACAAAACATATATACATACATTGATTATAAGGTTTTATTCATACACACAAACAAACACATGAACTCGCTCAACTTTTGTTGATGTTTTCAAAATACATGTATTTCAGGGAATTAAAAGTGGATCTGGCGGGCGTTGGATGTTTCAAGTTGCGTTAAGAATAAAGGATGTCATCCGTTGTTTTAGGGTTTGGTTAGTGTGTCTTATTCCTGGACGAGGCACATCTACCAAAGCCTGATTTTATTTAAAGTCTTTTGATGAGTCCTTAGGGAACTCTAAACAATTCACATGGTTTGTAGAACTTAAATTTGAAGTCTATGTTTCAAACAATGATGTCGTGATGTTTTTAAACTTAATTAATGGATGACCATCTATGGTTTTTATCATATAGTTGTTGTTATGATTGAATGCAATGATATTAACAAAGTCACACATAATCACGCTTCCGCAAAAGTCAGGGTGTGATAGCTTGGTATCAGAGCTTCGATTGTAGCGAACTAGGATTCTTTCTCGAGTCTAGACTACAATCATTTGGACTCTCACGAAAATGTTTTCACAACATGTTTTCATTGCATACACGAAACGCCCAGATCCAGGAAAACAAATATTTTTACAAACAAAAAGACACGAAACACATTTCAAGGTTTAAGTTTATGGTTTCGTCTGAGAGACTGGGTGGTTCAGTCTGAGAGACTGGATGGTTCAGTCTGGGAGACTAGGTGGTTCAGTCTGAGAGACTGGGTGGTACAGTCTAAGAGGCTGGGTGGTACAGTCTAAGAGACTGAGAGGTTTAGTCTGAGAGACTAGGTGGTTTAGTCTGGGAAGACTAGGTAGTTCAGTCTGGGAGACTGGTTGGTTTAGTCTGGGAGACTAGGAAGGATACATGATTACATGATTACCTTGTCATTGATTACATGCTTAATAGTTGATATATGTGCATATGTTGTGATTGTTTGTTACAGACACTATGTCATCATCCAAGAGTGGATTGTCCGATACTGATGACCCCATGGCTATTGTTTCTGACGATGAGATCGTCCCTGTGCCAGAGATCTTTACTTCCGATACCGAGAGTGACCCAGAGATGATGTCCGACGATGACGACGACTTTCAGCCCTTTGCGCTGCCCGACTTCGAAGACGATTTACCGATTGCTGATGGTATCCCGGATGAGGATCTGTTTATTATTCCCATTCCTGTGCATGATCATCTTATCATCGGTCATCCCGATGGTGAGCATGTCATGGCGCCAATCCTCGCTCCTGTTCCTTTAGTGGTCAATCTTCCTGAGGATTGGCCATTTGATGATCTTTTTGACGATGATTTTGATTTGTTTGTTGACGGTCCCTCTGATGATGCTCATGGCGATGGGGAGCTCGATGTAACAACTCTCATCAAAAGTCATAATTATTAAATTAATTTGACCAATAGGAAACCCTAATTGAGACACCCAAGTGATTCTGTGCAAACCCTAAAATTTCTAGAACAGTTGGAATCAGGATTAGGGGCCCTAAAATTCAGGGGGGATAAACCCTAGTTGATAATTATCTACAATTACGTGTTGTCCACTTCGAATTTTCAGAAGGTGTCAACTCATCAGAGCTAGTCCCACACGTGGCTACTCTATAACCGACTTTCAAAGACCATACGATGCGTAGAGGTGTATGGCCTACGATGCGCAGGCTTATTAAGGACCCATACGATGCGCAGGGGTTTAAGGTCTACGGTGCGTATGCTTATCATACGATGCGTAGGGTATGTTAGGCCTACGGTGCGTATGGCTTTCCAAATTTCACCTATAAATAGCAGACATTGGCATTCGAAATCTGAACATATTACGTCGAAAGAATTTACAATTATACACCGAGTTTACTGCTGTACACTTCAATTAACACACACAGGCCTCTAATTGAAGTTGCAATCAGGGTATTAGCACAATCGCTGCTACGATTCATTTTCCGACGATCAATATATCCAATGAATGTTTAAGTGCCGCCCACATTAGGGTTATACTTTGTCGTTCGTCGTTAATTCGATGGATGAGTTGAAGTATCGTACTTTGTCGTTTGTCGTTAATTCGATGGATGAGTTGAAGTACCGCACTTTGTCATTCATTGTGAGAATTTGATCTCGTGAGTTATCGTAAATGCTGGATTAATTACTAACCCCAAATTGTGTGCTTGTTATTGAAATTAGGATAAAAGGCTAATCAGTAGGCTAGGCTCTGCCCGTATAAATCTGCAATGTGAGTCATTCTCTCTTTTTATCAAATCTATTTACAAAATCATGTTTTCTCACAGTTTGTGAGTCATTCTCCTTTTCTCACAGTTTGTGAGTCATTTTCTTTATATCAAATTATTTTACAATACCTCAAATTATTTTCAAGGTTATAATTACAGGGACTAAGTCGTGGATATCTTGAATTACTGGTTAGTGGGGTATTGTGCACATTACTAATTGTCTTCCAGTTAGGTTCATTGACCTACAGGGATAATCGTCACTATTTAGGTTCATTGATCTAAATAGTGGTATGACCATCGTCACCATTGTGACTTGTCACCATTGTGACAGAAGGCCAGATAAAAATAAGATAGAAGCCATTGTAATCGCTCTTATGCTGTAATTGATAACTATGCATCATTATGCAAAATAGAATGATTCACTCAGTATTTCCCGCTGACAAAACCTTTTTCAAACATGTTTCAGGTGATCACATATGATCTAGGAAAAGTGCCATATAGCACTATAAAGCTCAAGGAAGTGGCTCAGTATAAAATAAAGAAACATGTTTTGTAAAAACAAAAGATTTCTTTGTGAAATCAAACTATTGTAAATTACCGGGTTTATCCCGCGTTGTGAAATAAAATAATCGGGAAATATTTACATTTTAAAAGATCCTGATGAAAACTTCCGCTGTAAAACTCAATTAAATAAATACCGCAGTATTTTCTATCCCGCGGCTCCTGAAACTGGTCAAACCGGGTCGGGGGCCGTGACAGAAAAAGGTGGTATCAGAGCCACTTATCGAGCCACTGATTTAAGCCAATTAAGTATTTAGAAAATACTTAATAATTTTTTTTTATTATTTATTTATTACTTGCTATTTTGTGATTATATGTTTCAATTATTTAACTAATTTTGAATAGTATGGGCAGATTCTTATATGTTAACAATATTGTAATATTTATTGCTCTATCATCTTAATCGAAAAAAAAAAACATTATAAATTTACTTAATTATATATGGAATTACCTAATTTATAAATATAGTATTACTAAACAAAAAAAAAAAAATTGTTTAGTTATTTATTATTAATAATTTTATTAGTAATAATAATATATTAATAATAGTAGTATTAAGATTATTTTTAAATACTAGGGTTATTATCAAAGACAGATATTGGATAACCTAGCCTTAATTAGGCATGGACTGATCATCTATGCTTAAACAAGGCAACACTAACCAATATCCACCATGATAATGACTAGTTAATATATATAAATTAAGTCATCATACTTATATAGATTTTTATATGTTAACTACTGTAATAGTAAATATAAATCTTTAAATATTCTGATTTAAAGTTTAGTATTTTTATTATCTACAGTCTAGAAAATTTATAAATAAATTACAAATAAAACCTAGTATGTTTTAATTTTTAGTTGTTTTGGTAGTATGAAATACTATTTAACAAGTTGTGCTATAAAATTTTAGTATGATTTAATAATTATGTGTATCTTGCATAAACAGCATGAGTGATCTGTCGGAAGCCCTTCAGAATTTAAATCTTTATTCAGTAAGAATCGAAGTTTCCAGAGATTTTAATAGGTATATTCCAGACATAGAAGAACCTATAGAATTTAACGCTTTACCTCTCGAGAAACTTAAGCCTAAGAAAATGGAAAGTGGGGAAAGCTCTAGGCAAATTGAAGAGTTACCATCTCAAGAAGAACTAGATTTTATAATGGCAACTGATGATACTATTGAGCCTGTTAATGAAAATAATTTTATGAACTTAGAACCAGCTATTCCAAACCCTTCAAACCACTGGAATATAGACGAATGGTTGGATAATGAAATACTGTTACAAAACCATCCCTATAGGCTTTTTCCTAAATACAATCCAGAACCTTTACCAAATTCACCAATAAGTAACGAGAATAGGATTGAACTTCATCATTTTGACAAAATGGATGCTGGGAATAGAATCCAAGAGATTTTGGGACAGATCTCCTGGAAATACGATGAGAAGAAACACCGTTACTAGAACATCATCTGACAAAGGATAGGGGATTATGAAACTGTGGTTGTGTAATAGTAACAGTAAAATCAGTATGTGTAAAATAAATAATAAAACGGGTGTATATAGAAACATGATATAAGGAAATTTTAGAAAGTTACAACTTTTGTTTGTATATTCGTTTACATGATTATGTGCAACTAAATTGTGATATTTGATTATTTCCTTTATACTAATTATTTATCTATAAATTAGATATCAGATAGAAAACGCTAATAATGAACCGGTTAATGAGGGTAATCAATCTAAACACCAACTAGGGGATCAATATGTGACTAGGCAAGATATAGAAAATATCATTGCTCAAGAGATAGCCAACACTATTCCAGGAATAGTTGCTCAAGGGATAGCCAATGCTATTCCAGCAATCATTGCTGCTATTAAAAATCCAATCGAACCGCAACAAGTTGTTCCTAGTAAACGCATTTCTGAAGATAATTTCAGTAATAGCGTAAATGGAGGCGGTAATCATGTTAATCATGATAATGAACCACGGCAAGCTTCGCTCCCTAAGAAAAGGAAAGTTGCAACGCCTGGTTGCACTTATAAAGAATTCCTTGCTTGTAAACCCACTGAGTTTGCAGGCAATGAAGGAGCGACTGCGGCACTGCGTTGGTTAGAGAAAACCGAGGCAGTAATTGCCATAAGTAAATGTGCTCAGGATGATCAGGTCATGTACGCGTCAAACCTTTTCAAAGAAGTAGCGCTAGAATGGTGGAATACGGTGTTACAAGCAAAAGGAAGAAGGATGGCATATGCTATGAACTGGGAAGAATTTAAGAGTCTTGTAGAAAGAAAATTCTGTCCTGAATATGAAAAAGATCAAATGGCAAATAAGTTTCTAACCCATCGGATGGTAGATGTAGATTGTCGAGGGTATACTACGACATTCTTTGAATATGCTCGAATGGTACCAACCCTGGCTTCGCCAGAACCGGTACTTATTTCTCGTTATATTTGGGGATTGATTTCCGAAATTCGTAATATTGTCAAAGCTGCGAAACCTCGCACAATTGATGATGCAGTAGAATTAGCCAATACTATGACTGACGAGCTAGTACGGACAAGAGAAGAAAATAGAAGGAAGGAAGTAGCCCAAAAGATTACCCAAGAATTCAGTTCGGGTAACCATAACAATTTCAAGAAAGGAAGGAATGGGCAATCTTCTACTAGTCCATTTTGCAATTTTTGCAAAAGGAAGCATTTTGGAAGATGCAAAGGATATTGCAATTTTTGCAAAATTCCGGGGCATCAAGAAGAAGACTGCAGGAGAAAGAAATCTTCAGTCTGTTACAACTGTGGAAAAGCTGGACATCTTAGGCCAAATTGTCCAAAACTGAATAAACCATTTGACAATCAAGCCAAACCGTCAGAAGGAGCAAAAAGGAATGCGAGAGCCTTTCAGCTGACTACTCATGAAGCCGAGATGATTCCAGATGTGATAGCCGGTATGTTCTTAGCTTACAACATTTTCCTAAAAGTATTATTTGACTCTGGTGCAAACCAAAGTTTTATAAATACTTTATTCTGCCAAACTTTTAACTTACCGTTAACAAGCATTAGATAAATTTCTATATTAGAAACAGCAGATGGGAATTCAGTTAAAATAAATAAGGTTATGCAGAACATAGAAATAAGTTATAAGTTTTTTTTTGCAATCCTATTATCTATGAAATTAGTTGAATTCGATCATTATCTGTGATTATAATTTCTTAGAAATTCAAACAACCATCGGAGAAGTAATTATGATTACAGGAGATAAACCATGTAAGCCTATGAAGTTCATATCAGTAATGGAAATTGCTAATTATGAACGAAAGCAAGGAATAGTATATATGATTTCAGTAATCATTAATACTAAAGATACAGAAATTAAGGAAATTTCTGTAATTTCAGAATACCAGATGTATTTCCAGAAAATTTACCTGGATTACCATCAGATATGAAGATAGAATTTAAGATTCATCTAAATTCCAGGAATTTTACCGATAAACTAAGGAACCTTATCGGTTAGCACAATATTGGTTGTTAAGAAAAAGTATGGTTTGATAAGAATGTGTATTGATTATAGGAAATTGAATAAGGTTATAATTAAGAAATCAATACTCATTACTTAGAATTAATGATCTATTCGATCAAATCCAGGGAAATCAATATTTTTCTAAGATCGACATACGTTATGGATAGTATCAGAGGAAGATGTACCTAAGACTGTTTTCAGAACTAGGAATGGTCATTTACAGTCATACCCTTCGGATTAAAGAAGGCAACTGCAGCATTTATGGACATGATAAATAGGGTCTGTAAATTCTATTTTGGATAAATTGGTAATTGTCTTTATAGATAATATACTTATTTATTACAAAAGTAGGAAAGAACATTGACAGCACTGGCATGTACTCTTAACTTTGTTAAGAAAAGAAAAGCTTTACGCCAAATTTTCGAAAAATGAATTTTGGCTGCTAAAAGTGCAATTTTAGGTCATATGATGAATCATGAAGGTATTCACTTAGATCTTGCTAAGATAGCAGTAATTACCAAATGGAAGATTCTGCAATCCTCAATGGAAATTAGGAATTTTGTAGGTTTAAGTATTATAGACAGTTTATTAAGGAATTTTCAAAATAGCTATACCATTAACTAAGTTAACCTGTAAAACGATTAAGTTTGATTAGAGAAGAAGAAGTTTTTAGAATATTAAAACATAAATCCTAGCCTTACCAGAAGGAATTGAAGATTTTGAAGTATAAGGTAATGCTTCAAAGCTATGATTTGGATATATGTTAATGCAACGCAAAAAGGTAATTGCATATGCCTTAAGGCAATTGGAAAAGTATGAAGAAAATTTTATCACGCATAATTTAGAAATTTAGAGCCATAATTTTTGCCTTAAGATTTGGAGATATTATCTGTATGGAAGTAAGGATACTATCTATACAGATTATAAGAATTTAAGATTTATATTTTTAGGCAAAAAGAATTTGAGGCAAAGGAGATGAATGAAAATCCTAAGTGACTACGACTGTGATATTCAGTATCACGAGGGAAAAGCTAAAAAACGGCAAGAGATAATCATAAGAATTATGCCGGTAATAGATGAAAGTCGTTGGAGTTCGAGTTGGAGACAAAATACTATTAAAAGTATCTCCTTGGAAAGGAGTTGTTAGATTTGGTAAGAAAGGAGAGCTAAGACCAACTTATGTAAGATCATTTCCAGTAATTCAACGTATTGGAACAATTACTTATAATTTACAACTACCAGGAAGGTTAGTTGGAATACATGATATATTTTATATATCCAATCTCAAGAAATGTCTATCAGACGAATCCTTGGTAGTACCTTTCCAAGATATAAAGTAATAAATAATGTTAAGTAAAGTAGGATTCAAGGACAGGATCCTAATATACTTGGAAACTGGAATCCAAAAGGAGGAGAGAGTATTCTCAATTATTCCAGTAAATCTCGAGGATGAGATTTTTATTAAGTTGGGGAGAATGTAACAACTCTCATCAAAAGTCATAATTATTAAATTAATTTGACCAATAGGAAACCCTAATTGAGACACCCAAGTGATTCTGTGCAAACCCTAAAATTTCTAGAACAGTTGGAATCAGGATTAGGGGCCCTAAAATTCAGGGGGGATAAACCCTAGTTGATAATTATCTACAATTACGTGTTGTCCACTTCGAATTTTCAGAAGGTGTCAACTCATCAGAGCTAGTCCCACACGTGGCTACTCTATAACCGACTTTCAAAGACCATACGATGCGTAGAGGTGTATGGCCTACGATGCGCATGCTTATTAAGGACCCATACGATGCGCAGGGGTTTAAGGTCTACGGTGCGTATGCTTATCATACGATGCGTAGGGTATGTTAGGCCTACGGTGCGTATGGCTTTCCAAATTTCACCTATAAATAGCAGACATTGGCATTCGAAATCTGAACATATTACGTCGAAAGAATTTACAATTATACACCGAGTTTACTGCTGTACACTTCAATTAACACACACAGGCCTCTAATTGAAGTTGCAATCAGGGTATTAGCACAATCGCTGCTACGATTCATTTTCCGACGATCAATATATCCAATGAATGTTTAAGTGCCGCCCACATTAGGGTTATACTTTGTCGTTCGTCGTTAATTCGATGGATGAGTTGAAGTATCGTACTTTGTCGTTTGTCGTTAATTCGATGGATGAGTTGAAGTACCGCACTTTGTCATTCATTGTGAGAATTTGATCTCGTGAGTTATCGTAAATGCTGGATTAATTACTAACCCCAAATTGTGTGCTTGTTATTGAAATTAGGATAAAAGGCTAATCAGTAGGCTAGGCTCTGCCCGTATAAATCTGCAATGTGAGTCATTCTCTCTTTTTATCAAATCTATTTACAAAATCATGTTTTCTCACAGTTTGTAAGTCATTCTCCTTTTCTCACAGTTTGTGAGTCATTTTCTTTATATCAAATTATTTTACAATACCTCAAATTATTTTCAAGGTTATAATTACAGGGACTAAGTCGTGGATATCTTGAATTACTGGTTAGTGGGGTATTGTGCACATTACTAATTGTCTTCCAGTTAGGTTCATTGACCTACAGGGATAATCGTCACTATTTAGGTTCATTGATCTAAATAGTGGTATGACCATCGTCACCATTGTGACTTGTCACCATTGTGACAGAAGGCCAGATAAAAATAAGATAGAAGCCATTGTAATCGCTCTTATGTTGTAATTGATAACTATGCATCATTATGCAAAATAGAATGATTCACTCAGTATTTCCCGCTGACAAAACCTTTTTCAAACATGTTTCAGGTGATCACATATGATCTAGGAAAAGTGCCATATAGCACTATAAAGCTCAAGGAAGTGGCTCAGTATAAAATAAAGAAACATATTTTGTAAAAACAAAAGATTTCTTTGTGAAATCAAACTATTGTAAATTACCGGGTTTATCCCGCGTTGTGAAATAAAATAATCGGGAAATATTTACATTTTAAAAGATCCTGATGAAAACTTCCGCTGTAAAACTCAATTAAATAAATACCGCAGTATTTTCTGTCCCGCGGCTCCTGAAACGGGTCAAACCGGGTCGGGGGCCGTGACACTCGATGAGGACATTATTGATGTTCCACTTCTGGGGATTCCTGTTATCGAGATTTCTTCTGATTCCAGCTTACACTGTCTCAGATTCCTTTGCATCTGTGACATCTTCCGCCCTACAGGCAGTTGGTTTGCGACGATACGCCACTGATACTGACGATGATACAGCCATGTCAGCTGCACCGATTCCTCCACATGACATTGAGCCTGGACTTGAGCTTGACTTTATTCCTATTGATCAGCCTGTTGATGCACCCGCTGATCCTGAGCCGATACCTGCTCCTGAGCATTTGCCTGATCATAACCCTGTTCCATTTGGCATGCCTGATATTGCACCCCTCGTACCCGATCCAGTTCCTACACCCGCTGACCCTCCTATTATTGAGCCAGTCACTCCTCCACTTGCACCTGCACCCGTTGATGTTGATCCTTTTCACTCGGTAGAGTCAGATGTGCACAGTGTCGACCTGCCTATTGTTTTCTTGCAGGATATACCTGCACCCCGTCCAGGGGAGGGCACTTCTAGTCAGCAGCCTAGCCATGACCCTCATGTATCAGCAGCTTTCCCTCACATGCCACAGTCTGCGCCTTCTGCTCATTTTACTTCTTCACCACTTAACGAGCCACTTAGATGGTTCCCACCTTACACCATGCCCATTTCTGATCCCTACCAACCCTCACACTTTACTGGTTATACACGGGATGAGTTACTTCTATCATTGCAGCTTCAGTATGAGATTGATGTGTGCAAAATGCAACATATAAATTACATCAATTGTGGCATAAAACTAACCCTTTTTTTAGTACTAATGTAGGAAAAAGTGTGCTTTTGTCTTCCTTTTGTATTTTTAGGATTAAATGAGCTCAAATTAACAAAAGAAGCAAAAAGACAGCAAAATCTAACATAAATACAAGAAAAGGAACAAACATGACATGCCCGACCCCACGACAGCATCTTCCCAAGCAAAATAAGAAGACAGAAGACTGAACACGCCCCGTGCTTAGCCAGCACGGGGGCGTGCCCAAGTGTCAGCAGAAAAGACAAAGTGGTAGAAGCTTCCATTGCCCACCACGGGGCCATGCTCAGCGGGCACGGGGCCGTGGTCAACTATAAGATTCGCAGAATCCAGGCAAATCTTCATAGTACAGATATGCTTCTGCACACGGGGTCGTGCTCAGCGGACACGGGGGCGTGGTCAACTAATATAGACAAGCTGCATTAAATGAAGAAAGAGAAGGATGTGGACACGGGGCCGTGCCCGAGCTTCTGTTAAGCCTATAAATAGGAGTGCTTGGCTCAATCTCAAACCATCCCTTGGCACACCACCTCTCTCACACTTCACCCACCACCCACCACCACCATAACACCATCATCCACCACCATCATCCATTGTCCATCGTAGAGTGTGTGATCGGGATCCAAGATTGATCGTAAGAGTTCTTGACAATCAAGGCCATGTTTGCCTAAGTCTCTTACATCACTTGGTGAAGACAAAGTGTTTAGTGTAATACTTTTTATTTTTAATCTTTTCGCACTTTTTAATTGGTTTTGTATTAATGACTTTAATAACTAGTTTCTTATGTTGAAGGTGATTCTTCCTTATCGTTTGTCCGTGGTGTCTTGGCATTATTTTACTGTCTATATAAAATAAAAGATTTTCACCATTCATATCTCCACGGTCTATATGGAGGTATGTTGGCTACCTGGTCGGGGGTTAAGGGAACGGTTTGGTAAGAGTCTTGCCGTTGTTCAGCGTTTAGAGATCCTGCAAGGGACCTGGGTCAAATTTAGTAGGACCTGCTTCAATACTTAACGGTATTGGATGGCGGGGGTCCAAACTCTTTGATCCCCTCATAAGTTAAACTACTATTAATACTATAACCCGGCTACTTAGGACTGTATCCTTGCTGACTCAGACTACTTAGCCGAGGGTAACGTCACCTTCAAAAGAGGGGCCTACCATAATTTGCATTAATAACTTAATTAATTATCTTTCAATAATCCGACCCTTTAGGATTGTATCCTTGCTGACTCAAACTACTGGGTTGAGGGTAACGTCACCTTCAAAAGAGGGGCCTACTACAATAACTAAGATAATCTCTTAAATAAGTGCAAAAGTGCGGAAATAATCAAAGGTTACACTATACACGAGTCGGAACCAAGTGATTCATCTTGTCTATCTGTTTTTATTTTTATTTTTATTTTCAGCATTTTAGTTGGTTTTTATTTTTCTAGTTTAAAACCTTTTTCCAACTTTTTGATTTGATTAGACGTTGAGGATAAACCGGTACTAAAAGCTCTTGTGTCCTTGGACGACCTCGGTATCTTACCAACACTATACTACGCTCACGATGGGTGCACTTGCCCATATGTGTGTTTAGTGTTAGTAAATATTCTGTTTTATAAATTTAAAACTTGGCTAAAAAAGTGTAAAAGGGCTTAAAATATACTTAAACCTACATATACACCTAACACGCATCAAGTTTTTGGCGCCGTTGCCGGGGACACAAGGATTTTAAGAAAGTTAGGAATCAACGGCCTAATCGTTTTTTTTATTTTTCATTTTTTTTAGGATTTTTTCTTAGTTTTTCAGCTTCTACAGAACTCAGCACGGGCCGTGCCCGCTGAACACGCCCCGTGCCCAATCATTGGAACTGGCAATCCTGTTTTAAGTCAGACAGTAGGCTGAACACGGGGCCGTGCCCACTCAACACGCCCCCGTGCCCAAGATTCAGTTACTGAAAACAGAATCGTAAGATCCCGACGGTTGGTAATTTCTGATACAAACATGAGTGATACTGATACTTTTTACTTTCAGCACTCTTATGGTACGTGGTGTCAATTATGTGGTGGTACCCATGAGGAATTAGAATGTTATTTTCTAAATTATATGCCCCACTATTTAGACCCATCGTCTCCTTGTATCCTTAAGAGGGGGGAAAGTAAAAATAATCCCTATCTCTCCCTTGAATGCTCCCAACCAGATTTTCTAGGAGAAATGCTTCTCGATGAATTATTTCAATTAGAAGATCTAATTCTTAATTGGTTAAAAGAACTTAGGAAAGATTTCAATGATCTATCCCAAGACGCTAACCAAGAAGAAGTGATGGGCTCGTATTCAAACAACTTCGTTGTTTCCGACGATACTTCTAACTCTAGTGAGGACTTGAGCGATAGTCGTCCCTGTGTCGATTGTGCCGTGAAGGACTCCCCATCGACTTCGTTCGATGCATACATAGACCTGAGTGATTCGACATACACCTTCTTTAACGAGAGCCCGGAAAAGGGTTGGACTTGTCCACCTACATATAGCATAGGAATCACCCTCACCGACAACCTCTTGCGTTCTCGTCTTAATCTAGACCAATTAAGGTATCTTAGGCACTTTGAGGTTGTTCCATCCAGTAAGGAACCGCCCGATCCGGAAAAGTTCCTTAAAAATAGACAAACTTCATAAACAGCCCTCCGACACGGGGCCGTGCCCAGGTCAACACGCCCCCGTGTCCACCAAAAGATTCCTTTCTGACTTCTGTCAGAATACGGACAAAACGTGTCAGGATCTTGCCTGCACACGGGGCCGTGTCCAGCCGACATGGGGCCGTGTCCAGCATGCTGTCGTTTTCTATAAATGCAGCCAAGAATCCTGCACATTTGGACCATCCAGGGACAGAGATTTGAAAGGATTTTCAACTTACCATCCTAGGTATGTTCTAAAAGAAGGTTCTAACAAACATCTTGTCCTTTCCTCTTTTATCCATTACCTTCTTCTTCATCTTTCTTGCAACAACACCTCCATTAAAGCTTGATTTCAAGCTTTATTGTGATGTTTGTTGAATTTTTGTTCAAGGAATCTTGTTAAAAATAAGTTACACAACATTGTTTTAAGTTATTTCGGTTCAAAAATGCTTCATAAGTTGGGAAAATAACTTGAAACTCCAAGATTCCTTATTCTAAAAAAACTGCATAAAGTTGAACACGGGGCCGTGCTCATTGAGCACGGGGCCGTGTCCATGATACTGTTTAATTAAAACGAACTATTTTTGGTTTGTTTTCGTAGAATGTCTAGCCAAAACAGTGGAACCTCTTCTGCGCACTCCAGAAACAGTCGAAGGGAAAGGAGACCATCAATTGAAGCAACTCTCGTAAGATACGTGATGGCATTACATGAAGCTCTTGACGAGATGACTTTAGTAGAGGAGGTCCTAATAGACCGTATAAATTATCTTTCGGTGGGATTGGAAAACAGTTTTCAAGAAATAAACCTCTTGCACCAGAGGTTGAACATTCTTGTAACACCTCCCATGGAACCAATCCTCCCTCAAGAGGATTGGAACCTAGCACTTGGAATCCACAATCCTACCGGTTGGGACGACATTCCAGCGGAACCTCCTCTTGAAGATCTACAAGAAGTCCCGGTGGAAGTTGCACCTCCTCAAACCAATGCCAATGAGCCCGCTTTTCTTCTCCCTAGGGAGATAGAAGAGTGGCTCGCCGACGTGTGAGGAACCCATGACCGGAGAAAGAAGTTGCTCAAGCCACATTTAACCGAGGGATTTATCTTTTCGGAAATTTTGCTAATAAAATAAGTAGTAGGCTAGAACTTCTTGGTTTAGATTTCTTGTGTTTCTTTGACCTAACTATCTAGTATTTTAATTTTTAGGACTATTATGTAATTCTCTCTATGACTTAATGAATGATGGTTTTAGTTAATTTGGTGTTTGGATGGTGTTGAAATGAATAAAACACACTTGAGATGGCAAAGGATGCAAGGGAAACTTGAACCAGCACCCCATGCAGGAAAACAGGACCATCCGACAAAAATTCTTCGTTTACAGTAAGTTCGGCACGGGCCGTGTCCGCCCAACACGGCCCCATGCTGCACAGTCTGCAGAAATACCCAGTTCAGGTAAACTGGACACGGGCCGTGCTCACCTAGGGGTGTTCAAAAAAATCCGAATCCGAATCCGAAACCGAATCCGAAATATCCGAAAATCCGAATCCGAATTATCCGAAATTTCGGATATCCGAAAATTCGGATATCCGAATTTCGGATATCCGAAAATTCGGATTCGGATTCGGATAGCAATATTGGGAATTTTTCGGATATTTCGGATATCCGATATCCGAAATATTAAACACTTTTATTTTAATATATTTTAAATATATATAAGATATATTCTGGAAAACCCTAATTACAAACAACCCCTTTTCTTTTTCACCCACCCCACGCACGCCTTCATCCCTCCAATGCTCTCAATCTCCATCTCCTTCGTATATCGATGGCTATGGTTTGTTCTTCGACATAATCAACTCTTTTAGGCTCGTAATCCTCGTTCAATTTCCTGGTTTGGAACATCTGTTTCACCACTGGTTTGGTATCTAACAAGAACCTCAATATCTCATCTTCAATTCGATGACTAGGGTTTATACATGTGTTTCGGTTGTTTAGTTTAAGATTTGCTCTGTTGTTAACAAATATGAATTTTAGAGTTTTTTTTTTATCTCATCAATATCTCATCACTCATGGTGTAATATTTGATTAAATGGGTATTACAGTACCATTAATCCCATATGAAATTTGAAGTTTAATATTTTAATTCATCCAATAAAGCTATTTTTTGAGTTATTTTTTTGGAAATGGGAACAATTTTGATGTACTCATTTGCTCGATGCCTTGCTGTTGTTATAGATATTCAATTATTCATCCAATAAAGCTATTTTTGAGTTATGCTTTACTGTTCTTATGGATGGAAACAATTTGTTTTTTTTTATAGAATTCAGATCCATGGATAATTAGTCTTTACTTGCAGTGATTAACAATGTGATATTTGACTAGATAGATGGATAATCTTTGCTTTTTTCGAAGTTACTTTTATTTTGAAATAATTTGTTCTTTGAATTCGGATATCCGTTTCATTATCCGAATCCGTATCCGAATTTCGGGTATCCGAAATTTCGGATACAGATTCGGATAGTGAAATTAACTATCCGAAATTTTCGGATATCCGGTTTTGAACACCCCTATGCTCACCCAACACGCCCCCGTGTCCAGGCTTCTGTTTCTCTTAATTTAATTTTGTTACTGGCACTTGAACACGGGGCCGTGTTCAGCGCCCAGTAACACAAAATTTTTGCTTTTTCACACCTTTTTACACATTCAATCAACCTAAAAACTTATTTTTGGGACACATTGAGGACAATGTGTAATTTAAGTGTGGGGGGGATGCTAAAACCTTGAATCTTGCAAGTCCTAAATACAATCCTTACACAAAACTCTATTGGAACCGCTAATCACCCCAAATTTTTTTCAAAAATTTTCATTTTTTTTACTTGTCTAGGTTTAACTTGGGAATTTCAAGTTCTAAAAAAGGTTATATTTTTACAAATTTACAACCGATAGCGTCGTGATAAAAAGAACCAACATAAGAAAATTATGAAAAGGCATGGCAAACTTAGTTAAAATTTGATTGTATATACTTGATCACATAAAAACCCATTCCCACAAAAGTGAGTTTTGAGCCTTTATTGAGCATACAAATACATATCTTTAAATTAAATGCTCATTTTTCGTTTCTTGTGTGAATAGCCGCTTGGGTCTTACGACTCTAGAACTAGCCACGACGATACATTCCCGGTCCTTACCAACTTAAACCCGAGTAAGTAAATGATGGAGGCATTAGGACTAACCCTTTTTATTTCTACGCCATTATTTTTCTTTTTTTTTTACCACCTACCCAAAATCCCCCTAGTTAGCCCCTTTGAGCCTAAACCTTTTCATTTCTTAACCCAAACCAAACACCCTTTCACCCACCAAAACCTTTTTCATTTTTAACCCTTTGTTTTAGTTACTAGCTCGGTTTTTCGTATGACTTTTCAAAAAAAAAATGTTGATGATGAAGCAAAGGAAAATAAACAAACAAGTTCATTAAAAATAACTTTGTTTGAATAATAGTTTCATCAAAATAAAAGTTACAAAAATAAAAAGTCTTACGAAAACCGACGCTTGTTACGCTTTTCGCCCTTTCTACTAACCACTAACCACTAACCCAACCACCTACCTTTAACCCAAGCCTAACCCTTCACCCAAAAAGTCCTCTTGATGTTTACAACGGTATATAGTTAAAAAGGAGGAGGATTGATTGCTTGGCAAGCTTATGGTAGGAGTAAGTTCCATGCCGCTCTTGAGTGATCCACTAAAATACATTTTCGGCCGAGTGTTGAGTGATCCCCGTGAGGTATGTGAACTTGTATATAAAGAGAATTTTAAAGAGGCATGTTATGCCCTAATAAGTAATTTATCTTATGAAAAGTTTTAAATAAATCATGACGAATAGGATTGTAAATAAATAAAAATAAAACTTAATAAAGAATCTTGGAAATCCCGACACTCTATGACAAGCCCAAAAACTTTCTCTTCTACCCATTCCATTTGGGAGTGTAAAGCCACATTATAAAGAGTTTTGCTTGAGGACAAGCAAAGATTCAAGTGTGGGGGTATTTGATGTGTGCAAAATGCAACATATAAATTACATCAATTGTGGCATAAAACTAACCCTTTTTTAGTAAAATGTTGGAAAAAGTGTGCTTTTGTCTTCCATTTGTATTTTCAGGATTAAATGAGCTCAAATTAACAAAAGAAGCAAAAAGACAGCCAAATCTAACATAAATACAAGAAAAGGAACAAACGTGACATGCCCGAGCCCACGACAGCATCTTCCCAAGCAAAACAAGAAGACAGAAGACTGAACACGCCCCGTGCTCAGCCAACACGGGGGTGTGCCCAAGTGTCAGCAGAAAAGACAAAGTGGTAGAAACTTCCATTGCCCACCACGGGGCCGTGGTCAACTATAAGATTCGCAGAATCCAGGCAAATCTTCATAGTACAGATATGCTACTGCACACGGGGTCGTGTTCAGCGGACACGGGGGCGTGGTCAACTAATACAGACAAGTTGCATTAAATGAAGAAAGAGAAGGATGTGGACACGGGGCCGTGCCCACCGGACACGGGGCCGTGCCTGAGCTTCTGTTCAGCCTATAAATAGGAGTGCTTGGCTCAAGCTCAAACCATCCCTTGGCACACCACCTCTCTCACACTTCACCCACCACCACCATAACACCATCATCCACCACCATCATCCATTGTCCATCGTAGAGTGTGTGAGTCGTCTCGGGATCCAAGATTGATCGTAAGAGTTCTTGACAATCAAGGCCATGTTTGCCTAAGTCTCTTACATCACTTGGTGAAGACAAAGTGTTCAGTGTAATACTTTTTATTTTTAATCTTTTCGCACTTTTTAATTGGTTTTGTATTAATGACTTTAATAACTAGTTTCTTATGTTGAAGGTGATTCTTCCTTATCGTTTGTCCGTGGTGTCTTGGCATTATTTTACTGTCTATATAAAATAAAAGATTTTCACCATTCATATCTCCACGGTCTATATGGAGGTATGTTGGCTACCTGGTCGGGGGTTAAGGGAACGGTTTGGTTAGAGTCTTGCCATTGTTCAGCGTTTAGAGATCCTGCAAGGGACCTGGGTCAAATTTAGTAGGACCTCCTTCAATACTTAACGGTATTGGATGGCGGGGGTCCAAACTCTTTGATCCCCTCATAAGTTAAACTACTATTAATACTATAACCCGGCTACTTAGGACTGTATCCTTGCTGACTCAGACTACTTAGCCGATGGTAACGTCACCTTCAAAAGAGGGGCCTACCATAATTTGCATTAATAACTTAATTAATTATCTTTCAATAATCCGACCCTTTAGGATTATATCCTTGCTGACTCAAACTACTGGGTTGAGGGTAACGTCACCTTCAAAAGAGGGGCCTACTATAATAACTAAGATAATCTCTTAAATAAGTGCAAAAGTGCGGAAATAATCAAAGGTTACACTATACACGAGTCGGAACCAAGTGATTCATCTTGTCTATCTGTTTTTATTTTTATTTTTATTTTCAGCATTTTAGTTAGTTTTTATTTTTCTAGTTTAAAACCTTTTTCCAACTTTTTGATTTGATTAGACGTTGAGGATAAACCGGTACTAAAAGCTCTTGTGTCCTTGGACGACCTCGGTATCTTACCAACACTATACTACGCTCACGATGGGTGCACTTGCCCATATGTGTGTTTAGTGTTAGTAAATATCGTGTTTTATAAATTTAAAACTTGGCTAAAAAAGTGTAAAAGGGCTTAAAATATACTTAAACCTACATATACACCTAACACGCATCAAGATCATGAGTCGCAGTATTTTAGAGCTTGAGATGATACCGCGACCTTTTCCATGTCTGTGTCAGCCCGCATTTGTTCCTTGTTCATCACCATCCCCATTTTCGCACCCTCCCGCACCGCTTACTCCATTTCCTGAGTTTGATACGCGATTTCTTACCATTGAGCAGCAGATCAGTTATCTGTTGCGTCATGTTTATGATCTTGAGGAGGAGCTAGCACATGTGCGCAACTTGCTTTTTGTTCCTCCACCTCCTCCTCCACCACCATCAGCATAGCCGGTTTTTGGTTTTATGTAGGTAGCTTGCTTTTGATGAGAGCACCGCTATTGAGCCTAGCTAGTGAAGCCTTTTGGAGACCACTTTTGACTGTATGACTGTTGTAGACTGATAGACATTTTGGACAAGGGTAGTGTAACCCTGTAATCCCTTTTGATATGATACTTTGTAAAACATGCAACAATATGCGTGGGCAATGATTAATGAACAGCTCAATCGTAATGTTCTCATTAAATACGTTGTTAAATTACATGCTAGCATTATAATTGAGTTGGTTACCTGATTGCTTGCTACAATAATTGCTACTACATATACATACTATATACTTATTATATGAGTAAGACCTGACCTATACAATCTTCGTTATAGAAGATGCCTCCTCGAAGGAACAATCAATTGCCCACAACAGAGGAAGAACTGCATGAACGAATTTCACAAGCAATCGCACAACATGAGGCCTTACGCTCTGAACACAGCGGAGGTACCTCAGGAAATAACCCACCTCACGGTAATGTTTAAGTTACTCAAGACACAATACGATACGTTTGGACATTCCATGTGCGTTTGCTAATGCTTTCTGTGAATGATGTTGCTTGTACATGCTGTACTTACAAGCAGTTCCTTGATTGCAAGCCTCTAAATTTTGACGGCACTGGAGGTGCTGTAGCTTTCGTTAGATGGGCTGAGAAGACAGATTCTGTGCTGCGAATGAGCAAGTGCGTGCCAGAGCACCAGGTCACCTACATTTCTGGACTATTCCTAGACGGAGCTCTATCCTGGTGGAACCTTCAGGTTCAGACTCTAGGAGAGGATGCTGCGTATACTATGACTTGGGATGAGATGAAAGAGCTGATGCGTGAGAAGTACTGCTCGAGGGCAGAGATTCAGAAATTGGAAACCGAATTTTGGAACCTTAAGATGGAAGGTCCCAAGATTGCTGAGTACGTGTAGAGATTCCACGATTTGTCTCGTGTTGTCCCCTACATGGTAGAACCGGAATTCAAGCGAGTTGAACCCTTCATCTGGGGATTGGCACCCCAAATTATGAGCATGGTGACTACTTCGAAGCCGCCGAGGATCACTGAGGACATTGATTTGAGTGTGGCATTGACCGAAGAAGTGATTAGATTGAACAAGTTTTCGATCTCTGAAGGGAAGAAGAAAGAGACTCTTGTTGAGTCATCAGGAGAGAACAAAAGGAAGTTCTCAAATTTCAAGAATGGTACCCAAGGAAACAACGGTGGTAACAAGAAGAGATATGTGAATCCACCAGCCGAGGTTAAGACTGGTGCTGCTACTTCTGGTGCTGAGATTAGAGGAAAGGGATATATGGGCACCCTGCCCAAATGTGATGTGTGTCAGTTTCATCACGCTGGTAGATGCAGAGCTGGAAAGTGTGAAACGTGCGAAAAAGTTGGCCATGCCAAAGAGACATGCTGGTATGGTGTGGGTCGTGGGAATAATGGTTAGAGAGGAAATGGTAATGGCACCGGAAACCGTGGTGGCAACGGTTATGGGAACAGAAGCCAAGGTGGAAACAATAATCAAGGAGGTAATGGTGATCGTGGTGGTTCTGGAAACCAAGCTGGTAATGGAAACCGCAACCAAAACAACAACTAGGGTGGTACTGGAAACAAGCAAGGATGCTTTAGTTGTGGAGATGTCGGGCATTTCAAGCGAGATTGCCCAAAGAACAATCAAGCCCAAGGAAGAGTTTTCAACATTGGAGCTAGGGAAGCTTGCCAGGATCCGAACGTAGTTACGGGTACGTTCCCTATCAACCAACACTTTGCATCTGTACAAAATTTGATACTGGTGCCGACTATAGTTTCGTATCCCTAGAATTTAAGAATATACTTGGGTTAGTTGCCAGTAAGTTAGAACTTCCGTACTCGATAGAACTAGCTAACGGAAAGCTAGTAGAGGCAAACAAAGTAATTAGAGGATGTGTAATAGAGGTCGGAGAGCATGAGTTTATGCTTGATCTTCTGCCAGTCGAGTTGGGAAGTTTTGACGTGGTAGTTGGAATGGATTGGTTATTAAGTAACCGAGCTGAGTTCGTATGTCATGAGAAGATCATCCGAATCCCGTTGGCGAATGGAGAGACGATCGTAGTGCACGGAGAAAAGCATGATACACCTCTAAGGATTATCAGCTGTTTGAAGGCCCGAAAGTTTTTGCAGAAAGGATTTGTTGCCTTTTTGGCTCACATTGTTGATAAAGAAGCCGAAGAGCCAAAGCTGGAAAATATCCCTGTGGTAAGAGACTATCCTGAAGTCTTCCCCGAAGACTTGCCAGGATTGCTGCCGCAACGGCAAGTCGAATTCCACATTGATTTAGTTCCAGGCGCCGCGCCTGTAGCTAAGGCACCTTGTTGACTTGCGCCTTCCGAGATGCAAGAGTTGTCGACATAACTCCAGGAGCTTTTGGACAAAGGATTTATTAGACCAAGCTTCTCGCCTTGGGGAGCTCCAGTTCTGTTTGTCAAAAAGGACAGTAGTTTCCGTATGTGTATTGACTATCGAGAGCTAAACAAGTTGACCATCAAGAATCGGTATCCCTTGCCGAGAATTGATGATTTATTCGATCAACTTCAAGGTTCAAGTTACTACTCCAAGATCGATCTTCGATCAGGTTATCACCAGCTGCGAATTCAAGAGGAGAGTATACCGAAGACTGCCTTTAGGACTCGTTATGGACATTATGAGTTTCTAGTAATGCCGTTTGGTCTAACAAACGCGCCGACAGTATTTATGGATCTGATGAACCGAGTTTGCAAGCCATATCTCGATAAATTCATGATTATTTTTATCGATGATATTTTAATCTATTCAAGGACGAAGGAAGAGCATGAGCAACACCTTAGAGCCATTCTAGAGCTGCTCAAGAAGGAGAAATTGTATGCGAAGTTCTCGAAGTGCGAGTTCTGGTTGCGTGAGGTACAATTCCTTAGTCATGTAGTGAATGAAGATGGAATCCATGTGGATCCCACCAAGATCGAGGCGATTAAGAGTTGGGAAACTTCGAAAACGCCAACTGAGATCCGTCAGTTTCTAGGTTTAGCAGGGTATTATCGCCGATTCATTGAGGATTTTTCAAAAATCGCTCAACTGCTGACCTCCCTTACTCAAAAGGATAAGAAGTATGAATGGGGAGATAAACAAGAAGAAGCTTTTCAGTTGCTTAAGAACAAGCTTTGCGATGCACCTATATTATCCCTACCCGAAGGCACCGATGACTTCGTGGTATACTGTGAAGCCTCACGTCAGGGATTGGGCTGTGTGCTGATGCAGCGACAGAAGGTTATTGCTTATGCTTCGTGCCAGTTGAAAGTTCCTGAGAAGAACTACACCACACACAACTTGGAGTTAGGCGCAGTGGTGTTTGCTTTGAAAATCTGGCGACATTATTTATATGGTACCCGATGCACAATCTTTACCGATCACAAGAGCCTTCAGCACATATTCGATTAGAAAGAGCTTAATATGAGACAGCGATGATGGGTGGAGTTGTTAAACGATTATGATTGCGAAATCAAATATCACCCAGGAAAGGCGAATGTGGTGGCAGACGCCTTGAGTCAGAAAGAGAGGATTAAGCCCATAAGGGTTAGGGCTTTGGAGATGATTATACAGACAGACCTCTCATTGCGCATTCGTGCTGCACAAAGAGAAGCCCTTAGAAGGAGAATCTTAAGGATGAATATCTCCGTGAGATGGAGAAAAATCTGGTACCCAATAAGGAAGGAACCTTGTGTTTCATGGAGCGAATTTGGGTTCCCCTCTTTGGCGGTCTTAGAGATGTGATCTTTGATGAAGCTCATAAATCAAGGTACTCGATCCACCCAGGATTGGATAAGATGTACCAAGATTTGAAAGATTTCTACTGGTGGCCAAGATTGAAAGGTGATGTTGCAACTTATGTTTGAAAATGTTTGACTTGCGCCAAGGTGAAGGCCGAGTATCAGAAGCCTTCAGGTCTTCTGCAGCAACCTGAGATACCCATGTGGAAGTGGGAGCAGATCTCGATGGATTTTATAATGAAGTTGCCCAAGACACCCAGAGGTCATGACACGATTTGGGTAATCGTAGACCGTCTGACAAAATCTGCTCACTTTTTGCCAATTAGAGAGAAGAATAACACAGGTAAGCTAGCTGAGCTGTACCTAAGGGAGATAGTTGCACGTCATGGAGTGCCTATCTCGATTAAATCTGATAGAGATGGGAGATTTGTGTCAAGGATTTGGCAATCTTTCCAAGAAGCGTTTGGTTCACAGCTGAATTTGAGCAGCACATTTCATCCACAGACGGACGGCCAAAGTGAGAGAACGATTCAGACGCCTGAAGATATGTTACGAGCTTGCGTAATGGACTTGGGTGGCAGTTGGGATACTCACCTGCCTTTGGTAGAGTTTTCCTATAACAACAGCTACCATACAAGCATTCAAGCTGCACCGTTCGAAGCTCTCTACGGACGAAAGTGTCGATCACAGTTATGCTGGGCAGATGCAGGTGATAGACAACTGGTTGGTCCCGAATTGGTCCAAGAGACGGCAGATAAGATCATACAGATCCAAGAGCGCATTAAAGCGGCTCGTGATCGACAAAAGAGCTATGCGGACCAAAGGAGGAAACCTTTGGAATTCGAAGTGGGAGATATGGTTTTGTTGAAAGTCTC